>OU745247.1:18760000-20010000 GCA_916618015.1 Xestia c-nigrum | reverse complement strand
TATTAAGGTTGAAAAAATACTCATACAGAAGCTGAAAGGGACTTTTCGTCCACTTCATTGCGATCAGTGTTTTGTTCTAGACCATGTCTGGGAACCTTTTAATTACGGAGATAATGGGGAACGGAAAAAATATTTAACTTGTTCAAACACTAAGCAGAAATGCATAATTGCATCGAGCGCAAGTATGCACGTTCCACCAAAATGTGGACCAGTTCGGGTTCAATTCTCATTAGACACCGCGTACTCAAAAACCATTACCATTACCACTGTCTTGTAATTAAGTGTTGTAGTGATTTAAAATATAACTATCTCTCTTACAATTCGAGACTTTAACTTTTACCATAAACCATACTAGAAAAGAGTGTTAGGTCACCATAGCGCCAAGCACTACTTTTTACAATATTTTTAATAAACCCCCCTACTATTCAATCTATCCATCAGCAAGATTTGCGTAACAATGAGTTCTACGTTTACAAAGTACATACCTAAATTTTCGCTTAAAGTTACTTAGTTTGATGTTCTGAATGCTTAGTTGAAGGCTTCGTAATGAGTCTGTTTACACCCTGTATAATTTAATGTTATTCCAAAATATTATCGTTCTAGAAATAAAATAAAACTCACTCCCATGTATCCGCTGCCTTTTGGACCTCGTACCCCTTGTGGACCCTGAAATTTAAAAACCATTGTAAAAGAAACCAGTTCCCATACAAACAAATTTATTAGCAATAATTTTATCTGAAGACATTTTGTTAACTTGAATCATACTCATACTCAGAGCATTTATTTCAAATAGAGCCATGACAGTCACTTTTGCACAGTCAACAATTTGTGTGGACTACCACTAAAAAAACCCAATCTCAAAGCATTTATTTCACTTAGACCGTTACGGCTCTTTTGAATGTCAAAAAAACAACAAAAAGTGTTAGCGTAGTGTGCTGTCCTAGTGTGAACCGGTCCTAATTAACATTTACGAAGATAAAGTGAGGGTAGTTGAATAAACGCCTTCGTTTTACTGTCGCGGTACCTCCAATACTTCAGTCTCCCCGCGACCACGGCTGGTGCAATCCGGTCTAAACGCCTGGCTTAAATTCAAGGTAAATTCGCGATAAATACCCGTTTTCATATGTTATATAATGTGTTCTGATCGTGAAAGTTTAAAAAAAACAAACGTTCTATTCACCACTTCTTAAATTTGGTAACGCGAATGTCATGCATTTAATTTTCTTCTCATTTTATACCAAATTATTTACAGTTAACTAGTTTGGAATCTTAATCATACCGTAATATTTACATCATCAAACTGTTGTCATACGTCTGTTAGCCGTAAAATCAGTTTAATGTGTGAATGCAATAATACTAACCGGTAGTCCTGGATCACCCATCAAACCTTTTGGTCCTGGAGGTCCGTCAAAACCCTGAAAGGAGATAATATTTTTTAGACCCACTTGGATATTGCATTTATTATTCATGTGACGTTTAATAAATGAGTTATGCGAGCTGTGGTGGGGGATGCGCGTTGAAGGGAGCGTGGTGCGATGCGCCGCGCTCAGTCTAATCCGAGCAGCCACAGCGACAGCACGCCTAACCCAGTAATATTGGAAACAGTGTTTTATTATACCACCCTGAACAAAGACACCACCCTGATATACGGTGGCTTTACTCTAAACCCTAACTAGGGTACGAGTGAACACCACAATTCATATTACACCAAAAAAGTAACCATTTCATAAGAGTGTAGAAATGAAGCCGGAATTTTAAAACAAATATGGTTATGAATTTTCTTTTTGCGAGTCAAATCATTTGATTGTTGTTGTAGTCAATGCCATTTATGCGAAAATACTTACGTAAATCGGGGCGTAGTTTTCTGTTTGCACAAAAAGTATGGCAGTACGTCAGTGGTAAAAAGTATGTCAGTGGTAATCATATCTGTTTTAATTATAATAGAAATAGAATAGAATATAAAAAGAAATATTATTAAACTGTGAGCATTTTAAATGATCAACGTGGCACGGTACGTTGTAAATCCGCTTTTTAGTGGTTGACAGAAAACTTCTTTATTTTGATATTTACTCTTTCTTTGGTTTAACCCCTAACGCAAAAAGACGGGGTGTTATAAGTTTGACGTGGCTGTGTGTGTCTGTCTGTGGCACCGTAGCGCCCGAACGGATGAACCGATTTGGATTTTGTTTTCTTTGTTTGAAATTTGAATTAGTCGGGAGTGTTTTTAGCTATGTTTGATAGAAATCAGTCCAAGATGGCCGCCGCCACGGATTACATATTTATTCAACAACTCCCTTAATATAGGTATCAAATGAAAGGGCTTACCAAGAAAAATACTGTACACTATAACAAATTAAAAATTCAAGATGGCTGCCACCACAAAATGGCGAATTAAGGAATTATGTTCTATTTAACTTTAAGTACATTGTGTCGGGATTTTTTTTAAATTTTAATTTAATTTTACTTGTCGTAAAAGCGTATTTGCAGATTTATCGCATTTATTCCGATAAAACAAGGCTTAGCTAATATAACTTACTGTAATTTAGAGGAAGAAAGAAATCAATATACGTTTCTATATTAAACGATACAATTAATGTGAGTGGCCTAATCTAAAAAATATGTAATTTTTCAAACTTTTAAAATATGTTATATGTCCAAGCTATGTCACAAGGTCACGTAATTATCTAGTTTAGTAAATAATGAACCATGAATATTTATAATTATTTTCCTGCCGTCTGTAACCGATAAATGATAATTGATAAATGAATGATAAATGATGTTTATTTTGTAAGTAGGTTTTCACAAACACTTACTAAACTAGATGGGGCCGGTGTTTCGTGCCTGACTACTCTGAGAAGAAACAGCCGAAACAAACTAAGAGGTCATAGTCTCTTTTGAAATCCAGACATAATCTTGCTCCATTCACATGAGGATCATGTAGATATTAGTGTCTGAAATGGGTGTGACCGTTTGTTGAAATCGGCATAAAATATCCTAGAATTAAACTTTCAAAGATATCTGATTTCTAACAAATGCACTGAGCCTGTGTGGTGGTTATGACCTACTCTCACAAAGAAATACTTATTTCTATAATTTTATCCAAAACGTTATATTACTACTTTTTTTGGTGTTCAATAAAGTATATTTTTTCTATTCTATTCTAGGGTTTATTATATCTGAATGTAAAAATACTAACTGGGAGTCCTGGCTCTCCCATAGAACCTTTTAGTCCTGGAGGTCCTTGCAAAACCTGAAAATAAAAATATATATTTTGTTCTCAAATATATCACAAGGTCACATTACTGATTTAGTAAATAGTCAACCAACCGTATTTGTATTTTTAGTTTTCGAGGAGAAAAAAAGGTAATACGAAGCGACTATCTTGTCAATTTTTTTGTGATTTAATAGGTTTGAGCAACATTTCCTATCGCAATCTACGGGGGTAAGTGGGGACAACACTTTAAAAGGCTTGGTTAAAAATATTTTCATAGTAGTAAGTATACATTGTTTAACAATTCTGAATTACCCGAATGCATAAAAGGGCAGACAGGCAAAAATATAATTTTGTTTGGAAACTACTGCATGCATAGATGAGACAAAAATTGTATGATTCAATGTGGCAACTTTAGAAATAATTCTAAAACTTAATTCAAGTAACCAAATGCACCCCCTTTATATTTAAGCCTTATAAAATGTTTATCCCAGTTGTAAACGTCCCAATTGTGAATATATTGGCATTGTATCGTTCTGTCTTCTACTGATATGGAGGGAAGTGGAAATTATTGTTTTTCTTCTCCAACGCTTTAGTTTTTTTGATTAATTTCGTTACGAGATCCAAGACAGTTAAATTGTTTCTTTGGTTGGTGGTGGTGGTCACCACTGTTAAATCTGGTTTTTAGAGGTTCCAGTGGTGGCAATATTATTTCAAAATCATAGTTACCAAATAGCATCGAAATACTTACAGGAATGCCGTCTGCTGCGTTGTCACCACGCGTCATAGTGGAAGTTCCGAGATCATCCTTGAATAAGAAATTATGAAACTTGAACCCTTTTTTGCAAGTATGTCCTGGGTCAGAAGGTGCTTGGGATTTTCAATTAAGAGGCCGTATTTTGTAGTTTTTATGATATTGATTGACTTTATCTCGAAATCAATATGACCTAAGAGTTCCTATTTGGACACCATTAACTTGGACTTATAATCTTTAATTCTGCCGAAGCAAAACAAAATCTATCTATCTATACTTATAATAAATCTGTAGAGAGGTCAATTCTGTACATGAAATATATTTACAAAATAACTATCGGGGGGTGATTAGTGATCGATACTGATGCCAAAAATGCAATCAGTAAAATTTTTGTCTGTCTGTCTGTCTGTCTGGCTGTCTGTCTGTCTGTCTGTCTGTATGTTATTTATAGAAAAAAAAACTACTCGACGGATTTTAACGAAACTTGGTACAATTATTCTACATACTCCTGAGCAGGTAATAGTATACTTTTCATCACGCTACCATTAATAGGAGCAGAGCAGTGAAAGGAAATGTTGGGAAAACGGGAGAAGTTACTTGGTTTTTTTAGCTTCCGTCGCGTGTGCAGCCTTAATGGTTAAAGCTACATAGAAATCATGTATAACGGAAATATTCCACATAAAATTATATAAAAAATATCCCAAGACAGCATATGTCTATCTTTTATAGTTGACTCACAATAACACGTGTAACTCCCGATAGCTTAGCAGTTCGGAGATTTGTTATTATTATATTTGTTTACTCTTACGTTTATAATATTCTCACTCAACCCCAATTTTGAAACTTCACGCGGGCGAAGCCGCTGGCAGAAGCTAGTTGAAAATAAAAATCTCGATCGAAAAAAACATTCTAAAACATGTTGCTTTGCACATAATTTGAGTTAGATCTCTGAAACCTTATGGAATTTAATGGTGATTTTTAGCCTAATAGATAGGTAACATTATTATCTCAAATCCTGCTGTAAAAAAAATCTTATTTTTCTACGTCGTTTTCTCGTAATTAGCATCAAGGATAGGCAGATGATTTGGCGCTTACGTTATTTTATTGACACCCATGACGAAATAACCGAAAAAAATCCACCTTCAAATAATAACAGGCGTGATGTTATGTTAACTCTAGAGAGC
This sequence comes from Xestia c-nigrum, assembly GCA_916618015.1. Classification (NCBI taxonomy): domain Eukaryota; kingdom Metazoa; phylum Arthropoda; class Insecta; order Lepidoptera; family Noctuidae; genus Xestia; species Xestia c-nigrum. The sequence goes on along the minus strand of OU745247.1, from coordinate 20,004,851 downwards.
AATTTTTTTCGGATTAAATAAAAATCGTGTTTTCGCTTCAACAGATTTAAAGATTATAAGATCAAGTTTAATGGTGTCCAAATAGCGAACTCTTAGGTCATAAAGATACCGAGATCTAGATCGGTCAATATCACCAAAACTACATAATACGGGCTCATATTTTACTTAAAAATAATATCGTTTAAAACATCAAAATGGTTTAAGCGCACACGCACACAAACAGGATCGCAACTAATTTGCCTAAACTCGAGCGAGTGCACGTGCAATGCAGACTCTTAAGATTTAGTGTGTGAGCATATGTAAGCAAGTGCTCAAATACAAGCTCAAACTCTTAAGGCGCTTAGACGAGCTAAATTAGCAACTCTATTTGTGGTGGTTCAAACTTCGTTTGAAATGCTGTTAGAATAAAGTTCTAATCAGCTTGCACTACAAAGTGGTTGTTACGTCAGCCACTGCGGGCCAAATAGCGCGAAATGAGTGGTTTCGATTGATTTACAAAAAAACTATTGATTGGATTAAAAATTGAAACAGTATCATGCGTTTATATTGCTTGTAGAATTATTTGCCAAAAAATCATAATGATCCCATGCATATTAGTATGTTTTTTTATTGTTTAAAAGATATTTTTAGAGATAAGTTCGTGATTTCTTTTCATTGAGCCAAATTAATTGTATTATGTTTTCAAGACAGTATCATGCTAGCATATATCCTGAAGAATGTCATATATTTTTCTGGTCTTGTTTATAGCAGTGAATCATATACTTTTAGTAATTATAAATACTCGCGTTTAGCTCATGTAATCACCTTAAGAGCGCTTATACAGAAGGTGGACGTGGTCAACGTCACAAATAGCTGTGTAATATTTTGCTGTATTGATTAATTAGGTAATATCACTGTATGGAAATGGGAAATATAGTAAACAAACTATCTAGAATATTGATTCTATAATGCAATAACTAGTATCGTTACAGCGAATAATTGGTTTTAAATGTGAAAAAAAATATTAAGAAACTTTCCAAATGGCTTTTTTAAATTTAAAACCGATTATTCGGTGTAGTTAGTTAAGTGTCCTATTTGGTAATAATTATGTATTGTTAATTGACCTGCTGCCATTTCATCGATCCATATTGCTTGGCATAAGCGAGACCATTTTTTTTCATGAAAGTCAGGTCACTCATCAATGACTTACCATTTTCAAATTGCAGGTAGCTGAAAAAATAAAATAAAATATTTATGAATATGAACCAAAGGTAAGATTTTGACGATTTTTTTATCAGGGGTTAAAACTTCAAATTTCTTTTCACTTGTAGTGAAAAAGGAGAAAGCCCGATTCAAAATGAGGTATCATTGAAAGTCCTCTCAGTTCTCTACTTCATTTTTTTCATTTTAAATGACCGTTTAAGATGTAATAACGGTTTAAAGTTGGTTATTCGAAATTAAATTATGGATAAAAAGTTTAAAAGTTATATTGTTTGTGATAAAACCCACAATGAAAAGCAAAATAAGAAAGCAAAGCACTTTTGTTTTGCTTTTCAGACGTTTTATTTTTTTCCAAACATAATAATCAAACAAATAAAAGAATAGTAAACCCCTTTTTTTTCGGATGGAAATCAACAAATGACTCCTCCCACTCTGGGCGTAGCGGGAGGGAGTGTCGGACTTTTACTGACTAAAAACCGTCCATGTTCCTTCCTCGCCCTTAATGCTACGGGGCTGTGGTATCGCTTTCGAACAGTCCCGTAGCCCCGCCAGGCTTCGGCGGTTGCGGGCCCTTTCCTTTATACTGACAACTCTTTAAAGCGCGCGTGTGACACAAACGCGCCGTCGACACGGTTTGTCGTCATAAGACGGACGGATGGCGAGCTAGCCCATAGCTCACCGTCCACAGGCCCGTGTCTACGGTGACTGGTAGCCCGGTGCGTCTCCCGTGGCGGCTAGGGCAAGAGGCTCTCTCCCTCTAGCGTTCCGCCACCTCTTTCGCTAGCATGACTGCTTCGCAGAAAGAGGTGACGGTTTTCCATTCCGTCTCGCTCCGGACCATGAATTGAACCAGGGCCGGACGCGAGAAGTCGTCGCCGCCGATCACCGCTACGAGGACACGGCGTGGCGGCGGGGCAGACCACCACCGTATGCTCCACCGTGTCTTCCGGTCGATCCTCGCAGTGGAAACACCCGGGCGTTTCCTCCCGCCCTATTCGATACAGGAATCTCCCGAAACAAACAGAAGACCCCTTGGTTTGGATTATACAATGCATTTACATATTAACATACACCTATATTAAAAGTTAAGATATTTTCCTCTTTTTAATATTTGTAACTTGATAATTATGTAGGTGTACCTACATAGAGCCAATTAAAAACATAGTTAATCTAATTTTACCTTATCGTCTTGTATTATTTAATTAATATAATTTTTAGTTTGGTGTAGGTTTATCAGTCGATATCACATTTGGTTTTCCTGTTTACAATAGAATTCGTTATTTTTATTATTTAAGCTTCCGTGGTTTACCTATATCCTTAAAAAGATTAGGTATAAAATAATTCAAACGAATTAATAAGCTCCTCCTTCTGGAAGTCGGTTACAAAATGAGAAATTAAAAAAAAAAACAATTTCAGCGAAGTCGTTTGTAAAAAAATCGGAGAAAATTGAACCCGCCAAATGAAAAGATAAAATAAAGAAAATAAAAGTTTTTTAAAATTAAAATGTTCTTTCGTGTAGCTTTTTTCATGATTTTTATAATTCGAATAGTTTTTTCGAATAAAATGCTATTCTGTCCGTGGGGGAAGGCAGACTACATTGTCTTTAAAGACAGTTTTTCTGATTTATTGCAATCTTATTACCCGTCACTGTTTTTAAAATTAAGCTTATATTGTCACTTTGTTGTGTTGTGTGTACACACGGACGATATCTCGTAAGTGACATACATATAAGTTTTCTTACCTGTCGTTTTGTCTTCTCGATTTCCATCATTTGTCATGCTCTGAAAATAAAGTAAGTAAGTGATTTTTTTACCGAGACTCATTAGTCTTATTTTTAACGGGGGCTTTTTAATGACTGTTACAGTTAACAGTCATTAAAAAACCCCGTAATAAATAAAAAATAAAAAGTAAAGACAGTTTAAAATTTGTACAAAAAACGAGGATTCCAAAATAAATAAAGAAAATAAATAGTCAAAGATTTTAAAATCGCCAACCGGAATCTAAAATTTAACTCGACCATGAATGTAAAAACGATTTTTTTTAATGAAAGGAAGACAATGAAATTAAACGTTTCATTTATAATTTTGTGAATGAAAATGAATAACAGACTATTCATTGAATTTCTTGGGCTTTGTATAGATGTCAATAGGGATCATATTAATATGCCTGTTTAATTTTATGTTTTCGGAGTTCCTGCAGTGAAAGTAAAGAAAAGATGTACCGTGAAATCGACTTAAATGAGTCACAGCGGCATCTACAGCTGATATTGTGGCATTAAGGGGATTACATTAAAAAAAAACATTTATTAAAACTTAATGCTTACCTTGTAAAGGCAAGAATAACAATAAAAGTTGATTGAAGAAGAGGGTTCAATCAACTTTTATTGTTATTCTTGCCTTTACAAGGTAAGTATTAAGTTTTAATAAATGTTTTCACAAGACGGACGCTTGCGCTGATTCTTTACTGCAGCGTTGATGGACGAACGTGTAAATGTGGGCCGAGGCACACATACGTATATCCATCTATGCCAATTTGTGGCCAAGGCTTGTATAGTACTTTTCTGTCGAGTCCAGCAAATTCGAATCAACTCGAAGAAGGGTGTCAAAATAATGCTCAAAATTCCCAGAAACTCTGAGAAAATGTTTTTTTTAACTCTATTTGTTGTGATTCAAGGAATGTTTAATATTATTATAAAAAAATATTTCTCACCAGTGTAATTCCAGGTATGGTAGCTGTAACAAAAACAATCGTAAATTAATAATCATTATGTTTTGAGGTTTCTGACAAACATAACTAAGACATGTAGCAAAATATTTAAAATTTATTTTTCCTTTCGAAGAGTAGGTATCCAAAACAACGTTTAAACTACAGATATTATTTTAACTATGAAGTTTAAATTTTTCGCCTACGTCTTACCTTCTGATTTATGAAGTTTATGAATAACGAAAGTGAATAAACAGATTATAAATACTTTGATGTCCATTTTTTCAATTATCCACACAGAATGAAGTACGGAGGAACAGCATTTATTTTATATGTTTGTGCACGAATTTCCTTGTAATATACAGGGTGGAAAATAAATGTAGCATGTTCCAGCGCAGCTTTTCATAACATAACCCTGAAAACATGCAACACTTTTTATTAATTCTATGGCTAAAATCTTAGAGAAATCGTACAAAGGAACCGTTGTAGTTGCGGAATACCCGTCTGTCTCTCTGTCTAGCAGCGGTTTATCGGTAATGCGGGAGTCGCAGATCGTTCCCGTGACCTGCCGCCATTTCATCCATCCCGTGTTAATTCTGTGCTTTACACTACGATCTATTTCGCCATCGCTTTGCATGAGTGAACCAAGATACCGAAAGTCGGAGCAGACAGGAAGAGACGCGCCATCTAGCGCTATGGCTCCAGAGCTGGAGAGACCGCCAAAATCGCAGAACATGTATTCAGTTTTGCTTCTGCTGATTTTCAAGCCAACATTCTCCAGTTTCTGTTGCCATCTCTCCAGTCTGCTCTGGATCTCAGGTCCCTTTTCACCGACAAGAACAATGTCATCGGCAAACAGCATGAATAATGTCATCGGCAAACAGCATGCACCATCAAAACGCCTATCTGTTATTGAAATAAAGATTTATTTATTTACCTTCTAATTACACCGAGTTCAAGTGTAGAACGCACTAAAGCTGTTCGTTTTTAGATCAAAATATTAAACTACTAGCTTTTGCCCGCGGCTTCGCTCGCGTATAATTTGGTCTGCCACATTAAGTTACGTGACATTTTTTTTTAAATACTGATATTTTTTTAATGTACCTTCACATCGTACATCCCAGATTTCTAACCTCAAATTAGTTTCCATACAATCTTTGTACTCCTATATTTGGAGGGTTTTACTCTCTTGAGGGTGGAATTATCTGAATTCCTTTCTAAGTGCTCATTATTTTAAGCTATATTAGAACTGCAAATTTCAAAATGCTAAGTCCAGTGGTTTCTTCATCAATCTTTACCTGTATGGTGTGTTTATAAAAAGTTGGCTTGAGATTATCCCATCCAGCACAAACGGATTACTAAAGACTGACAACTAAACAGGTCGGACCAATGTTACTTGCATTTAATCACTACATAGTATAAAACTTTTTTACAAAAAATAAAACCGACTTCAGAGAAAACAAAAAAGTGAAAAATAACTTCAGAAAAAACGCTTCAGAAGTCGGTGACTTTTGTTTGATTGATTTAGTTTTTTTGTCACCGACTTCTGAAGCGTTTTTTCTGAAGTTATTTTTCACTTTTTTGTTTTCTCTGAAGTCGGTTTTATTTTTTGTAAAAAAGTTTTTATTTTTAACTTTTTAGTGGTTCACATGTGCTTACCCCTGCACAGCGTACCGGCATGATTTTAGGTTATGAACTGGTGTAAACAATAGACAGATATGAGATTTCAGCAATCCCAGTACATTTGCTATCATTTATTGAGGAGTTCCGTTGCATATCTCCGAAGTTCTTCATTAGATCTTCATCAAATTGAAATGGGATTACTTCGAGAAAGTACACTTTATAAAACTATCCAAATCGCTTCCTGTGTGCCTATAAAATGTGAAGAGTTTTCTCTATTTCTGCAGAATCCCATCATCAGATCCTGATTTGATGATTATGAGACCACACGAAAAGCACCAGCTTTCAAATAAAAAAAGAACCACCATAATCGGTTCACTCAGTCGAAAGTTCTGAGGTAACAAACACTTTAGAAATCTGGGTGTATTTTACACATCTGGGTACCCCTTCATAGCATACGGGCGTGATGTTACCTCATGATATAGTATAAACAATGAACCTACAAGCAATTGCAGCAATCACTGCAGATTTGCTGTGTATTTTTGAAGAGTTCCGTTGTATATCTCCGAAGATCAGCATCAGGTCTTCAGCAAATTAAAATGGGACCAAACGACAAGCACCAGCTTTCAAACAAAAAAAGAACCATCAAAATCGGTTCACCCAGTCCAAAGTTCTGAGGTAACAAACACAAAAAAAAAAAAAAAAAAAAAAAAATACAGACGAATTGATAACCTCCTCTTTTTGGAAGTCGGTTGAACAAAGAAGCTTTCTTTTTCCCTATGAATGCTTAAATTTTTTAAAACTACGCAACGGATTTTGCTGCGGTTTTTAGGATTCCGTACCCAAAGGGTAAAACGGGACCTTATTACTAAGCCTTCGTCGTCTGTCTGTCTGTCTCCAGGCTGTATCTCATAAACCGTGATAGTTAGAAAGATGAAATTTTCACAAATGATGTATTTCTGTTGCCGCTATAACAACAAATGCGAATAAGAATAAAGTACATATTAAGGGGGGCTCCCATACAATAAACGTGTTATTTTCGCCGTTTTTTATAGACAATGGTACGGAACCCTTCGTGCGCGAGTCCGACTCGCACTTGGCCGGTTTTTTTAAATAGATTTTGTAATAAAATAACTAAAGAATTATGTGGTACGTAATTGGAATAGGTGAACATCTGTGTTAATTTATCTGTGTTTTTACTGCAATATACTCCTGTATACTATGTTATTTGATTTTTTTTTGTTCAGCGTAAATAAGAAGATTGTGGGATTTAGAAACACGTGAGCAAGCTACGTAAAGCTGCCCATGGGAAAAACAGGGCGTACCTAAATGTATCCCCTCTACTTTCAAAGTTTGCCCTTGCGATTTATTGATGGTCATAGAAAATGCAACTTTATGTGTGTTAGGGTTCGCTAATTTACATTTTTATTTAATTAAATCGAAGCGCAAAAAGACTAGTTTCCAGACCAGTAATTATTTAATTTGAATATTTTCTTATTGGCAACACTTTATTTTGTCAGTTGGTCGTTAGATGCTTCTGATTGGCTAACCAATCAGAGGCCAGCATTTTGTCGTCTGTAATTGGTTGGCGACATTACGTCGTTAACCAATCACAGAACCCGATTTTACCGCGCAAATTATTTGAAACCTGGGAGGCGAAACATAGTCGGTTAAACATTCTGAATCGAGCGGTTGGACGAGAAAGTCGTGTAAAGGAATAAAGTTGTGTTCCCTGTTACTGTAGTTTCTTCAATATCTCACCTAAGCATCCTGAAAGTCTAAATCTAACTATTAGTCTCAGCAAGTTTTACATATCAGAAGTGACACGCTACCCAAACTTAAAACGTAAGTACACGCCCATGGTTTTCATTATTTAAATTATATTCCTTATGTTTGTGTTTTATCTTCGCTTTATAGTTATATATTTAATTCATTATTGCTTTTCACTAGTGATGGTACTGGAATCAGTGGTAGTTTAAAGCATAACGGTCGTATTACAAAAAAAAAAAAAAGTGTTTAGAGATAAAAGGTGTTTAAACCTACTTGATTGGCAGCTTTAAACATAGTTTAAGACGAAGTGTTGTAATGCGACCTACGGTACGATTTTATAACGGTCGTTTTTTTTAAAATTCCGGCTTTTCTTTTTTTTTTTAATTTTTTGTAAGTGTAACGATCGAGAATATTATCATATGGGGGTTGCTACAAGGGGTACGAAAATTTGCTTATTTTTGGCGTAAGACGCACCGTTTCCGAGATATGTCACATTTTTTATTACTTTTTATCCTTCAATTGAACTGAATAATGTGGTGTTATTCACCATAGTTTTAGTATTTTTTATTAACATGCTCTCTTTTTCTGCAAGCGTCTAGATCATGGAGGAGCTACCAGGACGCAGAGAACGCTCAAATCGAGACTCCAGTAGGCGTAGACTGCAGACACCTGATCGAGAGGATCGCTCACGAAGTCGAAGCGGCCTGCGTATGCGCAGCCCAAATGAGCGAGACTTTCTGCTGGGACAGCAGAGAGTAGAGATGCTGGAGCAGGAATTACGCCGGGAGCGTGAACGACTTCGTGCCACGGAGGACCGTCGTCGATCATCGTCACGACGAGCCAGCGAGCATCACGAGCCCTCTGGACGTCGGGCAGTCGAGCATCGGGCAGAGCTACGTGCCAGCGAGCGACGACAGCCCTCCGAACGTCGGAAAGCTGAGCGTCGGCCAGAGCAACGTGCTGAGCAACGAGGCAACGCAGGAGAATATAAAAGGTCACGTAGTCCATCTTTTTCTAACAATGATCTTGTTAATGTTTTAAAACTGTTGAAAGAGGATCTGTCGTCACAGCCACATAACCAAAATGCAAAGTCGTCTCAAAAGGTAGACCACCAAAATATTTTGCCTAATTTTGACCCTTCCACTAAAAATCAACGTATAGATATTTGGCTGAAAAAGGTCAACGAATGTGCGTCGGTATATGGTTGGAACGACAGAACCACTACTCATTTTGCCATGCAGAAACTCCAAGGCCTGGCTAAAATGTGGTACGAAAGCCTGAATTCCATTATTTTTAGCTGGAAAGAATGGCAAGATAAATTGTTAAATGCATTTCCCTGTGAACAAAATTATGGCCAGACCTTGGAGGACATGCTAAAAAGGAAGAGCAAGTTCAATGAGCCCATCGAACTTTATTATTACGAAAAGCTTGCTCTCGTGAATCAATGCGATATAGTAGGGAAGCGTGCCGTGGACTGCATTATTCACGGCTTGAGTGACAGGACCCTTAGATCTAGTGCTTTGGCATTACGTTGCAATCACCCTGACCAACTTTTGCAATTCTTATTAAGCAATAAGGATATTCATCAGTCTTCAGTGGACCGTGGCCATTTCCGTAACAAACCTGTAGACAATACACAGAATACAAACCAAAACCAAGTCCCAAAATCTATAGCTAGATCGAGTCAGCCTAATGGTTGTTATAATTGTAAAGAAAAGGGGCATAGTTTCCTCCATTGCCCTAAACCTCTCTTGAAGTGTCAGCGATGCAATAAAATTGGTCATACAGTAGAGACCTGTTTTAGCAAGACAGGAGAAAAGCCAACGAATTCTAGCACTACTGTTTCAAAGACAATGCGTATAGATTCTGTGAAAAAGGGTACTGAAACTGCAAATTCCAAATTTATAAAAGAGGTTATTGTTAATGGGGTGTCCCTACAGGGGTTTATAGATTTTGGGAGCGAGGTTACTTTGATCAAAGAATCTATAACAAAGGAGCTAGGCTTGATTCATGATAACACGTCCTCTCAAATGAAAGGTTTCGGTAATAGTGTTGTGCAGTCTCTTGGGGAGTTGTCGCTTGATTTGAGTATAGATAATGTCAACGCCAGGGTTATTTGTAAGGTTGTGAGTGACGACTTTTTAGAGAAACCTTTACTAATTGGTCAGACTTACACTGAACTTTCCCATATAATTGCTTATAAAAATGTTTCTGAATTGAAATTCTTCGATAACGGCAATAAATTGCCTTTTTCTGATGTTGACATTGAGAGTGAAAACTCGTTTAAGGTTCGCACTTTAGGAGCTGTGAAATTTTGGGGCCCTGTTTCGATCAGAGCCAGCGTTGAACCAACCATTAGTGGCAGTATTTTATTGAAAAATAGTGTGGCAGGAAAACCTAATCAGCAATTTTTAGTTTGCGGAGGACTTTACAATTCGACAAATGGCTGCGTGAATATAGTTGTTATTCCCTATGCTGGTTTCTGTCTGGTTCCAAAGGATAATGTCTTTAGCCGAGCTGAGAAGGTTTATTTTGTCGAGAGGGGGGTTGTCGTTGAGTCACCTGAACTGATGAGCGATGCTGCCGGTAATGAATTCGATGAAAGCCAGGTTCGCATTTGTCAAAAGGTACCGGATGATACTAGGAAACTGTTACTAGATTTGCTCAGGAAGTACAAGCATTGTTTTGCGTCATCCTTAAAGGATCTGGGTTGTACAAATGTAGCCCAAATGAAAATAGAGCTTAACAGTCAACGTCCCGTTGTATACCGTCCCTATCGACTATCACATTATGAGCGCTCGCAGGTGCGAACGATGGTGGATGAGATGTTAGACGCAGGTATAGTGCGTGAATCATCCTCTGACTATGCTAGTCCAATTCTGCTTGTTCGCAAGAAAGATGGGTCTCTTAGAATGTGTATAGATTACCGCATGCTAAATTCTGTAACTCTAAAGGAGAGGTATCCAATGCCAATCATTGAGGATGAAATAGCTCGCCTATCTGGTCAGGCATGTTTCATTTCTCTAGACCTCGCGTCAGGTTATTACCAGGTACCACTCGTAGAGCAAAGTAAGCGATTTACCTCATTTGTCACGCCAGACGGCCAATACGAGTTTAACCGCATGCCGTTTGGCTTGGCAAATGCGCCTGCTGTATTTCAGCGAATGATCAACACAATTCTGGGGTCAGCTCGTTTTTGTAAGGCAACCGCATATATGGACGATATTTTAATTTTTGGGAGAGATTCTGCGGAATGTCTTAAACATTTTGAAGACGTCTTGCAATTGTTAGAAAAGGCGAATCTTACTTTAAATTTATCGAAATGTGATTTTCTGCGCGATAAAATCGACTACCTCGGATATGAAATCGGAGTAACCGGAGTAAGGCCTGGGGAGAAAAAGATTTCTAGTGTAATGAATTTTCCTCGTCCTGAAAATGTACACAATGTTCGCCAATTCCTTGGACTGGCAAGCTACTTTCGGAAATTCGTCAAAGATTTCGCCTTGATGGCTTTTCCACTAAGCAGACTGCTAAAGAAAGGTGTACCGTGGGAATGGGGCAATAATCAGGAGACTGCTTTTCAGGATTTGAAGGCTAGGTTGATAGATAGACCTATTCTCGCAATATTCAATCCATCAGCAGAACTGGAACTGCACACTGACGCGAGTAGGATAGGTATCGGAGGCATCCTCCTTCAGCGCTCAGCGGATAATATGCTGCGACCGGTTGCATATTTTAGTAGGCAAACATCGCCGGAGGAGAAGAATTTCCATTCCTATGAACTGGAAACTTTAGCAGTGGTTTGTTCCCTACGAAAGTTTAGAGTTTATTTGCTAGGGAAAGACTTTAAAATCGTAACGGATTGCAGCGCTCTTCGGTCTACTTTTACTAAGCGAGATCTTATTCCAAGAATAGCGCGCTGGTGGCTGCAATTACAAGAATTCAATTGCACAATCGAATATAGAGCCGGCATAAAAATGGGGCATGTTGACGCGTTATCCCGTAATCCTGTAGTCGAGTCCGAGGAGAATACATCTGATAATCTTCCTACCGTTATGGCCATTTCAAGCGAAGACTGGTTACTCACCCTCCAACTTGGTGATTCAGAACTTAGGAGGATTAGAGATGTTTTGGATAGTAGTCTCGATCAAAAGGGCTTGCAACATATTAGGGAAAACTACGTTGTTAAAGACGATAAGTTATTCCGTTGTGTAGGTGAAGATAAGGGAGATGTTTGCTGGGTAGTACCGAAGGGTGCGAGATGGCAGTTATGTCGCATGAATCATGACGATATCGGTCATTTTGGGATTGAAAAGACTCTTGAACGATTAAAGAAAAGCTATTGGTTCCCAAAAATGACAAGATTTGTTAAAAAGTACGTAAGCGCCTGTATTGAATGTGCATACGCTAAAAATAATCAAAGTGGCAAAGAAGGTCTTCTTCACCCCATTACGAAAGTGGAGGTACCTTTTCATACACTACATATTGACCATCTCGGACCCTTCGTGAAATCCAAACGGGGTTTTTCTTACCTATTAGTAGTAGTTGACGCTTTCACAAAGTTTTGTTTTGTCAAACCGGTTCGGAACACGCACACTCAGAACGTAATAAGGGTGCTAGAAGACATATTCAGGATATTTAGAACTCCTGATCGCCTCGTGAGTGACCGCGGCAGCTGCTTCACGTCGCATATGTTCAAAAGATTTTGTTTAGACGAGGGCATTAAACATATCCTCAATGCGGTCTCTAGTCCCCGATCAAACGGTCAAGTCGAGCGGTATAACCGCACAATTCTCGACTCTATGAAGGCTTTAAGCGTGAAATATGGCGAAAAAGATTAGGATTGCGCGTTAGGAAAGATTCAGTGGGGTCTAAACAACACTGTCCAAAAGACGACCGGCAGGACACCAGCTGAGGTGATGTTTGACACTTCCATGAATGTTTCGGCAAATCCCATCCTTAATGAGATCTCTGATGAAACTCGCGAATCCACTGATTTACTCGCTATACGCCAGGAAGTTAAAAGTAGGATAGACAATGAGCAGACTAAGCAAAAACGATATTATGATAAGGATAGGAAACCTGCGCGCCAATACGCGGAAGGCGACCTTGTTAAAATTACTAAAACTTGCTTTAATAATGAAGGGCAGAGTAAGAAGCTCCTGCCGTCGTATATCGGTCCCTATCGGGTTACAAAGGTCTTGGGTACTGACCGATATGCAGTAGCTCCAATACCTGGTTTAGCTATTACACAAGGCAAGCGTGCAACGACTGTTGCTGCGGATCGCATGATGCCCTGGATTCACGTGGCTGCATTAGATGTGAACGAGGACACTGAATCTGCTTCCGAAACAGATGTTGATTAGATATACTTAATTTAAGTTTTGGTGTCCCTTGAGAGGCATGTAACTACAGAATGGTGTGTTGTTTCAGATTGGACGCGAGAATCGATCGGTTCGCGTCTGATCAACTATGCCAGAGCTATTTGTTCGTCTTGCTCCTGTTGCACAAGCTTAATCGATCGGCTTGAGCAAATGGTTAGCAAGGACTCCCTCGATTAATCGATCGTCGAGGAAATCTTTGAAGTATATCAACTAATCGATCGTCGAGGAAATCTTTAAAGTATATCGACTAATCGATCGTCGATCACTAGGGATCTCAATTAATCGATCGTTGAGCCCTGAGTTATTTAATGAATCAAACACAACTAATCGATCGTTGTGATGTATAAAATATATATGTGATGAATACCTTGCCTATGATCTATTCGAAGTTGCTCTTCCATAGAAGTTGGTAATTTTTTTAAGCTAAACAATTTTGTAGACAGGAATGATGAATATTTTTTTTTATTTGTTGTATTTTCTTTATAAATTTCTTTATATTCGATGAGGTAAAGTCAATTTGTATAATATAGTTTGTAAAACTTTTATAGTCAATAAATGTATTTAATAAATAGGTAGTCGCTCTAAAGGTTTGAATGTAAATTATTAATTAGGTCTGCGTTGTTATGTGTTGTTTATTATGTTGTTGTTATTATTGTGTTACATTAACTTTGAATTGATGTTAAATTATTATTATGTACATGAAACATGAAATATTATTGTGAAGTTTGTTTAACCGACGTAATTCAGATTGTTAGGGTTCCACCTGGTACCGTGTGCAGGGACGCACACGATATCATGATGGTCGATTGTTAGGGTTCGCTAATTTACATTTTTATTTAATTAAATCGAAGCGCAAAAAGACTAGTTTCCAGACCAGTAATTATTTAATTTGAATATTTTCTTATTGGCAACACTTTATTTTGTCAGTTGGTCGTTAGATGCTTCTGATTGGCTAACCAATCAGAGGCCAGCATTTTGTCGTCTGTAATTGGTTGGCGACATTACGTCGTTAACCAATCACAGAACCCGATTTTACCGCGCAAATTATTTGAAACCTGGGAGGCGAAACATAGTCGGCTAAACATTCTGAATCGAGCGGTTGGACGAGAAAGTCGTGTAAAGGAATAAAGTTGTGTTCCCTGTTACTGTAGTTTCTTCAATATCTCACCTAAGCATCCTGAAAGTCTAAATATAACTATTAGTCTCAGCAAGTTTTACATGTGGAAACTGTAAACGTTTGAAATTAAAGGGTAAGTTATTGGGTATTATTGGGATGCATGAAATAAGAACATTTTCACCCTTAGCGTCTCCAGTTAAAATTGTGGCCTTAACAATATGCCTGCCTAGAAATCTGGGATGTACGATGTGAAGGTACATTAAAAAAAATATCAGTATTTAAAAAAAAAATGTCACGTAACTTAATGTGGCAGACCAAATTCTACGCGAGCGAAGCCGCGGGCAAAAGCTAGTCAAAACTATACCTATATCTAAATAACGAAATCCTATATTTAAACAAACAATAAAGAACAATTCTTATACGACTGAATTAAAAATCGCTATCTAGGATAAACGACGAAGAATAAAAATGACATGACAATAAAAATGCATAGAGATCACAACCATCAATGACGTCTGCCGTCACGCATCTGCCCGCTTTCGGGTCGCGCACTCGGCCATCCCTCGTCATTGCTTGGATTGCATTGTTCGCCCCTCCCCCGCGACTGCGACGCCGCATCGCGCTCCGCCCGTGCTGCGGCCGCGCCGCGGCGTTAGGCGCTCCGTTCAAGTCAATCATATCGTGATAACTTTTAAACTATTCAGCCAAATTACTTAGTGTGAAAGACAAAGTTTATCTACATTAAATACTTAATGCGAGAAATGTATTCATTTCGATAAGAGTTTGATAATTATATACTAATTGTGCATTGTAAAATAGTACCAAATTTAATTAGATTTATGGTTCACAATTTTGGTTGAATAAAAGGTAGATATATGCTGTCGCGGACTTTTATTTAGATCTACTTAAAACAAACAATCCTGCGGTACATAATCTTTATGTAACTCCATTGGTTTAGGCAGCGCACGCCAAGATAGCTCTCAGATGGAAGATTTTTTCCGACTTAATTGACACGTATCGTTATATTATGACCAAAACTACATAAAATCATTATAAATTGTAGCCTATGTGTTATTCTGATAAGTTACCTATATTACTGTAAAGTTTCATCCAAATCCGTTCAGTAGTTTTTTCGTGAAAGAGTAACAAACATACATCCATCCTCACAAACTTTCGCATTTATAATATTAGTAGGATTCAACCTGAGGACCCCTTCATTATGCGAGTTCCGACATGCACTTGGCCAGTTTTTAAAGCTTTTTTGAACGCCAGCAGCACGTCAACGGTAGCACTTCCGACCACTAGACCAACGAGACAGATTCAAATAAGTTTGACTACAAAGCAAACTTTGCTAATAATGTACATCCACCCTGTATACTTACCTACAAGGAAAACCGATAAAACAGTGGTATTCTGAAAATCATTAAAATAAGTAATTTTTTACGTTTTTCAGTATACCTCTAGATGGCAGAAAAAATGGACGTCAAAGTATTTTCATTTGTTTTGTTAGTTTTTGCTACTCTTGAACTTCAGAAAACGGCAGGTAAAAAACCCGACTGCGTAAAAAACGACTAATAAGTTATATAAAATCTGAAAACAAAAAAAAAACAAGTTTTATTATAAATTCTAATACGGACCATATTGACTGCAACATTTAGTACCTATATTGGTTGTAATGATTACAATCTAGATTATTTAATGGGTCCCAACTGTTGCAGTCAATATAATTATACCGTATTAAAATTTATAATTAAACTTTTTTTATTTTCAGGTTTGATTTCAAGTTATTAGTTACTTTTTACGAAATCGGAATTTGTATTTGTTTAAATTATTGATTATTTGTTCTACACTTTATAGTAACAATTATTATGAGATTGAAGATTTCGAATTAAGTATATTTATTTTGGTGTAACTACATTTATTATTTTAAAGTTTACAAACCTGCTTAGTCATCCGTGCGTATCTTGTATAGTTAAATAAATTAAAATATGGTCATAAAAAAAAACCATTTTAAAATCCTCAGATGCTCATAGTGCAGTTTCCAAAAAACTTTTTTTTTTTTGTTAACCCATATTACCCTGAGTAACACAAGGATCTTAACAATACCACGTAATCAAAATCGGCTTAGCGTTTAGAAGTTATGGTGGAGTAAAGATTATACAAGCATACATACAAACATACATGAACCCTAAAAACGAAGCACTTCTTTTTTGGGCAGTCGCTAGTCGCGTAAAAATGACTTACAGGCCGTATGAAAATTTTAAATAACATTAATGATGAATTCAAAGTATTAGAACACTAACCACACTAATTTTTTTCATTGCTTTTGTTGCAGCAACAAACCCGGGCATTACACTGGTGAGCGAAAATTCAACTTTTCTATTATTGTATAAATTAATTTACGGACGGCATTACTTTGGTGTTCCTGATTTTTCATTCCATACAATATTAATGATTCTTCCACCAAGTAGAGCCGTCATGAAAAAATAATTCTTTTTACTGATTTATGTATTTTTATCCTTACACAATCGACACTAATATAAAAAAAATAAATAAAATTTTAAAGAGGTAAATCTTGTCCGTTTGCTTCCGACCGCGAGCGAAGCCGCAATCAGCAAAACTTGATAAAAATATACTTATTTTATTTTCAGAGCATCTCAGATGGCAAAAATCAAGGAGAGAAAGTCGGTAAGAAATCTTGACAATATAAAAAGATAAAATCAGCCCCCATCCACAATAATATTTCTGTTTCACCCAGGAATAAAAATTGTTAATTTTTTTCAATCAACTTCAATAAAATGAGAAGACCTTAAATTCGTGACTTTTTTAAGTTCAAATATTTTCATCCCTGTTCTGCACCAGTCCAAATAAAAAAGTTAAGACGGAACTCTGCAAACAGAGAAGTGAGTCCAGTTTCTTAAACATGTGTGCATTTATTGAGGCGTAGTTTAGTTGTAGTTTGATGTAAATATGTGCGTGTGAGCTTGTATGCATAGAGCATGGCGTAGTTTTGCGCATGCCGCACTTTTTTGTTCGCAGCGCTATATATTGGTTTTTCTCCTCCCGGTCTACTAGAACTTTCGGTACTCCGGTTCACAACACACATTCATTCCGAGGATTTTGCATTATCTCCATTTAAACCTTTAAAAAAATGTATCTTATGGTGTTTATTAAAACGTTTATTTTATTTTTTTCTCATATCACGTACTTATTGTTTCAGCGTCCTGCACTTTGAAAATGGTAAGTAATTAAATCCAAATTATAACTTTAAATTTCAAATAGTTATTCCTGCTACTGGTTTCCTTTTTGAGTATAACCTACATATTATGTGAAAAACATAGGACAATTTCTTCGTCCATGGAACGGTGCTAAAGAAATCTAGCACATTAAAATAAGGGATTTGCATGTTTTTGATGGGTACCTCGAAAAAATACAGGGTGTAAACCACCTCATCACAAAGCCGTTATTCAAGCATTCTGTACATCAAATTAAGTAAATTTACGCAAAAAATATTGCAGGGAAACAACTTTTTTTTTTGAGGTTATAAATCATGTTTTGTGGTAGAACTCAATGTAACGCAATTAAAACATTGTGCTGATGGATGGATTGAATAGTACGGGGGTCGTGGAGGTGTAAAATCTTACAAAAAAACTTGTATTTAAAAAAAAAACTTGTCAAAAAGTTGTAACTTTGACCCCCCATATCTCCGTAACTAGAAGGTTCCCAGGTATGGTGTAGAACAAAAAAATGATCGCAATGATGGGGAGAACAAGTGGTTTTCGGCTTCGTGATGAGGTGTTTTACACCCTTTATGTGATAGAAGTGATCGAGAAAAAGATGGAACTGACCAGTGGTATAGATTTTGTTGTTCACGAGCATAAAAATCAACAGAATCGATACCATTTTCTTGACAAAAGCTTCAACAACTTGTTTAAGGACGATGCGGCTTCTTTAGCTTCCAAGACGCGAGGTGACACCAATGCCGCTGGCCAATCTGTGAGTATTATAGGGCTTGCTTCATGCCAAGGACCTTGAGCATTTGGGAGGAGCTTAGCAATAGCGTCTACGAGTGCCGGCAAGAGACCCCGCGTCAATGCGTGCCAAGATTATTAGAAAAAACAACCTAATTTGATTTATATTTCACATGATGGTGGCCGTTGTTTGTCACATTTTTGACGGCATTTACTATAGTATAATTTTTATTGTTATAAGTCTAATATAGCTCAAAACAAACGAAAATTAGTCTAGACTTGTCTTTGCGATTTAATTAAGTGTAATAAAGTTCAAGTAATCATGTATCGGACGGCCGAAATATCTAGGTCAAAGTGTGAAATATGTAATTTACTTTTTTTAGAGTTCTAGTCCGTGCTATCTACGAATAAAACACAATAAAATGCTCAAGGTCGTTGGCGCAAATTGACGCCTTAAGTTTTTATTTAACTTTCCTTGATGGTCAAATCTTGGAACTATCTAACTGACTGTTCCGATCTTTTTTTTTACATATTAACAAAATCACAATAATTATAAAATTGAATTTCGAACTACTCAACGGATTGATCTAAATTGGTGTTGGTGGCAACACATTTTTATGACAAAAATCACTTAAAATTCAAACAGGATCGTTTTCTTACGTAATAACCCGACAGTTAATAATATCACGGTCACAAAAATTTGTAGACACGTTCATTGTCGATGTCTAGACCTAATTCTCTAACTTTCATATTATTTCAATTAAAAAAAGAACTGGGCATTGACCCATATTAGATACAAAATAAAGTACAATTTTGTCAATTTAACAAACGTCACTATTTGTGCAAAAAAAATGATTGTTTGGTATATAAAAAAGTCAATTAAATGACCTAAAAATATGATAAACAAGTCAGTAAATGTAATATCAAATTAATTTCGTTAAGGGCACAAAGTAAAATAAAAATAAAATGACAATGAATGCCGAAATAAGTAAAAAAAACTAAAATTTTGTTTGAATAAAAATCATCATCATCATCATCATCATCAGCCTTTAATGTTCCCACTGCTGGGACACGGCCTCCTCTCAATGAGAGGGAATGGGCTATAATCTACCGCGCGGGCCCAGTGCGGATTGGTAGATGTCACATGTCTTCGAATTTTTGGTTCTAGGACAAGCCGGTTTCCTCACGATGTTTTCCTTCACCGTTTTGAGAGCAGCGGTGATGAAAATAACTTACACAAAAACACAAAGTAATGCGCCTACCTGGGTTCGAACCCACGACTTATCTACTGTTCGTAAGTCGGGGCCGCCACCACCGGGCCACCGCTGCTCTAAAAATAAGTTACATTTATTTTATTACTATGATACTCGTATTAAAACCATGTCGGAAGTCAGCCAAAAACAAATTGAAATTCTGCAGGAAAAAACAACGCCCAAAAGCACTACAAAATCCATAATAGACCAGTGTCGAAGATACCTTCGAAAATGGTAAAAAATGAAACGATCATAGTAGGATGAAACCCGTTGGAAAAGGAAGAGAATATAGCAAAAACTAAAGGAAAAATAATTTACGGGCGATCCGAGGTCGGGAAGTGGGGGGGTTTGAGGGTAAAAAAACGGTTTATCTCGATTTACGGCAAAACTACAAATTATAAGATGAAAAAATAGTATAAAAAAAAACTACAACTTTCGGATTTTCGCATAATCTCCAAATTGGTGTGAATAATTGGTTGGTTTTTATTTTTATCTTTTACAAAACTATTTATTTTTTCCAACTTTGGCCACATCACATCACAACCGTTACGGAAGCGGTCAACACACTGTACAGCTCTGTATTTACAACGAGTAAAAGTTCTGTAAAATGTCTAACGACTAAAGCACGCGTTTAGTGCTGAACTTTATTTAGAACATCGTTCAATTTACAAACGAATACGATTTTTTGATGTGAAATCTTCTAACTTTTGGCGCATTGAGCAATTTTTCGAGTGAACAAAATCATGGAACACGCGAGATCGTCACGTAACGCATCGTAGTAGCGGCGTTACCTTTGTGAATCGGCTACGAGTGTTCACTTCTATCGGCAGTCCTCAAAGACTGCAGCCCCGCAAGTTTTTTTTTTTCATTTGAATTACCTACAGTGCGCTTTTACATAACATTTTTCGAAATTACAGGATTTGCATGGATTACCAGGGCAAAAAGGTTCGAAGGGAGAAACCGGATTCCCGGTGAGTTTTTATAAGCAGGAAAAAGAAGGATTCTAATTCAAAACCAAAAGTATTTCTGAATCAATTCAGATTAAGGGCGATTGTGCACTACAAGGAATTTGACTGTCTACTGGCAGTCCGATTTTTTACGGTCCGATATGGCACGCCATATAATATATATGTCACCGTAAAATTGTCAAACACGTTATATTACAATATAACGTGTTTTTTCTCGCGATATTGTAATGTCTCGAATTATTGTCAACTGAACATACGGAAGTATCTCTGCCCCCATAATCGGGACTTGGGGCACCCCCCCGTTAGGTTAGTTAGGTTCCTTTAAACCCTGCATTCGGAAATAGGGGCCGTTGGGGTCGGGGGCTCCGTTGACTACGCTTTTTAGGGGGAATATAAAGTGTTTTAAGGTTATGTCATATTAATCGGTATTTCTCAGGAATGGTGCATTATCTTTTCATGAGAGTTGTGCCACTGGGCAAGGGGGACCCCTCCTTCCCTCCACACCGCGTAAGTTGACTACCATCGCATGTATTTTATGAAAAATAATGCGTTTTGTTGTAAGCGGTATGTTCATTTGACAATAATTCGAGACTTTACAATATCGCTAGAGATATTACAATATAACGTATTTGTCAATTTTACGGTGACATATATACTAGTTTGTGCACTATACGTAATTTTACCGTCCGACATTTTACTTTTCCCCATTCCGGAACGGAACTGCCGACGTTCCAAGAAACTCATCGTTCAGAGTAATTTCGCGTGCGTGGCGTATAGTTTCAAAGACAGAGCTACCCTAAACTGAGGCGTATCATCCGAGTAAAGACGGACAAGTGCACAAGCCAATCATCCGTTTTTTTCATGCCACTTCGGACCGTAAAATGTCGGATGTTCGGACAGTAAAATTCCTTGTAGTGCACAATCGCCCTTACAGCTGCACTGTGTGTCGAGGGTTCGATTCCCGCACGGAGCAAATTATTGTATGTCCTACTGATAGTGGTTCTGGGTCAGGCTGTTTGAGTTGAAATGTTTGTAAACGCATCATCGATATTGGAGAAATTTCTGATGTGGGTCAATGTTTTTTTTTTTAAGAACATTATATAGGTATACGAGAGCAGGTCAAAGGGCGTTTTTCAATACTGATCGACAACGTATATCGGACTAACCATCGTTGGAGTACTAAAAAGACAGAAATCGTAACAACGTAAAGTTATATACCGTCTCCGTGATCATTTCTCTTTAATTTTTTTGGATTTCATATTCACTAATTATTTATTAGGACCTGCGATGATTTTGAGACATTTCGTAATCAGAAACAGAATCGAATAAATATAAAAAAAAATACAAACCAAATATATGGGAAAAGTTTTTTCCAATTTCTGCCTTTTTTAGTACTTTAACCTGGGATGGTTCAGTAAAACTTTTTGATCAGTATAAGGAACAGAATCGATTGGCATAAAAAAAATGTTTCGTCTCAAATGGCCATTTCTTGCTCACTGTATATTTACAACAAAAATCTGTGAATGGGTTCAAAATTTCACGAAAAATTATGAATAGTTTTCCAAGACCATTTTCATGTAGCTGCAACGGCTAAGGTAGTTCCCCTAACTGCCCCGTTTACCGTATCCACTCTGTATGTTATCTTGCAACAGCTGACAAAGAAATACCTCGTAAAAAGAACTTTTTTCAACTTACATTAGTTTTAATAAGATTTGATATGTAGTTAGTAACTTTATATTTGACTAATATACTATGAACAAACAAGAGAAATAAACAAAAGAAAAATAAATTTTTCCTTTATTATTGAGCGTAAATTCACCTGTGATTAGATGTTAACAATTATGATTATTACATTTTTTGGTCCTACGGAATCTTTTTTGCGCGAGTTCGACTCGCGTTTGGCTGGATTTTTAAACAGTTTTTTTTTTTTAATTTTCAGGGTCTGGCAGGGTTGCCCGGTCTACGAGGTACGAAAGGAGACCAAGGATTTCCGGTAAGTTTTTACTACTGTTGCTCCCCATCTAACCTCCATACCACTTTCTGAGACTGGCTATCAGACTCTCGAGATACTAACTACTTTTTCCAAATAACAGCCGGGACCAGCGGCAAAAGGAAATGCAATCAGGTGGCGTGTGCAACAAGACATGTAATTTAAAACAAAAGTCATAGAAGAAAACAAAAAGAAACATTACGTGCCTCACAGCAAAATGCTAGACCACCAGTGTCCGATTCTGGTTTTTAACTAGATCTGTATTAGAGTCGAAATTAGAAATGGGAATCTCGGAGGACCAAGTAGCCCGAGTAGCTGTTATTCCTCCTCGTACACCTCCTCGGTTCAGTGTTTTAAGCTTGAAAAGGAAGAAACCAAGTTACTTTCGTATTTATACAGGTTGTAAATAACCTTATCACAAAGCCGTCAACCAAGCATTCTGTACACCAAACTAAGTAACACTGTATGCAAAAGATATTGCTGGGAAACGACTTTTTTTTGGGGTGAAAAATCATGTTTTGTTGTAGAATCCAATGTAACGCACTTAAAATATTGTGCTGATGGATGGATTGAATGTACCTACGGGGGTCTTATAGATGGCTGAAGCAAATATCTTACAGAAAAAACTTGTATAAAAAAAAAATTGGTTGTCTGTAAAGTCGGTTTACGGACGATAGATTTACGTGATAACGTCATAATCATTATTTTATGTAATACAAAAAAGGAGGTGGAACGTTACTATGGAACGTTACTATGGAACGTTACTATTTTTCATGAGTGTTGCTGGTATTATCAATTTATAAGACGTTATCACGTCAAAAAAACTTGTCAAAAAGTTGGAACTTTGATCCCCAATATTTCCGTAACTAGAAGGTTTCCAAGTATGGTGTAAAACAAAAAATTATCGAAATGACGGGGAGAACAACTGCCTTTCGGCTTCGTTAAGAGTTGTTTTACACCCTTTATAATTAGTGTAAGAGGAAAGAATTTAGTAACGTAGTCATGAAAATGTCACTTGCTGATGTCGGGGTACATATTATATATGTCGGAGAAGCAGCATCCTCCTCGACATCATCAGTGTTCACGGAGTCTAGTGGGCGTCATTTGGGTGAAATGCGAGCACAAAGCAAAATATTTACTGCTTCACACAATTTAATGGCAATATTTCACAATAACTAGTTTGCTTAGCAATTATATTCGAGCAGCAGGTTCGCGACACCAATCTAACTTCATCACCTGGATCCTCGATCCACCACCGTTTTCCAAGCAATCCTTGCTCTGTCACCCACATGTGTCAAGACCATCAAGACTGCAATGATGGCGCCTCGACCCTACTCTGGATATTTTATCCTCTGCTCTGATTTGACATGATACAATGCAATGACTTTTAAAGAAATATTTTAGATTTTACACAATATAAAAATGTGATAAATCAAATCGAATTATATTAGGATCTAACAAGTTATTTTAAATTAATCTTATCAATTGATCGTATGCAACCAACTATCAACTCTTCGTTTATTTCCTCTGCCTCCAACATAATTATATGTATATTGATTGCCTTTTTTTATTCAGGGATTGCCTGGTGAAAGAGGAGAACCGGTAAGTTTTGAGAAATGCATCGATTAAACATGAACTTGCTGCTTAATGTTGCTTTATTCTTGGCCAGTATGTTTAAATATGGCGTCTTAGCAACACCAGGCAAGTAACAGCCATACCTAACTCGTATCGAAATTGAACAATTATGGCTTAATATTAATAAAAATGAAAACACCTCATCATGTGCCTTTATATTTGCACTTAACTTTTTACCAGAGATTTTGTATCATCAGTAATTCGAAATAGACTAAGGGCCAGTTTCACCGGTTGCGGATAAAGTGTCGGTTAGCCTATTAGGAACTTATCTGCCAGATAAACTAACACTTTTGGTTTCACAGGTGTCGGATAGCGATATCTGGTAGATAAAGTATTAGTTATAACCAGCCTTTAAGTGGTAGATATATAGTATTAACTATCAGATAACTAACCGACACTTTATCCGGAACTGGTGAAACTGGCCCTAAGACTAAATAAATAGTAATAACCCGTGCCTTGACATGCCAGCGGCCATAACACGCACTTGCCACATAAGTCCACCGATTGCCCGTTGGGCCTGCAATTCCGGCGCGTCTGTTTGAATCGACAAAATCTCCGAAATTACGTTAGTTAGCCCGCTACCAGATAAATCACTGAAATTGTTATTTAAATAACTATACGGTTATAATTATACGGTTAAGTATAGATTTGCCTTGAAATGTATTAGTAATTGTAGATTGTGTTCAGTGTGAACACACTCTAGTTTTACCAATTTCTTGTGAAAAAATGGGATTGTTTACGGTTCCATTCTAAGAACATGTAGTGGCTTGGGATACATTTTAATAATAATGTTTGGTTCACGTCAATAAAATTCAATCGTCAATAAAATAAAACTATCTCACTAAACAAAATAAAGTAAACACTGGCTCTGATTCGCCAACGCATCACAGGCAAGTAAAACCAGCTCTCTGAACGTAGCTACAATTTTTGAATAGATCGCATCAAAAATACGAATATTTATATTACTGTTCTTTTCTTATTTCTAGGGGGAATTTATCATTGGTCCTCCTGGAATTCCGGTAAGAAAAACCACAAAATAGTTTATTGTAACTTTAGCTACTGTAAATAATGTCTCAACAGTGAGTGGTAGCTATAGCTACCAGAGCGCATTTTCGTGCAGCGTTTCACGTGTTCACTTATTGTATAAGGCGCGGGTCAAATACGTATGTCGTATAGGGTATGGCGTGGCGCCGCCGCCGCTGCGCAGAAAAGGCGCGCTGACGGTGTCCGAATGGCGAGGCGCGGGCGTATTCTAGTCTTTAAAGTCTAAATTGTTATGCATTTTCGTTGTCTTGTTCCCGCGCTGTGCATGCCACTGCTAACTGCGGGTGCGCGGATGGCGAGGAAGTGGCGCCCGCACCGCGCCATTCCGCCGCCACTAGCACGCCTGTTCTGCGCTGCGCCGGCGGCGCCACGCCATCGCCTCGACAGCGCCGCGCCAGCGCCATACGCCATACGCCACTTGTGTATGACCCGCGCCTAATACTATTTTTTCTCAGGGCCCTACGGGATTGCCAGGTGCTAAAGGAGATACTGGACCTATGGGAACTTGTAGTTGGGAGGTGAACCAGGCGAAATATATAAATAATTTAGGTAAAATTTAGTATTTTTCACGTATTGAATTTGTTAATGTTACGCATGCAGCTTATATTTTTTCCACCGTACGTTGGGGTACTCGGCCTCGTATGGGCTATATACCTACCACGCGGGCCCAGTGCGTGTTACATGCGTGGCCATTAACACACAGCGCACATACAGGTATTTGCACGATCTACGCGGCCATAAGTCCCAAAAACAAAGTAATAATAAAATTTGTAAAATCGGGTTCCACGAATAGATAACGAACTCGGACACAATACCCGTATTTTATATACCTGCTACTGCGCAACCCCATCCCGTGGTGTAAGTCGGAATATGACCGTTTCACCAAGTGCATGTGTCTGTTCTCGGCATTTTTCTGAACGTTAGATTTCTAAAGTGCTGTTTTATGTTATTGAGTTGTTCTTACGAATTTAAAATGATGGATTCTGATAGACAAGGTAAGGAACTTATTAACTACAATAATAAAGTAATGAGCAATTGTCAAACTACCTTTTTTTTGTATTATAAATAAACTAATTTTAATTACATGATTTTCTTCATACTTTTTTCTTTACAAGTGTTTTTGTTTATGTATCGGGAAAGATCGGGCTTTGGTTTTTTATGCACGTTATTACTTGATTCTTTATCTTTAAGCTACTACCAAATTTACTTCCGGAAACGTCCGGATAAATACAGTTTTTGGACTTTAAAGTTATTAAGTGCAATTCCGTATAAAATGGGAAATATGTCTTTTTGATTTTAAACAAAGTTTATCTTTGTTTTATTTTCAGGAGGTACATCAGGAACAAGAATTGTGACCCGACAATACTTGTTCGATTCCATGGATAAAGAAAACTTGCCCAATTTAGATGCCAAATTAAAATACTTAAAGGATCAAGTTCTATCATGTGAAGATTACAATACAGACCAAATTAATAATTTGAAACAAAGTTTTGCCCATTTTAAATCAGAATTAAAAAAAAGGTGGTCCAAAGCTCATTATAAAAAAGACAAATTCATGAAATACAACCGTTCCTGGCTAGAAGGTACTTTTGAAATACCTGTTGCAAAAACTTCACAAAAGCGACCAGGAAGACCATCGAAGTCATTTGAAGACGCAAGTGAGAGGAGCAAAAAGCGAAAGACTGAAGAACTTCGTTCTAATTTTGAAAAGGAAATCATATTACACGCTGCAAGAGTGGAACTAGGGAAATTTGGAAAAAAGGATGCATCAAATGCCTTCAAAGATATCACAAGTTCTACCAATCGGACAACTGTCTGAGGAAGCAGCTGAGGCTCGCAATAAACACTAGATGTTACCGCCAAGACTTTGCAAGGAAATTTTCCAGGGAAAGTTGTAATCAAGATATTTTTAATCGCCTTCTACTTACTTCAGATCCTCTGCTCAGTAGCATGCGAACTATAAAAAAAGGAAAGCAGGAACATTTATGCCCGAAACTTTGGCCATGTTTGTATCTGCGCAATCCAATATATCAGAAAATTCGTCAGAAAGTGACGAAAAAAGTCAAAATACTAAATTTTATGTGATTTTTCTTTATATCATATTTATGTAATTTTTATGTATGGTAAATATATGTTTTTAATGTAAAAAAAAAGGTTTTTGATTTATTGACGTCATTTATATACCAATTAAGCATTAAAATAATTTTGGCCGCGTAGATCCTACAAATACCTGTATGTGCAGCGCTACCTAGTGCCACACTAAGCAAAGCTTGTGTCGTGGACACTAGATAGTTGATATAATACATATTATACAACATTAGTTTTTGTTTATGCGAAACCCGAAACACGTGTCCAGTATTTTTATATAAAGAATCCATGTACAAAATTTCAAAACTGTATCTTGAAAAATCACAAAGTTATAAGATTTTTTTTAAGTTACATGGTTGTCCGTTCAAAAGTATGCTCACCGAGTACAGTGCGGCGCGGCGCAGCTCGGCGCGGGCTCCTCTATGCCGCCGCGGGCCGCTCGCGCCAGCTCAAACTTCGACAGTCGCATGTTCATTAATAATAATTTGGTACTAAGTACCTATATACCTACTAGTACCTAACCGTACAGCAAATTTATAGTAATTAATTAATTATCTGGTGATATCATATCCATCACACTTGCAGGCTTTGGACTGTCGTAATGGTTAAGTGTAGGTGGATATTGTTATTGTTACTTTATTCTTAAATGCAGCCGTTAGGGGTACTCGTAAAATGTAGTCAAAGCGATTTGTTGCAACTTACGACAACCACTTAAAAACATCGCATTACTTGACCATTTTGCAGGCTCTAGGTACAAATAATAACTTTCTACAATTAACCGTGCTTTTGAATCATCTTTTGCCTTATGCACAGACGAGCGGTGGTGGTAGTGTGGTAGGAATGCGTGTCACAAAATATAACATGGTGTAAAAATTATTGGAATCGATTTAGTTACTGATTCTGAACAAACTATATTCAGGTTTTGCATATACTAAAAATAATGTTGTATACTTTATTGTTTGTAAATACATACTTATAACATATAAACATCCATGACTCGGAAACAAATGTCCATGCTCATCACACAAACATTCGCTCCTACCGGAATTCGAACCCAGGACCCTAAGAACGTAAGGCAGCGTCACTACCACTACGCCATTCGGGTCGTCATTCGGGTCGTCGTAGATGGCACATGTCTTCGATTTTTTTAATCATCGGCATACCGGTTTCCTCACTATGTTTCCCATCATCGTTTTGGGAGCAGGGTGATGAAATAAATTACACAAAGTAATGCACGTTCGAACCTACAATTTACTGTTCATAAGTTGGGCCACCACTGGGCCACCGCTGCTCTACATGTTAAAGAACAAAATCTTAAGAGAAAGAGGAACAAAAGGGCAATTGTAGATCGCAGTTCGGCTTAGAATTTGTCAAAGGTTAGATGCTTAGAAGTTAGTCAAAATTTGTTCTCGCACACTCCATCTAAAACATCGTGAGGAAACCGGCATGTCCTAGAACCAAAAGTTCGAAGACATGTGACATCTACCAATCCGCACTGGGCCCGCGTGGTAGATTATAGCCCACATTGAGAGGAGGCCGTGTCCCAGCAGTGGGAACATTATAGGCTGATGATGATGATGATGATGATGATGATGACTCCATCTAGCTATCCCCAACATTCAACTACAAACAAAATACTGTTCACATAGTCTCGATTTGCTACTGCTGCCATCAATTGGATGCAAATCCGGACACCTGACCCCTTATTCACAACCATTCGACTCGCTTCCGATTCGGAAAGTCGTGTTTCTATCTCGCTCGTTTTCGTAATGCCAGAAGAAGACAGATATACGAGTTGTCGAATCGGAAACGAGTCGAACGTTTGTGAAAACGGGGTCTGGTTACCACTCAGAAATACCTGAGGGATACACCTTTTAACATAGTTTTGTCTGTTTCTTCAATTTCAAAGAATCTGTAATTTAAATTAATTAAATTGTATTAATAAATTGACAGATGCGACTACTGAGGTAAATGTTCAAGAGTTCGGAACAATGAAAACGCCAGCAAAAGTTACTTGCAAAGATGCTCCGCCCGGTGTTGCCAGCGGTAAGGAAATATTAATATTATAAAAAAAAAATGATTCCAATATTTGTTGGAAATGATATGTGATGAACTTATTAGATTATCTCTCTCTCTTTATAATAATAAAGAGGAAAACTCCGTATGTAGTATTCTTAGGACCTACTGATCCAGTTAAAGGCTGGTTCTTCTTTTTTTCAACCTTGAATCACCAATTTCGGCTAAGCGTAGACAAGATGCCCGGTAAAAACTATTTTAAGAAAGAGTATTATTAATTCTGAAAGAAATATTTTTGCACATCATATTCACTCCAGATACTTACATGCTAACATAAAACAAAACACACATAAAAAATAAAATTAAAGTTAAAAATTATAAAACACTGAACTAAGTATTCATGTCAAATCATTCAATGTCACAGTGCAGCAGTGTATAAAATAAAGAAATCAATAATAAACAAGCGAAGTCCTAAATTTCAACATTCATAGAGCAAACACTGGAGCAGCTCAATCCCAAGGCTTTTTATCTTCGAGATAGTGATTAACATAATAGAAGGCTTTCAGGCATAGTTTCCGTTTTATAAACGATTTGAATTTATTTAGGCTTAGTGCCTGAATATGGCTCGGAAGTTTATTGTAAAAACGTATACATTGGCATCTAATCTATCTTCTATCTATACTTATAATAAATCTGTAGAGAGGTCAATTCTGTACATGAAATATATTTACAAAATAACTATCGGGGGGTGATTAGTGATCGATACTGATCTATACTTATAATAAATCTGTAGAGAGGTCAATTCTGTACATGAAATATATTTACAAAATAACTATCGGGGGTGATTAGTGATCGATACTGATGCCAAAAATGCAATCAGTAAAATTTTTGTCTGTCTGTCTGTCTGTCTGTCTGTCTGTCTGTATGTTATTTATAGAAAAAAAAACTACTCGACGGATTTTAACGAAACTTGGTACAATTATTCTACATACTCCTGAGCAGGTAATAGTATACTTTTCATCACGCTACCATTAATAGGAGCAGAGCAGTGAAAGGAAATGTTGGGAAAACGGGAGAAGTTACTTGGTTTTTTTAGCTTCCGTCGCGTGTGCAGCCTTAATGGTTAAAGCTACATAGAAATCATGTATAACGGAAATATTCCACATAAAATTATATAAAAAATATCCCAAGACAGCATATGTCTATCTTTTATAGTTGACTCACAATAACACGTGTAACTCCCGATAGCTTAGCAGTTCGGAGATTTGTTATTATTATATTTGTTTACTCTTACGTTTATATCATCACGCTATGACCCACATAAAACATAGGATACATTTTATTCCGGTAGTAAGATCCCATGGGACAATAATCAAACTTCACGCGGGCGAAGCCGCTGGCAGAAGCTAGTATTATAATAAAGTTGTGGCCAGATGCAAGAAAAAGCCTAAACTAGCATGCACATTATAGGTTTGTATTGTGTGGTTAAAATAAGGCCATTCGTTTTTATTGTTATTTTGACTCAAACTCAGAATCATAATATTAATGTCAGATAATTTATGTCACTTAACTTGATGTTAGGGATGTTCGAAATTTATCGATACTCAGGTGTCGCTACAACGAGATTTGATTGATCTCAGACACTAATTTGAATAGTTTGTGACGAATGTGAATTAAGCAAGATTGTCTGGACTTCAAAAAAGACTATGACCTCTGAGTTTGTTTTGGCTGTTTCTTCTTAGAGTAGTCACGAAACACCGGCCCCATCTATATAGATCAAAAAAATTACGTGTAAATGTGTTTGAGAAAACCTACTTGCTGAATATCATTTATCATGTATTTGCTTTCCTGTAAGTAGTTTTTAAAATGCATGTGTTATTAATAAAGATGTTGTCCACGCTCTAGCCAGATCACCGTAACACACTGAGCAATTCCCTTTCCAATGTTTGGCAGTATTGTGTCATGACTATCCAGTTTCTTCAGCCACTTTCAAAAGATCGTCGGTCCACCTAGTCGGACGTCTTCCCATATTTTCTATCAACCCTGTGGCACTCCAGCACTAAAGAACTATGATAATATTACGGTGAAAGAACTTTGTCCAGCGATATATATATCAACGCTGGAAAGCGATTTGGCATTTTTTTTTATTGCATCATTGAAATAAGAAAAAAATACTGCTTTCTGACGTGTGTGTGCGTTCTGTCGTTGTGCGTGTGTTCTGGTGTGTGTGTGTGTGTGTGTGTGTGTTTGTTTTTTATCAACGTTTTCCTATGATGTGTTTTTCTTTTGATACGTCGTACTTTTTCTAAACTTTTTTAACAAAAGGTACTTCAAAATGCTGTAAATACCATAAAATCAACTATTTTTAAGTTATACATAGATACATCAAAAACGCTACCAGTATTTTTTTTCGCACTCCACACCTGCTTTGTAGTGCCGTATATTACAACTACCAACATACAGCAAAATTGCTGCTTCAAATTGAAATACCAATTGCTGTAACTAGTATAAAGCGCATGTTAGACTAACTTAAGAATGCTATCATTATTGCCATCTGATAAATGTCATTATAAGAAATAAGTGTTCCAAAAATGACCACTCTAATTCTGCTAGTTTACGAGTTATGAATTTTTGAAATAGTTTTTTGGCTCTGGTGTAAAGTTCAACTTTTCGAGATACTACAAGATTGCTTTCTCGCGTCGATATATAAAGGGTGTAAAACACCTCTTAACGAATACGGAAGGCACTTGTTCTCCTCGTCATTCTGAACATTTTTTGGTTCCACACTATACCTGGGAACCTCCTAGTTACAGAGATATTGGGGATCAAAGATTTTGACAAGTTTTTTTAAATACTACTTTTTATCGCATGATTTTTACTTTAAATATCTCTACGACCCCCGTACTATTCAATCCATCCATCCGCACAATGTTTTGAGTGCATTACATTGTAAAACTTAAGAAGACGGGTATTTATCGCCAATTTTCCTTCCTTTTCCTTTCCTTTCCCTTTCCTTTTTCTTTTTCCTTTTTCCTGTTTTTCCTTTTTTTTTTTACATTGAGTTATACCACAAAACATGATTTATAAACTCAAAAAAAAAAGTTGTTTTCCAGCAATATTTTTTACGTAAAGTTACTTAGTTTGATATACAAAATGCTTGGTTAAAGGCTTTGTGATGATGTGAAATACACCCTGTATATATATAATCCTGTGGCACTCCAGCACTAAAGAACTATGATAATATTACCGTAAAAGAAAGAAGAACTGGCAAAAAAAACCCAGACCCGACAGAAAAGTAACATACCTCAGTTTTTTTGTTATTATTTATAATATATAATCATATTATATAGTTTTTATGTTCGAAATCAATGGCTAACACCAAAATATTGCCTTATGTTTTTGTTCAGGCTTTACACTAAAAAAGTACAAAATGCCTACGTATCTACACAATTCGTAAATATATGTAACTAAATGACGTAGAAAAGTAAGTAGTTATAATACATCCCGTTTTAAAAAAAATAAAAAAATGTTCGTATAGGAAGTTATTTTAATGTAAGTTTTTTTTTTTTTTTAGTCAGTAAGAGTCTGACACGCCCTCTCGCTCCACCCAAGGGCGAGAAATGTCATTAGATGATTTTAAAACACCTTAAAAAAAAAATCCTAAGTTGAAAGTTGTACTAGGAGTTCAAAAATTATATAATACAGCTGTATCTCCAGGTCTCCTGGATACATCCCATAACTATTTATCGTCATTTAGTTACATACATTACGAATTGTGTAGATAAGTAGGCATTTTGTATTTTTTTAGTGTAAGCCCTGAACAAAAACATAAGGCAATATTTTGGTGTTAGCCATTGATTTCGAATATAAAAACTATATAATATGATTATATAAATAATAACAAAAAAACTGAGATATGTCACTTTTCTGTCGGATCTGGGTTTTTTTTTATATGGGACGTGACCGTTCTTCTTTAGACTCTCAACTTCCACCCGTAAGTCATGACTACTCCTCGTACATGCGACGCTTCAGGTTCACGGGCTGGTAATGGTTGGTTGGTGGCCAATCTATATAAATAAAATGAATTGTTGTTCGTTAGTCTGATTAAAACTCGAGAACGGCTGGGCCGATTGAGCTGATTTTGGTTTTAAAATGTTTGTCGTAGTCCAGGGAAGGTTTAAACGGTGAGAAGTAGACAGGTAGGTAGTAGGTAGGTAGGAAAAAATGCATTGCAACGCATGCCGGGTACAGCTAGTGGTGAATAAAAATGAGAATCATAAACAATTTTTTTTTACAGGTGACTATTTCATGGGACCACCATTTCAAAGTTTTAAAGTATTCTGCAATATGACGTCCAAAGAAACGTGTATAAAAATGTATCACCACGGAATGTATCCAGTTCACCATGGAAACGAGGAATTTTGGATAAGTGACCGTTTCGATGATTTTTACGGTTTCACATTTAATGTAAGTTATATTTATCAAACCTAATTTAAGAATAAGTGGACTGTCAGATTTTTTAAAAATAATGAATAAATATATCTATAATATCGCTGGACGTTAACACACAGCGCCACCTAGTGCCACACTAAGCAAAGCTTGTGTCGTGGACACTAGATAGTTGATATACTACATATATTAGGGTGTCCCTTATATGGCTCAAAAATTTTTTTTTCGAATATTGAAACGCATACCCCTTAATTCTTTTTAGAGTACCTAGACTTACTCAAATACCAAAATTTTATCTTCCTATGTCAACATTAACCCGTGCCGACAGAACCGTGAAGATTTTGAAATTCACTGTCTTTAACGCTTATCGTTTTAAAGCTAAATAAAATGAAAGGTTTTAAGTTACAGTGTAATATGATAGTTTAACATTTTATTATATTATTATAACTAAAACTAAACCTATATTTACATTTAAAAGACAAAACTTAAAACTAATAATAGGCGTCAAAAAATTGGTCCTCACCGCTGTCGCCCGGTAGTGTACCCAAGCGGTAGGCTGGCAGCACTGCCACGTAGAACGGCAATGCTTAATCCCTAGGCGAAATAAAAGTCAGCCTTTGGGTCACGGGAAGTGTTAACAACGCGCTTAGAGATATCTTAAGCGAGAAGGTGACCACTCGGACCCTACGGCCCGAGTTTCAACCCCGAACGGTTCAAACATATAATTGCCGATATTTGCGCCGCTTGAGGTTCTCTGCTTGCGCAGCAGTAGCGCCAGCACAACACGCAGTTCTCCTTTCAATCGTCCTGTATTAGATGCAGTTGTGCCACAGCACATTATTTGTACTTTGTCCTCGAGGTTCCAGTCTTAAAGTCCGGTTGAAACAGCGTTAGCTTGATCTTGACAGGAAGAGCTCTCCAGTTTGGGGACGGCTAAAAGTTGTTCCTTTTCTCCGATCGAAATATAAATCGGCAGGCGTTCTTCTTTAGAACTTCTTACGTCGAATCCGGGTAATAATTTCATGTCCCAGTGAACGGTCACCGTTTCAGGCAAATTATCTTCGGCACTATCTTTACTACTCTGTGTGCGAATGCGTTGAATAGACGATTTATTTATCGGGAAATCATCACAGCTAAGATTTAGGGCGTTCACTACAGCCTGAAGTATATTTACAGAATCCCTTATGCTTAATTGACATCTATCTAAAGCTGCAACTAACTTAGGAGTGTTGAACTCATTCCTTCCTCTTCTTGAAGTTGTTACAGAACTTACCATTTGAGATGTCGATGGCAAGGGTTCGATCGTCAGAGCGCGTAGGTTGATCGGGATTTTCTTGCGTTTCGATAAAGTCTTCTGTAGTTAGAGATGACGACAAACTTTCGGAACACATTTGCTCATGTCTTTCCGCCACTTCGTGTGTTCGTAAGTTAAATTTTGTATGTATTAGTATATTTTTACGTTGTTATGCCTGATTGTAAAATTATTGATTGATTGATTTATTAAACATCCTGGACGCCCTGGTTTTAATTGTTTTTGTAAAAAGATACTTCTTCTAAGATACGAGTATCTTCTTCCATTCCAAAGCATTTGCGTGTGCTTTATCGAATAAGTTTTCGAAATTGTTTTGAAAGTCCTCCTCTCGGCGCTTGTAAACATCTTGCGATTTTTTGTTTTTTTTTTGTAACTCCAAGCATTGCGAAGATCCACAAGTTTTTTTTCACAGGCAAAACAAATGACAAATACGGCGAGTACGCGCCGCTAGTTTCGCATAATTTGTATGAACATGTTTCGATGCAAGTCGGCACGGGTTATCGTTCTTCAAATGAAGTAAAAATTGTTTTTTGAGTGTTTTAGGAACATATGAACAAAACTAAGAGGTATGCGTTAAAAAATAAAAACTTTGAAAAATAAGGGACACCCTAACATATATACTTTTTTGTTTGTAAATACATACTTATTATTCATATTATATCCATGACTCGGAAACAAATGTCCATGCTCATCACACAAACATTTGCTCCTACCGGGGTTCAAACCCATGTAAGCCAGCCTCACTCCCACTACGCCATTCAGAACGTCGAAAAAAGGAAAGGTGCCAACTCGCGCACAGTCGCCAGTTGACGAATGACCCCGAGGAACATTTTTGCGCTCGCCGTCTGCGATCCAGCCATGTGGACATAAGCTGGAACAAACCGACAAACAGACAGACGGATATATAAATAAAAATTTAAAATACAATAATGTGAAGCATTCAGTAAAATGCTGTTATTCTTAAATTACAACCGAACACTTTAATTTGTCATAATATTTTATCGATATATTCGTTACAGTTAACTGCACTTCAAATATCGTGGCTGCAAAAACGTTCAGCTTACGTACGTCAAGAAATAACATACACCTGCTATGATAAGCATACTTCCAACATATCTTCAGTATTGCAGTTGTTGACATGGAATGACATTTTGATTGGCCCAAAACCGACTAGAAACTCTCCGTTCTTTTATTCTATAACTACAGATGAATGTTCGGTAAGCTAATTATTATCACGACTAAGTCTTTCTTTATTAACCCCTTTTTTTTTAGGATTGTAAATTATCCAATGACTTCTCCCACTCTGGGCGCTTTCGAACAGGCCCGCAACCCCGGTCTTTATTAACGTCTGACGCAAAAACGACGGGGTGTTATAAGTTTGACGTGTCTGTGTGCGTGTGTGTCTCTGTCTGTGGCATCGTAGCTGCCGAACGGATGAACCGATTTTGATTTTGATTTCTTTTGTTTAAAAGGTGAATTTAGTCGGGAGTGTCACAACAATGTTGTGTTTAAACATAGCTTAGAAGCTCTGTTTGATAAAACTCAGTCCAAGATGGCCGCCGCCACAAAATGGATTACATATTTGTTCAACAACTCCCTCAATATGAGTATCAAATGAAAGGGCTTGACTAGTAATATACGCTATACGCTATAATAAATTTCAAATCCAAGATGGCCGCCACCATAAAATGGTTAATTACTTTTTTTCACAACTCTCTTAATATGGGTATCAAAATTAAATGAATGGTGGGCTTGACTAGTAGAGTAATGTAAACTATATTGAAAGGGAATGGGGAACATTATATTATTATACTACACGCACACAGCATACGTCATATCGTTACGTGACGATTTCTACTAAATCGGACTACCCGTAAGCCGCGTTAAGAAACTTCGTTCCAAAAAAAAATAAATACTTGCCTTGAAATTACGACTCTATGTGTCGGGGGTTTTTTAAATTTTAAATTTAATGTAACTTGTTCAACTATGAAATCTTCAACAAAGAAATACCTACCTGTATTTTTTTTAAATCTCAATGTGATTTTTATATTTTCGGTGCTGAGACGAGTGGTGAATCTCTTTCAGCGTGTTTTTATTTAGTAAAATGTATATTATATTATTTATTTAGAAAATATACATGTCACCTTGAAATTGTAAAACCCGTTACATTTTAATCTATCTAGCGAGATTGTAAACTCTCGAAGTTTTGTCAACCGAACATTTAGTAAAATGTATATTATATTATTTATTTAGAAAATATACATGTCACCTTAAAATTGTAAAACCCGTTACATTTTAATCTATCTAGCGAGATTGTAAACTCTCGAAAGTTTGTCAACCGAACATACTGCTTACAATTTAACGCATTATTATTCGTTACATTGTAATCTATCGAAATGAAACCGTAAAATTGTAAAATGTAGACAATCTTTCGAAAGTTTACAATTAAGCTAGATAAATTACAATAGTACGGGTTTTACAATTTTACGGTAACATGAATAAAATATTATTTCAGGAAAACAACTCTTCAGACTATAAAACATCTCTCATAGAGCTGAAGACTTCCAAAGTAAACAGGTTACCAATTACCGATGCGCATTTCAGTAACATGAATACTGAAAATGATGTTGCCTATCTTAAATCCGAGGAATTGTGTTTTGGATGAGTAAGAGTTATTTTCATCAATGTCATCAAAAACTGTATAAAACAAGTTGTTGTCAGTCAGTGTACAATGGTTATATTGTTTTGTTTCCAAAGTAAATAGTTAAGTACTCACAGAAACAAATATGATATTAGATTAGTGAAATAAAAAAACTGTATAATTTTATTTGATTAAAAGTTACACAAGTTCATGCTTGGTTTTTCTTTTGTTCTCATTCATCGATTTAATGAAAGTAAAACCTACAAAAAAAAAACCCGAGTGCGTGAAGAATATCAAATTTTGTTGTTTAAATAAAAACTGAAAATATGAAAAACAAATTCGGAAAGCTGAACATAATAATATTGGCGTCGATTCTGTTGTGCAAAAACTAAACTTAATTTAGGCTGTTGCTATCTTTTCTCTTTAATAAAACGAGAAAGAGACGAAGGTAATTAAGACATATGAAGGGAGCACGTAAACCTGCCGGGGTTGCGGGCCTGTTCGAAAGAGATACCGCGGCCCCGGAACGTGAAAGGCGAGGAAGGAACATGGATGGTTTTTAGTCAGTAAGAGTCTGTCACTCCCTCCCGCTCCGCCCAGAGTGGGGGGGGTCATTTGATGATTTACCATCCCTAAAAAAAAAAAAAAAACGGGAGCACGTAAAAACATGTCGACTAATAACACGGTGAAGCGCAAACATCAAGAACAACAACAACGCAACAACAACAACAACAACAACAACAACAACAATAACAACACAAACACAACAACTACAACAACAACAAACAACAACAACATTTTAAACCTAGTTCATAGCTATAGCCGGCCTTTTCTCGCACTGCCTTTTAGTAAATGATAGCAATAGCCTAAATTAAGTTTAGGTTGTGTACAACAGAATCGGCACCATTGACTGTCGGTCGGGACCCTTATTGGATGTAATGATTTTTGTTTTTTTTTTGTATATATTAGCCTGTACAGTCCCACTGTTGGGCAAAGGCCTCCACCAATTCCTTCCAATGATTTAGTCTAAATTAATTAACGAGTCCCGAACTCCCAACTAAATAATAGATAAATAAATACCGCTGGACATTACACACACGATCCGATCACTATCTTGCAAGAGAGTAGGAAAGATACCAGTACAGTTCGTAGAGTGTACAAATACAAACCGAAAACCTACCGACCTCGCCGCAGAGGTCCGGCGCGAAATCCCCGTTCAATCCCTCCTCGACCCTTGCTCGAGCCAGCCCGCGATGCTGAGCCTGTAGTAATCAATCAGTCCCTAAATAACGACAATCAGATCCAGCCTGTCCCTTTGCTGCCCCCAGCGACGCCCTAAGCCGAGGTTCGTACCCCACAGAGGGTGCCCTTAGAGCGCTGTCGCTTAGTTTTTAGTCATTTTCGCCCTGGCTGGAGGCCTTAAATTCAAGGCATCCACAGGACTTGCCCGGTTAAGCAGAAGCCAGTCTTCTCAGACTGAACTGCGAGATGCCCATTCCAAAAAAAAAAAGGACATTACACACAGCGTCATCTAGTGCCACACTAAGCAAGGCTTGTGTCGTGGTCAAAACAACAAATAAAGGGTGTAAAACACCTCTTAACGAATACGAAAGGCACTTGTTCTTTTTGTCATTCTGATATTTTTTTTGTTCTACGCTATAATTGGGTGGTCAAATTTGCAAGATTTTGACAAGTTTTTTTTTTAATACCACTTTTTAATCGCATGATTTTTACTTTAAATATCTCTACGACCCCCGTACTATTCAATCCATCCATCCGCACAATGTTTTGAGTGCGTTACATTGAGTTATACCACAAAACATGACATATAACCTCAAAAAAAAAGTTGTTTCCCAGCAATAATTTTTGCGTAAAGTTACTTAGTTTGATGTGCAGGATGCTTGGTTAACGGCTTTGTGATGAGGTGAAATACACCCTGTATACATATTGCTTGCAATAATATAGCTATGTACAAAGGCGAGCTTAACCCAGAGTTGGGTTTTCTTACAGCAAACCAAATTTTGAAAGCGAGATTTGCAAAAGAAGATATACTTACGTATGTGCATTTACATTACATTCTAAATTAAACTTAAAAAAAACTACATACAATAAAATATACGCAATACATGCTTAGATATATATTATACATACCTATAAAATCCGATATTTATATCCATACATACAGACATATTGATCATGTTGACAGGAAATGGTCGTTTATTCCCTTCTTGAACACCTCTAACGAAGGCCTATCCCGCAAGGAGTGTGGAAGTGAATTCCAAAGGCGCACAGCACGAACAGTGAATGATCCATCATACCGATTTGAGGAGTGAAACGAAGTAGAAGAGATGATGATGATGATGATTTTTATTGTCTTGTTTAATATCGAGCACATCAGTGGACCACTAGGTGGACCGATGAAATGATGAAGGTTGCGGGAATCCGTTGGATGCGAGTCGCACGGGACTGGTCAATGTGGCGACGCTTGGGGGAGGCCTATGTCCAACAGTGGACGTCGTGAAATGATGATGATGATGATGACATACAGTGGCAAGACTGAGCAGAAACAGAGCAAAATCAAAATAAAAATCAAAGCATTTATTTCAAGTATACCAGTTACAGGCGCTTTTGAATTGTCGAAACAAAGATAAAAGTTAAATGTAGCTACAGTCCCAGTCACAAGACATAAAAACTGTGAAAGTACTGTAGTTGCCCATTCCCTAGCGTAGATCTCTATGGAGAAGAACGGGCAAGAAACTCCATGGACACTCTTTTAAATCATAACTTTGTTACAAAATCTTGGTTACATCATTCATGTTGAGATGGTGCATTATGTGAGAACAATGTAGCAAGATGTGCACGATAAAAGTGTCCATAGTAAAAACAAACAAAAGCAATTCAAAAATCAAATAATTCGTTCAAAAAAGAAAAACAAGTCGTGGGCAACCAAGAGCTGACCAGTCCCAACCGACAGCGCCCGTTCACGAACATGACGCATGTAAACAACCGAGTGCATCTCTCAAAGCACTTGGCTGAGTTCTCTGTCTTGACACTTGAAGACATTAGTCCCGGCACACATTTTACACTCGCACTCATTCAGGATACCACAGTGTTACAATGTACCTGGACGAGCTCGTGGCTAAATAATAAAAGCCACCCGGATCGATATTTAGGTTCATCCTAGGTTAATAAGTGGATAAGTGACCACCCTTTACATACCGAGTTTCCTCCGTGCTTCGGAAAGCACGTTAAGCCGTTAGTTCCAGTTATCATTTGTAGATCTGTGACAGTCATTACAGGTAGTCAGTGGTAGCCGATGGTTTTTGAAACAATTTAAAACTTACCAGGTACGGATATTCAGCAGATCAGACAAAAGTGCAGGTGGACCTAACTGAACTACTTACTACTGAACGAACTTTTGTTCCGGGGCCGCGGTATCTCTTTCGAACAGGCCCGCAACCCCGACACGCACAAGGCAGAGATAAGGGCGAACAGTCGGGCGGGCATAGCCGCCGCCATTACCGCCTCACGGCGACCGGTAACGGCCGGTCAGGGGCCAAAGGACGTGGCCACTAACGAGGCCCAAGGCGTGTCGCTCATGGCGGCGGCCAACAGCCCACCAATAGGGGAGAAGCTCCCCCCTCCTCAAAGCGGCGGAGGGGAAAGAAGAGGAAGCGAGGTGGCAACGGTAAGGCACCCGAGCCCCCCACCGCTCCTGAGGGAGACCAATCGGGCGACCTGCTTTCGTCCCTGGTGCGGGCTGAGTCACCGACCATGGCCCCACCGATGCCTGGCCAAAAGAAGATGGAGGGTCCGATGGCTGGCGCCGGCACATCAAAGGAATTCACAGCCTGTGCCATTGGCCTGCTGTTGGACTTGATAAAAGCCATCAGGCAGGGCCAAAATATCGAGTTCATTGTCCATTGTCATCGAGCCCACACGATCGACATGGACTCAGTCCATGAATGAAATATCATGCGAGCACGTTATTGGGCTACTGAGGGAGGAAGCAACTTGATTGCGTACCGTGGTCAAAATGCTCTCTCTGTTTCAGGTACTTGAGCCGGCTGTCAACGTAGACGCAAAACGACTGTCGGATAAGGTGCAGGTGATCCAGCGTAACCATATGTTGGATGACACCGTACTTGATCGACTACGCTCCGAATCACGGAGTAATCTAGTTACGCCTGCTTCGCCAATGATCGCAGTGCAGCTACAAACTATCCCACGCCACTGCGATCTGACTACGATGGTGAAGAGGATGGGGACGAAGTTACATCCGCGAGTACCTAATGCAACGCACAATTGAGAAGCGCTTTGGAGGGCGCGTTCCGGGAGTATCCACACCACACCGTCTGAACTTAGACCACGTTTGCCTCGTTTGCCTTTGCACAAGAAAAACAAGGCGTTGGTGTGTGCTCTAGATACGCAGCTGTCAAATTGCTTTGACAGCAGCAAAGACCTCGCCGATACTCACTCAATATTTATTTATTTATTTATTTATTTATTTATTCATTAAACACACACTATCTTTACAGGCAGCTACCCAATACAATAGTGGTTTGCAAACACTCAGAAGATACTTTTAAACATAACTTACGACTATAATAATAATATATAACACTATAACTAAAACACTAAACTTTAAAAATAACTAGTAAAACCAAAACAAACAGCACTAAAACAAGAAAAAAAAAGAGAAGTAAATATTAAATGTAGGAAACAAAAT
Organism: Xestia c-nigrum; assembly: GCA_916618015.1. NCBI lineage: Eukaryota > Metazoa > Arthropoda > Insecta > Lepidoptera > Noctuidae > Xestia > Xestia c-nigrum. The sequence continues at coordinate 19,962,961 of OU745247.1, read as the reverse complement.
TCAACAAAACTCTTGCGAATTCACTCAAGTTGCACGAAAATATGTCTGTCCTCTCATGCACTTCATTCAGTACACGTATTGTACGGGTGAGAGGTGTTTTTGACAGCAGGTTGGTTTTGGCAACAGGCACGGCCAGCAGTGGCGGTCGCCGCCGCCTCCACACGTACCGGTCCGGTACGCACAGCTTCAGGTGTCGCAGCACTCCCGGGTTATGCGCAACTCCACGCAGGAGCTTAAGCACATACGCCGCCAGTGTAAATTCTCTGCGCACTCTGAGTTCATTGTACCCCACCATACCCAGCACAAACAGTGTAGGATACATTAGCGGGTAAAATGGGTAAACTCCATAAAGTTTGAAATACAAGTGTCTTGTAAATTTATTCTGAACTCGCTCCAGCATGACATTGTATTTCGCTTCATGAGGAGCCCAAATCACCGCACTGTGTTCCAAGTGACTTCTCACCAACGCGTCATAGAGCACCTTAAGTGTGGTAAGGTTCGTAAATCCTTGCGACTGTCTCAGGACGAAACCCAGGTTTCTGTACGCCTTCTTGCAAATCTTAACTATGTGATCCCGGAAAGTAAGATCCGGGGTAAGCAGTACTCCTAGATCTCGTACCTGAGACACTCGCTGCATCGACGCCTCCTCTACTTTATAATCGTAGTCCAAGGTATTCTTCGCGCGCGTAAATGTCATCACTGAGCATTTCGCTGTGTTGAAAAACAGTTTATTTTTTTTACTCCATTCTACCACTCTATCTATGTCTCCCTGCAGTTTCTCACAGTCCGACCCATTCCTGACCTCGAGCAGCAATTTGAGGTCATCTGCAAACAGTAAACATAAACTATGTTTGACTACCTCTGGTAAGTCATTTATCATTAAAATAAATTCGAGAGGACCCAAATTGCTGCCCTGGCTCACGCCTGACCTGGTGTAGTATGGCTCGGATTCGAACCCGTTGTAGTCGACGTACTGCTGTCGATCCTCCAGGTAGCTGGCGAAGAACTGTAAGAGTGCTGGAGTACAGTCAATTTTTGCCAACTTCATTAACAGTACGTCATTATCGACGGTATCAAACGCCTTTTTAAAATCAAAATATGCCACGTCTACCTGTACCCCAGCATCGACGGCGGGCACCACACTCGCCATAATAATAATAATAATAATAATAATCATTTATTTCAGATTCATCCTAAGATTACATCCATATTTGTTAGTAAAATTGCGAGCTTACATACTAGTGTTAGTAATAAAAAGAATGTTTTTTTTTACATATCAATAATATAATAACAATAAAGTAGGAGACCCGGGTGGACTTCCCGATGATGGCGGCCAATCACTAAACGACTGCGTGCAGCCGTATCCAGCGCCCCAGTATCGGAGAGTCCCACCGGTCCGCCAGCGCGCGCAGGATGGTGTTGGGACTGTCGCGCGTGCGACGCATGATAGATGCGCACCGTTTACGCATGATGGCCGCAAAGCCGTCTGTGTCAGCCGCCGCGAACATCGCGGAGGCGCTGCAGTGGCGCGGCAGCCCCATCAGCACCCGGAACGCGTTATTGTATTGAACGCGCAGATCGCTGTATGTCCGTTGTGTATAGTTAACCCACAGGCTGCAGGTGTAAAAGGACTGACAGTACGCTTTAAAAAGTGCAACTTTGACAGTCCTAGTGCACCGTGAAAACCTGCGGGCCAACATGTTGCATCGGACAGACAGCGCTCTGCGCTCCCTTTCGATGTCCATAATATCCTTAAGGTCTTCGGTGACCCAGTGGCCCAAATACTTAAATTGCTCGACTTTGTTTAGAGCTGTACCACTTAGAGTGAAATTCGGAACAAATGTGTATCGCTTGTTGTCCGGCCTGAAAATCATTATTTCACTCTTTTTCGCGTTGTATTTGAGCCCATGAGCCACCGCGTAGGACTCACAAATTTTTAAGAGGTTTCGTAAGGCACCAATCGACGGGCTCAGCAGCACCATATCATCTGCGTAGCTGATGTTATTCATGCAGACTCCATCTATATGACACCCTTGGCCGGTGCTGCTGAGCTCATCGATCAGTCGGTTGACGTACAGGCTGAAAAGCATGGGGGAGGTCAACCCCCCCTGCCTCACCCCGCATTCCAGCCCATACTCCCCCGAAAGAGACCCTGCCCATCTTACAAAATTCTTTTGATTGTTATACCAATGCATAAACAATTTCACAATTTCCCTAGGTACAGAAGTTTCATCCCTTAATTTACCCCATAGAATATCGTAAGATACAAGATCGAATGCTTTGGATAAATCAAGGTAACATGCATAGACTGGGGTCTTTCTACTCGTGTAATACTGTACAGTCTGCTTGAGGCACAGGATAGCACTCTCGGTGGAAAGCCCGGGCCTGAAACCGAACTGAGCGTCGTTTAACGAGACGTGTTTATCCAGGTGCTGACCAAGCAGACTGTCCAGCACTTTGGCGACCACTGTAGCTAGTGAGATCGGTCTATAGTTGTTTACACCCGATGTATCACCAGTTTTATTTTTGATGATTGGCACAACTATAGTACGCATTAGATTATCGGGCAGATGGGAGTGGCCTAAACACAGAGTAAAAAACATAGCAAGCACTCTGGGTAGGTGTACACCTGCGTGCTGCAGGTGCTCGATGCTCAGGCTGTCGTGACCCGGGGATTTACCCCTCACCATGCCTTTGATCACAGCACGCACTTCCTTCGTAGTAAAATGAACACTACGCTCACCACCTTCCTCAGCATCGGGCCCCTGCCGCGCTGGCCCCAGAGGCGAGTCCACCCTGAAATGGTGGGAGAACAAGGTGGCGATCTCAGTTGGTTCGTGCACTCCCGCCACGCTGACGGGGAGGCCCGGCTTATGATTCATTTTATTGGTGTTTTTCCAGAACTGACCAAATTTCTTGTTTGAGTGAAGTTCAGCAATAATATCCATTTTTATTTGTTGTTGGTTATTCTGACACCACTTTAATTTTGATTTAAAAGTGCGCCTAGTTTCACACATATCATCATAAAGACGTCCAGCCCCGGGCTTACCCCCATACAACCAAGCCTGAAAACATAGCCGAGCCCTCTCGTGAGCGCCGCGGACGTGCCTATTCCACCCGGTAATGTATTTACATCTACGCTTTTCGGTAACATTATAACTACTTATAGCGGCCTCCGACAGAATACAAATAATCTCGTCATACATGTTATCTAATAGGATTTTATGATTTTGGTTACAACACATATCATCTGAGCAGCTTCTTAGTTCTGAAGGAAAATTAATTTCACGAAGTCTAGAATGACATACAGTTTTAAATTTCGTTATCTGAGTTGAGTCACGTTCGCCCCAGACTACTCTATTTATACAAGCAGTAGGTATAGAAATGTTAGGCTTAAGCAAATTAAAGTTACATCGTATAGATACAGGGTAATGATCAGACCAATAAGTATTATACAACACACAGGCCGCGGACACGGAGTGCCGCGCGGCACTTGTCACAAGACAGTGGTCGAGCCAGCGCCGGCAGCCGTGCGCATCACTCACAAATGTATGACTGTCCGCCGGCATAAGTTCCAGGTCTACACAGGACCACGATTGTTCCGCACAAAAAGTTAAAAGTTCGGTAGCAAAAGACTCACCGGGGTGCGCATTGTAGTCCCCTAACATAAACACTGACTGCACATTGTGACTGTCAATGATGGCTGTCATTTCACTGAGACACTCTGTGAATTCCACTAAGTTTTCATTGGATTCAGTAGGCATATACACAGAAAATATCAAGACGGAACGATCACTGAGCTCGATTTTTATCGCGGCGAGACGCACACTATTGCACTTCACTACGGTCACCGTCGGAAACGCAACCTTTCTCCACAGTAGGGCAACTCCGCCGTAGGGCCTACCGCGTAAGACCCCTGCCGAGGTATCCACTGCAGAGGTACCCGTGCAGGCGAAGTCGTCGTCAATCGCGGCCAGGAACCCGAGGTCGTGCGGCATTAGCCACGTCTCCTGCAGCGCCACAACATCCGCCGAGCGACAAAGCTGCCGCACACATTCCACTGATCTCGTCACGTTTTTGCAGTTAAAACTTATCAAGTTGATGTTATTCATAAATTAGACTTGTCAATATTCTCGCTCGTCACACGGACATTTCCCATATCACGTTTGATAATGTTTATAAATCGACGATAGGCTACCCCCTTTGGCCAGAAGTCATCATTCAGGAAAGTTATTAACGAGTGTTTAGGTACGAATATTTTGTATGATTCGTAATCCTTCGCTAACTTCATGCCCATTTTTTCAATTTTAACATCAATTTTAGTCTTCTTCATTATGTAGGTATGGATGTCACACACGGACACGCCCTTCGCCACATTATAAATGTACATGGGAACCTTAGTTTCCGCTGCCATAAAATTACTTCCAGGCTCAGGCTCCGCTTTTCCTCGCTTCCCAACGAAACGGTTTCGTGATCTTTTGTTTTGGACACGAACCCACTGGTCACTCGGGGCCTGTGTCTTCCATTGGCCTTCTCGAACAATCTCCGCCAGCGATTTAGGTGCGATAGGGCCGGATTCAACTTTGTCGACTGGTGGTGGCAGCGGCTCAGTACATGCGGCCGGACTAGGTAGCACCGGCAGCGTAGCGGGGGACAGCGGATCGCGGCCGCCTGCCGGCGCGGGGGACAGCGGCGGCGGCGGCGCGGGCGAAGCTCCGTCGGCCACACCGTGCACCGGCGGCGGGGGAACGTGTGCGGACTGCGCGTGAGGAGATACGAGCGACTCGATCAGCTGACCCGCGACGTGCGTCATAGTAGCTGTTTCTCGAAGTTCGACGGTTGAATCGTATTGCTTACTTTGCGGCGAAGCTTCACTTCTACCCTCCGCTATTTGATTATTAATAACGGATTTTAGAGTAGATTCTAACGTAGATTTTTGTTGAAAATATTCACTACTGCGTTCATTACACTCTAGCGGCAATCCCATGGGACCACTATCACACTCATAACTTGAGAGTCTTGCGACATATCCACCTCTTTTGGTGTTTACATTGCGCCATCCTGATGAAAGATATTGCACCTCACTTCTCAACTGGTCCATCTGCTTAACTGTAGCATAGTCTTCTTTCATCATGTCGAGATCCTGCCGTAGCTTAACAATGTCTTTCAGTAGCCTCGTCACGTCAACATGATCGAACAGAACCGGGGGTAACTTCTCAAGATCGCGGGCCACGAAGACTGGGATATCCTCGGAGTCGGTATCGCGAATAAGACAGATTATGTCGTCTATATCACGAATGTTTTTCCCCGCCTTCTTCCTCGTTATCTTACGTTTCGTTGTCGACAAGGATTCGAACAACAACTTCTTCGCCGCTACAATTTCACTTTCAGAGAAAGCGGTCGCACAGATTCTGCTTATACTTTCATCGTCCATTACAGATATTTTATTATGGACGAAGGCCAGCACTTCGTTGATCACTACATTGCAATTTGCACATTTAACCACGGAGGACATTTTCAAATCCCGAATACCACACCGTCACGCACAATATCCAACCGTTCGCATGCGCGCGCGCGGCGTGACTATGACTACATAAAGTTAAGGAGATTAGTTGCCGTGCTGCGCGCCGGCCTGAAGCCGTGCTGCGCGTCCGATAGCTGTGCGCTCACTTGAGCCTGCACACAGCGTTGAATGGCAGACTCGAAGACTTTTGCCGGTGTTGACAACACTGCAACCGGTCTGTAGCCACTGATATCCGGACCAGACTTTCCTTTGGGAACCGGAATCACTCGAGTGATTTTCCACCTAGGTGGAAACGTTGCTTGTTTTAAACAAGTATTAAAAATGTGATGCAGTGGCTCAGCCAGCACTCTGCCACAGTCTCTAAAAAGAAAAGCTGGAATGCCATCGGGGCCTGATGAGCGCTTTGGCTTGAGCTTTGTGAGCGCTTCCCTTACGTCTTGAAGACTGAGGGTCTCGATGTGTACTCGTGCACTGCTCGCCCCCGCCTCCGCTTCCGCCGAACGCGCCTCAAGTCACGGCCGCTCTTTTTTGTACACCGACTCAAAAAATGTTGCAAAATGTCGAGCACACTCCTCATCCGAAAGATGTTGACCATTCTCTATGATAATTTGCTTATTTAACCTGCTACGTTTTGACCTAATATACTGCCAAAAAGATTTCGGATCTTTTGTAAATTGATTTTGAATTTTAGTCTTGTGTTCTTTGTGCGCAATTGCTATTGATTTTTTGATGCGGGCTCTGTACTTTGAAAATTCAGAATAATCGCTATTCAGCTTCGTTTTTTTGAAAGTTTTATGGAATCTAGCTTTATTCTTTATATCGCTTATAATATCTGCAGTGTACCATTCGGGATAATTGTATCGAGAGTTTTCACGTTTAAGCTTTTTCCGTGGTACGCAACTATCTAAAATATCACTCAAATTATCATAAAAAATATTCAACATATCCTCCAAATCATGCAACTTGTAAATCATACTCCAATCAGTGGAAGCCAGCATAGAGTATAACAACTCGTAATCGGCTCGATAGAAGTTCCACTGCGGCCTAACACTACGCGGTGCGTGAGTACCGCAGGCAGAGGACGGGGCGGCGGGTGCGGGCAGCGCACGCGCGCAGTGCACAGTAACCGCGAGCGGCGGGTGATGCGAGTCGACAGGCACGAGCGCGTCGTCAGCCGCCACCACCGTCACTTTCCCGCTAAAACCTGAGCTCAAAACCAAATCCAACTGACGACCAAGATAGTTTGGTACTGTGTTACTTTGAGTGAATTCGCAATAGGACACAAAATATTCATAATAATTTTTAACATTTATAGGACACGAATACAAATTAAAATCACCAATAACAATTATTTCTCCATATCTATCACATAAATTCTCTATCAATCTAAATAAAGTCAAATAGTCATTCTCAGAACTCCCTGGTGGTATGTAAACAACACAACATAAAAACAAAAATCTATTTTTGAAATAAACCGTTGCACTGACCATTTCAAAAATGCAGGTGTCTATCGAAGCGACCGCGACTTGTACTTGTCGCAGCTCATATCGGTGTGTGGCCACTAAAAACGCTCCTCCCTGCTTCCGACCATCCGCTCGATCGCAACGAAGTATTTGATATCCCGGCGGAATGATTTCAGGATCTTCTATGGATATATTGCAACCAGATTCCGTTACCGCCAATAAATCGAAATTGAATGCCTCAATGTTAGTTCGGAACTCATCCAGTTTAGTTCGTAGACCTCGTACATTTTGATAGAATATAGCGATTTTATGGCTATAATATGTTTGATTTTGTTCGATTTGAGTTCCGAAACCATATCCACTCACTGAACTCTGCATTCATTGGCCAGATTTCGGTCTGGTTCAACTTATCAAAACATTTTTCTGGTACTCCAACAACAAACGACGAATAATCTCTCACGACTTTGTGTTTGATTTTGTCCACCTTTATTTGAACATCTGGTCCACAAACAGTTTTGACGTGCTCGGCTATTGCTTCAAGAGTGGTATCCGGATGCAGTCGCCAAACATGTAGATATTTTTTGCGATCACTAACTTGAATAGCCTTCAACTCTGTATTTGTACCCAGTCTGACCTCTTTAGGTTGCCTGTTATTTTTTTTATTTCGAACAGTCGTCCATCCTGATTCGATCTTCCCCTCTTCCTCTTCCTCGTTAGGTGGTTCAATAGTCACCAATGAGCTAGTACCACTTAAAGCTTTTTCCGGTAAAATTTCGGCAGACTTCGTGGCTCCACATTTGTTTACCTTTTGCGTTTTGACTTGGGTATGAAGCGATTTCTTGGAAATGATAGAATTATTCTGTTGACTTACGACCTCGGCAAATGAAGATGGAGAAGGAGGATTTCGGGAAATATCAGCTGCTATTTCGTGGGTTTGGTTGTTCTGAGTTAACTTAGCTTGAACTACTTTTTCTTCAAGCACCCCCATCATTTTAATTATGTTGGCCAACTCAATTTTTGTTTGGGAATATTGATTAAGTAGAAGCGATATCGCGTTTGCCTGGCTGTCCATGCGAGCTATCATGTCAGCTTTAAATTCTCTCAATTCTTGGAGTAGTACGGAATGAGAATCCAAAGTGGGTGAATACTGAGTCTGACTTCCGCGCTGACTGTTTACATTGTTTACCGGAGTGGTGACATGAGGGTTTGATACGTTAATGCGGACCGGGGTTTCACTGTTGCGTATTTTTGGCTTAGCACAGACACATTCCGGACATAACCATTTCTTTATATATGCCTGGGTGTATGTTCTAAATGCTTCTTTGTTTATTTCGAGACAGGCTATATCATACCTTTTCATGCATTTGTCATTGGCACATTCCATGTAATCATCAATTATGGGTGAAGCACAAGCGCCACAATTATTGGACATTTTTATTAGTAGGTATCGCGAACAAAATTTCAAATTTTGATGATCAAACCGAGCACTTCGCGGTTCACAGCGGCGCGTGACAGAGACGAATTATGTCTTTTTCGCAGCCCGTCTCTTTCACTCCAGGTGAGGAAGAGCCTACCTCAGCGTTCTCGGACTGCGCGATGTCGCACTCGCGTATTATTTTCACCAAAACAGTTCACTCCACTTTAGTCCTTATTTTTATCACATTATTAGTTAAAATTGCACAAGTTAATGCTCTAAATAAAAGTTGAGCAAAATAAAATAACAAAAAACACGTCTGCCACTGATCGCGGTTGACGAGTCGATGGATATTGTACTGTGGAGCTGCAGTGGCGTGTCGTGTAGCTCACGTCAAGTTCCCCAACAACGACAGAACTACACGACCGAAATTAGCTGTTCCAGCTTAGCAGTGCAGAATTGAGCGACGTATCGGTGAGGCTAGGGTACTCATCGGCACATTAATCTGCTTCAGGGAGGGCAATACTCGCCATAGAGTGATGCGCTTTGTGAGGCGGGCGTTCTCGGGAACTGATATTAGTTTTCGAGATTACTTGGCCCGCGTCACAGAGCGTATCGACTTCCTGAAGCAGAAAATCTGTGCATGGGCAAGCCGTATTCGTCGGTATAAGCGGCGAGTGGAGCGATACACTCAGAATCGCACATTTCAAAGTGATGGAAGGTGGGTATATAGCCCTAGTAGCAATTGCCGTTGGCTTCCTTATGCCAACAGTTGGGAATGTATTGGCAGACGGTTAGTTGTTTCGCCAACCTAAACTTAAAATAGCCCCATCGTCATAAACATGCACTATTTGCCCAACGAATAGCCAACAAAGGGCCTTCTGTTACTATTCCCACTGTTGGGAGATTTTGTATGCATTTAAATTACTAAAACAACATTGAGCCAACTATCGACAGGCCTGCAGCTTCTATTCCTACTGTTGGGAGTTTTTTGTAGGGATTTAAGTTATGATAACAACTTACATCGATCCAACTTAAATCTTTCAATAGGCCTGTTAGGTATGATACGTCTTACAATTATTGTATCGTCGAACTTAAATCGTATCATATTTATTAGAGAGATAAATGATAAATGATAAATGATTGAACCTATCGATTGATGTCAAAAAGGTATATTATTTTTTCGAACTGCAGCCGATCCATCCCGGGTTCGATTCTGGTTCGAAATATTTTTTTAAAATCTTCGAATGCAGATTTGTTTCTTTTTAAAAATAAAGGTATGTCTCCTTTGAGTAAAATTTGCGTTCTCCAGTATTTAGAGTACTTTCCCTCCTGATTCGTCAGTATCTCGTAACTGATTGTTCTCAATTTATCTTACTTAGATATCTCACTAAGTGCAATCTTGTCATTGGTACTTGATATATTAACTTGTTAACATTGTACTGTGAGTGCAATCTAAGTAAAGGTACCATTATTCTGGGAAAGAAGACGCGTAAGTACAGCACGTTTTAGTTCGTATCTTTAAACTAGATGGCGTTGTACAATTACGTCACGTTTCTGAATCGCAGTGTTAAGATTCTCCCGCGTCGAATGACTCTCGCGCAGTATTGTAGTGAATTCATACGTACCTGGAATAAACCGTGATCAAATAGGCGGTTCCCCCAGGGCGAGGCCTTGCCATTGAACTGCAGTCAGATTGACCCTTGCGATTATCCCTAATGTGGATAACTCTGATGCGTAATTTTTTAAGCGTTCGCGACTTCGCGCCGTCCCCCCAGAATTCTCACAAGTTGGGACTTCGTAGGCAATTCCACGCAGTTTATAATATATCCATATACTCTTAGTCTATGATTCCACGTTAGCTCCATCTCCATCGCAAGTTGGGCTTTCGTAGGCAAATCTTCGTTGGCCATCAGTTTTGGGCCCAACCCGCAAACTGCCCGCCAATTGTATGCAATTGCCAACTAAACAGAGGCATGTGGCCCAACTAAATGCCAACAAAAAATGCTACTAGGGAGGGCTTGGGAACGACCGGACCAAGGTGTGACTGACACGCGTCTACCGGATGATGATGCCATGTGTTCATTCTGGCGCAGCATCTGGTCGGTGCCTGTCAGTCACACTGAGGGCGATTGGATCCGGAAGGGTAAACAAGTGTGTGATCAAATACCGGAAATGGGGGCAATCATCATCAGCCCCCAAGACGTAGCTCGTGCAGTTCGTCCGCTGCCTAACTAGAAATCTCCAGGGCCGGATGGACTGCACAACTTCTGGATCAAGTGGTTCCAAAGATAACACGCTCGCTTGGCGTCCCAGTTTCAATATGCCTTAGAGTCAAGGTCGCTGCCCCAGTTCATGACAGCAGGAATAACCCATCTGCTCCATAAATCAGGTAGAACTGCGGAACCCAAAAATTATAGACCACTCACTTGTTTACCAACGGTCTATAAAGTTCTTACATCCATTTTGAGAGCAAAAATCAACAAACATAATGAGAGTAATTCTATCATATCTACCTCTCAAAATGAATGTAGGAACGGGTCCCGCGGTACTAAGGAGCTGCTCCTCATTGATATGGCCATTAGCCAACAGGTTCGCTGCTCCCGAAAGAATCTGTCTACATGTTGGATAGATTATAAGAAGGCCTATGATTCTGTACCTCATACATGGCTCATGAGGGTGCTGGAGTTGTACAAAATAAATGCAACTTTACGCGCCTTCCTTGAGTCATGTATGGGGCAATGGAAAACGATTTTTCGATATCCAGGATGTCGACAGATCCAGGGGAACGATGAACCTGTATGGATTAAACGGGGAATATTCCAGGGCGACAGTCTGAGTCCACTTTGGTTCTGCTTAGCCCTGAATTTTTTTTAAATATAGTTTTATAAATAGATATTTAAAAATGTAAGAAATATGTATACTAATGAAAGGATATGATAATAATAATAATTAACGCTGTCTGTAAAACCCAACTCTCAGGTAAACATCTCATTAAAGCCTTAAACACCTTCGCCATCCCAGATTAACGTATTCGTTCGGAGTTATAAAATGGACCAAAACAGATACCGAACAATTACAACGAATTACACGAACAACACTCATGAAACATAACAACCTTCACCCTAAATCCGACATAGAGAGACTAACGATTAAAAATAGAAAATGGAGGGAGCCCTAGTAGCATTTTTTGTTGGCATTTAGTTGGGCCACATACCTCTGTTTAGTTGGCAATTGCATACAATTGGCGGGCAGTTTGCGGGTTGGGCCCAAAACTGATGGCCAACGAAGATTTGCCTACGAAAGCCCAACTTGCGATGGAGATGGAGCTAACGTGGAATCATAGACTAAGACTATATGGATATATTATAAACTGCGTGGAATTGCCTACGAAGTCCCAACTTGTGAGAATTCTGGGGGGACGGCGCAATCGCTTAAAAAATTACGCATCAGAGTTATCCACATTAGGGATAATCGCAAGGGTCAACCTGACTGCAGTTCAATGGGAAGGCTTCGCCCTGGGGGAACCGCCTATCTGATCACGGTTTACCTTATTCCAGGTACGTATGAATTCACTACAATACTGCGCGAGAGTCATTCGACGCGGGAGAATCTTAACACCGCGATTCAGAAACGTGACGTAATTGTACAACGCCATCTAGTTTAAAGATACGAACTAAAACGTGCTGTACTAACGCGTCTACTTTCCCAGAATAATGGTACCTTTAGTTAGATTGCACTCACAGTACAATGTTAACAAGTTAATAAATCAAGTACCATTGACAAGATTGCACTTAGTGAGATATCTAAGTAAGACAAATTGAGAACAATCAGTTACGAGATACTGACGAATCATAGCAACAAGGGAATTAAGTCATCTTCTTTAGTGTTGTGATATATATTTACTAGACTATAATAAACAGGGTGGAATTTTACAATGCCACCTGGAGGGAAAGTACTCTAAATACTGGAGAACGCAAATTTTACTCAAAGGAGACATACCTTTATTTTTAAAAAGAAACAAATCTGCATTCGAAGATTTTCAAAAAATATTTCGAACCAGAATCGAATCCGGGATGGATCGGCTGAAGTTCGAAAAAATAATATAGGTACCTTTTTGACATCAATCGATAGGTTCAATCATTTATGGATCAAATCTCTCTAATAAATACGATACGATTTAAGTTCGACAATACAATAATTGTAAGACGTATCATACCTAACAGGCCTATTGAAATCTTTAAGTTGAACCGATGTAAGTTGTTATCATAACTTAAATCCCTACAAAAAACTCCCAACAGTAGGAATAGAAGCTGCAGGCCTGTCGATAGTTGGCTCAATGTTGTTTTAGTAATTTAAATGCATACAAAATCTCCCAACAGTGGGAATAGTAACGGAAGGCCCTTTGTTGGCTATTCGTAGGGCAAATAGTGCATGTTTATGACGATGGGCCTATTTTAAGTTTAGGTTGGCGGAACAACTAACCGTCTGCCAATACATTCCCAACTGTTGGCATAAGGAAGCCAACGGCAATTGCTACTAGGGAGAGGCCTTATAGATATCCAGCACCTATGGAGGAAACAAGTTAGTCGACTAAAATCATTCTTCCACATAAAATCCCGCAATAGTAATATTCATAAAGCCATAGTAATAAACGATCTTAACTACACTCCACTTAACCTAAGCGATCAGATAGAAACCCACAACACAACCAATGACGACCCGCAGACACAAAAAATTGAAGACTGGAAGAAAAAAGTACTTCACGGTCAAATTAGCGTCAAATAAGTGGCTAAAAATAGGCAACTTATTTCCAGAAACCGAAGGATTTATAATAGCAATTCAAGACCAGATCATCAACACAAAAAACTACAGAAAATACATAATCAAAGATCCTTAATAGAAACCATCCAACATATAACAGGAGCATGCACAACCCTCATGCAGACAGACTACACTCACAGGCACAATCAGGTGGCAAATGTCATTCACCAAAAACTAGCACTCAAACACTCACCATTCAAAACACCAGTACTCCATACTACAATTAACCAGAAACTACCCTAGAAAATACAACACACAAGCTCTATTACGATCGCGCTATTCTAACTGATAGGACGATCCACTACAACAGACCGGATATAATTCTACAGGACAAAATAAATAAAGTGACTTACATAATAATAATAGTATTAATTGATATAGCAGTTCCTAATACGCACAACATACAAAAAACTTTAACTGAAAAAAAATGCAAAAACGCAGAACTCAAAGAAGAAGTTACTAGAATCTGGCGCCAAGAAAAAGTAACGTCGTCCCAATAGTCCTTTCCTCAACAGGGGTAATCCCAAATCATCTCCTTCACAGTTTAAAATTATTAGACCTGAATAAAACCCTTTACATTATAATGCAAAAAGCAGCAATTTTAAATACGTGTAGAATTGTAAGAAAGTTTATGCAGATTGAAGAGAATGAAATAGGACCTCATCACATATTAACAGAGCTGAGAAGAAAAACACTTTCCGAAAATAATAATTAAAAACGAGGAGTGACAAAAGTTATTCATCCTGTATATAACAAGGAAAACTTTGGTCGCACTGCAGTTAAAAAACAATGCTACATATTTCAGTTTGCCTGTAGACGATCGCAAAAATGGACGTCAAATTATTGTCATGCATTTTATTCGTTTTCATTATTCTGAAACTTCAAGCAACATCAGGTATGTCCGATTTGATTTAAATACTTAAAAAAAATAACTTCTGATATCGGTAACTTAAAAGCAACCATATAGAAAATGGTAGAAAATGCCTATGGCATTAAGTAAAAGTACAGAGGCGCTGTACTTTTGTGCTTGAAGTGTTAAATAAATAATTAATATAGTAACTGAGTTCAAGTAAAGATTACAGTGAGTTTCACAGACAATTTGTACAGCACCGCTGTTGTACTGAAAATAAAGCTCTTAATGATTTGAAATGAATGTAAACCTGAGGTTATGTAATCATAAAACATATAATAATAAATTATAATATATAAAAGCAGTTGCTCTGCGCAGACAGGACTGTACTGTCTTGTGTCAAAATAGTTTTTAGTAGGCAAAGGTAAAACAGGAGGGCTGTTTGTGCTATGCTTCTCATTTATTGACGACCTGAATGGCGTGGTAGTAAAGGCTGCCTTACGTTCTTAGGGTTCGCATCCCAGGGGAGCAAATGATTGTGTGATGAGCATCGACATTCGTTTCCGTGTCACCCGAACTAGCCGACCCACGCAACTTCGTCTGTGTCACATAAGAGAGAAAAACGAAAGGAAAAAAAAGAAGTAACATTATAACATTCAAAACTAGTACTTATATTTTAAAAAACGTGTGTTCGGAACTTAGACCTCCAATACCTCCCATCACTAGAAGAAAAACATACTGACATGACATACATACATAACGCTGAAAATAAGTACGTTGCGTCGTCATTAAGGGTTATTTTACAACCTTTCTTTTCCCAACTATGTTGGTGCCGGCTTCCAGTCTAACCGAATGCAGTTGTTTTTTTTTATATAAAACGCCTATCTGACCTCCACAATGAAGTAGTACTGGGTAGTATAAAATATCCTTGTTAAGACTTTCGGGTTTCTTACTACTACTATCTAGGATTTTCTTTAAACTTTACTTTTTTTTTCTTTGGTGTTTTTTTAAGGGTAGTGAAAAACCGTGAAAGTCTAAAACAGTGTACAAAAAAACACTGTCAAAGATCTAGAAAATGACAGCCAGGACCGATGGCTTAACGTGCTGTGTGATCCTCTTGCTGATAACAATTTACCGTCCGATATTATTAATTTTTAAAACATTGAAAACAAATAATCATGTACTTAATCAAAAGTTTTATATTTTAGTTAATTAGGGTACCCAATTATAAGTATTTATCGGTGTTAGTTATTCAGGTGCTAAATTAATGGCATTTGGATTTCCTGTTTTCATTGTTCAAATTGTGTAGGTACCCATTAGTTTAACAATTAATTAGCTCAACACTTTTCCGGTTGAGTCGAAAATATTATTTATTTACTTCGTTGTCGAAATATTTTTCTTGAGCTTTGGATAAATAATAAAAACCACGCGTTTTTCAAGATTAAACAGCGCTTCCCAGGGTCTGTCTGTAGATGCGTGCCCACTCATCACATACCGAGATTCTTCCGTGCCTCGGAAAGCACGTTAAGCTATTAGTCCCAGCTGTCATTTGTCCATCTTTGACAGTCGTTACAGGTTACAGGTAGTCAGTGGCCCAAAAAGTTTGACACCATTCTTACCAAGTGAGAAGATTCAGATTGAAGGTCTACACCTCATCATTAAATATGTCCGCACTTATCTGGATATCGGTGCAAAAATGGTTAGGTACCTTGTTTTTATAGTGCCGCAACCGCTGTTTTATTTTTTTATTACCAGAGAAGTATTTCTTTATGTTAGGGAGAGAGCCTCTCTTCCCAGCCGCCGCGGGAGACGCACCGGGCGTCGGGGGCCACGTGGTGGCTACCGGCCCCCGTAGACCCGGGCCTGTGGACGGTTAGCTATGGGCTAGCTGGCCGTCCGTCCGTCTAATGACGACAAGCCGTGTCGACGGCGCGTTCGTGTTCCACGCGCGCCTCAAAGAGATGTCAGCACATTGAAAGCCTGACGGGTTGCGGGCCTGTTCGAAAGAGATACCGCGGCCCCGGAACAAAAAGGGCGAGGAAGGAACATGGATGGGTTTTAGTCAGTAAAAGTCTATCATTCCCTCTCGCTCCGCTCAGAGTGGGAGAAGTAATTTACTGATTTCCCACCCTAAAAAATAAAAATAAAAAAGGGAATGATGTTATTGAACACGTGGTTAACGTTTGTACGTCGATATTACATAATTCTTTATGCTAAGTGATTGTCCACAGTTTTATCTAGAAGCAAAAATTTTTTTCTATTAATCTGGATCATTCCAATTCACCAAACGGGCTGACCCACGCGTGAATGACACGCGCCCCAGTGACATGTGTGACGGGTTGCTTAACAAGCCGATTATAGATATGTCTATAAAAGTGCACTAATGACGCTTCTCTTTTTGTTGCAGCATCGGGAATTTTAGTCGTAAGTACATCAATCTGCCAAATAAACCACACAAAATAATTACAAAAAAATTACAGGATCAGCTCAAATTAAACGTCAATACAAGGACCATTAATATTGCACTGTACTTATGAATTCCATTTTCATTACATATGCGCGTTCATCTAAACTATATGTGACGTATATGAGCTGCCATCATTTTTGCTATGGAAAATTGACATGACTGATCTTCAGTTTTATGAGTTCAATCCACTCGGATATAGATGATCTCTTTTTTTTGTTTTAGAATGGTAAACGAATTCCAGATCTTCAAAAGGGTGACCTTGGATTTACTGTAAGTAAACACCCAGCGGCTGCCTGGACCTCGTTTTTGCTGCCGATGTTCTATTATCTATTATTTCAAAGAAAGATGACTTACGCCATTGCATTAACAAATTGCAAACCACTGAAGAAATAAAATATTTCAGGGTTTACCAGGACCTCCGGGAATGCCTGGCCAAAAAGGATACCGAGGAATAGAAGTAAGTAATATTTTGATAGTTATGTAATAATTACCTGAAGTCCGCGACTTCGCCTACACACAGGTCGTTTCGAAAAAGGAACGCGCTAACCAGGCTTGGCCTTTTCTCGACTATCTTGAGGTCGGCGGCCGGCCCAACGCGACGATCAGTTAAGATGATAGACAAGATAAATAACCAATACACAAATCGCTGATGTCTCACAAAAAGCAGCAACGCTCAACTGAGACTAAAGTCGGACATGTTTTTTTTTTTATGGGACAAGCCCGTTACTCTATTCCCAAACCACTGCAGCCACCAGAAAAGCGCTGAGACATTGAAGCTCGACTCCCAGAGTATTATGTAACTGTCTTGGATCCCGCAACGAAATTAATCAGAAAGTATGGCGGAGGAGTAATTTTATTTATTTATTGGATCTCCAACAGAAACTACACGATTACATTATAGTATACAGATAACAGAGGAAATACATGTGTGCGCTTCCAATTATAGGAGACCACATCATTCACTTATAATCTAGGAAGGTACATACTGTAAATTTGATAAGGTAAACTAGCGTAGGAAAATACCATTATTTCCACTTCCCTCCATAGCCAAAACCATAACCATGTTTACCGCATGTCGGATGCAATGTCGGCTAAGACCACCACGGCATCGGTTATTGCAACATTTATAATTATGTTGCAATAACCCATGCCGTGGTGGTCTTATCACCCAAGCTAGGACAAAGTCGTCCAGACTTTGTCGAATACAGGCGGAATTGGTTCAGGCAGGATGGAGTTGAGTAGACAAAAGAAGAGAGGGCTTTTCTCTGCAATGGGACATGTTATCCTGCTTATAATGCACAAAGTAGCAATTAGATGCTTGAATAGAAACCACGTGTGTGTGTGTCTTTAGGGACGTCAGGGATGGCCGGGTATGCCGGGTCCAAGGGGACCTCCTGGGCTTCCTGGGGCATCTGCAATTTGCCCAACTATTTCACCTAAAGAATGTAAGTTACGAATTTAATAATATCATATTTATAGCGCTGCATGGTTATTTTGATGTGTCCCTTAGAGCGATTTCAGACCAGGGTTTTTTATGGCGCGTCACATTCCGCGCTTCAAAAAATCGAACATTGACAAAACTATAAACTATGGAAATTTGACTAATGTTCCGAATGGCCGCTAGGGCCGAAAAGTTCTGGAGTGGCGACCATGAACCGGAAGACCTCCCACTAGGTGGACCGATGACCTGGTGAAGGTTGCTGGAATCCGTTAAATGCGAATCGCACGGGACCAGTCAATGTGGCGACACTTTGGGGAGGCCTATGTCGAGCAGTGGACGTCTTTCGGCTGAAATGCTGATGATGATATTGTTCCTATGACGCCCGCATCACTCAATCAATTATTGTATTGTTTAATCATAATAAGAAATCGATACTTATCACGTCTGCAGAGTTTGGTTTGCTACTTTGATTTGAACTTATAAAGTTTTCTCTCTGATTACTATTTATGGGTTATTTTCATATGCCTTTTTTCTGCGGCTAAAATGCTACTACATTTCCCACCTTTCGGGGAGCGATATGGTTGTGTTTGGTCACGCACCAACTAAAGACAGCGCCGTCTTTGCCAACTTCATGCTGTTTTTTTAAAGAGGCCAGGTCCAGAGTATTGTAATGCATGCCGTTTGCGAACCCTCAGCGGTGGCTTTCACATCACTCGACTCCCATGAGCTCGTACATTGTGGACTATAGTTTCCAATGTCTACACGTCTTGATTGTCTACCCATAACCTCATTTTCCTTACAGCTGCTGCAACCCCGGTGGCAAATAATGAATTCGGGACGAAGGATTCACCAGGACTAGTTCATTGTAAACATGCACCAGCTGGCGTTAAAAGTGGTAAGAATGACATTTTGTACATTGGTATATCAACAATTATTGTCTTGTGTCATTTGCCTTGTTTTGCATAAGGAAACCACGAATACAGCTATAGTTTTGAGAAAATGAAAACTGAGCTTTTAAGTTATGCGTTTTGTCGCTGGATTCGGTTTTATAATAAACATGGCGTTTTTAACCCCCGACTAAAAATAAGGGTTGGTTAAAAATATCCCAATTAATAATAATATGTAGTTCACGATAAATACCCGTTTCCATAAGTTTCCACGTGTTTTATAATATAATACAAGTAAAGGGGCTATATTTAAAGATATTTTTGTGTCAGGGGATTTTCATAATATTATGTTTTATTTACTTAAGTGAAGATTTGCTCAAAATATTTCATGCAAAACTTCAACTTGGGAAGTACTTTTCATTAATAGAGAAGCATTTCCTTCTACTATGACGGGACAGAGACGGAACTATCCAGGACGTCTTGCTTCATCTCTTTCTTACAATGAACTAAAACTGCTTAACCTTTCATCTGTGGAACCAGACCGAATCGGTCTGACGCAATTGTTAAACTGTTGTGTCTACTTCGCTAACAGTTAATGAATTATAGATGTCATGGTAGGTTAACAGAATTATATTTTAATTTTTGCAGGCACCTATTATTTGGGACCTAAAAACCATCCACTTCAATTATACTGCAACATGACAACCCGTGAGACATGTCTAAGGGGTGGAAAATCTCCTGAGCGTAATCATCTTACTGGGAAAGAAGGATTCTGGCTCACTGAAACGGGAGTACATATGAAAAAAGTACTGTACAATGTAAGTTACAATAATAGTTTATTAATCGTAGCTTTTCCTAAATGTACCCACATGCATATTCCATTGCATCATCAAATTTGCTCTCTCTTCGCCACTGCCAAGAGTTTTGCTCTTACGCAAATTTGAAAAGTTGATTAATCTGTTTGTATTTTATTACAGTTAAAAACAGTACAAGTAATGTGGCTGCGATCTGGATCAAACTCCGTTCGGCAAACGCTAAAATACCACTGCCTTGACTCCGTTCCTTATGTTAAAGGCAACTTGTCTTCGTCAGTAAAACTGTTGACTTGGTATGATGTGGTTGTTGAATCGCAAGAAACAAGTAAATCCTACCATACTTATTCCGTACCAGAGGCTACAGATGAATGCAAGGTAAGATGAAGAAAATCATTTATCTGTAAGTTTAAAGATCACATTTTTGATTGCAGCTTTAAAAGCTAGGTCTATAATACCAAAATGTATAATTAAGATACAAAATTCGTTAGCAATGATGTACGAAATAGCCGTAGAATTTGTTTCTTAGACACGGGACATGCTGGTCGTTAATGGTATGTAGTGGTTACAGCTGGTGTCTAAAAGAAAGAAAGAAAAAAAAAGCGTTTATTAGCCCGTACAGGACAAACCCCATTAAAAATTAATATTATTTACAGCTATTGAAAACTAAACATAGATAAAAAAAATTGGTTGCCTGTAAAGTCGGTATACGGGCGAAAGTTTTACGTGACAACGACTTTGAGTGGTAAAATAATTTTAATGTGAATATTCATTCGTATAGTAGGAAGAAGGATGAAATGAACCGGTGTGTATGCCTATCTCTCTCACTCTCTCTCTCTCGCTCTGTCTCTCTCGCTCTTAGGCGGGCTAACTGTGCTCGAGTGGAAGGGACGCGTGCCTTTCACTTTTTATGTCTGTCTCTCTCGCTCTTAGGCGGGCTAACCATGCCCGAGTGGAAGGGACGCGTGCCTCTCACTCGCTCTCATTGTGAGCGCATAACGTGAGCGGAGCGTAACGCAGTTTCTTGAAGTGTCACCCGGCAAACCAATTTATAAGACGTTGTCACGTCAAAAAATTAAAAGAAATAAAAGGTCCTGAACGAGGCAAAATTGCCCCTATCTCAGCATGGTGCTGTAACATTAAAAAACGTCACAGGGCTGGTATTCTGATAGGTTGCAAAGTGAAAGTGATGCCACGCCGCAATGATGCAAAAGCCGTCATGTTTCTCGTACGCAGTCAGAAGTATGACATGGAGAAGAGTAAATTCACCAAATATCATGTCTTGATATTGATATTGATGTTAGATACTTTCTTCTTTCTCGTGTGGCTAGTTCCTAACCTGTTGTCAGAGTTTTCATGCCGCCATGGGCCTCTAACTTGGCTTTACATACCGTCGAGAAATATCTTCAGGCATGCTGGTTTCCTCACAATGTTTTTTTCCTTCACCAAAGCTAGTGATAATTGTACAATACGTTAATGAATCTGAATAATCAGAGGTGTTTGGGTTTGAACTTGAGCCTTGAGACTTGACTTTCCGACGGTCATACTATTTTTAGCAGTGAAAAATTATCCACCACTGCTAAATTAAAAAAAAAATGTTAAAAAATTGCATATTTTAACATTTTGACTATTGAGTTTGAACCCTGTCCTACTGGTCTACTGTTTCCTTATCCACAACGAAACTATTCTGGAGACTAAAATACACATTCCGATTTTTTTTTTGCTTAGCCTATATTGTCCCACTGCTGGGCAAAGGCCTCCCCCATTATCTTCCACTCTTCTCTTTGTGTTGTTTTTTTCCGGGCAATCTCGTAAAGCGAATCTAAGTCGTCACGCCAGCGTTTTCTAGGCCTCCCTCGGCGACGACGCCCGTCGACTTATACCTATATTCAAAATTATAATAAATTTTATTACGTTTCAGGCAGGAAGTATTGAATGGAAGAGTACCATCATAGAATACCAAAGTGCCAGTGTATACAGGATACCAATAGCTGATATGTGGATTGGAGATATCCGTAATGCAGATCAAAAGATGAGCATCGAAAATATTGAAGTTTGCTTTAAATGAATTATTTCATTATAATTTGTCTACTGTTATGTAAATCACTTTAATCTTGTAATCATTATAATCTTGAAATGTGTTACCATTTTTTTTTCCGAACTCCTAAAACGTCAAAAAGTTTAAAGACAGAAATCAAAGTGTTCGATCCACTTTTTGGTTTTTGAAACAAATGCTTAAATTCTTAATTACAAATGTACAAACAGACAGGCTTTGAACATTTTTGTTTGAAGCGTGGCCGATATTTACCCGCCATTTTTTTTTTGAAGTAGCGGCCACGCACATGACCTATATTAATCTAATCGAAAGCTGGTATCAATACAAACAAATTTTGAATAAGGCATAATGTTATAAAGTGTCACGTTTCCGAGATATTATATAGCTCATATCTCGGTGACTTCTTTAATATAGAAGTCAAAATGCAATCACTGATACTTAGTATTTTCAGCACAACTTTGATTTGAGTAGACGAGTAGAGTAGAAAATGTGTATCAATCGATAGCTGGCATCAATACAAACAAGTTTTGTATAAGACAAAATGTTCGTAAGTGTCAAGTTTCCGAAAAATATGGCGTTGTGATCGCTACCAGCACAACTTTAATAGCTTAATAACATGACGTTTTAGAAGATTTTGTCTCAGAAAAAACTTGTTCGTATTTATGCTAGCTAAACAACAAACTTGTGCTGGAGATACTATTTGTATCATTGATTGGATATGACTTTTATAGCTCATAACTCGAAAACGTGACACTTTAGAATATTTTGCCTCAAACAAAACTTGTTCGTATTGATACGACTGTTATTGATTAATATAGGTATTATGCGTGGCACTCTGAAAAAAAAAATCAACTGGCGCAAAAAAAACCGACCAAAAAATTCGAACCCATTCATTTAATAGATTTTCAACTTTATCGTCTAATGATTAGATTCTAGGTTGATTGGGAAAATTTGAGAGTTTCCGTTGGCTTGATACGCTGCCGGCTTTTGTACCCAAAAACCAATGTGCCCAGTCACATGCCCATACATATCTTCTTATGATGACAACGGTAGTGAGGCTGCGTTACGTTCTTAGGTTCCTAGATTAGAATCCTAGTAGAAGCAAATGTTTGTGTGATGAGCATGGACATTTGTTTCCGACTCATGGATGTTTATATGTATGTACTGTATGTGTAAACAAAAAACATACATGTAGTAAATCTACTATCTGGTGTCCACGATATGAGCCTTGCATAGTGTGGCACTAGATGGCGCTGTGTGTAACATCCAGCGATATTTATTCATTTATCTACCCCGGGGAGGTTTGAATGAGAAAAATAATACAGGCTGCGAACTTTCTAGTTACGGAGATATGGGGGGGGGTCAAAGTTACAACTTTTTGACAAGTTTTTTTTTAATATATTTATTTTTTGTAAAGTTTTGATCTGAAATCAAAATCAAAACATTTATTTAAAGTAGGCCAGTTATAGGCGCTTTTGAATTGTCGTAACAAAGATGAAAATTATAAATATAGCTACAGTCCCCGTCACAAGACATAAAAACTGTGAAAGTATTGTAGTTGCCCATTCCCTAGCGTAGATCTCTATGGAGAAGAACGGGCCAGAAACTCCAAGGACACTCTCTTAAATCATAATGTTGTTACAAAATTTTAGTTACATCATTCATGTTGAGATGGTGCATTTTTTTAAATTAATGCAGCACGATGTGCACGATAAAAGTCTCCATAGTAAAAACAAACAAAAACAATTTAAAAATAAAATAACTAATTCAAAAAAAGCCGTGGCAACCAAGATCTGACCAGTCCCAACCGAGAGCGCCCGTTCACGAACATGACGCATGTATCAGCATCATGATCAAGCCATGACAGCGTCATGCCATCTTGTGTGTGACCTTAATGTCTAGGCGCGCAGATAACTTAGATGTCTCATATAAACAAGAAAAATTAAATTAATAATTTACAAACCCCCGACACATAATAATGTAGTTAATAAAGTAGGTACTAAAAGTTAAGTGAAAAATAATTGTTTTGGTCCTAAGTACCAGATATCACTCCACTTTTCTGATGTCATTTCGTTAGTTGGTATTCCTCATTCCCGTTCAATTTAATTAGTGTCAATTATTCTACGAGTCAAACCCTTTAATTTGCTAGCCATATTAATTTGGAAAAAAAAAAGTAATCTGCCGTTTTTTAATGCAAGGATATCATAAGGTAATTTGAAGAATTTTTTTATAAGTTTTGTGTTCCAAGTATTTTGAAAAGACTCTTGGAAGGTCGAAAGCAAATTCTTCCTGTTAAGTGAGAAAGTGATATGATATTAGCATTTCATAGTCTAATTTTATTTGTATCTAATGCGTTAGATGAAACGATGGATGATGCATTGAGAAATCGTCTATTGTTTGTTGGTGGCTTGGAAGCGTACTGAGAGGCGACCTTCCAAGAGTCTTTTCAAAATTGATAAGACTCTTGGAAGGTCGAAAGCATGTTCTTCCTGTTAAGTGAGAAAGTGATATGATATTAGCATTTCATAGTCTAATTTTATTTGTATCTAATGCGTTGGATGAAACGATGGATGATGCATTGAAAAATCGTCTTTTGTTTGTTAGTGGCTTGGAAGCGTACTGAGAGGCGGTACAGACGTGTGTTTAAGTACACACAAAATACTTAATAAGACATTACATTAACGATAGAAGAGCACAAAGGTACTGCTTATTTCACAAGAAAGTGTAATGTGTTCCGAAAGTGGAAGAAAGTGATGTACTTAATAATACTCATTCATTTGGTAAAGCTTAATGGGTTTTGACGAGGGTCCATCAGGACCATCTACTAATGCTAATTTCTATTATCAGTATAATATTCGTTTTAATATAGAGTAAGGTATTTTGGACTTTTTCAACATTCAATCCTGATAATTTCCAAATTGAAATAGTTGTTTTATTAAATTGTCCTTACATATGGCCCAGAAATTCGAATCTGGGACATGAAGAGCGTAGGCCGAAGTTCCGACGACATTGCTGACAGAAGAAAGGATGGCAGCTTTTTTTTTATTATGCCCAGAGCGACCGTGTGGCGTGTTGAAATTTCTATATTTAGATGATGATGACTTTGATGAGAGTTGGGTTAGGTTCTGATGATGGGATCCATAACAAAGTAACTGAACTCTTTAATTCTTATGAGCAAATTAACGATACTCGGCTGAACCTTTTACAGGCTAAACTTATATTTGAGTCACCTACCATAACGTCATTATTAACCGACTTCAACAAAAAGTTGGAGGTTCTCAATTCCATATTCTCCGATTACTCGCAGATGGCTAGACCGATTTTGTTTTATTTTTAGTGTTTGAAAGGGGTATACTTGCCAGGTGTTCCCATAATCATCAAATCAGGATCTGACAATGGGACAAACGTAATACCAAAATAATTTGTAAATCTATACTACTATTATAAAGCAGAAGAGTTTGTTTGTTTGGTTGAACGCGCATATCTCAGGAACTACTGGCTCAAATTGAAAAAATCTTTGTGTTGGACAGTCCATTTATCGAGGAAGGCTATGGGCTATAAAACATCACGCTATGGCTATTAGGACCGGAGCAGGAATGAAAAATGTTGCAAGAACGGGGATATTTTTTCCTTTCGTTTTTCTCTCTTATGTGACGCAGACTAAGTTGCGTGGGTCAGCTAGTCTAACATATTCTTAAGGTCTGTGTATTTATTTTGATTGGATTACAGAATATATAGGTTAAGTTTAGGATTAGGTTTAGTTTTAGTTTTCAATAGTTGGAAACTCTTGTCACCATGCTAACGGCTTCGTATCGGCTTCCCTAACTTAGTAAATTTCTATTTCCTTGTATTATTGAACCATCATATTTTCTCTTGCCATTTTTCTTTAAACTTTACACAATGCAACCTTACATTTTCCTCCCCAGGAAAATGTAACGTTACAATATATACTTTTAAGTTTGTAAATACATACTTATTATACAAATAAACATCCATGACTCTTAAAAAAATATTTTACCTGTTTTTATGAGCATGGTAACCCACCAGTTTCTCATTATAATAATCTTTTGTCGAGCAACAAAGTGAATAATAAGAATATTAGATAACGGTGTTTGTCAAAACTTTAATTAACTTAGGTACTTAGTTACCAAAGAGTATGTAGGTTAATTATACTTGTATAACGGACAGGAAATAGATTATTTGAACATTAATAATTTATCTTAACAAATAGGGTTATTAGTATTTTAATTACGAAAACAGGAAATTCAGCTAATCATCATTATTTTACTATCAAATTAATAAAACCGATATGCACTTTAATTAACTACTATTCAAAACAAATATATGAAAAATAGCTTTAAACTTTAAACCAACAAGGGGAAAATGTTGTAATAAATACATTATTTGATGATAAGAGTACATTTTCAAATTGACATGGTCATTGACCTCTGAAAACAGGATATTTACTATAGTGAACTCTATTAAATAGTGAACTTAGTTTTCTATCCCCGTAACCGTGATTATGATGTTTGCAATATCATCAAAATATCGGAAAATCAAAACAAATTTTGTTTTGATTTTCCGATATTTCAGACATCATAATCACGGTTTAACAACAAATAGTCATCTGTCCCCAACATCCCAACTATGTTGGGGTCATCTTCTTGTCTAACCGGATGCAGCTGAATACCAGTATTTTACATGGACCGACTGCCTATCTGACCCGGAGGTCAACCCATTTAATACTGGGAAATACGATACCACTTGGTAAGACTGTTGTCAGACTACCTGTAACGACTGTCAAAGATAAACAGATGCAGAAACAACAAAAAGTAAACGTGGAAAATATCCCGTTTTAAGTGTTGATAAAAATGATTGAATAATTCATTAATAAGCTGTTCCTCAATTCTTATGCTACTATGGTGGCGACCGCAAACCGGAAGACGATGCGTTGGAAGACATCCCACTAGGTGGACCGATGACCTGGTGAAGGTTGCGGGAATCCGTTGGATGCGAGTCGCACGGGACCGATCAATGTGGCGACACTTGGGGGGCTATGTCCAGCAGTCTTTTGGCTGAAATGGTGATGATGATGAATGCTACTCGACGATTGGCGAATTACGAGAGTGGTTGTTGAGTATACAGCGTGGATATCTTCAGCGGGGCAGATAGGGAAACTGTCTTCACCGTTGCTGCTACACGAAAATGGCCTTGAGACTATAAATATTTTTTTTGTGAAATATTGATCACCATTCATTTTTGATTTAGAAAAATATATTCAAGCCAAAACTAAAAGTTATTAAGTAATAAGTTTGGAACTTGTCACTCGAGGATCTTTATCATGATTATCAGTTGGTTGCGGCAACCGAACTTTGCACAACCGGCCTTTGAATATCCGTATGTTTTTCTACTGGCAAATTTACGTGCCCGTGTGGCACCGCTCCGCTCTTGCAAAGCTAGTAGATACGTGTCGGATAATATCGGGCTGCCTCAAACCGACTCCACGAGCTCTATCTGCTTGGAACAAAAGAAAGAAAATATATTTATATGGAACATGCCATTTACGCACACAACAATTTAAAAAAAAATGTGAAAAAAAAAACAAATTCCACACAAACCTAAAAACTAGACAGTTAAAACAAAAAGAAAATATTGTGTGTCTTACTTCTGCACCAAATAGGCCCAGTTCAGCAAACTGCCGAGCAGCTAGTGCCCGACGCTGATTTTCAACTGGACATGAGACAGACATTTACGGACATAAAACAGTGTACCTATCATGCTTGCAGATATCGCACCAACTGCTGTTCGAAGTAATGTCGCATGCGCGCTGGAAAAAAAAAGCTCTGTAGTGCACTAGAAATTTGAATATTAATTGCAATTAAAACCCTAAATGATGATAATTTGATGTTGTAAACGTTTCAGGTGTAAAAAAGGCATTTGGCAAGTTCCCAATTACTTTTTTTACATCTAAAACTATATATTCGGTGTTGCGATATGTTATTGCATTCCCTAATCATTTTTTTAGTGCACTACAGAGCCATGTTTCTTATTTTCATACAGTAAAATTGCCAAATTAATTAAAACATGTAAATATTTGACAGCTATTTGTGACGTTGCAAACTTTTGGGATACGCGCTCTTAACTAACTTATATCCGCAGTTTTGCCCACGTGAAGTTCAAGAATTGTCCCACGGGACCACCAGGATAAAAAGTATCCTCGTAGTCCTATGTGTTAGTAAAGTATCTTGTGTTGTTGTGTTTCCAAGTTATCAACTATCTGTGTGCAAACGGAGATGGAAAACGGTGGGCCAAAATGTTAAGATTAAGAATAAGTTAAGATTTGGGTCTCAAAAATTAATAATATTTTTCTGTTTTAAAATACGAAAAGTCAGCTCAATTGTCAATCTGGAAGCGGAGAAAAATGAAAATGATAGTTTTCTGAACATTATCGATTTAATTATCGATTACAGAATTACAAAAAGAAAAGCTTTGCACAAGGCAATTACACAACGTGTCAACCACCTCATCACGAAGCCTTTAATCAAGTATTCTGTAAATCAAACTAAGTAACTTCATGCAAAAAATATTGCTGGGAAACGACGTTTTTTGTGGTAGAAGTCAATGTAACGTACTTAAAATATTGTGCTGATGGATGGATTAAATCGTACAGAGGTCGTAGAGGTGTGTAAGTAAAAATCTCTCAATAAAAACTTGTAATTCAAAAAAAACTTGACAAAAAGTTGGATCTTTAACCCCCACTATCTTCGTAACTACCTATATAAAGTGGTTCCCAAGTATAGTGTAGAACAAAAAAAAAATTGCGAAAACTGGGAGAACAAGTAGTATATTTTTTGTAGTAGCATTTTTTGTTGGCATTTAGTTGGGCCACATACCTCTGTTTAGTTGGCAATTGCATACAATTGGCGGGCAGTTTGCGGGTTGGGCCCAAAACTGATGGCCAACGAAGATTTGCCTACGAAAGCCCAACTTGCGATGGAGATGGAGCTAACGTGGAATCATAGACTAAGACTATATGGATATATTATAAACTGCGTGGAATTGCCTACGAAGTCCCAACTTGTGAAAATTCTGGGGGGACGGCGCGAACGCTTAAAAAATTACGCATCAGAGTTATCCACATTAGGGATAATGAGATAATCGCAAGGGTCAACCTGACTGCAGTTTAATGGGAAGGCCTTGCCCTGGGGAACCGCCTATTTGATCACGGTTTACCTTATTCCAGGTACGTATGAATTCACTACAATACTGCGCGAGAGTCATTCGACGCGGGAGAATCTTAACACCGCGATTCAGAAACGTGACGTAATTGTACAACGCTATCTAGTTTAAAGATACGAACTAAAACGTGCTGTACTTACGCGTCTTCTTTCCCAGAATAATGGTACCTTTACTTAAATTGCACTCACAGTACAATGTTAACAAGTTAATATATCAAGTACCATTGACAAGATTGCACTTAGTGAGATATCTAAGTAAGATAAATTGAGAACAATCAGTTACGAGATACTGACGAATCATAGCAACAAGGGAATTAAGTCATCTTCTTTAGTGTTGTGATATATATTTACTAGACTATAATAAACAGGGTGGAATTTTACAATGCCACCTGGAGGGAAAGTACTCTAAATACTGGAGAACGCAAATTTTACTCAAAGGAGACATACCTTTATTTTTAAAAAGAAACAAATCTGCATTCGAAGATTTTCAAAAAATATTTCGAACCAGAATCGAACCCGGGATGGATCGGCTGAAGTTCGAAAAAATAATATACCTTTTTGACATCAATCGATAGGTTCAATCATTTATGGATCAAATCTCTCTAATAAATATGATACGATTTAAGTTCGACAATACAATAATTGTAAGACGTATCATACCTAACAGGCCTATTGAAAGGTTTAAGTTGAACCGATGTAAGTTGTTATCATAACTTAAATCCCTACAAAAAACTCCCAACAGTAGGAATAGAAGCTGCAGGCCTGTCGATAGTTGGCTCAATGTTGTTTTAGTAATTTAAATGCATACAAAATCTCCCAACAGTGGGAATAGTAACAGAAGGCCCTTTGTTGGCTATTCGTTGGGCAAATAGTGCATGTTTATGACGATGGGCCTTTTTAAGTTTAGGTTGGCGGAACAACTAACCGTCTGCCAATACATTCCCAACTGTTGGCATAAGGAAGCCAACGGCAATTGCTACTAGGGAAGTGCCTTACGGCTTCGTTAAGAGGTGTTTTAAACCCTTTTTATACTTACTATAAAATATATAACAGTTACATTAACATAAAAAAATGACAATTAATAACTGTAAAACAAAATGATTATCAATTTTGTATCGATTAAAATCCAATCAACCAATTTTGATTTATTCTGGCCGCTTTTTCGGTAAATCCATTCTTGTTATCTACGAGTATCATGGCTAACTTCAAGTCATGGATATTCAATCGAAATAGGATTTTTCAAACATACTCCACTAAATATAGAATCAGAATCTTTATTTGTTAAACATAGGTATTAACATAATGGTGTTAGGTTAAACATATTTGAGCGCTATGATTTGCCGCGAAGGCATACAAATTTTAAATAAAATGTAATTATAAAAACTAAAATGAAGTACTTAAAAAACGAATAGTAACAAAACAATAAAAACAAAACGAAGCATAAACTAAAAAAAGTTAAAAATTATCTTTTATAAAATCTGGAACAGTATAATAACATTTATCTATTATTAGAGAGGAGAGAGCTTTTTTAATTTTTTTGTAATATTAGCATTTTTAGTAGTCAGCTTTTTTTTAAACTGTAACATAACCTCACTTTACTAAACCTCAAATAACTCAGCTCTCAGATTGTGAAAACTTCAGAATTTTCAACGAGGGGCTGATAAGACTGAATCTATTAATTTATTCCATTTTCATCTCTTTAGGTACATCTCGGCCCAAGAATGTATGTAAACTTTTTCGTCTCGTTTAATTTGGGCCCGTTAAGTGGATTTTCGTGAAAGAGTAACAAACGTCTATCCATCTTCACCAATTTGTAGGATTATTAATCAAACAGCGGCAGTGAAATATTTCGAACAGTTATAAAAAAAATCATCATCATCATCATTTCAGTCGAAAGACGTCCACTGCTGGACATAGGCCTCCCCCAAGTGTCGCCGCATTGACCGGTCCCGTGCGACTCACATCCAACGGATTCCCGCAACCTTCACCAGGTCATTGGTCCACCTAGTGGCAGGTCTTCCAACACATCGTCTTCTGGGACCACAACGTGGTCGCTCATAATAGGCCTTATAAAAAAACATATAGTCACCCAAAGGGCAATGGAGAGGCCTATGCTCGGAGTTTCCTTGCGTGATCGAATCAGAAATGAAGACATCCGCAAGAGAACCAAAGTAACCGACGTAGCCCGATGAATTGCCAAACTTAAGTGGTAGTGGGCAGGGCACATTGCTCGCAGAACGGATGGCCTATGGGGCCGAGAATAAGTTCTGGAGTGGCGACCGCGAACTGAAAGACGATGCGTTTAAAAAATATATATATTAAGGAAAACAAGTGTGTAATAACATAACATCAAGCATGTAACCCCTGAAGGGTAATACAGTAATGTAACTAATATTATATACACATTATCGTCAGTTATATTAAATTGTTATTTAAGGGGCGAGCGCATGGTCATCCGCCGCCCATTCACATGGTGATTCACCGGCAAGAAACTCCATGTTTACTCTTTTCAAATCTTTTGGTGTTACAGTATTTAGTACGAAACTCCACCAAAAAAAAGTAACCATTTTACTATAGTATTAAACGAAATATTACGTAGAAATGAAACCGGAATATTAAAATCATAATAAATAAGGTATGTTAAATCAAAATCAAAGCATTTATTTCAAGTAGGCCAGTTACAGGCACTTTTGAATTGTCGAAACAAAGATGAAAATTAAATGTAGCCACAGTCCCAGTCACAAGACATAAAAACTGTGAAAGTACTGTAGTTGCCCATTACCTAACGTAGATCTCTATGGAGAAGAACGGGCAAGAAACTCCATGGACACTCTTTTAAATCAAATTATTGTTACAAAATCTTGGTTACATCATTCATGTTGAGATGGTAAATTATGTGAGAACAATGTAGCAAGATGTGCACGTTAAAAGTGTCCATAGTAAAAACAAAATAATTCTTTCAAATAAGCCATGGCAACTAAGAGATTACCAGTCACAACTGACAGTACCCGTTCACGAACATGACGCATAGATCAGCACCATTCAGCTCAACCACTTTGAAGGGAGCTAAATGGTCCGACACACGCGCCACCATCATCGAGACATTTGAGTGAGCATGACATACTCTCAACCGCCAGGGCACATTCAAGTCACAAACTAAAGTAGGTTTCCAGTGAATGATAGCTTTCTAGTACATAGTACTCACACAATATGGGCTATGCAATTATATAATACTAACATTGAATCTATACAATGCAAAGATAGTTGTACAATCTTCAGCAGCTCCAACAATACCATTTAATGCAATCAATTTTTGCGCCCCTGTCCTTGTGGAGCAGGACCAGCATTGAGCCAAGCATTTTTATCAACGATATAATCGCTCAACTTGTAATATGCTTGCTTACATAATGTGATTTGTTGAGTGTAATTTCGTCTCATTCAGTTCAAGAATACTTTGTGGAATTTTATTATAGCATCTCAAACAGTACCCCATGAAAGATGAGTCTACTTTAGCGAGTCTAAAGCCTGGCTGAACTAGTTGGTCCCTATTTCTAGTACTGTTATTGTGTCTGTCGCCTCTTTTACCGAAAAGATGCAGATTTTTTCTGACGTACATTATGTTTTCGTAGATGTATTGGCAATGAACCGTCATGATGCCAATATCCTTAAATAGTTCCCTTAGAGAATCGCGCCTACGAAGATTGTATATGGCTCTGATGGCTCTTTTCTACAGAATAAATATAGACTCAATATCAGCAGCCCGTCCCCATAGCAAAATACCGTAAGACATTATACTATGGAAGTAACTAAAATAGACCAGTCTAGCGGTATCCACATCAGTGAATTGACGGATTTTTCTAATGGCATATGCTGCTGAACTTAAGCGCCCCGCAAGAGATGTTAAATGAGAACCCCATTGTAGCCTTGAATAAGTCCTTGAGTAAGCCCCAGGAAAACCGTTTTATCTACGAATTCGAGTTTCTCTTTATTCAATATTATCTCACAATCACTACTTTTAACATTCGGTAATGAAAATCTTATGCATTTAGTTTTTTTTTCATTTAATACCAAATTGTTTGCTGTGAACCAATTTTGGACCTGAAGTAGGGCATCATTCACGTCATCTAGATTGTTGGCCCGTCTATTTATCTTAAAAATTAGAGAAGTGTCATCAGCAAACAACACCATATTTTGAGATTGGTGTTTCAACAAATAGGGTAGATCATTTATATAGACTAGAAAAAGGAAAGGACCCAATATTGAGCCTTGCGGAACCCCCATTTTTACATTCAAACCCTGTGAGTTAACACCGTTTATTTGAACATGTTGTTTTCTATCGCTCAAATAAGATTTTAGCAGGCTAAGTGCAAGTTTACCCAGTCCGTAATGCTCCAGTTTCAAAAGCAATGTGTCGTGATTTACGCAATCGAAAGCTTTGGAGAGGTCACAGAAAATTCCTATTGCGTCTTGGGACTCTTCCCACGCAGCAAATATGTGCTTTAATAGGGTTACACTGGCGTCAGTTGTACAACGTCCCTTGGTGAAACCATACTGTTGATCGTGGAAGATTCTGTTGGTGTTCAAATGATAGAGCATTTGATTAAGCATTACTTTTTCAAAAACCTTGCTAAAAACTGGTAACACGGATACAGGTCTATAATTATTGGCATCTTTACTGTCCCCGGATTTGTAAAGAGGTATGACTTTACTGTATTTAATTAAATCAGGGAAAACTCCTTGGTCTACACATAAATTAAAAATTAAAGCTAAGTACGGGGATAGCCCCGTACTTAGCTTTAATTTTTAATTTATGGTCTCAAGTTATGATATTTTTTCGCGAGTCAAATCATTCATGTTATAAATCTACTTTTTTAGTGGTTGGCAGACAATTTCATTATTTTGACATTTACTTTTTCTGTTTATTTTGGTTTTCGTAAGTGTTTTTGCAGATTTTCGCATTTATTCCGGTTAGACAATGCTTAGCTAATTTGACCACTGTAATGTAGAGGTTATTAAGAAGAAATCAATGAAAGTTTCATTATTAAATGCTACAATTTATGTAGGTGGCCTAATCTCCGAACAAAAAAAATTGTCTCCTCTGTGCCGATTATGAGCTACCAGGGAAGCTGCATGTGCAGAAGAAACTATAGCCAACCATCTTTGTCTTCAACATAGTCCTTGATTTTGTAATCTGCTAAGGACACGTTTCATTTATAGTTTTTGAACTTTCCCTCGGCCAGTTCTTTAACTGACTTTGGCAACTTGTTATAAAAGCGTATACTGTTTATAATAAAGGCTTGCTAGTTTTTGTTAATCTGAATTTAGGTATTAGGTAAAATTTCATGTTTATTGTGTGTATTTTTATCATGGAAGTCGCTTCTAATTTTGAAAAGCCCTCGATTTTTGCGGACGCGTCCGCTTTATACGTCCGGACGTATAAAATACATTCATAGATATAAAGTGAAGGCAGAGTCAGAATATCGATCTTTTTGATTTTTTCTCTGAGGGACTCGCGAGGACCCATTTTATAGATCGCGCGGACTGCCCTCTTTTGTAGTATAAATATTTAGTCAACGTCTGCTGCTGATCCCCACAGCAGGATGCCGTAAGTCATAATATTGTGGAAATAAGCATAGTATACTAATCTAGCTGTGGCTACATCCGTTAACTGCCTTATTTTCCTTACTGCATAAGCAGCTGAGCTGAACCTACCCGAAAAGAGTTCTAATATGCGCGCCCCACTGTGATTTTGAATCTATAGTAATCCCTAAGAATACAGTTTCCGCTATAACATCAAGTTTATTGCCGTCAAAATTTAAATTTAGATCACGTTGTGGTACATTGGGTAAGGAGTTTTCCTTACCCAATGTACCACAACGTGATCTTAATTTAAATTTTGTGTGTTCAAACATTTAGTTTTGCTTGCATTCAGTGAAAGATTCAGTACGAACCATTTCGAAAAAACTAGTTGAACTCGTTGACTCGTTGATCGAGAATCACGAAATTTGGCAAGAAGCAATATGTTACATACCTGTATAGGAAAATATGTGAAAACCGTAAATATACAGTTTAATAACACAAAAAAAGCGGTTTTGCTATTCGCGGTTGGTGAAATAGCACTACATATAGACTGTTCGAAAGAGATACCGTGACGCCGGAACATAAAGGGCAAGGAAGGAACATGGATGGCTTTTAGTCAGTAAAAGTCTGACACTCCCTTCCGCTCCGCCCAGAGTGGGAGAAGTCAATTGACGATTTAATGATGCAATAGCCGTGTCATAGGATCGAACAGCAAAATTTTTGTTTGTCTTTTAAAAAGTTTGTACGGAACCTTTGGTGTGCGAGTCCGACTCGCTCTTGGCGGGGTTTTTTTAATATCCGATGAAAAACTTTGATGTGGGGGGAAGAATGATGTTCCTTTTCGATCGGACATGTTTTTTAACATTTTGCATATTCTATTTTTATTAGTACAATTTGATAAGTATATTCAAATACTAATCAGGCCCCAATCCAATTATTTCTGACCAGAAACGGATTACGGTATACAGGGTGGTAAAAAATCATTTGTTTACTGAAAAGTTCAAACAGATTAGTTTATTATAAAATATTCCAACCGCCTGAAATGCAAAGGTTTTCCAAGCAAAACTGAAATAATTTAGAAGAGAGTCTCTAACTAAGCAA
This sequence comes from Xestia c-nigrum, assembly GCA_916618015.1. Classification (NCBI taxonomy): domain Eukaryota; kingdom Metazoa; phylum Arthropoda; class Insecta; order Lepidoptera; family Noctuidae; genus Xestia; species Xestia c-nigrum. The sequence continues at coordinate 19,927,304 of OU745247.1, read as the reverse complement.
TGATTTATCCAATAAGATTAGGTAGATAGAATTATGATTTTATGGCCGATGAGAAGGAACATAAAACGAGCAAGCATGGGAAATTATGCATCACATCCACGACGGTCAACGCTTAGCAAACCTTACAAGATGGTGGCATAACGGTGGTTCATTGAAAGTCGGTCTTGATGTCAAACAGGGCTTTAAAGGGGTTACCTAAATGAAAAAAAAAATCACTGGATATTAACACACAACGCCACCCAGTGCCACACTAAGCAAAGCAAAAAATAATGTTTTCTTTTCTTAAATAATTCCTACAATATGAATGATATGAATAAATTACGTCTCAAAATGGCGTTTTGGTTATTTACAGAATGATAAATAAAAAAAAATTGTTCAACCCAGTGTTTATGGATACCGTCATGAATTTAAGTAATTTGGTTTCACGTGCTGAGACAGGTCTGAAAAATCATCCCAAACAATGCTTTTAAAAACTGCCACAAATACTCGCCAAACCGAATCCCCTGTATATTAAAAGGAAAACAAAGCATTCAAATAGGTACTATAGTCTTACATGTATTTCAGTCTGCTTGTAGACGGAAGTTAACATGGACATCAAATTATTTTCGTACATTTTATTTGTTTTTAGTTCTTTAGAAGTTCAAAAAACGTCAGGTATGTCTAAAAACCTTACCTTTCCAAAAAAAAAACTACAGAAATATTCTCATTATTAACTACTAGCTTCTGCCAGCGGCTTCGCCTGCGTGAAGTTTGAAATTATCCCACGGGATCTTATTACCGGGATAAAAAGTATCCTTTGTGTTAATCCAGGTAATAAACTATCTGTGTGCTAAATTTGATCCAAATCCGTTCAGTAGTTTTTGCGTGAAAGAGTAACAAACATACATCCTCACAAACTTTCGCATTTATAATATTATTATAGTAGGAAGTAGGATTATTTATCTTATCTTACTACTTTTGTAAATGCGAAAGTTTGTGAGGATGGATCGATGTTTTTACTCTTTCACGCAAAAATTACTGTACAGATTTGGATGTAAGCTAGACAGGTAGTTTAGAATACTTTTTATTCCGGTAATATATGCCGCCGGCAGATTTCTCGAAATCAGCAGTTTATGGGGGATAGGGCACTATTATTGATCGAAGGGTGGAAAACTTTACCAATTGCCAATCATTCTGTTTTTAAATTGTCGGCTGTGAATCAGCCCTGTTTTCGCTACTTGTAAGTGTTTCTGCTGGAGAGAAGAAGACGCGAAACAAACTCCACAGCATCATATTTCTCCATCAAGTTAGTTAGAAGACAAAGACATTTTTATTCTCTTTATTTGTTTTGAGCTAATGACAAAATTTTACATATAAACTTACATTGTTATTCATGTTTCAGCATCAACTTCAGGAGAAATATTAGTAAGTAAAATATAACAATAAATTTAACCAATGAAGGCTACATAAAAACATATTTTTATAAACGATTTTCTTTCTTTTTTATGCAGCGTGGTGAAAAAGGTGACCAAGGATATCCCGTAAGTACTTTCTGGAATAAAATCTTGTGTCTTTTAAATGTTTTTTTCGGCTTTGGGAATGCTCTATGATGCAACGTTTTTTTACCAGAACGCAAGTTTATTTTGTGTATCAGTAATCCCTACAGTCGCTGCATGTAAAATACTGGTATTGAGTGCATTCAGTTAAGCTAGAAGCCGACCCCGGAAGGCTAAGCAGACTATTACACATTTCCATTAAATGTTGTAACTTTAAAAAAAAAATATCCGACTTGAAATCATCAAAATATGGATTGATACTATTTGCAATATTTTAGTGCTAAATCTTCAAAAAATCATGGACACATACACCTAGTGTAATCAAGTTTTGATAATAATAATATAATAAATCACTGGACATTAACACACAGCGCCATCTAGTGCCACACTAAGCAAGGTGCGTGTCGTGGACACCAGATAGTTGATATACAACATATATACTTTTTTGTTTGTAAATACATACTTATACATACAAACATCCATGACTCGGAAACAAATGTCCATGCTCATCACACAAACATTTGCTCCTACCGGGATTCGAACCGAGGACCCTAAAAACGTAAGGCAGTCTCACTACACCACTACGCGATTAGGGTCGTCATTTCGTTGTTTTTAGGTAATGATTGTTAATTTTATTTCAGGGCTTTCCTGGACCACCTGGACTGCCCGGTCCAATTGGAGACCCAGGATACCCGGTGAGTAATATAAGCGCATACTCGGGGTCGATCTTTAGGTTAAGCCGTGCTTGCGTGGGTTGGTTTGTGGATGGATGACCACCTGTAACGGATGGCCGATGGAGCCGAAAAGTTCTGGAGTGGCGACTGCGAACCGAAAAAGGTGGCGTTGGAAGGCCTCCCACTAGCTAACTGCTAGATGCGAATCGCACGAGACCGGTCAATGTGGTGACACTTAGGGGAGGCATATGTCCAGCAGTGGACGTCTTTTGACTGAAATGATGATGATGATGATGCTAATTTGGTTCCCTCATAATGTTTTCCTACACCGAAGGCAGGAAGAGAGATCACACCCACAAACGGTTGCCCAGCACATCATACTGAACCTCCTTAGAAATGTTTCATTAGATATTAAAAAGAAACTTCCATACATTTTGGTCGTGTACATTTTTAATTACCTGAACACTGAAAATTTTTCATGTTTTTAGACTCAGAATGATTTACCGGTGCGTCTAAAGGGTGTAAAACAACTCTTCACGAAGCCGAAAGGCACTATTGTTCTCCCTATTATTGCGATCATTTTTTTGTTCTACACCATACCTGGGAACCTTCTAGTTACGGAGATATGGGGGGTCCAAGTTTAAGTACAAGTTTTTTTGTACGATTTTGACTTTTAACACCTCCACGAACCCCATACTATTCAATCCATCTTTCAGCACAATGTTTTAAGTGTGTTACATTAAGTTCTACCACAAAACATGATTTATAACCTCAAAAAAAAAGTTGTTTCCCAGCATTATTTTTTGCGTAAAGTTACTTAGTTTTATGTACAGAATGCTTGGTTAACGGCTTTGTGATGAGGTGGTTTACACCCTGTATGTTTCTCTAAACTTCTTCCTTTTCCATGAGTAATTTTGTACTTTCTGTAGGGACGTAATGGGTGGCCGGGAATGCCTGGTCTAAGGGGAGCACCTGGAAAAGATGGGACTTGCGATTGCATATGGCCTCCCAAACGTAAGTTTTGGTAACTTAGTTTATAATGGGTTTTGAAAACACTACTACAACTTTAATAAGCCAAAATATTTTTTTCTTCATTCCTAAATATTCTGCGTTGATATTCTAATTTTTGTCTTACAGCTTTACACGTGAACAAACCAGTAACATTTGGGACGAAAGATTCACCAGCAGAAGTTTCTTGCAAAGATGCACCTGCCGGTGTGGAAAGTGGTAAGTATGGGAACTTGGAAGATTGCATATTACCTAGTAGTGACCAATTTCAAAGCAAAAATTACAAATTGGTCAATTAACAAGCTTTATGAAAAATTATGCAATGCGAGATTCAGATGATAAAGGCCAGGTTAGTTAATGCTAGTTAGAGAGCGCTAAAAAATATGTGGAGCAGACTTTGGGGACTGACGAAAGAAGCGAAAACTAAGTAGCTTGTAAATTGTACCGTCTAAAATAAACTTTATCTTAATTGTAAAAGGTTGATTTAAATAACCGTTCTATGAATGCGTTTGGTGACGATGACGTGAGTTCCATTATTTTTGTTCACTCAAAAAGTGCTCTACGCGCCTAAAGAAGTCTACATTTCAAAAACAACCGAATACAGCTAGTGTCACACGACGTCACAACACGACCACAGCCGACCGCGTAAAGTTGAAGTCACGACTGTATGCATTTAACTGTTAACCGCCTGCAGTTGAATATATCGACTGCGCGCGGTTGCTTCGATGCAGTCCATCTGCTGGCAGCCTTAGAGGTCGCGCCTTATCTAGCAACACGGAATCGTATTTTTCCATGCCGCAATCCTTTTCCGTCGTTCAGAACCACCCTTTGCGAGAGCAAGTGCGCTTAAATGATCAACGAACTCTGTTGCTCGCTTTTGCTCCCTGATGTGGTGCAACCCTAAGCGGTGTGCCTATTATAGGTATGTTAAAAAAGGCCTGTAATATGACGGCTTTATTTTTCAGGTACTTATTATTTAGGACCAAAAAACAATCCAATCGAAGTTTTCTGCAACATGACAAGCCGAGAAACATGCATTATAAGAGACAGAAAAACTCCCGTAATAAATTATGATTATGATATCAAAAAGGGAGGTTTCTGGTTGAGCGATGCAGGAGTTGATATGAAAGGAATATTTTACGATGATGCCGTGAGTTTGATTTTAAAATTGAATCTTAAGGATTTTTTAAAATCTTATTTCTTTTATCCATATTAAGATATTAGACTATCATGATGATGATAATTATAATATTTTATGCGGTCTTTCATGTCTCACTGTTCTGCAAAAAATGTAGGATTATTAAAATACAAGGTGTTTGGGAGATCGCGACAACTTTTGAGTACGAAATTCTACGACCGAATTCTATTATTTTTGTCGATTTCTGACATACAAATGTCCGCGCTTGTTCTTATCATCATCATCAGCCTATTAATGTTCCCACAGCTGGGACACAGGCCTCCTTTCTTTTCTATGAGGAGGAATGGGCTATAATCCACCACGCAGCCCCAGTGCAGATTGGCAAATGTGATATGCCTTCCAAGTTTTGGTTTTAGGACATGCCGGTTTCTTCACGATGTTTTCCTTCACCGTTTTGAGAGAAATGGTGATGAAATAAATTACGCAAAGTAACGCGTCCGTTTGGGTTCGAACTCACGCCTTAAGGGTGTGTCCCCAGGACACGGTGGAGCACACGGTGGAAGTCTGCCCTGCGTGGGCGGAGCTCCGCCGTGTCCTCGTGGCGGCGATCGGCGGCGGCGACCTCTCGCGTCCGGCCCTGGTTCAATCCATGGTCCGGAGCGAGACGGAATGGGAAGCCGTCGCCTCCTTCTGCGAAGCAGTCATGCTAGCGAAGGAGGTGGCGGAACGAGAGAGGGAGAGATCCTCTCTTCCCGGCCGCCGCGGGAGACGCAACGGGCGTCGGGGGCCACGTGGTGGCTACCGGCCACCGTAGATGCGGGCCTGTGGACGGCTGGCTATGGGCTAGCTAGCCGTCCGGCCGTCTAACGACGACGACATGCCGTGTCGACGGCGCGTTCGTGTTCCACGCGCGCCTCAAAGAGATGTCAGCAAAAGGAGAGGGGCCCGCAAGGGCCGAAGCCTGCCGGGGTTGCGGGCCTGTTCGAAAGAGATACCGCGGCCCCGGAACGTAAAAGGCGAGGAAGGAACATGGATGGTTTTTAGTCAGTAAGAGTCTGACACTCCCTCCCGCTCCGCCCAGAGTGGGGGGGGTCATTTGATGATTTCCCATCCTTAAAAAAAAAAAAAAAGGGTGTGTCCCCAGTAGGCAAACTGTTAGCAGCCGACTGAGTGAGCCGCAAATTTTGTGGCGAACTGAAATTTGAGTTAGCTGCAAACTCAGATCAATTTTCGTGCGTCGCAAACAGATTTTGCTGTGAGTCGGCCACTCACTGAGACAGTCGGTGCATGTAAAGTGAACGCAAAACTAGCAAACTGTGGACACTTCAATTCAAATACATGGAAGGGCGTACTAAACCGATACGCAACAAACTCAGTCGGCCGCTAACAGTTTGCCTTCTGGGAACACAGCCTAAGAGTAAAATAAATGAAAGAAAAACCATTCAATCTAAAGAACAGTTATAAATTCAAAAAGTTAAAGCATGTTTATTAGAAAGATAGAGGTACAGAATATTATTTTGCCATCACTGGGCCACCGCAGCTCTTATTAACACTGATTTGTTTTATTCTAGATACTAGAACCAATACTGTGGCTGAGAATGCAATCAGTGTGCGCTCGGCAAATTCTCAAGTACAACTGCTTAAACTCAGCTTCATATCCTACATTCAATGTGAGCGCCTCAGTAAAAGTGATGAACTTTGTTGATCTACTGATTGCATCATATCCTACTGCCGACTCTCCTTGGTTTTATACTGTACCAGCTGAATCTGACGGCTGTAAGGTAAGATTTGCTTCACGGTTTTTTAGATCTTTTCATTACAACTTTTTAAGAAACTTTTAACACACAGACGTCTAATGAAAACTCTTTTACCGTAATAATGTTTCAGGACCCAGGAACAGAATGGAAAAGTACTTTAATAAAACTGGAATTTGCGAACACATTCAAAGTGCCGATATATAATGTGTTCATCGAAGGTATTCGTAATGCTGAACAAAAGATGAGCATCGAAAGCGTTGAATTGTGCTTCAGATGATTTTTTACACTATTGTTTAACACTGTATTGAGATGTTTTCATTCTTCAGAGTATTTTATCACTAAAGTTTTCAAATGCAACAAAAATACTTTTATTTCAACTTTCCTTTCGACCTGGCAGCTAGGCTAAATTTGAGCATAATATTCTTTTCCATCATATGCATGGTTTATCAAAGTGTTCGAGCCACCTTGTAAAAAGTCCATTAAATTATGATAACGATAAATCTTAAATCTGTGTTGAGCATTAAGCTGATACAATTTGCTATACCTATAAACACTGAACTACATACATTCTTCAAAGCAATCAGTTTCTAGTTATTCACCTTCTAAATCACTTTTGGTAAAGCACCTTTATAATAAGTGAATTTCAACTCTGTACAGTTTAACATACAGATGAATACAGTTCTGTCTGGTGGTACGCACGTTTACTAAAACTGCCCAAAACCCCAAAAGAATCTGAATATGGAGGTGTACCTTAAAGTACACCCATATTTTATCCACCCATTTTGTTATTATTTTGCTTGGTTTGGCTGATATTGCAGCCAACTGCGGTTAACAGATAGTCCCACGTAATGGCCTAATGCCAGCAATTGGAACTAATACAGGGTGTAAACCACCTCATCACAAAGCCGTTAACCAAGCATTCTGTACATCAAACTAAGTAACTTTACGCAAAAATTATTGCTGGGAAACAACTAAAAAACGAAATGCATAAGATTTGCTTTACCGAATGTTAAAAGTAGTGATTGTGAGATAATATTGAATAAAGAGAAACTCGAATTCGTAGATAAACCGGTTTTCCTGGGGCTTACGCTTGATTCAAGGCTTCAATGGGGTTCTCATTTAACATCTCTTGCGGGGCGGCTAAGCTCAGCAGCATATGCCATTAGAAAAATCCGTCAATTTACTGATGTAGATACCGCTAGACTGGTCTATTTTAGTTACTTCCACAGCATAATGTCTTACGGCATTTTGCTGTGGGGACGGGCTGCTGATATTGAGTCTATACTTATTCTGCAGAAAAGAGCCATCAGGGCCATATACAATCTTCGTAGGCGCGATTCTCTAAGGGAACTGTTTAAGGAAGTTAACATCATGACTGTATATTGTCAATACATCTACGAAAACATAATGTATGTCAGAAAAAATCTGCATCTTTTTCGTAAAAGAGGTGACAGACACAATTACAGTACTAGAAATAGAGACCAATTAGTTCAGCCTGGCTTCAGACTCGCTAAAGTAGACTCGTCTTTCATGGGGTTCTGTTTGAAATGCTATAATAAAATTCCACAAAGCATTCTTGAACTAAATGAAACCAAATTTAAAACTTGCATTAAACGCACACTGTGTAAGCAAGCATATTACAAATTGGACGATTATATCGCTGATAAAAATGCTTGGCTCAATGCCGGTCCTGCTCCACAAGGACAGGGGCGCATAAATGGATAGCATTAAATGGTATTGTTGGAGCTGCTGAAGATTGTACAACTATCTTTGCATTGTATAAATTCAATATCTTTAGTATTATATAACCTCATATCCCAAATTGTGTGAGTGCCATGTACTAGAATGCTATCATTCGCTGGAAACCTACGTTTTTATTTTTTGACTTGAATGTGCCCTGGCGGTTAAGAGTATGTCATGCTCACTCAAATGTCCCGCTGATGGTGGCGCGTGTGTTGGGTCATTTAGTTCCCTTCAAAATGGTTGAGTTGAATGGTGCTGATACATGCGTCATGTTCGTGAACGGGCACTGTCGGTTGGGACTGGTCAGCTCTTGGTTGCCACGGCTTTTGTTTTTATTTTTTTAATTAATTATTTTAATTAATTATTTTATTTTTGAATTGTTTTTGTTAGTTTTAACTATGGACACTTTTATCGTGCACATCTTGCTACATTGTTCTCACATAATGCACCATCTCAACAGGAAAGATGTAACCAAGATTTTGTAACAACATTTTGATTTAAAAGAGTGTCCATGGAGTTTCTTGCCCGTTCTTCTCCATAGAGATCTACGCTAGGGAATGGGCAACTACAGTACTTTCACAGTTTTTATGTCTTGTGACTGGGACTGTAGCTACATTTAATTTTCATCTTTGTTTCGACAATTCAAAAGCGCCTGTAACTGGCCTACTTTAAATAAATGCTTTGATTTTGATTTTGAACTTTTTTTTTTGAGGTTATAAATCATGTTTTGTGGTAGAACTCAATGTAACGCACTAAAAACATTGTGCTATTGAATGGATTGAGTAATACTGGGGTCGTGGAGGTGTTAAAAGTCAAAATCATACAAAAAAAAACGAGTATTAAAAAAAACTTGACCCCCCATATCTCCGTAACTGGAATGTTCCCAGTTATGGTGTACAACAAAAAAAATATCGCAATGATGGACAGAATATGTGCCTTTCGGCTTCGTGAAGAGGTGTTTTACACCCTTTATAAACACCGTTGCTGCTACAGAAAAATACCACAACACTTTGCCTGTCCTGGGAACTGAATTCAGAACCTTAGACCCAGCAGTGTCACTTGGAAGTACTAGACCAAGTTAAATGAATGTATGTGTTATCACAAGAAAATGCTTCTTGTATCGACGTCACTGTAGCTTGCACCAGAGACGATTGCATTCAAAAAAATAGGACAGGACCCGGCCGGCCAGCAGTCTCCACATAGGTAACGATCGCTAAAATCTTTGTTGGAGAGCCTAAATATAAATAAATGTTAGCATCGTTATTGCAACCGAAGTTTTTCGTGAGACTACTGGGCCAACATTGCAAGTACGTAGGATTCGATAGGACTCGATAAGATAAATTTGACAGTTATTCTCGATAAAAAAAGTGAAAAATAACTTCAGAAAAAACGCTTCAGAAGTCGGTGACCTTTGTTTGATTGATTTAGTTTTTTTGTCACCGACTTCTGAAGCGTTTTTTCTGAAGTTATTTTTCACTTTTTTGTTTTCTCTGAAGTCGGTTTTATTTTTTGTAAAAATGTTTTTATTTTTCACTTTTTAGTGGTTCACATGTGCTTACCCCTTCACAGCGTACCGGCGTGATTTTAGGTTATGAACTAGTGTAAACAATAGACAGATATGAGATTTCGGCAATCCCAGTACATTTGCTATCATTTATTGAGGAGTTCCGTTGCATATCCCCGAAGTTCTTCATCAGATCTTCATCAAATTGAATTGGGATCACTTCGAGAAAACTACCCATACCGCTTCTAGTGTGCCTATAAAATGTGAAGAATTCTCTCTATTTCTCCAGAATCCCATCATCAGCTACTGATTTGATGATTATAAGACCACACAGGAAGCACCAGCTTTCAAATAAAATAAGAACGATCAAAATCGGTTCACCCAGTAGAAAGTACTGAGGTAACAAATATTTTCGAAATCGGCTGTATTTTACACATGTGCGTACCCCCTCAGAGCATACAGGCGTGATGTTATGTCATGATATAGTATAAACAATAAACCTACAAGCAATGGCAGCAATCACTGCAGATTTGCTGTGTATTTTTGAAGAGTTCCGTTGTATTTCTTCGAAGATCAGCATCAGATGTTCAGCAAACTAAAATGGGACCAAACGGAAAGCACCAGCTTTCAAACAAAAAAAGAACCATCAAAATCGGTTAACCCAGTCGAGAGTACTGAGGTAACAAACACAAAAAAAAATAAAAAAAAAATAAAAAAAAAACAGACAAATTGATAACCTCCTCTTTTTGGAAGTCGGTTGAAAATGAGTTTTTATGGAGTTGAAAACACATTTTATCGAGACTAACTGTCAAATTTGTCGCAAGTAATGAAAGTCTGTAGAGACTAGATGCGTTTCACGTAAGTATAATTATTGCAACCGAATTTATACGTTAGTAATCAGCGATGAAAAGTTAGCGATTTTGTCGTTATCTCTGTCGAGACTGCCGGGCCCGGGCCGGACGACTCGACATAGATAGAGACAGAATCGATACCTTTTTATCGCTATAATAACAATGATTAAATTCGGTTGCAATAATGATGCTTGCGAGAATCACATCTGAAATGTAAAGACTTGCGTTTCCCGCAAGCATCGTTATTGCAAGCCAAATTTTATTGTTTTTAGCAATCGAAAGTTATTTATGTCGAGACTGCCAGTCCTTTTGTGACAAGAGCAAGCAATAAGTAAATCATAACGAGTAAATCTCCCCAAAAGTATGTGCACAGAAAAGTGAATACACTGTTGCTCGTTTTTACGAACATTAAGCGACGTGACACCTAAAGATAAAGATAGCATGGCTGGTGCAGTGGCTGAGCCATTGTCGGCTACGCAGCGTGCCGCGGGTTTATACTAATACTTGTATGCCCTAGATTTTGTGGTTCTGGGTCCGGCTGCTTCTCTATGCGAGTTTAATTTTTTGTAAACGCATCCACGATACAAAAAAAATCTATTGTGAGCAAACTTAAAAAAGAAAAGAAAGAATATTGCATATTGCAATGAAATACAACTGGGTGCATACTGAACTCTGATAGGCGTTACCTTAATATAATTATATGAACTATTTCAAAAGTACACAATGAGTTATTAAACTTATATAGGTATTAATAGCAACACTTATTTCCTGGTAGCACCTGTCCCAGAGTCCTAACCAAACTGGTCGGTCGCGAATAGTTGATCGTAGCGTTCGGATTTATCTCATTTGCGACACTGACGCATCACCAACAAAACATCTAACAAAACAACGCGAAAGTCAAACGTTTGTGAATACAGTCGCTTCGATTAGGACGCGGCCCAAACATTTAAATAGCTCACATCCTGTGTATAACAAGGAAAACCATGTTTGCCTAAACTAATAAAAGAATTGATTATTCTTTTTAACGTGTTTCAGTCTGCCTGTAGCCGATTGAAAAAATGGACGTCAAAGTATTGTCATGCATTTTATTAGTTATCATAACTCTTAAACTTCAAAATACGTCAGGTACGTTTTGGAAATTGTTTGATTATATACTACGTCTGCTGTTTGTACCTTTCTGATTATCTTACATTAACAACCATGTACAAGTTATGAAACCGATTTTTGGCAATTCTTATAAAATAATTGTCCAGACCATGTCGTCGAAAGGCACTTGGGCAAAATATATCGATACCGACGCCGTCATAACGATACACATCGGTTTGCAATAACGATGCTTGTGAGTAACGCAATTTGAATGCAGAGACTTGCATTTATCGTAAGCATCGTTATTGCAATTATTGCATTTGTGTATATGTCACCGTAAAATTGTCAAACACGTTATATTACAATATAACGTGTTTTTTCTCGCGATATTGTAATGTCTCGAATTATTATCAACTGAACATACGGAAGTATCTCTGCCCCCATAATCGGGACTTGGGGCACCCCCCCGTTAGGTTAGTTAGGTTCCTTTAAACCCTGCACTCGGAAATAGGGGCCTTTTAGGGGGAATATAAAGTGTTTTAAGGTTATGTTATATTAATCGGTATTTCTCAGGAATGGTGCATTATCTTTTCATGAGAGTTGTGCCACTGGGCAAGGGGGACCCCTCCTTCCCTCCACACCGTGTAAGTTGACTACCATAGCATGCATTTCACGAAAAATAATGCGTTTTGTTGTAAGCAATATGTTCATTACGTATTTGACAAAAAAAAAAAAAAAAAACTGTTGTTCTTCCCGTTTTTTTTGGTCTGGGCCAAACCTGGGAACCTTCTAGTTACGAAGAAGTTCGAGGTCAAAGTTCCAACATTATTGCAAGTTTTTTTTACATATTTGTTTTTATGGTCATAATTGGACTTTGAATACCTCCATGTCCCGTTAACTATTCAATGCATTCATCAACACAGTGTATTGAGTCCGTTACATTGAGTTTGACAGTAAAATGTGATTTTCAGCTCAATAAAAAGGCGTTTCCCAGCAATTTTTGTTAAGGGTTACTTACTCGTAGTTTGATGTACAGAAGAAATAAAAAAAATATTTTATTTTATTTTGAAATTTATTTTTTAAATTTATTTTATTTAATTTAATACTTGTATAGCGATAGTCGGACTAAAAGCAGTTTTTACTCAGGTCTACGTTCAATAATTAATAAAACAATGTAGAGGGTGCTTGACACCTGATTATAATTTTGACTTAGTAATCATCATTATTGATTTCAACCTGCAAACGTCATCTGTTGGGTAAAGACCTTCCCTTTATTCAGATATTCTTGGTTTTGACTTAGTTAGGAAAAAAAAATCGTTTTTTTAAGGGAGCACACCCCTTAACCCCGCAACAATGCGTAAAAGGTGCGCTTCCAACAGCATGTGTGGGGCAGCACCAACAGTATCTTAAGAGCCCTCTTACAGTCCACTAGCGCCGCCAATCGAAAAAATGTCATAACTCGTAAATAGAATCAAAAATACAAAATGTGGTCTATTATTACTGTAGAAAAGGCAATAACGTAATTTTATAACACCTTATCAACACTTGAAATATAGCTGTTTAGCTAAATCGTGCATTCAAAACATAAACGGCCGTTTTTGTTACAAATGCACGATTTAGCTAAACAGCTATGTTTCAAGTGGTGACAATGTGTTATAAAATTACGTTATTGCCTTTTTTACAGTAATAATAGACCACATTTTGTATTTTTGATTCTATTTACGAGTTATGACATTTTTTCGATTGACGGCGCTAGTGGACTGTAAGAGGGCTCTTAAGCATGATTGCCAGTCGCCTGGACTGTGTTTATTTGGGTCGCTGCTGTGCAATTACTCATGGGTTGTCGCAGCAGTGATCCTCCTTCATTTTATTTTTTTTGTTGTCTTATTTGTTTTTATCTGTGCTTACTAACATAGTCGTAATTTTTACTAACAGCTTTTGAGTCGTGGATACTCGAATAAAGAGAAATTCTATTATATTATATTCTTAGAGGAGTTCGTGACTAATAATAGCCAACAATCATAGTCTCGTAATAATTAATGAAACAAATATTTTCCAATTCTTTTATTTTATTTCTTCAAAAGTGTATTGAAAAACGGCGTTTGATACACGTGGACATTTGTTATTGCAGTTCTTGGCTAATATAATATCCGTCAGTCCGGTAGATTTTTAGGTATGAGTAGGTACCTAAACCCGTGCAAGCCTCAGTAGACGTCTGTTAATAAAAGTCTATTCACTCATGGCATCTCTTTTTTCAATTTTGATTTGATTAGACACGCATAAAATCTTTATCAATCGATAACTGCCATTAATATGTAAACAAGTTTTTTAAGAGACAAAATGTTATAAAGTGTCACGTTTCCGAAATTTAAGATTACCAGCTATCGATTATTGTACGTTATATGCGTGGTCGCACCTTTTAAAAAAAATAAAGTGGCAGAAGTTAGGCCGGCCATTCAATTCAAACCTATTTTATTTGTAACACCTGTACCCGCGTCGGTTTCACAGTCCGTTATTCTCCTTATACGGCCACGTGTGCTATTTCACACAGACACTTTTCGTCTTGTAACGCCATCATTGATTATTAAAAGAAAAAAATACCAAAAATAGTCCGGTCAATCTAGACCAAAAAATGAGAGTGAAGGTACATAACCAACAAGCTGAAAATAATATTTAAAAGTTGCCCATCATTCCCGTGTATGGAAAAAAAATATCAATGGTCAAGAAAATAAGTTTTTCGCGAATTTCAGCAAAACGATAAGTTTTATAATAAACCTACCTCAGACAAAAAATGTAGATCGTAAAATTTTCTGAAAATAAACAATAATATTTATTTTAATACACTTCCTCGAGAACTGGTTCTTTCCATACTACGATTAGGTTCAAAATGAAGTGTATTTCACACACGTGCATTTTTCATGTTTTGTCCACACATGTGCAGAAAGCAAAATTACCAAGATTAACTATACTTATACCTACTAAGTCCAAACTGGTAAATGCATAATTTAATAAAAACATTCACCTCTGACTATAGAGTCAGAGGTTTTTTTTTAATTTTATTTCAGCAATGCGATCTACGTCTTTACAGCGTGAACATTTTTTGAGTATTCAAACTGTGTTTATAAATTCAATATCACAGATAAACATGATTATTTAAAACTAATATTTTTTTTATACACAAATTAACATTTATTTGTGTTCTAAATTCATAAATATGTAAAAAAAAAATGTTTGTATTAGGCTGTATAATGGCTTCATACCTTTGTTTCTCCTTCAACCTGGCGAAAGAAAAGCGTGAAAAAAATAAAATTGAAATCATAGTCTCGTAAAAATTCATGAAACAAATATTTTACATACTTTTATTTTATTTCTTCAAAAATGTATTGAAAAACGGCGTTTGATACACGTGGACATTTTTTATTGCAGTTCTTGGCTCAAAAACAATGTAATACCGCCTCGAACGACAATAACAAACTTTCTCCACTTGTGCCAAAATGTACTATTTCCTACGAGCCACCGTTTCTGAGATATTTCGATTCAAAAAGTTAAAAGTTGTAATCGAAGTTTTCCTTGAAATGTCCCACCTTCACACCATAAAGTGCCGATTGTAAGAAATCTACACCATTCAGGATAGTAAACTGATACTTTTCTGATAGCTCATGAACGTATGTATCCTCCCAAAACCAAATTATCAAATCAGTACATCTGCCTTTGGAAAATAGGAGCCATAAAGGTCATCTTCTGTAAATTTCTTGCTTGAAAGTTTTCTTGTTGTTCGAGGCCAGTTTCTTAAAATAAATACATGATTTTTGTCGTGCAGATTACAGAACCGACTTTGTTGTCTCATTAGCTTTCTCAAATGGTACCACAATACCCTGTTTGAGTATGATTTTATGCCCCTTCGAATGTCTAATTTGACCGGACTAAAAGTGTTTTATCGGTCTCATAGACAAGCACAAGTATTGGAACTATGGCCCTTATTTAACCCTTTACTTGGCAAAAAAAAAAGGTAAATTTCTATTTTTTTTTTCAAATTATCTCTTTTTATATAACCACAGAATACAGGCAAAAAAAATAAAAAAAATCGTAGCTTTTTGTTTCCAGAGATACCTTCCGTATCCCATGAGATACATTGCCATGTTTGTAAAGAATGATTATCTCAGGTGAATGTATCCTACGAGACACACTGCCAAAAAGAGGTAATAATACAAATGGTACATAAAATAATGATTTTTAATTAGTGAGATCACATATTTGTGCTAAACAAGAAATGACTGGTGATGAAAACTATAAAAACAATTTCTGCCAGGTACTAAGCCTAATCTGACTCCACACTTAGTACATGATACAGTGGTTTGACCTTTGGTGCATAGTTTGCACCTTTTTTTTTTTTAGGATGGGAAATCATCAAATGACTTCTCTCACTCTGGGCGGAGCGGGAGGGAGTGTCAGACTTTTACTGACTAAAACCCATCCATGTTCCTTCCTCGCCCTTTATGTTCCGGGGCCGCGGTATCTCTTTCGAACAGGCCCGCAACCCCGGCAGGCTTCGGCCCTTGCGGGCCCCTCCCCTTATGCTGACATCTCTTTGAGGTGCGCGTGGAACACGGTCGTTAGACGGACGGACGGCTAGCTAGCCCATAGCCAACCGTCCACAGGCCCGCATCTACGGTGGCCGGTAGCCACCACGTGGCCCCCGACGCCCGGTGCGTCTCCCGCGGCGGCCGGGAAGAGAGGCTCTCTCCCTCTCTCGTTCCGCCACCTCTTTCGCTAGCATGACTGCTTCGCAGAAGGAGGTGACGGCTTCCCATTCCGTCTCGCTCCGGACCATGGATTGAACCAGGGCCGGACGCGAGAGGTCGCCGCCGCCGATCGCCGCCACGAGGACACGGCGGAGCTCCGCCCACGCAGGGCAGACTTCCACCGTGTGCTCCACCGTGTCCTCCGGTCGATCCTCGCAGTGGAGACACCCGGGCGTTTCCTCCCGCCCGATTCGGTGCAGGTACCTCCCGAAACATCCGTGTCCGGTGAGGACCTGCATCAGGCGGAAGGTGAGGACGCCGTGGCGCCTCTCCAGCCACTCCTCAAAGAGGGGACTTACCGCCACTATCGTGGCGTGCCCTTGCATAGTTTACCTTGCAAAGGAGTCGCTGGAGACTGTGGCGCACTCGGAGGCATAGCCTGCTGTGAAATTGCTACAGATTGTGTCAAGTTTTGCGCAGCTAGTGGAGTAAGTGGAGACGCTAGTAATGGTGATGCAGTGACCGCTTCTTGGACATCTACTATTTCATCGTCGGATAGCAGGTTGAGATTTTCCATCGATGACGGCAGTGAAGGCACTGGTGATGATTCTTCATCTACCCTATGTCGAATTGGAAATTGCCGTGTTTCATTATCAGACCCCGTAGACGAATCGTCATTTGAAGATTTTCTGCTCGCTTTTGGGATAAGAGCACAAAGCTTCCTGCCACTTATGAAGGATGGCTGTACTCCACCCTAAGATAAATAAGCTTATTTAACCCATCATGCTAAGCAAAAATGAAAACTAGCACAGTGAGGACACATTCCATAAAAAGACCAAAAACCAAAAACCAGATTTCAAATACGAGAGCATACAGTATACTTACCAAGACTGAAAGTATGTACAGACCATGCCATTTATACAAATAATTTTTTTCTCGACCGGGAATCGAACCCAGAACCTTTTATGTTTTATTTTAAAACTATTACCATTACGCCACCATCAAAATAATAAATACAAAACATTAAAAATAAAAACACTATATACGTGGCAGTGTGCATTACATGATACATTATACCGCAACATAAAAAACCAGTAAACATGGCAGTGTGCACTACGAGATACATAACAATTTGGCTCTAATTTACTAAACCAAATAAACAGTTTCAAATTAAAATTCACTCAATTGACACGTATACACTAATGTCCTTTACCGTGACATGCACAAATATTACATTATTGAGTAAGAACAATATAAAATATTAATTTTCGTACCTTTTTCGGCGGGATCGCTTTGAGTCGGTTTATCATTTTGATTGTCAATGAAAAACGGTTATGTCAAACTGACATGACATGACGTAAATGCGTTAAGAAACAGTTACTTTCTTAAATAGTATAAACATTCCGTTTCAAGTAATAATATTTTTCATAGTATGATTTTTCAAAGTTGACTGTATCTAACAGTGCACTCCGTCAAGAAAAGGGTTAACAAAGCTATCTCTAAAAAGTGTGGTGTTTTTGGAACCCTTAATGCACAAGTCTAATTTGTACTTGGACGATTTTCATCTTTATCCTCTTTCAAATGATTTGTTAACTACCTACCTAATTAATTTAACCGATAATTTGATGTTAAAATTGTCCGTGCAACGTAAACAGGATATCCTAATTTGTTATTTTTCTACCTTTTTGACAAAAACCTATAATCTTATAACTTGAATTAAAAGTTAATTTTAATGAGAATTAAATACCAACTCCCTCGCCACATTATCAATAAGAGGAAAATACGAATTTGAATAGGAACAAGAAACTCGATAACGTAATTGTATTACCTAACCAATTATTAATTAAATATAACAACACAAAATTAAAGTTGTCAACGGTTTTCAACCCATACATTTTTTTCCAAAATATTGACAATCTAGTTTGCATCTCAGTTTTCAGTATTGTCCCAAAAAAAAAGTTTGATGCATGTTTCATATTAATATTTTTACAGAAAACTTCACTCAAAATGCAAAACCGTTCAAGACAAAAAAAAACTATATGTCGAGGCAAATGTGGTTATTAATTTTGGGTTTCTTTTTTGTTTCAGCCGACTCTCCTTTCGAGTTGCCAGGGGTAAGAAAAACAAAAACAAAGTTGACGTTATAATAATATACAGTCACGAGCATCGATATGTTAATGCTAAGCATATTTTCAATTGTGTTTTCTGTCCTAATTACAATTTCATGTTTTTGAGAAAAAAGTATTCTGGAACTCATATTTTTATGAAAAAGATCCCATTTTCAAAATGACAATCGTTATTATTCACATTTTTTTTTTAATTTAGGAAAGTGTCAGTATAGTGGTGCTCATAACTATACGTATACAACAAACGAAATATTTGAATTCAATACCGTCTTCCTATTTTCTTAGCATGCCTTTTTGTATTTTGAACGAGATACCCAAAATTCTGTCGAGTTTCTTTCGTGCCTCGAAAACTACGTCATACTTTGGGTCTCCTGTAGATCTTTTTATCTTACAGGTGGCTTGAAAGTCTGACAACCAGTCTAAACAAGGGGTATCCTGTAATCCAGTACTAATTGGGTTGTGGAGGTCAGATAGGAAGTCGCTCCATGCTAAATAGTGGTAGTGCTGCATACGGTTAGACTGTAAAATCAAGGCAGATGATAGAGATCGAGGCTAATAAAATTTAGAAATTAACTTATATATGTCTCGTTAAAAGATTAAGAGGAAACAAAATGGCCGAGAAAAGTGAAAAATATTTTTAAATTTGTTTGAACACACCGGAAAATCTGGCCATTATTTTTTTGTTTTAGAAGGTTCATATCCTTTTTTAATAAATAATTTATGAAAAAAAAAAAGAAAACAGGTGTCCTTGTTTTCTTTTTCTTTTTGCTAATAGATTTTTTGGATTTTTTTTCTTTTAATTAATTATCCAGGGAGAAAACAGGGGACTACGTTTGTATGGAAAAAGCGGCCGTGCTGTGTCCTCTTAAGTACCGACAGCATCTAATTGAAAGTTATATACTGTATTATTTCAGAATGAAAATACGGTGAAAGGTGAAAAAGGCGAACGTGGAGCACCTGTGAGTTTTTTGTTTTTATTTATTTCAACAAAAAGTTACATAATGAGTATTTCACAAATCTTCTGCCGGACAGTTTGTTGCTGCTTGTCGACAAATAATTTAATTACTCTAGAAAGCACATTATGGCTTTGCCAAAAAAACAGACATACCTACTTTTTTGCATTCTTTTATTTAATCTTGGGAAAAAAAATATTTAAATATTATTTGCACTTTTTGAAAACCTAGATTTGTATCTTAATACTAAAATAATTTAATTTTATGTACAACATACTAAGAACAATTTAACACATCATTTCAGGGTTACACTGGACATGTAGGGTTTCCAGGTCAGAAGGGACCCATAGGACCTATGGTGAGTATTTTTATGCGTGAGTGATTTTTTGGAATGATGCATCGATAGCACATGTTACTTTTTGTAGAGCAACGTCACATTTGATAGCAAAAAGTCATCTATTGTTGGTATGTTGCCGTGTTAGTATATTATGTTAAAATGTTGCCTAACTTTTGAAAACAGTCAACATGTGGTAACAATTTTTGACGACCCGATTGGCGCAGTGGTAGTGACGCTGCCTTACGTTCTTAGGGTCCTGGGTTCGAATCCCGGTAGGAGCAAATGTTTGTGTGATGAGCACGGACATTTGTTTCCGAGTCATGGATGTTTATATGTATAATAAGTAAAAAAAAAAAGTATAAATGGACGTAGTTAAGCAGAAAGGACCTAATCCACATCAAGTCACTTTTTAGTAATGGGCGTTTGAAGTTTCAGCTGTCATTGCTCTAAGAGGAACATTCTTTTTTTTCAAAATGTATTTTTTTTATTATAGTAGTCTAATATTGTAATTGTTAACGTAATATAAACATTATTTTTTTCAGTAGGATTTGAGATATTAAGCAAAGTGTGGGTTGAGTCCTTACAAAGAAAAGCAATTTTTAAAGAAGTCGTAATTTTTTTTAATTCCTCAGAAAAGACTCAAGCCACAAAATAATTTATTAAAAATAAAATTAAATAAATATAAAAAAAATATTTATTCAATCAGCTTCAATATGTTCTCTTTGACATAGAAAAAAATAGAATAAACTTAAAAACGGTACAGACATGGGCATAGAGAACTTCATTATTCTTCCCCCAAATCAAAATCCAATGTTGGTCCATATCCATCTACATCTTCGTTTATGTCCGTTCCTGTGAGGTTATTATAAAATGCGTGCCAATCTTCGGGTATCAAATTATACATAGATTTGAGATCTGCTAGCTTTGCTTCGGCAATAGCCTTTCCTTGAGGCCACAGGACTTCGAAATCTTCTACTGAAAATTTGATCAAAGCACCTTTGATCTTTTTGGATACATCTAAGGTTTGAATCTCTCCACTGTCTGATATCATGGTAATTAAGTAGGGATCATCTTTTTTCAAAATAATTTGTTTTGTAATCAGCCAGTTAATTTTATTTTTATTTATAGCATTATAAAGCCATAGTTGACGTTTATAAAACACGATGTTAGTCGGTATACGGGGTAGAGCGGGTGCTCGAAATAAATAAATGTCATATGCCAGAAGAAAAAGATTTATTAATCAAGAAACGAGATATACATCAAATGAGAGCGGAAGAACTTCGTAGTAAAATGTCTGAAGACTTGGAGCGGGCAAAAATAGATCCAGAAATTTGAATGTATTACCTGCGATCTAGAAAACACGCTACTTCTACCCCGTATACCGACTAACATTGTGTTTTATAAACGTCAGCTATGGGTTTATAATGCTAGGATCCACGTTGGCTCTAGCGATCAAGGTAGATTTAATTTATGAGTTGAAGGAGAAGCCGGAAGAGTAGCCCAAGAAGTTGGGTCTTGTCTAATTCGTTTCATTAAAAACCATCTGAGGGATGGTGTAGAAAACTTAGTTCTTTGGAGCCTGTGGTGGTCAAAATAGAAACATTCAAATAGTGCTAATGTTGATAACTGTACTGAATAGACATTCGAGCCTAAAAATAATCACGTTTAAATATTCAGAGTCTGGACATTCTTTTCTCCCTAATGACACAGACTTTAGTAAAAATAGAATGTGAGCTAAAGAATCATAAAAGAGTTTATACTGCAGAAAGATAAATAAAAATCATGAAAATCGCTAAAAGAAAAACCCTCTTCACGTAACTAGAATGCAAAGTCAAGATTTTTAAAGCAGTAAGAAAATTGAAAAGAAAGTTATAAATCGTAAAATATGTATAAATAAAAATAAAATTAACTGGCTGATTACAAAACTAATTATTTTGAAAAAAGATGATCCCTACTTAATTACCATGATATCAAAATCAAAATCAAAAATCAAAATCAAAGCATTTATTTCAAGTAGGCCAGTTACAGGCGCTTTTGAATTGTCGAAACAAAGATGATAATTTAATGTAGCTACAGTCCCAGTCACAAGACATAAAAACTGTGAAAGTACTGTAGTTGCCCATTCCCTAGCGTAGATCTCTATGGAGAAGAACGGGCAAGAAACTCCATGGACACTTTTAAATCATAATGTTCTTACAAAATCTTGGTTACATCATTCCTGTTGAGATGGTGCATTATGTGAGAACAATGTAGCAAGATGTGCACGATAAAAGTGTCCATAGTTAAAACTAGGTAACAAAAACAATTCAAAAATAAAATAATTAATTAAAAAATAAAAACAAAAGCCGTGGCAACCAAGAGCTGACCAGTCCCAACCGACAGCGCCTGTTCACGAACATGACGCATGTATCAGCACCATTCAACTCAACCATTTTGAAGGGAACTAAATGACCCGACACACGCGCCACCATCAGCGGGACATTTGAGTGAGCATGACATACTCTTAACCGCCAGGGCATATTCAAGTCAAAAAATAAAGAATAAAATCGTAGGTTTCCAGCGAATGATAGCATTCTAGTGCATGGCACTCACACAATATGGGATATGAGGTTATATAATACTAAATATATTGAATTTATACAATGCAAAGATAGTTGTACAATCTTCAGCAGCTCCAACAATACCATTTAATGCTATCCATTTATGCGCCCCTGTCCTTGTGGAGCAGGACCGGCATTGAGCCAAGCATTTTTATCAGCGATATAATCGTCCAATTTGTAATATGCTTGCTTACACAGTGTGCGTTTAATGCAAGTTTTAATTTTGGTTTCATTTAGTTCAAGAATGCTTTGTGGAATTTTATTATAGCATTTCAAACAGTACCCCATGAAAGACGAGTCTACTTTAGCGAGTCTGAAGCCAGCAGTATCAGACAGTGGAGAGATTAAAACCTTAGAGTCATAGTCGTAGAACAACGACGGTTTTGATAATTTTCAATTTTTATTTTTTTGCGTCAAATGAGTTTATATGTCGTGCTTTATGTGCCAATAATTGTCTTTTACAAATATTATTTAAAACAAGCCAGATACTGACTAGTTATAATGACGGATTTGATTTCTAAACGCAGTAAAATGACGTAATAATCAGTTCGCCAGTGTACTGCGCTGACCTCTGCCCCCCGCGCCCCGCTCACGCGCGGCGCATTGTTAGTACCGTCCATGTTCTAAGTAAAGTCGCGCGTGGTCATCGCTTGGCACTAAATATTACGCTACTTTATTTTAATTTCACTATTATGCTATATTAAATTTCCAAAATACTGTTTATTCATAAAACTCAAATTAATAATGTCGTCGAAAAGGTCCCTGCAGATATTAGCCTTATTAAAAACAACGAATAAAAATGTGAATGATCAACAAATTGATGATTTTTCAAGAAATGAGACTGAAGAACCGATTTTCCACACGGCAGGTAAGTTAATATTGCTTATTTTAACGTTTTATTTCTATTTTTACGTGTTGTTTTAGTTGGCATTAGTTTTTGATCATATGTTCGTCGTACATTGACGGTTAGTCAAATCCGTCGTTGTTCGTGGTAATCAGAAGCAGTTAGTTTTTTGTCTTTTAGTTAGTACGCCAATATTATTTTTTAAACTACTATTAGTTTATACTACATTTTAAATTATAAACAAACTCAATTCATTTTTCGGTGACGAATATTGAAATCCTACAATGTTCTACGTACTTAGAATGAACGTATGGTACAAACCGTCATTTTTTTACGGATAAGTGCAGGACGGATGTGCATATCCGTCGTTATTCTTTGGACATATTTTGTCATACGTCGTTGTTTTGTTACATTTTACAATTTAAATAACTTTTTTACTATTCAATTTTATTTTATTTTTGATGCTTTTGAAACATAAATAATTAATATTTGGAAATTTTATTTTACAGTTGAAGAAAAGTGCTTTTCGCCACTACCACCGGGTGCGGATGCAATGCTAGCGACAGAAGAAATGCAAGGCGTGTGGGGTGATGTATTTTTAAACAATTATTACCAGGAAGAATTGGTCACCGTAACAGATCTCGAAGATAAATTACCTGCAGCAACTACCGTACAGGTACACGACGTTATTTCCGGAGATGCATTTATGCCTACAGACCCAATGACTCCCGTAAATGTCACTGATTGCCCGCAATCATTACAATCTCAACCTAACCAAGACTCTCCGATGCCATTGACTCCCATTTTCAGTAGTTTGCTAGATCAACCTACACCTTCTACAGCCACTGCGAATAATATTGAAGAGCCTGAGGAGCAATCTGATTTACAAGATACACCAGTCCCATCCCCAGTTAATAGACATGCAAAATGTGATGATCCTTTTTGCTACCAACACGATCCTGATGAGTATGCCTGTCCATCAGTAGATACCATGGGTACAGATTCTAATTGTCCGTCTCCAAAACCTGCTACCTTGCTAAAGAATAGGGGAAAAAAACGTCCTCGAAACCATGACAATTGGGGGGACATCAAGAGAAAAAAACTGAAAAATCAAGGCAAAACTTATTGCTCAAAGAGAGGGCGTACTGTTGATGCAAAAACAATGGGCCCGCCATGTCAATGTAGATTTAAATGTGCCACAAAACTTGCAGAAAAGGAGCGAATTGAGATTTTTACAAAGTTTTGGGAATTAGGCGTAAGAGAGCAGCAATGGCTGTACGTTGCTAATTACACAACAAAACAGCAGAAAACTAGGACATTCCGGCGAGAATTAAAACACCAACGTGAATATACCTATAAATATTTCTTGCCAAAGAAAAGCACTGACGATGTCAGTTATAATAAAATCAATGTTTGCAAAACAATGTTTTTAAACACCTTAGGCATCAGTGAGCGTTTGACAAGAACCGCATGGATCAAGTACGACGGTAGCACGACTGTAGAACAAGATTTGAGAGGACGTCATGCGAATCACAGAAAACTCATTAATGACGAAATGTTACTGTCTGTGTGCGCTCATGTTAATTCTTTTGTGCCGGTTGAGTCGCACTACTGTCGGAAATCGTCGAAAAGACTGTACTTAGATGGTAGTCTGAGTATTGCTCGCATGTTCAGCATGTATCAGGAGTGGTCTGACCTGGATAAATATTCAAACAAAGCTACAACTCTTCGACAGTACCGTGATATTGTAAACAGTCAATTTAATCTAACTTTTCACATCCCAAAAAAAGACACTTGTGACCAATGCCATATATTTAAGCAAACTGAAAACCCATCTGAAGTACAGAAAACTGATTACAAAAAACATCAAATGAACAAGAATATTGCCAGACAGCTAAAGAATAATGATAAGACAGAAGCCGTAGAGTCCAATGGAACGATCTTATGCGCAACGTTCGATTTCCAAAAAGTATTAACTTGCCCACACGGTCAAATGAGCATACTCTATTATAAACGCAAGCTCTCTTGTTATAATTTTACTATTTATAACATGGCTAATAAAGAGGGCTTTTGTTACGTGTGGGATGAAAACGTGGCAAAACGTGGTGCTAATGAGGTTGCTAGTTGCCTTTATGATTTTATCAAAGATTTTGCAGGAAAAGGTGTTAAAGATTTTAGATTTTGGTCAGACAATTGTGGTGGCCAAAATAAAAACCGTATTATATTTTCATTATACACATATGCAGCAAGGGTGTTTGGTGTTACTATAACTCACCGATTTTTGGAGAAAGGCCATACCCAAAACGAGGGAGATTCTGTGCACTCAGTTATAGAAAGGGCTGGCGAACACAAACTTATTTATACACCCGAAGAGTGGAAGATTTTAATTAGATGGGCTAAATCAGAAAAACCATACGAAGTGCGAGATGTGACTCAGGATATGGTTTATGATTTTAAAGAACTACTAAAGAATAAAAATTGGTTAAAAAATACCGTAAACGAAAAAATCGCATGGGCAAAAATTAAAGAGGTATATGTTCAGGTAACTCACCCCAATAAAATACAATATAAGTATAGTTTGGATGATGAATCTATGATTTTGATAACACGTAAGGAGACAAGGAACAATACATTTAATCTTAAAAAAGCATATTTTGAACCGATCGCTATTTCTAAAGACAAATTTAGAGATTTGATGAATCTGTGCGAGACTGGGATTATACCCGCCAAGTACCACGATTATTTTAAAACTCTAACACATGGCCGTACTACCATACTTGAAACTGATGATGATTCTGATTAAATCGTCACAATAAAAATAATTTTGATTATTAAACTTTACTGATCTGACTGATCGTTATTGTTAATAAGAAGTAATAATTTTCTTTGTTATCTTTTTTATTTTCTTTGTTTTTCTTTTGATACGTCCAGAACCTGTGATTTGGAATTTTTGATCTCTTACTTTTAGTGCCATAGAATATATTTAATTGTTTTTAGTCTATTTTTAATTATTAACTAACTACCAGTTAGTTAATAATTAATACCAACCAAATGTTTGAGACTGATATGATTGTTATAATTAAAATTTGTTATGTTATACTAATTCTATTATTAATGAATATTTTTTATACTTAACTTTTTAAAGCCAATAAAACAATTTAATGTGTCTATTAAAATAAATGCATGCTAATTAATAGATATTTTTCATTTACTAATCCATCAATTTGAAATCCGACAATATTTTTTGTGAAGATTTCCTCAAACATCGACGGAAACTACTTTGCGTCATGTTAACCAAGAGAAAAATCCGCACAACATCGACGTAAGATTACATACGACACATAAGTTTTCATAGAACAATGACGCATTTGATATTTTATAAAATCAAGCCATTTTAGGAATTGATCTTATTAGTCATATTATAAAAGTTCAGAAACAAAACAACATATCCAAATTTCAAGCTAATCGGATCAGCGGTTTCCAAGATATGCCCTAAAATTCCATTAGAAAACTTTGATGTGGCGTACTGTAAAGTTACTGGTTTGCAGAACCGTCTTTGTTCTACGACTATGACGAATTGTATCCAAAAAGATCAAAGGTGTTTTGATCAAATTTTCAGTAGAAGATTTCGAAGTCCTGTGGCCTCTAGGAAAAGCTATTGCCGAAGCAAAGCTAGCAGATCTCAAATCTATGTATAATTTGATTCCCGAAGATTGCCACGCGTTTTATAATAACCTCACAGGAACGGACATAAACGAAGATGTAGATGGATATGGACCAAAATTGGATTTTGATTTGGAGGAAGAATAATGAAGTTCTCTATGCCCATGTCTGTACCGTTTTTAAGTTTATTTTATTTTTTCTATGTCAAAGAGAACATAATAAAGCTGATTGAATACATTATTTTTTAATAAATATTTACTTTTATTTTTAATCAATTATTTTGTGTATTGAGTCTTTTCTGAGGAATTAAAAAAAAATACGACTTCTTTAAAAATTGTTTTTCTTTGTAAGGACTCAACCCACACTTTGCTTAATATCTCAAAACCTACTGAAAAACATAATGTTCATATTACGTTAACAATTACAATATTAGACAACTAGAATAAAAAAAAAACATTTAGAAAAAAAATAATGTTCCTCTTAGAGCAATTACAGCTGAAACTTCAAACGCCCATTACTAAAAAGTGACTTGATGTAGATTAGGTCCTTTCTGCTTAACTACGTCCAATTATTTTGTTTTTATTACTTCAGTGCCTTTAGTCGTGGATAATTCTTAAAATTGAATACTAGTATATTTTTAACATATGCACTTGTTACAAATTATAAATACGAAAGTCGTTTCAGTTTAAATATAAGTGTATGAGTCAATTGCTAAATCTTTCTCTTATAAACGACTTAACCTTCTTGAGTCACTTTAGGTTATTAAGAATTGTATGGATGTTTCATATAAAACCGTTTTTCTGAAATAGCCTAAGTGTTTTGAGTCGTTTCTAATAAACAAAGACAGAAGTTTGTTCGCAGTAAACCTAAAACACAGAAACGACCCAAATTGTTTAAGTCGTTTCAGTGATTTTCAAAGATTAAATTTTAAGGCAAAATTTAATTCTCAGAAAGGACCCAAACTGTTTGAGTTTTATTTGATAAATTATCTTTAAGAATACGTACATAGAAATTGCATTACTCAGAAACAATTCAAGCAGGTTGGGTTCGTTCAGCAAATTATTTTTTCGTGCTCTTCATACATGTGGGATGAGTCGGGGTAGTAAAAAAAATTGTTTCCATATACATTTCGAAAATAAAGTCTTCATTGTATTATAGATTCGACCCTCAGGAGTACGATGGCATACTTAACTCAATTACGACCAAACTGTGGGTTAGGTCCTTTCTGCTTAACTACGTCCAAATGTAGTATATCAACTATTTAGTGTCCACGACACAAGAATTGCTTAGTGTGGCACTAGGTGGCGCAGTGTGTTAATGTCCAGCGATATTTATTTATTATTTATTAATTGACAACATAAAAGTTACAGGTTAATTTTAATCCTAATTACTAATTTTACCAAGTTGCACAGTGTTGCTCCACTGCAAAAGTTAACTGCGGTGTGCACGCACCTTTGGAATCACAATCCGGGACGTTGTCTTTTTATTAAACTTTTAATTTAAGGTAACAAAAAAACCCGCTTTGAAGTTGTGGAAAACACGACTGTGAGCAATTAATTGTATAAAATCTTAGTAATTATCTTGTAACAATGAGGTGATTTTCATCAATGCAATTGGATGCAATCAGCACATTTTAACAGTTAAAATGTTGGAAAGATGGTACTGCAGTATTATCCTTTTTTTTTTAATGGGCAATGGACAAGCCGTTCAAACTATTCAAAAACCACTGCAACTCCTAAAAGCCAGAACATTGGTTCTGGCTTTTAGGAGTTGCAGTTTTCTGGTGGTTACCACTATTGAGTGGTAACCACCAGAAAAGCGTCGATACAGTAAAACTCTAAAAACTCCTAGAGAACCAATTTAACTGTCTTGGATTAGCAACGAAATTAATAAGAAGAGAAAAGCGGAGGAGTAGGATAAAACATAATTTTGACTTTCCTCCATAATTATCAGCAGGAGACAGAACAAAACAAGACCAAAAGGCATAAAGGGACGTTTACAACTGGCATCGGGTAGCGACATTTCACAGCAAGGATGATTCCTTGTTGTGGAAGGTTGAAACTCAGCTAACTACTTAAGCTAAAGGAAGGAGTCCGCAAGGGCCGATGCCTGCCGGGGCTACGGGACAGTTCGAAAGAGATAGCACGGCTTTAGATCACAAAGGGCTGAGAAGGAACACAGATGGGTTTTAGTCAGTAAAACTTAAAACTCTGACACTCCCGCTGCTCCCAGAGCGGGAGGAGTCGTTTGATGATTTCCCATGAAAAAAAAAAGGCGTTTCTCTGAATACTATTTTCCAAACATGCTTGTTCGTGTGTAATAATGAGCAATTTTTGTACCTTTTTAAGGGAATAGACGGGCTGAATGGGCGCCCAGGTGCGCCAGGACCTCCTGGAAATCCTGGAAGACATGGGCTTTGCCCACTATCTAAAGATGGTTAGTAATATTTAAGATACGATAAAAAATTAAGCAATACCTATCTGTTTTTTTTTAAACCGTCTCTAGTTTTACGCTGGATGTAATAATTAAACTTGTATTTTATTAATGTAACGGATCACGATTCATACCTGCGTTCAAGAGCCGTCAGTGTCAATTTTGTTAGTAAACATCAATCTTTAAAACTATTAAGATTTACATAAAATGGTTAAAAACCTCTCAACAAAGCCGACAAGTACTTTTCCTCGTCATTGCGATATTTTGTCTTCTACACCATAGTTACGGAGATATTGGGGGGCAAAGTACCAACTTTTTCACTTGTTTTTATTTAAGTTTTTATTTTGAGATTATTTACTTTAAACACTTCTACGACCCCCGTACTATTCAATTCATCCATAAGCACAATGTTTTAAGAGCGTTACATTGAGTTCTACCACAAAACATGATTTTTCACCCCAAAAAAAACGTCATATCCCAGCAAGAACATTTGCATAAAGCTACTTAGTTTGATGTACAGAATGCTTGGTTGACGGCTTCGTGATGAGGTTGTTTACACTTTGTATTGGTTCGACAAATAATAATGGACGACCAGGCAATAAAATTTTCCTGCAATGGCATTCAGGAAACTGTTCAAGCTTCCCCAGACCCTCTGTAGCAGCGATGCGGCACAAAGCCAGTGTGCGAATCAGCAAACATGTCTGACACACTGCAGATGCGTTGCAGCCCCAGCTACATCCTGAATGCATTGTTATTTGGACTTGAAGAGCATTGATGTTTTTCTGCGTACAGCTTGTCCAAAGGCTGCACGTGTTAAATGTCTGACAATTTGCTTAAACTTCACTTCGTCGTTTGACTTCACACGTACAACGAGCACACCTACGGACAAGCATGTTACATCGAACCGCAAATGCTCTTCGCTCCCTTCCTAGTATATCCAGATCATATTTCATATATACCCAGTACCCATGGTTACAATATGGTCGATTTATTTAAATTGTTGATCACGGTTATCATTTGTTAACTTAATAAGTGGGTTTCTTTTCTGAGGACATTGCTCCAATAAACATATAGACACACCAAAGAAATCCACTGTGAGATGATAATTTAGAAAAATAACAGATAAGTACGGCATTATTGAAACGTCCTGTCTTCAGCGCCATCTAGTATTTTTGAGTCAAATAAATTAAGCAGGCCTGCTGCCAACTTGGGCTAACTGAAGTGGAAATGTCCTTTTTTTGCAAATACTGCCATCTGTCTTCGGCTCTTCGAACTATGAATTTCACGAATGGAGAGGCGCATCACTGTGTAGCTGTTTTTTGAAGCCAGAGGGCGTTTGTGGTAAATGTTTGAAAAACAAAATAAGTTCACGGAGGTGGTTCTAATTTTATTTATAAGTCTAACGCCTCCAAACAAAATCAACATTCCTTTACTTTAAATATTTGTTTGTTATTACAGCTTTGGATAATACTCCTCGCAAAAAATTCGGGACGAAGGAATCACCAGCAGAAGTTGCTTGTAAATTTGCTCCAGAAGGTCTTGCAAGTGGTAAGGTATTTTTAATATTACTTTACTAACTTTAACGTTTTACACCTTAACCCTAATAGACTCTTGGGAATAACA
Organism: Xestia c-nigrum; assembly: GCA_916618015.1. NCBI lineage: Eukaryota > Metazoa > Arthropoda > Insecta > Lepidoptera > Noctuidae > Xestia > Xestia c-nigrum. The sequence continues at coordinate 19,896,687 of OU745247.1, read as the reverse complement.
ATGATATATCTCAGAGGGATATGATGCGTCTTAGAGGTGATATTTGATACAAAGTTTTACAGGTTTATTTTATTTTTAATATTTTTTTCTACTTATAATAAAGTTTTTGCCCTAATTTATAAATTGAACAAAGTTTTCGTCCATTACTCGTTCGTCTACTTCGTAAATTCTCGGCGATTATACTAACTTATAACTTATGTATGTCTAAATAAACCGACATTTATAAACAGTCATATATAAAGCCTCCTCTAAAATAGATACAAAATCAACTGTTTTGTTATTCTAACAATTATATCGAAATATCATCAGCCTGAAAAAATAATCATGACCAAAAATTATATCCTTCAGACATTCATTACTCAAGTCATCTTGTGCTTGCTACATTCAGACTTTTTACACTTCTTGTAAGTCATCCTCGACATTTTCTTTTATTTATAATCAGAAAAAGTTTACTCCATCCATGAATTCCACTTCAAAGTTGCTTTGTTCATACTACTCACTGTCTCTCTTCTGCTCATCAGTATCAGAATCAACTTGTATGCCTAATAATGATGTTATTTCATCTTAAGGTCTTAGAACCAAAATTCGAAGATTGTGACACCTACCTAAGTCCTCGTGGTGGATTACAACCCACTCTACTCCCTATTACAGAGAGAACACACAATTATGAACATCAGATTCTGATGTTACAAGTATATTTAAATTTTAAAAAACGACTTCCGAAACATGTTTGTATGTGTACTGATTTCTTCGTGATTACTGGGCTGATTAACGTAATTCTTTGATCACTTGAAAGGAAAAACCCGAGCGGTGCTGCCTTTTATTTCACTTTGCTTGCAGTTTAAGCGTTATTAAACTATGTTTGTTGCAGGTTACTATTACGTAGGACCAAAAGGCTCTCCATATGAAGTGTACTGTAATATGACAACCAAAGAAACATGTATTAAGAAAAACACAAAAACCCCAGATGTTGATCATAAATCTGTAAATGGATTATACTGGTTGGGCTTAAAGGGAATTCATTTGAATGAAACGTTATACCAAGTAAGTTAATATTCTCTTTGAAGTACTTAACTCTGCATTTTAAAATAACATCCCTGGTTATTTGAAAAGGCAAGGTGTTGTAAAAATTAATAGAATAATAATTTAATATAAAAAACTAGCTGACCCACGCGACTTCGTCTGCGTCACATAAGAGAAAAAGCTCACAAAGGGAATACAATTTCCCCGTTTTTGCAACATTTTTCATTTATGCTCCACTCCTATTGGCCGTAGCGTGATGTTATATAACCTATTACCCTCTTCGATAAATGGACTATCCAACACAAAAATATTTTTTCAAATCGAACCAGTAGTTCCTGAGTTCTGAGTTTCCTGGTTCCAAACAAACAAACTCTTTAGCTTTATAATAATTTATTAGTTTAAATAATAAATGTTTACAAATTAAATTATCCGCTTGAGGTAGCTCTGATATATCAAATGTTTCATATATCTGCTTGAATGGTTAAATATCTACATATAATGGCAAGTCAACAATGAAAAGAAAGTAATATTTCCGATAAAAATGGCTCTTAAAAAGTTATCAAATCCATATTTTATAATCATTTTGTCTCGCTGGCCTGGTGGTAGCGAGTTCTACTGCTGAGCAGCAGGTCTAAGGTTCGATTCCCGGGTCAAGTTGTCATTGGGTTTTTCCATCAGAAATTTTATAGTAAAAACCACGGAGTCTTGTTTTGTACCTGGCAATAGGCTCACCCTCATTACATAGGACTTAAACATAACTAAAGAAATGTGGCAGTGCTATCACACAACATACATTTATAATGATTCTTTCTTTTTTTTTCAGATAACACCAGGGCAAATAGTTTGGCTGCGAATACAATCAACACACGTCCGCCAAACGCTGAAATACCATTGTCTGGACTCGGTTCCGTTTTCTAAAGATGTGTCTAAAGCAATGAAATTGTTAACTTGGACCGACACCGCGGTAGGACCATACCCGACTGCCAAATCACCTTTCTTTTATTCTATACCTGCTGAGACCGATGAATGTAAGGTAAGATTCATTTGATCATGCTATACAGTTGACTAAAACTATTGTCGCTCCAATAGTAAAAGATAAGACAGCTTCAATAAAAATAATTATGGACCCATATATTATTGGCAACCATAATTACAAAGGTACTTGATAGCCTGCTTAAGAACATTCTACATAAACATTTAAGTCTAGCCCAGTTTGGTTTCAGAGCTAGGCTTTTCACTGAGAGTGCGATGATAGCATGTCTTGTGTGTTGTGTGTCTTGTGTTGTCATGTTATAGGTATTTTAATGCCAAATAAACACAATTTTCTTTCTTTTCTTTCTTTCTTTCTTTCTTTCTTAAGCAGGCTGTCAGGTATTAAACTGAAAGGGGACGCGTGTTTCTTGGATTTGTCAAAGCTTTTGACACAGTACGATATGACAAGCTGTGAGGCATGTTGGATAGGGCGGGTGTACCGGCGGAGGTTCCGGCCTTTCTGAAAAGCTGGTATAATTGTTTAAATAATCAGGTGAGATGGGTGGGAGCCTTGTCGGACGCTATGGCATGGAGTGTGGTGTGCGGCAAGGTGGACTGACCTCTCCTCTGTTGTTTAACCTGTACGTGAACGACCTTATCGGCGAGCTCAGCAATACGCATATGGGGTGTCACATAGATGACGTATGTGTCAAAAACATACGATAAGCAAACGATATGGTATTGCTGTGGCCGTCGGTGAGTGCGATCAGAAAATTAGTGGCTCTATGTGAGGTATATGCGGCGAAGCATGGACTGAAATATAACACCTCTAAGTGCGAAGTTCTGATATTTAAGGGTACTAAAAACGCACCGGTCCATGTCCCTTTATGGTAAACGGAGTGGCTCTGAGGGTGGTGACTAGCTTCAAGTACTTGGGGCACATTATCAATGAAGACTTGTCTGATGACGCCGATTTGGAAAGGGAACGAAGGGGATTGGCGGTGCGTGGGAATGCTTGCGCGTGGATTTGCGCGTTGTTTGGTAAAAGAGAAAATCATTCTGTTTAAGGCATACTGCCAATCCTTCTACTCGAGCAACCTTTGGATGAGTCATACCCGGCGGGCCGCTAATGCCATAAGAGAACAGTAATACAACATATTCAGGATGCTATTCCGGCTGCCTCGTTACTGCAGTGCATCCGCAATGTTTGCGGAGGTGCGCACTGACGGCTTTCATGCGATTATGCGCAAGAAAGTTGCGTCTAGTTTTAAGCGCGTGAGAGGCAGCAGTAACGGCATCTTGAAGATGATTGCTTCACGTGCTGATTGCCCAATCCAACAGAGATGGATGAACATCATGTTGGGACGTTAGATGTCGACAAACTAACGCAGAAGTTTGTTGGTTTCTGGCGGAGGCCTTACGGGACTGTAGGTGAGGTGACGTATCTGGCTCGCCGATTGATTGTTGTTTTTATTCTTTTTTTTTTGTATTTAAGTGTCTGTTAATGATTTTGTAATTTAATTTTATATCATTTAAGTATTAGATAGTAATTGTGTAATTTGTAATGATTTTATTGTAATTGCATTGTGATTTTTACATTTATATTGATTAAATTAGGTAAATTTTATGCTGTGGACGATTTTTCAGTCTGAAATAAACGTTTAATAGTAATTGTACAGTGCAAGCACAGCACAGTTTTCATATCAATATGTCAGCATTTTACCTGCGCCGGGCCGGCTAATTTAGTACACGAATAGCATTCATACCGCGTGAACTCATTTATCATGCAATCATACTTTTATCAATAAATATCAATCAATCAGTTATCAGTGTATCAATCAGCATCAACTCAAGGTGTAAGGTCCCTAACCGTACATCTTAATGGTCCTTCGAGCCGGATAAGCAGGATCCAATCACGTTGCGAACATAATAGTGGTTGTTCCTGTAAACACGACCTGTGGACGACGGTCACCGGTCTACCAACATCATCAAGCCATCGACTGCTGGCTCCATCATCACAGAGGGTGCTTTGCTCTTCTTTCCGTGGTGCGAATCGGTTCAGCCGGCCTCCCACAAGCGGGTCTCACCGGTTGGATTGGGAAGTCGCTAATATCGCGGAGAGTTCGCAAAAGTACTCCTTGAAGACTAGCGGTCAAGAATATAATCAACAAAACTATCAACCATGAATTCCACAATGGAAAACATTTTAGCAAATCAAGATCAAATCATGCAAGCAATGGAGCAGCTGTTAAGGAATTTCAAGAAAGATTCTGCAGAACGTAAGACTCCGTACAATATCAAGAAACGACTGCAAACTCTGGATAATTATTGGGCTGAGTTCCAGTCTAACCATTTGAAATTATGTGAATACGACAATCGCAGTGCCAACTATTTCACCGATAATTGCTATCAAAAGACGAAACTCTTCTACTCTGAAGCGCGGGAAACTATCGAACGATACGAACCGAAGGTTCCTAGTGAAAGTAAGAGAGATCAATCTCCGAGCAAGCCATCAATACAAGTATCGGCAACATCTGGTAAACATCATCAAGAATCTTCAAGTTCGTCATCAACTGACCCCGATCAAGCAAACAGCAACCCTGGTAACGGTAAGTCTACGTCACTGTGGAAAACTGTTTCTCAAGGAAATGCGAGCAAACTAGAAGAAATGCTGCGAAAACAAAACAGCAACTTCAAAGCGTTGTCTCGTACAATCAAGAGCGTGGATTTAGAGAACATCTCTGAAAAATGGGAACTCGAAGATCTACTGCGTAATGTACAAAAAAGGTGGTCAGTCATCGACTCGTTGCATTGGGAAATTGACAGTGAGCTGTACGAGGAAGATGAAGATTACGAGCAAACATACAGCAAATATGAGCAGTTATACAATGACATGAAAAAGTCAATCAATATTAAGATGGGCTCAATTTCACACCGTGAAAATTGCACCCCTAAAATCGACATTCCTATATTCAGCGGGAATTACCTCAAATGGACATCATTCAAGGATCTATTTATAGAAACGATCCACAACAACAAGTCAATGTCGAGCGCTCAGAAGATGCAGTTTTTGAAAAGCAAGCTCAAAGGTGAAGCGGAAAAACTAGTCCAACACTTAAATATCAGTTCTGAAAATTATCAACTATGCTGGGATATCATGAATCATCGATACAACAACGAAAAGCTCATCTTTAGCTCGCATATCAGCGCACTTCTGGCAATACCTACAATGCAAAATCAAGCAGATTATCAGATCAAGAAGATGTTCGACACTACCAACGAATGTCTTAACGCCATAAAGAATCTCGGCGTCAACATATCAAATTGGGACCCACTTATTGTGCACCTGCTGGCATTGAAGTTGGACAGCGAGACGCATGGGGAATACATTCAATCGCTAACCAATCCTAGAGCACTGCCGACACTCGACGATTTCCTAACATTCCTGGAAAACAAATATACCGCTCTTGAATCGTCTCGTCGCAAGCAGTATACTCCAAAATCAAAGCAAGAAATATTCAACAGAAAAGAATCAGAACATCAGCCTAACAAACAAAGTAAACCTAATCAGCAAAATAATAAGAACGATGCAGGCAAACCATTTTTCCGCAATTCAACGTTCAAAAGTTTTGCAATGAATAAACCAAACTGTCCACTCTGCAATAACAATCACGGACTGTTCCATTGCAAAACATTTATAGAATCAAGGCCAGAGGCCAAAGGAGATATTGTGAGACAATTGAACCTCTGTAAAAATTGTCTCTATGATCACAAAAACAAACCATGCTACTCGGAGACAACATGCAGAGTATGTCAAGAAAAACACAACACCTTGCTGCACGATACGCTCCACTGCAACGGCGGAACAAGGAACACGAAGTCGTCTGCAGAAGAACAACCGTCCATATCACAAGAAAACAGGACACGAGACACAGTCAATCATGTCTCAAATGAAAGTATTATAGAAATACTGCTAGCAACAGCTCTCGTTCGTGTCAAAGCACGAAACGGGACATATCACACATTGCGTGCTCTTATTGATCAAGGTTCACAAGTCTCTTTAATATCAGAAAACGCAGCTCAAAAACTAGAACTCCCAAGACAAGCATGCAGAGGGGTCATATTTGGCATCGGCACCAGTCAAGCCAATTGTAAGGGAGAGATGAATATTACTGCGTCATCAATGCATACTGAGTTCACATTTCAAGCAGATGTGCTGATAATGAACACACTGTTACACAACCTGCCAAACAAGACATTCTCAAAACCATCATGGGCATACCTACAGAACATACAGCTAGCAGATCCAGGATTCTATACGAGCCAACCAGTAGATCTACTACTAGGAGCCGACGTATATTCCCAAATTATAATGGGAGGTATCATCAAAGAAAACGAGTCACTCCCTGTAGCACAACAAACTCAACTTGGATGGATATTAAGTGGAAACGTCAAATCATATCACTGCCACGTCGTAATGAACAATATTGAAGACATACAAAGGTTTTGGGCCATTGAAGACATAGCTGATGGCAATATCGACATGTCAAAGGAGGATCATCAGTGCATTCAGCAGTATCAGACTGAAACTTTGCGACGGAAGGATGGCAGATATGTCGTAAGACTACCGCTAAAGCCAGAAATAAAGGAAAACTTGGGAAAATCAAAACCCAAGGCAGTTGCACAATTTTATCAATTGGAAAACAAATTTGGAAAAAACCCAAAAATTGCGCAAGATTACAAAGCATTCATCGATGAATACATCAAACTAGGTCACATGCGCGAGTGCACGAGTAAAAAACAGCCAGACTGCATTTTACCTCACCTATGTGTATTGAGGCCCGAATCAACAACAACAGCGTTACGTGTGGTGTTTAATGCGTCAGCAAAAACATCGACTGGCTACAGCTTAAATGACTGCATGTATAGTGGCCCAAATCTCCAACAAGATTTATTTACGTTAATATTGAGATGGAGACAACATAGATATGCAATTACAGCGGACATCGAGAAAATGTTCAGACAAATCTATTGTCATGACGATGATCTACAATATCAAAAAATCATTTGGCGCGACTCACCTCAAGATAAATTACGTGAATATGAGCTAACAACAGTCACATATGGCACCAAATCTGCACCATTTCTCGCCATGATGACTCTAAAGCAAATCGCAAAAGATGAACGCTCTAAGTATCCTGTTGCGGCCGCAGTTGTTGAAACCTGTTTCTACATGGATGACTTGTTGGCTGGACATCATAGCATCGAAGAAGCTAAGCAATTAAAATCTGATCTTATCAAATTACTTAGATCAGGCGGATTTAATTTGAGAAAGTGGTCGTCTAATAAATTAGAGGTATTAGATGACGTCACCGCAAACACAGCGCAATCATTTGAATTCAAACATCAAGAGTCAACTAAAACATTGGGGTTGCGTTGGCACCCACTGGACGATCAATTCAAGTTCGAAGTGAAGATTGACACAAAATCGACAGCTCCAGCTACCAAAAGGACCTTATTGTCAGATATATCCAAAATATTTGACCCACTAGGCTGGCTGGCTCCTGTCTCGACCAAGCTGAAACTTTTATTCCAAAATGTCTGGTCACTAACACTCCAATGGGACGACAAAGTACCAGCACACATCAACGAGCAATGGCAAAAGATCAAGAAAGATCTACCAGAAATAGAACATATCAATGTACCGCGATGGCTACAAACACAGCAAAACACAGAAATTGAACTTCATGGTTTCTGTGACGCATCCACAAAAGCGTATGCTTGCGTGATTTATTGCAGGATCATCAAACAGAACAATCAGAACAATCACACTCCTGTGACCATAATAGCAGGAAAATCAAAACTTGTTCCTGTCAATAAAGCGATATCATTACCAAGATTGGAGCTTAGCGCAGCACATTTATTATCACTTCTGATGAAAGTAGTACATAATACTTTACAGAACTACAATATCAAGATATACGGATGGTCAGATTCAACAGCAGTCCTGGGCTGGCTTCAGGGAGACCCTAATCGCTGGAAGCCATTTATAGCAAATAGAGTGAAACAAGTCACTGAAGTAATCCCAATCAAGAACTGGCACTATGTGAAGTCAGCTGAAAATCCAGCTGATTGTGCTAGCCGAGGATGTTCAGCAGAGCAGTTAAAAGAACATTCACTATGGTGGCATGGTCCAACATGGCTATCATCATTTCAAGAAAATGAACATAAACAACAAACTTATGTTACGCAAGACGAAATGAAAAAATCAGTACAAACAAGCGTCATTCAACAAAAAGATGACATTGCTCAAAAAATATTAAATAAATGCAGCAATTTCAACAGAGCAACCCGAGTACTAGCTTGGACTTTGCGCGCAATAACACGTAATCAGCACAAACCAAAGTTTTTAACAATCGGCGAAATAAAGAAATCAAGACATTTCATCATCAAGCAAGTACAACAATCAGAATTCAGAGAAGATATCATCAGTCTTCAGAAACAAAAACAAGTCAGCGCAAAAAGTAAGCTGTTGAAATTGAACCCATTCCTGGATCAAGAAGGCTTACTGAGAGTTGGCGGGAGGATCGCTAATGCGAATATCAGTCAAAATATGAGACATCCACTCATAATACCTAAAAACTCTCATCTCAGTAACTTGCTTATTGACCAAGGACATCAGATGACGTATCATGGCGGAGCTCAAATCACGCAAGCTTGGCTTCGTCAACAATATTGGATTCAAGGCGGAAATCGAGCTGTCAAGAAACGCCTTAGAAACTGTGTCAAGTGCAGACGCCACGATCCAATCAAACAAGAACAGTTAATGGGAGACTTACCTGCAGCACGCAGCAATCCAGCACGACCTTTCTATCACTCAGGGGTTGACTACACTGGCTTTGTCTACGTTAAAACAAACAAAGGCCGAGGAGTAAAGACGACAAAAGGATACATTGCTGTGTTCGTTTGCATGGCCACAAAAGCTGTGCACCTGGAATTAGTCTCAGATCTGAGCTCCTCAGCATTTTTATCAGCATTACGCCGAATGTCAGCAAGAAGAGGCACCCCAAAACATATATACAGCGACAATGGTACAAATTTCGTAGGAGCAAGCAGAATTCTAAATGAAGAATTCATCAACATTCAAAAAGTGTTAGATGTCGAATTTTACGAAGCAATCACAGACATGGAGATCAATTGGCACTTCAACGCCCCATCCTGGCCAAGCGCGGGAGGTTTATGGGAAGCAGCTGTGAAGAGCTTAAAGTACCACCTAAAGAGAGTGATTGGCGAACAAAGGCTGACGTTTGAAGAATATTCAACAGTGCTAGCACAAATCGAAGCATGTTTGAACACACGACCATTGTGCGCTCTAAGTGAAGATCCAGAAGATTTGGATTACCTCACGCCATCCCACTTTCTAGCAAGCGGACCAACCTTGACGTTAATCGAAACGGAAAAAGATTTACGTACGAGATGGCAACTCACCCAAAAAATCATGGATGACTTATGGAAAAGGTGGAAAACGGAATACTTAAGTCAATTGTCAGTTCGTAGCAAGTGGCGGCAACCGCACACAAACTTAAAGATTAACGACATTGTCATCATACACGACGTACAGTTGCCATCAGGAAAGTGGCCAATGGGAAGAATCACGCAACTTCATCCCGGAAAAGATGGGTACGTCCGGGTGGTTACCATTCGGACAAAAAATGGGTCAATGAAAAGACCAATATCAAAGTTATCATTACTGCCTATAAATGAAAATCAATCAGAAGAGCAAGAACATCAAAAATCCGCAAGTAAAGTATCAAGTCAACGAACACGACAACCGTCATCAAAATTATGCAACTTAATTTATTCCATACTCATGACTCTTATGATAATGGTGCCTACAGCAAGAGGCGAATACAAGTTCTCAAGCCTGAGCAATAATCAAAGCATATACTTTGACAAGGTAGCCAATATGCGGCTACAACGTGAAGAATGGAAGCTAATAGTTTACTGCGATATGGCTCCATATTGGCGAGGAATAGATGTACTCAACAAATATATGAATCACCTGGAAAACATATGTTTAACAGATCAAATACCACAATGTGACGTAGTCCGATTACAGTTACGTCATGGGTACGCCGAACTCGAACACTACAACAGCATTCTACTTGGTCAGCAAATGCACCGATTGCGCCGACGTAGAGGCTTTATCAACGGAGTAGGCTCCATCGCACGAAGTTTATTCGGAATATTAGACGAAGATTTTGCCGAAAAATATCAGAAAGATATTGACCATATCAAGAAGGATCAAAAACATCTTGCCTTATTGTGGAAAAACCAGACATCAATCGTTGAAGCAGAATTGAATGTCATCAAACGAGTAGAAACCGCCTTGGAAAAACAACACAAACTCGTTAATCAATACATGATCAACTGCAACCAGGGAATAAACAAACTGAAAGAGCAGATTCAAAAGACAGACAGCAGAAGTGACTTCACTTTATCAGCCTTGGTGGCAAACAATATGCTGTCAGACCTGAAAAATATCCAGGAAACGCTAGTGGATACAGTGGCGAATATTTTCTATGAAAAATTCAACTTTCACCTCTTAACGCCAACACAGCTAAGAGATGAACTCAATACTATAACAGGACAACTTTCAAAGGAGCTGACCATACCCATAAATAACATTCAAACGGATCTGGCAAAGATATATCATTTACTGAAAGTAAAAGCAAGAGCAACCAAACAGTACATGATTTTTGAAGTCAAGATTCCTCTTGTGACTAGAGAAGGCTATGAGCTTTACAACCTCATACCAATTCCACTGCAAGTAGCTGAAAGCATGGTCACCATCACACCTATCGCGCAACACTTAGCGATAAACATCCACAAAGACTCCTACATACCGATATCGGAAGCCGATTGGGGAAGATGCACGCCTTACGACCAAGACGCATTCATTTGTCCTCTGAAAAGGCCTATTTATCAGATGACCTCAGACAACAATCTGTGTGTAAAAGATCAAGTTGCAAATCAATGTCAAACCGAAACCAAAGAATGTATCGATCAATGGACCGAATTAAGCATCGTCAACTCATATTTGTATTATTGTTGTGGACAATGTACAGTGCGAGTCATATGTGAGGATCATATTACTGCTGAACGACTCAGCAAGGCCGGGGTAATGACACTCGGTGACGGTTGCGTTATCAAAGGTCAAACATTCACGATTTATTCGCATCAGAGCCTAACTAACTCAGTCCATACAAAAACAGACATCATGGATATTGAGATTCCGTCCATAAATCACATCATCAATCTGACTATGCCATCCGCTGCCGCACTGAACGACACCGAAGAGACTATCAAACGGCAAAAGGATTTGGAAGTCATCAGTCTCGCCATCAAGAATGTTAGAGCGAAGGAAGTTGAAGCATTGACAGATCAAGTATCTTCACACGACATCCACCACTACATCGCCATATACACTGTAGTCGCAGTGATCATAATCGGTGTTCTCATCTACGGGTGGCGACGGCTGCGAGCGCACAGGGACACGGTTCAACAGAATCATCAGGAACCCAACGTGCACCACACGACAGCTACAAAGACACCGCCACCGACCATCGCTACTGTCGATAACAGCCACAGCAGCACACGCATAGTTGACAGGGCGTCATCACCACGTTTCGGAAGTCAATACAGATCAATGTAGTGTTATTTAAGTTATTTTATAAGAAATTATGTTTTATCACTTTGTAACTCATCACGATTCACATCATCCTGTGCACCCTTATCTTCTCCGGGCCTGGAGCATGTACAGTGCAAGCACAGCACAGTTTTCATATCAATATGTCAGCATTTTACCTGCGCCGGGCCGGCTAATTTAGTACACGAATAGCATTCATACCGCGTGAACTCATTTATCATGCAATCATACTTTTATCAATAAATATCAATCAATCAGTTATCAGTGTATCAATCAGCATCAACTCAAGGTGTAAGGTCCCTAACCGTACAGTAATAATTTAGACCTGAATTCTTTTCTCGCTGGCGGTCGGTCCCGTACGGTCGGTCGTGACATTAGCGAGAACAAAATACGGCTGTCGGTCGCCGCTGCCGTCAGCGTCGCAATATGGTCCTAGATATAGAACACAATGTATACTCGTACGAGGCCGACCGTGCGCGACCGACCCACAGTGCAACAATAATTCAGGCCTTAGTCCTCCTGACCAGCCATGGCGCCAAACGCTGTAGAAATTAGCCATCGGCTTTTGTAATAGGAGCAGGGGGGTGAAAATTCCATACATTGGCGGCAAACAAAATGTTCATGGATAGTGCTGCCATCTGTGTGTTTGAGAACACAAAGTTTTCAAGTGTTTTGCTGTTTTACAACTGTCATAAAGAGCAGCTATCTTGAAAAACTTGTCTGTGAAGTAGAAAGCCTGACGGTGATAGCGGCTGCCTCGCTCGAATCCGCAGTCAAGAACCACTTTTTATATTTATTTGGTTGAAGAGAAACTAACATCACCACCATCTAACAGTTTAGGTACACAGTTTTAAAAACTAAAACCGGAGTTGCGCATCTATCTTGTATTATATAGTGTATTATCTATGAATAGGATGCATCTATTCTCGTGGAAGGAAAATACATTTATATAAATTATACAAATATTTATGTTTCAGGAAGGAAGTACTGAATGGAAAAGTACTATAATAGAACTGCAAAGTTCTCTTGACGTATTCAGACTGCCTGTAACTGACTTGTGGATCGGTGATATTCGTAATGACAACCAAAGGATGAGCATCGAAAATGTTGAAGTGTGTTTTGGATGAAACAAAGCTTTATTAACACTAATTAAATACTATATTTGCTTACTATTTTTATGTTAACTAATATCAAAAACGTTCAAATGTTTAATAAATAATACTTACATGCATAATGGAATATTTTATTTGCATTTCTCCTCAACCCACAAACTAGGTTTGTGCTACTAACAATTAATTATATTGGCGCAAGATGACCTTTACAAAGTGACGCATAATTTTTTCACTAGAAGTTTATGCACAAGTAAAATAATCGCATAAAGGCTTTCTAAAACCAAAATTAGTTATTTGGCAGTGAATTCAGCAGCGACATTATTATAAATCATGTGCCGTCATATAACAGTTCATCGTGGACGTGGTATGATCAAAGAGTAGAATACTTATACCAAAGAATATAATACTTTTAACAAAGTGTATAATACTTATACCAAAGAATATAATCCTTTTACCAAAGTGTAGAATACTTATACCAAAGAATATAATCCTTTTACCAAAGTGTAGAATACTTATACCAAAGAATAGAATAATTTTAACAAAGTGTATAATACTTATACCAAAGAATATAATCCTTTTACCAAAGTGTAGAATACTTATACCAAAGAATAGAATACTTTTACCAAAGTGTAGAATACTTATACCAAAGAATATAATACTTATATCAAAGTGTAGAATACTTGTACCAAATATTAGAATACTCATCTTTTAAACCAGGTGATGATGACGTCATGATGACAGCGGCTACCCAGACGTGTCCAGACAACAGCCGACGCAAGCTACAGAACACCAAAAAGTGTCAAAGTTAACCTGTCTTTTTGATAGTAGTACTTTGTAACCAAACTAGACGGCGCCACTGGCTACGGCGCGCCGTTGCACAGATTTGTTAAGGAAAATCGAATTCAATGATTAGGGAAATAAGGATGCGTATTTCCCTATTCCTGTCAGTTCATCTGTAGTGATTGTAAAAATGGACGCAAAATTGCCGCCATATATTTTATTTTTTGTGTGTGTAGCTCTTGGATTTCAAAATGCATTCGGTAATTATGTTTTATCTTATTTAGTTATAGAAAAACATATTTCTTTTAAATAATGACAGACAGCTGTTGCAATGATCTCAAGGTAGTTGTTCCTGTCGGGGATAAAAGTACCTAACTAATCATTCTTGAAAAGATCACCGCAACATATATGTTTTTATTTTTAAACCATTCATATAACCACAACTTCCAAAAAAGGAGGTTAACAATTCGTTATTCTTTTTTGCTGACTCTATATTGTTGATCTCCGTAAATGAGTAGGATAAAAAACTACAATTTTTCTTTTGTTTCAGCACAAATTGACGCAATGAGTCTTGTAAGTAATACATAATAATATTTAAGTCACTTAACTCAAGCATCTCCTTGCTTAAAAAGTGGTCTCCAAATCACTTTTTTTTAAGCCTTTTGTGATTGAAATAAACATTTTTATTTATTTATTTTATTTATTTTTAAGTACCCTATTTTAAATCTTCTCCACCTAACTCGGAATTTTATTTATCTTTTCTCTATCAGATGACGGATGATCCTGCAAAGCAATGTACGACAGAATACAGTAAGTAATCTTAATCTTACTAAATTAAATACACACAAGTTTGTGACGATGGATAGATAGATGGATGCTTGTTAGGTAGTTTTTTACTCAAAACCACTGTACTGATTTTGATGCACCTAAACAGTGTTATATTTTATACATCAGAATATGAATTTATGCAGTCAAAACTGCTGTACCTACTTCCCATATTTAAGCGGCCCGTGGACCATGCGTAATTCATACAAACGTAATACCAAAATCATTAAATCAAACATATTCTTAAGGTAGTGTGTATTTATTTCGATTAGGTTAATGAATATCTAGGTTCCTTAATATATACTTTGAATGGGCGCTGATTCTAACAAGCGTTATGTGAAATATAAGTTTTTCAAAGAAATTTAAAATTCCTCATATCTCGTCTTTAAATCATTGTCCTTTCAAAATATATATTTGGGAACATAGATATTGTGTAATCTAATCGAAATAAATAAACACTACTTAAGAATATTTTTGATTTACAAATTATTTTGGTATTACGTTTGTATGAACGACGCATGCTCCGCCGGCTCCTTAAGGCATAGAAAATTATAAAAGATGTCAAAATATTCATATTCATTTTATTTTGCGTACCATAAGTTTAAAATGATGTTACAATGGGTTTAAAGCTAAGAACAATAATATGGACCCTGTTATGGCACAGCAATAAACAACATTAACATAACATTTTAAGTAGTTATTTAAAGATATTATTGACAAACAGAGGGTATGTTACACAATTATTATTATATGTATAGTAATCACATAAAATAACAACACTATATCCTTATAATTGAGATCAATATAATTATAATTATTGTCGTTATTTTAAGAAACATAGTATTATAACATAATGTGGTAGAGTATTTATTTATAATTATTGAGATCCGTTTATTTTAAATTATTACATTAGTTTAAGCACATCAGTAGGCTGGGCAAAATACCCTTGACGAAACTGAGAGCTACTTTTTGTTCTGGGTCATGCCGTTAAATGTTAGTAGCAACAATACAAGTTAATTAAATCTGGTGTAAGTAAGGATTAAAAATAAGCCTGCCGGGGTTGCGGGCCTGTTCGAAAGAGATACCGCGGCCCCGGAACATAAAGGGCGAGGAAGGAACATGGATGGGTTTTGGTCAGTAAGAGTCTGACACTCCCTCCCGCTCCGCCCAGAGTGGGAGAAGACATTTGATGATTTCCCATCCCAAAAAAACAAATAATTTCCGTGAAATAATTTTAATGTAATATTTCCAGACCACCAAATTGACAATAATTGTCCGGTCACGACCACTTAGGCCTGAATTCTTTTCGCACTGTCGTACAGTTATTTTGAAGTCTTCTAAAAGTCGGAAAAGATTTTTCACGAAAATATCGCTGTAAAAATTGAGTGTGTAGGTACTAGTGGTAGAAAAATTTCGATAGAATAGGCCGGATGCAACAGCCAATTCCAATGAAAAAAAAAAAAAATTACCAATTACTCTTTACTCAACTTCGTCTGCGAGTGAGGGTTAGTTTTTTTTAATAAAAAGTGTATTATGTTACTTCTAATACCTTCAAGAATATGTGTACAAAGTTTTATGATGATCGGTTGAGTAGTTGTCGCGTGAAAGCGTAACAAACAAACTTACATTCACATTTATAAAATACGAGTAGTAGGGATTTAATTTCATCATCATCATCTACCTAGCCTTTTGCAACTATGTTGGGGTTGGCTTCCAGTCTAGCCGTATGTAGCTGAATACCAGTATTTTAGACGGACTGACTATCTGACCTCCACAACCCAGTTAATACTGGGTAATACGATAGCACTTAGTACGACTGGTTGTCTGCCAAAGAAGGTATTTTTTTTTCTTTTAATTTTTTATGTCATGTATTAAATTATATTAAAAATTAAATTTGTTTTTTTAAGTTAGAGGATTATCTTCGGAACTAACGATCCAATTCCGAAAATTCTTACACCTACTCTAACGGGAAGCTACTATAAACACGAGTGACATAGACTACATTTGAAAAGTTCCCGTGGGTTGTTTTTACAAATAACGGGGGCGAAGCCGCGAGCATAACACACTCAATAACAAAGTGTGTAAAACACCTCTTCACGAAGCCGAAAGGCACTTGTTTTCCTCATCATTGTGATCATTTTTTTGTTCTACACCATACCTGGGAACCTTCTAGTTACGGAGATATGGGGGGTCAAAGTTACAACTATTTGACAATTTTTTTTTGTAATATTTTAACTTTTATCACCTCCACGACCCTCGTACTATTCAATCCATCCATCAGCACAATGGTTTAAGTGTGTTACATTGAGTTCTACCACAAAACATGATAATTCTAACCTCAAATAAAAAGTTGTTTCCCAGTAATATTTTTTGCGTAAAGTTACTTAGTTTGATGTACAGAATGCTTGGTTAACGGCTTTGTGATGATGTGGTTTATACCCTGTATTTATATCTGTCATCTGGCTTCCACTTAGGGCCGCAATACCTAACATGGACGATATAAGGATACTGTTGATCGTAGGTTACTGCAAATACACAGGATGTTGGTATAATGTAAACCCAAAATGCATGATAATTATAATAATTACCGGGCGAGTTATTCTCGTTCATCCACGAATATGTTTATAATAATAGGAAAATAAAAAATTATGTTTGTTAAGACTTAACTCAAAAACTACTCAACTGATATGAATAATTCTTTAACCATTAGAAAGCTATATTTATACCAAGTAACATAGGTTATAAATTATATTGATATCACGCAAATTAGCTGAATTATCACTATTTTCGCGGACGAATTCACGGGCGAAGCGCTAGTTTGAAATATTTTCCTCCTTCCTTTTGTAGGCATTATGGCTGATTGTCCTTTTAAATGAAATCATAACTTATTTTCAGGTAAAACCTAGACGTTTATTTTTAGCTTAATTATTACATAGTCTGTTTATAGGTATGGTTTTTTCTACCATTCATAGCTAGTGTTACGTGTTTTTCCATGGTTATGACTATTTCATGAATCATTATTCAATGGGATTTAATCGATCTGCAAATTGCAAAAACAAAGTGGTTGTTACGTCAGCCACTGCGGGCCAAATAGCGCGAAATGAGTGATTTCGATCGATTTACAAAAAAACTATTGATTGGATTAAAAAACTGAAACAGTATCATGCTCATATATTGCTTGTAGAATTATTTGCCAAAAATCAGAATGATCGCATGCATATTAGTATGTTTTTTATTGTTTGAAATATATTTTTAGAGATAAGTTCGTGATTTCTTTTTGTCGAGCCAAATTAATAGTATTATGTTTTCAAAACAGTATCATGCTACCATATATCCTGACGAATATCATATACTTTTCTGGTCTTGTTTATAGCAGTGCATCATATACTATTAGTAATTATAAAACTGGCGTTTAGCTCATGTAGTCGCCTTAATGTAAGTTCTCAACTATTTATTTTATTGTTTCAGCTTCCTGCAGTTTGAAATTCGTAAGTTAAAAGAGATTTATTAGTTTTTTTTTTTTTTTTAACCCGTATACGTGGGGTAGTAAGTAATTACTCAATAGGTTTAGGTTTTTCACATGAATAAATAAGTTTACAGAATTTTGGAAAAAAATTAGAGTCACTCATTCGTTTTGTTTCCTGAAGATTCACTGAGTATGGACGGCTGTATAAATGCGTCTTAACGCGTAATGGATACAATTAATGCAGCTGTATGTACACCATTCTGAAGTCCCCACATATAATAATTTAATCGGTACCTAGTTAAAAAACTATCTGCTGTTCCATCATACGGCGTATGGCGTAGTGGTAGTGAGGCTGCCTTGCGGTTTCAGGGTCCTGGGTTCGAATCCCAGTGGGAGCAAATGTTTGTGTGATGAGCATGGGCATGGATGTTTTTATGTATAATAAGTATAAACAAAGTAATAAACAAAAAGTATAATGTAGTATATCAACTCTCTGGTGTCCACAACACAAGCCTTGCTTAAGTGTGGCACTACGTGGCGCTGTGTGTTAATGTGCAGCGATATTTATTAATTTGTTTATATTATTATGTTTGTTTTTTTGGAAGACCTCCCACTAGGTGGACCGATGACCTGGTGAAGGTTGCGGGAATCCGGTGGATGCGAGTAGCAAGGGACCGGTCAATGTGGCGACACTTGGGGGAGGCCTATGTCCAGCAGTGGACGTCTTTCGGCTGAGATGATGATGATGATTATGTTTGTGTGATTTATTCCAGAATTCCCCACCGATAAATCGCAATCAGTCTTTTGACGTATACTTTTTGAGGAAAACAGCAGATAAATAAACCGATAACCACTTTAACTGCATCCAAAATGATTCAATTATATAACGGGCTATTGTCCGCAACTGCACGCTCAGAACGCTTACTTTGCGAACGGGGTGTACGGGGCCACTTTCGACATAGATACCGACGGCGACGCCATCGCAAACTTTCGATCGCTAAATACGGTACAAAATCGTACAATTTACGTACATTTAAATTATATTTGGAAGTTCTACACCCGCGGTCCTGAAGCATACAATTTAATCGTTTCTATTTAGCGATCCAACCGAAACTTTGCGACAGCGTTGGTATCTTTAGCGAGACTGCCGGATGATGTACTAAACATGTAGTAACTGTACAATGTGTAACAGAAAGGGTATAGTCATATGAAAGGGTGTGCGACAGACCATCAAACTGAACAACTTTCTCCATGGAACCACCATCGTAATCGCGAAAAAATTTTCAACGGCCCTATACTAAATTCCAATACCTTCTCGACCAAATGTATGAAACAGCTGATTATTTTTTTACGATTACGATGGTGGTCCCATAGAGAAAGTTGTTCAGTTTGACGGTCTATAGCACACCCTTTCATATGACTATACCCTTTTTGTTACACGTTGTATACTAATCAAGCTCTAAACCTCAACCTGCTGTCACACAGGGATTGGTATGCAACTGCTTTGTATGATGTACCTATATACATTCGAAAACTGTCTTTTTCCAAATGATTTTAAACCACAGAATGTTGTAATCGAAGATGCGATGGTCATATTTTATGATGAACGATTATCTTCTTTCCAGGATAAAAAACTATTTCTGCAACGTGGTGAAAAAGGCGAAAATGGAATACCTGTAAGTACCATTTCAAATAGAATCCTGTAGATATTGTACCCATTGTAATTTTTACCTCATCAACATATAACTGCTCTTGTCTAATGATACAAAGGCTTGCCGTTTTTAGGGTTCCGTAGCCAAATAGCAAAAACGGAACCCTTATAGATTCGTCATGTCTGTCTGTCTGTCGGTCTGTCTGTCTGTCTGTCCGGCCGTATGTCACAGCCACTTTTTTCCGAAACTGTAAGAGCTATGCTATTGAAACTTGGTAAGTAGATGTATTCTGTGAACCGCATTAAAATTTTTACCATAAATAGAAAAAAACAATAAATTTAGGGAGTATAATAATAATAATACAATACATGGAATTGAAACTCAAATTTTTTTTTCATTAAACCCATACGTGTGGGGTATTTATGAGTAGGTCTTCAAAAATGATATTAAGGTTTCTAATAGCACTTTTTTCTAAGCTGAATAGTTTGCGCGAGAGACATTTCCAAAGTGGTAAAATGTGTGTCCCCCTGAAACTTCTAAAATAAAAGAATGATAAAACTAAAAAAAAATTATTATGATGTACATTACCTTATAAACTACCAACGAAAATTGGTTTGAACGAGAACTAGTAAGTAGTTTTTTTTTAATACTTCATACATCGTAAACCGGAATTTACCTTTCATTTACAACGAACTGCCAGAACTTTTATAATATGTTACTTGCTGTTACGAAACCCTTCATGGGCGAGTCCGACTCGCACTTGGCCGCTTTTTTCCCCTATTGCGGTACCCTTGATGCCCAATTTTATTGGGGTCGACTTTCAGTCTAAGCAGATGCAGCAGAATACCAGTATTTTACATGGAGCGACTGCTATCTGACGTGCATGACGCAGTTAGTAGGTACCTACTGGGTAATACGATACCTCTTGGTAAGACTGGTTGTCAGACTTTTGGGCCATTGATTACGTATAACGAAGGCCAAAGATCTACAAATTACAGCCAGGACTATGCAATATTGAAGGTTTTACTTGTGACTGTTACTATTTAGCAACGAACTCCATTGCCTAAACGTTTTCAGAGAAAATAACGTATTTTATTTACAATTTTAGGGTGCCGATGGAACTCCTGGAACAGCCGGTGCAAAGGGGGAACAAGGACTACCAGTGAGTTATGTCACTTCGATCTCTTTATCTTTATGATCTGACTTTTATTAAAACTAACACAGTACAGTGCCATTGCAACAAGTTACCATAACCTGACCTAGATTTACCTAGATTTGGTTTAAAATTGTTTCTAGTAACTACCAGAAACAAAATCGAAAGTAAAGTAGTAAAGTATCTAGATAATGATACAATACACAACGTCATTAATCAGTACCGCCACTATGCAACAGTGATGTCAATAGCTTCATAATATGCCTACCGGAAGCGAAGCCAGAATAGAATTTAAAATTAATTGGTTTAATAACTTTGATAACAAACTGAATACTGACTAAGTTTATGACATCAGTTATTAAACCAATCAATTTAAAATTATATTCTGGTTTCGCTTTCGGTAATAAGTAGATCATAAGGGCAAAATAAGCTTGTATGCAAGTACCGCCACTGCTTCTTTTTTTTCGTGTGGTTGGTTAGTGGCTAACCTGGTGTCTATGCCACCCATGGGGCTTTGACTTGGCTTTATATTTTGCTGAACTGGGCCTATTTGGCGCAGCCGTGAGACACACAATATTATTATTCAAAGCTCCATGTAGCATAGACACCAGGTTAGGCATTAACCAAGCACACGAAAAAAAGAAGAAGTGGGGGTAGGACTTAATCAAGCTTATTTTGCCCTTTAGTCTTCAGGATGCTGGGGTTTTGGAACTGATTGATTACCTTACAGGCTTACTAGATTGTTGGTCAACACAACAGGCCTGCCATTACTGCTGCACCATCACCAACCCGTAATGGAACCACGTGGTGGATTATTAAGCCTGAGTTCTTGTTGGGCTATGGTCGGTCGCCTACGAGTATAAATTGTGTTCTATACAACGTGTAAGAGAAATGGTAGTCATATGAAAGGGTGTGCTACAGACCATCAAACTGAACAACTGTCTCCATGGAACCACCATCATAATCGCGAAAAAAAATTCAACGGCCCCATACTAAATTCCAATACCTACTCAACCAAATGTATGAAACAGCTGATTATTTTTTTACGATTACGATGGTGGTCCCACAGAGAAAGTTGTTCAGTTTGATGGTCTAGTGTGCTATGAACTATATGAAAGGGTGTGCCCTTTCATATGACTATACACTTTTTGTAACACGTTGTATAGCACCTTACTGCGACGCTGACATCAGCGGTGACTGACAGCCGTATGGCACGTCAGCGGCGACTGACAGCCGTATGGCGCATCAGTGGCGATTGACAGCCGTACGGTCGGTAATGACGCCTATGAGGACAAAATTCTTATTGGCGTCATGACCGACCGTACGCGACCGAAAGTCCGCGTGACAAGAATTCAGGCCTGAGATGTTTCAGCAGTGGCATGATATAGCCTATTATGCTAATCTTGAGATTTTTTGCACGCCAACCTATCCATATATTCATAATTATAATATTGATTGTTATTTCAAGGGAATTAAAGGCGAAGCCGGTATTCAAGGAGAAAAAGGAGATCGCGGCGTTTACGTAAGTTTTGAACAGAAACACCTGACAATTAGGGTTGTAAGACACACAAAATTTCACACAAAGCCTAAAAATTGAAAAGTACTACTAAAATTATAAATATTAATGTGTGAGGATGTATGGATTTCTGAATCGATGGATGTTTGTTAGTCTTTCAATCTAAAACTACTGGCCGGATTTGTATGACATTTGGCTCACGTAGTTTATAACCTGGATCCCGATGAACAATTAGCGAACTTCACGCTCCACGGGCATAATCTAGTATCGTTTAAACTGTAAAATGACAATATTTAAATTGAGAAGAGAATTGAGAGAGAAGAAAATAATTTGTGTAACCTGGCAGATGCCACAAATTCACCAATTCAGCAAAAAAAATAATGTATAATCTAAATACAGAACAAAAAGATAATACCTATTTATTAGTACGATTAAATACTCGTTTTTGTATTTACAGGGACTGCCTGGGGTTCAAGGTTCAAAAGGAGAGCCTGGTAGAAATGGGCTTGTGGTAAGAAATATTGTTACGTGTTGGCAACAAGATTTTGAAATGAAAGCGACAATGTTGGGGAAGTTCATACTGATTTCTACCTACGCTGAACCGGGGTTTGAATAAAAAAAAAATCAAAGCATTTGTTTCAGGTAGGCCAGCTATTAATAGGAACTTTTGAATTGTCGAAACAAAGATGTACTTAATTAAAAGTAGCTACAGTCCCAGTCACAAGACCTACAAACTATGAAAGTACCTACTGTAGTTGCCCATTCCCTAGCGTAGATCTATGAAAAAGAACGGGCAAGAAACTCCACGCCAGCCCACTTTTGAACTTTCCAAAGAGTGTCCACTCTTTGGAAAGTTCAAAAGTGGGCTTGATGTATGAAACTTGAAGTCTACACTTATAAATACGTGAACTATACCCTACGTTGCACTTGAGAGCCCTAATTACTTTAAGGATCCATTCTTCAAGTACTTAATGCACTTTTCTACATACCAACATCCAAAAACATACGGTATGGCAGCATAAAAAGATCGTTCATGGCCGTCATCATCATCATACTCGTAATTTCAGCCTAAAGACGTCCACAGCTGGACAAAGGCCTCCCCCAAGTGTTGCTACATTGACTGGTCTCATGTGACTTGCACACAGCGGATTCCTGCAACCCCCACCAGGTCATCGGTCCACCTAGTGGGAGTTCTTCCAACGCAACATCTTTCGGTTCACGGTCGCCACTCCAGAACTTTTCGGCCCCATCGGCCATCCGTTCTGCGAGCATTGCACCCTGCTCACTGCCACTTAAGTTTGACAATTCCTCAGGCTACGTCAGTAACCTTGGTTTTCTTGCAGATATCTTCATATTTCTACTTTCTTACTTCAACTAACTTATTTTTTATGGAGTACGATATAAACATTACAATAATTTAATTTCAGGCAACTACAGCCATAACTTTTCAGCCTTACATAAATACAATATCGTAAAAAATCTAATCTTATTAACAAAAGCACTTTACTTGTGCACGATGCACTTGGAAGCGAGGGAATACCACTCCCTGCGTCCATAGTTCCTCTTCCAAGAAGAGGTGCAGAAAACATGTTAGTATTGGTGTGTTGGTGTTGGCGACCCGAATGGCGCATCGATAATGAGGCTGCCTCTTAGGGTCCCGGATTCAAATACCGGTAGGAACAAATGTTTGTGTGATGTCCATGGACATTTTTGTTACCGAGTCATGGATGTTTTATAACAAATATGCATTTACAAACAAAAAGTATCTATTTAGTATATCAACTATCGGTGTTCACGACACGAGCATCGTTGCTTTGTGTGGCACTAAATGGCACTGTGTATAATATACAGTGATATTTATTTGTTTTATTCCCACGACAACCGCCTTAAAGTTGAGGTTGATAGCAGATGCACTCTCAACATGTACTATTTGGTTTTCAGTTAAATAAAATTACAATTACTTTACAATTACTAAAATTACATTGTAAAATCTAGACCAAATAATTGTGTAGCTTATTTGACGTACTTAGCCATTTAACTGCGCCTAAGCGCAGGATATCGTTCGGTACATGCGTTAAATGGAATAGGATAAACTATGATTAGTCATAGTTTATCCTATTCCATTTAACGCATTCTCATTCATATCGACTGGCGTTTTCAGGGACCTCAAGGCCCACCCGGTGGCGTAGGAGAAATAGGACCACCAGGTCTTCAAGTAAGTCTTGCATACCACAGAAATAACGTAAATACACAACTTAAGACGCCTGCGGAGCATGCGTCGTTCATACAAACGTAATACCAAAATAATTTGTAAATAAAACATTCCTAACCTTTTGACCCCCACAGCATAAACGCTCGCGCGTGCCCTCCACGCCCAGCCACAATTTCATCTACTGTTTTGTCACATATTTGTGTCGCTTGGCGTACAGGGCACGCGCTTGCTTGTCACGGAGTCCCCGTAGCAGTAAAACAACTAAATTTAAATGTAATGTAAATTCGCGATAAATACCCGTCATCTTAAGTTTTATAAAGTAAAACAACTAGTTTACTCAATCTTTTCAGAAAATTACTATTATTAGTACCTATATTACTATTTTCTTTTGAAACGGTTATTTGACGTAGACTTCTTTTAATTGATTTTTTTATAGATAAGATTAAACTGGGATCCTTACTAACTGATACTAGTTTATCCTCTCTTTAACCTCTTCTCACCTTTCTTATTTGTTCGAAATAAGTATACACAACAAAGGATGGGAATAAAGGCTTAGTCAAAGACAACAGACAGAAACAAATAACAAGATTTGGAGGCGACCATTGACAGACAAAACCCAAAATGGAATAAAACGGTTTACTGTGGAAAAGACGGTACTACGTAGTTTGCAAAATCAATGTTGGTCGGGCCTTCAAACAAGTCTGGATTTGTGCCTGTGTGTATTAGGCTCACCCCCAATAACTACCAAAAATACAGCTGTACCCGTAAATACCTTTGCCTAGATTTTAGACGTAAATAGTGTTATGTAATTATTGTGTTCTAACTTTCTATTTTTCAAAATTAAATGTAAATATTTTTTTTGGTATAGGGCCCCTCTGGACGAGACGGAAAGCCTGGTGAAGATGGTAAAACGGTAAGACACATTTAAAAAGGAATAAAGGTCAGTTCACACCGAGACGCGACTTATTCATTTCGTGTCCAGACGGAATGATAGACAGATTGTGAAGCGTTTCTTGAAAATATAATAAATGGTGGACACTAAAATAAGCCATTGTGTTACTTCTGTAGGGACCTCCGGGGCCGGAGGGGAAACCTGGTCCGGTGGGACCCCCGGGAGCTCCTGGAAGGCATGGAGTTTGCCCTTGCTATGATACTCCAAATGGTAAGTATTTATATTTGTATAGTCCCCGCCCCGAAAAGATATCAGTTGATAAAAGACGAAAGAAAAAAGTCAATAATTATGTTAAAAACAAAATCAACTCTACTTGGTCGATCGATCGGTCAATCATATCGTTCAATTTTTTAATAAATTAATGATACAGATACATTGCATTCATATCTACTATTTGTACTCACATCACTATTTTAATGGTAACATTTCGAATGTTCCTATTTCGAACATCATTTGATAAGCTTTTAAAAACATAAAAATAACTCCGGCCCTAACGAGAAGGAGTGAATAATTGAAAAATCGTAGAAAATTAATTAAATTTGATTCATATTTATGAAATCAATGGACGCCAAAAAAAACCAGACCAAATTATGCCATCATTCTTTTGTAAACACACATTCGGGTTCGCAACCTTTGGATCAAATTAAAAAATGACAGCGTCAGCGTGATCTTCAAAATGGCGGCCCAAATGTTTCCGTTCCATGATATGAGATGCGTTCCAGTACCACAAAACTTTTTTTTTTTTTTTTTTTTTGATATGGCATCTCGCAGTTCAGTCTGAGAAGACTGGCTTCTGCTTAACCGGGCTAACTCTGTGGATGCCTTGAGTCTAAGGCCTCCAGCCAGGGCGAAAATAACTATAAACTAAGCGACAGCGCTCTAAGGGCACCCCCTGTGGGGTACGAACCTCGGCTTAGGGCGTCGCTGGGGGCAGCAAAGGGACAGGCTGGATCTGATCGTCCTTATTTAGGGACTGATTTAATACTACAGGCTCAGCGTCGCGGGCTGGCTCGAGCAAGGGTCGGGGAGGGATTGATCGGGGATTTCGCGCCGGACCTCTGCGGCGAGGTCGGTATGTTTTCGGTCTGCGAACCGTACTGGTATCTTTCCTACTCTCTTGCAAGATAGTGATCGGATCGTCGGGGGCTACTAGGGTGTGACGCGGGCGTTGAACGGAGCTAATACGCGAAGGGTCGTACCGGGCGGCCGATGCGATTAGGGGATTCCTATGCTTAATAGCAGAGTCGAAGTAACGCTTGGAAAGGCGTTTCATGAACTGCTTAACGGTGGGGATTCTGAAGACTATCGTTACGGACGTAAGGGGGGGCACCGGTGATCTTTCGGAGATATCGGTTCTGCAAGGTCTGCATCGTGTGGATATGACGCGGGTGGGCATGCGCGAATACTATGCAAGCATAGGTCATGATGGGGCGGATGACTGCGGTGAAAAGACGCAATTTGCACAGTGAGTACCACAAAACATTAGACGACAGCCCTTTATATCGCCAAACTATAACCTGACCAAGTGAAATTGCTCGTTAGTTTCGTTTAGTTACATGTGTGATTGAATTTGGGAGTATTTCTTGTTGATAGAATGAGAGGTTTTCTTTTAAAGAATAAAAAAAATGAAAAATCGCTGGACATTAACACACAGCGCCACCCAGTGCCACACTAAGCAAAGCTTGTGTCGTGGACGCTAGATAGTTGATATAGGTACTACATACATACTTTTTTGTTTGTAAATACATTGCGGACTATAGTTATCCGGGTTGAAGGGCGACTGATAGTTATGGGCAGTAGTATTAATGCTGTAGCGAAATAAAACTTAAAATAAAAAGAGTTATTCATGCTTCGTGGATCCATCTAACTTCAACAAAACTATGACTCTACGAGATGCATTTTGAAGCCGTTTCGGCATTTTGGGGTGATGACCAAAAACTGTCAAGGGCTATACTGCTATGTAAATGTCCCGTAGTTTCAAGACAATTAAACCCGTTGCAAACTTCCTTGAATTATGTCTAGACCAAGTTATTGTAACAAGTAATTTTATTTCAGCCGTTCTAGCACCAGAATCAGACGCTGAGTTCGGAACAGAGGCCTGGCCGGGTGAAGTACCTTGTAAATCAAAACCTGGAATAAAAAGCGGTGAGAAGAATACCCAATTAATTACTCCTATTGAAAATATAGCAATGGATTTGATTGGTTTTAATTTCTGGATTAATCACATAGTTCCTATTTAAGAGGAAACAGCACGGCCGTTTTTCCATACAAACGTAGTCCTCGGTTTTTTCCTTCGATAATGACAGTAGAGCAATATTTTCTTTTCTACTAAAAAATCTATGACCACTATTAGGATGTCCTTATGTTTTCTTTTTTTTCATAAATTATTTATTAAAAGAGATATGAACCTTCAAAAACCCAAAAAAAAAATGCAAGATTTTTGCTTTGTTCAAACATCCAGAAAACAATCTTGACTAGATTATGTAAAAAAAAAGAAACATAAGAACATGGCTAAAACCTTTCTTTATTTTTTAATGGAAAAAATAGTTGAATCGGTCAAGTTTTGAAGAAGTAATCAGGGGACTACGAAACTTTGTTTTTGTGTACTTTTAATTGGTGTTCTCTGCTGTTGTCTGTTTCGCGCTTTGCACGGTCGTTTATGCACTGCGCGGCAGCAATACATTTTACAAATACCTATTTTTCAATTCCCTCGCCCTCAGTGTTTCCTTAAAAGTATGATTGAAACTTCATACACACGATAGTACAGAGGTGATATTAGAGCTCGCCTAATAGGCATTTTTTAACAATCAATCTTTGGGTGGTACAGAAACAAACAGTAGAGGTAGCAATTTGGGATGTTGGATGTTTCACCAGTTCTTACTTTTGTTCCAATGTAAGGGAAGACAACTCAGAAATTAATAAAGAGAGGTCGATTTAATTATTTGTATGTATAAGATTGCACAGTACAAATGTCTCGGCACGTGGGTAAAATCAAAAGTAAGGTGCCATCATAGTCCGGGGTTGCGGGCCTGTTCGAAAGAAATACCGCGGCCCCGGAACAAAAAGGACGAGGAAGGAACATGGATGGGTTTTAGTCAGTAAAAGTCTGACACTCCCTCCCGCTCCGCCCAGAGTGGGAGAAGTCATTTGATGATTTCCAAACTTAAAAAAAAAGTTGCCATCATAGTTTTTCAGTACATTTCCTTCATTTCATTTTGTAAAACAATTATACAAAAATGTCTCGGCGCTCCATTTTCAACGTCATTGAACACCAAAACGTCCTTGTAGCTCTATAGGTTATTCATAGATCATGACAATGTACCTAAGTGAAATTTTGTTGCAGGCACCTATTATTTGGGACCACCAGAAAAACCAATGATAGTGTTCTGCAATATGACAACCCTGGAGACATGCATTAGGCCAACTAATAAAACCCTAGAGTTTAATCATGATCCGAGTAAAGGAGCCTTCTGGCTGCACGAAAAGGACGTTCATTTGGCGGATCTATTTACAGCTGCTGTAAGTTTTAATTATACATAAATATATTATAGTTCTTTTTTGTTAGGAATTTCAAAACAGCAGCCAATTTGTACACAGGACATGTGGACGATACATGACTATAGACTTGCCCTCAATAGTATAATACCTGGCGAAAGAACTCAGCACAACCTAACTCTTCGGGAGAAAAAATCTCAGATCGAAGGACTGTTTCCCTGTTTGAGGATTTAGTAACTTCTCATTGGCCGATGTTGGACGGGATGAAGCAAAACTGTAGTAAAAATCGAAAGAGATACCTCGGCCCCGGAACATATAGGGCGAGGAAGGAACATGGATGGGTTTTAGTCAGTAAAAGTCTGATACTCCCTCCCGCTCCGCCCAGAGTGGGAGAAGTCATTTGATGATTTCCCATCGTAAAAAAAAACGCGTAGTAACTCATTTGTTGATCTTCAATAGGCATGACAACTGTATCAAAAAATTGCATATTACAATAATAATTCCGAGAGACTAAAGGGTTCATGCTAGCAATACAGGACCAGGTTATAGAAACTAAAAACTATAGAAAGCACATCATTAAAAATCTACCAAACAACACATGTAGAAATTGCAATAGTTCCCCGGAAACAATTTAACACATAACTGGTGCCTGCAAATCAAAAGCCCAAACTGACTACAAACACAGACACACGACCAAGTAGCCAACATAATCCACCAGAAACTAGCTCATCAGTGCAAGCTTGTAGACAGTGTAGTACCATATTATAAATACAGCCCTGAAACAGTACTAGAAAACACCGCAACAAAGTAGTACTTTGACCGAGCTATCTTCACCGACCGCACAACTAATTATAACAGACAAGACATTGCATTAATTAACAAAATTAACACTGGATTCTTAATAGACATAGCCGTACCAAACACTCACAACCTACAAACTACGATAGCCAAAAAATTATCAAAATACACCGAACTAAAAGACGAAATAACCCGACTTTGGCGCCTACAATAAGTTATAATTGTCCCTATAGTTATTTCGTCAACAGGAGTCATTCCAAAACAGCTTTATCAGTCCCTGAGTTCCCTAAACTTACCAGATAGCACGTACTACTTACTGCAGAAGGCTGTGATTTTAAACACATGCAGGCTAGTTAGAAAGTTTCTGCAAAGATGGCTGCATTGCACCCCTCGACTCGTGTGTGTGACGTACAGAATTTTAAAAGCGTCGAATCTTCGTCAATTTTGGTTAATGTAACAAAACTAACCAGGATCTAACTCCCTCATCCCCAGAATTTGCAGGCTTCTTAATAATTGCGATGATTCAATAGATATCTTTTCCACAACACTTCGAAAATTCAAGCGCCAAGTCCATCAAAACTAACCAGCATATTGTTTTTTTTTCTTTTTTCTGCTGTCATTTTTGTGTTTACTGTATTGCTAAATCTACCCACTGTTGTTGAAAGTGTTATTTCTGCACTGATAATGTAATTTTATTTTTGTTAGGTATATTTTTCTTTTTGCATGCTGTGTCTATCGCATCATATTGTACACTATGCTTGTATCACCATATTGCTTGTATAATTAGCCAATAAATAAATATTAAAACAAAAAATACGGGTCAAATATTCGTTGATAATCTAACTGACGGACTCACTTTTTTTTCGTCTATTACTTTCTCGACTTGCTCTACTCTAAAATTGATCGGTTATTTTTTTTCAGATTTCAGTGGAGCAGTTAATATGGTTACGTGATCGTGCAGTAAACGTTCGCCAAACAATAAAATACAA
Source organism: Xestia c-nigrum (assembly GCA_916618015.1). Taxonomy (NCBI): domain Eukaryota; kingdom Metazoa; phylum Arthropoda; class Insecta; order Lepidoptera; family Noctuidae; genus Xestia; species Xestia c-nigrum. The sequence goes on along the minus strand of OU745247.1, from coordinate 19,866,033 downwards.
CTGCCTGGACTCAGTTCCGTACTTCAGATACAACATGTCTGCATCAGTGAAGCTGTGGGCTTGGAACGATGTAGCGATTGGACCATACCCGACTGACCAGTCTCCGATATTTTATTCTGTACCAGAAGCTACCGATAATTGTGTGGTATGATACTTTTGAATAATTTGCTTTTTAATGTTACTTATAAATATTTAAAAAAAAACTAGCCTTTGTGTAAGTATGTACATTATTATTTTACAAACTATAATAAGACTTCAAATTATAATAAAAATATGTACATATATGCAAAATAAATATTAGTAACATTTTGTATTTTTTGGTGACATTGTATGAAAAATGGCCATAGCCTAGATCAGGTGATGGTTACTGGGAAGGTCGATGACGAGCATCCGAGGGATGGGGAGTAGTCCAGCTACTTGAACCAGGTCGTCGATCCATCTAGCTCGTGTCCTGCCTACACTCCTAAAGCTAAAAACCAAGTTCTTGAGGACCACTAATGTCTACTGAGACACCACATTTATCATCATAGCTTATCTTAAATAAATAAAGTACCTGAATGTGTGCCAAATAGGCGATAGGACAAAAAAAAACCTAAGTTGTCAAGTATAGATCACATTTGACACTTTATCAAAATACAAAAAAACGTGTGGGACTCGGGGACTGCGCGCTATTGCATAGCATTTTTCATCAAATTATGCAATTATAATTGCATAAGTTGATAAAAATGGTTACAAAGAAGGTCTAACATCAAATTTATACAACCTACAACTCCTAGTTACGGCAATATATTAGAAAGAAAACTAGCTTGTAATTGTCATTATCTGACATGGGGTGACATGGGGTGTTAGGTTATTTTCGTTTCGGAATTTCTGGATTCGGTCTCCACGCTCAAGGCCCGCGATAGAAGCTATGCAATAGCTTAACAACGTTATACAACGTGAGACAACAACCTTGAAATGGCTGGCATAAAATATTATTTATTCTTTCGAAGTTAGAACTACACAACTGCTTTACTTTCTTCATTATTAAGATTACATATTTATTGTAATAATGGCAAAAGAAACTAAACTTTACTATGAACTGACAGATGTCAAAATATGTGATCTACTAAATTGGTCCTACTATAGTCAAGAAGATCCCCTTTTTGTTTTTTATTAAAACCTATAACAATACTGGTATCGTGACTCCTTCAACATTGTTAGAGAAAATGCTTAATCAAAAATTATGTATGTTTCAGAAAGGAAGTACTGAATGGAAAAGTACTATCATAGAACTGCAAAGTTACAACGTACACAGACTACCAATTGTTGATATGTGGATCGGAGATATCAGACATGCAGGACAGAAAATGACCATCGAAAGTGTCGAATTATGTTTTGGATGATTTATAAACCTTTCTTCATTGTGTCATTTCGTGTAAAAAGGTTTTGAATGGACTTGGTTTGTCTTTCTTGTAAAAAAATTAAGATTAAAGACCTTTAAATTGTTTGAGTTACGCGTTTGATTTCATAATACCGATACAACTACATTAACGGCCTTTTTCAATAACTTACTAACAGGTAACGAAAGGTAGCTATCTCCTACTGTTTGACATTTAGATTACGGACCGTTTGGAAAAAAAACGTCTCAGATGCTTTTTTTTTTCTATGACACGTTGTCCTCCGAGTGGTATGTAGGTGGCGCGTATACAATATTCCAAGGCAGCTTTCTTTATATAAACACCGATAGCTACGTGACGTAGGTAGTAGGTATATTAACTAAAAGCTATACTTAAGTACCTAGTCATAGAAAACGGTCATAAAAGTACTACGCAAGTGCAAAGCGAACCAAAGTTGCTGATGACGTCATCATCGATGATCGCATAGAATCCAGATCGTCTCATAGTGGTATGTATTTGTGACCGAGTCACTTGCACTATACAGCAGCACTTGCTCAAAGAATAGGTTTTAAAAAAAAATTTTTTTCAACCCGTAACCAAAACTAATTTAAGGGAAAAATGAAAAAAAAAACATATCTACATCAAATCGCATTTTTCGCTGCACAGTTTTTGAATTGAGAATTTTGTATCAGATGAAAAAAAGTAGTATTTAATTCGACACGTATATTTTTGTTTTCTAAACTTGTCTAACTTTCCATTGGAACGACTATTATGTCTAAAAAAATATAGACAAGTTCTCTATTCGAATCTCAATTTAAAAAGTTGGTGTTAATGTTCGACATTCTCGTAACGTCAGCCCGATGGTGCATAAAATTACACTAAAAATATCATCAGATATTCTAATGGTCTACCCTAAGAAAGGGTGCGTAAATGAGTGAAAAATGGCAACAATTTTCTCACGTCTAGATCATTAATTATTCATCTTGGTTAAAATTTATTAGTACAAAAGAATGCCTCATGAAAGTAGCGATGAGCGTACGATATTCATTTGTTTTCATTAGCTGACTCTCGGTGCTACCACAAGAACAAATATGAGACCCCACCCGATTACTGGATTTACAGTAACTTGCTGAAAAGGTTTATTTATTATAAGCAAGTTACTGTGTCTTAGTTTTCTAAACACAATTTATTTTTAAATACTAGCAACTTCGTCTGCGTCACTGAGAGAAAAGCTAAAAAAAAAACATTTTCTACGTTTTTGCAACATTTTTGATTTATGCTCCGCTTCTATGGTCGTAACCATAGAAGCGGAGCATAAATAAAAAATGTTGCAAAAACGGAGAAAATGTTTTTTTCATCCCGTTTGACTGGAAGTCGACCCCAACATAGTTGGGAAAAGGCTAGGCAGACTTACTAATATTATAAAGCTGAAGGGTTTTTTTACATACACATTTTTACATAGCCTTCCTCGATAAATGGACTATCCAACACATAAAGTATTTTTAAATTCCAACCAGTATATCCTGAGATTAGCGCGTTAAAACAAACCCTTCAGCTTTATAATATTAGTGAGTCTGCCTAGCCTTTTCCCAACTATGTTGGGGTCGACTTCCAGTCTAACGGGATGCAGCTGAATACCAGTATTTTACATGGAGCGGCTGCCTATCTGACCTCCACAACCCAGTAAATACTGAGAACTACGATACCACTTATTAAGACTTTTTGGACTACCTGTTATGACAGTCCAAGATGGACAAATGACCAATGGCTTAGCGTGCCTTCGGAAGCTTGGAGGAAACTTGGTATGTAAAGGTCCCCAAACCCATCCACAGACTAACCTGGACAAGCACGGCTTAACTTAAATAAGTTAAGCCGTGCTTGTCTTGCTTGTCTGTGGATGGGTTAGCCGCTCGGGTGGATAAATATCCACTGGATAAATATACACATGTTATTATTTTGCCACGAGCTCCCCATAATATAATATTAGTAAGTATAGATATATATACTAGTATTTTACATGGAGTAGTTACCTATCTAATCTCCACAACCCGTTTAGTAACGGTTAATACGATACCCCTTTGTAAGACTGAGGTTTTAAGCTCATGAGGTAGTTTACATCCTGTATTCTTGATGATTCAAGAATACACGATGTAAACTACCTCATCACGAAGCCGTCAGCCAAGCATTCTAAACATCAAATTAAGTATGTAACTTTAAGCAAAAAATATTGCTGAGAAACGATTTTTTTTTTGGGTGGAAAATCATGTTTTGTGGTAGACACCAATGCAACGCACTCAAAATATTGTGTTGATGGATGAATTGATAGTACGGGGATCGTGGAGGTGTTCAAAGTAAAAATCTGACAATAAAAACTTGTGTTTATAAAAAAAACTTGTCAAAAAGTTGGACGTTTGACCCCCAATATCTCCGTAACTAGAAGGTTCCCAGGAATGGCCGCAATAACGAGGAAAACAAGCGCTCGTTAATAGGTTTCTTTTTTAAACCCTTTATAAAAACTCATTTCGTTTTCGTTCACAGCCGTTCCATTTAGGACTCGGTGAAAACGCGTTACGTGGTTTCACCGAGCTGTTGTTCTGGCGAGATTAATAGCTTATTATACTCCATTGTTTACTGGTAGTCATTATTCAATTAAATATCACGCCCAACCGTAAACCATTGTGTTTACCCGCCAATATCATAACCGTTTCACGCCAACCGTTTATTATTAAATTGAAAGTTTGATTCAAGGGTAAAGGGGTGAAGTATTGTATTGTACAACGGGCAGGTGTCCGCAACTCCACGTCAAAGCGTGTATATTGCGTATGGGCTAATCCACCACTCGGACTTGGTGCGGGCGTCATCATGTCAAATCCGAATTTGTCGATTTTTTGGTTCTAGGACATGTTTTCCACACGATGTTTTCCTGCACCGTTTTGGGAGCATCGGTGATGAAATAAATTACACAAAGTAATGTGCCAGTCTGGGTTTGAACCCACGACTTACTGTTCGTAAGTCGGGGCCGCCACCACTGCGCCACCGCTTCCCTCAGGGGTGAAGTATTGTTTATTGTTGAAATTAACAGTTTAATACTTACATCAAATGAATGAATCTTTATAATCTGTGTCTTTAGCAACTAATATGTTGGTAACACTGTTTTTCTATGAATAAAATAGTGCTCTGGTTACAGAAACCGTTAAAGAAAGAGAAACTTGTTTTATTTTAATATTATAATAGGTTATGGGCCCAGCCTAGACCAATTCAGTTAAAAGTTGCAAAGTTATAGTAACAGTAGCGTAGGAATAGTGAGTGCACAGTGGACGATTTATTGCGTGCGATTCACTGTAGTGAACACTTTGACTTTGACCTTGTGTTGCACGTGGTTGAAAAGAACGCCGCGTGTGGTCAACAGAAATGGCTTCGAACTCGTTTATTGCAAATGTGCCGAAACTAAAAGGTCGGGAAAATTATAGCGAGTGGGTGTTTGCTGCCGAAAATCTGTTAGTACTCGAGGGCAAGCTAAGTTTTCTCAAGACTGAAGGAGATGACGCAAACATTGCGGAGGACGCCATGAGAAAAGCCAAGTTGATCTTAACTATCGATCCGTCGTTGTGTGTCCATATTAAGAGCGCTAAAACAACTAAGGAACTATGGCAGAAATTGCAGCAGATGTTTGACGATGCTGGTTTTTCGAGAAGAATTATGTTATTGAGGACTCTGATATCAATAGGTCTCGAAACTTCCGATTCTATGACAAGTTACATTACTCAAATTATTGGGACGGGGCAGAAATTATCAAGAACTGGTATTTTTGTAAATGATGAGTGGATTGGCAGTCTAATGTTGGCGGGATTGCCAGATAAATATTTTCCAATGCTGATGGCCATCGAACATTCAGGGATCGCCGGATGTTGTAAAATCAAAATTATTAGACATGTCCGGAAGTGAAGATTCGACGGAAACTGCATTATATTCTAAATGGCGCTAGCATGACAATCAAAAACCGAAGTCGTTCAATAAATCGGGCAACTCGTTCAAAGATGGCGAAACGTCAAATGTCAACAACAAAGGAAACAAAGTCACCAAGTGTTATCGTTGTAAACAGATCGGGCACTACAAGAATAAGTGTACACAAGTCCAAGATACAAAAACAAACAATTCGAATGCGTTTACTGCCGTGTTTTTAAGTGGAAAGTTCGGAAGGACTGATTGGTATTTGGATTCCGGTGCGAGTGTGCATATCACATCAAACGTAAACAATATTCGGAACACATCAGAAAACACGAGCATAAAGGAGATCACAGCGGCTAATAGAGGAGTGATGCCTGTGTTATGCTCGGGTGATGTTGATATTGTTACAATCACGTCGAAAAGCAAAAATTATATCACAGTAAAGGACGTGTTATGTGTGCCCTAGTGTTGCTACGAACTTGATATCAGTGAATAAATTGATACAAAATGGAAACAGAGTTGACTTTCAGAAAAATTGTTGCTAAATCTACAGGGTGGTGATGATAATACGACATTAAATTAAACTACGCATACCTCAAGACGTTCCTAACAAACAAAAAAAAGTCGTTTGAAAATATCAAGTAGTTTAGTCACAGGAAATTATTTTTCACCTTCAACATTTGCTACATGATGTATCTGATTTTAAGGAAGCACTAACAGGTTAACGACCCCTTGCCAACTCGCTATTTAAAAACTTTCGCTAAATTTGATTTACTGCAAATTAGACCTTAAACCAGGCCAATAAGAGTCATAAAGAGTATCCTTAGAGTTAGATTTTGTCTGTTTTTTTTTTTTTTTCGGTTTTGTGTTTTTTTAATTGTGTAGAATTATTCCTATGAACTAGTATTACGCGTGTTTTCATTTATTGTCGTATTGTCTTCTCCACTCTGTATAACAGTAGAAATCAACTGGTTGGAGAGGCCACATTAGTTGATGGTGTTTACAAACTTAATGTGGAAGAGAGACACGACTGTTTGTTTACGATACCTGACAGTGTGAACAGCGAGTTATGGCATCGAAGAATGGGTCATTTGAATAGTAGTGACCTTAATGTAATGAAAGAAGGTGCAGTTGTGGGTATAGACTTCAAGGATAAAGCAGTTATTGATAAAAGTACATGTTTTGTGTGCTGTTAAGGGAAGCAGTCACGATTACCATTCAACCATGTGAGCACAAGGAGCAGTGAAGTACTCAATATCATTGGATTGGAGGTGACTTCAATTGGTGGCTGCAGGTTTTGTAGATTTTGATGATGATCAGATTTTTGTAGATGACTACACACGCATGACCTTTGTTTATTTTTTGAAGGCCAAGAACCAAATGTTTAAATATTTTAAGGAGTTCAAAGCTTTAGTTGAGAATCAACAGAATAAGAAAATTAAAATATTTAGAACTGATAACGGTCTGGAATTCTGTAATGTGTTGTTTGATAGATACTTGGCTGAAGCTGGTATAGTACATCAAAAGACTAACACATATACCCCAAAACAAAATGCAATTAGTGAACGCATGAACAGAACTTTCCAATAATAAGAATAAAGAAATTCAAATTATGTATTAGTAAGTATGGGTAGACAAATACATGCATAATGCAAATATTTTTGTATTACCATACTAGTACTTCATATTTTAAAAATTACAAAAAATATAAAAGCATGGCTTTAAATCGTTTTTTCCCAACAAAACACGAAAAAATAACGAAATTAAATAGTAGATTTTTTAATAAATCATCCAAAACACAATTCAACAGTTTCGATGGTCAACTTTTGTTTTTCATTTCGAATATCTCCGACCCACATATCAACTGTTGGTAGGCTGTATACGTTGGAACTTTGCAGTTCTATAATAGAACTTTGCCATTCAGTACTGCCCTCCTGAAACATACATTAAGTTCATTAAGTTCGTTTGTATGTATAATAAGTATGTATTTACAAACAAAAAAGTATATATGTAGTATATCAACTATCTGGTATCCACGACACAAGCCTGGCTTAGTGTGGCACTAGATAGTGCTGTGTGTTAATGTCCAGCGATATTTTTTTTTTATTAAATATTTGTTCAATTATTGTTAAATATTTCAAACATAAATTTAACAATCTTAACAAAAAAGACAAAACATTCCGAATTTACAAATGTATCAAAAGTATCTTACCACACATTTATCGGTAGCTGCTGGTATAGAATAAAATACAGGAGACTCGTTGATCGGATGTGGTCCAATTAATAAATCATTCCATGCCCACAACTGCACTGGTGAAGACACGTTGTATTTAGAGTGCGGAACCGAGTCCAGGCAGTTGTATTTAAGTGTTTGACGAACAGATTCTGCACGTTCACGTAACCATGTTAACTGTTCCACTGAAATCTGAAACAAATGCACCAAACAATATTACATACCTATACATAATAATTGTTAAATTCTAGGTACCAGTCATCACTCGACTTTCCTTACTAATTTCGTTGGTAAGTAGGTATTCCTCATTTCCTTTCAATATAGTGTTGGTACATAATTCTACTAGGCAAGCCCTTTCAATTGATAACCATATTGAAGGAGTAAAAAAAAATATTCGCCGTTTTATAGCGACCATCTTGGATTTTAAACTTATCGTAGTGTGTAGTATTGTACTAGTTTATCCCTTTCCTTAATTGAGGAAATTGTTGAATAAATATGTAAACAGCCATTTTGTGGCGACCCCGACGGCCATATACTGCCGATTTTCATCAAACGTAGCTAAGAATACTCCCGACTAATTTCTTTAAAACAAAAAAAGTCACAGAGAAACACACACGTCAAATTTTAAACACCCCGTCGTTTTTGCGTCTGGGGTCAAAACGACTATGTCGAGTTGGAAGTAGTGGTGAGCTAATGTTCGTGACCCTTACTTATAGATCCTGTGTCAAAATCTAGACAGACTGAATGACATAAGCCTCACGATTCTTGATGTTTTCTTTCAGCATTTCGAGAGCAGTGTTGATGAAATAGATGACCACACATAAGGCAGGTCCGTCATCTTTATCACCACTGTTCAAGACTAGTTAGCGTCACTCAACAGTAAGTCAATAGTGAACCTTTCTGAAGCATGACGTTCGATGAGGCATATTATGACAAAGTCCATTGTCAAGGGTTTTCAAATCTTATGGAATAGTTTATTATAGTTGTTATACGTAATTTGATTTATCTAAGAGTCTTAGTGGCCTGAAAATAAATGCTTGATTGATTGATTAGTTCATTCTATGGGCTACTACTTGGAAATTCCATTAACTATCAATTATTTATAAATAAATGTAGTTTAAGATGTAACTTACATCTGCATATAGATCCTTCAATTGAACGTTTTCTTCGTGCAGCCAGAAGGTTCCTTTACTCGGATTGTGATTGAACTCTGGGGTTGTTTTACTTGTCCTAATACATGTCTCCCGGGTCGCCATATTGCAGTACACTGTCATTGGATTTTTTATTGGTCCCAAATAATAGGTGCCTGGAACAAAATTTTATTTATAAAAAATGCTTTGGCAAGCTATTTAATTGAGTGCTTGTCGTATCAATACTTAACCTGAAAACTATTGGCGTAGTGGACGTAAGGCTGCCTTACGTTCTTAGGGTCCTGGGATCAAATCCCGGTAGGAGCAAATTTTTCTGTGACGTGAAGTTTGTGTCGTATAGATATTTGTTTCCCCGAGTCATGGATGATTATAAGTATTACAAGTATGTATTTAGAAGCAAAAAAGTATATTATTATGTAGTATATCATCTATCTGGTGTCCACGATACAAGCCTTGTCTAGCGTGGCACTAGATGGCGGTGTGTGTTAATGTCCAGCGATATTTATTTATTTATTATTTTTTTTGATTAAGAACTAAACGATCACACTTGTTTTTTTTTGTCGTTCCCCTGAATTGTGTCACAGCAAAAGCCTCCCCATTTCTTTCACTTTTCTCGGTGTGGCGTCTCTTTTCGCCAATTATCACCAACCCAGAAAATTATAACCAATCTAATCTAATCTAATAATAAAAATATTCTTCTCACCGCTTTCCAATTTGCTGGGTGCAGATTTACAAAGTGCTTCTGCTGGCCAATCCTTTGTCCCGAATTCTGCCGATGGTAAGCCTGAAATAAAGTTATTTTAATTACTTGGCCCAGAAATAATTCACAAACCTGCCTAACTATACGCTAGTTTGCAGCGAGGTTGACTGTCTAAAATGCACTGTCTATTTAATATGTAGTTGACCCCTGACCGTTTTCGTTCATGTTCAAAATCGGCGTCAAATTGCGTCTTCTACTTGCAAACTTAAGTTGAAGTTTGTTTGACGTACAAACGTTTGAATTAAGAACTCTTCGGTCGAGCTGTACTTTTATAGATTTCTTCAAACCTGGAAGGACGACTGCTAATTTTGAGACAACATTAGCAGTCGTTTCGAGCCAGATACTAGTACAATAATTAATACTTACTATTTGCTTGCACATTTCGTTGAACTCGCCACTTGCTATCTTCAGATGTCTACGGAATGATTAGAAAATTATTGAATAGTACAGATTCATTCCTATAAAATATCTGACCGTGGTGGTATAAAGCAGAACTGAACAGTCACTCTAGCTAGTAGAAGGTTTTTATTGGTATAGTTCTTGGTAAGTGTTGATCAAATCAGTAAAAATATTGTTTTGAGCAACGGTTTTGGTTTTTTATACAATATCTAAACAATTTCTTACTATTTGCTCATCTTCAGTCCGGTCTCATTATTTCGTCATCGTGCCGAATTTCCCGAAAGGGAAAAGCAGAGTGAGTTTACTTTTAGTACATCTACTTACATTTAGTTATCCTACTAATATTATAAATGCGAAAGTTTGTGAGGTTGGATGTATGTTTGTTACTCTTTCACGCAAAAACTACTGAACGGATTTGGATGAAATTTTGCACACAGATGGTTTACAACCTGGATTAACACATAGGATACTTTTTATCTCGGTAGTAAGATCACATGGGACAATTTTGAAACTTCACGCGGGCGAAGCCGCTGGCAGAAGCTAGTCGGGTATAATTCCAGATCTCGGGGTTTTACCAATGTTAGAAGCACTAAGTTAGTTAGTATGATTAGATAAAAAACTTAAAACAAAAACAAAACTCAGATTCCCATAGACGAGAAAAACAATTCAATTAATGGATTTCCTCCGCTCATAAATTTTGCCGCCAAATTACCTCGAGCTTACACGCGCCCGGCGTTGGACGACCTTCAAAGGCGCTCGCGCGCATGGTTGCACACACTGATCACCTCAGTCAAAATTCGGTTTGCTCGTATATGGTCGCCCGGCGGGAACATATGTATATTTTTAATATACTAAGTAGGCTTACGTTTGGCCGCAACTCACCCTATGTAGAGGGATCACACGGCCCAAGGTGGAGCATACTTACCGTTAAGCCTATTCACTCGGGTTTTGAAGAGATCTAAATTCTAATGATCAGGAAGCAGAGCAGTGAAATCAAATACAGACTGCCGGGTTCGTACAATAAATGTGAAAGCATAGCGCTTTGTCTGGGTTCGTGGAACTTGAATCATAAATATCGGTGACGTTTTGCCGTATCTCTTCTCGTACGATAATGCAATGGGGATATCAGTGATGGGAATATCAGATATGCCCGCGGCGCGTGTAAGCTCATGATCGCAGCCCTTGTCGCGCACGCACCTGACGGCTGATATTAGTGTGTGGTCCAACATTAACAAGCGGAGCGATCCCGGTCTTTTATGTAAGGTGGAGGTTTAAGTTCACTGCGCAATTGCTTTCCGTATCTCCATAATTATATTTTATTCGTTCAATCGTCATGATTATCATTTGGCACGGAGCTTTAAAGTAATAGGTATTAAGTTAACTTTGACGTCAGTTGGTACCACAGAAAGTCAGTGGCATATTCTCATTATCACTATCAAGCAGCGTATATAAGCCAGCTAGCTTGAAGTGTTAATCCAGCCAGCTTGAAGTGTTAAGCATGATGTACCTTCGAGTTCACTCACATTTCGTCAATATGTTTGAGTCACATGTTAAGGGGTCGAGACTATCACGGTCAACCGGTAACACAACCAAGTTCTGTAACTGCAGCGAGGAATTTCTTGATGGAAAAATGAAAAATAATTAATACTCTAACCGCCCGCGACCTGGGAGTCGATCCCAGGACCTCACACTTGGCATTTTTAGCACTTTCTGACCAACAACACAGTACAGTTTTAAAGTATTCGTTTTTCAAGTAGGTACTTACAGCAAGTTCAGCGTTCCGTGCTGATCTCGAGCCGGTATTGTAAATATTTAGTTTTGAGCTGTCACTCTGAAATTAAGAAAAAAAAACATCAAAAACATTTTCTAACAGAATTTATTTGCCGTCACAGCAAATTTTATTTTAAATGTAATTTAAAAAAATGGAATGGCATTCGAGTATACATGTCAAAATGTTTGTCCTTTTGACAACTTCGTCGTATTATCGTGACCGATTGCAAATTGTCGTGGTATCATAAAACATCAAGGTCACCGGGTTTTTTTTGAGTTATCCGTCAGTTACTAAAGGCTGCTTTAGGTACATGTTCACCAAAAAGATGACGGTCTGATTATCTAAAAACAGCTGCTTAAAACACATTTTGATATGGGAATATGTCACAGTGACAGCTGATTCTAGATAATCCGACCGTTATCTTTTCGGTGAACATGGACCTAAGATAAGTAGCGAGTCGAGTTCAATTAGTACGAGTTGCGTCAAAATGTAATATACCAATATTGAAAAGTGACAGATTGCCTTTGTGAAGTACAATTTAATAGTACTTACTCCTGAACATTTTCTTTACTCTCTCATGCCTATTTTTTTTTTCTTGCCTTACTCTCATAGTCCAATAGGCTGGCAATACGACACAACCAGAGAGAGATCAGGCGCAGGACTTAACGTGTTTTCCGAGGCACGTAGATATTATACCACCTACTACTACCAAACTCGAGGCTGTTACTGAGAAATTCTTACTGAAAAAACCAGCAACACTTTTTGCCCAACCCGGGAATTGAACCCAGGACCTCACACTCAGCAGACAAACGAAGCAGTTAGAAGCGTGTAGACTAGGCCTTTAAAGATGCCAATGCGCTATGTTTTGTATTTATGAACAAGAGATTATAGAATCCGCACTAGGCCCGCGTGGTGAATTATAGCCGATTCCTCATCACAGAGTGGAAGCTTGTGTACCTGCAGTGGGAATATTAATAGGCCGATGATGATGATGGTGATGATAATATGATTTATGGTTAGGGCTTTTACTTACCAGGGTTATTGTACATGTTGCTGAAACAAAATCAAAAGCAGTTTTATTTAAGTGCAGGTTAAGTTTTAGTAGCTGCAGATGGACCCTGTATAATGTGCGTTTTCTGAAACACTTGGCAATATCCACATGAATGCTTTAAGGAGTGCATTGGATTTTTACTTTCGGTGACAAATTACAGAAATCAACAAAAAGGCTAAAGTCAGTCACGTCTAATAATATGCATACACTTTCTTTCGCGAGACATAGGGAAATATCGAAGATTATAATGAGCTATTTTAAATAAAACATGGTCCTTGTGTTCGTATTTAAATAGCAGAATGATTAAATTACTTAAATACAAATACAAGAGCTACAATTAGTTTAGTCGACATTTCCGACAGGTGTATAATCATCAAAATAGTATAATCTTAAATACTGTTGAAAAAAACATGTTTTCTAAAACTTCAACTTGAACTGAGAACAGTAGCGATTATAGCAAATAAAAGTTTTTTAAAACATAATACCTATCCATATAAATACGTCAGCAGGCTTTAGCAAAATTGGTCGAAAACAAAATATTGTTATTACATAAATAGATTTTCTTTATTGGTAGGTATATATGTAGATAACAATATTATTTTTATTTTTTTTGGGACTAAAAACATTATTATTGTTATTCTATAATTCATCTAATAGACAATTGAATTCCACACGAAAATAAACATACGTAAACAACAGTTACAATACGTAGAAAAGTATTACCTAAATCTGAATTATATAAAAGACGTACCTGCAGATGTTTGTTGAAGGTTAAGAGTTACTAACACTAAGAAAATGTATGAAAATACTTTAGCGTCCATCTTGTCGATCGTCCCCGGTTACTCTGAAATTGTGTTTTTAAATAAGTGTTTTTATACTTTCTTAATTATCTAAGGCTCCAGCAGACACGCGCGTTTAAAAATATTCCTATCCTACCTAACTGGTAGTACCAGTGTTTTCATTTGCTGTCGTATAATTGTCATCACCATTTAGTATTATATGTGGTTGCCGTCCACAGAGCCATCTTTTCCACACACTGGGCACGTGCCCATGGCCCCACGGTCCAAGGGGCAGCCGTGTTCCTGTAACTGACAAAGCTAGAGGCTGTCAAAAGGAACATATCTTACCGCTCCGCTTGCTTTTGCATCATCATCATCAGCCTATAATGTTCCCACTGCTGGGACACGGCCTCATCTCAATAGGAGGGTGTGCTTTTGCATCTACCTTTTCAATTATGTCAATATTTACATAATATTAAGAATGATTTTGGTAACTGAGACCTTTAAATTGAAAAAAAAATACAACGAAGAGTTTAAATATCCTTATGGCTTTTATTAACTGATCATTTAATGCCTTTTATGTCTGTTTTCTATGAAGAAGCTTCCAAAAAGAAACCTTCCTTCAACACTCAGGCGAAAAATTATGTGCATTATTCCCATTTTGATCAATTAGGATCGCAGATTTAGTGTTTTCAACCACATGTCTGCAACATGAATGCCTTGCAATTGATGCACGAAAAGTTACTAAGTATGTTCTCCGTTATCTATCACGTTTTGTTCATCATCATTTTTTAACTTTTGTTCAAATAACTCTTATATTCTACAACGGCCCCATTATCCTCAAGTGCCCAGGTTCTTCAACGGCCCTGGCCTTCCAACACATTAGCATGGTCTTTAGAAGCCAAAGTACGAAGCGCTCTACGACAAGCTTAACTCCATATAAAATGTTCTACGGATGACTTGATGGGCGCCCGCTCACTTCGTGTCGCGCGTCTCGAAACGTTGTACGTATTACGGTCTGCGCAGTAGCGTGCGTCATCGCAGTAGCGTGCGTCATCGCAGTGACGCGTCGCTAAGTCACACCGCGCCTGTCTGCTTGAGCCTTAGTTAAAGGAAGTTTAAAAGAACTTATTTTTAATCGTGATTTCAGTGTAACTTTGGACGATCCACAAGATGGGCGCCAAAGTATTGACATACATCTTATTAGTGTTCGTATCTCTTAAACTACAAGAAATATCAGGTGCTTCTTTAGGAAATAAGTTTTAATATTTTTTTACGTTTTTGTTTAATTATTGTTTATTTTATTTATTCATGTGAGTAAAAATATTTTGTTTTCAATCAATTTTGTATCTTTCTTTCGGTGTCTCACTAACGGATATTTATCTATAAATTGTTTTGATCTACTAGTATTTGATCATAATACTTACTGTCCTTGGTTTGAGCTAAAGTCTTAAGAAACATGTTATGACCGATGTATTTGAATTTATAATTTTACTTTATATGCGAATCTCAGAAATATTGACCATTACATTCTAAACTTAGCTCTTCTACCTATAGTATTTAATTATTCAGGCATTTCAATATTAATGAATGGTTATTATTAACCTTTTTCCAATGCTTTGAGCGTCCATGTTGATATTGCCTAGTGTACCTAAGTAAAACCTTTGGAATTTAATTCGCCTTCTCATTAAATTAAACACGATGCCATTCTATTCCTTATTGCATCTAGAAAGTACATGATAAAGTTGAAGAACCGCATTTTTGTTTTTTTAATAATCACAGATATATATTTTTTTAATATTCTATCATGTGCCAGACGGGCGTGATCGCTGGACGCGAGGATGTATGTGAGCCTACCTGATGACCTGCCTACACTGTAACTGTGCGCACATAATCTTCGGATCGAGACGGCGCTGACGTCATTCATACACCTATAGGTTCAGACTACCTTAGTCATCGTTACTAGGGGAAACGGTTACTGGGAATAATAACACTAATAAAATTTTAAATATATTTCAGGAAGCGATTTGAAACTTCTTCAGGACTTTCACGCACTACTTTTCACTGTTTGATTTACTCACTTTATAACATAATATTTGTCCTACTGATGACTATTAATGTATGGAATTCTATAATTACTATCGCACTACGGAACTTTACTGTAACGAGAACCACGAATCGCTTCCTTAAATTTTCATTTCAATGTTAACAAGATTTCTATAACATCACAATTCTGTGCTTATATCCAAATATTGTTAGATGTCACAAGGCTTTTACATGAAGTTATCTATCTATTAACACAAAAATTATACTCTTCTTTATTGACATTAAAGAAACATTACTAAATTAGTACACAACTTTTCAAAGCTTATCTGGTGGAAGGATCTTTCAGGATGAATTACACGATAACTAGCGTTGATACTGTAAGTATACAGGGTGTAAACCACCTCATCACAAAGCCGTTAACCAAGCATTCTAACCCCCGACGACCCGATTGGCGTAGTGTTAAATTTGTTAAATTTTTAGCTAGTTCTGACGTCACGAGTGGGCACTCTCTAGTTTTAATGCGTTTTATCTTTTTTGTTTTTGTAAGTCAACGAATATTAACAAAGAGATAACACATCAAAACTCGGGAGTGGGGGCTCGTGACGTCAGAACTCATTAAGAAAGATACCTGGGTTCGAATCCCGGTAGGAGCAAATATTTGTGTGATGAGCACGGACATTTGTTTCCGAATCGTGGATATTTATATGTATAATAAGTATGTATTTACAAACAAAAAAGTACATAATGTAGTATATCAACTATCTAGTGTCCACGACACAAGCTTTACTTAGTGTGGCACTAGGTGGCGCTGTGTGTTAATGTCCAGCGATATTTATTTATTTTATTAATTCGGTACATCAAACTAAGTAACTTTACGCAAAAAATATTGCTGCCGTATATAAAGGGTGTAAAACACCTCTTAACGAATACGAAAGGCACTTGTTCTCCTCGTCATTCTGATAATTTTTTTGTTCTACACTATACCTGGGAACTTTATTGTTACGGAGATATTGGGGGTCAAAGTTGCAAGATTTTGACAAGTTTTTTTTTAAATACCACTTTTAGGCGCATTATTTTTACTTTAAATATCTCTACGACCCCCGTACTATTCAATCCATCCATCCGCACAATGTTTTGAGTGCGTTACATTGAGTTATACCACAAAACATGATTTATAACCTCAAAAAAAAAAGTTGTTTCCCAGCAATATTTTTTGCGTAAAGTTACTTAGTTTGATGTACAGAATGCTTGGTTAACGGCTTTGTGATGAGGTGAAATACACCCTGTATGGAGGGTATATTTAGATCTACTATTTATTTTTACGTGTCTACGTTATTCAGCCTATAACGATCCGTCGACTGAAGATAGTTGCGTTAGACAGTCATATTCTCGACAAGTGGTTTTCCTGAAGGGCTTAGTAAAACAAAAACCTATATCCAAGCCTAGGTCGCAACCTAGGCTACCTGGATTTCATTTTGTTTGTTGGTGACTTTCGTCGTGAACGACGTGAACATGTCATATTCTTTAAATGTGTTTGTAACATTACTTGTGTACAATGTTTTTTTCCATTAGTTTGAATATTATTTTTTCAAGTGCCATACCAATTTCTTATTAGGAAATGTTGTCTACGATAAAATTTTCAGTGTTTAAGAAAAAACTAGTTTGATAAAAAAAAATATTATTGAAAAGCGCATTTGTGAATTAACTTTTCTTGTATTACTACAATTAAACATTAATGAACTATTTTATTTTATTTATAATTTCCCACAAACGCCAAAGGTATTCCTTGATAACTTAACTTTAATTAACGAACGATTTAAATGAATTATTTGCACAAAATGTAAAATAAAAAATATGCAATTTGAATGAAAATAATTATAATAGTTGGAACATTTCAGAAAAATCAAATGTATGATTATGTTTATAAGAGTTAGAAAATATCAAATGAAAAATTTTGAAACATTCCAACAGGATTTTTTTTTAAGTTTTCTAACTATCGATCTAAAGACTGTTAAATATCTCAGATAACGGATTGGGATTACACCTTGGTCATAATTTTCTAAGAAGAAAATTGATTTTCAAAAAAAGGGTTATAATGTGAACTAGACTGACACTAAAACTAACTTACCCAAATATTCTATCTTAAATAATAGCCATTTCGATGCGGATTACAAATGTGAAGAAGCAAGTGTAAAGTACTAAGAAAATGACTTTGCCAAGGAACAACGTGATCGTTAAACAGATGACGACAACGAGTAGCGAGCCCCCGATGAAGTCGATGCCGTCAGAGTTGATGAGCAGTCTTGATCAGCCACGGTACTCCCAACGCATATAATATAACTGGCTGTTGCCCGCGACTTCGTTCGCGTGAAAATATTGATGGGTCATGTGTGAGACTGCATCGTTGTTCGAGTTGTCGCAAGCGCTACTGAGCATGAGGTCCTCGGTTCGATTTGCGGGACGGGCAAAGTGTTATTGTATTATTTTTACCCGGTTGATGGGATTAAGCTAAATGTGCGAAATGTGGGTGTAGGGTTAGATACACCTCTACCTAACAGTGGCGCAGGGTGAAAATAGTGTCAGGGGAAGCCGTAGAAAAAAAAGGAAAACTGTTTTTTTTTGCTTTTGTTAACTTTTTTCTCCGTGTTATTTTGACCTCATTTTCACTATCAGCGACACCAAAAACCACGGAAACGACACCCATGATTAAAAATCCAAAAACTTTCGTCGCCGCCATTTTTGATTTCATCTTCATTCAGCAAAAGTAAGATCAGAAATGCTGAAGAGAAAAAAAAACAGAAATCTACAAAATAAAAAAATCTGGTTGGTTTCAAATACGATATCAACAATTACTCATTCTATCTCGTTCTACTATACATAAGTAAGTCCTGCCGTAAGTCCATAATGTTCGGCTTACCCAGGTCCCTACAAAACGGTAAGTACTGCCAGCCGCGAAGTCACGTGTGCTATTAACTTGTGTACGGCCTATACTATTAACATGCACTGCTGCAAAAGGTCTCTCCTGCTGCTGTTATTCGTGAACGAATGAACAACTACAATGCAAAACTTCATCCCCCCTTTTACCCCTTTGTGGGTTGAAATAAAAAAACTGACTCAAAAAAACTTTAATTAAAAACAAAATGTTGCTCTTTCTTCACCCCTCAAGGGTTGAAATTCCAATAAAACCGTTGCGTCAGCTTCCAATCATAAGCCCAGATAATAAATTTTGTACTTTTTACGTCGAAAATTAAGGATTTTTCACATACAATTTCATCCCCTTTATAAGCCTTTGGGGTGAAGTTATCAAAAACGCTGAAACACGAATAAATTAATTTTCAATCGTCAGCCTAAACACAAAATTAGAAGATCCTAACTTTAAAACTGACGGACTTTCATATAAGCTTCCATCCCCTATTTTATCCTCTTGGGGGTAGAATTGATCAAAATCCTTTCTTAACGGATGCCTACGTCATAGCATCTACCTGCATGCCAAATTTCAGCCCGATCCGTCCAGTGGTTCGGGCTGTGCGTTGATAGATCACTATGTCAGTCAGTCAGTCAGTCAGTCACCTTTGAATTATATATGTCACCGTAAAATTGTCAAACACGTTATATTACAATATAACGTGTTTTTTCTCGCGATATTGTAATGTCTCGAATTATTGTCAACTGAACATACGGAAGTATCTCTGCCCCCATAATCGGGACTTGGGGCACCCCCCCGTTAGGTTAGTTAGGTTCCTTTAAACCCTGCACTGGGAATGGTGCATTATCGTTTCATGAGAGTTGTGCACTGGGCAAGGGGGACCCCTCCTTCCCTCCACACCGCGTAAGTTGACTACCATCGCATGCATTTCACGAAAAATAATGCGTTTTGTTGTAAGCAGTATGTTCATTTGACAATAATTCGAGACTTTACAATATCGCTAGAGATATTACAATTAACGTATTTGACAATTTTACGGTGACATATATATTTAGATTATGATATCGCCAAACAATTAGCTCCCAAAAATGTTTAAAACTCTAATAATTCTTACGTCTCTAACAAACGTAGATAGAATGAATGGAATAATTATATAGATCCCTATCAGATTAGTCAGCAAAACATTTTTAGACAGATTACGTATCAAGAACTAAGGCAGATAATCTAAAACTGTATTGTTTTGATTTAAATCGTGTTAGTAACAATAGATAAGAAGGAACGTAAACACGTGAATCAGTTTTATATCATCATTATCATCATCAGCCTATAATGTTCCCACTGCTGGGACACGGCCTCCTCTCAATGAGAGGGAACAACGTGACCCTTAAATAGATGACGACAACGAGTAGCGAGCCCCCGACGAAGTCGATGCAGTCAGAGTTGATGAGCACGAGGTTTTTTTTTAATAGATGTTTCTGTAAACAAGATAGCCAATCGATTAAAAGGGTGAATTGCTAATTTGGATGTGCTAACTCACCATGTTTTGTACAGACAAAACATGGTGAGTTAGCACATCCATCTATCAACAAACGTATTACACTTCTCTTCTGGGATTTTCCGTTAGGATTTATTCCTTGGCCTGGAGTTTGGCAGTTGGCGGTATAATACTCCGTCCCTTGGAAAGGACATTAAGCCATTGGTCCCATGCCTGATCTCTCTCCGGTCGTGTTGCGTTAAAGACATTGCGATATGTTTTTTGTACTTGACCATAGCTGGGAATTTTCTAGTTCCTGAGATATCAAAATTAAAACTTCATCAATCAATCAATCAAATACTTTATTTCGAACAAGAGTCCATATTGGTTAGTAGCGAGCACTTAGACGCTATGTTAGTATAACAATAAGAATAAATAAAAAAAATAAAATTAATTCAACACAACATCACAACATCACACAACAGCCCAATTAGACAAGTATCTTTGTTATAACTTTTCTTTAAATACCTTCTCGACCTTCGTATCATTCAATGCATCTTGAATTGAACTTGACTTGTTACTTATCTAATTGAAATCAAAAACAGCCTTGACTAACGCCGGACCTAGATGTTTTTATTCGAATACTATGACACCAACTCATTTTTCCAATCTACGACGAAGTTGTCAAAAGCGATTTAAACATGTTGGCTTGCCAACTCGAATACTTCCATTTTCTTTTTTCAATTGCTGTTACAGCAAATAAACTGTAACAGCGAGTTAAACATTATTGCCAAAATTCGGTTGTACTAGAAGGTACATCTAAGCAAAACACTCCAGCCGCACGCCGGCTGCTTGGTAGTGATAATGAGCATGGTATGCCACTGACTTGCTGTCACATGCCTGTTGCTTGCCACCGTTGGCCGTGTTGGCCCACTAGAATAACTCCAACTAGTGCCACTTGCCTAGATAATATTTACACAGATGTTTTACCTACCCACAAAGAAATTATAAACTTAATAGATTCAGATCATTGTGGGCAATTGATCAAAATTCCAAATGTAAGCATCAAAGCCACTAAAAAGGATATCATTGTTAATCCAAAAACTAAAACTCGCCTGGAAAATTTTAAAACTAAACTTTTGTCTAAATTACCACTATTGTCAACCAATGATGATCCCAACCAACATTATAACGACTTTTTTAATATGTATTGCACACAATTTAATACGACTTTTATTCCTAAGACTATCTCGGTTAGTAGTAACGCTTCCTTCAACGACTGGGCCACTATTGGTATTCATAAGAGTCGAAAACGACTTTATGAGCTGTATGCAGAGCGGACTTATATAAACACTGTAGAATTTAAGTTATATGTTAAGAATTATTCTAAAATATTTAAAAAAGTTTGTTTTATAGCAAAGTCGCGTTATTTAAGTTCTAAAATTAAAAACAGCAATAACATAATTAAAATGACATGGAACATTATTAATAGCGAAACGGGAAGGTCTTGCAACCGAAATAGTGACTACAGCCTTGCTATTGGCGATACAATTTTAAATTCAGACACACAGGTTGCCACAGCCTTTGAAAATTTCTTTGCGGATATTCCCGTATCGACTACTAAATCGCTAAACTCGTCACCTGCTGCTGCCGAGTCTTTACTAAGGGAAAATGTTTCAGTCTGTGATTCAGAATTTAATTTTGAATATGTCACGTGTAAAGATATAATTAAAACTTTTCACACATTAAATGTTAAAAAGACCGCCGATCTATGGGGTCATTCTGTGGACGTTGCTAAATCCATTATAAACATTGTAGCTCCTTCTTTAGCTGTTATATTTAATGATTGTATTGACCGTGGTGAGTTTCCTGATCTAATGAAATATAGTAAAATAATACCACTGTTTAAATCGGGTAGCACATCGGACCCCACTAATTATAGACCCATTTCAGTACTACCCACATTTAGTAAAATTTTTGAAAAACAAATTTTAGAACAAATGCAAAGATTTTTTAATAAACACAAGTTATTGCATAACAAACAGTTCGGATTTACACGGGGACGTTCAACTACTGATGCCGGTGTTGAACTTTTAGGACATATTTATAATGCCTGGGAAGATAAATGCGATGCTTTGGGCATTTTTTGCGATTTGTCTAAGGCTTTCGATTGCGTTCTTCATGATACATTAATCAGGAAACTACACCACTACGGGATCCGTAATGCCTCTCTGGATCTTCTTACTTCATATTTGAGTGATAGGATTCAGAGAGTTGATGTTAACGGGAAAAGATCTCCCGGTTCCGTAGTTAGAATGGGGGTGCCCCAGGGTTCAATTCTCGGCCCGTTTTTGTTTTTGATTTATATAAATGACTTGCCTTACCTCATAAAGGATAACCATGACATAGTATTGTTTGCAGATGACACTTCTCTTTTATTTAAACTCAAACGCCAGCAATTAGTTACGGACGATGTTAATAGCGCCCTGGCAAAAGTCGTTAATTGGTTTAATGTTAATAATCTACTCCTTAATGAGAAAAAAACGAAATGTATTAAGTTTACGATACCCCACGTAAGACAAGTGGAAACTAGGGTACTAATCAAGGATGAAGAATTAAAAATGGAGGATAACACAGTGTTCTTAGGCATAACTTTGGATGATAAGCTTCAGTGGGGCCCGCATATAGACAAATTGGCAAAAAAACTTAGCTCAGCAGCATACGCCGTTAGAAAAATTCGTGATCTAACTGACTTAGAGACATCTCGTTTAGTTTACTTTAGTTATTTCCACAGCGTGATGTCGTATGGTATTCTCTTGTGGGGCAATGCCGCCGATATTCAGACAATATTTGTTTTGCAAAAAAGGGCTATTCGTTCTGTTTATAAATTAAGTCCCAGATACTCCCTCAGAGAAAAATTTAAAGAGATTAATATTCTCACTGTGCCCTCTCAGTTTATTTATGAAAACCTTTTGTACGCGCATAAAAATATTAAATTGTTTAAAAAATACAGTGATATCCACAACATAAATACGAGGAACAAACATAAATTTGTTGTTCCTGCAACGAGGCTCAAAAAAATAGGGGGTACGTTCAGATGCCAATGTATACGTTTCTACAATAAACTTCCGACCCATATTCAGGCACTAAGCCTAAATAAATTCAAATTGTTTATAAAACGAAAGCTCTGCCTGGAAGCCTTCTATCATGTTAATCACTATCTCGAAGATAAAAAGGCTTGGGATTAAGCTGCTCCAATTTGCTCTGTGAATGATGAAATTTCGGACTTCGCTTGTTTATTATTGATTCCTTTAACTTTATACACTGTGACATTGAATGATTTGACATGAATACTTAGTTCAGTATTTTATTTTTATTTTATTTTTTTACTTTACTTATTTTTATTTTTTATGTGTGTGTTTATTTGACATGAATATTTACTTGTGACTGTCATGACATTTAATGATTTGACATGAATACTTAGTTCAGTATTTTATTATTTTTTACTTTATTTTTTGTTTATTTTATGTGTTGTATTTGACATTTCGTATTTTTATTGACATTAGTTTTTGTAATTTATTATTTATTTTATTTAATAATTGTGAATGTGAGGACCTTGTGGGTCACTTTTTGTTGTTTTTTTTCCCACGACTGTCTGGCAGTTTGAGTACTATAAGCGACCTACCCAAATGTCCTTTCTTTCGTATTGTTCGTCGTTTCGTTGAGCTCCTTGAGTTAAAAGTCGAGCTACACGATAACTGACAAATGCTTGCACTGACTGGACAGGTCCACTCAAATCTGTATGGTTCTTTCTTCAAAAGACCATCTCAGACACTAATCTGCATAGTTCTCATGTAAGTTGAACAAGATTGTCTGGACTTTAAAAGAGACTATGACCTCTGAGTTTGTTTCGGCTGTTTCTTCTCAGAGTAGTCAGGTACGAAACACCGGCCCCACCTAGTTTAAAAAATAAGGACGTGTAAAAGTGTTTGTGAAAACCAATTTGCAAAATAAATATCATTTATCATTTATTTATCATTTAACCGACGGCAAAGTTTACTTGATATTACTTAACTATCTTTCCAAATGATGAGCATGACGATTGAACGAATAAAATGTAATGAGACAGGAAAATATTTGTGTGGAGTGAACTAAGACCACCACCTTATATTAAAAACCGGGATCGCTTGTTGGACCACACACTAACATCAGCCGTCAGGTGCGTGCGCGACAAGGGCCACGACCTGGAGCTTACACGTGCCGCGGGCATATCTGCTATCCCCATCACTGATATCCCGATTATATGATCGCATGGAGAGATATGGCGAAGCATCACCGATATTTATTGACGACTCGAATGGCGTAGTGGTAGTGACGCTGCCTTACGTTCTTTGGGTCCTGGGTTCGAATCCCGGTAGGAGCAAATGTTTGTGTGATGAGCATGGACATTTGTTTCCGAGTCATGGATGTTTATATATATAATAAGTATGTATTTACAAACAAAAAAGTATATATATGTAGTATATCAACTATCTAGTGTCCACGACACAAGCTTTGCTTAGTGTGGTACTAGGTGGCGTTGTGTGTTAATGTCCAGCGATATTTATTTGCTTGAAGTTCTACGGATCCGAACAAATCGCTATGCTTCCGACGACGGATTTCGGTGTTACGCACTCAAACTAAAGGGTTCTGCCGAGCATGGCATGCTGCATGTCCCTTTGTGCCACTGGTACTCGGGGGACAGTCTCTTTTGTGAGTGTCCATGTTTCACTTAGTTTTTAATTGAGGATTGAAACTTCAAGCAAACTATTAAATATCAGACATGGTAGTAGCTTGCCAAACCATTTACCTAATAAATAAAATTTTATTGCAGGCACCAATTATTTGGGACCAGTAGGAAATCTAATGACAGTGTACTGCAATATGGTAAGCCGGGAGACATGTATAAGGACAAGTAAAACAACCCCAGAGTTCACTCATGATCCGAGTAAAGGGACCTTCTGGTTGCTCGAAGAGAACGTTCAATTGAAGGATCTATATGCAGTTGTAAGTTACATTCAGAAATCATCACCAGTCATTTCAGTTATTAGAATTCAGAAAACTATGCCGATTTAAGGCGACGCATCGGAAATTTTGGAGTCAAGGATCTCAATTTTTCTCAGTTATTATAAAACGTATGGAACTGTAAGTTGGTGATCTGATAATTCAGGATAAAAACCTTATTTTGTTAGTTCTCAAAACATGATCAGGTAACTTTTGTAGCAAAGAAAAAAATATCAAACATACCTCTTTTTAAAAAAAAGTTGTACATTTTATGGCTAAACGGGACTGATTTAAGTCCCTTAAGTTTCTCCGTAGATGAGTATATACATACTCTTTAAAATTGTAGATGGAATTTCTCAGGTTATCGTTTTGAACAAAATTAAATAGCAAAAAGCGCTTTGTCGCTTACGTCCTTTAGTTATAAGCTAGTGCGCATATGCAATCCTCGCCTCGCTCAGACGTTCAGTCCCCTCTTGACCATTGTCAGCGACGGGTCTGTGCTAGAAATAAAAAAAAACTGCATAATTACATACAAACATTTGGTTTAGGTAATGGTCCGAAACTAAAAACCTGTTTTACCTGCACTTGATTCGAACAGGGCCAAATCAGAAGTAAAGGTCAATACGTCATCGGACCATTTGTGTCATTAAACCGATTCAATAACACGGGGCGACCCTAAATATGGGGTGTTGATGCAGTATATGAAAAGTCTTCAGAGTTTTTATTTTGTAATGTTATTTGACCATTTTGTTTTTGTGTGTTTTGTCCTGGCCGGCTAATAAAGGCTTTTTCTTTCTTTCTAT
This sequence comes from Xestia c-nigrum, assembly GCA_916618015.1. Taxonomy (NCBI): domain Eukaryota; kingdom Metazoa; phylum Arthropoda; class Insecta; order Lepidoptera; family Noctuidae; genus Xestia; species Xestia c-nigrum. The sequence goes on along the minus strand of OU745247.1, from coordinate 19,840,270 downwards.
TAAAAGTTTTTTCTTAAAGGATCCAGATGAGTATTCAATATACCATGATACTGATTATTTTACAACGTTAAAATAATGTGAATTTTAGCAAGGCGAAGTGATGGCAGGTAGAGTAAAGCTGTGACCGAATGGCGTCCAAGGATTTATATATTTATTTATTTATTTAATAAAGGTCTACCAACAATTGTTTACACTGGATACTGGGACATAATTCATTCGTAAATATAATAACAGCGCAACAATCACTTATAGGTAAACACCACATGCACAATACAATAAATTCGGAAGATAAGCTAACTTAGTAAGTACTAAGCGCCAATATTCAATTAAATTAAACTAAAGATGTGAAAACCAGAACTTGACAAAATCGTTTGTAAAAATAAATTAAATTAAATTATTTATGAAAATGACAACATTCTTAAATGGCTAAAATAAAATTGAAACCAGATAATTGACTCAAATTGATACCAGAATTTGACCTAATTGCTTGTAAAAATAAATAAAAACACATTATTCGTGAAAATGACAACATTAACAAATGTCTAAAATAAAAAATAAAAATAACATTGGTGAGTTGAAATTGATAAAATAAATAAAGTTCGACGTCAAATTATAATTAATTGACTAAAAGTGATACCAGAATTTGAAAAAATCGTTTGTAAAAATAAATAAAATCAAATTATTCATGAAAATGACAACATTAATAAATGTCTAAAATAAAAACATAAAAAATTAAATTACATTGGTGAGTTGAAATTGATAAATTATAAATACAGATCGAAATAAAATCATAATTATAATATTATAATTAATTGATTAAAATTGATAAAATTGAATAAAACTTATATATTGTTGTTAAGTATACATTATTAACATGAAAAAGAAAACACAATTATTAAATATTAAATTAAGAACAATGGTAAAAATGACCCAATGAAACAATTGGATAAGCTAAGTTTGACACAATGAAATAATAACTGACTGTGATTAGGGGTTGCTTGGTAAACGAATAAGGATGGCTTTTTGTTTAGCAAGAGAGTCAAAGTGGAGATCAATAACATCACTGTAGCTATTTACCGCCTTGCACATTCTTGCGATAGGTGAATTGGATCCCAAAACTGTTCTTCTAAATGGCGTACAAAGAGGTGTGATGGCACTACGCGGGATTCTAGAGGGTGCACGAAGACTGAAAAGGGAAAGTAAACTAGGACTGTCTATTTTATGCTTAAATATTTTGTAAGCAAACATTGCATCTATTAAGTGTCTACGTCTGTCTAGCGAGGTCATGTTAAAATGCTTCAATCTTTCATTGTAAGAACGTACTTTTTTGGCGATTCCATTGGAAAATGCGAGGTGCCAAGCGAAGCGTTTCTGGACACGTTCAAGTCGCAATGAATGTGTTGCATAGTGAGGGCGCCACACCACACTATTATATTCTAGGATGCTGCGAATGAGACTGTTATACAGCAGTATTTTGGTTCTGTTGTGACGAAAGGTTTTACAATTTCTTAAGACGAACCCTAACATTTTCGAAGCCCTTTTAGTAATACTATCGAGGTGTGGTATGAAAGTTAACTTCTTGTCAAACAGTACACCGAGGTCCCTTATTGTTTCAACTTCCTTAATTTCAACTCCGGATATGTGGTAACTACTGCGCGTTGGGATGCTCCTTCTAGTGAATTTAACATGGCAACATTTTTTGGGATTCAGTTCCATTTTGTTGCTGTTGCACCACAGAACGAGACGATTGAGGTCACTTTGAAGTTTTACTGGATCATCTTCAGACTTTATAATTCTCAAAAATTTTAAGTCGTCAGCGTACATAAAAAAATCCGAGAGCAGAAAACACCGTGGGATGTCGTTTATAAAGAAAATAAATAAAATTGGCCCCAAGTGCGAGCCCTGAGGAACACCGGAAGACACGCATTGCAGAGTCGACTGATAACCGTTAACGACAACAAAAAAATATCTTTCAGTTAAATACGAGCCAAACCAATCCAAAAAGGATCCAGAGATACCGTAGGCGCGCAGCTTAGCCAGTAAGATTTTGTGGGAAACTTTGTCGAACGCCTTGCTGAAATCCGTATAAATAACGTCAGCTTGATAGCCGGCATCAATAGCTTTTATAAGCTGTTCTGTAAAAGGGACTAGGTTCGTACTAGTAGAACGGGTCCTAACAAATCCGTGCTGGTGGTCGCTTAAAAACATCTTTAAATAATCCTGAATATAGGGGCATATCAGTGACTCGAAAACTTTGGCAAATGAAGATAATACAGAGATAGGCCTATAATTGGTTACAACGCCCTTGTCATCAGATTTGTGAACCGGAACCACCTTTGCGATTTTCCACTTTGAAGGAAATATACCTGTCGTCAAAGATTTGCCATAAATCAACATAAGCGGGTAAACCAACTCAGATGAACATGCAACAATGAATGCCGGAGGTATTCCATCTGGCCCGGCCCCTTTTTTTGGATCTAAGCTTTTTAGTTTATTGAGGAGAGATTCATAAGAAATAGTGGGGTCAGTTAGACCCAAACTATTATTTTCTAAAAATTGCATGAATTCAGAATTGTATTCACCACCACTACTATCATCAGGGCTGTAAACTGACGAGAAATAGCTTGCAAAAAGGTCACATACTTTAGACCCGTCAGAAGTAGCTGTGGTTCCATCGGTCATGGTTAAGGGGTAAGCACTAGAACCTCCACGTTTTGCTTTTAAATAAGTCCAAAGTAGCTTAGGGTTAGATGTCAATTCGTCTTCTATATGTTTTACGTAATCCTTGTAACTATTAGACGCGAGATTTTCACATCGTTTACTAATTAGTTTAAGCTCAATTGCATCTAATGGATTCCTATACTTCTTAAAACGCTTTCGGATCTTATTCTTTTCATTCAACATTTTAATCAGTTTACGACTAAACCATGAGGGGTATTTTCGGTTTTTAGGTTTACGTAAGGCAAAAATTGTTGTATCGCAGCGCCAAGAGTATCGTAGAATACCTCCAACATCTCATTAACATCACGCAGTTCACCGAATAATGAATCCCAGTCCAATTCCCTCAAAAAAATACGAATAGCACTATAATCCGCCCTATGGAAGTCGGGAGTAGCTTTTCCTATGTTGTAGGGAAGACTTGCTACCCTGTCAAATGTAATAACAATGTCTAAAGGGGGATGCTGTTGATCCACATTACTTAAAGGATACATGCTTTCATTTACAGCACATAGTGGTATTGTCGAAAGCACAAGATCCAATACACGACCAGCGGCATTCGTAATAAAGTTACATTGCTTCAACATGTTAACACAAGTAAAATCCATCAAAAGTTCATTTGTATTGTTTGGTTCAACTCTGTTTGCGGTGTCACCCACGCGTCTCCAATCGATGCCACCCAAGTTAAAATCACCCACGAGACAGACGTCACAATCAGTTATTTGTTCAAAGACCGCACTACAAGAATCCACAAAATGTTCCAAAGTACATCGACGCACTGGCGGTGGTAAGTATACTGCGCAGAGAGCTATTCGACTGACTGTTCGTGTCCACGGCAGTTCTATAGAAACCCAGAGATCTTCGCAGTTACTTTCCCAGTCTTTTACGCGTTTGGACTTGATGTTCTTCTTTACAACTATCAGAACTCCTCCGCCCTCTTTTTTCCCGCAAGCTAAATTACTTTCCCTATCCCTTCTATAGACTACGTACCAAAATCAAAATCAAAATCAAAGCATTTATTTCAAGTAGGCCAGTTACAGGCACTTTTGAATTGTCGAAACAAAATGAACATTTAAAGTAGCTACAGTCCCAGTCACAAGACATAAAAACTGTGAAAGTACTGTAGTTGCCCATTCCCTAACGTAGATCTCTATGGAGAAGAACGGGCAAGAAACTCCATGGACACTCTTTTAAATCAAAATATTGTTACAAAATCTTGGTTACATCATTCATGTTGAGATGGTATATTATGTGAGAACAATGTAGCAAGATGTGCACGTTAAAAGTGTCCATAGCAAAACAAAATAAAATACAACTCAAAAACTAAATAATTAATTCAAATAACCCATGGCGACTAAGAGATGACCAGTCACAACTGACAGCGCCCGTTCACGAACATGACGCATGGATCAGCACCATTCAGCTCAACCATTTTGAAGGGAGCTACCTGTCATCGAACAGCTCGTTGCTCAGAACAGAACTATTAAGCCAAGTCTCTGATAAAATAATTACATCAAAGTCGTTACAACATAGATTCCGATAGAAGACATGGGTCTTTGTTCGTAGGCCACGGCTATTTTGGTAATATATTTTTAAGCTTTTGAATTTAGTTTTTTAAATTATTCTGTATAGCATGCATAAAAACAATGAGAAAAATAGGTATATAATATTACACAATCTTATTTAGGGTATCCAGATTTTTAATCATAATATGTCCTTCGCCATCAGCCTTTCTCATAAAAATCCTACCGTTTCTCACCCAGACATACTTATAACCCTTTTCTTTTGCCTTCAGCCTGGCGGCCGCATGAAGCGATTTATTAGATGATGATAAATGTTCCACAATGTAAATCGGGGTCTTGATACCCGCAAGTCCAAAGTCTGTACTATTAAGCTTTTTGGTATTATTGATTTTGTTATAATCTATAACGGCGGCAAGTAACTGATCCCGTATTCTTGGCGAGGCGAGCTGAACCACAATCGACCGAGGGCGAGAACTATCGGTTTGGAGCTTAGCTGTACGGGTACAGTGCAGAACATCGCTATCCTTTAGTTCACATTTGACTACCGATCCCAGCTGCTTAACAACAGTGTATAGGTTTTCCTGTTTATGTTCAGGAAAACACTGTATCTCAATGTTGTTAGACCGCGCTTGTTGCTCCAAATAATTAAGACGCTGACACAGTTCTGAGTTAGAGCTTTTCAATTGGGTATTCTCTTCCTTCATTTCCCTCACAGTATTCTTTAAGGCAACATGCTCAGATTGGAAGTCCTCGAATTGCTTGGTATGGAAGTTTAGTGATACACTTAATTCTCTCACCTCTTTCCCTATTGGTTCCAACTCCTTATTAATAATACACACAATTGAGTTATTCAATTGTTGTAACATAGTAGCGAGCTCTCTTTTGATGACATCTTGCACTATTTCTCGCACATCATCGCTGGTCACTGACTTATTCTCGGGAGGGGAATTCAGGGCAGGTCTTTTATTACCCCTAGTGGAGGACACATTGCGAGCAGGAGTGCAATCTTTATTCGAAGTGTTGGGAATCAGATTAGTGCAAGTTGAACACATCCAATTACCATATTCATTGGAGGTGGCAGGAATATTCGGTAAAGATATGCAAACAAAATGATGATTCAAGTTACATCTCATGCAAGTAATAAACTGTTCGTTATCCTTTTTGTTTACATTGTTGCAGCATCCCCATGATGGTGATGAAGCCATAACGATGAATTCACCTTCGCCTTAACGTGCTAACTTGTTTGTTTACTTTTTGCACGTCAAAATATTAAAATAGTTCAATCCAACCTTTGACCGCCGCTGCGCTGGAGCGTGCGAGTGAAAGCTCGCGAGAAGAAGGTCGTAAGTCCGCCGTATTGGGCGTCGCTTACGCGTTCTTTTAAACAGTCCGGGTAAACACTTAATGTCGGTAATTCGTTATTGAAAATTACCAAATATCGATCATTAATCAATGATCACACTATGTATCAACTAAATCACTGCACTGTTCAATACTAGGAACTTATTATATTGATATTGTCAATAATTCTGATTTAGGTACACATCTTAAACACGTTTAATGAATAAATTTATGAGGAGCACTTTTACTTAGATGTTTACTGTGCGGTAGCTTTAGACTTTTTTTGATTGACTGAAGTCCTACACGAATGGCGCGCGGAGGTACTACGCCGGGGGGAAACTCCGCTGCCGCGGCAAATTGCCGCTCAGCGGACTGATCTCCGGCGCGATCTCATGGCGACATGGAGAGAGCGACTGTCGCAACCCCGTGCAGGGCACGCCACGATAGTGGCGGTATGTCCCCTCTTTGAGGAGTGGCTGGAGAGGCGCCACGGCGTCCTCACCTTCTGCCTGACGCAGGTCCTCACCGGACATGGATGTTTCGGGAGGTACCTGCACCGAATCGGGCGGGAGGAAACGCCCGGGTGTCTCCACTGCGAGGATCGACCGGAGGACACGGTGGAGCACACGGTGGAAGTCTGCCCTGCGTGGGCGGAGCTCCGCCGTGTCCTCGTGGCGGCGATCGGCGGCGGCGACCTCTCGCGTCCGGCCCTGGTTCAATCCATGGTCCGGAGCGAGACGGAATGGGAAGCCGTCGCCTCCTTCTGCGAAGCAGTCATGCTAGCGAAGGAGGTGGCGGAACGAGAGAGGGAGAGATACTCTCTTCCCAGCCGCCGCGGGAGACGCAACGGGCGTCGGGGGCCACGTGGTGGCTACCGGCCACCGTAGATGCGGGCCTGTGGACGGCTGGCTATGGGCTGGCTAGCCGCCCGGCCGTCTAACGACGACGACAGGCCGTGTCGACGGCGCGTACGTGTTCCACGCGCGCCTCAAAGAGATGTCAGCAAAAGGAGAGGGGCCCGCAAGGGCCGAAGCCTGCCGGGGTTGCGGGCCTGTTCGAAAGAGATACCGCGGCCCCGGAACGTAAAAGGCGAGGAAGGAACATGGATGGTTTTTAGTCAGTAAGAGTCTGACACTCCCTCCCGCTCCGCCCAGAGTGGGGGGGTCATTTGATGATTTCCCATTCTTAAAAAAAAAAAAAAAAAAAAGGACTGACTGAAGTGGAGCTGTGGATGATGATGAGTATCATGAAATGAATGTACCTTCCTGGTCCGATGGAACAACTATTCAACACGGCTAGAAAGAGATTTAGGAGAAGAGATTGGCATGTTTTCAGAGCAATAGGGTACCAGATCCAAAATTTTGAGCAGAAACTAGAATTTTTGAACTGTACTTGCGTACAGCGCGGGCCACGATATATCACGCTGGACCGGTAGCTACTTGTTGTCGTGATGTCTCATCTAATGGAGGCTGATTGTGGCTCAACTACATTCGTATGTGGGTAACAATGCCTTTCCTTTTTGTGTACCTGTCACCGACTTCAGAAGCTAAAGTTATTTTAAACTTTATTGTTTTTTTTTTAAAGTCGGTTTTATTTAAAAAAAAAAAACAGTTTTTATTTTCAAATCTCTTTGTCTTTGACCTTTTTCGAACGTAATAATATTGGTTTCATAAAACTGGTAGTAAATAAAATTGTGTGTATCACTATCTTAAAACATGACCCTAACTCATTATTTGATGCAAGTGAGAGGATTGTTGTTCAAAACGAATACCAGCTAAGTATAGGTATTCCATTCTACTGTATATTTCCCTATTACTCCAAACCTCCAGGGTTCTTCTCCAAACTTCGTTTAATGAATGTTAGTTGACGAAACGAGGTATTCCTCAGAGCTCACCTACTTTTAAACGCAACTAAGACGAAGCGAACAAAGTGCTTGTTACTCTTGAAACAATTGAACAGTGAAACCTGGTCTAACACAGTTGTTTTGTTTCAGCTTTTGGTTTTCTTATATGTAGATAGATATACTATACATGTTTATTGCTGTAGGCGATACAAATTTAGTTCGAGTGTTGTTTCTATTCATATTTAGGTCAACGACACGTTATCTGATATTTTTTAAGCCTCGTGCAGACAGACACAACCAGACGTGTCTAAGCGCGTTGTTGCATAGCGTTTTTTTTGTGCTGCAAAACCTTTAAAAGGTTAAATGGTTAGGATTTCTGCTACGCATCTCCGCAGTGGCAGTCAGCGGCGGCGACATCTCACGTCCGGCCCTTGTTCAATCCATGGTCCGGAATGAGACGGAATGGGAAGCCGTCACCTGCTTCTGCGAAGCAGTCATGCTAGTAAAGGAGGTGGCGGAACGCGAGTGGGAGAGAACCTTTCGTGCCAGCCGCTGCGTGAGGCCTGTGATAGGTCAGCTATAGAATAGCTCGCCATCCGTCCGTCTTATGACGACAGGCCGTGGTGACGGCGCGTTCGTGTTCCCCACACATACAACAAAGAGATCCAAGAGGCGAAGCCTCGCGCGGCAGCAGGGCTGTTCGAAAAAGATACCGTAGTCCCGGAACATAAAGGGCGAGGAAGGAACATGGATGGGTTTTAGTCAGTTTAAGTCTGACACTATGCCCCTGCACGTGACCCCGCGTATAGGTGACAGTAATGATAAATAACAAAGAAAAACAATAACTGTGACTAAAACTTCCAATTCACAATCAATCAATATTATCATTATACCTAGACGTCGAAATCCCGAACACTAATCAAAACGTTATCTTAAAACATAGCATTGGTCTCTTAACATTTCAAAACTGTCTTAAGCATGGCTGGTAAGTCGATGTAGACCATTTTACGACGTGACAAACATTAACTTTATTTAAATTTCTTCAAAGAACTGATAACTTCACTCACGAATAGCTTCAGCACATGGATCTGATATCGCCACAAAGAGCTGCTTTTGCAATACAGAGGCTGGTTTCACTACAAGGCGCTGCAAACGGTTTAAGTAACGCAAAAACTCTAACCCTTCTCTCCCTCTCACGTAGGGTTGCCAACTATACTGTTTTTAACTAAATTATACATTTAACTGTTGAACAAAAATAAAGTATTCAAAATACTCAAATATCAAATCAAAGCTATCACTAATTTCACCGCAGAATTATAAAATGACATAAGCTGGGAGTACCTCCACGTGGTGAAAGCGGTTTAGAACTGATTTTTGATGGCGATGGTATATCATTGAAAATTTGACTCTGCTGGCCAATACTCGCATTTTTTTTTTATTGAATAAATATGCCTTCGGGCTTATGTTATTTGAGTGTTTAATTTCCTTTTCCATTTATCTTCTTGACACGGTAGCCTATCCGGTAACACAGGGGAGCAGTCACACAGATTTTGATTGATCAGGTATCTTCACAATAAAACTATAACCATGCCTAGAAAGGGGTCAAATCTTTCCCAATGTTGCAAAGGAGCTAAAACATTGAGGATCACATGATCCCAAGAATCTACCGAAGAGCGTCAGGAGAGACTTGATGCTGTTTGAGAATATCAGGCTGCAACGCGCTCCGTGGAAACCTCTTTGGATCGCGAAGCACGCTTGCGTTCTCAGCGTATCTACGCATCTGCTTCTAGGTATCTAGGGACCGGTGAAGAATATGATGCGCAAGTGACCGCTGATCGTGAGCGCATCCCGTTGTTTTCCCGTCCCCGTGCCCTTAGCTCTCTTCAATTTTGACGACCCCGTTGTCGCTGGTGTAAGCAACAGGATCCACGTACGAAGTCGCGGGCAAAAGCCAGTCATCAATATTATGTTACATTGAATACTCTTCTAGATCCTTTAAGATTTACGCTTTTTAAATTAAAGAAATATCTGAACTATTTGCATATACTGCATCAACACTCCATAATTAGGGTCAACTCGTGAGGAATTGAATCGAAGTACACTTGGTTGTAAGCATAGCGGTTTATCATGGCTCAAATCGTCTGGTGACGTCTACCTTTGCAACTGATTTGGCCCAGTTTGATTCAGAGCAGGTGAACGTTGCACAGGTAGGGCAAGGTGGATTTGCTGACTCTCAGCAACATTCATTGTACTTGTCAGAGTGAAACCAGTCTTGATGCCCTACAGCCTGAGGCAACGGAGGACCCGTCGCAAACTGTGAGTGCTCAGAACTGCATCATCAATGAAAATACAATACATGTCAATACACTTCATGATTCACAAGTAGTACAGACTGAGATAAGTCATTTAATATCACCTCCTTGTAATGATTGTCATCATTCAGTTATGTTTTCAGATAGCATAGGTAGAGGGCTTGGTAAACTAATCAGTAATAACCTGAGTTACTGTACCCAAAATGATTGTATGCCAGGGTCAAGATACAAACAAGTAATGGCATCAGTAATAAAAAATGATTGTATTAAAAGATTTTTAGAAATATTTGCAAGGTTGCTAAAAAAAATAAATAAAATAAAATAAAATAAAAATACTTTATTTCAGACCTTGATCCATATGATGTTAGTAATACACACTACTTATAAGCTATGTTAGTGACAAACGAAAAACAAGATTTAATTCATATATCTGCTGCACTCACCAGACGCACCGGGTATATGTACATGTACACGTACCCAATGCGCCATAATGGTGCAGCACGGCTTATTACTAATGACCTTCAGAATGTCATTGCCGCTCCCCCGCACTCTGCGCATCATAGAAGCAGTCTTCTTACGTATAATGGTACTGAAACCATCAGTACGTGCTTCCGCAAACATTCCTGATGCGCTACAGTAACGTGGGAGCCCCAACAACATCCTGAACGTATTATTATACTGAACTCTGAGGGCGTTGTATGCCCTCTGCGTATATCGAACCCACAGAGTACACGTGTACAAAGATTGACAGAAAGCCTTGAAAAGAGTTATTTTGACTTCTGGTGTACAACGTGCGAACCTGCGGGCCAACATATTGCATCGAACAGCCAACGCCCTCCGTTCTCTTTCCATATCCGCATCATCCTTTAGGTCCTGCGTAACTATGTGCCCCAAGTACTTAAAATCCAGCACTCTTTCAAGGGCCACACCCCTTAACATAACCGGTGGCATATTATGTGCTGGTTTTTTATGCTTCGCCCTAAACACAAGCAGTTTGCTTTTTTGCACGTTGTACACAAGCCCGTGCGCTTCAGCATAGGCCTCACAGACCGCCAACAACTTCCTGAGTGCACTGATTGACGGACTCAGCAGCACCATGTCGTCCGCGTAACTAATACTATTGATACACAGTCCATCAATAGAACAACCAACATGAGTACGACTGAGCTCGACAATCAGTTGGTTAACATACAGGTTGAAAAGCGCTGGTGAGGTCAATCCACCCTGTCTCACCCCGCATTCCAACCTGTACTCCTCAGACAACTCGTTGGCCCATCTTACTTGATTGGTTTGATGGCCGTACCAATACTGAAACATATTTGTTATGGCGTCAGGCACTCCCGCATCGCGCATCTTACACCACAAGACGTCATACCTTACCAGGTCAAATGCCCTGGAAAGGTCTAGGAAAGCCGCATATACAGGCGTACTTCTCTCCGTATAGTACCTGACAGTATGCTTGAGGGCCAAAATAGCACATTCAGTTGATAACTGTGGCTTAAAGCCGAACTGAGCATCGTGTATTTTAAGATGTTTACTAATTTGACTCTCAAACACACCGTCAAGTACTTTGGCCGTAATGGTCGCCAGTGAGATCGGTCTGTAATTACCCTTGTCACTGGCGTCACCGGTTTTATTTTTCAATATTGGTACAACCACCGTTCTCATCAACGCAGCGGGTAGGTACGAGTGTCGGATACAGAACGTAAACAACAACGCTAGCAGTCGTGGGAGATGCGGACCGGCATGCTCAAAATGTTCTATGCTAAGGCTGTCATGTCCCGGCGACTTGCCGCGTCTCATACTTTTAATTATTTCTTTAATCTGCTTAGCCATAATGCGAGCAGGCACATCTAACACAACAGCCCCAGCAAAGACACCACTGACATTCGACTTCGCAGGTAGTATTGTAAACTGTTTTTTAAACAGGTTTGCGATCTCCCCGGGCGTGTTTACACCATCGACACTCACCGGAATTTAATTTTATTTTATTTTTTTATTTTATTTTTATTCAAATGGAACAACAAACAGCTGCAATATAAAACATAGAAATAAGAAATATATACATAACTTAAAAATAACATTGCAGCCCACAACGCTGTTCACAGCTTAACTCTAGGATACATAATATTAAAAATAATCGCTAGGGTTACAAATACAAATACAAATACAAAAAAAAGATTAAATAAAAATACTAAAACTTGTAAAAAAAAAGAAAACAGTAAATGGTGTATAAATATTTAAGAAAACTCCTTTAATATGAGTTTTTTAAACTTATAGTGAGAACATGCAAAAATGTCAATATGCTCGAAAGTTCTATTGTAGGAATCGACCATTCTGCGGACAGGCGAACGCAGGCCAGAGTTGGACTTGCAAGTGCCAACTGAAAATAATCTGCCAGCGCGCACTTTTCGCATGTGGACCGTCCTAGGAACCGCATAACATAACATATTGGACAGTTCAATACAGTCAAATTTATTTCGAGCAATATTATATAAATTCATGGCTTCTAAGTACCTACGTCTATTTTCAAGTGTTGCGAGCTTATATTTAGCGAGTAAATCATGGTAGGGCAAATAATATCCATAACATCTGTAATGCATAGCACGTAAGAACTTGTATTGAACACACTCAATCATTTCAATATACTTTTTGTAGTAAGGACTCCAAACGGACACGGCATACTCCAGCTGGGAGCGTACAAGAGCCTTATATAAGCATACATAGGAAGAAGGCTTTTTAAAATCGACTGTTGATCGCATGACAAATCCATATAGTTGATACGCTTTATTAACAATTTTTCCGATGTGTAGGTCTAAGCAAAGCTTAGAATCGAGGGTAACACCGAGGTCTCGAATAGAATCAACTTTAAGTAGGGGGGCATTGCATAACGTGTATGTATGGTTTATTATGGTTTTATTTTTTGTGAAGTTTAAGAAGTTGCATTTGGGTACACTTAGTTGCAACTTATTTTCCTGACAATAACAGGATAGTCTGTCCAAATCTTGCTGTAGCAGAAGGCAATCATTTTGTTGTCGTATGGCTCTATATACCTTGAGGTCGTCGGCATATAATAAAAACTTAGTATTAAGAAAACATTGGCTGATGTCATTAATATATAAGATAAACAAAAGCGGACCAAGTATGGAGCCTTGAGGCACACCAGAGGTCACTTGCGCGATGTTTGATTGGTGACCATTGATTACAACCCTCTGACTTCGGTTGGTAATATAAGAAGTAAACCACCTCAGAAGATTCCCACGAATACCGTTGAACGCTATTTTATTAAGCAGTATTTCATGGTCTATCTTATCGAACGCCTTACAGAAGTCCGTATACACTGCATCTACTTGTACACGGTTATCAACACAGTCAAACAAAAAGCTAGAAAACAATAATAAATTGGTATTTGTCGACCGACGCTTAACGAAACCGTGCTGTTGTGGAATCAGTATGTTGTGGAGTACAGGATAGATTTCGTTATGAACTAACCTTTCAAAGAGTTTCGACAATGCAGACAGAATGGAAACAGGACGATAGTGTTCAACGTTGCGTTTGGATCCACTTTTGTGAACAGGCACAATGTACGCATGCTTCCACAGATCAGGTACAACTCCCTCAGTTATACACTTATTATAAATAATAGAAAGAGGTTTACAGATGGAAGTCGCAGTTTTCCTAAGAAAATAAGGCGACAGTCCATCAGGTCCTGGGCCCTTCGCTGGATCTAAGGAATTAAGCTCCTTCAATATGTTCTCTTCACTGAAAGAAAGATCGCAAATAGAGACATCATGTAGTGCGTTATTGTCCTGCGGAGGCTTCCATTGAGGTAACGAAGGAGATGTCGGTTCATAAACCGAGTAGAAAAAGTCAGAAAACATATTACACACCATGTTTGGATCATTTGTTTCAGCATTATTGTATTGAAGCTTAGATGGAATACCAGGCTTGTCTTTACGATTGGAAACATAGGTCCAGAAGTGTTTTATGTTTTTGCTTAGATTATCCTCTACAGCACCAATATACAAATTGAAACACTTAAGACATGTATCTTTAAACTGTTTCCTATAATTTGAAAACGATTCATAGTCTGAAATGTTATTATATTTCTTCCACTTGATCCATGCCTTTTCTTTCTTTTTAGAAATAGTTATGAGAGTACGAGAAAACCATATAGGATAGCCAACTGATCTAGGTCGGGCCAATGGAGTGTCTTGTTTAATAATATTATCAATCTCAGTGTAGAATTTATTCAGAGCCATTTCAGAATTCAAAGGGCACAGCAGTTCAGACCAGTTTAGTTGCTGTATGTTACTGTTAATATTGTCAAAGTTGGCCTTATGAAAACTATATTTGTGAAGCGGAATTTTAGTCATAGGGATGATTTTGACATTAAGACATGTCTCACACAACAGGACTGGATGGTAGGTGTCTATCGGAAGTAATGTAGTTGCATTCTGAGAAACATTACAGGGATTGTTGGAAATTACCAAATCAAGAGTTTTGCCTTTATCATTCACTATATTGTTAAATTGAGAAGCACCCAAAAGGGAAATTAAGATCTGTAAATTTGCGCAGGCCAAAGGGCCTCCAGAATACAAAGTACCAATGTTCGAGTTATCTGTCGCAGAGGAAACTAGCCAATCAGCTTCAGGGAGATTATAGTCTCCTATTACAAAGAAACTATCAACACTAGAATGGCTTAAGACTTCTTGCAGCAATTCAAAGTGCCTGTCATACACAAAAGTAGGAGTTTTAGGTGGTATGTAAGCAGCACTCACAATATGTCTTTTATTATTGACAGAGCTAGGCAACTCAACCATAATGTGTTCAATGTGAGTGTGTAAGCGATCACTACACTGTGCGGCTGAAATACTTAAATCAGAAGGTTTTAAAGAGCGTAAAACAGCAATCAGTACACCTCCACCGTCTAATTTATTAGTAGCAGTGCGATCACGATCACAACGGTACAAAAGGTAACGCTGGTCTATGACCTCACTATCAAAAATTTCCGGCGTTAGCCAGGTTTCTGTTAAAATAATTATATGGTACGTATTCATGAGGATATTTTTGAGTAACTGGTTTAATTTTGTGCGAATACCCCTGCAATTTTGGTAGTAAATGGTGATATTTTTATTCGACATTGTTAATAATAAAATATAAATGTGTATAAATGATAAGAGTGTGTTCAAGCAGCAAGTATGCTAAGGATGTAATGAACAAAATGTCAGTAATTGAAATGAAAAGAAATATAATTGTAATTATTCGAATTGGTAGAAGGAGGCAGTATAGATCGCAACACTTTATAACAACGACAGCAACAGATTTCTTAGCAATAATACAGATAATTTTAAGTTTTATTAACAAATTGGTTGAATTTATATGGTGTGAAACAACAGTTATTTTACAATTTATACCATGATAAAGAACGATAGACAGTTTACAAACACAAAAAAAACATAAACAATACAGGCTAAGGACAGTTAACGCAATGCAGTAATTACAAGTATCGGTTGAATAAAAAGAACAGTCGAGAGCGCACATGCAACAATTACTGAACATTAGACTTATTAACAACACTATTGATTTTCGCGATGTCTGCATCTGATCTAATCGCAAAAGCAGCTTCACCGTCTTTCTTACGTACAAGGATAGTGCAATTCTTAATCCAAACGTAATTATATTGGTGAAGCTTTGCCGCTTCCTTACACTTCCGAAATAATATTTTGTTTTTTAAAGTTAAGTGTTCGTTAACATAAATATTTGTAGAAGACCCAGCTATACCTATTTGATCTGTTTTCAGTGACTTTGCCTGCCGGAATGCGCTAAGAACATTGTCGCGCAATATGCGTGTGGAGAATTTCACTATAATATTCTTTGGCCGATTAGTTTGTTGGTGGGCGTGTGGTACTCTATGGATGGCTATTATTTCCTTTTGAGGTATGGAAAAGCCAATGGCATCCCCAATCGCCCCCAACACTTGCAAGAGATTTTCACCACGCTTGTCGGGTACGTTACAAATCTCCAGATTACACTGTCTCGCTTGCTGTTCAAGCGCTTCAATTTTGGAATGCCAGGTTTGGGGTTTAACTTTTTGGTGTGTTTCCAAAACCCACGAAAGTCCTTCTTTTTGTGTCTTGAAGCCAATATATCCATTTTAATTTGGTCTTGTTTATTCTGACAAAACTTAAGTTTTTGTTTAAAAATCTTGCGGGACTCCACCATAGCATTATATATATCACCTGTGCTTGGTTTACCATGCCAAACCCAATTTGTAAACTGTTGCCTGGAGTTCCGGTGAGCGTCCCTAACATGCTTGTTCCACCCCAGGATAGGTCGACCCTTTACAACCCCCACCCTACAGTGACTGACATAAGTGGCCTCAGCAGCCTCCCGTAATGATAAAACAATGTTATGATATAAATTATCAATTACTTCCCTATGTTCTAGCTCATTACACATAGTGTCACAACATTGACCTAGATCACTAGGAAAATCCATTTGCCTTAATTTTGAGTTACATTCTGTGGTATACAATTCAATCTGATCTATATTACGTTCACCCCACGTTACTTTATTGATTTGAAACTCATGTAATGGAGTCAACTTTGGCCTGGCTCCCATCATATTACATTGCAGCTCTAACGGGAAGTGATCTGACCAGTAGCTATCATAATGTACCCTAACAGATGTTACAGACTTCCACGCTGCCTCGGTTACCAAACAATGGTCAAGCCACCGACGGCTACCGTGCACATCACTTACAAAGGTATAAGAATCAACCCCCAGTTTAATTAAATCGGCACAAAACCAATTTTGTTCTGAACAAAAATTTAACATTTCCTTCCCAAATAGTTCCCCGGGATGTGCATTAAAATCTCCTAATATGTATACGTTTTCAGTATCGCTACTTTCTATTATGGCCACGATCTCACTCAAACATTCCACAAATTCTAATAAATTATCAGGTGAATCAGTAGGCATATACACATTAAAAATTAAGCTAGATCGGTCCAACACACTAACTTTAATAGCAACAACGCGATCACTATTGCATGGAATCACAGTGACTGAATCAAATAGCGAGTTCCGCCATAGCAGGGCTACGCCTCCGAACGGGCGACCTTGTAACATTACACCTGTGTCCATTGCTGACTTGCCAAAGAAACTAAAGTCCTTATTTAATTCTCCCAAGCACGGTATTTCACTAGATTGTAACCAAGTCTCTTGGAGTCCTATCACATCAGCGTCACTACTTAGCATCTTAACACACTCAAAGGATCTTTTAAAAGATTTACAATTGAAACTAATTAACTTAGTTGAAATGTCCTTGTCCTTAGTGTGCACATCCATTATTTTTGTTCGGAATTAATAACACTCGATTTATGATTATCACCCTTATTCCACGTTTTGTTGTACGTAACATATCTGCGGAAAGATATTCCACTCGGCCACAGATTTTCATTCATAAATATTGATAATTTATCCTTAGGAATCATGAACTTATAGGCCTCATAATCCTTTTTTTGTTTCATATCCATTTTATCCAAGTTTACTTCTACCCCCGTTTTACATTTAATATATGCGGTTATGTCAGTCGCCGAGCAGTCCTTGCTTACGTTATATATGTAAAACGGTATGTTTATATTAGCGGCCTTAAACTTATATTCAGACGTAACATCGGCAGTCCCTTTCTTGCCAATGAATTTATTTTTATTCCGCTTTCTTTGTACTAACGTCCATTCGTTAGTTTTAGCCTGCATTGTACCCGGTGTCACTCCTGAAACAACAGCCGCGGCCTCAGCGTACGAATTTGTATCGTTTTGTTTCGCTACTTCCGTAGAAACCAACGTATCCCTTAGCGAATTCCTCGCCTCAGCTAAACCAGTTTCGCCGGGCGCTCGCGTCACCGATAAGGATTGCGCGAGTGAGACGGTATTACGATGCTTTGGTGTAGGTCTGTGCGAAACAGATTTATTTGTGTACTGAGGTACCTGCGAGTTATTATTTGTTGAGTTCAATACTTCAACCAACTCATCTGATGAAATATGCGGCAGCCCAATAGGTCCACTTTCGCAATCAAAACTCTCCATAAGTCCCGCTCCTCTTCGCCTGTTATTCACAAAATTTTTCACCTCCGGAGATGAGACTTTCACCATATCCTTGGTGACATAACTGTCCTTTATAACAGCTATATCATGCTGCAACATTATGATATCTTTTAGCAACCTCGAAGCATCCAAATGGTCGAAGGTTACCGGTGGTAGACGATGGAGGTCTCTTGCAACGAAGACTGGCAAGCACTCAGGGTCGGTTTCCTTGATTATACATAGGATGTCCTCCATATCACGTTTTTCTTTACCATCTCCTTTACGATTTATGTTGCGACTACTGGTTTGCATTGATTCAAAAAGCAACTTTTTGGCCGTTACAATTTCCTCACTTTTGAACGCCGTGTTACACAAACGTATTATACTGTCTTCGTCCATCACATCTGCCTTATTTTGCACAAAGGCGAGCAACTCCGATATAACAATGTTGCAATTGCTACATTTAACAGTATTTAAAGCCATTATCACAGGCACTCGCGTCGTAACTACTTAATTCGTTCGTTGACGCATAGGCACGTCACACACGCGTCGTTCGCGCCGCTGCCAAGTACCGACTGATGATAAAGCACTGCACATTAGCAACAAGATCAAAACAGCAGAAAATAAAATAAAAACCGTTTGGAAAGTCATAAATAACGAGACTAACAGAAAGAAAATTCGTAATAATAGCTTTACATTAGATACAGCATGTGGTCCTAAAAGTTCTAATCAGGCAGTAGCTCAAGAATTTATAAATTTCTTTACCGATATACCAATAAAAACTACGGAGACTCTTAATTCCTCAACTGAAGCCTCAATTGGCTTATCAAAGGCCAAAGGTCAAAGTGTCAAAGTGTCTGGCTGCCTGGCTGAATTTAAATTTAAACACATTAACCCCATGACAGTTATTAAAGCTTTCCGGCAAATTAAAATCAAACTGACCAAAGATTTATGGGGAATGTCTATCAAAGTTTGTACATCTATACTTGAGACCCTATGGTCTCAAGTATAGATGTACAAATAAAATGAACAATTAAAGCTAAGTACGGGGCTATCCCCGTACTTAGCTTTAATTGTTCATTTTATTTATGTGTAGACCAAGGAGTTTTCCCTGATTTAATGAAATACAGTAAAGTCATACCTCTTTTCAAATCCGGGGACAGTAAAGATGCCAATAATTATAGACCTGTATCCGTGTTACCAGTTTTTAGCTAAGTTTTTGAAAAAGTAATGTTTAATCAAATGCTCTATCATTTCAACACCAACAGAATTTTACATGATCAACAGTATGGTTTCACCAAGGGACGTTGTACAACTGACGTCGGTGTAACCCTATTAAAGCACATATTTGCTGCGTGGCAAGAGTCTCAAGGCGCAATAGGAATTTTCTGTGACCTCTCTCCAAAGCTTTTGATTGCGTAAATCACGACACATTACTTTTGAAACTGGAGCATTACGGATTGGGTAAACTCTCACTTCTTAGCCTGCTTAAATCTTATTTGAGTGATAGAAAACAACATGTTCAAATAAATGGTCTTAATTCACAGGGTTTGAATGTAAAAATGGGGGTACCGCAAGGCTCAATATTGGGTCCCTTCCTTTTGCTAGTATATATAAATAATCTACCCTATTTGTTGAAACACCAACCTCAAAATATAGTGTTGTTTGCTGATGACACTTCTCTAATTTTTAAGATAAATAGACGGGCCCAAACTAGATGACGTGAATGATGCCCTACTGCAGGTTCAAAATTGGTTCACAGCAAACAATTTAGTATTAAATGAAAAAAAAAACTAAATGTATAAGATTTTCATTACCGAATGCTAAAAGTAGTGATTGTGAGATAATATTGAATAAAGAGAAACTCGAATTCGTAGATAAAACAGTTTTCCTGGGGCTTACGCTTGATTCAAGGCTACAATGGGGTTCTCATTTAACATCTCTTGCGGGGCGCTTAAGTTCAGCAGCATATGCCATTAGAAAAATCCGTCAATGCATTGATGTAGATACCGCTAGACTGGTCTATTTTAGTTACTTCCATAGTATAATGTCTTACGGTATTTTACTATGAGGACGGGCTGCAGATATTGAGTTTATATTTATTCTGCAGAAAAGAGCCATCAGAGCCATATACAATCTTCGTAGGTGCGATTCTCTAAGGGAACTATTTAAGGATATTGGCATCATGACGGTTAATTGCCAGCACATCTACGAAAACATAATGTACTTCAGAAAAAATCTGCATCTCTTCGGTAAAGAAGGTGACAGACACAATTACAGTACTAGAAATAGGGGCCAACTAGTTCAGCCAGGCTTCAGACTCGCTAAAGTAGACTCATAATTCATGGGGTACTGTGTGTGTATGTGGTACTGGGGTACTGGGGAGCTGCTATAATAAAATTCCACAAAGTATTCTTGAACTGAATGAGACGAAATTTAAAGCATGCATTAAACGCATACTATGTAAGCAAGCATATTACAAGTTGAGCGATTATATCGCAGATAAAAAGCCTGGCTCAATGTTGGTCCTGCTCCACAAGGACAGGGGCGCAAAAAATGATTGCATTAAATGGTATTGTTGGAGCTGCTGAAGATTGTACAACTATATATGCATTGTATAGATTCAATCTGTTAAGTACTATAGTACTTAAGTACTTACTTTGTAGTGCGTTTATATATAAACGCATAGCCCATATTGTGTGAGTACTATGTACTAGAAAGCTATCATTCACTGGAAACCTACTTTAGTTTTTGACTTGAATGTGCCCTGGCGGTTGAGAGTATGTCATGCTCACTCAAATGTCTCGCTGATGATGGCGCGTCTGTCGGACCATTTAGTTCCACTCAAAATGTTTGAGCTGAATGGTGCTGATCCATGCGTCATGTTCGTGAACGGGCGCTGTCAGTTGCGACTGGTCATCTCTTAGTTGCCATGGCTTATTTAATTGAATTATTTTGTTTTTACAATGGACACTTTTAACGTGCACATCTTGCTACATTGTTCTCACACAATTTACCATCTCGACATGAAATATGTAACCAAAATTTTTGTAACAATAATTTGATTTAAAAGAGTGTCCATGGAGTTTCTTGCCCGTTCTTCTCCATAGAGATCTACGCTAGGGAATGGGCAACTACAGTACTTTCACAGTTTTTGTCTTGTGACTGGGACTGTAGCTATATTTAAATGTCATCTTTGTTTCGACAATTCAAAAGTGCCTGTTATTGGCCTACTTGAAATAAATGCTTTTGATTTTGATTTTGGTAGTCTCCAAGTGATTTTAAAAAACTCATCACATTATTTGTTCATATAATTATTGGTAGAAAACTGTAGATTCCGCGGTACAAACAATTTAATTGTATTTTTATATACTTATCGACGTTGAAGTTCTAACACCATGTCGACGTAAGTCAATGTTTGGTGGTTTTCAAATTTTGATGCCGTTTGCTAGAGAATTGGAAGAAGCATTGCCAGTCAGAAATAAGCAACGTCTCTATATATCTTGAAGTGAATACAAATTAAAAAATGGTTTCCTATGTTCAATTATGCAGTTTTTTTAATAACTTTCAAAATTCATATTTTTTACTCACGTGGTAGTAGGATTTAGCTGATCGACAGATTCAATGATTTCATAACAGTGAAATTATGAAGCGGTTACTGTACATGGTGATTGGTGTTTAGGTGCATTCCTTGTACTGGGGAATGGGGAATACCTTTATGAAAGTTCACGTACGAACTCTGTCGACGGCCACGTGTTTGATCTTGCCGTACAAAGTGAACACGACGTTTTTGAGTTTGAATTAAAAAAAAAATACAAATTACAATCATTTATTTGTAAATATGGGTAGACAATTAGATGGATGTATTACTGCAAATTATTAACATCAATATATTGGTATTTAGTATTTGTTTATAATTACTAATATGAAAAAATGCGGCTTACACAAATCACAAAACCACTTAGATAATAATTATGCACTGTAACGGATTTGTCAGTACTAATCATCAATTGTAAATGTGGATGAAATGTAGACAAACAATAGAATTATAAGATCATCCAAAACACAATTCAACACTTTCGATGGTCAACTTTTGCTTTACATTACGAACATCTCCAATCCACATATCAACTATTGGTAGTCTGTATACGTTAGAACTTTGCAGTTCTATGATAGAACTTTGCCATTCAGTACTGCCCTCCTGAAACGCACATTAAGTTTATTAAATATTTATTCAATTATTGTTAAATATTTTAAATATAAAAACTTAACAGTCTAACAAAAAGGACAAAACATTCAGAATTTACGAATGTATCAAAAGTATCTTACCACACATTTATCGGTAGCTGCTGGTATGGAATAAAATACAGGAGACTGGTTGGTCGAAATTGGTCCAATCACTAAATCATTCCATGCCCACAACTTTACTGATGAAGCCAAGTTGTATTTAGAGTGTGGAACCGAGTCCAGGCAGTTGTATTTCAGTGTTTGACGAACAGAATCTGCACGATCACGTAACCATGTTAACTGTTCTCTTGAAATCTGAAACAAATGTACTTAATATTATTTGTTGAAAGATTGTGTTGAGTTGAAAGTAGTGGTGAGTTTATAAACGTGACCCAAGTTTGAAGATCCTGGATTAATATCCTAGCCAGATACTTGATTTTGTGTAACTTATTAAATCGGCATTGTTGTCAACTGAAATGAATAGTGATGATTTGTGAATGTAACTTACATCTGCATATAGATCCTTCAATTGAACGTTCTCTTCGTGCAACCAGAAGGTTCCTTTACTCGGATCATGAGTGAACTCTGGGGTTGTTTTACTTGTCCTTATACATGTTTCCTTGGTTGCCATATTGCAGTACACTGTCATTGGATTTCCTGCTGGTCCCAAATAATAGGTGCCTGCAACAAAATTTTATTTATTGTCTACTTTTTAATTGTGTGCTTGAAATTTTAATACACACTCAAAAACGAAGCGGCCAACCCTGATTTTTATTTTGTTAGCCTGTACTGTCCCACTCTTGGGCAAAGGTCTCCCACCATTTCTTGGACTTTTCATTATGTTGCTCCTCTTTTTGCTAATGATCTCCAACCAAGAAATTAACCAATCAAATCTAATGCTACAATATTCAAACAGATATTCTTCTCACCGCTTTCCAATTCGCTGGGTGCAG
This sequence comes from Xestia c-nigrum, assembly GCA_916618015.1. Taxonomy (NCBI): domain Eukaryota; kingdom Metazoa; phylum Arthropoda; class Insecta; order Lepidoptera; family Noctuidae; genus Xestia; species Xestia c-nigrum. The sequence goes on along the minus strand of OU745247.1, from coordinate 19,817,263 downwards.
ATTTACAAAGTGATTCTGCCGGCCAATCCTTTGTCCCGAATTCTGTCAATGTTACGCCTGAAATAAAATTATTATACTAATTATTATGTCAAGACATTATTCAATAAAGTTTGCAGCGCGGTTGACTGTCTAGAAGGCATGGAATATATCTATACTAAAATTATAAAGCAGAAGAGTTTGTTTGTTTGGTTGTACACGTTAACCTCAAGAACTACCGAGACGAATTGAAAAAATCTTTTGTGTTGGATAGTCCATTTATCGAGGAAAGCTTTAAGCTATATAACATCACGCTACAATTATTAGGAGCGGAGCAAGAATTAAAAATGTTGCAAAAACGGGGGCTTTTACATTTCGATTTTCTGTCTTATGTGACGCAGACGAAGTTGCGTGGGTCAGCTAGTTATGTATAAAGTCGTACTCTTGACCGTTTAAGTTCATAGTTGTCAAACCCAAACAACCGAAAACGGCGTCAAATTGCTTCTCCTACATGTAAACTGAATGCACAAACTTTTAAATTAAGAACTCTTTGGTCGAGCTGTACTTTAATTGTGTTCTTAGAACCATTCGATGTCCCCTTGCTGCCAACGTTTTATTTTGAGACAACATTTGTAGTTGTTTTTCGAGTCAGATACTAGTAAGTACAATTAATAGTGAATACTTACCATTTGCTTGCACATTTCGTCGATATCGGTTGCTATATTCAGCCATCTAAGGAACGAGTGGAAAATCAATTAATAAAGTAGATTCATTCCTATAAAATATTTGACCGCGGAATAAAACAGGAATAAACAGTCACTAGAGTAAAACTGATTTTTTAGGATATTTCTTGGTCATTGTTCATCAGATCAAGTATAATGTTTTGTTTGATTAAAGATTAGGGTTTTTCTTGTTCTGTAAACATTTTTTACATCTTCAATGCGGTCTCTTTTCTAAGCAATTGAAAAAAGGAGGAGGTTCAATATCTACGACTGTATGTATTTTTTATGGTATCAAAACAGTTGCGCGAAAGACATTTGCACGAAAGACACTTGCGCGAACCCATTTGCGCGAAAAGACAAATGCGCGAAAGGACAATTGCGTGAATGGAAACTGGCGCGACTGGACATTTGCGCGACTGGCCACACAAGTTAATCTGTGGAGTAAATAAACATCATCACGCCTTAAAATAGAGGTTTAATTGTGTTTCCCTCATGGGTGTAGTTTTCATGGGTTTCAGGGTCGCTGGTAACAAAAATTATGTTAAAGTGAAAATCCAAGATGGCGCGAGGGAAATTTTATGTTTTTTCATCATGGGCGCCATTTTAATGGTTATAATTTAATTGTACATATACCAATGATGAACGATTAGAAAATCTTAAAAAACATAACTCAGATCAAGCTGCTAGCACTATGTACAAGCTTGAAGTTTTATTCCCATAGACGAGGAAATCATCAGCGGAAAGTCAACGTGCTGCATTCGCGACGAGGGCTAATTACCTCAAGCTTACTCGTGCCCAGCGTTGGACAAACTTCGACGTCGTCCAACGCTGAGCGCGGGGCAATACTCACTCCTCGCCTCAGGCAGCATTCGGTTTGCTCGTATAGGCTCGCCCGGCCGCAACTATTTTTTTTTTTCAAATAAGTACTACGAGTAAGTAACCTTGTGTCTGACCACAACTCGCCTTATGTGAAGTGTTGACACGGCCTCAAGATGAGCACATTTGCTTATAAGAAACCGATTCGCTGGAACTTTGAAGAGATCTAAATTATAATGATCGGGAAACAGCTTTACACAATAAATGTGGAAGCATAGCGATTTGTTCGGGTCCGTGGAACTTCAACCAATAATCGGTGATGCTCCGCCGTATCTCGCCCTCGCGCGATGATGCAATCGGGATATCAGTGATGGGGATAGCAGATATGCCCGCGGCGCGTGTAAGCTCCAGGTCGTAGCCCTTGCCGCGCACGCACCTGACGATTGTTGTAGTGTGTGGTCCAACATTAATAAGCGGAGTGATCCCGGTCTTTAATATTAGGTGATGGTCTAAGTTCACTGCACTCAAAGTTTTTCCTATCTCCATATATTTTATTCGTTCAATCGTCACGCTCATCATTTGGCAAGTTAATTAAGTAATATCAGGTAAACTATGCCGTCGGTTAGTACCACAGCAAGTCTTAGTCATTGGCATAATTATGCTCATTATCACTCCCAAGCAGCCTATAATGCCTGCCTGGAGTGTTATGCTTAGATGCACCTTCTAGTACACTCACATTTCGCCAATTATGTTTAAGTCACACGTTAAGGAGTCGAGCCTATTATCCTTAACTGGGCATATAACCAAACCCCGTAACTGCAACTGAGAAATTCATGATGGAAAAACAATTGACACTTAAGCTGACCGCGACCTGGAAATCGACCCCTGCATTTGCTAATCAACATCACAGCACTACAACAGTTTTTCAAGTATATACTTACTCTTATTGGTAATCGTCCCATGCAGCATGTAACAGTACGTATTGTGGAGCCAGACTGAAATTATAAATCCATAAAAAAACATGTTAAAACAAAATTTACTTGCTGAGTTCAATGATAATACTAGCAGTTGCAGCAAATATAATAGGTACTTAAAACAAAAAGAAAAAAAAGTGGCATTCGATAGGCAAGCCAAAAATATGTTTAAACACCTTTCGTCGTATTATCGTGAACAATTGCAAAAATGAGTTGGTGTCGTGGTATTCTCTTAAAAACATCAAGGTTTTCTATTGAGTTATCCGTCAGTTAAGGCTGATTTTGAGTTGAATTAGATTATGTCGATTATATGTTGAATTATATAGAGTCATGTCAAAATGTCATCAATTGTGTATCAATTGAGAAAGTGACAGTTTGCCTTTGTGAAGTGTTCTCCTGACCGTTTTCTGGTGGTGCGCTCTCTCTTCTTTTACTCTCATAATCTGATAGGCCGCATTCTGACACAACTGGATAGAGATCAAGCACAGGAGCAATGGCTTAACGTGCTTATCGAGAAACGGGGATATTGTACCGCCTACTACCAAACTCGAGGTAGCTACTGAGAAATTCTTACTGGAAGAACCACACTTTTTGCCCAACTCGGGAATTGAACCCAGGACCTCACAGCAGCTCAGCAGACAAACGGAGCTGTTAGAAGCATGTAGGTAAAAAATACAAAAAATTAAATATACAGGGTGTAAACCACCTCATCGATGGATTGAATAGTACGGGGGTCGTGGAGGTGGTAAAAGTTAAAACCTTACAAAAAAAAAATTGTATTTAATTTTTTTTTATCAAAAAGTTGTAACTGTGACCCCCATATCTCCGTAACTAGATGGTTCCCAGGTATGGTGTACAACAAAAAAATGATCGCAATGATGGAGAGAACAAGTGCCTTTCGGCTTCGTGAAGAGGTGTTTTTCACCCTATATATTTCGATTGAATTATATAAAATCTACGTTCCCAAATAAATAAAAAGACGAGATGTGAGGAATTTAAAATTTGTACTGTAAAAATTTTTTTCTCATGACTCTTGTTTAAATCAGTGTACATTCAAAATATGTGTTTGGGAACCTACATATATTCACACTACCTTGAATATGTTTGATTTCCAAATAATTTTGGTATTACGTTAGTATCAAATTCGCAGGCTCCGCAGGCCTCTTAAGATCACATTTAAAACAAAGTTTTCTAATTGAAAGCAAGTTGCTGACTTTATAGAGGTCTGTTGTGGGAACCTAAATGGTTTAAAATACATCACCTTGATAAGTGATCGCTGAGCTCTTTCCAGATCGAGTAATTTCATTTTGGAGGCTCCACCCCATATCGGAATGCAGTAAATTATTATGGTAAGTAAATCATCCTTTAGAGATGCCAATGTAACAGTACATTAGCATCTCTAAAGGATGATTTCAGTTCCTTTCAGTGTGTAAACAAGATAATTATCGATTGAAAGGGTAATGTGTACCAAGTATAAGAGATTTATTTATTGTATAGAATAATTCATATATCTATTTAGGGACTTTTACTTACCATGGTTATTGTACCACATGGTGATCCTGAAACAAAATCAAAAGCAGTTGTTTATAAGTTTCAATATCTAAACGACACCAATGTTCCTTTTCAAGAACACTTTGCAATATCTAACATGAATGCTATACGGAGAGCGTGCGGTGGTTTTTTACTTTCGGTGATACATTTCCACAAATCTAGAAAAAGGCTAATACGATGATTTCCGTTATCCACAGCATGTACGGTCGATCAATCAATGTGATTTACATTTTAACCCACAAATTCAATACTAAAAATGTAAACTAAGTAGAGTGGTCGATGGTACATCAGTGGTGGAAAACACCAACAGTAGTGGACAGCAAGAATTACTTTCCTCAGAATTATTAATTAATTAACAGGATATAATTTTTTCTGAGTATTAAATCATTTGAAACACGAAATTATTTATGTATATTTATACCTTAATAAATAATAATAACTGAAGAAGAAAATAATTTTCAAATACGGAACAAAACGAGATGTCATTATCGTTTAATTGCTAAGGTACTTGACAGTCTGCTTAATAACATTCTACATAAACATATTAGTCTACACGACGCCCAGTTCGGTTTTAGAGCTGGGCTTTCCACTGAGAGTGCGACCGTATGTCTTAAGCAGGCTGTCAGGTACTATACTGATACGGGAACGCCGGTATACGCGTGCTTCCTAGATTTGTCAAAAGCTTTTGACACAGTACGATATGACAAGCTGTGGTGCAAGTTGGATAGGGTGGGTGTACCGACGGAGGTTACAGCCTTACTGAAAGGCTGGTATGGCTCTCAAAGGAACCAGGTGAGATGGGCGGGAGCCTTGTCGGACGCGTATGGCATGGAGTGTGGTGTGCGGCAAGGGGGACTGACTTCTCCTCTGTTGTTTAACCTGTACGTGAACGACCTAATCGGCGAGCTCAGAAATACGCATACGGGGTGTCACATAGATGACGTAAGTGTGAACAACATAAGTTACGCGGACGACATGGTGTTGCTGGGGCCGTCGGTGGGTGCGATCAGAAAATTAGTAGCTATATGTGAGGCATATGCGGCGGAGCATGGACTGAGATATAACTCCTCTAAGTGCGAAGTTCTGATATTTAAGGGTACTAAAAATGCACCGGTCCGTGTTCCGCCTATTATGATAAACGGAGTTGCTCTGAGGGTGGTGACTATGCTTGCCGGATTGCCGCCGTGGGATCTGGAGGCGATAGTCCTCGCACGCCTGCATGAGTGGCGCGCGGAGGTACTACGCCGGGGGGAAACTCCGCTGCCGCGGCAAATTGCCGCTCAGCGGACTGACCTCCGGCGCGATCTCATGGCGACATGGAGAGAGCGACTGTCGCAACCCCGTGCAGGGCACGCCACGATAGTGGCGGTAAGTCCCCTCTTTGAGGAGTGGCTGGAGAGGCACCACCGGACACGGATGTTTCGGGAGGTACCTGCACCGAATCGGGCGGGAGGAATCGCCCGGGTGTCTCCACTGCGAGGATCGACCGGAGGACACGGTGGAGCACACGGTGGAAGTCTGCCCTGCGTGGGCGGAGCTCCGCCGTGTCCTCGTGGCGGCGATCGGCGGCGGCGACCTCTCGCGTCCGGCCCTGGTTCAATCCATAGTCCGGAGCGAGACGGAATGGGAAGCCGTCGCCTCCTCCTGCGAAGCAGTCATGCTAGCGAAGGAGGTGGCGGAACGAGAGAGGGAGAGATCCACTCTTCCCGGCCGCCGCGGGAGTCGCAACGGGCGTCAGGGGCCACGTGGTGGCTACCGGCCACCGTAGATGCGGGCCTGTGGACGGCTGGCTATGGGCTAGCTAGCCGTCCGGCCGTCTAACGACGACGACAGGCCGTGTCGATGGCGCGTTCGTGTTCCACGCGCGCCTCAAAGAGATGTCAGCAAAACGAGAGGGGCCCGCAAGGGCCGAAGCCTGCCGGGGTTGCGGGCCTGTTCGAAAGAGATACCGCGGCCCCGGAACGTAAAAGGCGAGGAAGGAACATGGATGGTTTTTAGTCAGTAAGAGTCTGACACTCCCTCCCGCTCCGCCCAGAGTGGGGGGGGTCATTTGATGATTTCCCATCCTTAAAAAAAAAAAAAAAAAAAAAGGGTGGTGACTAGCTTCAAGTACTTGGGGCACATTGTCAATGAGGACATGTCTGATGACGCCGATTTGGAAAGGGAACGAAGGGCATTGGCGGTACAAGGTAATATGCTTGCTCGTAGATTTGCCCGCTGTTCGGTAGAAGTGAAAATCATTCTGCTTAAGGCATACTGCCAATCTTTCTACTCGAGCAGCCTATGGGTGAGTCATACCCGGCGGGCCTCCAATGTCCTTAGAGTGCAGTACAACAACATATTCAGGATGCTGTTGCGGCTGCCTCGTTACTGCAGTGCATCCGCAATGTTTGCGGAGGCGCGCACTGACGGCTTTCATGCGATTATCCGCAAGAAGGTTGCGTCTATTTTTAAGCGCGTGAGAAGCAGCAGTAAGGGTATCCTGAAGATCGAGACGGAATGGGAAGCCGTCGCCTCCTTCTGCGAAGCAGTGATGCTAGCGAAGGAGGTGGCGGAACGAGAGAGGGAGAGATCCTCTCTTCCCGGCCGCCGCGGGAGACGCAACGGGCGTCGGGGGCCACGTGGTGGCTACCGGCCACCGTAGATGCGGGCCTGTGGACGGCTGGCTATGGGCTAGCTAGCCGTCCGGCCGTCTAACGACGACGACAGGCCGTGTCGATGGCGCGTTCGTGTTCCACGCGCGCCTCAAAGAGATGTCAGCAAAAGGAGAGGGGCCCGCAAGGGCCGAAGCCTGCCGGGGTTGCGGGCCTGTTCGAAAGAGATACCGCGGCCCCGGAACGTAAAAGGCGAGGAAGGAACATGGATGGTTTTTAGTCAGTAAGAGTCTGACACTCCCTCCCGCTCCGCCCAGAGTGGGGGGGGGTCATTTGATGATTTCCCATCCTTAAAAAAAAAAAAAAAAAAAAGGGTATCCTGAAGATGATTGCTTCACGTGCGGATTGCCCAATCCAAATGAGATGGATGAGCATCATGTTGGGGCTTTAGATGTTGTTTGCTAACTGCTGCCTGGCGGACTCTACCAGTAGACAAGCAGCACCTCGATGAGGTGGATGCAGAAGTTGAACGTAGAGCATCGCTTCCCCCTTTTGAAGATCCCGATGACCCCCTCCCCGCCATCACCCCGGAAGAGGTCAAGGATATTATAGATAAGTTAAAGCCTCGGAAAGCCCCAGGCGCCGACGGTTTCACAAATAGAGTTTTTAAAGCCCTCCCCGCTAGGCTCATAGTCCTTTTGGCTGCCATCTTCAATGGCGCCCTGAGCAATAATATTTTCCCCCAAACGTGGAAAGAGGCCACTGTTATAGGTATTCCCAAACCTGGGAAACCGAAAGCCCAGCCCTCCAGCTACAGGCCGATCAGTCTCCTGAGTGCTCTCGGCAAAATCTATGAAAGGCTTATTTATAAGCGTCTCAGAGATTATGCCGAGACAAAGGGCCTCATCCCGAAAGAACAGTTCGGCTTCAGGACCGAACATTCTTGCATACATCAAGTCCACCGCATCGTCGAACACGTTAGCGCTGGTTTCCAGCGTGGAGCGATGACAGGGGTGATGTATTTCGATATCGCGAAAGCCTTTGACAAGGTCTGGCACAACGGGCTGATATACAAGCTATACCAGCTTGGTGTGCCCGACCGTCTCGTGCTCATCTTACGAGACTTTTTGTCAAACCGTACCTTCCGCTACCGTGTGGGTAAGACGTTATCCTCTCCCCATCCGATTCGCGCCGGAGTCCCTCAGGGCTCCGTTATCTCTCCCCTCGCGTTCACGCTGTACACCAGCGACATTCCGAGGAACCAGAAGGTTCAAACAGCCCTATTCGCTGACGACACCGCGATCTATTACACTGGCCCTTCTCCGGATAACATCCGCCGCATTCTCCAGAAAGCTGCCGACTCGCTCGGCGCTTGGTTCCGTAAGTGGAGAATAGAAGTTAATCCCGAAAAAAGCCAGGCAGTTTTGTACTATAAGGCACGCCTTAAGCGTTCGCCAGGTCCCCCCATCACTATGATCGGCAAGCCTATCCCCTGGGAGAGGCAAGCCAAGTATCTCGGAGTTATTCTGGACGACCATCTGTCGTTCAAGGCCCACATCAAAGCAGCTCGTGACCGGGCTGCCTTTGCTATGGGCCGGCTCCACTTCATGATCACTAGGAAGAGCAAATTGTCACTCAAGTGCAAATTGCGTCTTTTCACCGCAGTCATCCGTCCCATCATGACCTATGCTTGCATAGTATTCGCGCATGCCCACCCGCGTCATATCCACACGATGCAGACCTTGCAGAACCGATTTCTCCGTAAGATCACCGGTGCCCCCCCTTACGTCCGTAACGATAGTCTTCACGTAGACCTTAGAATCCCCACCGTTAAGCAGTTCATGAAACGCCTTTCCAAGCGTTACTTCGACACTGCTATTAAGCATAGGAATCACCTAATCGCATCGGCCGCCCGTTACGACCCATCGCGTATTAGCTCCGTCCAACGTCCGCGTCACACCCTAGTCGCCCCCGACGATCCGATCACTATCTTGCAAGAGAGTAGGAAAGATAGCAGTACAGTTCGTAGAGCTTACAAATACAAACCGAAAACCTACCGACCTCGCCGCAGAGGTCCGGCGCGAAATCCCCGTTCAATCCCTCCCCGACCCTTGCTCGAGCCAGCCCGCGATGCTGAGCCTGTAGTAATAAATCAGTCCCTAAATAATGACAATCAGATCCAGCCTGTCCCTTTGCTGCCCCCAGCGAAGCCCTAAGCCGAGGTTCGTACCCCACAGGGGGTGCCCTTAGAGCGCTGTCGCTTAGTTTTTAGTTATTTTCTGGAGGCCTTAAATTCAAGGCATCCACAGGACTTGCCCGGTTAAGCAGAAGCCAGTCTTCTCAGACTGAACTGCGAGATGCCCAGACCAAAAGAAAAAAAAAAAAAAAAAAAAAATTGCTGCCTGGCGGAGGCCTTACAGGGATGTAGGTGAGGTGAAGTATCTGGCTCGCCGATTGATTGTTGTTTTGACGTGATAACGTCTTATAAATTGATAATACCAGCAACACTCATGAAAAATAGTAACGTTCCACCGTTCCACGTGTTTTATTACATAAAATAATGATTATGACGTTATCACGTAAATCTATCGTCCGTAAACCGACTTTACAGACAACCAATTTTTTATTATTTTTTTGTGTGTATTTATATGACTTGTATTTATTTTGTATTACATTTTTATATTATTTTTTAATTTGATGATTGAATTATTAATAATTGTGTAATAATTATGTTATGATTTCAATGTTATTGTATTGTGATTTTTATGTTTATTTTAATTTATCTTTGTATATTTTATGCTATGGACATTTGTCTGAAATAATCGTTTAATAATTATGACAGTGTTGCAATTTTTTAACATGTTTTCCAAGGGACGGGGTATTATACCGCCTACTTCTGAACTCCATGTCAAAGAAAAATTCCTAAGCAAAATCCCAGAAGACAAGTGTTACACGTGTATAGGTAGATAAAAAGAGAGAAAGATGAGAAGTGCTAACTCGCCGTGTTTTGTCTGTAAACAAGATAGGCAATCAATTAAAAAGCTGATTAAGATAAACCTTCTAGATTATTCGAAAAGTAGTGGTCAATTCAGACTCATCACAAAGCCGTCAACCAAGTATTTTGTACATCATCACAACATTTACACAACATCACTATCACTATCACTAAATATTATAAAACAAAGTTCCCCGCCGCGTCTGTCCCTATGTATAATATCTTTATAATTCCACGACGGATTTTGATGCTAGTTTTTTATATGGATAGAGTGATTCAAGAGGAAGGTTTAAGTATACAATTTGTAGACGGGCTAAGCAGCGGGCATCAGCTAGTCAAATCATATAACTTTACCCTAAAAAAAAAGAAAAACTAGTCAAAAAGTTCGAAGTTTGACCCAAAATACCGCAGTAACTAGAAGGTATGGTGTAGAACCAAAAAAATGATCGCAATAACGAGGAGAGTAAGTACCTTTTGGCTTTGTTAAGAATCTTTTTACACCCTTTATATAAAATTGATTAACGGGTTTACGTTTCTTCTTATCTGTTGTTGATAACACGATTTAAATCAAAACGATACAGTTTTAGATTATCTTCCTTAGTTCTTGATACGTGATCTGTCTATAAATGTTTTGCTGACTAATCTGATAAGGATCTATATAATTATTCCATTCACTCTATCTATGATTGTTACAGACAAAGGAATTATTGGAGTTTCAAATGTTTTGGTAGCTTTATTTGGCGATAAATATTATATGCGTTGGGAGTACCGTGGCTGATCTAGTTCTCAACTCTGCCGGCATCGACTTCGTGGGGGGCTCGTTGCTCGTTGCCGTCATCTGATCGGATCAACTCGTTCCTTGGCAAACTCACTCTCCGAAGAAGCGTCCGTGTATTTTTTTTTGTACCTTGCTTCATCATATTTGTAATCCGCATCGAAATGGGTATCATTTAAGAGAGAAGAAACGATTCAATAATGTATCAGAGATATTTGAGTGTGCAGCTTTAGTTTCAGGGTCTGTGTAGTGCACAATATATCTATTTTTCTAATTTCCGTTTGCCTTAGAAAATTACGACAAAGTTTTCATTCGGTTCGTTATCTGAGATATTTTACACTATTTAGATCGAACGGTTAGAAAACTATTTGAAAAACCTATTGAAATTTTTATTTATTTAAACTTTATTTACAAAAGTGGTACCTACATAGGCGGACTTAATGATAGGTAGCTGGTATCAATACAAACAAGTTTAGTGTTCGGCAAAATGTTCTAAAGTGTCACGTTTCCGAGATATGAACTATCAAAGTTAAAGTCCATTCACTGATGGAATCATTAGCACAACTTTGATTTCATCGGACACGCTTAAAACGTGTACTAATCGATTGCTGGTATCAACAAAAATATTTTTGTACGAAACAAAACATTCTATAGTATCACGTTTCCGAGATATGAGCTATCAAAGTTAAAATCCAATCACTGATAGCCATTCTTTTTTTTTTTTTTTTTTATTGACTTAGATTCTGGATTGTATAAATATTATTTATTTGATTTATTTATGTTTTTGTTTTAATTTATTTCTAATTAATTGAGTTATGTTTTTATTTTATTTTATTTTGATGTTAGTTGGCTTTATTTGATGTTTATTATTATTTGGAAATGGGTGTTATTTACCTGACAATAAATGAATTTATTTATTTAGCACAACTATGATTTGATCAGACACCGTACCCGTAGTATTCGTGTTTCGATTGATACACGAATATTACGAGTATCAATCGATAGCTGCCATCATTATCATATCAAGGTTGTGCTGAAGATGCTTAATGAATTAACTTAATCTTAGAATGTTTTGTTTCGTACAAAACTTGTTTGTATATATGCCAGCTATGGAATGATACATGTTTTATGCATGTCTGATCAAATCAAAGTTGTGCTGTAGTGTCCACCAGTGAACGGACTTTAACTTTAATGGGTCATATCTCGGAAACGTGACACTTTAGAACAATTAGTCCCATACAAAACTTGTTTGTGTTGATACCAGCTATCGATTTATATATGTCACCGTAAAATTGTCAAATACGTTATATTGTAATATCTCTAGCGATACTGTAAAGTCTCGAATTATTGTCAAATGAACATACTGCTTACAACAAAACGCATCATTGTTCGTGAAATGCATGCGATGGTAGTCAACTTACGCGGTATGGAGGGAAGGAGGCGTCTCCCTTGCCCAGTGGCACAACTCTCATGAAAAGATAATGCACTATTCCTGAGAAATACCGATTAATATAACATAACCTTAAAACACTTTATATTCCCCTAAAAAGCGTAGTCGACGGAGCCCCAATTCGCGGGGCCGCTATTTGCGAGTGCAGGGTTTAAAGGAACCTAATTAACCTAACGGGGGGGTGCCCCAAGTCCCGATTATGGGGGCAGAGATACTTCCGTATGTTCAGTTAACAATAATTCGAGACATTACAATATCGCGAGAAAAAACACGTTATATTGTAATACTAGCTGGCCCACGCAACTTCTTCTGCGTCACATAAGAGAGGATAAAAATCCCCGTTTTTGCATCATTTTTCAATGCTGCTCCGCTCCCAATGGTCGTAGCGTGATGTTATATAGCATATAGCCTTCCTCGATAAAAGGACTTTCCAACACAAAAAGATTTTTTCAATTCGAACCAGTAGATCCTGAGATTAGCGCGTTCAAACAAACAAACAAACAAACTCTTCTGCTTTATAATATTAGTATACGAGTAGATAACGTGTTTGACAATTTTACGGTGACATATATATTGGTCTCATGCATAGCCGCTACTTTGAAAAAAAAAATCAAAATGCCGGTTAAAAATCCGGAAACGCTTCATCCAAAAATGTTTCGAAGTACTCGTAGTTTGTTACATTAAAAAATATGCTAATATTTATTTGTGATTATTTTATATAAAAAAATGTGCGGGACTTCCACTTTATCAAAAACTTTCTAGTCACGAGGATGACGAGAAGATGTTTATAATTTTCTGAGAAGGCGAACTTAATTTAAAAAAAAAGGTTTAACTTACTTTGGGCAATATCAACATAAATGCTTGAAGAAGAGAGCGCACTGGATTTCATCTTTAGACGTTAAACTACGAGCATACTTTGCGCAATAACTAGCACTTTATTTATCGACCCATCAGTCTAGAAAAAGGCTATAATAATGACCATTCATTCATATTGAAATCTATACTATTATTATAAAGCAGAAGAGTTTGTTTGTTTGTTTGTTTGGTTGGTTGAACGCGCTAATCTCAGGAAGTACCAACTCGAATTAAAAAAATCTTTTTCGTTGGATAGTCCATTTATCGAGAAAGGCTATAGGCTATACATATACCATCACGCTATGACCAATAGGAGCGGAGCAGCAATAAGAAATGTTGCAAAAACGGGGGAAATTTTATTCCCTTTTGAGGTATTTCTCTCTTAAGTGACGCAGACGAAGTTGTGTGGGTCAGCTAGTGACAGAATAATTAAGTTATTTAAATACAAATAGGTAGAAGAGCTAAGTTTAGAATATAATAGTCAATATTTCTGAGATTTGCATAAAAAGCTATATTATAAATTCAAATAATAATACATCGGTCAAAACACGTTTCTTGAGACTTCAGCTCGAACCAAGGGCAGTAAGTATTGTGATCAAATAGTAGTATTTCAAAACATAATAGATTAATCCGTCAGTGAGACACCGTAAGCAAGATGTTTTAAGCTAAAGTTGATTGAAAACGAAATATGAATACATACATAATTAAAAAAATATTAATAAAAATAAAAAGATACGTAAGAAATATTTATAACAACTTAATTCTTAAAGACGCACCTGATATTTCTTGTAGTTTAAGAGATACGAACACTAAAAAAATGTATGTCAATACTTTGGCGCCCATCTTGTCGGTCGTCCAAAATTACACTGAAATCACGATTAAAAATAAGTTCTTTTAAACTTCCTTTAACTAAGGCTAAAGCAAACAGGCGCGGTGCGACGTAGAGCGACGCGTCACTGTGATGACGCACGCTACTGTTTAAGCTGAACAGACATTTTGCACTTCAGCAATAATTACTACTTTTCAAGACACGCGACACGCAGTGGGCGCCCATCAAGTCATGCGCAAAACATTCTATATGGATATGCTTGTCGTTGAGCGCTTCTTACTTAGCCTTTAAAAACCGTGCTAGCCGAAATCATACTATAAAAGTTTGAAAATAAGTGACAAATTAAAATCAGTTTTTTTCATCACGTGATATCGTACTGCCTGTAATTTCCGAAGGGCTATACAGAAGTGTACAGCCACATATGTTTTTAAGTTGTATGCGGATAATAGGGCCTGGGTAGGTACCATATACCTTAACCTCTAGTATGCCGTAATTATAGACACAATTAAAAAGCCATTGTGTCTTGTGTATATCTACGTTTGATACAAAAGGTTAACTTATACCCAAACATTTAATTATATGTTTAGTCCCTTCTGGATTCTTAATTTTTTACAGTCATTGTCTTCTACCCAGTTTTCCAATAGCCTATGTATTTACTTCGCTGTAAAAATTCAAAATTATTCTACGAAAACCAAGATATGCCACGATTGAGATCAAAATGGAAGACATAATGACATAATTGAAAAGATAGATGCAAAAGCGAGCGGCCTGGGTTCCTTCTGACAGCCTCTAGCTTTATAAGTTACAGGAACATCGGGGCCCCTTTGGCCGTGGGGCCATGGGCACGTGCCCAGTGTGCCCAATGCAAAATATGATTCTGTGGACAGCAACCCTATATACTAAATGGTGACGACAGTAAATGGAAACACTGGTACTACCAGTTAGGTAGGATAGGAATATTTTTAAACGCGCGTGTCTGCTTGAGCCTTAGATAATTAAGAAAGTATAAAAACACTTATTTTTAAAAATAATTTCAGAGTAACGGGGGACGATCAACAAGATGGACGCTAAAGTATTTTCATATATTGTCTTAGTGTTAGTAACTCTTAAACTTCAAAAAACATCAGGTGCGTCTTTTATATTATTCAGATTTAATACTTTTCAACGTATTTTTACTGTTGTTTACGTATGTTTATTTTTTTGTGGAATTAAATATTATCTCATATGTAAGTTATATTTGGTACAAAAACAAAAAACACACACAAATATAACATTGTATAAATAAACAATAAACAACCAATAATCTATCTAGGTAAAATTAAATAATTTGTTTCCAACGAATTTGGCTAAAGCTCTTTCGTTCGATGTCTCACTGACGTATTTATTTGTTTATTATGTTTTGAAAAACTACTATTTGCTATAATTGTTACTGTACTCAGTTCAAACTGAAGTTATAGAAAACATGTTTTTTTTTTAAGTATTGGTGATTATATTTTGATTGTTATGCAACTCTCGCAAATGTCGGCTACATTAATTATAGCTCTTGTATTCGTATTTGAATAATTTAATGATTCTGCTATTTAAATATAAACACAAGGACTATTTAAAATAGCGTACATGGTCTTCGATGTTTCCCGATTTCCATCCCCGGCTTATTCACCAATAATTAAGTAGACAGCGATATAATTTGTAAAAATAATTATTTCGGTCTACCTCTAATGAACATTGAGAATCATCGTTTGGTTTGTGAAATTTCTCATCGAAAGTTAAAATCCAATGCACGCTCTGCTTAAGGCATTCATGTAGGTATTGCCAAGGGTTCCTGAAAACGTACATTATACAGCGTCCATCAGATACTCAAATTTAACCCTACACACTTAAATAAAACTGCTTTTGATTTTGTTTCAGCACAATGTACAATAACCCTGGTAAGTACAAGTCATTAACATTAATCTTTGTATGCAAAAAAAATCTGTTATAATTTGCACATATTTAGCTTAATCAGCCTTTCTATTGATTTACTATCTTGTTCATATACTAAACATAGAGGCATCTCTAAAGACCTACCAATACTTTTCTGACTGCTCCGTCTGTCTGCTGAGTGTGAGGTCCTGGGTTAAATTCCCGGGTTGGGCAAAAAGTGTTGCTGGTTTTTTCAGTAAGAATTTCTCAGTAACAGCCTCGAGTTCGGTAGTAGGTGGTATAATATCTACGTGCCTCAGAAAACACGTTAAGTCCTGCGCCTGATCTCTCTCTGGTCGTGTCCTATTGCCGGTGCGGCGGCGTATCGAACTATGAGAGTAAGGCAAGAGAGAGTGAAGAAAATGTTCAAGAGTACTATTTTATTGCACTTTACGAAGGCAAACTGACAATTTTCAATATTGGAAATTTGGAATATTACATTTTGACACAAATCGTACTAATTGAACTCGACTCGCTTCTTATCTTATTCAACTCTATATCAGCCAGAGCCAGATCAGGCACTGACGGATAACTAAAAAAAAACCTGGTGACCTTGATGTTTTATGATCCATACCACGACAATTTGGAATCAGTCACGATAGTACGACGAAATTGTCGAACAGGGTTTATATATTTTGACCTGTCTACTTAAAATATTTGCTGTGACAGCAAATATATTTTGTTATAAAATGTTTTTCATGATTTTTTTATTTCAGAGTGGCAGCTCAATACTAAATCTATATAATGCCTGCTCGAGATCAGCACGGAACGCTGAACCTGCTGTAAGTACCTATTTGAAAAACAAATATTTTAAAACTGTACAGTGTTGTTGGTCAGCAAGTGCTAAAAATACCAAGCATGACGTCATGGGGTCGATTCCAAGGTCGCGGGCGGTTAAAATGTTAATTGTTTGTCTATCAAGAATGTCTCGGTTGCAGTTACGGAGCTTGGTTATGTGCCCTGTTGATGGTAATAGCCTCGACCCCTTAACATGTGACTTAAAGATGAATGGCGAAATGTGAGTGTGTACTAGAAGGTCCATCATGCTTAACACTTCGAGCCGGCATTATAGGCTGCTTGGTAGTGATAATGAGCATATGCCACTGACTGGCTGTGGTACCAACCGACGGCAAAGTTTACTTGATATTAGTTAAAAGCTTGGTGCCCAATTGTAATGGTAATCATGACTGAAAGAATAAAATATAATCATGGCGACAGGATAAGATATGCGCAGTAATATTAAACATCCACCTTACATAGAAGACCGGGATCGCTCCGCTTATTAATGTTGGACTGCACACTAACCCTCTTCGTACACAAGGCTAATCAAATCTTAGATAGTCAACGATTCTAGTCTTCAAGCGACTGCCGCCATACAAATACAATGAAGTTCGTTCACGAGTCGCGTCGCCGACATTCGTCCCGCGACTCGCGTCGTGCTAGTCGCGCACTACTTGCTGGACGAGATCATCGCTACATAAGTCGCAGCGATTTACAAGATGGCATTTAGATTTTTGACAATTTGGGAAAAGTGTAATCTGCTTAGTGACTGAATAGGCAATTCACGTCTTGCGATTGTACAGACCGTTCGCTACTCGATACTCGCGCCTTGATACCAATGTGGTAAACAACATTAGTGTCGAAGATTGGCGTAGCCTTGTGTACGAAGGGGCTTACATCAACCGACAGGTGCGTGCGCGACAAGAGCTACGATCACAAGCTTACACGCGCCGCGGGCATATCTGATATCCCCATCACTGATATCCCCATTGCATCATCGCACGAGAAGAGATACGGCGAAGCGTCACCGATATGCATGATTAAAGTTCCACGAACCCGAACAAATCGCTATGTTTTCACATTTATTGTACGACGTCACTGTTCTGCTTACCAATCATTAGAATCTAGATCTCTTATAGGCTCGAGTGAATAGGTTTCTTTTAGGCAAGCATCCTCCACCTTGGGCTGTTGGCTCCACATAGGGCGAGTTGTGGCCTAACATAAGCTTTCTTAGTATAATAAATAAATATGATCCGGCTGGGCAAGCGTGTATGAGCAAACCGAATGTTGAATGAGGCGAGGAGTGTGTGTAACCATGCGCGCGCGCGTCTTTGAAGGTCGTCTGACACTGGGCGCGTGTAAGCTCGAGGTAAATAGCCGTCGCCGCGTCGCCGCGCCCGCAGCAATTTGGCGGAAAAAAATATGAGCGGAGGAAATACGCTGTTAAATGTGCGGCGCTTGTATTGCTTTCCTCGTTTATAATGGATTCTGAGTAATGTTTTTTTTAAGTTTTTCTAACTAATCATACTTACTAACTTAACAGTTCTAACTTTGGTAGATCTAGAATTATACCCGGTTTCCGGCGATAAAGGCTCAGCCCTTTAACGTCGGATATAAGCGTATCTAGCAAAATGTTTCCCTTTCGGGAAAACCGGCGTGGAGTTATTGATTGTTCTCATA
This sequence comes from Xestia c-nigrum, assembly GCA_916618015.1. NCBI lineage: Eukaryota > Metazoa > Arthropoda > Insecta > Lepidoptera > Noctuidae > Xestia > Xestia c-nigrum. The sequence goes on along the minus strand of OU745247.1, from coordinate 19,799,304 downwards.
TTGTAGGTTTCATCAGCATCGAACTATTACCTTACTGAACTTTTTGGTAAATTAAGAGACGGGATTGAAGATGAGGAAATGGTAAGAAATTATTTATTGTTTAAAAAAAACCATAACGTTATTCAAAAAAAATATTTTTAGTGATCTCATCAATACTAACCAAGAACTACACCAAAAAACCCTTTTACTAGAGTGACTGTTTATTTTTGTTTTTTTATACGAGTACCACGACGGCCAGACATTTTTATAGGAATGAATCTATACTATTCACTAATTTTATAATCATTCCGTAGATGGCTGGAGATAGCGAGTGGCAAGTTCCACGAAATGTGCGAGCAAATAGTAAGTATTCACTATTGTACAAGTATCTGGCTCGAAGGACGACTGGTAATATTATCTCAAAATAAAACGTTGGTAACAACGGCGAAATCCAATGATTTCAAAAAATCTATTAAAGTACAGCTCGACTACTAACTTTAACTTGACTTTGCATATAGAAGACGCCATTGGCTGCCTTTTTGGCTTTTTGGGCCTTGGCGCACCTTTTTTTTTTTGTTGCCGGGGTGGAAAATCCTCGATGGATGTCCTCCGCCCTGAGGAGAGCGGAGGGGTCTGTCAGACTCGTACTGACTAAAAACCACCCTGGTGTTCCCTTCCCACACTTGCTCCGGGGATCATGGGCCTTGAGCCAACTACATAGTGCATATCAGTCAGTCAACCTCGCTTCAAACTACCGCAGAGTTAGGCAGATTCTCTAATTATTTCTGGAACACGTTGTTAAAATAATGTTATTTCAGGTCAGTCATCGACAGAATTCGGGACAAAGGACTGGCCGGCAGAAGCACTTTGTAAATCTGCACCCAGCGAATTGGAAAGCGGTGAGAAGAATGTCTATTTTTAATATTGTAGTATTAGATTTGATTAGTTATAATTATTTCTGGGTTGGCGATAATTGGCGAAAGAGACGCAACATCGAGAAAAGTGAAAGAAACGCCTTTGCTGTGGGAATGTTCAGGGGAAGGACAAAAAAACTATTGTGATCGCTTAGTTCTTAATTAAGTATTAATACTCGTACTTCAAGCACTCCATTAAATGGCTTGCCAAAACATTTTTTATAAATATTTTTTTTGTTCCAGGCACCTATTACTTGGGACCAATAGAAAATCCAATCACAGTGTACTGTAATATGGAAACCCGGGAGACATGTATTAGGACAAGTAAATCAACTCCAGAGTTCAGTCATGATCCGAGTGGCGGAGCCTTCTGGTTGCACGAAGAGAACGTTCAATTGAAGGATCTATACGCAGATGTGAGTTGCATTCAGAAACCTGCACTTATTTTTTAAATCGTTTTAGCTAATGGAAGTTCCAAGTAGTACCCCATAGAATGACCTGTATGCCCGATTGATGACACTGGATGTACCTCTTATTAAATACGCGTCTTAAAATGCCGCATCGAGCGCCATATTTACGCAAGGTTCATTGTTGTCAAGTGAGACTAACTAGTCGCACTCTTGAACGAAATGAGAAAGATGACGGACGTGTCTTATGTGTGGTCATCTACATATTTTATCAACACTGCTCTCAAAACGCGAAAAGAAAACATTAAAATTCGTGAGGCTACTACATTTCCTCAGGAAAACATTATTCACCGTTTTTAAAACAATAGCGATGTAATAAATCACCAAAAAAAGTGTCTGTCTACATTTTAACTCAGGATCTAAAAGTTGGGGTCAGGAACATTAGCTCACCACTACTTCAACTCGACATAGTCTTTTTTACTAAAATTGTTTGGTGCATTTGTTTCAGATTTCATTGGAACAGTTAACATGGTTACGTGAACGTGCAGATTCTGTTCGTCAAACGCTTAAATACAACTGCCTGGACTCGGTTCCACACTCTAAATACAACGTGTCTTCATCAGTGCAGTTGTGGGCATGGAATGAAATAGCGATTGGGCCATACCCGACCAACCAGTCTCCTGTATTTTATTCCATACCAGCAGCTTCCGACAAATGTGTGGTAAGATATTTTGATCCATTAATAGTTTTTTCAGAATGTTTTGGCCTTTTTTGTTACATTGTTAAGTTTGAGTACGTTTATATTTAACAATCATTGAATAAGTATTTAACAAACTTAATGTATGTTTTAGGAGGGCAGTACTGAATGGCAAAGTTCTATCATAGAACTGCAAAGTTCTAACGTATACAGACTTCCAATAGTTGATGTGTGGATCGGAGATATTCGTCATGAAAAACAAATGTTGACCATCGAAAGTGTTGAATTGTGTTTTTCATGATTTTATAAAGAAAAACTAAAATTTTTTTTTTTTATATTGTCGTGTTTTTCGGATGAAAAGATTTTTACTTTCATATCAACTAACTCGTAACTTTTAAAATATCAAATACTAGTATGATGATACCAAATTATTTGCAGTAATTCAGTTATGTTTTTGTCTACCTATACTTACCAATAAATAAGTAGAATTTGATTATTCTTTTATTTGCTTTGTACGGCAAAACCGAACTATTGGTCATGTCGACAGAGTATTTCCCATTAATTTCAAAGAATGCACCCAATTACTAATCACCATGTTGTAGTTTCCGCATCATAATTTAGTTGAATAAAATCGGTATTGCTGTCGATCAACGTCGTTGAAATCCTTACACCACGTAAGTCAAAAATAGAAACTTTACAGGATAGTTAAAAAATTGTATAATTGACCATAGGTAACCATTTTTAATATGTGTTCACTACAAAATATAAATGTTATTTGTTTCCGACTGGCAACAAGTCTTCCGATTCTCTAGCAAACGGCATAAAAATGTCAAAACTTCAACAGTGGCGGATAAAACATGTGATTGTACAAAAAATCTACAGTTTTCTACCAATAATTTCTATTACGAACTATGTGATTCTTTTTTTTTTAATCACTTAGAAACTTCATACCCATGCAACGTTTATCTGTACTCGAATTGATGTGACCCAAATCAGTAGCAAAGGTCATTACGTTACATTACCATAATTATGAGCCAAGATTAAACCACTGTGCTAATGACCCTAAGTATGGGGTATTGGTGCAGTATGCTAAGATTTCAGATATTTTATTTAAAGTGTTTTCATAAAGGATGATTATTCTATTTCCCATAATATGAATAATTTTACAGTGCTAAGTGAAGGTGAATTCTAGCAAGACGAGGTGATGGCAGGTGGAGTAAAGCTGTGACCGACTGGCGTCCAAAGACTGGCAAGAAAAGTGTTGGTCCTCTGTGAGGCTGGCACAAGAACGTCGAGCTTGGCACAGGCAAAGAAAGTCAAAGTCAAAGTCAAAGTATTAAAGTAAAGAGAGGCCTATATCCCGGAGTGGGCGAAGTTCGGCTGTGGATGACGATGAGGATGATGAAGTGAATGTGAGAAGTAAACTAGAATTTGTATCTATACGCAAAGTGTTTTTTGATTCTTTTAAAAAGGTAGTTTTTATTTAAATGTCATCATGACGGCTCATTGCCAATCTACGAAAATACAATGAACTTCAGAAAAAATCTGCTTCTTTTTGATAAATAAAAGAGGTGGCAGACACAATTACAAGACTAGAAAGGTGCAGAAGTTTTAGTTCCCTTCGAAATGGTTGAGCTGAACGGTGCTGGTACATGCGTCATGTTCATGAACGGGCGCTGTCAGTTGTGACTGGTTATATCTTAGTTGCCATAGCTTATTTGAAAGAATTATTTTGTTTTTACTATGGATACTTTAATCGTGCACATATTGCTACATTGTTCTCACATAATATACCATCTCAACATGATTGATGTAACCAAGATTTTGTAACAATAATTTGATTTAAAAGAGTGTCCATGGAGTTTCTTGCCCGTTCTTCTCCATAGAGGTCTACGCTTGGCAACTCCAGTACTTTTACAGTTCTGGTTCTTTTTCTGTTCTGGTGTCTTGTGACTGGGACGACTGTGGCTTAATTTAATGTTCACCTTGGTTTCGACAGTTCAAAAGTGTTTGTACATGGCCTACTTGAAATAAATGCTTTGATTTGGATTTCGACCAAAATACAGTTCGCTACGTCTCTATGTTCTGTATGCGCATCTGTCGCACACAAGTTAGCGCGGGGGCACATGATGCGATGCGGCGCCGTATCAGCGGGCACACTTGTGACGCAACTGAGCCGTACCGCTCCGACGTCGCAACGCATTCACCCCTCCCCACCTGGTCTCGGTGGTTGCAAATCCGGTGCGGCACATAAGTGCATCGTGTGACATGCCACAGATATTTCTATGTAAGACGACGCAGTGACACCGCTCCGGCACTGCACCGCCGCCACAACGCATCGTGTGCCCCCGCCCTTATTATCTGCGGTAACGTCGTTGGTTGTTGGCTCGGTTACGGCCGAACCTTGAGTATTATCAGGAATTGGTACGACCGGAAGGGTTATCAATAACTAGCTTGCATCAGTTGGATGCAGTGGACTATCACTCATAGATGCTGCTGGCAATCTACATTCAATTAATTCTAACCTCGTAATAATTTTATCAAGGGCTACGTTACGAAGCTAGAAGCGAAATAAGTTAAAAATGACAAATCACTAAAACCTTGAACGTTATGTTTCTTACAACGTGTTTTTAATCAGCAACAAGCAAATGAGTAAATAATAAGCCAATAAGAATTAAATATCGCTACTCTAATCCAAATTACCTTTCCTAGCACCTGTCAGTTGCCTCATCTCACCAGAGACCAAAAATAACAAAGCATCTAAAGAGGCTGCGGACCGGGTAGGTTAGATATTGAAATATCTAGGAATACTTTTACGGTAAATTTTGTATAAATTTGCTTAACAATTAATTTCCCTGACTTTAATTACCGCTCAAAATCTAAATTCTAAGCAGGATAAGAGATAGATAGATAAGATAGATAAATCATTTATTTAGTGCACACAAAAGACAAAGCACAGCACCCAGAAATACAATTAAATGAAGCAGTTCACTTAAAACAAAAGAAAAACATATTTAGAAAAAAGGGTAGTAACATTATGACAAACTTTAAATAAAAAAAAATAACAAAGAGGGTATGCAAGGTGCGGTGTGCGTCTCAAGGTTACACCAAATGGGAGTCCAGCTCAGCATGTGTCAGGCATGCACCTGACGCTGATATTCTGCTGGATCCCTGTAGTGACGTACGGACGTCGAGCAGACGAGATAAATTCGTGTTGTGATAAAGTGTTTCATGCGCGGAGTGAAATTACGTAAGTATGTCAACTTAAATAAAATATTTTACCAAAAGTTTACTGTGTTGGAAATGTTCAGTTATATCATATTTGTAGGTGCTCAGATGAATAATCTTATTAAAATAACTAGGTTCTGCCAGCGGCTTCGCCCGCGTGAAGTTTCAAAATTGTCCCATGGGATCTTACTACCGGGATAAAAAGTATCCTATGTGTTAATCCAGGTTATAAACCATCTGTGTGCAAAATTTCATCCAAATCCGTTCAGTAGTTTTTTCGTGAAAGAGTAACAAACATACATCCACGCGACGGAAGCTTAAAAAATCAAGTAATTTCTCCCGTTTTCCCAACATTTCCTTACACTGCTCTGCTCCTATTCATTGTAGTGTGATGAAAAGTATACTATAACCTGCCCAGGAGTTCGAAGAATAACTGATGTTATTTTTTTTAATTGGGGTTGAGTGAGAATATTATAAACGTAAGAGTAAACAAATATAATAATAACAAATCTCCGAACTGCTAAGCTATCGGGAGTTACACGTGTTATTGTGAGTCAACTATAAAAGATAGACATATGCTGTCTTGGGATATTTTTTATATAATTTTATGTGGAATATTTCCGTTGTACATGATTTCTATGTAGCTTTAACCATTAACGGCCAGTTTCTTCATCAACAACTAAAGTTAAAACTAAAAGTATTAACCTTTACTTGACCATTGCTGATAATAGAGCAGATGTGTTTCTTCATCCAAGTAACAGCAAAAGTAAAAGTCAATTGAGTTGCCACTACACAACCGTCGTAATTTCCCCAAAAAACCGTGGGGAGCTTTTTTTACACATGACAACATCGCAATATCACCGTCAAGTAGTGTCAAACGACAAATGTCACTAATGTCAGTCAGTCAGTCGGTTCTTTAAAAAATACCACGAAAATTACGATCAACTGTTTTGAATTAAATACTATTATAATTTATTATGGAGCTTTCCGGAGTCAATGAACAATATTTGGACATAAACATGACGTCCAGGTATGTTGTTTATAATATTAATTCTTGGTGACTTGAATATTACATAAAAATGACATGCTACATGAAGTTCATAGTTAGCTTTTTCATTGTAAATTGTAATAATTGTATTTTTTGTAAAAGATCCATAGGACCACCACCACCGCCACCTAATTGTAATATTTTATTATTTGTTTACAGTGACAGATCTGCTAATTTCACCAGCAATGACATTGATCATTTGAAGAAACTTATAAATAAACATTCCAAAGTAATATTGAATAAACAAACGAATGGATTATCTATAAAGCAAAAAGATGAAACGTGGAAAATAATTGCTAATGAATTTAACGCCTCAAGCACCATTTACCGGAGCGTCAAACAATTAAAAAGTAAGTGGGAGTATTTAAAAAAAAGTGCAAGAAAGGAGGCTGGGAAATTGAACCGCTTGCGTCGGCAGACTGGTGGAGGCCCACCGCCACCTCCATTATCTTCAACAAATGAATGGGTGGCTGGCATTCTACAAGAGTCGGCTTCTGGGCTTGACTCTCAGTATGATGGAGATATATCTTGCATAGTTGTTGAACCACCTCCGACACCAGTTTTTGCCAAAGTCAATGTGATGGATCAGATGGATGTAAGTACTGATGTGGTTGAAGTGCAGGATGTTGACATCGTAGAAAATCTAGAACAAGTATCTACGCCTGCAAGTGTTACAAAAAGACCAGCAAGGAAACTTTTAAATGCCACTCCACAACACACAAGACAGTCTTTTTTGGAATTAGCTGAAAAGAAAAAGGAGTTGGTGGAACTTAAATCAAAAAAAATCAAGAGCATAAACGAAAGTTCCTTGGTTCTTCTCAGAGAAGAAAAATATCGTTTAGAGATAGAATTGTTGAGGAAGGCGTTTGAAAATGACGAAAAACGTAAACAAGAACTTCATGAATTGCAAGTGATTAAAATGAAGTTAGAGATTGATATTTTATGTAAAAAAACAGACTAATGATTTTTTAATAAAGTTTTATTTTTATATAATTTCATGGTTTTTTATTTTACATACTTCAAACTTACAGCTAATCTTAAGAGTAGGTTCCTGAAATGAAATTTGGTTCATCATCTCAACTTCAATGTGCAGCTAATCTGGAAATAATAATATTTTGATTTAAAAAGTAAAATCTGATTCAAATAAGGAAGTAATATTTTAATAATAATTTCACACGGACAAAGGTAGCAGGCAACAGCTAGTTTATAATAAACATTCTAGATTTATTATAGTTTCATTAACAGATTTGACTGACCTGTCAAAGTAATTTTCAATTAAATTACTGATAATAGTTTGCCCATTGCTATTATCAACAGCGTTAGGAATATAACTATAATCGTTCCTTATGTCTATATGGTTTGGTAAATCTGGTTCAGGATCATTTCTTTCCCGACATATGTTATGTAGCACTGCTGTGGCTATAACTACGACTTCTATGCGGTTTTGTTTTAATCTCAGCTTTGTACCAATACATGGGAATCGTCGTTTCCATACACCATATGAACGCTCTACTGTATTCCTCGTTTTTATATGACTTTTATTGTACATAATTTCTCCTGGGGTTGTAGGATTTCTAAGGGGAGTCATTAAATATCTTTCTGCTGGATATCCGGAGTCTCCTAGCAAAACATAGTCTCTATACTGGCCACGCTCAAATAACTCCTTAACATTGCTGTTGTTAAAAATAGTACTGTCATGGGATCCACCAGGCCAACGACAGACTATATTTCTTATTTTTAGTTTTGCGTCACATATTGTTTGAACGTTGTATGAAAATGCCCCTTTCCTGTTTCTATAGAGCTCTGCCCTTTCGCCTCCTGGAACAGATTTTATTTGTATTACTGCATATTTTGTGAAATGTGACAGAGATGATGATACTTGTATTGTGTTTGAATTTGTTTTGAAAGGGCAAACACAGACCATGTCCTGGAACACATAGGATACTATTTATTTTGTTAGTTTATCAAAAATGTTGCTTACCAGGTGATATAATTGCTATATGAGTACAGTCAATAGCTCCAATTACTTTTGGAAATCTGGCTATGTCATAGAATTGAAAAGATATGCTTTCTAGTTCTTCATTTCTTGGCATTTGTATAAACATCCCTGCCAAAGAAGCGATAGCGTGTGAGACTTTGTAAACGCATTTACATACTGTACTTTTATGTACGCCAGCTATATCGCCCACAACTTGTTGCATCGATCCAGTTGCATAAAATCGTAGAGCCAGCAATAATTGTTCTTTCACAGATAGAGCTTTATTCCTGTAAATTTTCAAAGGTTAATTAATTAATTAAGACTATTCTTGACATTTCTAAAGAGAGATTTTTTGTTTAAATGTGGATCGAATGAATTTCCTACCCATACCTACACAAAATACCACGCTTTGACGTGGAGTTGCGGACACCAGCCCGTTGTACAATACAAATACTGGTAGTAATACAAAACACAAATGAACTTACTTTTCTGTGGTTGGCGTCAGTTTATCTTGTAACATCACGCTGAGGCAAGCAACTGTTTCCTTTGAAATTCTGTATCGGAACAGAAAATCAGCCTCGACCCATAAGAAATGATCCTTGCGAATATTAAACTTTTTACGCCTATGCGTTAAATAAGTTACGATAAGTTCATCGTCTGATGAACTTGAACTTTCACTGGATGAAGATTGTGATAACATTTTAATAGAAAATAAACGCAGCAGTGATAGGCACCTTTAGATGACTTACGTACTTTGTTAATTGTCAAAATGACAGTGACTTTTGCTTTAGCTGCTCCTTTTTGAGCAGTAAAAGTTTAAGACAAAAGTAACAGTTAAACCAACGGCTAAAATTGTGAAGAAACATATTTAACCGTTACTTTTACTTTTTATCGTTGCTTTGACTCTTACTTTTGATGAAGAAACTGGCCGTAAGGCTGCACACGCGACGGATGCTAAAAAAACCAAGTAACTTCTCCCGTTTTCCCAACATTTCCTGTCACTGCTCTGCTCCTATTAATGGTAGCGTGATGAAAAGTATACTATTACCTGCTCAGGAGTATGTAGAATAATTGTACCAAGTTTCGTTAAAATCCGTCGAGTAGTTTTTTTTTCTATAAATAACATACAGACAGACAGACAGACAGACAGACAGACAGACAGACAAAAATTTTACTGATTGCATTTTTGGCATCAGTATCGATCACTAATCACCCCCCGATAGTTATTTTGTAAATATATTTCATGTACAGAATTGACCTCTCTACAGATTTATTATAAGTATAGATAGATATTGTAGTTATGTAGGTGTGAATAAGAATAAACGATTTGATTTGATTGTCATGAGAAGGTAGTATAATTATAATTAACATTAGTATAAGGATAAGGCATTGTTACCTACAACAGAATTTAGTTCGGCCACAAACAGCCTCCATTAGAGGAGACATCACGACAACATGTTGATACCTGTCCAGCGTGATATATCGCGACCCGCGCCTAATTGCTTGTCTTTTTGTAGTACATTGTGTATTCGCCATCTTCAATATGTTGGAGGAAAGTGTGGGCCTTTTACTGACAAAAATGTGTAAAATAAGTTGTAACATGTATTATAAGCTGTATAACTGCTTTTAAGAGTATATCTAGTTGGTTGAATAAAAGATACCGTTGACTAAACTTGTTTTATTTACAAAACACGCACATTTTTTAGTTTACAAACAGACAAATAGTAAGTGTCCACAATCATAGACAATCCATGGACAATCACTAGTGGTGTACAGACTAATATCATACTAAATAGTGATGTTATCGCAACAAAGGATATAGGCCTCTCTTTGCCTGTCTTTACCTGTGCCGAGCTAGACGTTCTTGTGCCAGCCTCACATATACCAAACACTTCTCTTGCCAGTCCTTGAACGCCAGTTGGTCACAGCTTTACTCCACATGCCATCACTTCGACTTGCTAAAATTCACATACATTTAGCACTGTAAAATCATCAATATTATGGTATGTTGAATACTCATCTGGATCTTTTTTACGAAAAAAATACCTGAATACTTTGCATATACTGCTGATACTAGCTGACCCAAACAACTTCGTCTGCGTCAGATATAAGAGAGAAAAAGCTCTCGAAGGGAATGAAATTTCCACCGTGTTTTGCAACATTTTTCATTTATGCTCGGCTTCTATTGGTCTTAGGGTGATGTTATATAGCCTAAAGTCTTTTTCGATAAGTGGACTATCCAACACAAAAATAATTGTTCAATTCGAACAAGTATTTTCTGAGATTACCACGTTCAAACAAACAAACAAACTCTTCAGCTTTATAAAATTATTATTTTATTTTTTGGTCTCAAAGATTTTATTATATGTATAGACTAGCTGACCCACGCAACTTCGTCTGCGTCACATAAGAGAGAAAAACGAATGGCAAAAAATCCCCGTTTTTGCAACATTTTCCATTCCTGCTCCGCTCCTAATAATCGTAGCGTGATGTTGTATAGCCTATAGCCTTCCTCGATAAATGGAATATCAAACGCAAAAAAAAATCAATTCGAGCCGGTAGTTCCTGAGATTAGCGCGTTCAACCAAACAAACAAACTCTTCTGCTTTATAATAACGAGTAGTATAGATATGTCAGAGAAGCAGCATTCTCCTCAACATCATCAGTGTTCATGGAATCTAGTGGGCGTCATATGGGTGAAATGCGAGCACAAAACAAAGTATTCACTGCTTCACACAATTTAATGGCAATATTTCACAATAACTAGTTTGTTTAGCAATTACATTCGAGCAGCAGGCTCGGGACACCAATCTAACTTCATCACCAGCAATCCACCTGGATCCTCGATCCACCACCGTTCTCCAAGCAATCTTTGTTCTGTCACCACATGTGGTCTTGATGGTCTTGACACATGTGTCAAGACCATCAAGACAGTAAAAGATGGCGCCTCGACCCTACTCTGGATATATTTTTATCCTCTGCTCTGATTTGACATGATACAATGCAATGACTATTAAATAAATTGGTTAGATTTTACACAATATTGAAATCTGATAAATCAAATCGAATTAAATTAGGATTTAACAAGTTATTTTAAATCAACAATCAATCTTATCAATTGATTGTATGCAACCAACTATCAATTCTTCGTTTAGATCCTCTTCCTCCAACATATATTAGTAAAGATTATATCATAGATTAACACCCCATATTTAGGGTCGCCCCGTGTGGAATTGAATTGGACCACACTTTTGGTCGTTAGCACAGCGCGCAGCGGTTTAATGACTCAAATGGTCCAGTGAAATATTGACCTTTAGTACTGGTGTGGCCCAGTCTGAATCAAGTGCAGGTAAAAAAGGTGTTTGGTTTCGGACTGCTACATGTGTGTAATAAAGCAGTTTTATTTCCTGTAAAGTTACTGTTTTTTTTTTATTTATTACAACGAAAAGCTACTTAAGAATATTTTACATATCTTCTGCCAAACTGCAAGACATTTTGTCGGTTTTGACTTGACGTGGTGTTAGAATTTCAGAAACTATGCACATTATCGAATGTTTTAACAATTTTATTCAACTGACATTATGTTGAGGATACTATACATGATGATTGGTGATTGAGTGCTTTCCTTGATATGGGGAATAATCGACTTTTTTTGTTAGTTCGTGTTCGAACTCTGTCGACATGACCACGAGTCCAGTTTTGCTGAACACAATGAACGCGAGGTTTGTGAGTTACAATAAAAGAATTTTCAAATTCCAATCATTTATTTGTAAATATGGCTGATCAATTCGTTTATGTCTTACGACAAATAATTTAGTGTCACCATATTGGTATTTGGTATTTGTTTATAATTAGAAGTATGTAAAAATTAGGCTAAAATTGGTATTTACACAAACCACCAATTAAACTAGATATTTATGCACTGTTATACATTTGCTTCATCAAATGTAAAATATATGGATGAAATTGTAGACGAACAATACTCGTAGAATTATAAGATCATTTAAAACACAATTCAACACTTTCGATGGTCAACTTTTGTTTTTCATTACGAATATCTCCAATCCACATATCAACTATTGGTAGTCTGTATACGTTAGAACTTCGTAGTTCTATAATAGTACTCTTCCATTTACTATTTCCTCTCTGAAACACACAGTATATTCATTAAAATATCTAGATTATGTAAGAGATGTCCAATCATTCAATTATTGTTAAATATTGTAAATATAAATGGACACAAAGTTAACAATCTAACAAAAAGGCCTAAACATTCTGAATTAACAAATGTATCAAAAGTATCTTACCACACATTTATCGGTAGCTGCTGGTATGGAATAAAATATAGGAGACCGGTTGGTCGAGTATGGTCCAATCACTAAATCATTCCATGCCCACAATTTCACTGATGAAGCCAAGTTGAATTTAGAGTGTGGAACCGAGTCTAGGCAGTTGTATTTAAGCGTTTGACGAACAGAATCTGCACGTTCACGTAACCATGTTAACTGTTCCCTTGAAATCTGAAACAAATGTAGCAAACAAAATGGTTGAAAGATTGTGTTGAGTTGGAAGTAGTGGTGAGTTAGTAGTTGTGACCCCTGTTTGAAGATCCTGGATTCAATTCCTAGCCAGATACTTGATTTTGTGTAACTTATTAATCGGCATTGTTGTCAACTGAAATGAATGGTGATGATTTGAGAATGTAACTTACATCTGCATACAGATCCTTCAATTGAACGTTCTCTTCGTGCAACCAGAAGGGTCCATTACTCGGATCATGATTGAACTCTGGGGTGGTTTTACTCGTCCTAATACATGTTTCCTTGGTTGCCATATTGCAGTACACTGTCATTGGATTTTCTACTGGTCCCAAATAATAAGTGCCTGCAACAATTTATTTTTCATAAAAATGCCTTTGCAAGCTAATATCATGTCTGCTATTTAATTATGTCCTTGAAGTTTGAATACACAATTAAAATCTAAGCGCCTAACCTAGTTTTTATGTCAGCCTGTATTTTACATCCCCCTCTTGGGCATAGGCTTCCCCCATTTCTTCGAGTTTTCATGATGTTGCTCCTCTTTTTGCCAATGAACTATTGGACCAAGAAATTTACCAATCAAATGCAATACTACAATATTTAAAATAGATATTTTTCTCACCGCTTTCCAATTCGCTGGGTGCAGATTTACAAAGAGCTTCTGCCGGCCAATCTTTTGTCCCAAATTCGGTCGCTGAAATAAAATTATTAAAATAATTTTGTCCAGACATTATTCAATTAAGTGTGCAGCATGGTTGACCGGCTATAAGGCAAGGAATGTAAAGGGTGTAAAACACCTCTTCGAAGACGAAAGCCACTGGTTTTCCCCATCATAGCGGTAATTTTTTTGTTCTACACCAAACCTGGGAACCTTATATTTACGGAGAAATTAGGGAGCGGGTAAGCTTTTCTTTAAATAGGTACAAGTTTTTAACAGAAGATTTTTACTTTACACACCTCTACAAACCCCGTACTATTCAATCCATCCATCATCACAATATTTTAGTGCGTCACATTGATTTTTACCACAAAACACGATTCTTGACCCCAGAAAAAAAGTTGATCCCCAATAATTTTTGCGCAATAATTTTTGCGTTCAGTTACTTAGTTCGATGTATAGAATGCCTGGTTGACGGCTTTGTGGTGAGGTGTATAAAAGTCGTACTCTTGACCGTTTTAGTTCATGGTGGCTAAACAAAAAACGTCCGAAAACGGCGCCAAATTGCATTTTCTATATATAAAACTTAAGTTGAAGTTAGTTATATGCACAAACTTTTGAATTAAGACTCTTTGGTCGAGCTGTACTTTAATTGTGTTTTTGAAACCATTAGATTTCCCCTTAATAACAACGTTTTATTTTGAGACAACATTAGCAGTCGTCCTTTGAGCCAGATACCATTACAATAATAGTGAATACTTACTATTTACTTGTACATTTCGTTGAACTCCGCACTTGCTATATTCAGCCGTCTACGGAACGAGTAAAGAATTAATTAATGGTGTAGATTAATTCCTATCATAATATATTTGACAGTGGGTTAAAACAAGACTGAACAAAACTCGAGACAAAAATAAAAAGTCTCGATTCGAGTAAAAATATTTTTTTCAGTATAGTCTGATCAGATCACGTAAAAAATTTTTTGAGTTTGGAGTATGATTTTTCTTGTTCTGTAAATAATTTACTACTGTTACTAATATGCGGTCTCTTTTATAACCGACTTCAAAAAAGGATTGAAGATTGGCAAACGTTAAAAAAATATTTACACAACAAGAAACATCATACTCTTAACACATTTTTTTTTATGTATCTTCACTGATTTCTCCCCCATTTATGGACCAATTCTCAATTTTTTTTTAAAGATTATTATCCTGAGGTGGTCCCGACTGAATTTGGTGAAGATCTGATGCTGATCTTCGGAGATATACAATAAAAAAATTCAATAATAATAGTAAGGATACTTCAAGTTCCAATCAGACTGAGTATCCACGCGCCGCGTCTTTTTCTTAACAATAAACCACACCGTATATCCGGTAATAGTAACCCTAGCTCTGATCGACAAAAGGTGTTGAATTCAAGGTCACGTCCGAGTCACACTACTGCTTATCTTTTACGGTGTTAAACTTTTAGGACATATTTGTAATGCCTGGGAGGATAAATGCGATGCTTTTGGCATTTATTTCCGATTTGTCTAAGGCTTTCGATTGCGTTCTTCATGAAACGTTAATCAGGAAACTACACCACTAAGGAATTCCTAATGCCTCTCTGGATCTTGTTCCTTCATATTTTAGTGATAGTAGTTGGTGTTAACGGAAAAAGATATCCCGGTTCCGTAGTAAGAATGGTTGTTTCTTATTTAAATAAATATGAGTAACTTGTCTTATAAAGGATAACCATAACATAGTTTTGTTTGCAGGTGACACTTCTGTTTTATTTAAACTCAAACGTAAGCAATTAGTTACGGATGATGTTAATAGCACCCTGGCAAAAGTCGGTAATTGGTTTAATGTTAATAATTTACTACTAAATGAGAAAAAAATGAAATGTATTAAGTTTACGACACCCCACGAAAGACAAGTGGAAACTAGGGTACTAATCAAGGATGAAGAGTTGAATTCAGAGGATAACACAGTGTTCCTAGGCATAACTTTGGATGCTTTATCTGGACTTTATAAGAGACAATGACCTCTAAGTTTTTCAGCTGTTTCTTTTCAGAATAGTCAGGTACGAAACACCGGCCCCATCTAGTTTAAAAAATAAAGATGTGTAAAAGTGTTTGTGAAAACCAATTTGCAAAATAAATATCCGTTTTCATTTATGCTCATTATCACTACCAAGCCGCCCATAATGCCTGCCTGGAGTGTTATGTTTAGATGTACCTACTAGTACACCCGAATTGTGGCAATCATGTTTAAGTCAAATGTAAGGGGGCGAGCCAATTGCCATCAAACGGGTTACCAACCAAACTCTGTAACTACTTCTGAGAAATTCATGATGGAAAAGCAACTAACACTGGTAATCGATCCCACGACCTCATTTATGCCATTTTTGGTGTTTGCTAACCAATAACTAAGTACTACTACAGTTTTTCAAGTAAATACTTACATCCAATATTGGTAATCGTCCCATGCAGCATGTAACAGTACGTATTGTGGAGCCAGTCTGAAATGATAAATTCATAAAAAGACATGTTATAGCAGAATGTATTTGCTTAGTACAATTACAATACTTGTTGTCACAGAAAATATTATAATTAAAAATTAATTGAAAACAAAAATTGAAATGGCATTCGATAGGCAAGCCAAAATGTTTAAACCCCTTTCGTCGTATTATCGTGACCGATTGCAAAAATGAGTTGGTGTCGTTGTGTTCTCATAAAAACATCCAGGACTTTTTATTGAGTTATCCGTCAGTCAAGGCTGATTTTGAGTTGAATTAGATAAATAGCAAGTCGAGCTCAATTAGTACGAGCCATGTCAAAATGTAATAACATAAATATTGTGAAAGTGACAGTTTACCTATGTGAAGTGTAAAAAATTGTACTCCTGACCGTTTTCTGCACCTGTGCCCATGCACTCACACTTGAGCATGAACACAGTTGCAATCTCTCTTCCCTTATTCTCATAGTTCAAAAAGCCGGCAATCTGACACCACCGGAGAGACATCAGGGACAGGACCAATGGCTTAACGTTCTTTCCGAGAAACGGGGATATTGTACCGCCTACTACCAAACTCGAGGCTGCTACTGAGAAATTCTTACTGGAATAAGCAATATCATTTTTTTCCCAACTCGGGAATTGAACTCAGGAGCTCACAGCAGCTCAGCAGACAAACGGGTCAG
The DNA here is from genome assembly GCA_916618015.1 of Xestia c-nigrum. Taxonomy (NCBI): domain Eukaryota; kingdom Metazoa; phylum Arthropoda; class Insecta; order Lepidoptera; family Noctuidae; genus Xestia; species Xestia c-nigrum. The sequence goes on along the minus strand of OU745247.1, from coordinate 19,782,676 downwards.
TTAAAAGCATGTAGGTAGGTAAACCATCCTTTAGAGAAAAGCCAATGCTAATGCACTGTGTTAAGTGTGTAAACAATATATTAATCGATTGAAAGGGTAATGTGTACATACCAAGTATAAGAGTATTTTTATTCGTATAGAATAATTCATGATTATTATATTTATTTAGGAACTTTTACTTACCAGGGTTATTGTACCACATGGTGATCCTGAAACAAAATCAAAAGCAGTTGGATTTAAGTGTATAGGTTATTTTTCAATATCTGAACGACACTAATGTTGATGAGATCAGGCATCAGACACACGGCTTAATGTGCTTTCCAAGGGACGGAGTATTATACTGCCAACTTCCTAACTCTAGACCAAAGAAAAATTCCGGACGGAAAATCCCAGAAGAGAAGTGTAACACGCGTGTAAGTAGATAAAAAGCCTTTGAGAGGTGCTAACTCACCGTGTTTTGTTTGTAAACAAGATATCCAATCAATTAAAAAAACTGATTATGCTAAACCTTCCAGATTATTCGAAAAGTACTGGTCAATACAGGATGTAAATAGACTCATTATGAAGCCGTCAACCAAGCGTTCTGTACTTCAAATTATACAACTTTACTCAAAATATATTGCTGGGAAACAAATTTCTTTTACGGAGTAAAAACTCATGTTTAGTGGTAGAACTCAATGTAACACACTCAAAACATTGTGCTGATGGATGGATTGAATATTACGGGGGTCGTGGAGGTGTTCAAAGTAAAATTTTTACCCTGAAAACTTGCCTTACTAATAGAATGTATGGTGTAGAACAAAAAAATGATTGCTGTAACGGGGAGAGTCTTTTTACACCCTTTATATAAAAACTGGGAGGGAGTAGCGGTGGCCCAGTGGTGGCGGCCCCGACTTACGAACAGTAAGCCGTGGGTTCGAACCCAGACAAGCGCATTACTTTGTGTAATTTATTTCATCACCGCTTCTCTCAAAACGGTGAAGGAAAACATCGTGAGGAAACCGGCATGTCCTAGAACCAAAAATTCGAAGACATGACATCTACCAATCCGCACTGGGCCCGCGTGGTAGATTATAGGCATTATAGCCCATTCCTTCTCATTGAGAGGAGGCCGTGTCCCAGCAGTGGGAAAATTATAGGCTGATGATGATAATGATGATATAAAACTGATTCACGTGTTTACATTCCTTCTTATCTATTGTTACTAACACGATTTAAATCAAAACAATACAGTTTTAGATTATCTGTCTTAGTTCTTGATACGTAATCTGTCTAAAAAAGTTTTGCTGACTAATCTGATAGGGATCTATATAATTATTCCATTCATTCTATCTACGTTTGTTACGTTTGTTACAGGCGTAGGAATTATTAGAGTTTCAATTGTTTTGGGAGCTAATTCTTTGGCGATATATATTCTATGCGTTGGGAGTACCTTGGCTCATCAAGACTGCTCATCAACTCTGATGGCATCGACTTCTTCGGGGGCTCGCTACTCGTTGTCGTCATCTGTTTAAGGATCACCTCGTTCCTTGGTAAAGTCTCTTTCTTAGTACTTTACACTTGCTTCATCACATTTGTAATCCGCATCGAAATGAGTATTATTTATTAGAGAAGAAACAATTCATGAATGTACCAGAGAAAATATTTGGGTGTGTTGCTTTAGTTTCAGTGTCTGTCTAGTTCACATTATATTTCGAATTCTTCTTTTTTCGAATTTCAGTTTGCCTTCTTAAAAAATTTTGACAAAGGTTTCATTCGATTCAATAGCTGAGATATTTTACACTCTTTAGATCGATGGTTGGAAAACTATTTAAAATATCCTGTTAGAATTTTTCAAAATTTTCGTTTATCCTTTTTTTAGCAACATTGTAAGTTAAAAAAAAATCGTATAAGTATACGTAATAATAAATTTGTTTTTTCAGAAATATTCCAACTGTTATATTTTTCATTCAAATTGCATATTTTTGTGCAATTTCAATAACTAGCACTTTATTTATCGACCCATCGATTTAGAAAAAGGCAAAATAATGACCATTCATTCATCTATACTTCTATACTAATATTATAAAGAGGAAAACTTTGTTTGTTTGTTTGTAATGAATAGGCTTAAAAACTACTGGACCGTTTTTAAAAATTCTTTCACCATTCGAAAGCTACATTATCCACGAGTAACATAGGATATATTTTATCCCCGTACTCCCACGGGAACGGGAATTACGCGGGTGAAACCGCGTGGCGGGCGCTAGTTTTGTAATAACTAAATAATTCAGTTACTAAAATAGAAATATGTAGATGAACTAGGTTGAGAATATAATAGTCATTATTTCTGAGATTTTCATAAAAAGCTAAATTATAAATTCAAATAATAATACATCGGTCATAATAATTTCTTAAGACTTCAGCTCGAACCTAGGGCAGTAAGTATTATGATCAAATAGTAGTATGTCAAAACATTAAAGATGAATCCGTCAGTGAGACACCGAAAGAAGAATATCTTAAGCAAAAAATTGATTGAAAACGAAATATTTTTACTTACATAAATAAATAAAAATTAACAAAAATAAACAGAAACGTAAGAAAATATCAAAGCTTAATTCTTAAAGACGCACCTGATATTTCTTGTAGTTTAAGAGATATGAACACTAAAAAGATGTATGTCAAAATTTTGGCGCCCATCTTGTCGATCGTCCAAGTTACACTGAAATCACGATTCAAAATTAGTTCTTTTAAACTTCCTTTAACTAAGGCTCAAGCAGACAGGCGCGGTGCGACTTAGCGACACGTCACTGCGATGACGCACGCTACTGCTCAGACTGCACTGACATTTTGTGATTCAGATTCAACAATACGTATTACTTTTCAAGACGCGCGACACGCAGTGGGCGCCCATCAAGTCATCCGCAGAACTATATGGAATTAAGCTTATCGTCGAGCGCTTTGTACTTTGGCCTCTGAAGACCATGCTATTGTGCAGCCGAGATCAAACTAGGAGTTTGAAAATTAAACTCAGCATTTTTCACCACATGATATCATTATGTTTGTAATCCCCGAAAGGTTAGACAGAAGTGTACACCCACATTTTGCCAGTTATGTTTTTAAGTTTCATGCAAATATGCAGAAAGTTGGGCCTATTTTTTTCCCACACACAAAACATACATTCAACAAAAACAAACAAAAAAATTATACATTCAATTCATACATTAAATTATTTGTTTCTTTCCTTCTGAGTTCGTCATTCTGTACAGTCATTGTCTACTGCTTAGGTTACCTATGTACCTACTACAGTGAAAAAAATAAAAATGTTCTACCAAATCCAAGATATGCCACGACTGAGATCAAAATGGAAGGCCAGGGCTGTTGAAAAACCTGGGCATTTGAGGATAATGGGGCCGTTGTAAGATGTAAGAGCGAGCGAAGCGAGCTCGAAGATATTTGAACAAAGGTTAAAAACAGACAACGGAATACAGTACAACGATATAAATAGTAACTTTTCGTGCATCCATTGCAAGGCATTCATGTTGCAGACATCTGGTTTAAGAGCACTAGATCTGCGATCCTGATTAGTCAAAATGGGAAAAATGCACATAATTTTTCGCCTGAGTGTTGAAGGAAGGTTTCTTTTTGTAAGCTCCTTCATAGAAAACAGACATAAATGGCATAACATGATCAGTCTGGGCATGGGCACGTGTGCCCAGTGGAAAAGGTGGCTTTGTGGACGGCAACCACATAATCCTAAATGGTGACGACAATTATACGACAGTAAATGAAAACACTAGTACTACCAGTTAGGAAGGATAGGAATATTTTTAAACGCGCCTGTCTGCTGGAGCCTTAGATAATTAAGAAAGTATAAAAATACTTATTTTTAAACACAATTTCAGAGTAACCGGGGACGATCGACAAGATGGACGCTAAAGTATTTTCATACATTTTCTTAGTGTTAGTAACTCTTAAACTTCAAAAAACATCAGGTGCGTCTTTTATATAATTCATATTTAATACTTTTCTACGGATTTTTACTGTTGTTTACGTATGTTTTTTTTTTTGTGGAATTGAATATTATGCTTTAAATTTGATTGTATTTTTGTACTTAACAAGACAAAAAAAAATATACAATTGGATAAATATCTATTACCTACCAATATTTATTATCTATTTATGTAGTAAAATATATTTTTATTTTAACCAATTTTGCTAAAGCTTTCTTACGTTCGGTGTCTCACTGACGTATTTATTAGGTATACTATGTTCTGAAAAACAGTAGTTTTTCAAACTATAATCGTTACTGTTCTGAGTTCAAGCTGAAGTTTTAGAAAACATGTTTTTTGAACAGTATTTGAGATTATAATATTTAATTGTAGCTCTTGTATGAAAGTTATTTAATTATTCTGCTATTTAAATATAAACACAAGGACCACGTTTGATTTAAAATATCTTACCTAGTCTTCGATGTTTCCCTATGTCAATGTCCACCAATAGTGGACAGCGATATAATTTTCAAAACTGATTCTTGCTGTCCACCACTGATTTACATTGAAAATTATCGTTTAGCTTTTTTCTAGATTTGTGTAATTTATCACCGAAAGTAAAAAAGCAAAGCGTTGCCAAGTGTTCCTGAAAACATCCTACTATCCTACTAATATTATAAATGCGAAAGTTTGTAAGTATGGATGTATGTATGGATGTTTGTTACTCTTTCACGCAAAAACTACTGAACGGATTTGGATGAAATTTTGCACACAGATGGTTTATAACCTGGATTAACACATAGGATACTTTTTATCCCGGTAGTAAGATCCCATGGGACAATTTTGAACCTTCACGCGGGCGAAGCCGCTGGCAGAAGCTAGTACATTATAATAGTGTCCATCAGATACTAAAACTTAACCTACACACTAAAATAAAAAATGCTTTTGTTTTTGTTTCAGCACAATCATGTACAATAACCATAGTAAGTAAAAGTCTTCAACAAAAATCATTTTATACATAGAAAAAATAATTATAATTTGCACATGTTTAGCTTAATCAGCCTTTCAATTGATTAATATCCTGTTCATATACCTGGCAACTCTAAAACGCTACCGACACGCTTCTAACTGTTCCGTCTGTCTGCTGAACGTGAGGTAGTGGGTTCAATTCCCGGGTTGGGGAAAAAGTGCTCTTGGTTTTCAAGTAAGAATTTCTCAGAAGCAGCCTCGAGTTCGGTAGTAGGTGGTATAACATCTCCGTGCCTCAGAAAGCACGTTAAGTCTTGCGCCTGATCGTGTAGGATTGCCGGCCCATCGGACTGAGAATAAGGCAAGAGAGTGTAAAGAAAATATTCAGGAGTAATATTTGATTGAACGTTACAAAGGCAGTGTCACTTCCCAATATTGATACATTACATTTTAATACAACTCGTACTAATTAACCTCGACTCGTAACTTATCTTTTTCAACTCTAAATCAGCCTTCAGTAACTGACGGATAACTCAAAGAAACCCGCTGACTTTGATGTTTTATGATCCATACCACGAGAATTTGCAATCGGTCACGATGTTGCGACGGTGTCGAAAGGGTTTTAAATATTTTGACCTGTCTACTCGAATTAAATTTTGATTAAAATATTTGCTGTGACAGCAAATTAATAAATTTGTTTATAAAATGTATTTCATGGATTTTTAATTTCAGAGTGGTAGCGCACAACTAAACGTTTATGGTACCTGCCCGAGATCAGCATGGAACGCTGAACCTGCTGTAAGTACTTACTTGAAAAACAAATATTTTACAACCGTACTGTGTTGTTGGTCAGCAAGTGCTAACCAAGCATGAGGTTCTGTGGTCGATTCCCAGGTCACGGGCGGTAAAAGTGTTAATTGTTTTCTATCAAGAATGTCTCGGTTGCAGTTACGGAGCTTGGTTATGTGCCCTGTTGATGGTAATAGGCTCGACTCCTTAACGGATGACTTAAACATAATTGGCGAAATGTGAGTGTACTAGTAGGTCTTAACACTTCGTGCTGTTGGATTCCGTGAGTTACTCAATAAAAAACACATAATAAGATTCCAAAATGTATTGTGCTCTGCACAGGCAATCGTTCAGACGACGAATAAGTGACATAGAGTTTATAATGGGACAGACTGCTTGCAGTATATTTCCAACACGACTGGCATTATAGGCTGCTTGGTGATGATGAGCACATGCCACTGACTTGCTGTGGTACCAACTGACGGCAAAGTTAATTTGATATTACTTAAAAGCTCAGTTATGACCGGGATCGCTCCGCTTATTAATGTTGGACCGCACACCATCAGCCGTCAGGTGCGTGCGCGACAAGGGCTACGATCACGATCTTACACGAGCCGCGGGAATATCTGATAACACCATCACTGATATACACATTGCATGATTGCACGAGGTGAGATACAGCAAAGCGTCACCGATAATTGTGATTGAAGTTCCACGAAACACAAACCCCTTGCCGCGCACGCAGCAATTAAGGGACAAAATTTTTGAGCGGAGGAAACCTGCTGTTAAATTGTTGTAGCGCTTGAATTGTTTTCTTTGTATAAGGGAATCTGAGTTTTGTTTATTAAAAGTTTTTCTAACTAGCTTAATGGTTCTAACTTTAGTAGTAGCCGGCCGAAATCTGGAATTATACCCGGTTTCCGGCTATAAAGGTTCACCCCTATAACATCGGATATAAGCGTATCTGGCAAAATGTGGATGTATTAAAAGTATCGCTCTGCTTTTTCCTTTCGGGAAAATCGGCGTGATGTTATTGTTTGTTCTTATTTTGTAGGTTTCATCATCATCAAACTTTTACCTTGCTGTACTTTTTGGTAAATTAAGAGACCGGATTGAAGATGTGGAAACGGTAAGAAATTAATTAATTAATTTAAAAAAAAACAAAAACGTTACTAAAAAAATTGATCTCATCAACACGAACCAAGTACTCTACCAAAAAAACCTGTTACTAGAATCACTGTTTATTTTTGTTTTATACCACTACGGTCAGATATTTTTATAAGCATGAATCTGTACTATTTATTAATTTTATTAATCATTCCGTAGATGGCTGGAGATAGCGAGTGGCAAGTTCCACGAAATATGCGAGCAAATAGTAAGTATTCACTATTGTACAAGTATCTGGCTCGAAGGACGACTGGTAATATTATCTCAAAATAAAACGTTGGTAACAAGGGGGAAATTCAATGGTTTCAAGAAATCTATTAAAGTACAGCTCAACCGAAGACTTCTTAATTCATACGTTTGTGTATCTTACTAACTTCAACTTAAGTTTGCATATTGAAGACGCAATTTGCCGCCTTTTTGGCTTTTTGTGTTTGGTTACCTTGAGCGAAAACGGTCGCGGGTTCACGACATATTTTATAGGCAAAGCATTTTAGACAGTCAACCTTGCTGCCAACTATCGCAGGTCCTTGAATTATTTCTGGAACACGTTGTCAAAATTATGATATTTCAGGTCAGTCATCGATAGAATTCGGGACAAAGGATTGGCCAGCAGAAGCGCTTTGTAAATCTGCACCAAGCGAAATGGAAAGCGGTAAAGAGAATGTATATTTTAAATATTGTAGCCTTAGATTTAATTGGTTATAATTTTCTGGTTTGGCGATAAGTGGCGAAAAGAGACGCAACATCGAGAAGCGCAAGAAACTAGGGAGGCCTTTTGCTGTGGGACAGTTCAGGGGAAAGACAAAAAAAAAGCTGGTGGGATCGCTTGCTAATGCATTTTTTTATAAATAAAATTTTGTCCCAGGCACCTATTATTTGGGACCAATAGAAGATCCAATGACAGTGTACTGCAATATGGCAACCCGGGAGACATGTATTAGAACAAGTAAAACCACCCCAGAGTTCACTCATGATCCGAGTGAAGGAGCCTTCTGGTTGCGCGAAGAGAACGTTCAATTGAAGGATCTTTATGAAGATGTAAGTTGTATTTACAAACAAAAAAATATCTGTGTAGTATATAAACTAGCTTGTGTCCACGACACAGGTCTCGTTGCTTGTGTGACACTAGATGGCGCTGTATCTAATGTCCAGCGATATTTATTTACTTATTTTATTTATTTAGTAACCTATAATAATTGAAAAAAAATAGTTATTGAAATATCCATATAATGAACTAATCAATCAACCAATCATGTCATTTTCAGGCAACTAAGGCCCATAGATACCTTCAAATTACGTTTAACACAAAAAAATAAACTATCACAATATGATGTTTTAAAACCTATGACAATGGACTTTGTCTTAATATGCTTCATCGAACGCCATGTTTTAGAAAAGTTCACTGTTGACTTGTGACGACAACTAGTCGCACTCTTGAACAGTGGTGAGCGAGATGACGGACCAGTCTTATGTGTGGTCATCTATTTCATGACCACTGCTCTCAAAACGCTGAAAGAAAACATCAAGATTCGTGAGGCTTCTACATATCCTCAAAAACGGTTAATAACACATTCATTCACCGTTTTTAGAACAATGACGATGTAAATAAATCACTCAAAAAAGTGTCAGTCTAGATTTTTACTCAGAATCACCACTAACCACTTCATCCAACTCGACGTAGTCTTTTTTACTAATATTGTTTGGTGCATTTGTTTCAGATTTCAGTGGAACAGTTAACATGGTTACGCGAACGTGCAGGATCTGTTCGTCAAACGCTTAAATACAACTGCCTGGACTCGGTGCCACACTCTAAATACAACGTGTCTTCATCAGTGCAGTTGTGGGCATGGAACGATTTACTGATTGGACCAAACCCGACCAACCTGTCTCCTGTACATTATTCCATACCAGCAGCTTCCGACAAATGTGTGGTAAGATACTTTCGATACAATTGTTAATTCAGAATGTTTTAGCCGTTTCGTTAAGATTGTTAATTTGGGTCCATTTATATTTAAATTATTTAACAATAATTGAATCAATATTTAATAAACTAAATGTGTGTTTCAGGAGGGCAGTACTGATTGGCAAAGTTCTATCATAGAACTGCAAAGTTCTAACGTGTACAGACTACCAATAGTTGATGTGTGGATCGGAGATATTCGTCACGAACAACAAAAGTTGACCATTGAAAGTGTTGAATTGTGTTTTGCATGATTTTATAAAAAAAAAAACTAAAATTTAATTTCTTAAATTGTCGTGTTTTTCGGATGAAAAGATTTTTACTTTTATATCATTTTTAACTTTTGAAATATCAAAATACTAGTATGGTGATACCAAATTATTTGCAGTAATTCAGTCATGTATTTTCTACCCATACTTACCAATAAATAATTTGAATTTGATCGTTCTTTTATTCGAACTCACTTTGTACAGCAAAACCAAACTCGTGGTCATGTCGGCAGAGTATTTCCTAATCCAAAGAATGCTCCCAATCACATACCACGTAATAGTTTCGTGGTTTAGTTGAATAAAATCGTTAAATCTGTCGATCAGCGTCGTTGAAATTCTAACACCACGTAGGTCGAAAATATCAACTTTACAGGATAGTTAAAAAACTGCGTAATTAAACATAGGTAACCATTTTAATTTGTGTTCACTTTAAATTAGGTAGAGAAGTTATTTGTTTCCGACAGGAAACGCGATTTCCGATTCTCTAGCAAACAGCATAAAAAATTCAAAACGTCAGCGGCGGCGTAAAACATCTTTGCTTGTAACGCAAAATCTACAGTCTTCTACCAATTATTTCTTTTTAGAACTAATGTGATTCATTTTTTTAAATCACTTGAAAACTCCGTACCCATACAACGTTAACCTGCACTTGAATTGAACTGGGCTAAATCAGTAGCAAAGGTCATTAGGTCACGGTACCATTTGAGTCATTAAACCGCTGTGCCAACGACCAAGTGTGGTCCGATTCAATTCCACACGGGGCGACCCTAAATATGGGGTGTTGATGCAGTATATGCAAAGACTTCAGATATTTTTTTTTGCAAAAAGTGTTTTAATAAAGGATTTCAGATGAGTATTCAACATCCCATAATATGGATAACTTTACAGTGCCAAGTGAGTGTAAATTCTAGCAAAGCGAGGTGATGGCAGGTGAAGTAAAGCTGTGACGGACTGGCAAGAGAAGTGTTGTCGTGAGGCTGGCACAGGAACGTCGAGCTTGGCAAAGGCAAAGAAAGGCATGTATCCAGCAGTGGGTGAAGTTCGGCTGTGGACGATGATGAGGATGATGAAGTGAATGTGAGAAAGAAACTAGATTTCTAGAACTACACGCAAAGTGTTTTTAAACGGTTTTATTTGATACCTACTTTTAAAGAGTAGTGTTTGTTTAAATGAAAGTTTTCTGTTGTACTTTAATAGATATGATCTGCCCAACACTGAACTAAGATACTCGTATACTTCTTAAACACAGTTTTTATTACATGCTACGAGTATTTAGATTACACATTTTCTTCAGAAAAAAATCCACAATTTCATCCAACATGATGAAGATGGCAGAATACACAATGTACTACAAAAAGACAAGCAATTAGGCGCGGGTCGCGATATATCACGCTGGACAGGTAGCAACATGTTGTCGTGATGTCTCCTCTAATGGAGGCTGTTTGTGGCTCAACTAAATTCAGTTGCGGGAAACAATGCGTTATCCTGCTTAGAATCTAGATTTTGAGCAGTAATTCGAACTGTATGCAGTCAGGGAAATCTATTGTTTAGTGATAATACAGAAGAAATTGCAACTGTACGTACAGTGAGGCAGGTATACATAGTAAAGTCCGTTAAAAAAAACGATTTTGTTTAAAGACAGGCTGCGTGACAAATTCATGTTTTTTGTTAATTTGCCTTTATCTTAAACAGTTTGGAAATTAAAACATCGTTTATTAAATTGCACTTTAGTGTTTTTCGATTAATTATTTAATATTACGTTTATGTTGGTTCATGTTATGTCTGCAAGATCTGCAAAGATGTTGAATCAAAATTGTACGTCTTTCTTATGTTTCACCATTTTCTTTCTTATGTTTGAGCTCATTCCACCATCTCCTTTCTTCCATCGGAAGTCCAGACGTAACTACAGGCACGAAGCGATTGGCAACATCTTTTATTATGCGCACAGATGAGTAGTGGAATTCCCCGTTTGCGTCGGTGTTCCTGAGTTCATTTGACCCCAATTTATTAAATTCGCGAGTTAATAAGCTTCTTTTGGGTCTGTTTGTTTCATCGTCGACCTCATATTCTCTGCGCTCAGGACAATATTGAGGTCAAGAGTAGGCCGTTTCCCCTTTACCACCAGCTAAATTCTCACACCTTAATTTCTTTATCTTTCTACAAAAACTTAAAAAAGACGACATACTTATATGCTGCGGTAAAAATATGAATAATAAAGGTTTGTGTGCGACCAGTGACAAATGACTGCAATATTTCTTTAGTTGAAGAAGGGACGAGCTGTGTTGGCGATAAATTATACAATTTGTTATGCTTTGTGCCTGAGGGATCGTTTTGGGCCTGCAGTTGACTACTACGGCCTCTTCTTATACACGTTTGTCTGACTTTATTGCGTGTTTTTAATCATGGGTAAGATACCTTGTTTCAAGAATTTAGTATGAAAAAAAAGAAAAACGGAAAATGATATAAGTATGATGTTTGTTTTTGGATACATAATAAAGGGTGACTGGCAATTAGTGTACGACACGTAAACGCTTGATAATAAATAACTTTTATGGACCAAACCTGAAATCATGAAAAAAAATCTGCTGTTAAGTAAATTTTGACCAGTTAGGCGAACATAATGTGCTGACTTTTTTCCTTAGTTTGTACGGCAAGGGCACAGGCCTTCGTTCTGTGAGAGTTGTCATGGTGGATGTCACAGAAGACTTTGATTTTCGGGTTTGAGATATACAGATTTAATAATAAAAAAGAGGAGGTTCTCAATTTGTCGGATCCATTTTTATATTTTTGTTCCCCGATTACTCGAAGATGGCTGGACCGAAATGGAAACTTACCAGGTGGTCCCATAATCATTAAGTCAGGATCTGATGATGAGATCCTGGAAAAATAGAGACCAAATTTAGTAGGCACACTTGAAGCGATTTGGGTAGTTTTTGGAAGCGTACTTTCTCGGAGTGATCACATTTCAATTTGGTAAAGATCTCATGAAAAACTTCCGAGATAGGCAACGGAACTCCTCAATAAATGGATAGCAAATGGAATGGGATTGGAAAATCTCATGTCTTTCTATTGTTTACACCAGTTCATAACATAACATCACGCCGGTACGCTGTGAAGGAGTAAGGAAATGTGAATAGCAAACACATGAAAAATTAAAACTTTATTGCAAAAAATAAAACCGACCTCAAAAAACACAGAAAACGTGAAACATAACTTTAGCTTCTGAAGTCGATGACACTAAAACTGAATCAATCAAACAAAGGTCACCGACTTCAGAAGTTAATGTTATTTTTCACTTTGATATGTTTTTGAAGTCGGTTTTATTTTTAGTAAAAAAGTTTTTATTGTGTAGTTTGTTTGTGTAACTATCTTAAAACGTGACTACAACTCATTATTTGACGCAAGTGAGAGGATTGTTTTTTTTAAACAAATACCAGCTAAGTACCTATATAATATATTATAGTATATCGACGCCTCCAAGCAATAACCCGGTAATCGAAAAATCAAAATTTTACAGGAGAAAAGATTTACTGATTTTGTTAAATATCTTTTCAACGAGTGGGACTATTGAAGTCATTGATGTATTAAATGAAAGCTATTTTTTTGCGAAGTCTACCTGTGCCATTGATATAAAAATCCTTTTATTCAAAACCTAGTTATTTATGAAAATAAATAATACCTGAAATTTTATACATACAATATTACAGTAATACTACTTACGGGGTTATTGCAGTAAATTTATGAAATAAAATATTTCATAACATTACATTATGGGCTTCTAGGGCGTTATTTTTTATTTTATGGCTGATAGATAACTTGTTTGTACGGAGTTATTGTGGTAATGTCAAGTAATTTAAAAAAAGGTATTAATAAATAACATTGTTATTAAGAGGAAAATTATAAAAACAGTGTTATTGTTACCACTCGATACCATTTTTAAATTTAAATGTAGTATTTGAAGATAATAAACGAAAAAATACAATAATATCGATTATAAGTAATTTTATTATTTACTAGCTTCTGCCAGCGGCTTCGCCCGCGTGAAGTTTCAAAATTGGGGTTGAGTGAGAATATTATAAACGTAAGAGTAAACAAATATAATAATAACAAATCTCCGAACTGCTAAGCTATCGGGAGTTACACGTGTTATTGTGAGTCAACTATAAAAGATAGACATATGCTGTCTTGGGATATTTTTTATATAATTTTATGTGGAATATTTCCGTTATACATGATTTCTATGTAGCTTTAACCATTAAGGCTGCACACGCGACGGAAGCTAAAAAAACCAAGTAACTTCTCCCGTTTTCCCAACATTTCCTTTCACTGCTCTGCTCCTATTAATGGTAGCGTGATGAAAAGTATACTATTACCTGCTCAGGAGTATGTAGAATAATTGTACCAAGTTTCGTTAAAATCCGTCGAGTAGTTTTTTTTTCTATAAATAACATACAGACAGACAGACAGACAGACAGACAGAAAGACAGACAGACAGACAAAAATTTTACTGATTGCATTTTTGGCATCAGTATCGATCACTAATCACCCCCTGATAGTTATTTTGTAAATATATTTCATGTACAGAATTGACCTCTCTACAGATTTATTATAAGTATAGATTATAATCACAGAAAGTAATTTAACACTTTAGTTCGACGTGAACATTCATTAATAAAAATAATCCAATAAAAATCAAATCTTGTAATCAACTTTGAGCTACATAAACTCTTCAATTTAATTCTTCTTCAGAAATGTTTTCTAACTATGTACAGCCAATCCCTGTTAGATAAAACTGAAAACTAAGACACGCGCTGCTGCTGCAGACGCTGTGAGTTACACTCGCTAGTAGACCTGCAGTAGATCAGCAGCACCTGGCGCTCACATACTACAGAGAAACTTAGATGCGTGCCTCGCTATGCCCTCCACCCCGCGCCGCTGCTGCAGATGCGGTGAGTCATGAGTGTGACGCGGGGCGGAAGGCTTGGCGGGACACGCATCTAAGTTTTATCCAACAGGGATTGTCTGGACCTAGTTCTAGCCGGAATGATATCGGATAGACCTAGTTTTATCCAACAGGGAATGGCCGAACCTAGTTGTAGCCGGCATGATGAAGGATAGACCTAGTTTTACCCGAAAACAATCGGCTCGTACTAGGTTTAACCAAGAGTAAGTGGCTACACCTAGTTCTAACCGGCTAAAACTAGGTGCAGCCGCACTTCGGGTATTAGCCGTAACATATACAATAAAATTACAATAATTCCTGCCAGTGCAGTACAATTGCCCCTGTATTTGGTAATAATAAGGTGAGCTAGTTTTCAAACTCAGCTCCCCATTTACTGTATTAAGATATGGTACGGTTGTGGTATCAATTTTTTTTAATCTGCTTGCATATGGGCATTTTACCTCAATGATGGTTTCAGGACCTAATAAGGCATCTGGAGAAGCTGCAAGAAAAGGTCGTTCCTTGCTAACAAATAGTCCACATGGTTCAATGATAAGATCGTTTGTCTCACTATATTGTTTTAGAGCAATTTTTTCATTTATTGTACCATGACTGGTAGCTCTGGATAGGAAAGGTTGCTTTTGTTGCAACTGGTATGCAAAACTCTCCATTGTAGATTCTTTTAAGTGACAAATGGTGTGAAAATTGCTAGCAGGCGTTTTTTCTTTCATTATGCCATATAATCCTGGATGATTGCTCTCTTGTTGCTTCCTCTATTTGCAGAATCTGCTCTTCGGTAATATTGCACAGCTGTAAATTCCTAAGGACTTGAGTTGTGTTGCAGCGTCGGCGGCCGCAGCGCCAAGCGATTGCGCGAAATGCACGGTCGCGGGCGCGGGCTGATTAGGTGGTTGTTGCAATGACGGCGCGTTATTATTATTATTACTATCTAAATGCAACAAAGTATGATGGGCCTTTTTACAGGATTTGCATGTGTAAGTGGAGTTACAATGCGAAGCGGTAGCGATAAACTTAGGCAGTTTATACATCCTCGTTTGGATTTAACGAAATCGAAACGACTTTTGGCGGGAAGCGATTTAAATGTGGGACATTTGTATAACTGCTGATGATCAGACTTGTTACACATTAAACAAGACTCAACCCCCTTGCTGTCACTCGTAATAAACATCTGTGATTGGTAGGTATTGCGCAGGCGGTTATGTTTCGGATTGTTATTATTAATGTGTTGTTCCACTGCCGAGGCAGGACCGCGGTTTGATTGTGACGACGCTAGTGCTAAATGTCATAACGGTATTTCGCTCAATGATATTCTTCATACAGGGCCGAATCTCCAGGCTGACATTTTTGTTTTGCTACTTAATTTCCGCTTGTTTGCGATAGCGTTAGCTGCAGACATAAAACAAATGTATCTCAGAATTCTTCTTCAATCTGATCACCGCAAATATCAAAAGATTTTATTCCGCTTTGCGCGCAGTTTAATCGAGTCGCGTTCGGTTTAAAATGCAGCCCTTTCTTAGCTATGCGCACTGTGCGACAGATAGCGATCGACGAACGCGATCGTTTTCCGCGAGCCGCTGATGTGGCGTCTCATGAGCTGTACATGGACGATTTAACCACTTCTGTCCCTACAGTGGACGAAGGAAAATCTGAAATGCAGAGATCTGAATGCAACTGTTTACGTAAACAAACTTTACGCACCGGGCCGTGGCCAAGTACACTTGTTGGGGGCGTGGCATATATCTATCACTGTCTATCAGCAACTAAAAGAAAGAGACAACCACTCTTTACAAACTATTGCACGGCTAGACAAATACAGTAATATCCAGAACAGAGCCAGGTGTATTAAAATTTGGAATAAATTTACCGTATTGAAATATTACGTACATTAATGAGCCAATACCAAACTTAAATAACATTGTTAGTGAATATTACGGAACACGTATTTTAAAATTATTTCAACAAAAACCCCATAAACACGTTTACCAAAAATTTCATGAAAATGATTTACGCCAATAACCCGGTAATCGCAACTTACCAAAATAAAAAATAAATAGTTTTTTCGTACAGACCTATAACAGGTTTTTTGCCGAAATATTATTGTGTCTAAATTCCCAACAATAAACACGTGTGTCATGATTTCTTTGTAAATATCAATAGGAAAAATCTGAAAAAAATTGAGAAGGTGTATTCCAGTCCATAGATGCCGAATTTGACATAACAGCATAAACCTCGTAATAGTACATTACCGAGTTCTTGTTTGGGGGCATCGATATAATTATATTACCATCCTACATTTCCCATATTACTACCAAACCTCTAAGGTTCTTCTCCAAACTACGTTTAATGAATGTTGGTTGACGAAGCAAACAAAATACTTGTTACTCTTGAAATAATCGAACAATGAAACCTGGATCACAGTTGTTTTGTTTTAGCTTTTGGATTTCTTAGATATGTAGGTAGATGCTTATCGCTGATAGAGATACATATATTTAAAGAAAGAAAGAAAGATATTTAGTTCGAGTGTTGTTTATATTAATGTTTAGGTCAACGACACGTTATCTGATATTATTTAAGCCTCGTGCAGACATACACGACTAGATATGTATGTGTGCGTTGTTGCTTTTTAGCGGATTTTTCGCGCCGCAAAACCTTGCATACAGACGAAGGTCAGGTTTGACGATGCGATGACGTAAATCTGCAACGCGTCTATGCGTCTCCACACTGTCTGTACCGTGCCGCGTCTGGTCGTGTATCGAGATCGAGCGGCTGCGCGTCCAGTCTGCGGACATTAGGCGGACAAATAGTCCGGTAGTGCTGGGCTATTTTGATGCCATAAGTTCAAAATTCTAAAGTTGCTCATTTCTTGCCTGTGGATACAGACGTACCTATGGAGCTTATTATTGCGTTTTGTGTCACATCTGGCCATTGCATTTTCAGTAATTCGATGATTTGTGTTTGTTTATTTCAATTTAAATCAAAACTGGCAAAATTGATTTAAAGTTTAAAATTATTATCTAGGATAGCCTGCGGAGTGTACAAACCCAGTTTGTGTCATTTCTTCCAGTGAGAAACTGACCATACAATAGGGTCAGCAAGAAAGTCCTATATTTTGTTTCAAATAATGAAATTGCGTGGATAAAAACGACACAAATCATCAATGGTGTTTTGTTCCACCATAATGATAAAAACACGTAAACTCTACAACCTTAATTTATTTTTGTGGATTTTACAGGGTTTTGTAATAAGAAAAATTAAATATCGTGGATGAATTCGGCACAAAATATTTTGAACAACAGATATCAGTAGATACTCTAAAACGCCCAACACCTATTTCACCGATTGAAATATTCTTTTAGAGCTGCTTAGGCGATGTATCAGATACTAACCAGGTGGTTAAATACAACGATTCCCGTGGACGGAGATGACACAAAATGCCCATGTATATCAGTTATTACTTCGTTATTGTAATTAAAGTAAAATTTTCAACTTTAATTTTCTTTACGTCTAATAGTGGTGGAAAAGACAAAAAACCAAATTATGCAAGTACCTAAAATTACACAAATTAATATAGTAGGTTTGGCCAATGGTCCTGAAACTAAACAACTTTAATATTTTTGAAACCGAAAAACCCAGCGCTACCGGACTAAAATGCAAGAGGCGTGGGGGAGGTTATGGCACTGCGCCGCCGCAGCGCAGAACTGGCGCGCAGGCGGCAGGTGACGGAATGGCGAGGGGTGGGCGCATTCTAGTCTTTAAAGTCTATATTGTCACGCACGGATGTGTAAATGTATAATAAGTACTCGTATGTATGTATTTACAAACAAAAAAGTATATACAACGTGTAACGTTAAATGCGCAAAACCTCAGACACCCCAAATGATTTTTAATTTAAAAGACCTAATTCTGTGATAAAAAAAAAACATTAAAAAAAATTTAAAGGTTCTAAGTGCAGTTTCACTTTGTTTAAAATTAATATCTGCATTGAAATAAGAACTTTTATAATCCCGTGTATGAGAAAATTTGATTGCATTACAACCATTTGTGTTTGTTTACCTATTTCGGTGGGTTTGCGCACGTGATTGTTTGACCTATTCATAAATAGACAGGGTAACATTTGTAATGAAGATTTTTTTTTTAAATGTAACCTGTATTAAAAAATAGTTTAATTGATTCTGCTCCTTATTCTGATCAAACTATTTTTAGGTTTTGCGCATTTAACGTTACACGTTGTATATAGTATATCAACTATCTAGTGTCCACGACACAATCTTTGCTTAGTGTGGTACTAGGTGGCGCTGTGTGTTAATGTACAGTGATATTTATTAAATTATTTAGTTATTTTCGCCATCTTGTTCTCTCCCTGAGCACACTGCCACTGTCACTCAGTACGTCTCGCGCCACACCTCTTCTATGCATTTTGTATGAAATATCAAAGAAGCGAAACCGTGACCGCACTGCGCCTGCGCCTCTTCTCCACCCGACGCCTCTTGTATTTTCCCGCGCCTAAACGGCCGCACAGGGAGGAGATGGACAAACACACCTCGTTGTACACCTCATACAGCAAGCTGTATGAGGTGTACAACTTGGTAAGGAGGCTATGTAGCTTGCTATCAGCGGCTTGAAGACGCGCTCCAGAGAAAACCTATGAAAGTATCTGTATTAAAGAGAAAATCTTTAATACAGATACTTTCATAGGTTTTCTCTGAAAAATTTAACAAATCAAAATCTTTTCTTCTACATTCCATGTTTGAAAGATATTTGGCTGTCTTATAAAATCAATTATTGGCTATAAATTGATTTATCTCTTGATTTTAGTCAGCTAGTCTCAGCTGTAGTATCCAGCGGTATGAAGAACAGGGTGTAAAGCTCTTCATCCCCCGTAGAAAAACGAGGATCCTCCGACCAGAGGGGTGTTATGACTGGTACTGCCCGACGGTTGCCCTCGTGAGAGTTTGCTGCACCCCCGCAGGGGGGTGTGACAGGCGGGTTATGGGCATCACCCTTTGTCCCGCGGGATCACTTGCACCCGTAGGCTTGCGGGTGCCGTCCATGGAGCGGCCATATAGGCCTAGGCCTTGGCGAGCCCGCAATCGCCGCTCGCCTGTGTGTCCAACGGTTGTTGTAAGGTTCTCGTATAATTATGGTCTTGTTTGCGCGATGTAGGAATCCTGACGTATTTTGCTTGTTAGTTCATCATCTTTCTCATAGATGGCGCTGTATTACTTTTTGTTCAACGTAGCTAAATTACTTTTTGTAGTGCCGGTACACTAGTAGACCAATATCATGTAATTATGCTGCGGTCCTTACATACGCCTTTCGCATCGCCCACGTTCATGGTTACATCGAATCTGGTCATATACGTTTCTGGTGGCGTGCTATTTTTACTGCCTTGCCTACCTCCATCAAAAAAAGCCGTGACTTTATGTGGTATAGTAAATATTTAATGGTTCTACCTCAATCAAAATAGACCAACCCCGCACACTAAGCAAAGCAATAGGTCGCGCGAGAATGCGATGATCGCGTTCATATTCGTTTGTTTGGAAGTTCGTTCGTGTTTGCACTCTGGCGACGCGTGTTTGAGTTTGCTGTACAAAGGGAACGTTGGGACATGGCCTTTTATTTTCGGATGGGATATCATCAAATGATTCCTCCCACTCTGGGCGGTGCGGGAGGGGGAGTGTCAGACTTTTACTGACTAAAAACCATCCATGTTCCTTCCTCGCCCTTTAGAACAGTTCCGCAGCCCCGGTAGGCTTCGGCCCTTGCGGGGCCCCTTCCTTGAGACATGGCCTAAGCTTGGCCTTTTTGAGTTAGAGTAAAACTATTTTTAAATTCCAATAATTTATTCGTAGGTATTGGTAGACAAAAGCATGGATGTATAAACAAATTGGTATCAACATTACTGAAATGGTTCATTACGAATACATGAGAAAAAATCGTAATATACACAAATCTCTCAAAAAAGTATTTAAAAGTATTTAGCCATTGTTACATTTGTACTTATTTAAACTTTTCTGGATGACATTGTAGAAAAAAAAAAGATAAAATCATCCAAAGCACAATTCAACGCTTTCGATGGTCAACTTTTGTTTTTCATTACGAATATCTCCGATCCACATATCGACTATTGGTAGTCGGTATACGTTAGAACTTTGCAGTTCTATGATAGTACTTTTCCATTCAGTACTTCCTTCCTGAAACAAAGATTATTTTAGGTGTAAGAAGTGGATATCCCACATCAATCCTTGATTAAGCATGTCCCCTAACAATGTTGAAAGTGTAAATAAATAAATATCGCTGGACATTAAACACACAGCGCCATCTAGTGCCACACTAAGCAAGGCTTGTATCGTGGACACCAGATAGTTGATATGCTACATATATACTTTTTTGTTTGTCAAAACATACTTATTATACATACAAACATCCATGACTCGGAAACAAATGTCCATGCTCATCACACAAACCTTTGCCCCTACGATTGTTTGTTGTTTGTTCCCTGGATTCGAACCAAGGACCCTATGAACGCAAGGCAGCTTCACTACCACTACGCCATTCGAGTCGCCCACTGCCCACTTGTTCCAGTATTGTTGTAGGTTTTAAACAATTTGACACAAATTCAGGCACCTACTTCAAGATTATGGTAAAGATAAACTATGGTGATAATTGTGATGTCCAGTAGACTTCGATTTCGATTCGGGAACTCGTATGTCTATCTCGCTCGTTTTTGTTATGCCTAAAAAGGATAGACATAAGACTTGTCGAATCGAAATTCATTCCGAGCGATTTTGAATACGGGGGCAGGTAAAAGTAACAAGACTGCGACCCCTCGGACGATTGTCATCAACCTTCCCAGTAGCCATCACCTGATCTAGGTTATGGCCATTTTTGCTGGCTGTATGACCGAAAAAGTCTAAAACTATTTGCCTTCACTTTATCTTTACCTTATTATTTTCCTTTTCATTCTTGTGCATATTTTAAAGTTTATTTATTTTGAAAAACAAACACAAAAGAAGGCGCAGGCAGTACAATTAAGAGGAAATTATTCAAACTATCTTACCACACAATAATCGGTAGCTTCTGGTACAGAATAAAATATGGGAGACTGGTCAGTCGGGTATGGTCCAATCGCTACATCGTTCCAAGCCCACAACTTCACTGATGCAGACATGTTGTATCTGAAGTACGGAACTGAGTCCATGCAGTTGTATTTTATTGTTTGGCGAACATTTACTGCACGATCATGTAACCATATTAACTGTTCCCCTGAAATCTGAAACAAATTAATACTATATTATCAATTTATTCGATTGGGGAAAGAGAAATAAGTTAGTATGCCTGCGATAACACAAGTAACCCATATTATATTGTTTCTGTGAAAGAAGTGCGTGATTTTTTTGATATTTCGTCATCTAAAATCACTATACGAGGTACTCGTAGAAGGGACACCGAAGCGAAAACGTGGATCATTCCTAGTTGGAATAAAAAAAACCCACTAAAAACTTTTCCATGTAAATGATGCCAAGACAAAGCCGTAATGACAGGTTGTTCTTTTAAGGAATCAAAAAATAACATTATTATCTATACAACGTGTAACAGAAAGGGTATAGTCATATCAAAGGGTGTGCTACAGACCATCAAACTGAACAACTTTCTCTATGGGACCATCATCGTAATCGCCTGTCTCATACATTAATTTGGTCGAGTAGGTATTGGAATTTTATATGGAGCCGTTGATTATTTTTTCGCGATTACGATGGTGATTCCATGGAGAAAGTTGTTCAGTTTGATGGTCTGTAGCACTTTCACTTTCCTTTCATGTGACTATACCCATTCTGTTACATGTTGTATAAAGCTCGATTTAAAAATATAACAAGTACCAATAATTTTCTGAATACTTTTTAACTTACTTCTGGTGAAAATAGATCCGCTAAATAAACGTCCTTTTCGTGCAGCCAGAAGGCTCCTTTACTTGGATCATGATTAAACTCCAGGGTTTTATGAGTTGGCCTAATGCACGTCTCCAGGGTTGTCATATTGCAGTACACTTTCATTGGTTTTCCTGTTGGTCCTAAATAATAGGTGCCTGCAACAAAACTATATTTACATTGTCATGATCTATGAATAACCTATAGAGCTACAAAAGGATCTTTTTTTGTTCAATGACGTTCAAAATGGACTGAGACATTTGAAGAATTGTTTTAGTAAATAAAATGAAAAAATAAATAGAAAAAAAAAAAACAATGCGTCAACCTTTGTTTTGGTTTTTTCCCACCCACCAAGAGACATTTGTACTTTTAAACTGTGCCATCTTTTACATACAGGGTGTAAACCAACTCATCACGAAGCCGTCAACCAAGCATTCTGTACATAAACTTGTCAAATGGTTGGAACTTTGACACCCAATATCTCCGTAACTAGAAGGTTCCCAGGTATGGTGTAGAACAAAAAAAACATCGCAATGACGGGGAGAACAAATGCCTTTTGGCTTCGTTAAGTGATGTTTAACACCCTCATAATCAAATTATCCTCTCGTTATTAATGGCCGAGTTGGTTTCCCTTAGATTCAAACAAAATTTAAGAACTTTTGAAACAAGCCAAACCCCATATTGCAACCTCCCCTACTTGATCCTGCACCACCCTAAGGTTGACTGATTGAAAATGCCTTTGGCAAACTAATGCCACCTCTGAGATATTTTGTGCTTTAATCTTCAATACTAAGTGCCCAAAACCAGAACTTAAGACCAATCAAATCCATTGCCGTATTCATAATTCTCACCGCTTTTTATTCCAACACCAGATTTACAAGGTACTTCAGCCGGCCAATCCAATGTTCCGAATTCTTCCCATTGTTCTGGCTCTACATTGGCTGAAATAAAATAATTATAATTACTTGGTTCAGACATAATTCAAGTGAAGTTGTTGTTACTGCGACAACTATACATAGAAGTAGACCGGTTTTGGGTCATAGGTACCAAAAAGGCGTCAAAATGCATATCCTAATAATAATAATAGTTGCGTTAAAGTTAGATTCACACAACGCATAAAGAAAGAGCTCTTTGAGTTGGATTATAATAATAATAAATATAATATCATCTGCCTAGCCCTTTTCCAACTATGTTGAAGTCGGTTTCCGATCTAACCGGATGCAGCTGAATACCAGTATTTTCATGGAGGGACTGCCTATCTGACGTCCACAACCCAGTTAATACTGGGACTACGATACCACTTGGTAAGACTGATTGTCAGACTTTTTGGGCCACTGAATACCTGTAACGACTGTCAAAGATGGACAAATGACAGCCGGGACCAACAGGTTAACGTGCTTTCCGAGGCACGGAGGAAACTTGGTATGTAAGGGTCCCCAAAGGGTCACCCATTTACAGATCAACCTAGGCAAGCACGGCTTAACCTAACTATCGACCCGAGCGACTGTTATTATTTAGCCAGGAGCCGAGTAGTACGGTCAGCAAAACAGTAAGGTTTACAGGGTAGCAATCTTACTACTATTATAAATGGAAAAGGGTTATAATCAATCTGTTTCAATTTCATCCCAATCCTTTCAGTATTTTCTGCGTGAAAGAATAACAAAAATCGATCTTTACAGACTTTTACATTTATAATAGTCGTAAGAAGATTGCTAGCCTGCATACCTAAACTATGATAGATTTTGTGAAACTCTTTTATTTCTCACTTGTTACCGTATTCTCTAACATTCGCCTTTCAAGCCGGATAACTACAAGTATAAATACTTACTATTTGGAGTATCATAGCAAGGGCAAACTCCAGGTCTTCCAGGAGCTCCCGGGGGTCCCACCGGACCAGGTTTCCCCTCCGGCCCCGGAGGTCCCTACAGAAGTAACACAATGGCACATTTTAGTGTCAAACATTAAATTTCGACACTTCACCACATAAGATTATATAAAAAGTCTCGCGCCGCGTTGTCTGTTCCTATGTATGCTTAGATCATTAAAATTACGCAACGGATTTTGATTCAACAGAAAGGTTTTAGTATTATAATTTTACGCGGGCGAAGCCGCTAGTCACCTATACGTATCTTTCACTTGCAGTATACAGTCTGAGCACAAAATTAATCAAAAGTGAAAAATAAATTCTTCAGTTGCAAGCGCGACTGAAGAGCTGATTGTGGGTTTCGTTTCGAGGTCGAACAAAGTGTTACTGAGTATTTCTATCAGGAATTTCTTAAGGCGATTACATGAGCTTAACGCGAGTTTTATAATTACTAAAAGTTGCTATAAACAAGACCAGAAAAATATATGATATTCTTCAGGATATATGCTAGCATCATAGTGTTTTGAAAACATAATACAATTAATTTGACGCGATAAAAAAAACCACGAACTTATCACAAAAAATATCTTCGAAACCATAAAAAACACATACTAATATGCATGCGATCATTGATTTTTTGGCAAATAATTCTACAAAATAGTGTTTTAGTTTTTTTAATCCAATCAATAATTTTTCATTACTCATACTCGGAAAGTAGGTCTGAAGTTGCCTGAGGGCTGAGCGGGCTGAAAGTAATACTTTTCAGCCCTAGGGAGAATCACTTTCTACTGACAGCTGTCACATTATTAAAATAAAATCTAGTTCTATTTTCACATTTCTATTGAACCATGTTCCGACTTCTTTACAGCCTGTAAACTACAGCGCGATGTAAAATTGAAATAACATAAAATTCAGTATTAATTAATTAATATATTTTTTTTTAATAACTTAGTTATAATTTAGGAACGATCGACCCGAACGGCTGTTAACCCACGTGGTTTCGTGTTTTTGTTTTTATTTTCCTTGTATTCGTAATGAAAAGCACAGTGTTTACCTCGGGTTAAAGACTTTTTTAGTCCCTCGAGCTATTAGCGCCCGACCCCGTCTCGGGACTAAATACGTTACTTTCACCCCTAGGATAACAATGCACTATTTTTGTAAATCGATCTGACGTAACCACCACTTTGTAGTGCAAGCTGATTAGAACTTTATTCTAACAGCATTTCAAATGAAATTTGAACCACCACAAATATAATTGCTAATTTAGCTCGTCTAATCGCCTCAATAGCCACCACAGAGTCTTGATTTTAGCACTTCTGCCTAACCCTTCGTCGATTTACAGGCTTGATGATATGCTACTTATCATGCTGTGTGTTTTATATAGGATCACATAACAATACTCTTGATGATCCAATGTCTCATTTAACACCCTGAGGGCCTTGAGGACTCTTGAGGTATATGGCTAACACACAATCGGTAACATAAGAGGGTAGAACACAAAAAAAAAATAGATTATGAACAATATTCGACCCGTATTTTTTTTTCGGTCATCTCTTAGGCCATGATCACCAAAAAGATGACAGTCTGATTATCTAAAACAGCTTTTTAAAACACATTTTTGTATGGGAACATGTCACAGTGACAGCTGGTTTTAGATAATCAGACTGTTATCTTTTTGGTGAACATGGACCTTAGTCGCCGTGGTTTATTTTGAATGAATTATTGTATTTTTACTATGGACACTTTTAACGTGCACATCTTGCTACATTGTACTCACATAATTTACCATCTCAACATGAATGATGTAACCAAGATTTTGTAACAATAATTTGATTTAAAAGAGTGTCCATGGAGTTTCTTGCCCGTTCTTCTCCATAGAGATCTACGCTAGGGAATGGGCAACTACAGTACTTTCACAGTTTTTATGCACGTTTTCCACTTCGATCAACTAAATAAACTATTTTTTGTTCTCAACGAATCAACCATTTAGTTGATCCGATAGGAACATTTGTTATTCTCCTTGTTTGTTCCTATCTAAACAACTAAATCGAGTGATATTAAACCTTGTCGGAGGTCTTGTGACTGGGACTGTACTGCCGTGCAGGCCCTAAAGTGCAGTATGAGGAAAAAAGCGGTTTCGAGAAAACCGCGAAAAACTTTTTAACACTGTTTTTTTTTATATTATTAATGTGTATGGTGCATATTTTTATTGCTACGAGGACTAAGTAACAACAAAGATGGTATTTACAAAAACAAATGTTAATTTAGTTTGTTAGATTTTAATTAAAATCGGGTTTTTTTTAATCTTACCGGTTACTGCACGCAAAAAGTTACACATATGCAGATTAAAATGCGGTAAAAATACTTGATACTACATAAACTATGTTTTTTTTGCTAGTTTGCAGACTAATTTGCAGCATAAGACTTTCTTTACTGCATTTTAATTTGTGTCTTGAACTAATTGCACATGTAGTATATAACAATTTCTTCCAACTTACGAGTATGTTTTATGTAGGAATTGACAGAAAAAAATACATTATACATATATCAGGCCTGGGATTTTTTTTTGATTTTAAGCAATTTAATTGACTGTATTGTTCAACATCAAAATCTTTTTTTATAATATAGGCACTAGCTTCCTCTATTTACCATTAATTCCACGATATCTTGGATCTTTTTTATAATATAGGCTGACGTCCGGGATGTCTTCGGTATAATGTCGGGTTAGTCTAGCTCTTGGGTCGTTTGCTAGGTCGACAATGGGTTTGCTGGTTGACGTGTACAAGCTCTCGATCTCCCTCAGTAGCTCCGGTTTGGCGGATAAGATCCTGCCATCGTCGGTCTTCAGTTTCGTGAGCTGGCTCTGCCTAATAGCCAGATCTCTTGAAAATACTTTGGAGCCTTTATTCCGCTCGATCGCGTCTTTAATACGCTCGGTATTAAAGCGGCGGAGGGCGCTCTTTATGGATTTAGAGATCCGTCTATTGAGCTGCCGGTATTTCGACGCCTCATCTGAAGACTGCAGGAACATCTCACGCCGCTCCTTCATGAGCTCGAGAGTTTGATCGGAGAACCTCTTTTTCTGATCTGTACGACGTGTCTTGAAGAACTTAGACCCGGTCGTATGGACAGTTTCCACGAACCCATCGTTGTATTCGTCCACTGAGCCGCCTAGGCACTCGAAACGATTCTGGAGTTCGAGCTGAAAGCTCTCGAGGTTTTGGATTTGGATCTGTGCTGGATGGAGCGTAGACTTCATCAGTCGAGACCTTTCTAGCTTGATATTGATGTTCAATGTGCCTCTTACCATGCGGTGATCGCTCCCGGTTTTCACCGAATTGATCACAGAGACATCATTGAACATTTGCTTCTTGGTTGACATGATGAAGTCGATCTCGTTTTTTGTTGCACCATCTGGGCTCTGCCAGGTCCACTTCCTGTGCTAACGCTTTTTGAAGAAGGAGTTCATCATATAGGAGGCCCTCCTTCTCCATAAAACTAGCCAGTTGGTGGCCCCGGTGGTTCCGACGTCCAACTCCAAATTGCCCCACCTGCAGCTCATCTCCGTCTCGTTTGCCCAGTTTCGCGTTGAAGTCCCCCACGACAACGGTGAAGTGAGTTTTGAAACCATGAATGGCTTTGGAGATATCCTCATATATGGTTTCCACTTCGTCGTCGGGGTGTGCCGAGGTCGGGACGTAGACCTGTATGACCTTCAGCGAATATCTTGAGGATATTCTGAGTATAAGGTACGCCACCCTGGTCGACACGCTCTCGATCTTCACCACGTTGTTCACAAGAGACTTGTGGACGATAAACCCAACACCACCCTGGGACTGGCGGTCACCCTCTCGGAAATAAAGCAGGTTGCCGGATTTTAGGATTATCGTGTCCTCCCCCTCTCTTCGGACTTCAGATAATCCCACAATACTCCATCGCATCTCGTCAGTCCGGAGTGTGCGCGTGTTGTAAGTTGCCAGGTCCAGTCGTTGATGTTGGCAGCCGGATCCCATCCGGGGATTCTTCGCACCCCTTGCCACGCCATAACCTCGACCGCTGCCGTAGTCGAGGGTAGACGGGCTGCCGGGCACTAGGGGCCATTTATTTAATGCGGTGTTCATTGGAGGGTTTTGCCATAATCGCCACGCTTGGCAGGCGGGTTGGCGATCGCAGTATGGTTGTCACTAAAGAACAGAGAACGCTGCTGCCAATTCTCTGGTAAGTCCCTTAGTCGCCTCTTACGACACCCACGGGAAGATATGGGATGGTGCTATTCTTTACGTCCGGCACCATGCGGACGAACAAAAATCTGATCTGTACTGCAGTGAAACTAGTAAAATCGTTCAAGTTACCAATTATAATGCAGTAACAGAGTGTCATCCTGCGTTTTAATTAGCATTTAAGTTATTTTCATCTTTTGAAACATACCGACTATACTGCAGTAAGTAATGAACATACTGCAATTTATATAGTATCTTCACACTTAAAAGTTATGTTATGATAAAAGTAAAAGAAATAAATTTTGATTGTGCTGCACTTTAGTTGGTTTTCACGATATGAACGTACTTGAATAACACTAAATAAAATACCACATTTCAGTACTTTGCTGCATTTTAACCTGTAGTTCATGTGAAATAAACTAGTGATCAACCATGCAGTATTAACACGGTTGGTACAAAAACTACTTACTGCGTTTTAATTTATATCCCTCAGTATATCTTTGGGTGTAGAATACAGATTTTTTGTGGTAATATAGATATTTACTGCGTTTAACTTGGTAAAGTGATGGATCGTGGTAGACGTAACTGCTATAACTGTATTTTAGTTGGTTTTGTTATATATTTAGACATGCAAAGTTAAGTTACTGCTTTCACAAATTTGATTTTTTTACCGTTTAAGGCATCCTAACAAAAACCTGATTAGATCTGCATGTTCCTTATAACGTGTCCATTAAGGTGCAATATTGAACAAAAAAATGACAAAAAACCTGTTACTGCGTTTTAGGGTCTGCACGGCAGTGTGGCTACATTTAAATTTCATCTTTGTTTCTTCAAAAGTGTCTGTAATTGGCCTACTTGAAATAAATGCTTTGATTTTGATTTTTTGAATTTGCAGAGGTATACAATCAAGAAGATTACACATATTTTATTTGTTCGGACCGCGACCTGAAAATCGAAGCCAGGTCCATTGCAGTAGTGCTTGCAAACTCCAAAACAAAGAGACAGTACAGTTTATAAATCACTTTAGATTTTTAGTTAGGTACTTACAGGAGGTCCAGCATCACCTTTCACGCCAGATTCAAGAGTTAGTTTGCCACTCTGAAATTATAAATCCATAAAAAAACGTGAACACATTAACAGAATTATTTCTTTGCTGACACAGCAAATATAATAATTGACCACTCTGAAATTATAAATCCATAAAAAAACGTGAACACATTAACAGAATTATTTCTTTGCTGGCTATTGAATACTTTAGTACGGAGCCTGGTCTGCCCAACTCAAATATAAATTTTCAAATAGCACCCACGAATAAAAATAAAATAATGATAATCTATCGTAGTGAAAACTGTACCTTTGGGGTCGTCTCCACGAGCTAGAGAATCGCGATATTAATATCATATATTATTAAAAAAAAAATATATTTATATATTAAAAAGATATGTGCAAGGTTCATTGGAAGACCAGCGTCAGACAGCATCACCTGTCTGGCATGAATGCTGAAATGGACCTTTTCAGCCGTGAGGCACACAGTATAAATCATGTATTTTCTCTTTTTTGTTGTAACTCTTTTAATATTATTGTGTGTGCTTTATGTACTGACGTCAAATAAACATTTTTTCTTTCTTTCTTTCTTATATAAATCACCGCGATTCTTTCGCTCGTGGAGACAGTCCCTTTCATAGCCTTAATCTCAAAATTGTCGTGGTTTAAAAGCTCGTTATAATAATATTCGCAACAAAACTTATTTGAAACTAACAAAAAGCCGCAATTTGTAAACAAAAGAAATGGCAGACAAGTTTATAGGTCAAGAAGTGCAATATGAATAGTCCTCTTGACCTTTTTGATCTCAACGTTAACCATCGGCGCGGAAGATATAGTTCACGAGTGTGAGCGTAAGCACAGGTGCCGAAGCCTGCCGGGGCTGCGGTACTATTCGAAAGAGATACCAAAGCCCCGGAACATAAAGGGCGAGAAAGGAATATGGTTGGGTTTTAGTCAGCAAACGTCTGACACTCCTTCCCGCATCCGCCCAGAGCGGGAGTAATCATTTGATGATTTCCCAACCGAAAAAAAAATATTGGCGAAGGTGCATTATTGCTTCACTCACTGTCATGCAGTACAAATACGTAGGAATCGATAGGGCTCGATAAGATAAAGGAGACAATTTTTTTTGTTCGAGGTTTAGTTTCCCACATAAATTCTAGCATATAATAATGAAACTTACATTGATTTATTCCTTATAACCTCTAGATTCCAGTGGTTTAATTAGCTTAGCATTGTCTAACCGGAATAAATGCGAAAAATCTGCAAAAACACTTACGAAAACCAAAATAAACAGAAAAAGTAAATGTCAAAATAATGAAGTTGTCTGTCAATCACAAAAAAAGTGGGTTTATAACGTTTCATGCCACGTTGATTGTTTAAACCACCTATAAAAATGGCATTAAAAATGCTCATAGTTTAATGATATTTATTTTTATATTCCTTCTGATTCTATAATAATTATATAGCACATATGATTTCCAACGGATAGGTACCGTACTTTTTTTAGTAAACAGAAAAACGCCCCTATTCACGTAAGTATTT
This sequence comes from Xestia c-nigrum, assembly GCA_916618015.1. NCBI lineage: Eukaryota > Metazoa > Arthropoda > Insecta > Lepidoptera > Noctuidae > Xestia > Xestia c-nigrum. Next base: position 19,751,990 of record OU745247.1, on the reverse strand, counting down.
GCTGTCAAATGACATTGACCACAACAGGAATGATTTGACTCGCAAAAAAATATCATAACATAGCTTATTTATTATGATTTTAAGATTCCGTTTTCATTTCTACGTAATATTTCCTTTAAAACCATAGTAAAATGGTTACTTTTTTTTGGTGTTATTATGAATAATAAATGCAATGACCAGGTGGGCCCAAAAAAAACTATCTCCTTTGACAGTTATTCTCGATAAAATGAGTTTTTGACTCCATAAAAACCTATCGATTCCTACGTACTTGTACTCAGGTCCGATAGAACGGCAATCCGACATGACAGACGACAGAGAGGACAGAGAAAGATCATGTGCCCGATTACAGGTTTAACGGGCTTTTCGAAGCACGGATGTTTAAATTACCGAAATATAACAAACCGAAGAATAATAACTTCCAAAGTCCGGTCTTTGCCCAATCCGGGTATCGAACCCAGGATCCCAAGCTCAACAGTCGCTATTGCAACCGTGGGCCGTTACAATGAGGAATTATTTTTGGTATGGATTGATTTCTATTAGATACTTTTACCTACCAGAGTAGTTTCTGGAGATGATGCTGAAACAAAATTAAAAGCAGTTGTATTTCGGATTTAGTTTTAGTGTCTAATAGAGACTGATGTACGGTCGAACAAGCTATTTGGTTTTCACTTTACAATGTGATTTGTGGGTTAAACTGTAAACCAAATAGCTTTTTCGACCGTACATTCTCGCTTACACTAGATAATTTATATACGAATGTCTTAAACAGAGCGTGCACTGGAATTGGACGTGCCTGTGCACGCCTATACTTTACACACAATGTTCAATCACAATGTTTAAAGCTTTCACTGTTTAAAACTAAACTTATATTGACACTCCACAAAACCTGGTGATACTGTGAGTGTGTTTTGTCGAGTTCCAATAGTGCGCGTAGCAAAAGACAAAGAAAGAAGGTAGATAGATTTGTCTGTACCTAACAATGTATTGTGCATCCACCTGCATTCTCCAGTAAACCCGCGATCATGGCGCTTGCAACAGTGTCGAAATATCGGGAGCTCAAAATAATAAACAATCGCGGAAGATATCCCGTAAGTGACAATATAAGTTCAATCACAATGTGTTCTGGGAACCAATTGGCATCAATCGGCCACAAATCCTGACTTAGTGGGTGTTACTGAGAAATTCCTGATGGAACAATCAAATAACACTTGGCCCGTCCTAGGAATCAAAACCAAGACCACTAGAACAACGAAGTTACGAGGCAGTCAATACATTTTAACGAACATAAATTAGGGATGTTTGCCGAGGCGCGTGTGGATTGTTTCTACACAGTCATGCGCAAGCGGTGCACATCTCTGGTGCGCAGGGTGCGGGCCAGCCACAACAGTATCCTGAGAGGTTTCGCTGAACGTACCTGAACCACTGCTGCATGGTTCACGTACTGACAAATGTTAATATATTGTATTAATTTGATTTAAATTTTATAATAATTTTAATTTTAATTTAGTTGTGATTTTAATTGTATTATGATGTTGATTTTAACTTGATTTGACTCTGATTTGGATTGACTATATTTTGATTTAATTTTGTTAATAATTTTGATTTCAATAATGGTTTTAATTGTGATGTTTATTTGAATACTATTGAGCATTTGATTTTGTAATATTAAATTCTGTGTAGTTATACCTATGATCCAATGTTGATTGAGATAAATAAATAAAAAATAAATAATAATGTACGAAAATATTATAACTTCGTTTTAATAGACGTACCTGATATTTTTTGAAGTTTGAGAGTTACGAACACTAAGAAAATATATGTCAACACTTTGACGTCCATCTTGCCGATCGTCGACACTTACAATGAAATTACGATTAAAAATAAGCTCTTTTATACGTCCCTAAGTAGGTACCTAATGCATTTAATTTTGAGCTTTTCCTTGTGTTAATATGGTAGTTATTCAAAACCCTGTAGGATAACGTCTTATCGTGTTTTTAACTTTTATTATAGGTACTTTATTATTAGCTTTACTTGTAACAAACAATGTGAGAAAAATATTGAGTATGAATGTTATAAAAGTAAAGAAAGACCAAAAAGCGATGGATGGACCTTACGAAGGATGATATAGCTAGAAAAGAAGTGACTGAAAGAAAAGAAAGAAACAAAAAGCATTTATTAGTCCGTACAGGTCAAAATACATAAAAATTAACATTATTTACAACTAATGAAAACTAAACATACATAAAAATCTAAAAATAAAAAGAAACGAAACTGGTCCTGAACGAGACCAAAAGGCCCCTATCTCAGCATGGTGATATAACATTAAAAAACGTGCACCGTGGGACCAAACATAAAATCGCGAAAAAATAAATCAGCTGTTCAGTACATTTATGTTCGCATAATGTACTGAACAGCTGATATTTTTTTCGCGATTTCGGCTTTGGTCCCATAGTAAAAGTTGTTTGTTAGCATGAGCACAATCAAGTGTTTAAGTATGTATCGTACACTAATTACAAGTCACCTTATATACAACGTGTAACTAAAAGGGTATAGTCATATGAAAGGGTGAGCTATACACCATCAAACTGAACAACTTTCTCTATGGGACCACCATCGTAATCGTAAAAAAATAATCAGCTGTTTCATACATTTGGTCGAGTAGGTATTGGAATTTAGTATGGGGCGTTGAAAATTTTTTCGCGAATACGATGGTGGTTCCGTAGAGAAAGTGGTTCAGTTGAATGGTCTGTAGCACAGCCTTTCATATGATTATACCCTTTCCGTTACACATTGTATAATTTGGTATCTTTGAACTGACCTGATGATGGAGTCAAGAGCTGGATAATAGAAATCTTCAATGGCTTTAGAAGTCGGTGAGAAAAAACGCTTCAGAAGTCGGTGATCTTTGTTTGATTGATTTAGTTTTTTTGTCACCGACTTCTGAAGCGTTTTTTCTGAAGTTATTTTTCACTTTTTTGTTTTCTCTGAAGTCGGTTTTATTTTTTGTTAAAAAGTTTTTATTTTTCGCTTTTTAGTGGTTCACATGTGCTTACCCCTTCAAAACGTACCGGCGTGATTTTAAGTTATGAACTGATGTAAACAATAGACAGATATGAGATTTCGGCAATCCCAGTACATTTGCTATCATTTATTGAGGAGTACCGTTGCATATCTCCGAAGTTCTTCATCAGATTTTCATCAAATTGAAATGGGATCGAGAAAGTACACTTCCTAAAACTACCCAAATCCCATCTAGTGTGCCTATAAAATGTGAAGAGTTCTCTCTATTTCTCCAGAATCCCATCATCAGATACTGATTTGATGATTATGAGACCACACAAAAAGTACCATCAAAATCGGTTCACCCAGTAGAAAGTACTGAGGTAACAAATATTTTCGAAATCTGGTGTATTTTACACATGTGCGTACCCCCTCAGAGCATACAGCCGTGATGTTACGTCATAATATAGTATAAACAATGAACCTACAAGCGATGGCAGCAATCACTGCAGATTTGCTGTGTATTTTTGAAGAGTTCCGTTGTATATCTCCGAAGATCAGCATCAGGTCTTCAGCAAACTAAAATGGGACCAAACGGGAAGCACCAGCTTTCAAACAAAAAAAGAACCATCAAAATCGGTTCACCCAGTCGAGAGTACTGAGGTAACAAACACAAAAAAAAAAAAAAAAAAAAAAAAAAAATACAGACGAATTGATAACCTCCTCTTTTTGGAAGTCGGTTGAAAATAGCGACAAATATTCGTGTGTGAAAAAACTGAGACTTAATGCCGTTTAGGAGTAAATACGAAATTTCGAAGAAAAAATACTTTACTTTGACCATTTTTTTCGTATATTATTAATAAAGTTACAATTATTTCAATTGTACAAATTAAAGTTTAAAGTCTATTAGGCAACATAATTTTTTTTTGCACATTTATATTCACTCATCAAAGAGGAGTTACGTGGAGAAAACCTTTCGTTAGCAGATACCACCCCCTTAAGTTTATCAACCGACTTCCAAAAAGAGGAGGTTATCAATTCGTCTGTATTTTTTTTTTTTTTTTTTTTTTTTAGGTAAGTAATTAATAACTTACTAATCAATAAATTATTCCACAAGTTGGATGTAGGTCGTAACTTTCCGGTCACTTTTAATTAGTAAGCCTACCTACCTTATTTTTCCTTCCTTTAATGGTGGCCAGATATAATAAGGAAGAATACTTGAAAAATAAATTTATCTTAAAAAAATATTTGTTATGCGACAGCGATCGATATCAGAACCTAGTGTGGTCTCCTATATAATACCTAAAAGAAGTAGTGCACCAACATAATAAAAAAATAAAAACCTATTAGGTTGCCTACAATTTTTTTGTGAACCTATACCTTTTATGGAGGTAATATATCCATATCTGACTGACTGTGTAACAACTATTACAACCACACTCAATCGTTAATTAAATTAGTCTTAATGAATATTTAACTAATTATCATAAAATCCGTTGATCCCGCAGACATAATTTAAGGGTTCATTAATTAATGACAGATTTAAGTATTCGTTGGGCGGAGCATTCTAAAATCATACTATCGATTGCACATCGATTAAGCTTTGGTGTATTAAATCACATTAAAGTTTACCTATTTATAAACGTTAAATACTATTATTTATAGTAATATAAATGGTAACCCGTTCTTTTACTGTTTTTTTTAAAATTAAATTCAAAGGGAACAGCTATTTTCATTGAAATAAAATAAAGATTGCGATTTTTTATGGTATGTTTTATTTTCGTATTTTGTTTGTGTAATTTATTTGGCGTAAAAGTTTTGTTTTTAATTTCATCTGTATTAATATTAATTTCATCATCATCATCATCATTTTAGCCGAAAGACGTCTACTGCTGGACATAGGCCTCCCCCAAGTGCCACATTGAACCGTCTCGTGCGACTCGCATCCAACAATGTCACTTCTCTATATCTTTTGGCATAATCTACAAACTCAATGAAGTCTGCCAAATCAAACATTATTCTTTTTATATTAGTAAACGTTTGTGAAAGCAAATCCGCGGGTAAAAATATTCGCGGACCATCAGGTATTTAAGTAAAGGTTTTGGTGGGAACTTAACTTTAATTGTCATTAATAGGGACGTTAATGAACCGTTAACTGTCTCTGAGGGTGAACTTTTTAATTTTTACTTCACTGACTCTGAGTGTAGGTGGTGTAGGTGTTAGTGTTAACCAAATTAATTCCATCATCATCATCATCTCAGCCGAAAGACGTCCACTGCTGGACATAGGCCTCCCTCAAGTGTCGCCACATTGACCGGTCCCTTGCTACTCGAATCCACCGGATTCCCGCAACCTTCACCAGGTCATCGGTCCACCTAGTGGGAGGTCTTCCAACGCATCGTCTTCCGGTTCGCGGTCGCCACTCCAGAACTTTTCGGCCCCATCGGCCATCCGTTCTGCGAGCAATGTGCCCTGCCCACTGCCACTTAAGTTTAGCAATTCTTCGGGCTACGTCGGTGACCTTGGTTCTCTTGCGGATGTCTTCATTTCTGATTTGATCACGCAAGGAAACTCCGAGCATAGCCCTCTCCATTGCCCTTTGGGTGACTTTAAGCCTTTTGATAAGGCCCATTGTGAGTGACCTCGTTTCGGTCCCGTATGTAATCACTGGCAACACACACTGGTCATAGACTTTCGTCTTGAGACACTGCGGTAAGTTGGACGAGAAGATACCGCGCAGCCTCCCGAACGCTGCCCAGCCGAGTCGGATTGAATTAATTCCATACCTACATTAATTTAGCAACATTTGTATGTTATTATGTTCGTAATCATGTTCCCGAAAACAGCCCTAACACTTTCGATGAAAATTGCAATACTAAGGTACCTATAATTTAACATTTTATTTCATAAATCATTCTTACATAATTATTATCGAAATCTCATTCAACACCGATTTCAGGAATTCAATTGTACAAAAAAAATTGGTAGGGTTTTGGTTACAGGTTAGATAGGTTTAACATTAGCAAAAACACAATAACAAAATGCTAATGAAAAATAATTCAAATCAATAAAAATAAACCATGTTAATGAAATAATAAATCATGTCAATAAAAGATAAATCATGTAAACAAAATAAATTATGTCACTACAGAATAATCATGCAAATAAATACCTAATAAATTATGTCAATAAAATGGTTAATTATTATCAGTTTAAGTACTCTTGACATGAGATGTGAATCACTGGGAAACTCATCAATCATCGTTGATATCTGTAGTTCTTAAACTCGCACTTAGATTGGCCTGTTTTTTCCAATTTAGGCTTTCATCAATTCAAATTAAATTAAAAAAAAACACTCTCTAAAAAAAAAAAAATTGTTTTAGGTTGTTTCTCGACGTTGTTCTAAATAACATAACGTTCGTGCGTTCGCGTGCGTTCGTATCATTGTTGTTTAAGAAGAGATTGCTAATGGTAAACCACGAATGATTGAAAAGTGCCAGAGCTTTATTTACCTTACTACTAAGAGTTTCCATCAGGGGCGTACCGACGGCGGCGACCTCTAGCGTCCGGCGACTCCGGCCCTGGTCCAATCCACGGTCCGGAGCTAGACGTAATGGGAAGCCGTCACCTCTTTCTGTGGAGCAGTCATGCTAGCGAAAGGACGTCGCGGGGCCAGCGTAGGCGCGGGCCTGTGGAGGGTGAGCTATGGGTTAGCCCAAAGCTAGCCCATAGCATAGCATCTCGCCGTCCGTCCGTCAACAGGTCGTGTCGACGGCGAGTTCGTGTGCCACGCGTGCCTCTTATAAAGATGTCAGCAAAGGAAGGGGTCGCAAGGGTAGATGCCCGCCGGGACTGCAGGGCTGTTTGAAAGAGTTTAGCACGGCCCTGGCACCAAGGGCTAAGAAGAAACAATGATGGGTTTTAGTCAGTAAAAGTCTGACACTCCCTTCCGCTCCGCCCAGGGCAGGAGGAGTCATATGATGATTTGCGTACTTACCGTTGTAACAGCCGTATCAATGACGTACGGGGTTCCCGAGTAAGAAGGGCCCCTGACAAGTAAAAAATCACGAAATCTTCTCACAACCTCAAATATTGTTCATGATGAAAGATAAAATGTAAATATAATTTATCACAGTCCAGAAAGCTCAAATTTTCAGGAAGTCTTAAGTTTGCAAAAGTTTGACATTAATCATTTTCTCCTCTTGTCGTGCTTTGCCGCACAATTTAATTCAATTTTCATCTTTGTTTTTATTTTTTTTATTTCGGATGGGAAATAATAAAATGACTTCTCCCATTCTGTGCGGAGTGGGAGTTAGTGTCAGACTTTTACTGACTAAAACCCATGCATGTTCCTTCATCGCCCTTTTCGTTCCAGGGCCACGGTATCTCTTTTGAATAGTCCCGCAGCCCCGACAGGCTTCGGCCCTTGCGGGTCCCTCCCATGGATGCCCAGACCCACCCTTACATACCAAGTTTCCTCCATGCCTCGGAAAGCACGTTATGCTGTGGGTCCCGGCAGTCATTTGTAGATCTTTGACAGTCGTTACAGTTATTCAGTGGCCCAAAAAGTCTGAAAACCACTTTTACCAAGGGATATCGTATAACCCGGTACTAACTGGATTGCGGAGGTCAAATAGGCAGCCGTTCCATTTAAAATACTGGTACTGCATCCGGCTAGACTGGAAGCCGACCCCAACATAGTTGGGAAGAGGTTAGGTAGATGAGAATGTAGTCCAACACCCACTTTCTAGTACCAAAGGCAAACGTGACCCGCCAAACAGCCTTCTTTCCAACGTCTACTAAGCCCTGAGTCGTAGCGTGGTATTTCGGGCTCTGTATTTTCTTGGGACACTCAGAATGCTGCGTTCCGTTGGTCTTTGTCAAACTCCATGGCGGGACTTAGCACCGTACGTTAGGACGAGCAGGATGCACATGTCAATGAGTTTACGCTTCAGAGAGACGGATTGATGGATTGACGATATTTTCGTTTTAAACTGCTCCAAGTCATCATTAGTCATTCCCATTCTATAGATAGAACTGTTCATAAAAAAAAATAGTTGATTGGTAAAACAAGTGTAGGTGTATTAACAAAAAAATTGTGATTGGATCCTCCTTTTAGGCAGATAGTGCCTGTGTTAAGAGAGTCCGCTCTTCCATAGCAAGTCGTGTTAAATAAAGAGCGAAACGTATCATTTTATGCTAAAACTATTTAAATAACAAATTAAATTAAGTTAAGTTAAATTAAGACTAACTTACAATAAATTAAATATGCGTATGAAATAGGTTTGTGAGTGAGTGAGTGAGTAAGAGAGAGTGTGTGAATGTGCGTATGTGTCAAGGTTTCAGAAGTGTTCCGGTATTTATTTATTTAACACTTCAAGTACATAGTACAGAGTAAGTATCCATTCAGTTATTTTTTTTACTTTCATAGTGATTTTTGGGATAACTAAAGATGTATTTATTTATTTTGTTATGAAGCGCAGCAGATCGTTTGCTAAATTGCATACAGGCAAATAAAGTCTTTGTCCCAGGGACATTTAATATTATGTTTTCCTTCTTTTTGTCAGTCTGCTATCATCATAAGGAAAGCGACCTAGGTTTTTTTTAATATAATTTGTGTAATGTAAAGTTTCCTGACTGAGAGCAGGTTTCTTAGTCGAAATAATCATACTTTGGTAGTTGTCACTTGTTATTGCTATACATCATCATCATCATCAGCCTTTTACTGACTAAAACCCATCCATTTTCCCACTGCTGGGACAAAGGCCTCCTCTTTATGAGAGGGAATGCTTGCTACCCATACCTACTCAAACCAATAAATCACGATTGTGAAAAATTTGCTTTCGTTATAGCAACAAGTATCTCAACCACTAATTTGGTAAAGATATTTCTGTAGGAACTCGCTTATGGAATTTAGCTCATTATTATATGGCTGTTTGCACAGCTGGTAGGTAATATAGATAAAATAATACCAAAACAAAGAGTGAAATTAAAACCTAAAAAAAGGTAAAGGATGGATGACAACAGGACTGAAAAAAAAAACATGCCGACACAAAAGCGTACTAAGAATTTTACTAAACAAATCTGAATCCAATTTCATAAAAACATATCATAGCAAATTTAGCAAAACTAAAAAAGTCAGATAATAATCTAACACTATGTGGAATATTATAAATAACAAAACTGGCAAAACTAGGACAAGGTAGTATGAAAATATAAAAGTAAACAGTAAAACTAAACAGTAAAACTACTTCATGCCCTAAAAAAGTATCAAATATATTTAATGACTAGTTTCTGCCAGCGGCTTCGCCCGCGTGAAGTTTGATAATTGTCCCATGGGATCTTCTACCGGGATAAAAAGTACCCTATGTGTTAATCCAGGTCATAAACTATCCTTGTGCAAAATCTCATCCAAATCCGTTCAGTAGATTTTGCGTGAAAGAGTAACAAACATACATCCATCCTCACAAACTTTCGCATTTATAATATTAGTAGGACTTGTTTGCTACAGAAGGTGAAAAGACAACAGACAAATACAAAAATCCCTTAAAAATATTTTATCTTGATCCTGTAACTAATTTAATGAAAATCAGCAAGAACATAATTTATTGTGTAAAGTTGAACACCTACTTCGATAGATGGCGTTGTTAGATTTCCTACATCGCGCTATGGTTTCGTTACACGGCGTAGTATAAGAGGTTTAAACGGTCGCGAGCTCGATCACCTCTCACAATAAAACGTGAAGGAAAACATCTTATTTTTGAGGAATCTTGCGGTGTTAACTCACCAGTGAGATTTAAAATCACTCATTTAATGTATAGTGTAGCTAGTTTTATGCTGTACTTTAATTTTGATAATTATGGTCATACTGTTTAGTGTGTAATCAATTTACTGATTCGCTAGTCATCAGTAAATAAAACGTTGACTGTGTTGATCAGTTTAACGAACGCTTGCTTGATATTTTTATCATTCTGATTTAATGGATAGGTTAGTTAGGTACCCAATGTTTTTTTGTTTTTTGTAAAGACCATTTAATTTTAAGGAGTTCCCTCGTTCGCTCACTTCCATAACAAGCAATCGGCGATTGGTGGATTCCGTTGGCCCACAAATCTTATCAGCCAAAAATACATTACCTACTTCACGGTCGTGCAATAATCTCTGTCCACGTACACATTACTGCTGAACATAATACATAATTCTGTAAGTACCATACACAGGGGAATGCTAAAGTTGAGTGCGACAGGACGGTCGGCACTACCCCGTGCGATGAATAATTTAGACGAGCCGAGCTATGTAGGTGAAATATTGTAAGGCGAGTGTCTCACAGGATAGTACGGCTTTTGAACGAACACCCTATTGATGCTAGAGAATGTTGTTTTAGATAGTTCCGTGTTATCAATCTTTAGTTTTACAATAAATACGGGTGATGATTATCGTGGGTTGTAGGTAGATGTTACCTTTAAGCTGCAGTATTGTTTTGCACCGCTCGTCTATGGTCAAAGTGGGATAGGTATTCGGTAACGCAATCGATGATTTGTTGGTTTATTTTATCATTTATGTTCACACGAGAAGACAATAAGTAAATATCATAGTTAATTATCTTGTTAACGCCTGCGAAAAAAATGTGACGACATTTCGTAGTGGGTGTGTCAAGTTGCTATTCTAAACGTCCAGGAGCCAAGTTAATGTTTTTTTTTTATTTGTAAACATAAATGTTTTGTTGGTAAAGCCGGAAACACACTAACGTAGTGTAGCGTGTCGCACCATAACCCCACCACCGCGTGGTGAGCAGTCAGCGCCACGCCAGAACGCGCCACGACACGACACGACGTACAAATATGTCTCTAACCATACTAGTTATATGAAACCGATATGCTTCTGGCGCGCCACACCACATCACGCCTCGTGTGTTTCCGGCATAACTTTTATGCTCCAACATTTTATTGTAACACTACCTACTTATTATGCGGTAATAAACTTCTTAACAATCGATACTAGAAGTTCTATGAATATTGTTATACCTATATATAATTTCTGGTAACTGATAAAAGCATAGGTACTTCTGGTCCCATAATTTATATAACTGGGTATGATTTTAGGGGCTTTAAAATAAACTACTTAGTTTCACCAGCCTTATACGACTACGTCGGATCAGCTGTCAGTCTAACCGGATGCAGCTGAACATCAGTATTCTACAAGGAACGACTACCTATCCGACCATGTAGTTACTGTTAACCGATACTATCCCACAACTACTCTTACTAACCAACAAGAACTCACGACTGACAAAGGTCTACAAATGACAACCAGGACTTACGGCTTACCGATATGGTACTGGGTGTTCAACATTCACCCATCAACACTGCCTAGCCTTTTCCCAACTATATTGGGATCGGCTTCCAGAGTAACTGGATGCAGCTGAAGACAGTATTTTACATGTAGCGACTGCCTATCTGACCTCCACAACCCCGTTAATGTCGGGAAATACGATACCACTTGCTAAGACTGGTGTCAGTCTTTTTGGGCCACTGACTACTTGTAACAACTGTGAAAGATGGACAAATGACAGCCGAAACCAACAGCTTAACGTGCTTTTCGAGGCACGGAGGGAACTCGGTATGTAAGGGTGGTCACCCATCCACAGTCCGACCAAGGCAAGGATGGTTTAACGTATAGATCGACTCGAGATTCACCCATCCACGAATAAAGCTTGATAAACGTTGCTGAACAATGAAGATCGAACCGCATGCAGCTGTCATTAATCAACCACAAGACCCTCAAACAAAACCGCACATAACTACATATTTTCGCAATTTTCAAGAAAGAATGCTGGTAGTATAATCAAACGCTGCAATATGCCGATCAATAAGCTGTACCACGTACTAATATAACAGTTATCATTTACATGAACGCGTACGAAACTGTCATGATAAAGTAATAACTTTGAAATAATCACGATCATATTCGTGCCAAGTTTCGTTTCTTGCATCCAGATAGCCTGCTCTAGAACTGGTGTTTTTGTAGAAGAAACTGAATGTTTTCTTTGGCAAAGTTTAGGTCTAAATATTGCTCGGACCGTTTGGGGAAACGTAACATTCACATCTATGAGGGCTATGGGGTAACTGAATTATCATTATCATCTGCCCAGCAATTTTCAAATGGCTTTTCAGTGCAACGGTTGATACATAAAAGGGTGTAAAACACCTCTTAACGAAGCCGAAAGACACTTGTTCTCCCATCATAGCGATATTTTTTTTTTGTTCTACACAATACCTGGGAACCATATAGTTATGGAGAAATTGGGGATCGAAGTTTCAACTTTTGGACAAGCTTTTCTTTAAATACAAGTTTTAATGTAAGATTTTTACTTTGAACATCTCTACAACCCCCGTACTATTCACTCCATACATCAGCATAATGTTTTAAGTGCGTAACATTGATTTCTACCATAAAACATGATTTTTGACCCCAAAAAGATAAGTTGTTTCCCAGCAATAATTTTTGCGTAAAGTTACTTAGTTTGATGTACAGCATGCTTGGTTGACGGCTTCGTGATGAGGTGGTTTACAACCTGAATACCGTAGAAGGAGTCGAGTTTACCTTGTGTACCTTGAATTTAATTTTTAGTTGTGAAAAGGTAAAAAAAAAAGGTATAAATGCTTTGATTTAGATTTTTTTGATGGTAGGATATTTTTTTTGTAATTTCAAGTCTGTCTAGTTCTGCCTGTCTAAGTCAATCTAGTTTACATTGTTTAGTTCACAATGATGAACATAAAAACCATTGCGATGTTTTCGGGATTTTTTTTCTATGAAAATCTAGACAGAAAACGAAAACGTTCACGTTCATTTCACGTGAACATTCAGTGAACATGGAAACCACTGCATAATATTTGAGCAAAGCGGGGAGAATGAAGCTAAATCCAATGACTAACAAAGACAAGTACTGAAGCAAGTCCCAGGAAATTAAACTTTACGTGTGAACGGGTCTCAATGTTCACGTCGCTATAGATTTTAATTCTATTTAAATAGTTGGTACCTACCTACATTTAATTGAAATAAATTTGTCATTTTTCTGACTTAATTTCTGGAAAAAAGTATTATGGAATAGAATAGAATTTCTCTTTATTCAAATACCATTAACTCAAAAGCTGTTAGTGAAACTTACGACTATGTTATCTATAAAAGCCTTTATAGAGTTACCTACCTGTAAGCAAACCCATCGCCACGTAACAAAATAATCTTCCTTTATCTGCCCAAAAAAGCCAAAACATTATTTTTAGAACGAATTCATTACAATTGACCTTTTTTAAAGAGGAATCGGGGATTTGAGGTATCTTCACACCGTTACAGAAGATTTTGTCGGATTATGTTAAAGCATTTTTTTCCGAGGATAATACCTCCATGACAGGAAGAAGGCTCATTTTGTTGCGTACCGTGGAAATGTTTTAATTTTTATATTTTTATTTTCTGTAATCTTCGCACTCGCTTTTGTTGGTAGCGAATTTCAAATACCTGATTTATTTTAAAGGCTTTGTTGCTATGCTATATTTGGGATATCATATACCTTCATTTCTTCAATTAAATATTGTACTCGATTGTTTACAAGAGCGAAAATTTGTTCCACATTTGTGACGGGCTGTATTGATGCTTTTGATGATTATAATTCTGTTACAACACACGTCTTACAATTGCGAACAAAAATTTTAATCGACATACAACCTAGCACTGCCCTAAAAATTGCAAAAACGTCAGAAAATTTGATTTTCTCAGGCAACTCTGCAGCATCAGGCTTAAGAAGAAGAGTAACCATGGAGATTCTTGCCGGTTCTTCTCCATGGCGTCGACCAACGCGAATCGTGCACCTTTTTCGACGTTTTATAAGTTGCCCATCTAGGCCTATGTGAAATTAAATGTTTTGATTTGATTTGATTTGAGATGTGTCATTACAGTTCAAAATCAAAGCATTTATTTCAAGTAGGCCAGTTACAGGCACTTTTGAATTGTAGAAACAAAAATGAACATTTAAAGTAGCTACAGTCCCAGTCACAAGACATAAAAACTGTTGTGAAAGTACTGTAGTTGCCCATTGTGAGTTAGTGGTTTAACCCCGTAAAGCAAATTCTGAAACATGTAGGTAGGTTACCTATGGCATACATGTTTTGGAACTTGTTGTACGGGGTTTTTATAAGCTACCGTACGTGTGCGTAAAGTTTCTGTACATTTATAACCTTAAATTAATTGGAAATACTTGCACAACACACTTACGTGACAGATTTTATAAGGCAAACAAAATTGCTAACCAAAAACAAAAATACAAAACAAGATAAATGTTTTACACAATAAGTATACTTAATTAATTATGTTTTTCAATCCTACCCGACTCGTACTTGTCCGGTTTTTTTATTGAAACCCTCACAACTTGAAGATCGTTGTAATCGCGGGGTTAAGACATCCATAATAACATACCTACAGCCGTTAAGCCAGGTAAGTGCACATAAAACAGAATAGACAAGATGTCAGTTGAACCAGAAACTCGTAATTTTAGCTCATAACCTCCTTGATTACCGTATAATAAACGTGACATTGATTAACTGGCTACAATGGTTAAGGCTCTGGATGAAAATTCAACTATTTATGGCTGCTAACGTCCATGTTCACCGAAAAGATAACGGTCGGATTATCTAAAAACAGCTGTCACTGTGACAGGTTCCCATACAAAAATGTGTTTTAAACAGCTGTTTTCAGATATGCAGACCGACATCTTTTTGGTGAACATGGGCCTACTAATGAAGACAAATAGGTTAACTCATCATCTTTCTGTACTTGTCCTACTACGTACTTGGGAAGGCGCATCACGTTTTTTACCCCCGACGCAAAAACGACGGGATGTTATACGTTTGACGTGTCCATGTGTGTTTGTGTCTGTCTGTGGCATCGTAGCTCTCGAACGGATAGACCGATTTAGGTTTTGTAGCTATGTTTGATAAAAATCAGTTCAAGATGGCCGCCGCCACAAAATGAAGAACTACATTTTTTTTTCACAACTCCCTCAATATGGGTACCTATCAAATGAAAGGGCTCGACTAGTAGAATAATGAACACTATATTGAAAGGGAATGAGGAATATTATATCATTATATACTACACACACACCGCTTACGGCACTACGTTAAAATAGCTGAGGGTATTTTATTAATTTTTAATTTAATTTGACTTGTTTTCTTCCACTCTTCTCTTTCAACTGTCCAAACTTCATTCCGTATTCCTTGGTACTAATTGGGTTGTGGTGGTCAAATAGGCAGTCGCTCCTTATTCTATCCTATCCTATCCTCGATATTCAGCTGCATTCGGTTAGACTGGCTTCTGGCCACAACGTAACTGGTAAACGGCTAGGCAGATGATATTGTAGTTAGTGTGAACCAGTCTTGTACTTGTCAAGCTCATCCCAGCATTTTCACCTGGATCTGTCGGGCTAACACACATAATCCAGCGTAATCTGGATTTGGAACACCCCGAAACGTGATGATAGGCTTTTTTAGGTATTCTTAAATCCTGCGGGCAGATGTAGAAGCCTCGCGTAGAGTAATCGACTACGCCTTCGACTACGCGGCCAAAAGCAGCATTAAAAAAAACAAAATCAAAATCTTAGCATGGTGCTGTATTTTGATAGGGCCCAAGGTATTTCAGTTCATATTTTACCAACTAACTGGTTTCTGAGTTTGTTTTCGATACATTTATAGTGCAAACCTTAATTTTTGTAGTTCATTCTATTAATTTTAAAGCTAATCATATGAATAGTGGATACCATTTTTTAATAATTCATTCATGATTTTTATTTTTTAAGTAAAACATTTGGGCAGAGCAGCGGTGGCCCAGTGGTGGTGGCCCCGACTTACGAACAGTAAGTCGTGGGTTCGAACCCAGACAGGCGCATTACTTTGTGTAATTTATTTCATCACCGCTGCTCTCAAAACGGTGAAGGAAAACATCGTGAGGAAACCGGCCTGTCCTAGAACCAAAAATTCGAAGACATGTGACCTCTACCAATCCGCACTGGGCCCGCGTGGTAGATTATAGCTCATTGTGAGGAGGCCGTGTCCCAGCAGTGGGAACATTAAAGGCTGATGATGATGATGATGATGAAAACATTTGAAAGTGTGGAACATATTTAATTAAATACATTTCATTATTTATTTGATTAC
This sequence comes from Xestia c-nigrum, assembly GCA_916618015.1. NCBI lineage: Eukaryota > Metazoa > Arthropoda > Insecta > Lepidoptera > Noctuidae > Xestia > Xestia c-nigrum. The sequence continues at coordinate 19,735,788 of OU745247.1, read as the reverse complement.
ATGAATGTAATAGTAAATGTCCACGCACAATGAAACATGGTAAATCGCACGGCAATTTACAATATTGTCGGCATTAATCATAATCAGGAAGGAAACTGAAATAAGGGTTGCTACGTTATAGAATAACGTTGTAATATTCGTGCTATTTTCCCTATTCGAGACCGTTTGTGTATCTTACTAAAAAGAAGATGTAGTGATGAAAATTGAAAAGAGTACACTTACGTGTGTTCGGTCATGTGGAGAAAAAGGCGTAAGTATATGTATGTGTCAGCGTCACATTGTAAAAATCATCATCATCATCATCATCAGCCTTTATCTAATGTTCCCACTGCTGGGACAGGCCTCTTCTCTATGAGAGGGAATGAAAGAAAAGAAAGAAAGAAAACATATTTATTCGGCACATGCCATAAGTGCACACAACAAATAAAAAAATAAAATAAGTGAAAACAACATAAAAAACTTAAATGTAGTCTGTAAAACTATAAAACTAAAAAAATAAAATAAAATTGTGCGTCTCACGGCTGAGCCAAATAGGCCCAGTTCAGCAAAATGCCGAGCAGCTAGCGCCCGACGCTGGTTTTCAACTGGACCTGTCATGGTGACGTTACGGATATAAAACAGTTTTGTAATTACTTTGTGTTACCGTTACTAGGTATGTGTAATTGAGCATGTAAGTAATGTATATATTTATAGATACTTAAATAAAATAAATTGGTGTGCAAAATAATAAACAAATAAAACTACAAATGTTAATAAAAAAATGTTTTTCAAATTCGAATGGGCTATAATCCACCATGCGGGCCCAGTGCGGATTGGTAGATGTCACAGGTCTTCCAATTTTTGGTTCTAAGACATGCCAGTTTCCTCACGATGTTTTCCTTCATCGTTTTGAGAGCAGTAGTGATGGTATAAATTACACAAAGTAATGTACCTGTCTGGGTTCGAACCCACGACTTCCTGCTCGTAAGTCGGGACCGCCACCACTGGGCCACCGCTGCTCTCGCTGCTTGTAAAAATGGTTAGATTGCAATCTATCTAGCCAGATTGTAAGCTGTCGAAATATTGTCAACTGAACATACTGTTTACAATATGACGCATTATTTTTCGGTAGATTGTAATCGAAGTGAAACCGTAAAATTGTGATGTAGGGTGCTACGGAATTCTCCTCGCGCGCTGTGATGAGGGGGAAAGGAAGGGGAGCCCCCTTGCCCCCTGACACCAATCCCATGAAAAGATAATGTACCATTCCCGTGAAAACCCGATGAATGCAACCTAACCTTAAAACACTTTATATTCACCTAAAAAGTAGTCGACGGTATTTCTGTCTGCAGGGTTTAAAAAAAACCTTCGAAGGATCGCATACATTTCACAATTTCACGGTTTCACTTCGAGAGATTACGATCATCCGAAATATAATGCGTTATATTATAAAAAATATAATTAGTTGACAATATTTCGACAGTTTACAATCTCGCTAGACAGATTACAAACTAACGGTTTTTTTACAATTTTACGGTGACATAAGCATGTTATAACTAATAACACTCTCCTTGCTACGGTTGAAGGCAAGGGACATTTGCGATCTTCATTACACAATATGAATATACTGGGTGTTCAACCAACAATTTTGCCCTATAACCAAACCTTTTATCTCCAAAAAGCTGGGTAAAAGTTGAATAAAGGTTTTGGCGGTGATTGATTGTTGTGTAAAAGCGTTTGCCAATACAAATTGGCTCTATAAGTTTATACAGCAAAAACGACCTATTAGGAATTGATGTAAAGGTTTACTTCGTGACTTTGTATAGCTGTTATAGTCAGGAGTTATTGCAACCACCAATGTGACTAGTATACAACGATAGAACTTTATAACAGGGTTAACTGTCGCCTTAATGCGCCTGATTAACGCAATAAAGGTTCTGAACGTACTATAATGGGTCTTTCGTTATAGTAGAGATGAAAACTCAAGAATAGGGCGACATTGTGATATTGTGGATTATTAGATCGTCGTTATAGTACATAGTACTATAGTGGGCACAACAAATCTATGACAGAGTGATTTGGTGATATAGCTGAGTTTCAAATTACATTTATGTTGCCCAACTTGTCTTAAAAAGGTTTTCTAAAGCTCGTTATAGTCGTAGTGATTAAACTTATCACAAGGATTATAGAAAATGGTTCCGTACAAAAAACATTTAACGTACGTAACCAAAGAAATTGAGAATTATTTAAATATGGACAATGATTCCAGTAGTGGTTTGGTTCCCGAAGCTCAATTATTCTATTAAGGAAAATCAGCAACTTTATCACAAAAAGTTAGAGTATGAATAAATATTAACTAATAAGTATGACTCTGACTTCGTAGTAGTGCTGATTTAGAAACTCATGTTTTTTGACGTGTTAAATAAAAAACGACAAAGATCGATAAAAAAAAACATCACATTTATGGCACACGGACGAACAAAAGGAACCCTAATTTCATGTAATGGCGGTTGATATCTGTCGTAACGAGTGCTATAGTAGAGTTCAGGAAGCTGGAAGTATGTTTATGACTTAAAATTCGTAATTATTTAAGTAAAAGCTCAATAATTCGAGGGGGGCGTTCAAATATTGCCGTAAACCCATACAAAGTTTATCAGTAAAATAACAGTCGCACATCATTTTCCCCCTATGAGATGAATAATTTAATTACAAAATAAAATAATATCTAACTCCGATTCCAAGTTCTGATTTCTTCGTATTCTATATCTTTTGCTCTTCAAAAACACTGAAGACACTGCAGCGGTGTGAACGAATGTAAATTGAATGAATGATGAATATTAGTGAAGTAATGGAATCATGAACTCTTTTACGGTACTAAAAGATACTATACTTGCATTGTGGTGGCTTTATATGTCAACAAATAGAGTTAGCGTTACTGTTACATCAACTGTAATAGGCCAAAATGGTCACATCTGACACCGCTACAGTTGTACTATACAATTGAATGGAGATATAATTGCGCCACTTTCTTCGTAGGTGCACCTTCTTAGGCCTTTTATTTGACCACTGATTAGTTTTTACAAAACGTTCTATGGACTTCTAAACAACTAACTTTTGTTGGATATATATTTATTTCTTCAGCCATAACACAGTAAAATAATTTCATGAACATTTCACAGTTTATTTAATTTTGAAAACGCATTTTTAATCCCCAAATTATCACACTTGAAGTAAACAAAATCGCATCAATGTTCTATTTTACGTGAACAGCTAAAGAGATAACAGAAACAGGCTTGTACTGCATTTCTACATTAGTCGGATTGGTTTAATTTACAAAATGTTTCTGACATATTTCCGCGCGAAGTACAAAACAGAATGAACGTAGCACAGAATACGACACGCTCCGAGCATTATTTTATGCTCTTCTGCCTATAGTTTTACATTCGTTTTCATAAGCAGGAAACTAGAACTCATCGCCAGATGGCGCCACTTAAAGCCGCGAGCAGCTTATGTGGACAGTAAACTAATGGTATTACCGCGATTTTTCTCTACTTATCATTAATTTGCGGTTGTTTGTCGCTGACTCGCCTTTTATTTGTGTCTAGGTAACAAAGTCCCTTTTCGTGTCCATCTATGTGACCGTTTCTGTTTCTGTAAACTACACGATGGATGTCGATGCAGTTTTCAATATCATTTATCCTGGAAGTTGTATTTGTAAGTTTAGTGTTGAGCCACTTATTTTGTTTCTTGTCGTAGTAAAAAGATAACATCAATCCAACGCGATGCCACTCAATGACTTTGTATCCCTAGGTAAATGATCGTCTATGAGAATATACAATTTACAGTTTTATTCTCCATCTCATACTTGTCTGTCGTAGCTAAAATCGGAATAATCCCATTAAAAATGAACAAACTTGCTTATATTTTAATGCCGGATTCTTTTTTTATTAAATTCAGACATTGACAACATTTTATACGACCCTTTTAACTTTCCATCGACAACCCTACAGGTGCAGTTCCGTTGACCGACAATCGCTATTGTAAGGCTCGCTTGGTGGCTCGAAAGGTTATCAATCAATCTGTTGATACGACGTTTACTATCGCAAAAATGTTGCTGTTCCCTTCCTGTTTGGCCCTTTATTATTTTGTCGCCTGCTGACATTTATGTGTAAATCGTTTTTTTTTAGAAAGACTACGTTTATTTTTACACCGAATTTTGTTTCTTTATTGGATTCCTTTTACTTCAATGCATTGTTTTGTTATAAGCATTGGTTTGGTTTACAAACTAAAAATCCCGACAGCTGAAAAATCACTCTCTAGTTTAAAGGGGTTTACACGGTAAAACCAACTCCTCCTATTGATGAAGTCGGTCAAAATGTAGCCTTTGCTAATGCTACCCAGGGTTGGCAGTCTCGACAGAGATATCGACAAAATTACTAACTTTCAACCACTGATTACTAACAAATAAATTCGGTTACATTATTGATGCTTGCCATTAATGAAAATCTCTACATCCTAGATGCGTTTCTCTTAAGCATAATAATTGCAGCCGAATTTATTCGGTAGTTATCATTGATCGAAAGTTAGCGATTTTGTCGTTATCTCTCCAGACCATAATATCGAACCGATTGACACCTTATTCATCAAAATCCGATGTATTCAACGATTTAGGCGCTATGGAGGAAAATACACAAACATACATACATAGACTGCTAAAACCATAACCCTTCTGCTTCGCCATAGTAGGGTAATAATAATAACTGGTGCTTTATAGCTTTCGTATTTCTCCAAAATTTCTTAATAGTAAATTTCCAAATGTTATTTTGTGTGAAATTGGTTTTCTAACCTCTTTATCATCACTATAATCATCGCTGAGTAAACCGTCAGACCTAGCAAGACATCTTAAGGAGCCTCCACACAATAGGGAGGTGAAAAGACTTTACGCTAACGCCCATCAGGCGTCTTTGTATACAAAAGGGCACAGCTCACTCGCCCATGAATAAACGTTTCAGTGTGGCTGCAATAGACGTTATATACAGGGTGTATTTCACCTCATCACAAAGCCGTTAACCAATCATTCTGTATATCAAACTAAGTAACTTTACGCAAAAAATATTACTGGGAAACAACTTTTTTTTTTGAGGTTATATATCATGTTTTGTGGTATAACTCAATGCAACGCACTCAGAACATAGTGCGGATGGATGGATTGAATAGTACGGGGGTCGTAGAGATATTTAAAGTAAAAATCAGGCTATAAAAAGTGGTATTTAAAAAAAAACTTGTCAAAATCTTGCAACTTTGACCCCCAATATCTGCGTAACTAGGAGGTTCCCAGGTATAGTGTAGAACAAAAAAATTATCAGAATGACGAGGAGAACAAGTGCCTTCCGTATTCGTTAAGAGGTGTTTTACACTCTTTATACTTGCAATGCTAGAACTGGTTAACAGAAATCCACTTTAGTAGACACTCAATTGTTATTTGAATTCATTTGCGTGTATTTACTTGAAGAGACTTCACTTGAAAATACAGATAGATCAGAAATTATCACGTTTTGTGAAAACTACAATTTTCATTAAACGGTCATTTATTTTTCGTCATTTAATTTCATCGGATTTATTAGATTTATGTGGAGCCCGCGGCTAAATAACAACAGCCGCTCGGGTCAATCTTTAGGTTAAGTCGTGCTTGCCTAGGTTGGTCTATGGATGGGTAACACCCATAACATACCGGGTTTCCTCCGTGCCTCGGAAAGCACGTTAAGCCTTTGGCCCCGGTTGTCATTTGTAGATGTTTGACAGTCGTTACAGGTAGACAGTGGCCCAAAAGTCTGACAACCAGTCTTACCAAGTGGTACCGTATTACCCAGTACTAACTGGGTTATGGAGGTCAGATAGGCAGTCGCTCCATGTAAAATACAGATATTCAGCTGCATTTGGTTAGACTGGAAGCCGACCCCAACATAGTTGGGAAAAAGCTAAGCAGAGGCTGGATTTATGGATTTTTATTTTTACGGATCATGAGATATATAGCCCGCTGACAGACAGACGGACGGACGAACAGCGGAGGCTTAGTAGTGGGGTGTCCGGTTCCTATTTGGGTACAGAACTTAACTGAGATTGTGAAGGTGCACGAAAAAATTATCTATACTATATAATATTACTAGCTGACCGGCGCAACTTCGTCTGCGTCTCATAAATTGAAATGTAAGCTATCCTATCTTTCAAGTTGGATCAAACTGCACACGGTGTACAAATTTTATTGAAATCGGTTAAGTAGTTTAGGAGTCCATTGAGGACAAACATTGTGACACGAGATTTATATATATTAAGTTTTAAGTTTTATATATATTAAGATAAAGCAGAAGAGTTTGTTTGTTTGGTTGAACGCGCTAATCTCAGGAAGTGCTGGTCTAAATTGAAAAAATATTGTTGTGTTGGATAGTCCATTTATCGAGGAAGGCTTTAGGATATATAACAACACGCTGCGACCATTAGGAGCGGAGCAGGAATGAAAAATGTTGCAAAAACGGGGATTTTTTTTTTCTTTTGTTTTTGTCTCTTATGTGACGCAGACGAAGTTGCGTGGGTCACCTACCCGATGTTCCAAATTGCAAAAATAGTGATAATATCGCGAATCCGACCGAATTTAGTAGTCACAAAATATGAGGCTACTGAGTAATAATTGTGACATTGCGCGTTGGTCGGATTCGCGATATTATCACTTTTATCGCAATTCGGAACGCAGGGAAAGTCATATTATATTGCAATGAGAGGTTTTCTTTTTGATAATTAAAAAAATATAGTTAAAAACATACGTCACATACGCTCGTTGAATGACACTATCGTTTGCATAAGCTTCCGAATATAATCATTAGGTCCAAGTGAAATTATGTGACGTTCTGTTCCTTGTAGTAGCGTACCGAGATCAGCGCCATCTATCTAGCGACTGGGGAAGAGTCGAAAAAGAAAATCGCTCATTAACACACACACACACATTTGAATATAATTCTCAAGCTAACTTAATAATAAATAAATATCGCTGGACATTAACACACAGCGGATAGTTGATATACTACATATAATATATACTTTTTTGTTTGTAAATATACAGGGTGTCTCATTCAAATCGGTCAGTATGGGAAAGTCTGAAACTATAAGACTTACGAAGATCTGTTCTGAGGAACCATGTCATCGATTTTAATAACAAGAAAAACTGCATTCATACATTTAAAAAAAACATCTGTACTCCGTCCGGGAATCGAACCCGGTTATTTTGAAAAAAAAAACCTACACGATTTCTATTTAGATATCGATTGTGTAGGTCTTAAGCAGTAAATGTCTGTATGAAATGTGATGTCTGACATAAATAAAATGCATTGTTTCCACATACTTTAATTTATTTTAGTAGGTGCTCGAAGTGACCACCGCCTTTTTTTTTCGGCCGGGTTCGATTCCCGAACGGAGTACAGATGTTTTTTAAAATGGATGAATGCAGTTTTTCTTGTTATTAAAATCGATGACATGGTTCCTCAGAACAGATCTTCGTATGTCTTATAGTTTCAGACTTTCCCATACTGACCGATTTGAATGAGACACCCTGTATACATATAAACATCCATGACTCGGAAACAAATGTCCATGATACTCATCACACAATCAGTTGCTCCTACCGGGATTCGAACCCAGGACCCTAAGAACGTAAGGCAGCCTCACCCACCTATATGTGTGTCAGTTTGACATTTTGTTTACTGATTGGTTAGTCTGTTGGTGAGAATGATGTACGTACTCTAAGCATTTAAGTCTTTGACTTGATAAACAATAAATCGACAAACAATAGCCAATAGTGAATTCATGGTAAACTACGAAGCCACAACGCAGGGGTGGTCAAGACAGGTATTGATGTATTGCATGCATAAGTGGTGCTTGGCCGCCGATGAATCATATATGATGCATTGCCCGACAACGCGTTGATAATACAGCAAATATCAAAGCTAGTTGCAGGTCAACTGTATGTTGTTTATCTATTCAATTATGGAGACGCAATTATGAAATGAGAGATCTAACATCTATTTTGACAAATTGAGGTAAAGTTACAAGTCTAGAGGGCTTTAATAGTGGTTTGCGATAGACTTAACTTGAACACTTGCACGTTTGTGAAACTTGATAAACCGTTCAACGCGAATTTTGAAGCTAAGATAGATCTTAGCTTCAAAATTCGCGTTGAACGGTAACGGCAACGGACTTGTGCTTTTCGCACTTAGTAGACTAAGTGCGAAAAGCACAAGTCCGTTGCCGTGTCTTGGTGGAATGATTGAATGAATAGTGGTGGCTTTAGAGAAAGAACTGTCAGATTACTAAGCAAGGAAACTATACATTAAGCAGAATAATAGAATGTCATTATCATCTATCACATAATGCACCATCTCAACATGAATGATGTAACCAAGATTTTGTAACAACATTATGATTTAAAAGAGTGTCCATGGAGTTTCTTGCCCGTTCTTCTCCATAGAGATCTACGCTAGGGTGGCTAGGGAATGGGCAACTACAGTACTTTCACAGTCTTTATGTCTTCTGGCTGAGACTGTAGCTACATTTAATTTTTATCTTTGTTTCGACAATTCAAAAGCGCCTGTAACTGGCCTACTTGAAATAAATGCTTTGATGTTGATTTTGATTTACCTATCCTTTTCCCAACTATATCGGGGTCAGCTTCTAGTCTACTCGGCTGCAGCTGAATATCAGTATTTTACATGGAGCGACTGCCTATCAAGGGATCTAAAATAGCCGCTTTAGCAGAATCATAATATAAATCACGTAAAAAAATAAGAATCTTAAAATTGACTTTATGTTTATAAACATAAAGTCCATTTTAAGAATTTTTAATTTTTGTAGTGATTCTACGCTGACCTCCACAACCCAGTTAGTACTGGGTGATATAGTACCCCCGAAAGTCTGACAACCAGTGTGAGACTGGTTTCGGTTTCAGGCCACTGACTACCTGTAACGACTGTCAAAGATTCTATAAATGATAGCTATGGCCACCGGCTTATAGTGCTTTCCGTGGTACGGAGGAAACTCGGTATGTAAAGGGTGGTCAACCGTCGATAGACCTACGTAGGCCTGCGTGGTTTTTAGGGTTCCATAGCCAAATGTCAAAAACGGCACCCTTATAGATTCGTCATGTCTGTCTGTCTGTCCGTCCGTATGTCACAGCCAATTTTTTCCGACTATGCTGTTGAAACTTGTATTAGTAAGCAGATGTATTCTGTGAACCGCATTAGGATTTTCACACAAAAATAGAAAAAAAAAAACAATAAATTTCTGGGGCTCCTCATACTTAGAACTGAAACTCATAAATTGTGTCATGTATATGGATAGGTTAAAAATTATATTGTGGTTTCTAATATCTTTTTTTTCTAAACAAAAAAAAATATGATGTACATTGCTAAGTGAACTTCCACCGAAAATTGGTTTGAACGAGATCTAGTTAGTAGTTTTTTTTTTAATACGTCATAGATCGTAAACCGCAATTAACCTTTCATTCAATCTGCTACGAAACCTTTCATGGGCGAGACCGACTCGCACTTGCCCGCATTTTTTTGACGAAGACTGAAGCGGCGTGTGATGTGCCCTCGAAGAAACAAATTCATATTTGCCAAAACATATTTAACCACGAACACGAAACTCATCTCGCTCATTATATTTGACGATTTAATGAAATAATACACCCATTATACTCAAATTTAAAGCTAAATAATCTGATAAAGCACGCTTCATTTATTATGGGATAAAACACTATTTACGGTGTGGTAATGCCCTAGTAAATTATTCTCATACGTTGTTCGGAGTATATGGCTACAAAATTTCATTATAATTACCCGTTTTAAGGATTAATGTGCTTTCAGTGTACTTATACTGTTCGTCGTTGGCTTTTAATGGGTCTGAAGCTAAGAAGGCTGGATATTAGGGGACAATGTTTTAAAAGTTTTTTGTCTAAGTTATGATTTTACCGTTCGAAACAAACATATTATTATTTCGTTAGGGCTTCACACTTGTTTTTGGATGAAGACTCATCATCTGCCTAGCCTTTTCCGAACTATGTTGGGATCGGTTTCCAGTCTAACTAGATGCAGCTGAATACCAGTATTTTACGTGGAACGACTGCCTATATTTGACCTCCACAACCCACTTATTACTGGGTAATACGATACCAACTTGTCAGACTTTTTGGGCCACTGACTACCTGTAACGACTGCCAAAGATGGACAAATGACAGCCGGGACCAACAGCTTAACGTAGCTTTCCGAGGCACGGAGGACAGTCGGTATGTAAGCGTGGTCGGTCACCCATCCACAGACCAACCTAGGCAAACACGGCTTAACCTAAAGATCGACCCGAGCGGCTGTTATTATTTAGCCACAAGTTCCTCTCCGTTTGGATAAAGACTTTGACCAAATAATAATTAGGTACACTATTATACAAAGAACATCATCCTTTCCATATCATTAAAAGTTCAGGGTTTTAAGCTTAGTTTACAATTACAAATCCCATTCGAACTCGAGACTTATTACTTAGCAGTCCAAAAATCACACCACTGGGCTGTCACTGCTATAAACACCCAGCCAAGACCGACGCACCTCTGATTTTTCGAATTCATGTGCGTATTGTGCAATTGTCACTTGTTTCAGAGGAGGAAAACATCGTGAAGATCCCATCCTGCTTCAGAGATCCACCCATGGGCGACATCAAAACTCTAGCATCAAGTTCGATGTAGAAAGAACTAGTCCGGTTGATTGAAAACCATGGCAAGTCTCTCTCCCTCCGCTTTGCCCCTCTCTTTTGGTGGAAGCTGGTCCTAAAGAGTGTGCATGAAAAATGAAATGCCTCACAACTGACTGAACAACAGAACTTTATTGTTCTTGAGATGAAGATGCAGCATGACGGAATACCTTATATCATCATCATCATCGTCATCAGCCTATAATGTTCCCACTGCTGGGACACGGCCTCCTCTCAATGAGAGGGAATGAGCTATAATCTACCACGCGGGCCCAGTGCGGATTGGTAGATGTCACATGTCTTCGAATTTTTGGTTCTAGGACATGCCGGTTTCCTCACGATGTTTTCCTTCACCGTTTTGAGAGCAGCGGTGATGAAATAAATTACACAAAGTAATGCGCCTGTGCCACCTTATATCAAAGGTATCTAATCAAATTACTTTGAACTTTTATGTCCTCTAAAGTCTAAGTCTAAAAATGCTTGTGACACATCCCCAGTAATAGAATACCTACTTATAGTGAGAACATAGCTACACACCACAACACCCTATTTTAATCAAAATTTTCGCAGGACCAAAAAACTCATCAAGGAGTTTCTGACACAGCCTAGCTTGTCATATTCACACAACCAACTCCCTGAGGCTCCATACCGAATAATTACGAAGCCAACAAAATTAAAACACGACCGTACAACGTACGCATCACGCTATCTCAAGGAACAAGCATTCTCCATCTAAAAGTATTTGGAACAAAAGCAGTGTGAACACGTGTAAGGCAATCGCACACATATCACAGTGGCACGTCACCTCATCGGCTCGTCGTCAACCTTATGTTAAACCACGTAAACTAAAACTCAAACTCAAAGCATTTATTTCAACTAGACCATTACGGCACTTTTGAATGTCAAAAAGACTAAATCAAAGCTACAGTCACAGTCACAAGGCATAATTACTCGAGAAAGTACTGCAGTTGCCCATTCCCTAGCGTAGATCTCTATGGAGAAGAACGGGCAAGAAACTCCATGGACACTCTTTTAAATTAATATATTGTTACAAAATATTGGTGACGTTCGTAACCGAAACAGTTTGAGAGTTTTTTTAAATCCTACTAATATTGTAAATGCGAAAGTATGTGATCACAGATAGCTTATAACCTGCATTCAAACTAAATATACTTTTTATCTTAGTAGTTAGATTCCATGGGACAATTAGCAAACCTCACGCGGGCGAAGAGGCTGGCAGAACCTATTAATCAATAATTATACTGTTTGCTAGCCATTCTCAATCAGACACGATGTCGCGATGCTTATAAACCTAGTGTGTTGCAGAATGGCGTTTCATAAACAGCTGGGGCCTTAGTCTACTATTATAAAAATTCGTCATTCCAAAACGATCCCATTCTCATCCCATTATCATTTGGCTTAAACTTCGTAATCTGCTAAATTAATAATGGTCGACCATTGGTCGGTCAATGGTCAAATTGCCATTATTATAAATCCCGCCAGATTGCATTTATTATACCTATTTTATAGTGTTTTAAGCAATCTGAAGTATTAAGAAGTTTGTAAATAGCACCAGTCATTCATTTGTCGATGGCATTTTTTTCAATGGAGTGTCAGTGGTTGACCGTGAGAAAGTCATACTGACGCCATTATGTTAGTAGATTACCAAACTTGTCAAAATCAACAATTATGAAGTCAATGATAGACTATTCTGACACTATTGTACGAGTAATAGCAGACTTGAGGCCCTGATGATACGTGTGCGTTAACCTTTGACGTTGCTCCCGCATTCCAAACTTTTTCGCTCCATATCACACATGGGACGTGATGTTCAGTAAAGTTAATATAGGCGAGTTAGTATGTTCTGCCAAATTAAAATATGTGTGTAAAAACAGGACTAAAGCTGGGAGTAACTCACGTAGATTTAAGATAAAGTTGCGTCTAGAAAGTTGGCGTCTTAGTTATGAATGGGGACCTTCCCTTTCTGTGTTTGTCTTTAAGGCATTGTTTTCATTGGTCTTGCTTGAAGCTTTAATGGAAAATACGATTCTATTTCGGAAAAATCTTTACTAACACGTTAAATGTAAAAAAATGCATTTAAATGGATTGATCATTTTTAGACATGATTGAACAAAAAACATTTTCTGCCAAAGAAAAAACCGTCTTAAAAAAATCAATCCGGCAAGCCGCAGGAGGAGGTAGATTTCGGAGATGGTGCTGGAGCGTCCAACTATTGAACATTTTTATAAAGAGTTGTACTTATGTGTACAATATAAAAAAAAATATGATTTCAAAATCGTTGTCCTGTAATGGAAAGTTTACCCTTTTTAAATCCTCTCATAAGAGTTTAGCATGGAAACGCCCTCATTTTTTTATTATTATCTTTTTATTTCGAAAACTATAAGCTTTATCGCTAAATTTTAAAGGTTACAATAGTAGAGGAAACACTTTGCTTTAAAAAAAAAAATTGCGACGCTCAAAATGTTTACTGTTTCGGAGATATGATTTTTTTTCGCGAAAATTTTGGAAATTTCATCCCCTTCCCTAATTCAGGGTTGCATCAAAAAAGTTTTTAAAGTTGTACGTATTCTTACTCAGAATGATAAAAATGAAAAACGGTTCATGATTTTAGAAAAACCGACGCCCCGTCACCCCCCATGGACAAATTCCGCCCATTCATAATTTTGCCTAAGTTTTGATTTTTTGGCCAAGTTTGAAAGCAATCGGTTCATAATTACGACCTGTAGAGTGTGGCTAAATTTTGCTTGTCACCTATAAACATACGTATACATATATGTATATCCCCGTAGGTGAGAGACCAATAGGTAGATAAAAAAAAAAAAAATCTAGCTAAAAACCACAAATTTGGGCCAACATAAATAATATAAATAAATACCTTCGTATTATAGTGAGCTAACTCATTCAATGGTCAAACAAAATTCAAAGAATTCAAATGGAATCCCTCCATGCAATTCGCATGCTTCCTCTATCAAATGAAAAAAAAAGAATCATTTAAATCAGCCGCGTAAACAAGAAAAAACGGTGAACATTCTTTAAAATAAAGATACCGGTGGAAAACATAACCTCCTTTTTTTTCAGAATACTCAGTAAAAAGCAGCTCAACCAAACATCTTTCTTTCACAAATCGCAAACGATTAAAAAGATTTCAAGATTTCTCGAGGACGCTTTACTCTAAATTGGATCCACTAAACTTCACCCAGATATTACGAGTCTCATCTTTCTCATTATAGTTTGCTTTTTAGTACTTAATCAAGGGGCACTTCAGAAGACAGTTTAAGTGAGACTCCAGGAAATTGCTGTTTCGTAAAGTGATACTACAAACTTACCTCGTACAAACTGGTTGTTCTCTTTGAGATCGGTTCAAATGAGGTTTCTCTATTAAAGGTTTAAGATGATCAGGGGGGTTACCAAGCAGTACTGTTTTAATCTTATTCCAGAGTGGGAAAGAGATGGCTCTAGACAACCACTATAGCTCCGTCTCTTTCCTACACTCGATTGACTTTATAACAATTCTGCCTTATGAAGTCATGGTAAACCCCCGGGTTTCTTACGGTTTTCTGTTTCCCAATGAATAGGAATGTAAACTGAATCTCTTTTTCTGTAAAATCCAATTTACTTAAGCTTTGTAAAAAGATCTTGGTTTTAAGAAAATCGAAGTCTATTTTGGCTACTCTGATAAAATAAGTTTGTTTAAAAAGTGTCTTGTTAAAAAACTTTTAAGCTAGTCTCCTAAAGCATTTATACTAGTAAGTAATAAGTATACGAAAATAACTCAGTCTGTCTGTGAGCGTGATAATTTTTCACGCTCTATTGCAACGTCTGAATGTTTCCCGATAAAATGGCTCGCATGTAGACAATGACGTGTGTTAGGGCATAATGTTATGGTACATTTAAATACCGTGCCCCCACTAGTAATAACACGAAGAAATCGGACCTCAATAAACCAGTTAGTTCTAGGTAATACTACTTGTCACGACTGTCAAAGATCTACAATTTGACAGCCAGCTTATCGTGTTTTCCGAGGTAGGTACGGATGAAACTCGGTATGTAACAGGTCATCCAAAGGCAAGCCTGGATTAACTTGAAAATAGACCCAAGCTGCTGTTATAAGTTAGACACGAGCTCCTGAAATTGGCACCTAATCCAGGTAGTCAATTTTATGGAAAAATGTCTGTCCATTGACTGTCTTAGGCAACAGTTCTGGAATTAATTCACCCGGAAAATGAGAATCGGTTACCATTCCAGCTGTTGTATTTCATTTATGAGTTTCGCCCTCACCTCGGTTAAATGAACCAAATAAAATTCTGACGAGGAAGTTATTTTTTTCTTGTTTACCTTTTCCAGCCGATGTCTTTGACTGTGCCGGTATAAAAAGGTTTTATTTGATTTTGACGTTCTTACAATTTATGTGTTACGAAGGTGTTTATTCAAGAAATGAGTTATTACATACGGAAAACCAAATGTGCAAGTAAAAACTTGTGACCTTTTTTTTGAGCGATTATTAGTGAAAGGTGAAGATATCTAGCTCCTTCTTTTACCCAAGGAACTTTTTTTTTAGGATGGGAAATCATCAAATGACTTCTTCCACTCTGGGCGGAGCGGGAGGGAGTGTCAGACACTTACTGACTAAAACCCATCCATGTTCCTTCCTCGCCCTTTATGTTCCGGGGCCGCGGTATCTCTTTCGAACAGGCCCGCAACCCCGGCAGGCTTCGGCCCTTGCGGGCCCCTCCCTGTAGAGGATTGTGGGACTCCAGGATTAGGGAATATTAATTAAAACACAGAGCGGGCGTGTGGTGATGACCGAGATACGAGAGTCTATATTCTTTTTATAAAAACCACAGATAATATACATATTACGATTGATGTCACAGATAACATAACATGCTACATGCCCTTTCTTATAATAAAAAGGCAACACTGAATTTGTTAGTTGACATAAATTTGACATTGACTAATTATGACATGACTTGACATTGACGTTAATGACATTTGACATTGCTATTAGAACGTAAATAAACATTAGGACAAACTAACTACTTAACCTTAAAAATTGAATTATATTGACTCATTAAATTGACATAATAAATTTACATTCATTTTTATAAATCTAGTCTCTTTCTTGACTTTAATAATCTCCCTCTGGATGAGTATCTTAACTCCGGTGTATTTGAACTTATACTTATATCTAACATTTCAGGTAAGTCTTGACTACCAAACTGTGACTGACTTAACATTTCATTTTCTGACAAATATTCATTATTTTGTACATCATCATTAACTTCTACAAATATAGGAGACTGTATCCTACTTTTATTCATTACATTTGACTTGACAGACTTATCCAATTGTATTGGATTTTCATCATTAGATGACTGACTTGACTCAGCAGATGCATAAGAATCATCTAAATTTACAATTTGTTCCTCATTACTTTTTCTTCTACAATATAGATACTCAGGAATATAATAATGATGCATCTCTGTATCCTCCTTTTCTATCAGACTTGACTTGTATGATTTTTGATACGATTTATTATAAGACTTGGGACGACTTGTGACCAGAATGATTAGCATTATCATTGTTATTTTCCAATATTTTTTTGGTATCTTCCTTTGACTGTGACGATTTATAACTATTTTGTGACCTTGACTGTGACAGATTTGACTTAAATAGCTTAATATGATATGAGTTTCTTCTATAGATTGTCCCATTACTATCTTTGACTAAGTATGATCTTGGAAAGTTAGTTTTTGATAAAATAACACCTTTAGACCATGTTGCATCCTTGGGATTTCTCTTGAAAAATATTATGTCATTTGACTGAAATTGTTGAGGAGATACAGCACTTCTATCATAATATAATTTTCTATTTTCCAACTTTTGTGACTTATTTTTTAAATGACTTGAAAATTGAACTACTTTTGGCTTTAAATTACTTGTTGTAGTAGGCAATTTTGTTCTCAGTTTTCTTGACATAAGTAATTCTGAAGGTGATTTGAGATTACCTCTTGGGGTATTTCTGTATTGTAACAGACCAATATAAAAGTCTGTACCTGACTGTTCACATTTTCTGAGAATATTTTTGACAATTTTTACAGATACTTCCGCAAGACCGTTTGATCGAGGAAAGTGAAGGACTTGACATGATATGTTGAATATCCCAGTCTTTTGTGAAATTTTGAAATTCATGAGAGTTGAATGGAGGGCCACCATCACTTACTAATTGCAATGGAATACCGTGTCGTGAAAAAATTGACTTGATTTGATTAATGACTGTATAACTTCTAGAATCTTGATTTAATTTTGCTATTTCAATGTAATTTGAATAATAATCGACAACTATTAAATATTTTTTGCTTTTGTAATCAAATAAATCTGTAGCTACTTTTTGCCATGGTAAAGAAGGTTGTTCATGAGATAATAAAGTTTCCTTTGTTTTATTTGAACTAAATGTCATGCAAGTTTCACATTGTTTTATTTTCATTTCAATATCATGATAAATATTAGGCCAAAAAACAGTTCCACGGGCATGATTTTTAGTTTTTTCTATGCCCATGTGTCC
This sequence comes from Xestia c-nigrum, assembly GCA_916618015.1. Lineage (NCBI taxonomy): Eukaryota > Metazoa > Arthropoda > Insecta > Lepidoptera > Noctuidae > Xestia > Xestia c-nigrum. The sequence continues at coordinate 19,718,438 of OU745247.1, read as the reverse complement.
TTCATGTAAAATTGAGAGAATTTCAGAACGTAGAGATTTAGGTATAATGACAGACTGATTCTTGAAAACTAGATCATTTACAACATGAATCTCATCTCTAATGTTCCAATAGGGTAAAACAATTGAATCACATTTTTGCTTGCAATTAGGCCATCCTGACATAAAGTATTCTTTTAGTTTTTGGAGTGACATATCAGATTTTGTATGAGACATGATTTTTTCTTGTTTTTCTTTAGTAATTGCTAAATTAGAAGTTAGTAAATTTACTTGACAAACTATATTACTATCCAACTCATCAAAATTAAATTTTTCTATATTAGTTTTTGATATGGGTGCACGAGACAAAGTATCAGAGACATACATTTCAGTACCTTTTGTATATGAAACGTTAAGATCATATGACTGTATAGCTATCATCATTCTTTGAAGACGAGGCGGGACATCAGAAAGTGATTTTTTGAACAAAGTTACAAGAGGTTGATGATCAGTTTCAACATAAGTTGTTTTTCCATAAATATATTGATGAAATTTCTTGCAACCAAAAACCATAGCATACAATTCTTTCTCTATTTGGGCATAGTTTTCCTGAGACTTATTTAAAGTTTTAGATGCATATGCAATAGGATTTTGTCCATGAAAAATTACTGCTCCAACTGCATTTTTTGAAGCATCTACTGACAATCGTACAGGTTTGTTTACATCATAATGTACTAGGACAGGTGATTGACAAATAAGAGATTTTAATTTAGTAAATTGTTTTTCGTGATTAGGAGTCCACTGCCACATATTTTGTTTTTTAAGGAGTTCTCTAAGTAAAGTAGTTTCATGAGCTAAGTTAGGTACATATGAACCAAGGTAATTTATCATACCAAGAAATCGTTGAAGATCTTTTATGTTTTCTGGTCTTGGCATTTTTATTATAGCTTCGATTTTTGACGTATCTGGTGAAATACCATTTTTGTTAAAAACATGACCCACATACGAAACTTCAGACTGTCCGAACTGACATTTTGATTTATTAAATTTTAAATTGATTTCTTTAGCTTTTTTTAAAACATTTTCTAATCTTTCATCATGTTCACTTTGCGTAGAACCATAGACCAATATATCGTCGACAAATATAATAACACCTGGAAGGTCCCCAAGTAACTCGGACATTACTCTATGAAAAATTTCACCACTTGAATTTATTCCGTAAGGAAGTCTTAAAAATTTATATCTGCCAAACTGTGTGTTGAAAGTGCAAAGATCACTACTCTCTGGATCTAATTTTAGCATCCAGTAACCTGAATTAGCATCTAACTTTGAGAATACTGACGCATTCACTACCCTTGACCGCAAGTCATCAAATGTAGGGTATGGAAAATGAGGTCTTTTTATGGCTTTATTTAAGTTCCTAGGATCTAGACAAATACGTAAGTCACCATTGGGTTTTTCTACAGGTACTATGGAATTTACCCAGTCAGTAGGTTTAGTAACTTTTTCTATGACTTGTAGTCGCCCCATTCGGTCTAATTCATTTTTGAGTTTTTGTTGTAGAGCATATGGTATTCTCCTAACTGGACAAATCTTTGGTGTGACGGTTGTATCTACTTGTAAATTAACACCACCTGGTAAGCAACCCAATCCTTCAAAAGTATCTGAATATTTGTTAATAAGCATTTGTAATGACCTTTGTTCTTTGCTAGTTGTTATCTTAGAAGTGTTTTGGGATAGTTCGAAAATACGTTTTACAATGTCACATTCTTCACATGTCCTCCAACCCAAAATTGTAGAACAGTCACATTTAACAACTATGAAATTGATTGGTTTAAATAGTTTGTGATCAAAAGAACATTCAAGTCTGACAGCACCTAAGTTTTCAATCAATTGACCTGCAAATGAAAATACTTTTATGTTTGACTTTTCAATGAAAAAAATTTTCTTACACATATTTTCTAAACTTTTTAAAGTATTTAGTGAAATTACATTTATATCAGCACCTGTGTCAATTTGACATCTTATAATATTGCCATGAACATTCAATTCTAATTTCCAATTTTGTGAATTTGAATTACAATTAATTGAATTAATAATAAAATCATTTTGAGGGTAATCCCGAATAATATTTGTTCGGTCCAAACCCAGGGCAAGGTATGACCGAACCTTCCGCGATTCGCGGAGACAAATCAAATTGCCCTTATGAAGTGGTAACTTACCTGGTGCCGGTGGGCTGAAGGGGATGACTAGTCCTTGATCAAGCCGGCTCTGGTACTGTATGTCTGTGTGGGTATGTGTAAAGTGATGTGTGGTCGAGTGGTTCACCAGATCCGACTATGTTTCAACAGACGCTGCCCCAGCAGCGTATAACACGTCTGGACGAAGCACAATAATAGTTCAACTGCACAATGCACATCAACTTTCACAATTTTAATGTTTTATTCAATTTCACACGCGGGCTAAGCTAACCTCAAATCGGCGCGGACAATTAACAAATAAGCCCGGTTTAATACACAATTAGGGGCGTTTCGTCTAATCAACGATTAATCACAACCAAAATCTTGCAAACAAAGGAGATTTTCTTAGATTCGGTAATTATCTCAATCAATCAACAAAATCAATGTGAACTCGTAATGGATCACGACAAGACAACAAAAACGTCAAAAAAAAAAAGCTGTCAGATGCTCGAAATGTCAAGACGTGTGCGTTCGGATACACGTATGGTACGAAACATCTACCCCCCCCGGACGGGCCTACCCGTCCGCTAATCAATTGGAAGTCTTGACAAAGTTGCGACCGCTCTCCTCATGACTGATCCGTCTACCAAAACCTCAGCAAAACGAGGGACCCCGTCGGTGCCAGCCACCAAATTAATAATGCGCCCCCGGCGCCAATACAAAGGCTTGAGGTTGGCGTCCTTAACCAGGACGAGGTCTCCAATCTTGGGCGGATGAGTTTTGTCCGTCCACTTGACGCGCTGCTGGAGGATGTGCAGATACTCTAAGCTCCAACGCTTCCAAAAGCTCTGAGCGAGCTGTTGCACCAACTGAAACCGCGATAGCCGATTTTGGCTCACATCAACAAGAGGGTACTCCGGCAGGGCGACAAGTGGCTGTCCAATCAAGAAATGGCCCGGTGTTAGAGCCTCCAAATCGTTCGGGTCCGAAGAAAGCGGGCACAACGGGCGCGAATTTAGCACAGCTTCAATGCGGCAAAATACCGTAGTTAATTCCTCAAAGGTGAGAACGGTGTCTCCCAACAATCTTCGCCAGTGCCCCTTTGCCGCTTTCACCGCGGCCTCAAAAATACCCCCCCAATGGGGGCAGGCTGGCGGGTCAAACAACCAAGTGACCCCTCGGCGGGCCAATCTACTACCAATGTCAACCTGGCTCTCATTAAGGAAGGTGTATACTTCCTTCAAATAGTTACTTGTACCCTTATAGTTAGTACCGCAATCAGACCTAATCAAAGAAGGCAACCCACGGCGAGACACAAATCTATCCAAAGTTGCTACAAAGGCCTCTGTCGAGAGGGAGGTTACCAGCTCCAGGTGCACTGCCTTGGTTGATAGGCAGACAAAAACGCACAAATAAGCCTTGACAATCTTACTATTGCGAAGGGTGGACGTCTTCACCGAAAAGGGACCAGCAAAGTCCGTTCCGACGCCAGCAAATGGCCTCGCCTCATTGACACGATCAGCCGGCAAGTCTCCCATTAGGGGCTGCATAGTGGAGGCCTTAGTCCGATAACACGGCATACAACGGAAGACGATGCTACGAATGGTACGGCGAGCCGACAAAATCCAAAACTCTCGTTGCAAAATGGCTAACAGAGCATTACAACCGGCATGCGAGTTCTTGATGTGACGATCGGTCACCAACAATTTAACCAAATGGCCCTCCTTGGGCAACAAAAGCGGGTGACGGGCCCCATAAGGAAGACTAGAGTGCCTCAGCCGTCCTCCAACACGCAAAAGACCCGTGTTATCCACGAAGGGATTCAACTTACTGACAGCTCCCGACAACTTGACCCTACCCGCCTTCAATGTCTCTATCTCCCCTTCAAAGTGTGCGGCCTGCACAGAGCGGACCCAAAGGAGGAGTGACTCCTGTCGCTCTTGAGGAGAGAGAACCGGTGACAGGCGCTTGTCCCCTGGATTCCTAGAGTTATGACCAAAGCGCCTGATCCACGAGGTAACGTTCAACAATTTGTCGAGGGAGCTGTACCGATTTAACAAAATTTCCGGGTCAAACGGAGGGTCCCTTGTCCCAACAGCGAACACCTTAAGTCCGGGCAAAGGATCCGACATCAAGACTGGCGTTCGAGGCCAATCATCCTCGCGGCGAGTCAACCAGGCCGGTCCCCACCAAAGGGGGTGAGCAATCAAACGGGGGGCCATGCACCCGCGTGAGGCTACGTCGCCGGGGTTCAAGTCTCCGGGCACGTGCCTCCAAATCAACGACGTTTCAGAACTCTGAATCTGAGACACTCGGTTTGCAACAAAAACCTCCAAAGAGTGGACGGACGTCTTCAACCAACACAAAACAATTTGACTGTCCGTCCATGCGTAAGAAGCCCGAATGTCCACAGTTCCACCCAACGTATGTGCCACGTGGTTCAGTAGTCGCACCAGAAGCGCCGCCCCTGACAACTCCAACTTAGGCATGGTCAATGCCGTGCGGAGGGGGGCCACCTTGCTCTTGGCCATGACCAGTGACAGCTTCACCTGGCCTGTCGCGCTGACGGTACGCAGATAAACAACGGCGGCATAACCGTTGGAAGACGCGTCACAAAACCCATGAAGGGTAGCAGTATAACCCCCAGGGGAGAGGATGGCGCGTGGTAGCGCGACCTCGTTGACCGCAGGAAGTGCGGATACAAATTGGAGCCAGTCTTCCAACAGGGTTTCCCGAAGTGGCTCGTCCCAACCGAGTTCAGCGGTCCAAAGGCGCTGAAGGAAGCATTTCGCCCAAAACAATACCGGGCAGATCCAACCGTTAGGGTCGAAGGTCCTTGCAACAGTAGACAACACCAGTCGTTTAGTCCAAGTGGTTGGTGACTCCAAGTCGACATCATAGGTAAAGGTGTCTTGGACTGGTCGGTACTGAACGCCGAGGACGGCCAACATGGCGGGGTTGTCAACGTTCTCAAACAAGTGAGGATCCTGCTTATGATCCTCTAACACTCCGTCCAATAGCGCTGGCGAGTTGGACACCCATTTACGCAACTCATAGCCAGCGGAAGCCAAAATCTGGACTAACTCGTCACGTAACAGGATAGCTTCCTCAACTGTGGGAGCTCCAGTGCAGACGTCATCGACGTAAAGGTCCGTTTTCAAGATGGCGGACGCTCGAGGGAACCTCAAACGCTCCCGGTCCGCGAGCTCCCAAAGCGAACGAATAGCAACAAAGGGGCTTGATCGAAGGCCGTACGTGTTCGTGTTGAGCTCGTATACAATCATGGGGTCCTGGGGGTTCTCCCGCCACAGGATCAACTGATAACGTCTGTCATCCCGGTGAATAACCGTTTGCCGGATCATCATTTTGATGTCGGCCACAAAGACTACTTGATGACGACGGAAAGACGTGATGACGTCACAAAGATCCCTCAACAATTTGGGGCCGGAATGCAAGCAATCATTCAACGAGACACCGGAAGAAGTCCGCGCGGACCCATCAAACACTGTGCGCAGTTTACCGGTGGATGGCTTGAGGACCGCGTGGTGCGGAAGGAAGAAATGTTCAACCGAGCGCCAATCTAAATTTGACACCGACATGTGTCCCAAGTCCGCGTATTCACGCATAAAATCTACGTATTTTTGCCGCAGCACCGGGTCCTTGCTCATGCGACGCTCCATCGCCAACAATCTTTTTTCGGCCGTGGATCTGGATTGGCCGAGAGGTGGTCGCACCGCAACAAAGGGCAGCCGGGTTACAAGCCGACCGGAACGGAGTCGACCGGTGTTGTTCTGAAAGAACAACTCGCACTCCTCGTGTTCCGGATTCAAGCGGGCCACCTGAGGGGGCTCCTCAATTTCCCAAAACCTCTGAACGGCGTCAGAGAGAGCGGAACCGGATGTCAACACAAAATCAGGCTCAGGTGGAGAGGGAACTTTCAACAGGCCCATCACTGCAAAGCCAAAGATGGTTGAGACAGCCACCAAGCCCCTCCCGTGGCGCTGTGGGGTCTCCGGCTGCAAGACCTTCATATTTCCCAACATTATTCTCCCCAGCACATCGGAGCCCAACAGCAAATGAACCGTACAAGGGGAATCGAACCGGGGGTCAGCCAAATCCAGGCCTGACGTCAACCGTAGAACATCCAAAGGTAACTGACATTGGGGATGGTTGCCCAATATATTCGGCAGAACAAGGGCAGGAGCATCAATTTTAGGGTACGGACAACTCACAGGGGTGATTTCAAACCAGGTCCTTCCCTCAACAGTGGTGACAGCCGTTTCGCCAATTCCCTGAATCTTGCCTGAAAAGTCGTTCACATTCAGGCCGACCTGTCCCGCTAACCAAGAAGACAAAAGGCAACCCTGGGCTCCCGTGTCCAAAATGGTACGGACCACAATCGAGTCACCCAAGGGTCCCCAGACCTTGACCGAGGCCGTTGGCAACAAAACCGTCTCGATCTGGGGGGGTCCTGTAGCGGGGCAGGCGCCAACTTCCTAGCGATGCCTGGGCGGCGACCGATCGCCGCGTCCAGGCTGTCGTCGTTCACGACGAGGGTAGCATTCAAATGCTTCGTCCGCGCGGTGCCCCGAGCCGCTCGCCATCGCCGGAAGGGCATATCCCACCGGATGCCTGAAGGGCGGGGGGCGCGACTCCAACCGGGGGCGTTCCGCCAGCGGAGGGGAAAGGTAGCGGTGCTGGTCTGGCCATTGTTGCCGAGCAGCCGCCGTGCAATTGTCCCTATGAGGGGAGGTCAAATGGCGCGCGCGCGGCTCCCGATCACCACTGCGAGGGGAGACCAAATGGCGCGCGCGCGGCTCCCGTTCAGCTTGCGCGGGGGGTGGAGACTGGTCATCAAAATTGCGGGCCTCTACCCGGTTCCCAACCGGCGTGCCAGAGGCCCGGTGCTTGTCGCCGTCATACCCTCCCCTGCGCGAACCCCCATCAGAAGCTGGTCTGCCAGAGCGCTTCGCGTTGGCGCACAAAATCTTTAGGTGAGCGCCTTTACAAATTCTACACGGGCGGGGCTCGGGGCAGTCCCGATGAAAATGATCCCCCAAACAAGAAAAGCACAAGCGGCGTGCGTTGGCAATTCGGCGACGGGAGGCCACGTGCAAGTCCAAGAACTCCGGGAAACTTGCCATATCATGTCCCGTGGCCTTACAATAGTCGCAATCAGGACGACTCCGGGTGCCAGCAAAACGTGGGGCGGGGCGACTATCAACAGGCCCCTTGGCCCTAGTCCGTCCCTGGTCTCTTGGCCTAGAAGGTGATGGGCGCGACCCCGTTGCACCACAAGTGTTGTCCATGAAGCGACACTCGTCTTCCAAGAATTTGAGGAGGTCGTCAAAGGGTGGAAGATGTGTGGAACTATCCCCACCATACCTCTGCTCAAAGCGGGACCTCAAGTCAGCGGGGAGCAACCGCAGAACGATGTGCACCAACCGATAGGACCACTGGTCCACCGGCAACTGCAAGCGTCGCAAGGCGTTGGTCGCCGAGACCAATGGGTTCAATAGATCGGCGCGCAACGCCGACACGCTGGCAATGGCCGGTAGGCCCAAAATCTGGCCGATGTGCACATCAGCCAGGCAGCGCTTGTTCTGATACCGCCGGGAGAGGAGCTCCAAAGCGGTAGGGTAGGCTGCATCCGTCACCGACAAGTGCTGCACCAAGGCTCGGGCCTCACCTTCCAGGACTGACAACAAATAGGCCAACTTTTGGGCAGGTCTGAGATCCGAGCGCGCATCAACCAAACTGTCGAACAAGTTCTGGAAGCCCAGCCAGTGGTCCAAGCGACCATCAAAATGTGGCAGCTCCAGAGTGGGCAGTCTACTCAATAGGCCGGGGGCCGTAGCAACCGAGGCCTCCTGCTTGGCCTGGACAGGCATCCGGCTCTTCAAAATTTCCCGGGCTCGCAGAGTCAAGGTATCCCCCAGTGACAAGATCTGGTCATAATCCGCAGCAACCTTGTCACGGGCTGCCTGGCCCAACAGCTCCAAACTCACATCCCCGATGAGCTCGTTGAAGCGGGTGAACATAGCATCCACAACGCTGAGTCTCTCCTTCAACTGCTCAGATCGAGCAAGCGTGACCTCTTCTAGGTCTACACGCTCAACTGTGGCCGCAGCTGAGGTGAACCATCTTAGCTGTGAGACCAAACCAGCGGCCGCCTCCTTTACAGCCTTCAGTGAGGCCATTGCAACCAAACCTTATTATGATTTCAACAAAGTCAAATACAATACAACAATAAATCAACAATATTAAACTATCACAGCACACATATATCTACCAATACACTGAACACAATATTCTTATATTACCAGCACAACAGAAAGGGGGTACTTATGTGTGCCAATGCAATTAATTTTAATTAAATGTGAGAGCCCGGCTGACAACGGCAACAAATCAGTTCAATGTTCTAGACTTCCAATCGATCAGGCACAGGTAGGTTGTCTTGTTCACTAACCACGCTCTGCTACCAAAATGTTCGGTCCAAACCCAGGGCAAGGTATGACTGAACCTTCCGCGATTCGCGGAGACAAATCAAATTGCCCTTATGAAGTGGTAACTTACCTGGTGCCGGTGGGCTGAAGGGGATGACTAGTCCTTGATCAAGCCGGCTCTGGTACTGTATGTCTGTGTGGGTATGTGTAAAGTGATGTGTGGTCGAGCGGTTTACCAGATCCGACTATGTTTCAACAGACGCTGCCCCAGCAGCGTATAACACGTCTGGACGAAGCACAATAATAGTTCAACTGCACAATGCACGTCAACTTTCACTATTTCAATGTTTTATTCAATTTCACACGCGGGCTAAGCTAACCTCAAATTCGGCGCGGACAATTAACAAATAAGCCCGGTTTAGTACACAATTAGGGGCGTTTCGTCCAATCAACGTTTAATCACAACCAAAAATCTTGCAAACAAAGGAGATTTTCTTAGATTCGGTAATTATCTCAATCAATCAACAAAATCAATGTGAACTCGTAATGGATCACGACAAGAGAACAAACGTCAAAAAAAAAGCTGTCAGATGCTCGAAATAACAAGACGTGTGCGTTCGGATACACGTATGGTACGAAACACTCGTTCCGCCACCTCCTTCGCTAGCATGACTGCTTCGCAGAAGGAGGTGACGGCTTCCCATTCCGTCTCGCTCCGGACCATGCATTGAACCAGGGCCGGACGCGAGGTCGCCGCCGCCGATCGCCGCTACGAGGACACGGCGGTGCTCCGCCCACGCAGGGCAGGCTTCCACCGTGTGCTCCACCGTGTCCTCCGGGTGACCTTGGTCCTTGGTTGCACATAGTCCGTGGCCGGAAAGACTGACAACCAGTCTTACCAAGAGGTATCGTCTTACCCAGTACTATCTGTATCGTGGAGGTCAGATAGACAGAAGCTCACTGTAAAATAATGGTATTCAGCTGCATCCAGTTAGACTATTTCTGCATACACACCGCGGTTACTTTTAGTAAATAAATGATAAATACTGTTTATTCAGCAGGTAGGTTTTAAAAAAATCTTTCATACGTCTTTTTTTTAACTAGATGGGGCCGGTGTTTCGTATCTGACTACAGAGCAACGTTACCAAGTGTTACTGAGCAATAACCGATAACAAAAAGTAATTTATTGTTAGTATAATTATTATGTTTCCGTGTTAGTATAATAGTAATGATGTTGCCCAAATTTTGAAAATTAGAGCATGTTACTTTAACACGGCAAGATAAAATAACGTCATTCTGTTATCGTATTCGCAAATGCACGTGTCCGTCATCGCGTGATCAAACGAAAGTAACTTCTTGGTATATTTTGTTAATGTATAATATTGGGGGTATGAACGCGATGAGTAACAAAAAACTACTAGTAAGCAGTAGCCACAAAAGTTGTATAGTGACCTAATGTTATCGTATTGCACAGTGTTGCTATACAAAAGCCAACCTCAAAATGGTCATTTTGCGGTCGATTTTCCACTACCATCATCATTATCATCATCATCATCATCATCAGCCTTTAATGTTCCCACTGCTAGGACAGGCCTCATCTCTATGAGCGGGAGCATCATCATTGGTCAACAATCAACCATATCAACTCACTTATGATGACGATCGATTTTGAACAAGACGAAAGTCTATGACCAGTGTTGCCAGTGATGAGTGACGGAACCGAAACGTGGTCACTTACAATGGGCCTCATCAAAAGGTTTAAAGTCACCCAAAGGGCATTGGAGAGGGCTAAGCTCGGAGTTTCCTTGCGTGATTGAATCAGAAATGAAGACATCCGCAAGAGAACTAAGGTCACCGACGTAGCCCGAAAAATTGCCAAGCTTAAGTGCAGCGGGCATCGCCCATTGCTCGCAGAACGGATGGCCGATGGGGCCGAAAAGTTCTGGAGTGGCGACCACGAACCGGAAGACGATGCGTTGGAAGACCTCCCACTAGGTGGACCGATGGCCTAGTAAAGGTTGCAGGAATCCGCTGGATGTGAGTCGCACGAGACCGGTCAATGTGCCGACATTTGGAGGAGGCCTATGTCCAGCAGTGAACATCTTTCAGCTGAAATGATGATGATGAACAGAAACAAATAACCCAAAAATAATTATCTTATCCTCTTACCAAATGTATGCAATAATTTATGTACCAACACTTCCCCAACCAATATACTTGCCTTAAAACATATCAAAGCACTTTATCCTTATCTCGGTAGGGTAACACGTTCCTACCTACATGCACGACGTCACAACATCAGATAATCCTCACAACGCGAATGATATCGATGACGTATAATAATATACTAAAGTTATTAGGAGGTTAAGTTTGTACGTTTGTTAGTTTTCAGCAGTAACGAAGATTACCACCCAACATCTTCGTTACTGCTGATCCAATTTCGAAAATAAATTTACTAAATAGGAGGCTACTTACTTTTATTTATTTATCTATTTATTAATATAGTTTCACCAACAGCTTCTGTGTACAGCATTTAGGTATAAAACGGTTTTTTGGTCTTGGACTTACACTTATTAAGCTACTTTTGTTTCCCAGAGTATCATAGGCAGTAATGAAGCCGAAAAGCCGTCTTGGTCTCCCCGTCGTCGGCATTGCGACATTTTTTTGTTCTGTCCATACCTTTTTTTTTTAGGATGGGAAATCATCAAATATCTTCTCCCACTCTGGGTCGAGCGGGAGGGATAGTGTCAGACTTTTACTGACTAAAACCCATCTATGTTCCTTCCTCACCCTTTATGTTCCGGGGCCACGGTATCTCTTTCGAACAGTCCCGCAACCCCGGTCTAGTCCATAGCTTAGACATTGCTAGTTACAGAGATATTGGGGGTCAATGTTCCAACTTTACATAATATACAGGATGACCAGCAATTAGTATACGATACTTAAATACGTGATTGTACTGATGACAAACAACTTTTACTAAGGGAAACCTGAAACAGAGAACAAAATCAGCTGTTTAGTACATTTATGTTTGCCTAACTTCTTGATCAAAATGTAGTGAACAGCAGATTTCTTTTTACACTAATTGCCAGTTACCTTATATTTATGTTATGGCTTGGTTTTTAATACCTACTTCCAGTCCTCCATGCCCCCCGTACAATTAAATGCGTTCATCAGTAAAATGTTTTGAGGTCGTTTGTCGTGCGTTCCTACTGTAAAACGAGATTTTTCACCTCAACACAAAGCCGTTTCCAAGCAATCATTTTGCGTAGAGTTACATAAAGGTATGGTGTATACGTATGGTGTAGAACAAAAAAATTATCGCAATGATGGGGAAAACAAGGGCGTTTCAGCTTCGTGAAGAGGTAGTTTACACCATGTTGTTTGATGTTCAGAATCCTCTTTAGTTGACGGCTTCATGTAGGGACCGTTAACACCCTGTATTTAAAATGTTCCCTTTACAACCAAAACGCAAGCAAAGCCACGGGGAAAAGCTATTTCTATATAACAAGAGAATCATATGCGAAACAGATTGAAACACGATATGATGAAGACTGAATGCTCTCGAACAATGATCGAGCTTGGAGTAGTGAGCACACAACTAATACTGTAATCGATTGATATTGAGTGGTATGCAAAGCTGAGATTATTGTTAGTTACTTGTATCTATGATAATGTTATCCCTAGAGGGTTGAATGGGTGGTTTAAATTGGGAGTGGTGTTTTGTTGGCGTACATTTTATACCAGTCATTTGCTGGGATTAATTTGTAACAATATTGGGTAATAACATAAGGAAAAACAGTAGTTGAGTTTTATCCAAAGAAACATGGCTGTGATAAAGAAAATTAAGTTTTGAATCGAGAGCAATATTATAAGAAAAAAATTAACTACTTACAAATAGGTTTATTTATTTATTTGTTACACCAACAGCAATACATACAAAGATAGTGGTATTATAGGTATACGCAGCATTTCCCATAAGACAACAACGTATTATTTTTCAAATCTTATTTAAAAACGAATACTATGTAAAATTGACTTAATACTAAATGAGATGCTGTGAATTACGATGATATAATTATTTATTGTAAGTGACACAGTTGCAAATGAATAATTAGGGTTGTCAGGAATTAGTTATGTAAAGGTGTAGGTGAATTAGTGCTCTTCCGTACCTCAGAAACTGATATTCTAAACTTGTTAAGGGAAACACCGAATAAATCGGTTTTCATGTGATGTGTGGGAGCTGTTATAGTTTCTACATATTCGTAGCAAAGGAGCATTGAGACCAAGGTTTGATTTGCGAAAAGGGATATGAAACAGTCTGGTGATGGGACATCTGGGAGGTTTAAGTTTAGAAGCCCATTTCGTGCTACATTTATTGTTTACTTTTTTTTTCAGTTCTTGTGGTTGATGAGCTAGACTCTTTCGCAAAGGATTGGCCTACAATCGCATTAGATCGCGGAAACTGTACAGAGGGTAAGGAGGCTTTAGCCTTGCAGTGGGACCTTAATTGGCTTAAGTGCCGTAATGGTCTTATTGAAATAAATGATTTGAGTTGAGTTTGAGATTCAGCGTTATTTATAAAGCCTTAAATTAAAAAAAAAACGTAAAAAATAATAATTGTGGTTAGGTTATTATTATTTCCTATTACATACATTTTTAAACATTATCTTTATATTTTTAAACATTAGTTTAAAAAAAAGCGTATAATTCAAAATATAATAAATATATAATAAGAATATATGTCGGAGTTGGTTGTCAAATACAATCGTGGGTATTCAGAAAATATTATTGTTATTCAATTGTGCTTTTTACAATGAATGGTTGTCTTATAAATCGAATCATAGTTTACTAAGTATTTAAGTATACGCATTAATTGATTTTTGGCCACTATACGAACTGTGACCTTGAACGGTCTGTTCGCCTAACTATATTGTTGCTTTCTTAATTGCTGTATTTTGTTTACGTAATTGCCTTTTTGAACTGTGTACCATTTCTATTGTGTGTGTTAATTAGTAACTACTTGTAAAAAACTCTGTTATTTATTACGCAGTCTTGTTTATCCCATTAAAATGGGGACTCCAAACCCTGACGATATACCTCTCGGCACTCCTGATCCTCCATATATATTATTATTCGAAGTATAAATTATCCCACAGCAGAGCAAAGCCCTCCCTTCCCTCTTTCCACGTTTCGCGATCTTGTGCGATTGTAGGCCAATACTTTGCAAAAGAGTCTAGCTCATCCCATCAACTTCTTCTGGTTAGGTTGGAATTAGTGAAATAAATCAAAATCAAAAGTTTATTCAAATTAGAGAGTGAATAAAACGTCTATAAAGGTCCATTTTATTTTTGCCTGTTTAAGAGCCTATACTACCTCAAATGGCTTAGCAGAATCCTTCGATACGCCGAAAATACTGCAGCATAAATTTTGAAATAAATATATGGTAAAGTTGAGGATTATTGTTAAGTCCTATATTTGGCGAAAACACGATTCCATAAAATTTTCTCGATAGAAAAAATATCCAAAGTTACCTCTAAACTGAACAATAAACCGCTGGCAATCTTATAATACTTAAAATAAGATCATGAAACTTTTTATACTAACTGAACTATCTATAGAGCAGGTCTTATATTATCTATTTTTTTGAATTTCCTTTTTTTTCGCCGAAAAATAAATAGCCTATAATATCGGTCATATCAAAGTTGGTTCCCTGCCGCGCGCCACCCGCGCTCAGTCCTGCTCCGGCTTCCGTACGGGAGGGCTGTGTCAGTTTGCGCTCAGGGCACATTACGCAATTCAACAAATAAAAATATTGAAATACATGAGTTTATAGTGTTTGCGTGATGGGAAATAACCGAAATAAAAATTAGAAGCGACAGGGTTGGCGTAAAGAATTTCTCGAACATAATTATGATCGAAATGAAGTATCTACTGACCGATCTATTTAGGTACAATATTAGTGATTACAAACATGTAGGTGAATATGTAGTAGGTACACACGTTTGGAGCAGTTTCTGTGTGAGTAGACCAGGTACATAATTACCGTACATACAATTATATTTTATTTACTTTCAAAGCGCTTGGCGGCTGCAGTACGGGTCACAGGTTCGATTCCCGCACGGATCATGTGTTAGGTATATTATGTGACGGTCTACAAATAGTTGTGAAGACTTGTGTTTGTAATCGCACCGTCTACGTTTGGAACTTTGGAGCAATCAGTTTAGGGTAGATAGTTAGACGATAGAATTCTCTTTATTATGTACTTACACCATAAAAATTCCAGATTCAAAAATAATAAAAAAAATCCTAAATAAGTTTGTTTTTTATTACACATACAACAAAGTGTAGGTTTTATACTTTTATTACTCCAATACTTACCTATTTCTCCAATTGCTCCTGAAAAAGACGGTGCAGTTACAAACTCAAGTCTTCACAACTATTTGTAGACCATCACTTATAATAACACATGTTCCGTGCGGGAATCGAACCTGCGACTCGTACTGCAGCCGCTACGCGCTTAGAAAGTAAAAAAAATATAATTGTAGGTAGCTGCAAGAAACCAAACTATTGCTTGTTTCACACACACTTATCTACCTATCAAATATTCATAGTCATACAAACCATGCCTTGAGAATCATGAACACAACAAAAAAAAACCAATATGCTGTTATGCGCAGTCATACATTTCGTTTTTTTTTTATAGTGGCAAAGCGTTTTACTACCACGTCAATGTATCCACAGAACTAGTAATGCAAATCCGCTCTGTTTCAAAATCCAGTTTTGGATCGGATGTTTGATCCAATCCGGATTATCCGGATTTTACGGATTTTTCACGAAAATAAACAAATCTACCCATATTCTGTTTCTAATTTTTGTGTGAATGGGAATTTAATTTTATTATTTGAAATTATTCAAATTCAATACCTTGGTTGGTTTAGTTTTGAAGCCTTTTCCCAACTATGTTGAGGTCGGGTTCCAGTCTAACCGGATGCAGCTGAATACCAGTATTTTACATGGAACGACTGCTTATTCTTTGTAAATATATATTTTAATGTTTTTTTTTTTTAATATTTTCATTTATATTATTATTATATTATATTTGCAATCGGTCGTCAGACCATAAGCGAATTTGTTACAAGCTAGATGGCGTTGTGGTGGAGCAGCCAGTGCTGCGCCTCCCACTTATAGAAGGTGGTTCCTCTTCAGCCTTTTCACCACCTCTGTCGGGTTTAGCAGTTCAGTCACTAGTGGGTTTGGGTGCATGGTTAGGCAAACCATATGTTGGGATTTGTACCGCTCAATTTCAGAGTTTACGAGCGGCACCTGCAGGAAGTCGTGAATTTCGCTATTCCGGGCAAACCAAGGTGCATTTACTATGGCTCCTAGTATTCCGTTTTGAACCCTTTGCAGGCAGAAAATGTTAGATTTGCTGGCTACGCCCCACAATTGAATTCCGTACGTCCATATTGGTTTAAGGACCGAGTTGTAGATGAGTAGCTTGTTGTCTACAGAGAGTACAGAGTTTCTTCCCATGAGCCAATAAAGGTTGCGGAATTTATGGTTTATCTCCTCCCTTTTCTGCTTAATGTGATGCTTCCATGTTAGGCGCCTATCTAAATGGAAGCCAAGATATTTAACACAATCTGTGTGTGGTAAGGTATCAGGTCCAGGTCTAACAGGAGGGGTGTTTCCGTGCCTGAGTGTGAAGGTGATATGGTTAGACTTGGATGCACTGGCGCGTATCCGCCACTTACAGAGCCATTTATGTGTCTCGTCTAACTGATTTTGCAGTTTGTTGCTGGCCATTTCTGGGTTGTCGTCAACTGATAAGTAGGCTATGTCGTCAGCATATGTTGCAACTGTTATGTCGGGTAAATCTGATGTAAAAATGTTATACAACACAGGGCCAAGAATAGAACCCTGTGGTACTCCAGCTTCCACTTCAAACAATCTTGATCGTGCTTCGCCCTGTTTAACTCGGAAGCAGCGTTCGGATAAGTACGACCGGATGAGCAGGAACATTGAGTGTGGAAGTTTTGTCTTCACTTTTGCCAGTAATCCTTTGTGCCAGACTCGGTCAAAAGCTTGTTGTACATCCAGAAATGCCGCTGAGCAGTACTTTTTGCGTTCAAAGGCCTGTTTTCCTGTTTGGTAAACTCGGTGAACCTGTTCTATTGTGGAATGGGATTTCCGAAAACCAAACTGATGAGGTGGAACAACACCATTGATGTCCATACATGGTTTTAGTCGGTTAAGGAATATCCTCTCCCACAGTTTGGACAGTACAGGAGTTAAGCTTATCGGCCGATACGACGACGCTTCATGTTCTGGTTTGCCTAATTTGTGGATCATGACTACTTCAGAGATTTTCCAAAGATCAGGAAAGTGAGATGTTCGAAAGATTGCGTTGAACAGACTACATTATAAAACTTAAGAAGACGGGTATTTATCGCGAATTTACCTTTAATTTAATCCCGACGTTTCGACCGGATTGCACCAGCCGTGGTCGCGGGGAGACTGAAGTACTAGAGGTACCGCGACAGCAAAGTGAAGGTGTTTATTCAACTACCCTCACTCATCTTCATAAATGTTAATTAGGGCCGGTTCACACTAGGACAGCACACTACACTAACAGTGTCCGTATATTGAGGCGATTTCACTTGACGAGTACACTTAGTGATTACTGGATTCCAAGCTGAAGAGAGTTTGAAGCCGTCCTCGCGATTGAAATTAGGGTACTTCTTGATCTCAATCGCTTCCCGAACCATTATTTTATAGACAACAACACACACAGCAGACTAGCCAAGAAGGCAATGCATTTTCTGGGAAGATTTTTAAGTATTGAAGGTGTGATCAGGTCAAATCCGGGGGCTTTTTTCGAGTTGAGCTGCCCGATTTCCTTCGCAATTTCTTTTGGTCTTGTTGGCTTAATGGGCAGACACATCTGCAGATCTTGTTCTAATATTGCATCAATATGTCGCTCACCTGCAATGCTCTCGTTGGGTTTGAATACAGAATTCAAATGCATTGCAAATACTTCGGCTTTTTCCAAGTCAGTTCTTGCCCAGGAAGCTTGTGACCTAATTGGGGGATAAGACTCTTGAGGTTTATCTAGGTTTTTGGTTGCCTTCCAGAGCGAGTGTGCACCAACTCCCGTAGGTGACATCATCTGTAAGTTTGTTGCCACCGTTGAATTAATAGATTCCTGGACTACAGACTTTAATTCTTTAGCTGCCTTGTTAAAGTGGAGTTTATCAAGCGGATGACGGGACTGATGCCAAATTCTTCTAAGTCTACGTTTTTCTATGATTCTTTGCATGATATCCGGTGGATGAGAGTGGTTGGTCGAACCTCTGGATCGAGAGGGTGTGTTAGTCCAGGCAGCTATTTGAATGGCATTTGTGAGATATTGGCATTTTTTAATATTAAAAAAAAAAACATTATTGTGGTCCGCCCGGAGCGGGGTCTAAGCTACCAGTGGTTATCGGGGATTCAGCCAGACACAAGAACCTCCTCACAATACGGGCCATATCGAAGAGAACTGCCTCCCGAAAAATGTCCTTGATCTAACGGCCTATAGAAAGCCTCGACAGACATTCGTCGTCTGGGCCTATCTCACTTGTAAACGTCTCTTTGTGCCTATTGACCTTGTCTCTCTGACTCTCCTATCTAGAACATCGAGTTCCGTCTGAGTCCTTTTGAGTATGCCAAAAAAGTACATTAAAACCAGCATGACCCAACCGTTGATAGCACGCACCTAGTTCCCGTCTGGAAGAAAGCTATTTAATACTTTCTTCAGACGTCTAAGGTAGCGCTCCTTCAACTTCATATCAGTTACGTTAATGCTTTCGACATACCCAAATACTTGTACTTAGTTTTCGGATGAGGAGAGGTATCTCAAGTGTACGGAATCCGAGAGCTGAATTCCCTTGGATACCATAATCGCCCTTCGCTTTACAAACATGACTGCACTTTTGTCCACACCAAATTCTATCCCAATGGCGTTACTTAAAGAGTCAGTTACTATTAGTTAGGTATTTCCATCAGTCGCAATTTGTTGCGGGAAAAGAGTTTTGGATCATCCACGTGAAGAAGGATAAGTGGTACCTGACCACTTCTCCTCAACCGGCAGCCTAGCCCTGAATAATATTGGACATTTTAAATAGTAAAAAATACGCGATTGGAATCTTACTTGACATGACAAAGGCTTACGATAAGGTACTATACAATATTCTACTTGACAAACTATACGGAATCGGTGTTAGAGGAATAACTCATAAATGGTTCTCGTCCTACCTACAAAACCGAGAACAATTCGTGGAAATTGACTATTGGGATCATGACAATGGGGAACTCAGGCAAATACGTTCAAATGCGCTTAGTGTTAAAAATTCAATTCCTCAAGGTAGTGTGACCGGGTGCTTATTATTTTTGATTTATGTCAACGATCTCCCCAAAATTATGACAGAGTCGTGCGTTCTGTTCGCTGATGACATCTCAATATTGACTTCCTGTAATGACTCTCAACGCCTACATGACACTTTAAATGATATTATGTTAAATATAGAAAATTGGATGAAAGACCATAATTTAGAAATAAACTTCTCTAAAACCAAAATAATGCAATTTAGGCCTTATCAGAAAAAACCACTAAATATCAATTTTGCATTTGAAGGTGTCAAAGTGGAAAGTGTAGATACTTTTACCTTATTAGGTCTGGACTTAGATATTCATATGACTTGGAAAGCACACATTCAAAAAATCAAATCAAAATTATCTAATTTTATATATGCACTACGTGAACTCAAAAAATCAACAGATCTAAAAACAGCCTTAGCCACTTACTACGCTTACGCATACGCATGGCTTAAGTATGGAATCATTCTTTGGGGAAATAGTGTTGATATAAATGAGTTGTTTATCTTGCAGAAAAAATGTGTGAGGATATTAGTTCATATTGAAAACGATGAAAGTTGTAGACCACATTTTAAGAAACTGGACATTCTAACTTTGACATCCATTTATATTCTAGAAATCTGTAAATTTGTGAGACGGTATCCAAACTTTTTTATTAAAATCTCTGACCAGCCTCGTCGATACGCACCACGTTCACGATTCGTAAACACGCTCATACTACCCCCATCAAAACTAAAATTACACAGCACTAGCCCTTATGTAACATCAATAAAAATATATAACAAGATTCCTTATGTCATCAGAATGGAAGAGAACGACAAAATATTTATAAAACGAGTCAGAAACTTATTAATTAAAAATTGCTATTATTCATTAAATGATTTCTTTAACGATGATTTCAAACTGGATTGACCTTCTACCTTTTACATTTATTTAATTTTGCTTTTGTATTATTGACATTTTGTATTTGATTCACATTATCTTTTAACATGATTGTATTCTGATTATTATTTTAATGGCATGATGACTTTAATTTATTTTTGACTTTTATTTTATTGACATTTTATTTTTGATTATTAGTGCTTGTCATGACTGTATTTTGATTATTATTTTAGTGACATTAGGCATATTGACTTTAATTTTATAATATTGACATTTTGCTTTTGATTGTTATCTGTTGACATGATGGTATTTCGACTATTATTGTAATGACCTGATGTATTTCCGACTCTAATTTTATTTATTCGATTTCTCTATTTTATATTTTTATTTTATCCTTTGGCATTATTTAGTTATTTGAACTTACAATTTTTTGACTAGTTTTGACGATTTTTTTCAATGCTACTTCCTGTAAAATACCATAAATTGTTGTGCCCGACAGGGTCCATGTGAACTGTATTCTAACCATAAGATCTTGTAAAACACATGTGATATGCAATAAATAATTGAATTGAATTGAATTGAATCCTTCAGCAATGTGCTATGGGGATTCAGGGCTAGACAAAACTAAGTTTTTTGTAGAGTCAGACTGTCGCCCTGGAATAAACAAAAAAGCTATGTAATTTTTGGAGACAAAATATGACCCAATAATAATAAGGCATCTAAAGTGCCATCGTCGTTTAACCTACTACGATTTTGGTTACACTCAATTCCTGCTGCGGAAAAAGCTCGCTGTGAATCGACGTCGAATGCACTGAATATGTTTATAAGCGGCCTCCAAGAGAAATATCAGTTTCAGGCTTTCGGCTGATGAGCACATTTTCGAATATTCTCGCGGAAATGTAGCCCACGAATAACAATTTCTTATTGTTCAGAAAATCCGGATTCGATTTTCAAAGCCGGATTTAGAAGTCGTGTAAAACTGTACCGAAATCCGGATTTTTCGGATTACGGATAGTCCGGATTACATTCCCTACTGACAGAACCCTGAATGCAATGGTGACTCGCACTCGATTAGTTTTTTGTAACAATAGAATGTATGCAGTGGCTCAGCATCGTAAAAACTTAGTAGGTTAATTATTTCTTATAATATACTTGCATTTAAGCCTACTTACTATACAAAAACGGCTGTCACAAATACATAGGTACAAGGATAAAACTATAAAACTCAAACGTACTACAAACTCAATGCGCCGAACCCGCACGGTTACGTTGGCTCGTCTATTATTTTGTAGCAAATTTCCAGTATAAGTTGATCTCGCATTGTATAGGCTTTCCGTACAATAAGAGGTCAGCTTATACTGGAAAATTTTGCTTGGAAGTCAACTTTCTGTAGGTTTAGTGGGCTTTTAAATTAACCCCGTGGATTTTAGTCAGTAAGAGTCTGACAGTCCCTTCCGCTCCACTCAGGGTGGGAGGATAATATTACCACGATAAAAAAGGTACCTACCTAGATTGTAATTAAATTGATATAAAATTTTGTTTTGATAATAGTGACAAATTAATATTAATATTGATAATTTTAATACTTAGAACTCCAATAAATAAAGTAGTTTAATCTAACAAAATTGCATCGACTTCGCGCTGTGCCCGCGCCGCGTGACCGCGAGCCCCATTGTGCGAGCGAGATAAAGAGTTAGGCGGAGCGGTGAAGTGGGGGCGAAATTAGAATTCGAGCTGAGGTTGTATAGGCTCTTAATGGTCCAGATGACACGGACAAACCATTTCTGAAAAGAGATTGCAAAACTACTAATAATTCTTGAAAAAATCAAATTGTAATGTTAACAAACATTAGTTAACACGACTGTCAGTTGTAATTAACAAAAGCATAAAAATAACTTCTTAACTATTAA
This sequence comes from Xestia c-nigrum, assembly GCA_916618015.1. Taxonomy (NCBI): domain Eukaryota; kingdom Metazoa; phylum Arthropoda; class Insecta; order Lepidoptera; family Noctuidae; genus Xestia; species Xestia c-nigrum. Next base: position 19,696,625 of record OU745247.1, on the reverse strand, counting down.
TACATATTATATAAAAACATAGCGCACTTCAGAGCGGGCCTAAAGCAAAATCTTCAATCTTAGATTAGATTTTTAGAATAGTAAATCATGTTCAAATTAGAAAAAAAAAATATGTCCGGAAACTTCATTATAAATGTGAGGGTTGGGTCTGAGCAAAAACATAATAGGATAAAATTTTCTCGATAGAAAATCGTCACAAAGTTACCTCTAATTTTCAAGAATTTTGGTTTGTATTCTATTTTGGTGCATATTACTGAACCAAAAACTACATAAATATTATCACTCATGTGTAACCTAGGGCAGACTCTGAGAAAATTATCAAAATATTTTCTATTTTAAGAGATAATAGCCCCGAAAGAGTTTGGCGCTTACTACATTTTTAATCCGCGAAATGCGCCGTCTTCCGTCTCGCGGGACGCGAGCTTTAGACATCAGTTTGTTTCACCGATCAGTAGCCCTCGCTCTGTTGAGACGGGCAGTCTATGTCACTTTGCTCCGCGCCCAGCCGCCCTTATTATTTTCATAATATTACTAACTTTTTGTTGAGTAACATGGCTAACATGAAAAATACAGTAACAAAACGGAAGAAGCGAGAAGTAAAGCAGTTGAACACTCAATTTATGGCTGATTGCCGTAGTCGAAAGTACTTATGTATTTTTTACGTGCCTAAGCGCATAGTAAACTCAAAATAAACGGATGATTGATTTGATCGTGCATTGTTTTTGTGTGAAATTATGATAATTACATACAACGTTGGATGCGAGTCGCCGTTGACCGGTCAATGTGACGACACTTGGGGGAGGCCTATGTCCAGCAGTGGACGTCTTTCGGCTGATACAACCCGTACGAATTAACCGTTATGTAGGTATATTATTTATTATAAATTAATAAAATATGGTAGTTATTATTTAAAGGGATTTGTTTTATTACTTGTAGATACGTTACGCACGCGGTACGTTATGTGTTATTATTACGTGAAAGTAGTGGGTGGGAGTAGGTAGTAGGTAGGTAGAAGGTAGATAGTAGATAGGTAGAAGGTAGGTAGTAGATAGGTAGTAGGTAGGTCGGGTCGACTAGTAAAGATTTAAAATAGACTAGGGCCCTAAAATGGCCGCTTTAGGAGAATCATAATATGAATCACGTTAAAAAATATAAAAAGTAATGTGATTCCGAACACTCGCTTGTTTCAGGTATTAGTTCCCAGAAAATAATGCAAATCGAGTGATCGAGTTTGTTGATGGTTCTGTCGGGAGTACCATCGAGGTCGAAAAGAATTTGAATAGGTAATGACCAAAATGTTTCACTGGAGAAGTACGTTTATCTTTTCCTACTACCGAAATCTCACATACCTTATGTGTGCACCTAGGATTTCATAAAGAATTATGAATACCTATTTACAATACTCTGGCTACATTCCGGCTAAGTATTTTTTTACATTTCCAGTATAACGTGGCCTCACCATGTATATACTTTATGTACAATGAGAGATCTGCATAAACTCGTTTTGTATAGCTTGACCACCTGTCGTGCTTACCAAATCAATAGTATAAACAGGAGCAGTAGTGCATCTACAGCTCAATCCGCGTTATAATTACTGTCTCAGGGTTGTCACTTTTAGCTATATTTAAATTCAGTGCCTATAAATGTGTTGTCTGGTTTTCATTGAAATCTACAGCATATTCTTTTTACTCTCTTATTTTAAAATTTAGAGGGGCGGGGGGGACATTTTGGATGGGTCTATCTTTCAAACGATTATAACGCATTCAAAACATCGCTCTGATGAACTATGTCTCCTAAACTATTATAAAAAAAAAAAAATTACAACAAAGACTGAAATTTACGATGAACACAGTGTTTACTATTGGTTTTATCTTATATTTCCTAAACTACTGGACCGATTTACATGATTTATGCATGGATATCGGTTTTAAGCCAAGTCCAACGTTTTTACACTAATTTCAACGTCATATCTTAATTAACAAATATCACCTTTTCAAATTACGTAAATATGTGACACAACACTCTAAATTACATTTTTCTTGGTCTTATTGGACTTTAAAATTGTGATGGTGCTAATTCATCATAATACTATATGAAGATTCCAATGAGATACCATAAAAAAATACTTATTTACGACATAAAATTATTATCACAAGTTTTCAAAACACAAAATTTTGATTCAAAACTAAAACGACTCGCGATGCCTTTTACGTATGGCCATTACTTGCACCATTGCTTGCACCCTGGTGTGGAGAAAGAGTCTCGTCGCCGACACCATCAGTAAGTATTGGAAAATAATGGACACATACTTTTTTGGTTTTGTAAATTCACTGGTCAAAACCTACTAAGAATTAAACGCAGCAAAACTCGGGAGTGGGGGCTCGTGACGTCAGAACTCATTCAAAATTATACGAAGGCGTCACATTCGTAAATTTTGGTTTGTGTAACAAAAGAAAAAATACGGGTTAAATATTTGTTAGTAATCTAACTGACGGACTACCTAATTAGATGTCTTTTGTCATCTACCCTATTCGTCAATCATTTTAAATTACGTATTTTGTAACTTTAAATAGGGATTGAGTTACCATACCTACCTAAAATACTGAGAAATCGGCATAACTCAACGTAAACAAAGTCAAAGAATCTATTGTCAGATCAAGTACCTACCTAACATTCTAGTGTGAAAGTAGACCTGCCTACTTCGTCTGTCTAATAGAAGACTTATACAACATAAAAATAACTAGGTATCTCAGCATCAATAATAAATTATTATGCTAGAATAAGCGACTTGCTAACCTTTCCTGTTATTTTTAGACACCCATACACACAGCAATAGGTTCTCCTGCGATAATCACCCATTTTTAATTTATTTACGTATGCCTTTAAGCCGTGAGGCGCGAACTTTGTGCGGTGTGCAAGCCTCGACTGGCGGCAGTAAGACACGGGTCGAGATTTTGTTAGAGTGTGCGTGCGGCGACGTAAAGATAGTATGACGCACACATACAAGCCGCGTGCGGTGCGTTTATATGAAGATATCCTACTTGTTTTTTTTATACTATGCCAAAGTTCCTTTGTTAACCCCCGACGCAAAGACGACGGGGTGCTATAAGTTTGACGTGTCTTTGTGTGTGTGTGTCTGTCTGTGGCATCGTAGCATCCGAACGGATGAAACGATTTTAATTTTATATTTTATTAGAAAGGTGAATTAGTCGGGAGTGTTCTTAGCTATGTTTGATGAAAATTGGTCCAAGATGGCCGCTGACACAAAACTACGGATTACTTGCATTTTTTTTTTTAATTCCCTCGATAAGGGGTATCAAATGAAAGGGCGTGACTAGTAGAATACTCACTATGATAAATTTACAATCCAAGATAGCCGCCACCACAAAATGGCGAATTACCTTTTTTTTCAATATGGGTATCAATTTATCAAATGAAAGATTTTGACCATAAACCTACAATAATGACTATATTCAAAGGGAATAAGGAATATTAACGAAATGAGACACGGAAAGTGGAGTGATGCCTGGTTCCCAGAATTTAACTATAATCAATTATTTTCTATTTAACTTTAATTACATTATGTGTCGGAAGGTTTTTAAATTTTAATTTAATTTTACTTGTTCGTATTATTTTATATTACTATTTTCATACAATAATAGAAAGAAAAACTTTCAGGGTTTCACCCATACTTAGAACTGAAACTCAATTTTTTTTTCTTTAAACCCATACTTGGGGTATCTATGGATAGGTCTTTAAAAATGCTATTGAGGTTTTTTTATGTTTTTTTCTAGAGACACTTCCAAAGTGGTAAAATGTGTGTACCCTCCCTGTAACTTTTAAAATAAGAGAATGATAAAACTAAAAAATATATATGATGTACATTACCATGTAAACTTCCATCGAAAAGTGGTTTGAACGACATTTAGTAAGTATTTTTTTAATACATAAACCGTTTACCGTACATTCAATCAATTCATTTTTGAGTTGCTGTTTCAACCCTTCATGGGCGAGTGAGTTCGACTCGCACTTGGACGTTTTTTTATTAAATTGTTAAATATATAATATTTGCTTTCAAGTTTTTATGTAAACAGATGCTTGGCATTCTTGAAGGTATGTATTCAATTATTGCACCGGTATGTCCAAGAAAATGGCCTCATGTAAATGAAGCTTCAGTGTTGTGAATAAAACTAATAAACAAATATTAATATGATGATTATACGATATTTCTTACAATCGTTTCTTATTTGTAGCAAAATTAAAAACCAATTTAGGGTTCTAATTATAGAATCGAATGTATAGCACCGTTGTGTTTATGTGTGTATGTGTGTGTGTGTTGGTACCTGCAACGTCTGTTTTTATTCCGTATTCCGGAATGGATAATTTTTTTAACTTTCTGACTACAGAATCAAATGCTAACTAATGTCGAAAAGTAGATTACCAAAATGGCGTAACAAACGTCAAGATACCCAGGTTTGCCGAAAAAAAATTACCACCTATTTAAGAAGTCGCTTCCAACCATTGTATCCTATTAATCATGCATTCCGATGTCTACAATTCCGATATCTTATATTAAGAAAACTAAGATGAAATAGAATACTTACCTACTCAAAACTTTTATTTCACGACATACAAACAACATGGGAATGCATTGAAGGTGTTAAATTTACTAAAAAAAAAATAAGAATAGAAAGTGTTTTCATCTATCTATGTTGCATATACTCAGCTCAATGACTTCAAGTACGCGAGTTCGGTCCCGCGTGTCGCGCATCGTTGCGCCGCCCGTGTTTGATAAACGCACTAATGCGGGTGTGGCGAGACGCGCGGGGGAAATCAGAATTTTTCCTGGCGTTAGGCCCGCTCTTCACGCTTTTTCACCCGCATTGTTCCTGTTCCCGTGGAAGTACAGGGATAAAATAAATAAATAAATATCGCTAACACACAGCGCCACCTAGTGCCACACTAAGCAAAGCTTGTGTCGTGGACACTAGATAGTAAATGTAGCTTATGTTACTCAGAGTGAATGTAGCTATCCAATCATCATCATTTCAGCCGAAAGACGTCCACTGCTAGACATAGGCCTCCGCCAAGTGTCGCCACATTGACCGGTCCCTTGCGACTCGCATCCGTCTTCCGGTTGGCGGTCGCCATTCCAGAACTTTTCGGCCCCATCGGCCATCCGTTCTGCGAGTAATGGCTTTCCAATGGTGAAAGAACTTTTGGAATTGGCACAGGCGTTGGTAGTTTTTGAGTTTATTCATTACAAACATCTACACACACAAAATTACTTTTTCCTCTTTGTATATTAGAGTGGATATAAAAAGACGCTTTTAAACATTTTTCTTGTTTGCCACTCCTTTACATTTATTTTAGACGCGAAAGGACCATAAATAATTCATTTTGCCAGCTAACGAACAAATTAATTTATACTCATCCTTCTAAATCTCCTATTTGTCAAGTTAATTCTTACTAAAGGGTTGTATTTAAAACCGGCAATCTGCCGTTTATTTCTGGAGTTAAAGTGGAAGACGGATGTTTTTGAAGGTGCTTGTTTAAAAGAATTACTTAATTTAATGTTTTCTTTACATGTTTTTGACAGTGAAGATTAAAATCATTAAGGTTTTACTTAGAGGTCATGGCTTAAGGCGACGACATCAGCTATATAAGCAACTCTATTTGTGGTGGTTCAAACTTCGTTTGAAATACTGTTAGAATAAAGTTCTAATTAGCTTGCAGTACAAAGTGGTTGTTACTTCAGTCACTGCGGGCCGAATAGTGCGAAATGAGTATTTTCGATCGATTTAAAACTAGAACTTAACTATTTAATAATAATTAATCCATCAGTAGATGTAGTTTAGCATTTGAAATTTTATGTTATATTTTTAATTATTTTTATTATTATTATTATTATTGTTTGCGGGGCGAACATGGCCAGATACCGCACAGGATAGAGAGGTTTGGAAGGAAAAAGGGGAGGCCTTTGCCCAGCAGTGGGACACACGATAGGCTAGAAAAAAAAAAAATTTTAATTATAATTATCATTGTCAATAAATGGCTAAACTGCTTTGAAAGAAAATTAAGAGGTATGTTTGAAGATTTTTGTGGTGCATTAAAGTTTGTCAAATTATGTTTTGAGTTCCATCAGCGTATGCAAAAAGGACTTCAAAATATAAAGTTTTTTTTATTTGTCGAAATTATTTACAGTTTTAGAGATACACTGCTTTTAAAAACCGCCTTTTGGACCGTTTTCAAGAAACCTCCGCCTTAATAATAACAGCCGCTTGGGTCGATCTTTAGGTTAAGCCGTGTTTGCCTAGGTTGTTACGTGGATGGGTGACTGTTACATACCCAGTCTTCTCCTTGCCTCATATAGCACGATAAGCTGTTGGGCCCGGCTGTGACTTTTGACAATCAGATTACAGGTAGTTAGTGGCCTGAAAAGTCTGACAACGTCTATTACCCTGCACTAACTGCGTGGTGTAGGTCAAGTAGGCAGTCGCTCCGTGAAAATAAACTGCATCCGTCTTGATTGACAACCCCAGACCAAAGGTAAAAAGCTAGACAGATGATGATGAGTGTTTTACTTTCAGAGAAGAGGACAAAATTTGAGGAATTGAAAATTGAATTGAAAATACGACTGTTGATAAGGGTTTAGTTCCAAAATTTTGATCCTACTAGCTTCTGCCGGCGTGAATCTTACCACCGAGATAAAAAGTAGTTAATCCAGGTTATAATCTATCTGTTTGCCAATTTTATTCCAAATCCGGTCAGTAGTTTTTGCATGAAAAAGAGTAACAAACATCCATACATCCACCCATACTCACAAACTTAGAATCTTAAATCTTAGTATCTTAAATCTTAGTAGAATATATATTTTGCAGGTAAAGCTCACAATATTTCATGTAGCCTCATTTATTTATTTGATTTTTTGTCAGATTGAAATTGTGGTTAGGAGAGAGCCTCTCTTCCCAGCCGCCACGGGAGACGCACCGGGCGTCGGGGGCCACGTGGTGAATACCGGCCACCGAGGATGCGGGCCTGTGGACGGCTAGCTATGGGCTAGCTAGCCGTCTAATTACAGGCCGTGTCGACGGCGCGTTCGTGTTCCACGCACGCCTCAAAGAGAGGTCAGCATAAGGAGAGGGGCCCGCAAGGCCGAAGCCTGCCGGGGTTGCAGGCCTGTTCGAAAGAGATACCGCGGCCCCGGAAAATAAAGGGCGAGGAAGGAACATGGATGGGTTTTAGTCAGTAAGAGTCTGACACTCCCTCCCGCTCCGCCCAGAGTGGGAGAAGTCATTTGATGATTTCCCATCCCAAAAAAAAAAGGTTAAAATGTGAACGTCCTTAAAATACGAAAAACCAGTAAACATAACCTGATTCCAAAAGCCAGCCTTCATTAGCAAAACCTCGATAATTTATTTGCTCTGCAACACCTTCAGAATTCAGCGTCTTTAAAAACACACCGTTCCTCACTCTCTTCAAGATTACTTATGCATGTACGTAACAAACCACCTCTTAAAGGAGCTAGCTGAAACAGATACTAGGTGTTAGCAGAATGCACTCGCGGTACCCGTCAGTAACGAGTCTAGTAATGCAGGTGTATACTTCACTAGAACCTCGTCCATTAGACACGTACATGTAGGGAGACCAGGATTTGCGTAGTACAAAAAAGCTGAAACAGATACTAGGTGTTAGCAGAATGCACTCGCGGTACCCGTCAGTAATGAGTCTAGTAATGCAGGTGTATACTTCACTGGAACCTCGTCCATTAGACACGTACATGTAGGGAGACCAGGATTTCCGTAGTACAATAAATACTACCCTTTGTCATTTTGGTTCAGGTAACCAAAATTATGTTTGGGTGTTTTTGAGGATATGGGGAGGAAAGTGTAATTATGTGGATAAAAGGAGGAATCGTTGATATCACATTTTTTTTACATTTAAGAAGTTGTATGTGTTAGATATTCAGACACATAGGAGAAAAAGTAAAAGAAGAAGAAAGAAATCATTAGAAGTAGTATTTCCAATATGCCTGTTCTATTGATTAAGGCGATTACATGAGCTAAACACGTCGAGTTTTATAATTACTAAAGGTATATGATTCACTGCTATAAACAAGACCAGAAAAATATGTGATATTCTTCAGGATATATGCTAGCATGATGGTGTTTTGAAAACATAATACAATTAATTTGACTCGATTAAAAAAATCACGAACTTATCTCTAAAAATATCTTTCAAACAAAAAACATACTAATATGCATGCGATCATTCTGATTTTTTGGCAAATAATTCTACAAGCAATATATAGCATGATAGTGTTTAGTTTTTTAATTCAATTAATAGTATAGTTTTTTTTTCACTTGCCAAAATTAAAAATATAATAGTATTTTTCGAAATCGATCGAAACCACTCATTTCCCGCTAATTGGCCCGCAGTGACTGACGTAACAACCACTTTGTAGTGCAAGCTGATTAGAACTTTATTCTAACAACATTTCAAACGAAGTTTGAAGTACACACAAATAGAGTTGCTAATTTAGCTCGTCTAATCGCCTTAAAAATAAATGACAAATTACAGATTAATTAGTTATAAAAAAATTTGCGACGACGCTTACAAGGTTTAATGACTTGACTAACGTCGACATTTTTTTATTTTTATTTTTATGCATGTTTACTAACACAAAATGTTGTTCACTTAATCGTGTAGAAATCCACATCAACATTATTTCTGTAGTTTAAAGAACAACACACGGTCAAAAACACGAAACGTTACTTTATTTTATAGATTTAATAGTAATCATAATACATCACATTTTTTGAAAATCGCACAAAAAAGCTCCAGCTTTCCTTTCGGATTTAATGTCGCAAAAGTATGAAACTCACTCACGTCAACAGTAATGTTAATAGCTTTCAAAATATCTATTAATATGTAAATGGCGCATAATTATGAGCTGCGGGCAATGTTTTGCATTTAAAATTATGATTGGCTTACGCAACGTCGCAAATCATACGCTGTTCTGAGTGCTGTAATATGTGATGGAAATTATATTTTACCATAATTGACTGGGATACAAAACCCTTACTAAAATTAATTTACATTCAAGGTTTCTTAACAACATCACGTTAGGCAGACCCTGTACCTAATAGAACGCACGAACGACCCATCAAGCAGTAGAAAACATATTAAAAACATACAGTTCGCATGAACTGTAAATTATAAATGATATTTATTCAGCTAGTAGGTTTTCTCAAACACTTTTACACGTCATTTATTTTTTTAAATTAGATGGGGCCGGTGCTTCGTACCTGACTACTCTGAGAAGAAACAGCCGAAACAAACTCAGAGGTCATAGTCTCTTTTGAAGTCCAGACAATCTTGCTTAATTCACATGAGGACTATGCAGATTAGTGTCTGAGATGGTCTTTTGAACAAAGAACCACACAGATTTGAGTGGACCTGTCCAGTGCAAGCATTTGATAGTTATCGTATAGCTCGACTTATAGCTCAAGAAGCTCAACGATGTTTCTGTAAGTTTCGCTCTTGTTCTTCCATCGTTTTCAATTTAATTGTTGTATTTGAAAAACCACGTCTGTTTCAAGTGGTTCTATTATGTTTCAAGTGGATTGTAGTTCTTAGTAACCTTTGGTCCGATCCGAAGGGGAATGACGTTAGGACTCTAAAGTTGGCTAATAGATGGGGTTTTTCGGTCATGATGTAATCGATTTCATTTTTTGTATTTTTGTCTGGACAGTTCCATGTCCCTTTGTTCTTCGGTTTTAATTTCCCATTGTACGACAAACTTATACAAAGCGAGGCCAGTGAAAGAGATACTTACATAATAATAAATAGTCGATTTGACTGTACTCATTATTGGTGAGAACACACCCTTCACAACACATTTACTTAGAGTATGTTCTCAATGAATCCGGAACAACATGCAGGTTTTACAAATATTTGTTCCGGAATCCTGCTCAATAACTGCGCCAACCGTGCTGTCATAGTCTAGTTGTTAACTCTATTAATTTTTCGCTTAAACTCAGCAGTGGGAATATACTAGTTTATTGCTGAATATCCTCAATCACGTGTCTAAAAAAAAAATCCTTGGCCCCACTAATCCAACTATTTCCACTCCAATAGGCACGTAACTTTGACCGGTGTGACATAATTACTCTTTTTTTGTTTTTAGTGTTGCCTATGTTGCTTTGTGGATAGGTGACCACCCTTACATACCGAGTTTCCTCCGTGCTTTGGAAAGCACGTGAAGCCATTGGCCCCGGCAGTTATTTTAGATCTATGACAGTCGTTACAGGTAGTCAGTAGCCCAAAAAGTCTGACAACCAGTCTTACAAGGAGGTATTATATTACGCAGTTACTGACTTGGTTGTGGAGGTCAGATTAACAGTCACTCCATGTAAAATACTGGTATTCAGCTGCATCCGGTTAGACTGGAAGCCGACCCCAATATAGTTGGGAAAAGGCTAGGCAGATGATGATGAGGGTTTTGTAGCCAAAAGGTTAAAACGGAACGCTATTATTATGTCCGCTATGGAATCCTGTAAGTGCGAGACCGTCTCGCACTTGGCTAGTTTTTTTTTCAATTATATTTAGGTGCCTCGGCCGGTACGATTTGGGTTTGAAAATTGGAAATTATTGTAATTTATGCAATCAGGAATATCCTGAAGTCTCTCGAAACGTGGTGAGTGTTTATAATGTGATACTAGGCAATAAAGCCGCAGCTAAGTGTTCTAGAAAAGTAAGAAGCACTCAACGCTCTTAAGTAAAACGGTGTTTTCACTAGTTTCAATTGTTTTAGAGTTTTTGTTAATTACATTTCTTTATGCCCACGACTTTGTATTTAAGTTTTCTTAGTATCATTATATATTATCTATATACTAATATTATAAAGCAGAAGTTTGTTTGTTTGTTTGGTTGATCGCGCTAATCTCAGGACCTGCTGGTTCGTATTGTAAAATTATTTTTGTGTTGGATAGTCCATTTATCGAGGAAGGTTTTAGGCTATATAACATCACGCTCCGATTATTAGGAGCGGAGCAGGAATGAGAAATGTTGCAAAAACGGGGATTTTTTGACTTTCAGTTTTCTCTCTCTTATGTGATGCAGACGAAGTTGCGCGGGTCAGCTAGTTTAGTATGAAATAGTTATTGCCTTATTAACAAGTGTTAGCTGCAACTTCAGACTAGAGGGAGTTACGAGTCACAAGCCCTATAAAAGCCAGCAGACACCAGCGCGCCTCTTTTTTGGCTGATAGGCGTGCGCTCATGAACATCGACCTAGGAATCATTTCGTGTCATTTATTTTAGTTAGAAATAATTGTTTTGTGTGTAAATTTAAATGATTAATAAAACTTGTTTTTGCAAAAAAAAAAACCGACTTCAAAAAAACCCTTCAAGCACTAAAAAGTTAAAAATAATCCTATAATCGACCTATATTAATAAACCTAACCTAACCTACGATTAACCTATAATAAAATTTAACAATTTTTTGGAGTCGGTGCCAAGCTAAGTATTGAAACGACTGATAATTCCAGAATATTTTTCCGTTTTAGTACAACAAAGCTCGATAGATGGCGTTGTTCATTGAGCCATTATTTCTGAATCGCGCTATGGTTTCGTTACCGACATTTCTATAAGTAAGGTAGCTACACAATTGCTCATTATGTTCACGTGACTAAAGATCTTGAAGTAAATCGTCGAACCCCTTGCTTTTCTTGTGTTGTATTGTTAGTAGATTGTGTAAACTGTGTTTGCTCTGATTTTATTGATTTTTATGTAAAAATACGTTGGGTATTCGTTTTTTTTTTTCTGGCCTTAGTCTGTAGGTATATAGTTATTTAGGTATCGTATATTGCTTGGCACCGACTCCAAAAAATTGTTAAATTTTATTATAGGTTAATCGTAGGTTAGGTTAGGTTTATTAATATAGGTCGATTATAGGATTATTTTTAACTTTTTAGTGCTTGAAGGGTTTTTTTGAAGTCGGTTTTTTTTTTGCAAAAAAAAGTTTTATTTCCTAATTTTTAGTGACATATTTTTAATCTTATAAAATATGGGTAGGCCTAGTAAAGACGCTTCTCGTATGAGAAAACGCCGTCGAACTGAAACTGAGAATGAAAAAAGTAAACGATTGAAAGAAATTAGGGAAAGAAATGCTCAACGCATTTCGAATGAAAACCATGATCAGCGCGAAAACCGACTGGCAAAGCAGAGGACTTATATGTTACGTAGGTTGAATAAAGAAAGTCAAGAAGGTTATAATCGTCGTCTTAGTTTGATTCGTACTCGATTGGCCAGTGAAAGCCAAGAAGATTACGATCATCGTATAACTTTAATTCGCAATCGATTAGCCAACGAGAGTCAAGAAGATTACGATCGCCGTCTATCTTTAATACATACTCGATTGGCAAATGAAACTGAAGAGGAACGGTCACAACGATTAAGTGGCCTACGTATTCGTTTTAGTCAGGGGCTGCTTAATGAAACGCCAGAAACCAGAGTCGAAAGATTAAATGTCGTTCGAGAAACAGCAGGAATAGAAGAAATATTTTATGTAACGAACAATTTCGAGAGGCGATCAATATTTTTGCAGACGTACCATGTGCAGTATGTAATAAGGCTTTGTATCCACAACAGCGTGTAAATTTGCAAACGACGATTTACAGCGCGATTTTACCTCCAGAATTAGTAGGTAATATAATAATAACTTGTTCTCGCTGCTCCAATAACATAAGAAAACGCAAAACACCACCCCAAGCGTATTGGAATAAGTTAACTGTTAGTGTTATACCGCAGGAATTAAGTGATTTAACGGAAATCGAAAGACGATTTTTGTGTAGAGTAGTACCATTCCTCAAAATAATAAAGCTACAAAACCGTTTCAGTCAATATTGGTGCAAAGGGCAAGCAATATTATTTGCTCAAGATGTTGTTGAGCTTGCGGAACAATTGCCACTTCGGCCTGACCAGACTGGGTTAATTTTAGTAGTGGAAAGCTTAGAAAACTTTCAACGTTCCAGAGAGTTCATAATAGATTCAGATAGATTAAACAGAGCTTTAAATTGGTTGATGGCAAATAATATTTTATATAGAGACGTGTGTCCACATTTTAACAGAAACGTAGACATTACTGAAATTGTACAAGTAGTTGATGAACCAACAACAAACCGAAATTCAGGAACAATTACATCTGTTAATCATTACACCAGTTTAAACGAAAATGTGGCTATTCTTCGGGGTTCATTTCATCAAGGAGATGAAAGATTTTGTTACGAGTCACGTGGTAGGCAATGCACTGCAATTGCAACTATTTCTTGTATTGCTTTTTATAGTCATGATCCCAATTTATTGTGCAAAAGCAACATCGACTACATAGTTATTAAAGGAGATAACTATTATCACGACTGCATCAACACTCGACCACATCTTAGCACTGGCGAAGTAAATCCGGAGTATCTTGCTGCTACTGAACTTCTATCACGGGTTGCTTACAATAGACAAACATTCAATATAAAGCGGCTATGAACAACCTATTTATAATGGCCATGTAACTAATGACGACAGTGAAAACGGTTTCCCGAACTTAAAAAATGCGTTAATACTTTTTTTTAGAGAACATTCTTTCGGTTTTGTAGGGATACGCAGGGTAACGCAAACGCAAACGAAGGAAAGTCTGTCCAGCATTTTTTAAGCCTGGGCACATTCGGGGAAAATCAAATAGCCCAAATGGTGTGATGATGACTGTTTTTTCGATGTGCTCTTCCATTACAGGCAATTGTTGGTATGCCCTATTTAGGTCAATCGTTGAGAATATCTGTTTCCCGTGTAACTGGTAATAGTGAAATCCTTCAGACGTGGTACTGGATATCTGTCTGGTTTGGTTATGGCATTCAGCCTTCTGTAGTCTCCACATACGCGTAAGTCACCGTTTGGTTTAGGTACCACGTGGAGTGGACTGGCCCAGGGACTCTTGCTTGGTCGGCATAAACCCAGATCCATCATGGTTTGAAATTCTTTCTTCGCAGCTTCGTAGCGGTGAGGTGGCAGTGGGCGTGCTTTGCAGTATAAAGGCGGTCCAGTTGTTTCGATATGGTGCTCGACGTTGTGCTTCGGAGTGTTTTTCATAGTGGAAAGTCTTGTAATATCGGGGAATTGCGCCAATATGTCACGGTATTTTTGTTCCAGGTCTATGGTTCTGATGGTTGGTGCTGTAGATTTGCAGATGGACGTCTTTACTGACAAGTTAGTTATTTTGTCGATTAAACATTTGCCAGCGAGGTCGACGAGTAGGTTATGATGCTTCAAAAAATCAGCGCCGATGATTGGCTTACTGACTGCTGCTACGACGAACTTCCATCTGAATGGTCGTCTCAGGTTGAAATCTAGGTCCAATGTTTTTTCTCCGTAGGTAGATATTTCTGTGTTGTTTGCTGCATATAGTTTGAATGAGGTTGGTTTGAGTATTTCACAGCGTTTTCTTGGGATGACGGATATGTTTGCACCGGTGTCGATGAGAAAGCTTAGATTTGACTTCTTGTCTTTCAGAAATAAACGGTGTGATTTTTCCCAGGCGCCAGATTCCGTCTCTGCTAACACCTGGTTTAGTTTCCCGAGGTTGAGGGGTGCTTATTTTCGTAAGCACATGGTCTGGTACATTTTCGCGCTTGCTCGCCAAACTTTCGATGGAAAAAACAAACGGAATTGTCGTACTCGGTTCTGTGTTGTTGATTTGACTTGGAACGGTGGCGGTTACCATGCGGCGATCGGTAGGAGCTGCGTGATCGATAACGCGCGCCTGCGCCGGCCGCGCCTCGCCAGTTGCGCTCGCGCTGCCGTGCGTAGTGCATAGTATGGGATGTTTTTAGCTCGCTATTTCTTGCGTCAACATGTCGATCTTCGCGTAAAGTAATGCGTTTTCATGATTTGTAGCTGTAGGTGGAGTGGATGGTGTTCACGGTGATGAAGTGTTGTGTACTGCAGATATTTGGTGGTGAAGTTGTTCCAGCATTTTGTCGGCCATTATCGCTAATTCATTTAGTTCGGTTTTCTTTGCTATCGTTTCGCTCACAGCTAGAATGGCGCGAACAGATGGGGGTAGGTGCTTCGTCCATATAACGCGTAGTGTGTTCTCGGCAATATTGTTCCCGGCTAAATTTTGCATGCGGCGTAGCAGTTGCGAGGGCTTCAGGTCTCCGAGTTCCACGTTGGACAGTAGGCGCTCGAGTTTGGTGTGGTCGCTCTCGTCGTAGGTCTGGATGAGTCTCATCTTCATGGTGGCGTATCGGTTGTTTTCTGACGCATTTTTGGTATCGAACATGATGTCTTGAATTTCGTCGAGATCTTGTAGGTCGAGTTGGCGGATGAGCAGTTCTGACAGTTCCTTGTCGCTCAGTTTCCCAGCAGATACGATCGCTTCAAATTGCAGGAACCACAGCTTGATTCGGTTTCTCCACAGGGGCGGTATACGTTGGCTGTACGAGACAGCTGATAATTCGTGCGAATCTTTTTGCGGTGATGTTTCGCTTCCATCAAGCAGCTTCGAAGTAGTCGGGTCCATGTTCGCTTCTTGGAGTAAGTATGTCACGTCAGTTGGAGTATCACGTCGGGGTCACCACTGTAGGGATACGCAGGGTATGAAAATGAGACGCAGATGCAGGTTGAGTACGGAATGAATATATTTTCAAAAATCGGTCCCTTATATACAAAAACGGTTAACAAAAATTAATACATGTGGGGTACATACACAAAACTAAATTAAACACAAAAATCAAAAATTACCCTACGTGCTAATAAAATCTGTGAGGGTGATATTCCGCTACAGTTTGTTAACAACAAATTCTTCAACAGTAGCTGTGCATAGCAGAAGTCAGTCTGCATCTGATACATATTGGCTGTTTGATTCCCATGCACGCGGCGCTAAAGGTGTTAGAGCACCTTTAAGAGGTACTTCCTGTTGCATGCGGTTTAACAATATGGATAAACTACACGCCATATTATGCCGAAATTTGGTTGTCAGAGAGTCCGTGAACCGTGACTATACATTAAATGTTTACTCATTAACATCATTACAAATTACTCCAGAAATGCCCTTTCCAGGAACGTCCCTTCAAGATAATAATATAGCAAGTACTACTAATGGACAAGCGGATCCAGAACATGCTCCAACTGTTAACGAGCACCGAGCACTAGTCGAGACAAGGACTATAGAAACTACCAGTATGCTTCGTAATATTGACGAAGTAGTACCAAATTTAGATAGTGTTATAAACTTGTCTAATTCTGACTTAGAACCCCAATTAAGACTGGCAGAAATCACGAGGAAAACAGCACCACCCTTAAATTTAGAAAGAGAGCGCAGAATAGAAGAACTTGCATGGTACTTTCTTTTTCCGGATGGCAAAAATGGATTTCAAGAGCAAAGAGAAGTTTATATAACACCTTTGGACTACTTTCAAAGCCGCGTAATGGGTACTGATAAACGTTTTCATAGAAACGATTATTTATTTTATGCCTTATCAGTAGTCGAGTACTTTCGAGCGAAATCGAGTGTTTCGGTATCCTGTCGAATGCGCCAAGCCCAAGGAGAACATACTCCTCGAGGTCTTGTTGATAATATGCATTTAACGATGAGGAATATAAGAGGATCCGCTTCATATTGGCAAAGATGCTGTTCAGAGCTTATTGCGATGGTCAGGACACTGGGTCCTCCTACATGGTTTTTGACATTTTCTTGCAATGATTTGCACTGGCCTGATATGATGAAAGCATTACTATTAGCAGATAATCAAGATTCAAGCGAAGAGGGTCAGCTCACATTCCAACAGCGCTTAGACTTGGTTCAAAAATATCCGGTAGTCGTTGCTCGACAATTTTCAGTTCGTGTCAATGCTCTAATGCGATACTTAAAATTAAATAATGATTGCTTAGCAGGTCCAGTTGTAGATTATTGGTACAGAATCGAATTCCAAAACAGAGGGAGCCCTCATCTTCATCTGTTGGTTTGGTGTAGCAATGTTCCCGATTTTGCAACCCCAGAAGGTATAAGTGTTATTGAAAGAGTCGTATCATGCAGTGCAAACCCGGAAAATCCTGAATTGAAAGACCTTGTGAATAATGTGCAAATTCATAAGCATACTAGCACTTGCTACAAGAACCGAGATAATCAAACTTGTCGGTTTGGTTTTCCAAGGGCACCTAATGTCTCTACAACTTGTTTAGGCCCTGATGAAGCCTTGGCAAACCATGGTCGATTTTGCATTTTAAAAAGGACATCAGATGAAACTATGATTAACAATTATAATTCAGAACTTTTATTTCTATGGGAGGGAAATATAGACGTACAACCTTGTGGCAACGTTACGGCTGTCTCATATTATGTTGCAAAATACGTAAGCAAATGTGAACCTCATGATACAGGGGAGGTTATACGAGCGTCTATAACTAAAGCTAAGAGACAAGGTGGCACCGTGTGGAACCAGTTATTCTCGGTAGCAATGGCCATTTTATCTCAACGCTTGGTGAGTGCTCCTGAATGTGCGTATAGGCTTTGTCATCTGCCTCTCAAAATGAGCTCTCGAAAAACCGTGTTCATTAATAGCTGCAGGCCAAATGAAAGATTCCGGCTTTTGCGATTTGAAGGTAACGAAACGTCGATATATAACAACATCTTTGACAGGTATGTACAAAGACCTAACGAATTAGAAAATTTAAGCTTAGCCGAATTTGCTGTGCGTTTTGAAACAGTGTCAAATACGACGTGGAGTGAGGAGGATGGCGATGCAGAATTGAGACAATTGGACAGCGAGCCAACACGTTATATTAAATTACGAGACAATACCAGAATGCGCATTAGAAACAAAGCGGCTATTTTACGCACTCGTTATTACACGCTGAATAGTGATAAAGAAGGATACTATTACAATTTAATAGTGTGCCATGTTCCATTTAGGGATGAAGCCGAGCTTTTACTAGATCAAGAAACGGCAGAGGCGTGCTTCTTACGACGTCAAAATGAGTTAAAGCCACTGCAATCCAATGTTAGTGCAGAACAGTTTGCTCACGCTGAACAAATTATTCAACAAGCTCTCGCACAAGCAACAGCATTGAATGCTGCTCGTAATATACATGTGCAAGACAATGCCCCAATTATTTGTGCCGATGAGCAAATTATAGAAGATCTCGATAATTTTTGCGAAGACGTTCCAGATGATCGAGCAGCATTACCCGATGATGTGTTCTTAGCGAATATACGTGGCCTTAACGTACAGCAGAGTGAGCTCTTTCAAAAAGTTTCCAGAGCAATAGAAAGTGATTTAAGCGGTGCGGAAAATCAGTTACTACTTTTTATCACAGGAAGTGCTGGGAGTGGTAAATCATCAACCTCTTAAAATTACTAGTCCAACATATTAAACGTTGCTATGCACCAACAGTCGACGTCCTCCTAAAACCCAGTTTTGTTGAGGTCGCTTCTTTAACAGGAGTGGCTGCTCGCCAAATATTTGGCAAGACATTACATTCACTATTTTCGCTTCCTATTGAAAAAAAAAGGAAATACTATGAGCTATAAGCGCTTGACGGGACAAAAACTCGAACAAGAAAGACGCAAGTGGCGTAACATGAATTGGCTTGTAATAGACGTATTACAAGCCAATTCATGTTACGCCACTTGCGTCTTCGATTCTTCCTTCTTCTTCTTCTTCTTCTTCTTTCTTCTTAGATTTCGATGGTTTCTTATGAAAATTTAAGGATCATTCATTTACGTCTACAAGAATTAAAAAACAACGATAAATTGTTTGGCGGGGTAAACATTATTTTATTTGGTGACATAATGCAGCTACCTCCTGTCAAAGGCCACTGGTGCTTTTTGCAACCCCTGTGGTTGGCGGCTGAAGTGGACTTATGGAAGAAATTCTCATTTTGTGAATTAACCATAAATATGCGTCAGCAAAACGATAGTGAGTTCATTGACTTACTTAATAATTTACGTGTCGGTGAACTGACAACGGCTCAACTGGAGTTACTTTGCGAACGTCGACGAGTAAGTTTGACAGGAGAATTTGCTGATGGAGTGGCAGTTCGTATTTATCCCACTGTCCGCCAAGTAGACGCTTATAATGCACACATGATAGCTGACAACGCGAAAACACAGCGTATTTACACGATTAATGCAGTCGATGAATCCCGCGAAATTGCTACTTACGGAAATTTACCTCCCAGTAATGGTATTCCTAAAGATGTAAATAACTGTGGAGGTCTTATATCAACAGTACAATTAGGCATAGGGTCACGAGTCATGCTTAGGCGAAACATTTCTGTTTCCGAAGGGCTCGTAAATGGGGTTATGGGCATTGTGCAAAAATTTAAATGGCCAGCTTTAAGAAGAGACCAGATAGAGGATGGTGAATTGCCTGAAGCTGTCATTATAAAATTTGATGACGATACTGTTGGCAATAGATTAAAAGATTTGGATGGCTGTATTGCAATAACCCCAGTTACAGCTACATTTCAGGCAACCAGAGGGTACGGCAATGTAGAGCGAAGGATGTTGCCTTTAATCTTGAGCTGGGCAGTCACAGTACACAAACTACAGGGCACAACCCTGGATAGAGCTGTAATTGACTTAGGGAAGAACAACTTCGCCAAAGGGCAAGTATATGTAGCTCTAAGTCGCGTGAAAACCCTAGAGGGTATTGCATTGTGCGACTTAGATGCTAATAAATGATTAAATAGGCCACATGATGAAAGAGCATTGGCAGAAATGGCAAGATTGCGTGAATTATTGTCAGACACAAGGAATTCACAAAATCAATAAGCTGACACCCTTTCATCATCATCATTCCGTCAAATGAAATCCACTGCCACGCATCTCGCATCCAACGAATTTCCTCTACATTCACGAGGTCATGCCTCCTACTTATTGAAAGTTCCGTTGCCTATCTCTGAACCCAGCATCAAATCTGCACGAAATTTAAAAAAAAAAAAACATCCATAAATGACGTTATGTCCAAACAAATATTAATAATATAGGTATCCGGAGAATGATATTTTGAATAAAAAGAAAAAGTTTTTTTTTTTTTTTTTTTTTTCAATGTAACACGATTACACATGGGAAGTGCATTCCGTTACGATTACAACAAGCCCAAACACGACTAGGGTACATTGTTTCATTATGGAGTTCCGTGACTCTTGGCTTCATCATCAGATCTGATGGTAGAATGGTTCTTATCAAACGCAAATGCTTAATTTGTTGTAGAAAATACCAAAATCGCAACACGTTTTCATATAAAATTTGAAGAGTTCCCTCGATTTCGCCAAGATTCCATCATCAGATCCCGACTTGGTGGCTATGGGACCATTTGGAAAGAATACCCTTTCTAACAAAAAAAGATTTTTCCAAATCGGTTGCCAAGCGACGGAGTTATGCCCGAACAAACATAAAAAAAAAATAGAAACATCCGAATTGAGAACCTCCTCCTTTTTTAGAAGTCGGTTAAAAATAAGTTTGATTTTGTTTGTCGTTATCTCTTTTTTTTTAATTAAAATCTATTTACTTTCCCAAAATCAGAAGTGGGATTGAACGCTGGTATAGCCGCTTCAAAGTCATTTCTGGTTCCATAATAATGTCGAGTAGAAAACGTGCACCACCGCGAGAGCGCGCGTCTTCGCCTAATTTAGATAGATAGATAGATAGATAGATAAATCATTTATTTAGTGCACACAAAAGACAAAGCACAGCACCCAGAAATACAATTAAATAAAGCAGTTCACTTAAAACAAATAAAAACATATTTACAAAATAAGTATAGTAACATTATGACAAACTTCAAATAATAAAAAAATAACAAAGAGGGTATGCAAGGTGCGGTGTGCGTCTCAAGGTTACACCAAATGGGAGTCCAGCTCAGCATGTGTCAGGCATGCACCTGACGCTGATATTCTGCGGGATCCCTGTAGTGACGTACGGACGTCGAGCAGACGAGATAAATTCGTGTTGTGATAAAGTGTTTCATGCGTGGAGTGAAATTACGTAAGTATGTCAACTTAAATAAAATATTTTACCAAAAGTTTACTGTGTTGGAAATGTTTGGTTATATCATATTTGTAGGTGCTCAGATGAATAATCTTATTAAAATAATATTGTAGTTGTGTAGGTGTGAATAAGAATAAACGATTTGATTTGATTGTCATGAGAAGGTAGTATAATTATAATTATTGGCCAACTAAATATCAATAAACAATGCAATCTATAAATAAACAATGCAATATATAAACAAAGCAATCTCTTGTTCACAGGTTTGCGACCACACGCTACAGATAGACAGATTGTCTCGGGAAGAATAGTTACCACAATCAGTTACCTATATAATGGACGTATTCGAAACAGTGATACCCAGTTTTTTCTGCTCTTCGATAAGAAACTGCCGCAGTCGAACTCTGAAGGTACCAAGACATTTAAGATTTCTTACCGGCGGGGGAATATTGTTCCAGCATTTGGATGCGGCGTATCTGAAACTTCCCCTAAAAGCAGCTGTTTTGTGCGATTGAGTGGAGAGTTGTTGCGAGCACTGCCTCCTTTCGCATTCTCTTCTGCTAGCGATCCAGCTCAATTTATTGTATAGGTAGGTCGGCTGCCTGTACTTTATTACTCCAAAAAGTATACATGCCAGGTGCAACTTACGCCGCGACTTCATCTTGAGGATGGAGTGCTTATTTAAGAATGGCGTTACGTGAGTTCTTGGTGGGATTGAAAAGCAGAATCGAGCGCAGGCATTTTGGACCCTCTGAATCAGTCGCTCAGTTCTTGCGAGCAGCCGAGGGCCAATTACTGTATCTGCGTAGTTTAGGTTAGAAAGCACGAGTGACTCCACCAGTTTAATACGCAACTCCTCGGACAGATACGGCCTTATTTTATAAAGTACTTATAGCCGATAGAAACAAGTGCGCACTGACTCTGCCACGTGCGCTTCGTATCTTAACCCAACATCCATGTTCAGACCAAGATTACGTGCCTCGCTGACTCGACTGACCGTCTCACCCAGCAGGGTAACGTTGAGTGATGCCGGCACTGCGCTGATTTGGTTCTTGGTTCCAAACAGCATGTATTTGGTTTTTGTGGGGTTAAGTACTAAACCGTTATTTTCAGCCCAGCATGCTATTCTGTCAAGATCTTCGTTTAAATCCCTTATCGCAGTGTCATAGTCGCTTGGTTTAAAAGAGATATAGACTTGTACGTCATCCGCATAAATATGATACCTACATTTCTTCAGGGAACTTATGATATCAGCACAATACAAAATGAAGATGATGGGGCCCAGTATTGTGCCCTGCGGGACTCCCCTGTAAACAGAAGTGAGTGATGAAACGAGAGATGAACCATTGCTCAGTCGTATTTCCACACGCTGCCGACGGTTGGTAAGGTAGCTTTGGAACCAGTCTATTGCATTTTCGTCAAATCCATAGTAGTGAAGCTTTGATAGAAACAAGTCTATATTTATGCAGTCAAAGGCTCGCGAAAAATCGAGTAAGACAAGGAGTGTGCATAGGCCCTTATCCTGTGCTGAGAGAATGTTATCTGTCACGTCCAAAAGTGCTGTAGAAGTACCACGTTGTTTGCGAAAACCTGACTGTAGCTCAGGCAGAATGTGTTTATCTTCTAGATACTTTGACACCTGTTGACAAACCGCCTTTTCAGCGATTTTAGACAGGCAGGGCAGAACACTGACAGGCCTCAGGTCTTTTAAATCTGTTGGATTTGGTTTTTTTGGCAATGGCCTAACAATAGCAATTTTCCAGATGTCAGGGAAAGTTGCTGAAAAAATTGAGCTGTTCACAATGTCGGTGATGGATTTTAATGAATGTGGGAGAGTAAGCCAAAGCATGTCTAGGGTGACTTGATCACAGCCTTCAGCGTTAGATTTTAGCTGGCGGAAGTATCGCAGAATTTGATCAGCAGTTACTGGTTGTAATGAGAAAGCGAAACTATCATCACCATAACAATGAGATTCAAAGAAAGCGCGTTGCGATGTATTGCAGACAGGGTTACCAGGAACGTTCAAAAAGTGATTATTTATTTGGTTTGGATCTCTGAAGGTAGTCGGAAGGTCATCAAATTGTTTCCTCGGTAATACTGTTCTTTTTAAATTTTTCCACAACGTTTTAGGATCCCTGATCTGACCATTAATATTAAAGTTAAAATATGCCATTTTTTCTCTAAATAAGGAGGTTACTACCAGAGATTTCAGCTGCTTGTAGTATGACTTTTTGGAGTCTGATTTCGTTTTACGGTACTTGGACAGGGCATCATTCCGCAAGTGCATCATCAATTTTATTGTATCCGTTATCCATGGGTAAGACGGTTCCTTAATTAAACATTTCTTGACCGGAGCGTGCGCATCAAAAATTGCCAAAATATTCTCGTTCAACTCCCCAACCATGTGATTCACATTTTGCAAGGCGCAAATGCTGTCCCATTGTATTTGCGATAAATCACTATCTAGCACCTCTCTATTTATTCCTTTAATGGGTCTATAAGTTATTGTATGGGGTTTATATTTATTACGCCTAATATTAAACTCGCACACAACAAGTGAGTGACCATTTATTGAGCCATAGGGCTCAACAGATATCGCTTTGTGGTTGATATTCGTACAGACAAGGTCGATCAATGTTTCGCTATGGTCTGTGAAATGGGTGGGCGAATTTACCAGTTGTTTTAGGTTCATGCTATTCAAAAACTCACAGACTTTCTTAGTTTGCCCATTAGCATTCAGTAAGTTGACATTGAAATCGCCGAGCAGCACGAAGTGATCACATTTGACTAAGGAGCTAACAGAGTCAGTTAAAGCGTCGAGAAAGATGTCCAAGTCGAAGCGTGGCGGACGATACCCTGTGCCTATAGCAATTTTACTTCCATTGATTGTGAGAGTAATCCACATTTGTTCGATAGTATCGTATCTAGGGTCACTTGGGGTGGACCAGGTACGAGCGGTCAGACCACGTTTAAGATAAAAACCCACACCACCCCCCCGGCCCCCGTGAACACACAGCGGTCGTGGTATGTGACGCAGGCGGTAACCTGGCACAGTGGGCGCTCGCCCCTCTTCGCCCGGCCTTAGCCAAGTCTCGTTTACTGCTAATACATCGAAGGAATGCCTTTCCACTGCTGCTATAAAATCATCGTGGTTAGTGCCAAGGGAACCTACATTTAGCAAACCAACTTTAAGATATTTTTCAATCATTTAAACAATTAAATACACAACAGAACAGTGGAGCAATGTCGCAGACGTAAAATGTTGACGTTTTCGCGTTTGTCATAGAAGATAAAATAACATTAGAATGTGTAATTCTGTGGCAATATTTCCAACGATTGCTAGAAGTGTAGGCAACAAAGAATTGAAGTTCATAAAAATAATTATAAACAAGGACCAAATATCCAAAGACAAAAACATTGTAAGCACCAAGAAATATAAATAATAATGTAAAGAAAATAATTGTAAATAATAATTGCATTTTGTCCCGTGTTAACAATACTACTAAAATATAAGTATAAAAAAAATATAAAAGTGTATATAATATCAGTAATGATGAGTTTGTAAATTATTTCTGCATATAAATCAGTGTTAAAATGTAAGTAATCTGTGCTCGAAAATATTTCCAACTTCCTGTAAGCTGACGGTAATTGATAAAATAGCATGACTTTCCACAATTTACCAAAATAATCAACATCCTTACCATCTATTTCGCGTAGTGTTGCCCAAAGTCTTTGAGGAAAAAATAGTTTCCAACCCGGTACTCCAAGAGACACACACCGCCTTGCGACATAACTAAATATATAGCACAGAGTATTCAACAATCCTTTAAGTGCAAAACAAAATAATAATAAAGAGATCAAAAGAATGTTAACATCTACTCGTACAGAAGCATAAGAAGGTATACGAAGCAAGTTTACAGAACGCGCTCGGATGTGGTACAAACCAACCATTATCCAAAAATCCTACAGATATCGTCCTCACATCTAATTCGTTCGGCTTTTTGACCATCTTCTCTACGAGCTAAGATCTTTCCTTCCCTTGTCCATACGAACTTCCATTTGTTTTGGCTCCCTGCCTGACGAGCGTGATAAAATAGCTGGCGGTTTGCTCGAGTCAGACGTTCGTTAACGTACACTCGGTGCGGCGGCCCAGCGATATTAAGGTCGCCTGCACTCAAACCGCGGCGGACCCGAGCCGCGCGCAGTAGTGTATCGCGCGTGGCGCGCCTTGCGAAGCGCACGGATATACACTGCGGTCGCTGCGCAGCGGGGTCGGCAGGGATAGAACCGTGTGAAGTCTCTACTCGATTACGACGCGTAGATCCGACTCGCTCAGCATGCACTATGTCCCTCTCGTCGATGTCGACGCCAAGCTTTATGGCTAGGACTTGAACTAGGTGCAGAGTGCTCTCATCCTTGCTCTCCGGTATTCCGGTTACCTCAATGTCGTTGAGCAAGAGTTCTTGATCGCGCTCGTTTAGTTGGCATTTCAGTTCAGCAATGGTGTTCTCCAATGGGTCCCTGTCTGGCGGAACTTCTTGCTGCAATCTATGTTCGAGGGCACCTACTCGTGTTTCAAGGGTATCTATCCGCTCATCAGATATCCTTAAGGATTCTTTTATTTGAGCCATCTCTGCGCGTAATTCTTGAAACTCCACATGCATCAAGCGAAACTCGGTACGCAGTTCCTCTTTAAATAACCGCAACTCATCCGTCAAGTCGCGAGAAATATTAGCGGTAGCATCCAGTGCCGTTTTGTTTATTGAGCTGTCCAAGTCCATGAGCTCTTCAGGGCTGCAGTGCTCCTCTGCCTGGGAAGGATCCGTCCCACCTCGAACTGGTGTCTCGGTCCTGTTGTCTCGCCGTTGGTTTTTTAGGCACTCAGGGCAGCGCCAGGTGGATCCAACAACACCCGCAGCAGGCAAGTTAACGCAAACGCGATGGTACAAGGCGCTGCACTGACGGCATTTAGCGGCCTCTATCGGCGATAAAAATTTCGCGCAACCACCGCACTTCACTGCTGGCATGGTGTACGATACGTTATGTAGATGAATCGATCGAGCTTAGTCGTTCCGTGCTGTAGTAATAGATGGCGCTGTTTGGAACTTTTGTGAATTATGGTTTGATGGCAATCTAATGGTTTGTTCACACCATGCTATGTCACTGGGCTAAGCAGAATTGCGGGACACTCACGGGCGACACTTCACATCCAGAGTTTTAAGTGTATTCACTATAATGTTTTAATATTTTTAATGTTACGGGTAGATTTTATTCACTGGTGTACTAGTTTTAAGTTTACACACTAATTACTATTTAAACACTGCATTTACACATTAGATAACGTTTCGTATCTTGAATTGTTGCATGAAGAAACTTTCTGTATTATAATTGTTCCAATTAAATGGGTTATTTTATTTTTTAACACTATGAACCACAGAAGGACGTACCGACTTACTTGACGTCCGTGACGTCATTCCTTCTTCATTTAGGTAACCTAGCAGCTGGGATGGAAGCAATCCTCAACCGCCTGACAACGCTAGAGCAACGCGCCGAGACACGTTCAAACACGCCGCCGTTGCCTGCCCTCACCGAGCCAGAGACAGCCTCCGCAACGAGCGCGCCACGTGGCAGTAGCGTGGTCAGTACAACTGCTTCAACGGACATCACGGAGCGTCTCATCGACGCGCTGAAATCCATCAATCCGGTGAGATCTAACCAATATTATGTGTCGGATTTCGATCCTAGCATTCATGACGCCTATGCGTGGTGTGACGAGGTGGATCGTGCTCGATCGCAAAACCAATGGGACGAAAAAGAGTGCCTAGCCCGTGTGGGACTATCGTTAAAAGGCGACGCACGTTCCTGGTTGCGCGAATGGACCAGTAACAATCGTACTTGGTCAAATTTCAAATCGGAGCTCAAATCACTTTGTCCACGACGCATCGACGTCGCCAATATTCTTTTTGATGTGATGTGTAAAGAGTCTGACAG
The DNA here is from genome assembly GCA_916618015.1 of Xestia c-nigrum. Lineage (NCBI taxonomy): Eukaryota > Metazoa > Arthropoda > Insecta > Lepidoptera > Noctuidae > Xestia > Xestia c-nigrum. The sequence goes on along the minus strand of OU745247.1, from coordinate 19,669,589 downwards.
GTACTCCACGTATGCAGACTACGCGCGAAAGTCATTGTTACGATTACGTATTGTGAGAGGATTAAGTGACGAATTATTGTGTGCCATAATTGTGCGCGGTATAAAAGATCCACAAATACGTGCTACCGCCACGAACGCGAAATTAACACCAGAAACTATCGTGGAGTTCCTATCAATTTATGTGAAACCAAATCGTTCAAGTGTACCGAATAATATTACGACACGCAATAGCCGATCTGATTCCTCCACTGACCGGTTCCGCAAGCGTCCTGCCATAAATACAGATGTACATACACGTTGCTATAATTGTAACCAAACCGGGCATAAAAGCAAATCTTGTTCAAAACGAAATAAGACGGATGACGGTAGAACTAAAAACAAATCCGCGACTACCCCCGAATCAACTAATAAATCCGATTCTAAAGTTGTTTGCACATTCTGTAAGAAAGTAGGTCACACGGAGAATACCTGTTTTACGAAAGAACGTTCAGAAGCGCGTAATAGATCTAATATCAATTTCTGTCGTGAAATAACGGGTGATCGTACTAAAACGGATGTCATAACGGCTGTGATTAGTGGAGTACCCACCGATATTCTGATCGATAGTGGTTCGAGTATTTCTTTAATTTCAAATGATCTTGTCAAGCATTTCTCATGTCGCACGAACCCGAGTGTACAGATATTGCGAGGTTTAGGTGGAATAGAAATGCGTTCTTATTGTTTCGTAACTTTGCCAATCGAATTTAGTGACGTTACCTTAGAGGTAGATCTTTATGTTGTACCCCGTGATTATCTTAGTGCGCCAGTGCCTATTGGTACAGATGTACTTAATAGGAAAGGCATCGCATACATTCGAACTGGCGATTCGCAGCGAATAATTAGAAATAGTTCGATTGTAAATAACTTGACACATAGTGAACCGACTGTGCAACTCGATTCCATCAACACACAATTATGTGGTGATGAAAAAACGCGTTTGTCGTTAGTACTAAATAAGTATTCGAAACATTTTCTCAGCGGGACAGCGACAACCACTGTTAATACCGGAGAGATGCACATTCGACTCACTAGTGAGGAACCTGTTAATTATCGTCCATATAAATTATCATACGATGAGAAACTGCGTGTTCGTGAAATTGTTAGTGACTTAAAGGAAAAGGGTATAATCCGCGAGTCCGAGTCTTCGTACGCGAGTCCGATTTTGTTGGTAAAAAAGAAAGACGGGTCGGATAGAATGGTTGTTGATTACCGAGCTCTAAACAACATAACGGTCAAAGACAGATACCCTCTTCCTTTGATCGACGATCATATAGATAGGCTTGGGAAGTGTAATTATTTCACTTTGCTGGATATGGTGACAGGCTTCCACCAAATAAAAATTAGCGAAGACTCTGTGCACCGCACTGCGTTTGTGACCCCCGAGGGGCATTTTGAATATTTAAAGATGCCTTACGGTCTTGCTAACGCTCCAGTAGTATACCAGCGTATTATATCTGATACATTGCGATCTTTCATTGATGCAGGCCGGGTCCTGGTCTACATCGATGACGTCATATTATTAAGTGACTCCATAGAGGACGGCTTGTCCTTGCTCGATTCTGTTCTGGAAGTCTTAACAAAGGCAGGTTTTTCTATTAATTTAAGAAAATGCACCTTCCTTACCGCTGAAGTAGAGTATCTTGGGAGAACTATCAGTAAGGGCCAGGTTAGGCCGAGTGTAGTAAAAATAGACGCACTAGCCAAATCTCCGATTCCTAAAACTGTTAAGCAAGTTAGACAGAATCTCGGTCTGGCCGGCTACTTCAGACGATATATCCCAGGGTACGCTACTAAAGTGGCCCCTATCGCTACTTTGACTCGCAAATATGTTAAGTTTCATTGGAGTAACGAGCAGGAGCGGGCGAGACAAGAAATCCTCTCGATTTTAACTAGTGAGCCTGCATTGTTAATTTTTGACCCAACTTTGCAAACCGAGGTCCACACAGACGCTAGTTCGTTAGGGTACGGTGCCGTATTAATGCAAACGGGAAAAGACTCACGTAGACATGCAGTAGCGTATTCTAGTAAGGTCACTGTAGGGGTGGAACCCAGGTACCACTCCTACGAGTTGGAGACCCTCGCTGTAGTTAAGGCCCTGCAACATTTCCGTCAATACCTTATTGGTAAACGTTTTAAAGTAGTTACGGATTGCAACGCCTTAAAGATGACTCAGCGTAAAAAGGATCTCCTGCCTAGGGTGGCACGCTGGTGGATGTTCTTACAAGACTATGATTTTACCCTCGAGTATCGAAAAGGTCAGTTTATGCCACATGCTGACTATTTCAGCCGTAACCCAGTAAACCTTTGCGTCGTACAAAAACCAATTAACTGGGCTCAAGTTGCACAGGCCGCAGACGATGAAACGGTTACGTTACTCGAACAACTTGATCAGGGCCAGTTAGATAGTTCACGATATGTTAAGAAAAACAATATACTTTACTATAAGTACAACCCGATAGGTGAGCAATCACGATTACTTTGTTATGTTCCAAAGGGTTTCAGGTTAAGTTTGTTAAGAGTATTTCATGACGAACACGGACACATTAATAATGAAAAAGTGCTGGATTTAATATTAAAACATTTTTGGTTTCCTAACATGCGCCAATTCGTCAAGAAATACATAAGACATTGTATTGTTTGCTTAACACATAAAAAAGTACCTCGTGCTCCTCTACAGCCAATTGTATCGTGGACGAAACCCCCAATACCTTTTGATACTGTGCACGTAGATGCACTTGGTCCATTACCCGAATCTAATGGGTACAAATACATTCTTATAATAATCGATGCTTTCACGAAATATTGTTTTCTGTATCCTATGTATAAACAAGAAAGCGCGGAACTTAAGCGAGCATTTACTAACGCGGTGTCAATTTTTGGTATTCCGAGATTGATAGTATGTGATAGGGGCAGAATGTTCGACAGTACCGACTTTGGCGAATGGGCAGCAGATTTTGGTATTCAGATACATTTCATAACGCCCGAAATGCATCAAGAGAATGGCCAAGTGGAACGGTATTGTCGAACAGTACTGAACATGGTTAGGATAGATGTAAATTATAGACACGAATCCTGGTCAAAATGTACTTTGGAGGCTACAGCTGGTACTGAACATTAATAAGCAGAAAAGTACTCTATGTTCAGCATTAAATCTGCTTATCGGTTGTGACACGACTACCCCTGCTATAAATGCTCTCATCCGAGACATAATTGTAGACGGTTCCTCACCAAATCACGAAGCTTGGCGTGAAATGAGACGACAAAGAGCAGAGGATCTTTTGGTTCAAAATCAGGCTAACCAAGATGCGCGTGTCAATAAAAGTAGAAAGGCACCGAGAGCCTTTGCTGTGGACGATATGGTTTTTGTTATTAAATCATCTCAAACTACTAATAAACTTGACAGTGGCATCCGGGGTCCATATCGCATTATAAAGGCTTTGCCCAATAGTCGATATGAATTACGACTTACTTGGCGGGCTCTTACGGGAAAACTACGCAGGCAGCCGCGGAATATATGATTCCATGGCGAGGCGAGTGGACCCCCGAGACCTGTGCAGCCTTCTTTGAATGTAAGATTGTTAATTTATATTTTTGCTTAGCCTATGGCTTCTGTTTCCTTTATGTTTATGCTTTGATGTTTGCTATGGCGATGTGGATAATTATTTTGTATCTTGCCCACGTAAATATGTTATGTGGAGGGAGATGTGGATCAAACTCTTATAAGGCCTTGTGTGGCGTAGAGTTGAGTGGGAACAAACGAGTGTGTTTGTGCTGTAACATACATGTAAGGCCTGGATGGCTTCGGCATAAGGCATTGTACTGTAACATACATGTAAGGCCTGGAAGGCTTCGGCATAAGGCATTGTACTGTTTTCTTCTCGAGTAAGGCCTGTGTAGCATCGAGACGGTATCCCGTTTTCCTCGTGTAAGGCCTTGTGTGGCAACGAGATGGCATCCTATTCACCTCGTGTAAGGCCTTGTGTGGCGTCGAGATTGTGATCGGATTGCAGCGTATAAGGCCACGTGTGTGGCATCGCTAAACAAGTTGTATCATGAAACATAACGTGTAAAGATGCACCAACACATGGTGACCCATCCAAGTATAAAACTATTGATGAACATGATGTATGTTAAATCTAACATGTATGTTGTCTGCCTCCTCAGGTTATGAAGACTCGATGGTTGAGACTGCTGAGCCAGAACCAGGACCGTCTGCAGAGGGCATCGAGGACGCTGCCCCGTCAGGAGAGGCCGTGTTAGCTGCAACTTCAGACTAGAGGGAGTTACGAGTCACAAGCCCTATAAAAGCCAGCAGACACCAGCGCGCCTCTTTTTTGGCTGATAGGCGTGCGCTCATGAACATCGACCTAGGAATCATTTCGTGTCATTTATTTTAGTTAGAAATAATTGTTTTGTGTGTAAATTTAAATGATTAAAAATAAGTTTGATTTTGTTTGTCGTTATCTCTTTTTTTTTAATTAAAATCTATTTACTTTCCCAAAACAAGCGTATTTTAATTACTGTTCTCTAATTTGCGAAAATCTAAATAAGATTTTGCAAATCTTGAAAGATCCTAATATTAATAAACCGTCTATCAGTGAAATACCTTATCATCATCATCATCAGCCTATTAATGTTCCCACTGCTGGGACACAGGCCTCCTCTTTATGAGAGGGAATGGGCTATAATCCACCACGCGGGCCCATTGTGGGTTGGTGATGTCACATGTCTTCGAATTTATGGTTCTAGGACATGCCGGTTTCCTCACGACGTTTTCCTTCACCGTTTTGAGAGCAGTGGTGATGAAATAAATTGCACAAAGTAATATGCGCCTGCCTAGGTTCGAACCCACTATAACTCACTAATCGTAAGTCGGGACCGCCACCACTGGGCCACTGCTGCTCTCAAATAAAATACCTTATACATTAATATAATTTTAAAAATAGAGTAGATACACTTACGATTAATAAAATTGAATAGATTATACTTATTCAAATGCTCAATTAATAGAAGTAATGCCAGAGTCCCAAAAATATATGTACATGAAAAAGGCCCAACATGAAAGTCTTTAAAAGCCTTGCCGTTAAAAATAATTATGTTTTCACCTTATAAAGTATGTAAAGTTATGTAAATAGCTCAAGTCTTATCAAATAGCGTGTAGTGTTATCAGCAACCGGTCAGGTATAGTCGTGAATACTGTGAAGTTCTGATAACGTTTCTGTTTAGCGCCCCGTACCGGGATTTGTGACAGAAGCCGCAAATCCAACCACAACAGAGTACCTAATAATTATTAATTAACAATGACCTGACTTTGTTGTGTATCGTTAATGAACATAACATCACGCTTGTATGGGTAAAGCAGAGGTTTTCAAAGGTAAATTTCAGCAGTCTCAAAATATAAGAAGCGAAATTATGAATATTTCATTAACTACCTATAAATAAATCAGATAAGGAGCTGCTTCTAAAAAATACCTTATCATTTTTACCGGCCTAAAGCAGTCCACTGCTACACATAGGTCTCCTCAATCGGACGTCACTCAACTCGATTCTCAGCAAGTCTCATCCAGTTGCTACAGTTGCTGCAATCCCGCGTAGATCGTCGCTCCTCTGACCCTGCGGGCATTCCATCTTATGCCTGGCCACAGCCAAGAGCAGAAATATATTATAGAAACACCATAAGAAGTATGCCACAGCTACTGGCGATGCGCTCTTTGGCGCGACCTGGGGCATACTTCTTATGTTTTGTACCGTTTGTTTTCGCCGCCGCGGTGAACGCGGCGGTGCACGCGTCGTCGTACGCCCAATTTGAATATAATTATAACAGATAACAGTGCCATAACGCACCCGGTGTTCAATGCGGCGCAGCATGTCCCGCGTCTTCGCAAACAACATCGTACATGGCGTTTGCACGAGCCGCCTTTTCGTAATCGGAACGCAACGCGCCGCCCGACTCATCGCGTGCCGCATCTCTGTAAATGAGCACTAACGCATGCCAATTCGGGGTTTTCGCTCAAGATCACGTCTATCCCAACGATCATCGGTTTTACGGCTGATATGGCCTGCCCATTGTCACTTAAGCTTACTCATTCCATGAGCTATGTCGATTGTCGACAGCTCTGGTTTTTTGTCGGATCACCTCGTTCCGGATGCGTTCCCTTAGAGAGACTTCAAAAAATACGTTAGAAAATACCGAATTGCAAACAAACACAAGATCCCCATGCTTAGAAGATGCACTTATGATTACTTAGTTGACCACGAACAATGACTACGCCACTGTCCTGAACATTACAAAAATAATAAATTTTACGTGTTTTTAAATTTAACAACGCGGAAGGAAAGCGTAAAAGGAGTCATAACATCTCAGGCATTGCATAATTTACCGTGAAACGCACTTAAAACTTCCACCGGAACCCCTTCATTCATACATAATGGACTACGGGGGTTTACCCTGCTTACTCTGCAGTGTCCAGGTTGTAGCGCCATCTATAACGTGGCATATGAACTAAACTGACATATCCTACATAGAAGAATAGGTATCTACTCTATTCAATTGAGTCGAGTAGATATGGGACAGCTGATTATACAACGTTATTTTTTAGTCGTTTTAATCCCTTTAAGGGCGGATAGTACACATGAAAATGAACAACTTTTACTATGGGACCAACTATGAAATCTCGAAAAAAATATCAGCTGTTGCCTACATTTTTCCGAGTTAGGCGACCAATAATGTATGAAGCAGCTGATTTTTTTTTCGTGATTTCATAGTTGGTCCCGTAGTAAAAGTTGTGAGTGCTATCCGCCTTTGAAAGGATTAAAACGACTAAAAAATAACGTTGTATTGTAACGATGATGGTTTTACAGAATAAGTTGTTCAGTTTGATGGTCCCATCTCTAAATAATATGACTGCAACTGTTGGGGTGGACTGTATTGAATTAAAGATGCGGATACTTTAACACTTTTATTGGATATTAGAGATCGAAAATAGCTTATATTTGAAGCGGGGCACAAGAGTTTACACCATTAAATGTTCCTTTTACATAAGGAATGTACATAACGTATTACGACGTGGGGAACGTGGGACTCATTTACTTATTAACTTGTTACGACACTAGGTAACTGATAAGAACTATGAATCTACTTTATATCTGTGACAATCTGTCTGATATGGAGCTCTTCCTTGACTTCTTGAAGACTTCTCCTTGATTCACTGGTTGAATGAAGTTATTACTTATTTCTACTTGTTCTTATTTGACTCGATTATCGATTAAATAATCGGTTCCCCTTACATAGATTATTACGTCATTGCAAGTTGTGGGGGCACTATTGCGTCTTTCTGGGACCTTTAATCAATCATAGCCCGTGAAAATGGACTTTCCCATTAGCTGATGCAATAGTTTAACTTATTGCGTAATATCTCCCTTTGGACAAGTACTGACTTGACCAATATCCCCTCCACAAAAGCTGATGCAACATCGCAAATCATTGCGTAAGGCTTAAGGCCTTTTAGTATATAATAGTTCGGGGGTAGACAGACATAGAGGTCCCCGTTATTTTCCTAAAAACTACTTATACTAGGGTTACATTTTGTGAAGGGCTCGTCGTCCGTTACAGCAACTCTATGAAACATGCCGTATAATAGAATAGTAGTAGATAGTCAACCATCTACTGTCAAGTAGTCCACTAGTCAAAACACCCGTCAGGTCGGAGGATCCTCTCTTTTCTATAGAACACGAGGAACTTTACATCCTTGAGGAACCTTAAACCCCTGAAAGGGCAAATCATTGTGTAAATTGCGGCAAATACTTAGTTTAGACACGATCTTCAAAACTTCATTAATCTTAGACATGCAGTTTGTATAGGTCCTCTTTGAAGATCCGAGTTTTGGACATTAACATCATGCTATAGAATTGGAATGTGTAGAAGCGACATTCCCTCCGAACAAGTTGCTTATAGTTTTGAGTACCTTAAAGCTCAAAAATATTTACAACCCTCCTAACCTTAACCAAAGTTATTCTGATTTCCTTTTTCTAGCTATTATAATTTATTAGAAAAATATTATGATACTAGCTGACCCGCGCAACTTCGTCTGCGTCACATAAAAGAAAGAGAGGGATACAGAGAGTGGCATTTTTCCGATGAATTTTCAGTACTGAATTGATGCCGACTCTTGACCAATAGATAGCGCTGTATGTCCGGAATAAATTTTATTTTTTATTTTATTTTTTGTAATAAAAACTATCCTATGTCCTTTCTCAAGTTCCAAACTATGTCTGTACCAAATTTCACACAAAACGGTTCAGTAGTTTAGGCGTGAAGCAAAGACAGACAGACAGACAGAAAGACAGACAGACAGACAGACAGAGTTACTTTCGTATTTATAATATTAGTTTGGATTTGGATGATAGATTTTTATCTGACCTACGCAACTTCGTCTGCGTCAGATAAAAATCCCCGTTTTTGCAACATTTTTCATTCATTCTCCGCTCCTAATAGATATTATATAGCCTAAAACCTTCTTCGATAAATGGACTAACCAACACAAACATAATACACATCAACAACATATTTTTTCAATTCGAACCAGTAGTTCCTGAGATTAGCACGTTCAAACAAACATATAAACAAACTCTTAAGCTTGATAATATTACTAGCCGATGCCCACGGCTTCGCCCGCCTCTTGAATCACTCTATCTATTAAAAAAACCCGCATCAAAATCTGTCGCGTAGTTTTAAAGATCTAAGCATACATGGGGACAGACAGACGCGGCGGGAGACTGTTTTATAATATGTAGTGATAGTGATAGTGAAGTATAGATCACTTAATAGTTTTTGTGTTGCATGCTTCTGAATCCTCCGTAACGAGACAATGGGTTATTCGGCATCAGCACAATCAGCTCGTGCTTATCATTGCTTTATCATTGCTTTATCATCATTTATATTCTCTTATATTCTAATTCATAAGAAGTCGACGCAGCATGTCTACTTCTTCCATTCTTCTATATTACGTGTCATCTCATCAGACACCTCCTTTCTTGCCTTATCATTACCTTTGATCATTGCTTGATTATCGAAAATATTAAAACACCTTTTGGCTTAAGATTTTTTTTCGGCTTCTTGCACTACAAAAACGAAAGACGTGACATAAGTGTCCTGTCTCTAAGATCCCGATTTTCTTATTCTATCGCCACGGTCAGACAAAAGCGTTTTCTTGTTCGCCACAATTTGCGGTCGCAACCGGCGACTGTTCGGAACTAAACCGCTTAGACGTCAGTGTTACCCACATCACGGCAGTGTAAACAATTCGGAAAGTGAATCCTTCAGTCCTTTTGCACGGTCCGATAGACGCGGTCCGTCGCCTTCATAAATTATTATCGTTTGGTACAATTGAAGAGCGGTTGACATTAGGTTTTTATGAATGGTAGATTTGTGTGGGTAAAACTGACCTATTTGAAGTTTATCGTTCATGGCAAAAGTTTTGGCTTTTGTAAGAAGCCATGGCTGATTTTGCAAGGATCATTTGTCAGCCACAGTCAGTAGGGTAGGTACTGTTTTTTTCTAACTAACGTTTGTGAGTGCTGGTCTGATAGCCGATAGGGCCAAAAGGTTTTAGGGTGGTGAGTGCGTACTAGAAGGCATACTTTATAAACTCACACAAGATATATCGATGAACTGGTGCAAGAAGTGAAAATCCATTGGGTGCGAATACAGAATACATTACTTAGAATTTAAAACATTATCCCATAAGCTTGTAACTTGTGCTGCTGACTTTCGACGAATTTCATGCTCCAAATTCGATAATGGACAAAAGGAGGATTTTTTAAATTAAATTCTGTTGTCCAAAGGGATTCCCACGTCCGTCAACGGACTGAAAATTATTTTATTTCTATTTTTGTTGGCATTTTGCTTGGGTGAATGAGTAAAACTATTAAGTTTGTATATTGTTGATGATTTCGTTGATTTCTTCCATTTCTTAAGACTTGACTCAATGAAGCGAAAAATAATTATGGTACTAGTTTGAAACGATCAAACACATCTTTCCTCATTTTAAATTTCTCTCTAGCATTCCTTCGTAATAAGTCTGACTTAAATGATGCCTAGTAAAGTATCTGTAGGGACATGAAAAATATATTTAAGTTGAATTAACATTTTGCTTCTGATCTTCGTTTTATCAATAATACCTACCATAAAATAAATTCAGCAAAAACTTGATCTGGATTGAAACGTTTCATATCTTACAAATCAAAGTTTCGGGTCGTTCAGAATATTCATTACCATAATAACTTGCCGCAGCAGATTTAGTATTGAATTAATGGAAACTTTAAGTACGTTGAGACGGGTGTTAACGCAGATCTTTGAGGGTTTATCTCTCTATTGTCTTTGAGTATTATCTTCTATTTATATACGTATAGTATATGAATGGGTTGTTTTCGTATGCGACAGCTATTATTATCGTATTACCTACGTTTGTATTATGACCCCGAAGGTCGGGGATGTTGTTTATGGTTACAAATCTACCCTTCAAACAATGTGAAACAGAGTGCTTGTATATGTAACAAGTTATATTGTAACATTTTACATTCGTATTGCGCGTCACACGGGATCTGTCAATGTTTCGACAGTTATGGGAGGTCTCTGTCCAGCAGTGGACGTCTTTCGACTGAAATGATGATGATGACATTCGTAATAAATTATTTTTTACTGAAAATGAAACACAGGGTGTAGGGTGTACCTGCCGGGGTTGCGGGCCTGTTCGAAAGAGATATAGCGGCTCCGGAACATAAAGGGCGAGGAAGGAACATGGATGGGTTTTAGTCAGTAAAAGTCTGATACTCCCTCCCGCTCCGCCCAGGGTGGGAGAAGTTATTTGACGATTTCCCTTCCTAAAAAAAAAAACAAAAAAAAAGGGTGTAGGTGTAGACTGAAAAAAAGGATCCTCCGATAGTATTCGATGCGTGGGCTGGGTGTGAGGTTTGGGTCCTTATACGGGCTTGTCCAAGGTGGTCTTGTTATTATATATGTGAAGTCTCAATAAATAATACTAATAAACAGCAAAGCATTGTTGAAAATGTCACTCTATGTTTGGAAATATGGTACGGACCATTCTAAAATTCTTATTAGTATTCATTCCATTCGTTTTTGCGACCATCATCCGTCATTCAGTCATTCATCCGATCATCATAGCGTAATTCAGTTATGAGTCTACCAATTATGACAAATTATCGTAGACAAATTTGGGATTTCGTTTCTTTGACTTTTGACTACACAAAAATGATCAGTAAAGGGTACGGATACAGCCCCAGTTTTTTTAACTACAACTTCAATGAGATAGCCTAGCCTGAGATTTGAACTCGGAGGCTGGTTAAACGAAATTACGTTTTATTCTTAACTAGCTGTTGCCCGCGACTTCGTCCGCGTAAACCACCCTTGTCCCACCACACTTGTCCAATTAGTATTTCCCCATACAAACTTTGGAGGCCCGTTTCACCCCCTCAGAGGTTGAATTTTGAAAAACCGTTTCTTAAGGAACCCCTAGACCATATAAGGAACCTACTTGCCTAATTTGGAATCTGTAGACTCAGCGGTTGGGGCTGTGCGTTGATTTTTAGACTATGTCACCCCATTTAACCCTCTTAAGGGTTGAATTTTTAAGAAAACTGAAACCCGTTTCTTCTCATTTATCAATAGGAGTTCTCTTGTGAAGTTTCGAATAAAATTGTCTAACTAATCTTGTTTCCCCATACAAACTTTGGGGGTCCGTTTCACCCCAATTGAATGGTGAATTTTGAAAAATCCTTTCTTAGTACATCTTTAGACCACATAAGGAACCTTCTTACCAAATTTGGAATCTGTAGACCCAGCGGTTTGGGCTGTGCGTTGATATATCACCCAGTCAGTCAGTCAGTCAGTTTACCGTTGTATATATAATTATTATGTCACCGTAAAATTGTCAAATACGTTATATTGTAATATCTCTAGCGATATTCGTAAAGTCTCGAATTATTGTCAAATGAACATACTGCTTACAACAAAACGCATTATTTTTCGTGAAATGCATGCGATGGTAGTGAACTTACGCAGTGTGGAGGGAAGGAGGGGCCCCCCTTGCCCAGTGGCACAACTCTCATGAAAAGATAATGCACCATTCCTGAGAAATACCGATTAATATAACATAACCTTAAAACACTTTATATTCCCCCTAAAAAGCGTAGTCGACGGAGACCCGCTACGCGGGGCCCCTATTTCCGAGTGGACGCGGGTTTAAAGGAACCTAACTAACCTAACGGGGGGGTGCCCCAAGTCCCGATTATGGGGGCAGAGATACTTCCGTATGTTCGATTGTAATATAACGTGTTTGACATACTCGTATATATATGTCACCGTAAAATTGTCAAACACATTATATTACAATATAACGTGTTTCTCTCTAGCGATATTGTAAATTCTCGAATTATTGGCAACTGAACATACGGAAGTATCTCTGCCCCCATCATCGGGACTTGGGGCACCTCCCCGTTAGGTTAGTTAGGTTCCTTCTCCGTCAGACATAGGTTACCATCGTCAGTCATAAAGTAGTTCACTGAAGTAAACAGGCTTTTTTCAATAGTACCTATATACTGCAAACTCGATACTTTATCATTTCCATCCTAATGTGGCGCAGTTGCGCATGTATGCTTTACAATATTTACCGGCTAACTAGCATGCATAACGATCCCACTGCTGGAACACCGGCCTCATCTTTGTCCACTTTCTCCACGCACACCAATTAGTGCAGTTTGGTGGATGTATCATGTCTTCGAATTTTTTGCTTCTGTCATATTCACTGTTTTCTTTCACTGTTTGAAGAGAGTCAGTGATGTTACACAAATTTCAGGTTTTTTTCGCGACACCTATCATAACTAGGAATTTTTGTGTTTTCGCCTTGTGTGAGACATGTTTCATGACACCAAGTTCTGCGCTGATGCTAGATAGACGACCTGGTCACTTGCATACTACTTTTCAGAATGAATCAAGTTCATAGATATTCAAAAACATGTATCCCTTGAACTCACAGCTGCTGCTTGGACGAGAAATTTCAATAAACCTTCGAAGATATTCGTCTGTTACGAATACCTCGGTAACGCCAACAAATAAATGGAGTCGCTCCCTCGTTCCACCGCTTCCATTATGCATAAACCCTAAGTCTGTAGTTCCTCAAAATGTTGCTCAAATGTCCGGCATAATTATATGCAAACTTTGAAGTCTACGTGCTGGTCAAAGGTTCTGTTAGCCTCTAGCGTTTTGTTTTAAAGCCCATTTATGGTTGAATGAACACTAACTTAGGTTTACTTCATTATAAGTCATTTGGGACTAGTGATTACTACGTTGAGGGATATTTTTAAATCTGTTTAAATAATAATTGACTGTTCATTCTCTACCAAATACTTTACAACTGAGGGAATTGTTTCCTACTTGTGCTTGAATTGGAACAACCTTAGAACCTTTGCAGATGATACAACTAGAACTTAGTGTAGCGATGGCAAAAAGTACAACCGTGTTCAGCCCAAGTAAATCACCAGGTGCGCATGCGCAGGTGATAGGGTGATGATGATGATGATAATGATGATGAAAGGTCAAGCTTTTATATGGCCCACTCTCTTAATTTTCGCTTTAAGTTTTTAGACGACCCGAATAGCTTAGTGGTAGTGAGGCTGCCTTATGTTCTTAGGGTCGTGGGTTCGAATCCCAGTATAAGCAAATTAATGTTTGTGTGACGAGCATGTACATTTATTTCCGAGTCATGGATGTTTATATGTATTATAAGTATGTATTTACGAACAAAAAACGGTATATAATGTAGTATATCAACTATCTGGTTTCCATGACACAAGCCTTGCTTAGTGTGGCACTAGATGGCGTTGCGTGGTAATGTCCAGAGATAAAAAAAATGAAGTTAAATCGTAATAATTATGTTGATCGGTACTAAATATGCTGCACCAAATCTCCGTCTCCATCAAGGCTTCCTTAACAATACAGGCTACTGCTACTACATGTAAATACTTTCTGGCTGAAACTTAAAACATAATCGGTAGCAACGGAAATAATATTATTAAATAGCTCGGTTGGCTTCAACAATTCCTATTAAGTTCAAAATTTCTTGAACAAAGGCTGCACAGTCAGTGTACTTCCAATACGTGTATTTGAAATTCTCAATAGGTTTCAGGAACCGGCTTGTTCATTTCATCCTAGTGTTTGTTATGCAAAACCAATAACTCACAAATGTTTCGTCAAATTCTGGAGAATTATTTGGTTTATCGCCTTCACACTTTCACGACGTCAAACTTATACATATTATAGGTCTCTGTGAGAATTGAGTCTCCCCAGAATTGTGGTGCTATTAGGGGATATACTATGATCAAACTCTGATATAACGTTTTATACGAAAAATATGAAATGTGGAGAACTTTTATTAAAAACTTTTTTGCAAAAAATATAACCGACTTCACACAAAAAAGTGGTAAATAACTTTAGTTTCAGAAGTCGGTGACCTTTGTTTGATTGATTTAGTTTTTTGATCACCGACTTCTGAAACTAAAGTTATTTACCACTTTTTTGTGTGAAGTCGGTTATATTTTTTGCAAAAAAGTTTTTATTTTTCACTTTTTAGTGGTTCATATGTGCTTACCCTTTCACAGCGTAACGGCGTGATTTTTTTGTTATGAACTGGTGTAAACAATAGAGAGACATGAGATTTCAGCGATCCCAGTACATTTGCTATCATTTATTAAGGAGTTCCCGTCGCCTATCTTCCGAAGTTCTTTATCACATCTTTACCAAATTGAAATGGGATCACGCCAAGAACGTAGGTACTCTTCCTAAAACTACCCAAATCGCTTCTGGTGTGTCTATAAAATTTAAGGAATTCCCTCTATTTCTCCAGGATCCCATTAAATGGAACTTAACACATCTAACTGTCGAAATCTGGGTGTATTGTACACTTCTGCGTACTTCCTCAGAGCATACAGGCGTGATGTTACGTCACTATGTTACATAAACAATAAACAACCAAGCGATTGCAGCAATTACTGCAGCTTTGCCGTGTATTTTTGAAGAGTTCCATTTATATCACCGAAGATCAGCGTCAGATCTTAACCAAATTGAAATGGGACCACACTGAAAGCACCAGCTTTCAAGTAAAAAAAGAATCATCAAAATCTATTTACCCAGTCGAAAGTTCAGAGGCAACTAACATTGTCGAAATCTGGGAGTATTGTACACATCTGCGTACCCCCTCAGAGCATACAGGCGTGATGTTACGTCATGATGTAGTATGAAAAATGAACCTACAAGCGATTGCAGTAATTACTGCAGATTTACCGTCTATTTTTGAAGAGTTCCATTGTATATCTCGGAAGATCAGCATCAGATCTTCAGCAAATCTGCTCTTTTTGGAAGTCGGTTGAAAATGGATACATCGATATGTTAAATACAAAAATATGCTAATAATAATAACCTATAATTTCCGAAGGATTAGGCTCTTGGACCAACGAGGCAGCATAACGAGGCAGCATTGACTGTATCTTCAAATTTACCATAAACTCATAAAATGTTCGTGGAGGTCAGTTGGCAAAGTCATCTTGCATGTCGACAAAACCTCTATAGTATAAATGCAGAATATCAAAGCTTAGGAAGGTTATGATTACAGTAGGAATACTCGTAGAAAAATACCCGAAAAATCTTGATTTTTTGTTCAAGATTATTTATTCTGAGGTTTTGTTTTATCTTAAAAAATAAAATTCCTATCTCCCCAAATATATTTCAGAACTTCTAGGAATAACTCTCAAACTTTATAAACCCACTCACTTGACCCGTTTCACTTTGTTATCTGACAGTTTATCTAGGTCCAAAACTCCCAGAGAAAAATATTCAATTAGATTTTTGTTGAGAAGGATCTTAAAATCGTGAAGTTAAACTTCGATCTCTCGATTTCTACGTGACTTGAAATATAATGATGTTCGTTTTTCGACCTTACTTTATGTTTGTATTTCAATCTTTGGGTTGCACGTCCGTCACCCCTGAAAACCCTTGGAAAAATCCTTTGAAGTGATGCCCAGAGATATTTGGTTCACATTTCAATAATGTGTATGGTAGGGTATCTACCAATCCGCACTGGGCCCGCGATCTACCAATCCGCACTGGGCCCGCGTGGTAGATTATAGCCCTTTCCCTCACATTGAGAGGAGGCCGTGTCCCAGCAGTGGGAACATTATAGGCTGATGATGATGATGATGATGGTAGGTTGTTAGTATCTGACCTTTGGGCTCGCTTTGGTTGGTCTGTGACTACACAACATACAGTTTCCTCTGTGACTTGGAAAGCACGTAAAGTCATTGGTCCTAGCTATAGTTTTTAGATCTTTGTCTCTCTAAGAATAAGAATTGGAAGCAAGGGTTTAGGAAATTAAAACATTTCTCAATAACATTGATATTTTTATTCCACAATTTCTCTCCGATGGTACAAAGATACTGTTATCACTAACTGATATTCCACATGACTTTGAACAGACATACAAATAATAGGAATTTGGAAGTGCAGCACGTGGCACCTGAAACAAGAAAAGAATTAATTATAAATTACTGTTTATAGTAATACTATGTCCATGTTTGGAATGGCGTCATTAATAATATTAAATGTACTGACAGTGATGTCAATTTAGGAGCTAAATGAAATTGTTAAATTAGCTCGAAATTGATCTCACACTATACAATATTACGACTTAGTCTTTCCCCCTTATCCTATGAGAAATTCAGTGATATTCCATGTTTAAATCACAAAAAAAATCTCTGTTCATTATTTAATATTTCTTCTGCGGCTCCAGTGTTTAAGGTGGATGATATAGATGGGACTTTGGTACGCAAAAACCTAAAGACGTGATTGATATTTTTCAGCTTTACATGCCGGCGACAAATATCTCTCAGGCACGATTGTTTCCTCACGATTTTTTCCTTCACCGAAGCAAGTGACAAATATTATACAAATTATCAGAGGTGCGTGTCTTGAATTCGAACTTTAGACCTATGACTTGGTAGTCCACTGGTCTCACTACTTGGCAATCACTGCAACTCGACCTATCTAATACGTTTAATCTTGAAACAACAAGACAGCAATTTTGTTTTGTGCATCTAAATTGATAATACCTAATGTTTCTCTCTCCCAAAACCATTTCTGAATTCATCAGTTGTTGCAGGGTTGTCCCCAATTCATTTTGCAATCATTACCCTATATCCCTTTAATCCCACCCCATTTACCCGTAACTAAGAGGATTTGCCTAAGCGTTGGGATTGTGACGAGTGCTTAGTTCTGGCTGTATTAATTAATAAGTTTACCTACCCTTAATACACTTACATTTTACTAGTCAATTTTCCTGACGTTAATTTAAACCACCAATTTGGATTTTGGAATTTTATGATATTTTTTTTTATAGTGAACCTGTAGTGCAAGTACGTAGGACTCGATTAGATACGATTAGATAAATTTGACAGCCATTCTCGATAAAATGAGTTTTTGACTCCATAAAAACTCATTTTATCGAGAATAACTGTCAAATTTATAAAAATCGAGTTCTATCGAATCCTACGTACTTGTACTGCTGATGTGCGAAGACACCTAAGTCGGTACTAAGCTTATAAGGATGGTGGAATAGTGTAGATACAAGGTGTAAACAGACCTGCAAGCAAGAGTTTTGGTGCTTCAAACTAAGCAACCCTACGTAAAAATGATTTCTGGAAAACGACTTTTTTTAGGGTCAAACTTCACGTTTTACAGTAAAACTCGATGTAACGCTTTCAAAATATTGTCCGGATGGATGCAATGAATGGTAAACCAGTGATGTGAAGGTATTAACCCTAGATTACTACTCTACGTCGCAGAGGCGCCCACGTTTTTGATATTTTGCTCTCTCTTTTTATCCTTCGCGCGTATGGCATTCACGTTCAAGGACATCTCAGTCATCGCTAGCACGTGTCGCAGGACGGTGGTTGCGTTACGGTAAGTGTGCTAGTTTTTTAGATATTACTACCCTTGGCACTCCAAAGACGTAAGAGTAGCTTGTATGTAAGTTTTGCGGTCTTAATCAAATTGTATGTAAAATATTTTTTTTGTTACTTTGTTAGTTTTTTTTAGTTAATTACTTCATAATTTACAATTTATAAGAGAAATGTATACTTAAAGTTGTTTTTTTTCAATTTTTAATGAGAATACTGTTTAATTGCCCAAGTTCCAGAAATTTCTTCCTGAGATTTATTTGATTAAAGATTTCATAATGAAAATATTATAATAATTATTTAAAATTATGTTTTTCACTTTTTAGTAAAATACACAATTATAAAAACAGTCCAAACATATCAATCATACTTATAGGTTTTGATTAAAATCATTATCAATATGATGCGCCTCGCGGGCGTATGAGTAGTTTCTTTGTATGTCGCAACATGAGTAGTAATGTAGGGTTAAAGTAAAGTTAAAACCATAAAAACAAGTACTTATAAGTATTTAAAAAAAAAACCTGTGAAAAGTTGGAAGTTAGACCTCCAATATCTTCGTAACTAGAAAGTTCCCAGGTTTGGTCCAAAACGAAAAATAATTGCAATGACGGGTAAAACCAGTGCCTTTAAGGGTGTAGCTATAAAATCTTAGATATTGATGACATTATTATAGAAGGTGTAAACAACCTCATCACGTAACTAAGTAACTTTATGCAAATTATTATTTTGGGGTGAAAACCATGTTTTGTGGTAGAACTCAATTTAACTTAAATCATTTTGCTGATATATGGATCGAATAGTACGGGGGTTATGGAGGAATCTTACAATAAAAAGCTTTATTTAAAAAAAAAGAAACTTGTGAAAAAGTTGGACTTTGACCCCCACTATCTCCATAACTATAAGGTTCCCATGTATCTATGGTAAAGAACAAAATAATTATCGCAATTACGGGGAGAACAAGCGTCTCTCCGCTTCGTTTAGAGGTTTTTACACCCTTTAGAGAGAATCAGTTGTAAATGCCAAAACAAATCAAACAAAGTTGAAAACGGGTACAGACCCGGTAAAGATAAAAATCAAGAAACAAATCCAAACTGCTGCAAGTACAGAGCTTAATTTGATGTTTAAAATTCTCTTGTTGGCCTGCAAAGTAAGTTCACACGTCTTTGTTGTTAGACGAACACAATGGACCTGATTTGAATGGAACTGAAAAGCAATACCGTTCGAGAGACGGATTAATTAAATAATAAAAAATAATAAAAAGTTTATTTGGAACAACTTCAGTTTACAAATACAAAGGAAAAACGAAGATAGCCACAAAAGTAAAGTACTGTGGCGCAGCTATCAACGCCCAATTCAAGATACATATGCGGATTACATGCGGCGGTGGCCGAACGTCATCAGATTAGGGGTTTTAGAGAAATAGGCTCGGTACCGAATTTCGTTTACAGTTAAGCGACTGTCAACGAAATTTATCGGGAACGGTAAAATGATTTTAATTTTCAGTATGTTGTGGCTATAATTGCACCTATCTATACAAATATTATAGAAAAGATTTGTTTTGTTGTATGTAACGAATAAACTTAAAAACTACTGGACTGATTTAAAAAAATCTTACAGCAATGGATAGCTACATTGTCTACAAGTAACATAGCCTCTATTTTATCCCCGAACTCCTACGGGAATGGAAACTATGCGGGTGAAACCGCATGGTATCCGCTAGTTAGTATAATATTTATGTGGGCATAGTTTTTTGGCACTGCAAAATAATATTTACAGGCATAAACTTATCAGAAGTTTAGTTACAATGAAAACCTACAATATTAATTAAAGACATAAATAAAATTCTACAATTGGATGGACCATTAACTTACTTACAAAAATATAAAACACTCTTAACTGATTTCAGACCGTGTATAAACAGTCCCTCAAACAACAGTTAAAAAGTTGTTAAAAGTGTCCTAAATTATTACTTACCCCGGACACTTTACTGCTGTTAACTAATTTCAAGGACGTAATTCAACGGATATAAAATTTTCCCTTCCAAAAATTATTTATTTAACAAAAGCTGAATTATATATTACCGAATCAGCATTTGCATATACTGACAATGTATAATTTGACATACATACTGAGCCACACGAGCGTAACTAAACTTCGCAAGTAAATCCAGAACTCGATACTACAAAAACACCTTGCAATGACGCTTTATCCTAAAGGAAACCGAAGTGCCTTCAAGTTGGACTACCAACTCGCAAACTAACTTAATCATAAGTAAACACTGGGAAACTGTACAAGGAGTTGATGGAATAATACGCGCACTGAATTCGTGAGGTGTGCAAGGAAATGAAACGACTGTTTCTGGAGAATAGATGGCGTCGCGTCATAAAGCTCGTTTGTGATTGGCTACTGCCCCCTCGCTTGGAGACATGGTGCATTTATAGGCACATTATCACCCCATTATTTTCTTCGTCTTATTCTCATTCTACTGTCCTTATCTCAAATTATTTTATCAATGAAATATGTATTTTTCTTTTATTCATCTATTCTATGAGTCACGGTGTCCAACCATCAGCTATCTTCTAGTCAAAATTGGTCCAGCACAGCTTAGCCGGAACAGACGGACAGACTCTAAACTTGTTACTTTGAAATAACAATCCTACACCATCATCATTTTACCTATTTTTATGTTAAGATATAAATCATAATACAAACCTTTATCTATAGAATTCGGCATAGTTATACTATGCATCTCGGAGTCTCTTAGAAATAAGTAGTTTGCTTTAAATCCTGTAGCATCAAGTCTGTCATTAGATTTGAAGGTTATTCTTAGAAAATTCTTCTCTGAAGTCACTTGGAGCTCTTTCAGTTGTCCACAGTGCCTGTGGCTTTGTGATTCGATCATTTGACTGTAAAATTGGACGTAATCGCTCGCTGATACTGCTTCACATCTGTAAAAGACAGATTGTTTTTAGAATCTTCATTTATTTTATTTTAGCAGCGATGGCCCATTGATGGCGGCTCCGAGTCCCCAACGTAAGAACAGTAAGTCAAGGGTTTGAATCCAGACAGACGCATTACTTTGTGTAAATTATTTCATCACCACTGCTCTCAAAACGGTGAAAGAAAACATCGTAAGGAAATTGCCATCTCCTAGAATCAATAAAATCGAAGACATGTGATATCAGAATACCAGCGCTGTGACGTTTTTTTTTAACGTTACAGCACCATGCGGAGATAGGAGCCTTTTGGCCTCGTACAGGACGAGTTTCATTCTTTTAATTTTTAAATAATTATTTAATTTTTTTTTCTGTGTAATTTTTATAAGTAGGTACTGTTAATTTTGATGTGTTTGTCCTGTGTGGGCTAATAAATGCTTTTTCTTTCTTTCTTTCTTTCTTTCTTTCTTTCTTTCTTTCTTTCTTTCTTATCTATCAATCCGCACTGGGTCCGCGTAGTGGATTATAGCCCATTCTCTCTGATAAAGAGGAGGCCTGTGTCCTAGGAGTGGGAACATTAATAAGCTGATGATAATGATTTATTTTTAAGCCCCAGGTCCCAGGTTCGATTCCCAGGTCAAATTAAGAGTTATCGGATTTTGCAACCTGGAAATTCTCAGCAACAGCAGTCAGCAGAAGTCTGGATTTGTGCCCGGTCGATGACAACAAACTTTATCAAGGTTTGAACTGCTATACAAATAAAAAAATACCTCTACGTCTATTCTAATCATTATTCGATCTCACGCAGTTCCATTCAATTTTTAAGTCTCCTGTAGGTAAATTAAAACTTGAGACCAAGTTGATGAAAATGGACACTTCACTAAAGTCCATGTCACGTCCAACCTAGATCAAGACGGATTAAGCATATTTTATCACTAAGCCCTACCCAACATGAAGCCAATCCTGGCTTGAATCACCCTTATCAAGTAACCTGAGTGGGTACCGCACTCAGATAGTGACGAAAGCTTCTTCACGAAGGACTTTTTAAACCTAATAGTATTCAAATGAATTACTTACGGCACCACACCTTCGACGTCGAAATAAGTGAAATGTAAATGTACTCTTTCGTTTTCGTTGCCGTAGAAAAAGTAATTGCACTCTGTGTCCCTTGGATAGAGGCCAGGGTGGTTCGGTGACGTCACCATCCCCCTCCCCCTCTCACTGCTATTAAATACGAAGGCACATGGAAATTCTAAAAGTTGGCTCCCCGTTGCGATCCCGTAATCTGAAAGTCAAAAACTTTTTACTTTTGTTTTTTGGTCTCCGTAGATTTTGGCGTAATTGAGGCTTTCCGGAATGGTGATACTTTTAGATATTAATTTACGATTTATTTCTTCACTTAAAAGTGCCATGATGTTTGCAGCTTTCATTTTAAAGTCTTCTTACTAATGAATGCAAAAGTTTGTGAGGATGGATGAACGGATGTAACTTTATCACGCAAAAAAAAACTACTGAATGGATTTGTATGAAATATAGCCCCTACAGATGGCTTGTAACCTGGATTAACACATAGGTTACTTTTTGTCCCGGTAGTATGATGCCGTGGGACAAATAATGAATCCCGAGTGGGCGAAGCCGCAGATATAAGCTATTTATTTTAGGTATTTTATTTTGCCTTTGAGGTTATGTTACCTTAAAGATAGTGCAAAATATCTGTTGAAAAAACGGGAGCTCAGAATAGTTGAAAATTTATATATTCTAAATCCTACATGATATAGGTAAGAAAATAACTATGTTCAAAACTCACATTTAAACTTACTAGCTTCTAATGTTAAAAAAAGCAACGCAACGTCACCATGTTTGAAATGCGAACATTCAGAAAAATGTGAGGAATTACGCGCGGCCGCCATCAAGAATGATGAGGTAGGAATACGTGGTGCTCTGAATTCCAATGTGGAAATGACAAAATACTTTCAAACGCGATGAAAATGAAGTTAAAAGTAATGTGGTATAGGAATAAATTGAATGAGGAAGTAAGCGGAGGTTCTGCTGATACTGGACAATTTAGTCAAAATACTGTTTAATTGCAGATAGTAGAATTTTTTAAGCATGTATCGATGAGGTCAATTACACTATCAACTTCTAATCTTACTACTTTCCTGGTCTTAATCATGATAATAGATGACCTGATATAGTAACGCACGAATTTTTACAAGTGCTTGTATTGAAGATGTCCTTTTATTATTATTTTCAAAATAAAAGAAAACTACTGCAGACAGAAAAACGCTGGTCCGTGGAAATACAAATTGTTACCTATCAATCAATCTCAATAAACCAAACGCATGACCACACATACGAAATTAAGATAGAACAAAAAGAAGTACGTACCTTCAACAAAGGAGTATGATATCTTAAACCCCCTGCTATGTCTCGATGAGTATATTCCACGGAACTCGATAGATAACTTGGGTCCATTCGACATTATTGGCTTCGGTATATCGTTGCCGCAAAATGATGCCATCTTTTCGAGACGACCGTCTACATATAAAAATACGTCGAGAGAATCCATACTTTCGCAACTGTAACAAAGTAAATTTGCTTATTCGATATCGTTTCGAGTGCTTTGTTTTCGTTCTTTATACTTGTCCATTTTGTTTTGTCAAAGTAATATTGTTATTTTGTGTTGTTGTCGTCATTTCAAAAATTGTTGTTTTGGTGCTTGATCATCTGAATATTAAACATTTCAATAGCTTATAATATTTTTCTGGTAACTCGACTAACATATTTGAATTTTATCTTAAATAAATGGCCAGATAAAAACAATGACTGCGGTTACTGTTTAAGGTCCACGTTTGTGCAACTTATTTAAGTGTCGTCTCTTGTGAAAGAAAGCTCAGCTCACAATCGACGGCTTTATCAAAGCAAGCAAAAGAAAACCCATTTTGATAATCCCGAGTTTGACCTGTAAACTTCGTGCCGGGAAAAAATATGTAAATTCTCATGAAAACTTACTCTATGATATTCTCTGTTATTCGCTGCAAGCTGAAGTCTTCAAATACCAGCCTGATTCTTTCCCTCCCTCGGGCTAGAAAGTCGTAATGACATTGCGTTTTCTGCGGGTACGGAGCTGGGTAGTGAAGCGAAGTCAATTTACCGGTCTTGCTCTTATCACTGCTGAATACTTGATGACAGGATGATGCTGAAATGGAGGTGTCACATCACTAATGGAATGCGTACATTAGTTCATAATAATAAATGAAATGGGAGAGATTTTGGAGCTACATTTGTGGAGCTTTCTGAGTGAGATGCTTTGTAACATTTGAGCAGATTTATTTGTGTAATAAATTATTTATGCTGTCAAATATGAGTATGATTTTACTTCAGATGATATACATTATTTTAATAATATATAGTATGAAATAGGTAGATCAAGACTGATTGAACCATTACCAAACTAAATTCTCACTTATGTTTTGTTTCATCAGTTACTTTGACTTTCAAAATCGAAGCCAAATAAAGACACTCTTTTTAAAGAAACAGCCACTGCACACTGGTAAGAAAATAAAGTCCAATTCGGAAATACTATTCTAACGTCTGTTAAATTCCGTTTCTCTCTAAAACTCCGTGAAATTCTTATCCTCCTGTCTGCTACATAAAGTAAGTCTTATGCTTCCGCCTTTCTATTAATAAATTCTCAAGCAATTTGGCACGATTCTATGAACCAAACATATTTGAAATGAGCTCAATAGAAGAATTAAACTCTACCTTTTGAAAGTCATTGGCACGTGTAGAACTGGAGAAGTCGTGACGACATTCATTAAAGGCGATTGAACTCTCGAAGTTAATGTTCTATTTCTGGTTAATTGCTTGATTTACAATTTGTGAGCAATATTATCAAAACAACAAGTTGTTCTGTTCTTTAATGGCAAAATGCATTCGTGAACCGTTGCAATTTTTCCTATGGATTTAAGCTTATATCAAAAAGTAAATGCCACGCATAATACAGGAAAAACTCGCAGCACGTTTTTTAACTTGTATAGGGTTGTTTAAACTGCTGCAAATAGACGCGTGACACCCAAATCATAAAAACAATCGACGCTCGTAGTCACGCCCCGTGTCCTCCGGTAATAAACTGTTTATTTCCGAACCACGAAATATTTGTCAATATTGCAAAAGATTTCCCAGATTGCCGCTTCAATGGGGATGGCAACTGTAAAACTAATGACGCAAGGAAACATAGTAATTCTAAGAAAGGTCAGCAAAATCTGGTAATTTAATTAAATAATTCAAAATAGTTTGACCTCATCAAATTAAAATCAAAGCATTTATTTCAAGTAGGCCAGTTACAGTCGCTTTTGAATTGTCGAAACAAAGATGAAAATTAAATGTAGCTACAGTCCCAGTCACAATACATAAAAACTGTGAAAGTACTGTAGATTAAACAAATTAAAGAGGTTACATATTTTAATTTTACTTACATCGCTAGTTTCGATTTAGGAATTATGATTCCTTGCACGTAACTACATAAATTTCATAGTTTTGCAAAAAATCCTTGTACGTAACCATGGTTTCGTACAAAGAAAAATAATTCCTCAATCTAAACTAGTTACGTGCAAGGAAAAATAATTCCTTCATCGAAACTAGTTACGAAACTATGGTTTCGTAGACGGCCGAAGCCAGTTGCCCATTCCCTAGCGTAGATCATCGTAGTCAGTAACCCAAAAAGTCTGACATCCAGTCTTTCGGGACAGGTATTATGTTACCTAGTACTGGGTTGTGGAGGTCAGACAGGTCGCTCCATGTAAATACTGGTGCTGGATGATGATGAGTTTGACCTCTTGGGTCAGATTGAGACCATGCGCTATGTAGAATTTAGCTTTTAACGGTCCCCGATAATTTATTAACTCGAGCTATCGCAGTTAGACATAGGGCTCTCCGAAGCTGCGGTACAACATTTTGGCCTAAACGTCCCGCATCCTGTCTCATTCAGCCACTTTTTTAAGCTAGTCGGTCCATCTAGTTGGGGCGTCCCATAGATAATACACTATACAGGGTGAATTTTAATTAATGCGACAAAATGAAATTGGAGCTTCAGTTACAGTAACATAGTAATTATGAACTGTTTTTTCTACAATCTAAATCGTTAAAAAAATTACGCGATTATCGTTTTCAAAAGGTCCATTGATGTTATTATCTTTATTTAAGTACGAATTATCGGTATTCCATAAATATGCAAAATAAATAAGAAAAATTAAGGCTAAATTAGGTAAATGACCGCTATATTGAGCACTGCGATGAGTCGGACGAGATTTTTTGATACTTTTATTATTTTAACGGTTTTCGTTACACTGATCAATTATTTTTTAATTTTATATTTGATATTTTATACATTTTCTAAACAACACGTATTATTGTATATTTAACTTTGTCGCATTTATTCAATTTCACCCTGTATAATACAAGATAGATGTGCAACACTGGTTTTCGTTTTTGAAACTGTGTACCTCAACTGTTAGATGGCACTGTTAGTTTCTGTTCAACCAAATAAATACAAAAAGTAATTCTTGACTACGGATTCGAACTTGGGAACTATTATTCACAAGGCAACCGCTGTCAAGTTACACTGACAAGTTGTTCAAAATAGCTGTTCTGTTTATGACAGTTGTAAAACAGTCAAACAGTTGAAAAGTTTGTGTTCTCAAACACACAGATGGCAGCACTATCTATGAAAATTTTGTTTGACGCCAATGTATGGAAGTTTCACCCCCCTGGTCCGAAGCTTCGATCATCACATTGTCTTCATTCAAATCTCCAAGCTGAGACATCGAAAGAAACCGTCTACAAAGCATCTCACACAAAGATCGCACTCCAAATAATATATGAGGTGATTTTGTTTACTAAAACGCAAACTCTTTGTTTTTAAAACGGCAACCTTATTCCAAGTACTTACTGGCGGCGCTTACAGCCGGCCCTAAGCCGGATATTGCCTCGGTTGTGCTTGATTTCTTATTAATATCCCCATCTGAGAAAAGAGAAGATTATTGTGGTTCATTTCTATAAAATTTTATCAAGTTTTAAATGAAATAGCAAGGCTCATCGACAGCTGTTGCTTTTAGAAATGAGGAGAGAAATGGTTATGTTGATAATAAACAGGGAAGGAAATTGACGTTTTATTTTTTTATTAATATTTGCTTCATTATTTTCGGTTATTGACATTGAAAAGCTATTTCTATTAAGTAGCTTAGCTTTATATCTTCGGTTGAAAATTGTTTCTAGATGACTAGTACATTAATTAGAAACGATCTTACACAATACAAGCTGTGCCGCAATTATAGTCTTCCGTAAGATTTTCTAATTCTTCAGGCGGAGGGTTTCAGAAAACCATCGGAAAGACGTTGATAAAATTTTTGTTGAAGACATTTTTATAAAGGCGAACTCTCGTGTTTTCGATTGTTTAAAGGTACTTATAATTGTTTCAAATCGAATCATTTACTCAACAGGAATAAAAGTAGTGAAGCTTACCAGACTTTTTAATATTAAAACAAAAGCAACCATTTTGAATCATATTAACATCTGCTGATGATACAATTTATTATGACATGCTTACTAAACCTGCATTAGGGTCGTCCTCCATTTGGAATTGGTATCTCGCTTTGAATCCTTGGCCTGGAATGTTGGAGTTGGCCGTGAATTGTATCAACAAGTCTGGTCCCGTTGAAAGTATCTCATAACCTGAAGAAAAAATGAATACTATGTAACTGTTTGCCAACTTAGGCAAGAAAAATAAATATTCAAATTATTACGATTTCTGTAGATAAAAGATGTAAATAAACAAGGTTGAATTCAATTATTCAGCGAAACTCCATACTTTTCCGGTATCGCTAGCTAAACTTGAGAAAACTTATCAACTAACTGAAATTAAAATTAATGTTTTTAACTTTGACTATGTTAAAGACCCCTAGTTTTGTAGTAAGTTCATTCAGTGCTATCAACCGGCATCCAGACTGTAGCTGCTACTGAGAAATTCTTGATGAAAAGCTCAATAACACTATTTTGCCTGACCCTGGATTCGAACCTGTGCTATTCGTGCTCAACAATCGCAATTACGACCACAAGAGCAACGTTGCAGTTGCTATGAACATGTTTGCGGAATTTTGCTAGCTAATTTAATTTTACCCCGTACGTTTTATTTTTCTGCTACATAAATATCAGTACCTCAAAAACAGATATATTCATCTTCAACCCACACATCACCAAGATACTAAAAACACAGTAAAAGAAATCAAGATCCTTTCACAGAAAACTAGTGATTCGTACCTACGACTTCGTTACAAAGCATCGCTAGAACCGGCGCCGCTGAAGTCCGTCCATCGAACACTTTTATTATGTCAGCTCGATTGAGGCAACTGAAAAGTGGGAAAGTTATAACACCAAAAGGCAAAAGACGTATTACTTACCATAGAATAGACAGTGTACAGAAAGTCGGCTAAATTAAAAAAAAAGCGAAGCACAGGCAGACATAGAAGCACATCACGTACAGCGAGTGCAATGTTCGAAACTCGAATTTCATAAGCTTGGTATAATCATTTTGGATTTTCCCACTACTCTCTGTGTAAACGAGGGGGTCGTTATCTCCACGGCGCGGCCCTAATGCGGATTGATAGATGTCACATGACTGTCTTCGATTATTTAGTACCAGGATTTTTTAAAGTTTCCTGACGATTATTTCCAATACCGTCAGATTTAAAACTTGTGAGTAGCCTTTACCAGTAGGCCACCACTGCTCCCATAATTTTGTACGCGCCCATGTGTGTGCCTGCTATTTGCCCGTAATATAGAATGGGCCTTCTGTTTCTGTATATTCTGTGGTTATACTAGAGAAGTGAACTTCTAAATACCTCTCGTCGCCTTTCTGAAGGAACGACTCTTCGAAAACTAACTTGATCCGCTCGTTGTGCCTAAAACAGTAAGAATGCCGAGTATTATTCCCGTTTTCAGTAACAATGGCTGACATCTAAGTCAATGCCTGAATAAAAGTGGGTTTTTGGATTATTAACCATCGGCGTCGAGCGGAGTGTTTAGAATCCGACAGCGAGCTTTGAGTTAGGTGTCGGCCATTGTAATTGAAAACGGGTGATAAAATATTTAAAAATATTAGGGAATTAATAATTCCGACTTTGAAGAAAAGTTTTGTAAACTGTTCATTGGAAATAGTGAAGTTAATTTGAGCAGATTATCTTTAAGAAGATAAGATTCTATTGATTTGGTTTACAGAATCTTAGTATAATAAAAAAGTAATAAGAGGAAGCTTAAAAGTTGCACCCGTTACGGCGAAGTTGAAAAGGAATTGTCTGTAACTAATAGAGTTTGAATATAAATGTTAATTGATGGAGAAAGAGATAGAACCGAAGAAAAAAGGTTGAATTGTGTGTGGAATGATTATGAAAAAAAAAGGAGTTAATGATAGCGTGACGACTGACAGGAGAAAATCGAAGAAAAAATAAAGTCCAAGTCATGGGGCACGGATACGAAGATGAGTAAGAAGAAGAATAATTTATTCATCTCATGACCTTTCCGCCCCTGCCTCATGTCACATGTATCCATGGAGATCCCAAACTCAACATAACCTTAACAGAACTATCTAAGGAACAAAATAATGATGAGTATGATAATAAAATTCAACAAATATCTCCCAACTGCATAAACTTAACACTCACCTCGCGCTAAAGTGATAAGTACATCTCACGTTGCTAGGATAACTTGACGGATATCTGGGGCTATACAACCTTCCATGAGCGGGCCTATTCAGCTGCGAATGGAAGACATAATCACACCACGTCTCAGCCACTTGTACACCGTCTGTCTCGAAATTTCCTAGGAAAGGATACAAGTTTTATAAATTGGAAAACTTTAGAAATCGATGAATGGAAGTCGATCTGTTACGTGAGCGAAATGTTTGTTTGTTTCGTGTTTTGTGTTGGGTTAAGTTTTCTGTACGTATTTTTTGAGAGAGTTATCTTGTTTACGAATAGAATGGAACTGTATTGTCTGTGGTAATGGTTTACTATTCATCATCATCTGTCTATAGCCTGTCCCTTACTAACTAGTCTACCCGTATGCATCTGAATCATATCTGAATCGTATATATACTGAATACTAGTATTTTATATGGGGCAACTGCAGAACACATACACGCATTTATGGGTAACACAATATCCTTCGGTAAGACTGTCCACTTGCTGTCGACCTGTCTGAAATATTTCAGTGAAAAAGGTTTACTACCACAGTGGATTATTTAATAAAGACTTTAGGACTACATCTATTGCTTCATCGGCTCTTACACCAACAATAAATATTTTTCAAGCTTCAATAATAAAGCCACATACATTTTTCATGAAATTCATAAGCCCTTCGAATCTTCTGTCATTCGTTTCCCAAATACCAACATCACTCAAGCCATTGTAGCTTTAACGAAATTAATTGATATATTTAAGGTAACCAAACGAGACACTGATTTGATCAGACAGAGATGGACAACCAAGGACGAGAGAAATTTACTATAATAAGAATTAATGACCACAAAGTTAAAAAGTTTATGGATGGAGTAAACGAAGTTAGGAACAAAATGAGACGTTTATTAACGAATATTTTTGTTCCATGGTACAGTGGAAAGTTTTAAGTGATTTCATTGTTTGATTCTTTATTGATTAGAGAGTTTTCTGACTTGGTTTTTATTTCCCATTTTGTTTGAGAGAAGCTATTTATTTAATGGAATTTGTACTTTTATTCTTGAAGTTTCATTTAAGTTACGAACAATTAATAATTAACATTAAATTAATCGTTACAAAAACAACAAGATCCTACATAATCTAGCTATTCCTTGAATTGTGTCATACCAACTTCATATTTTAATTGGTATTCAATAAAACAGGACTTACTTCTATCTATAAACCTGTAGTTCCCAACGAAGCCAGTGGCATTGGTTGCTTTGGCTCCTGTATGCAGTTCCAGGACTAGCAGCGGTCCATGGGAGTACAGAGCTGGTGGTGCATCAGCTCGACTGCCGCAGAGAACTCTGGACCAGGCGGAGTACTCGTTGACACCGGGTGGCCCTGGACCGTGGACGCCACCTTCGGAGTATACCTTCAGGTAGTCGCCTCGTATGCATCTGTGTAAAGAAAATAGTTGTTTAATAAAAAGATTGTCAGCCTATACAACGTGTAACGATAAACGTGCAAAACCTAAAAAAAGTTTCATCAGAATCACGAGCAGAATCAATTGAACCATTTTTTAATACAGGTCACATTTAAAAAAAAAAAATAACATTAAAAATGCTGTTCTATTTATTAATAGGTCAAGTCATCACGTGCGCAAACCCACAAAAATTGGTAAACAAACAAACACAAATGGTTGTCGTCCAATTTATAATTTCTCATACGTGGGATAATAATAGTTATTGCCAGTAAAACTAAAACAGCGCCTAAAGCTTTTAATTTTTTTTATTGTTTTTTTTTTATTTTTCTCAGAATTAGGTTAATTGAATTGTTGTAAATGTAAACTATTTTATACCTTTTAAACCTCTCTGATAAGTTATAGAAGAAAATACTGGTTTGAAAGGTAACATTACTAAAGATATAATTATAACATCACTTTTAAACCAGTATTTTCTTCTTTAACTTATCAGAGAGGTTTAATAGGTATAAAATAGTTAAGAAAATACTGGTTTAAAAGTGATGTTATAAGTCTATCTTTAGTAATGTCACCTTTCAAATATTTTTTTCACAACAGCTATAAGTCTAAGTCAACTATTGCAAGCATCATGATCGCGGGATAATTTTCGTCCCACCCGCATTCCACCTCTTCAGTATTCCCGCGATCATGATACTTGCAACAGCGTCGAAATATCGGGTGCTCGAAAAACCTAAGGAAAATCACAGATATAATCCCGTAAGTACTTTAAGCATAGACTTTAAGTCTAAAACAGTTACTGTTCGTAATTCGGGACCGCTACCACTAAATATTAAACCAATTTTATTTGATCCTGTTATAGGTAAAATTGAAATTACAGCAAGAGTATATAAGTAAAACTTTTCATTTGGATACTCCAAATAGAATTATTACAAGCTCCCTTTTATTCTCATCAAGATATTTAACACGCATCAAGACTCTCAACATTAATATAACATTTAACAATACAACTTCACTGTAAAGAAAAGTAAGAATTTCGTAATAATTATATTTGAACTCTCCCACAATAGATATCAAGTTCTCAAAGACTAATTGCTCAAAGAGAATTCATACATTATGAAACAGTAATACAGGGATTCATTCATTAGAACCCCTTGATGAATGCAGGTCATGTGGAAAACTACAGACAAATGATACACATTACCAGGAATGCCTCCAGCAGTTAAAAGGTTGAGGTTAAACTGGAAGATAAACAACTAGTTTTGCCTTATGACCCCGGTTAGTTTCGGCTATACTTAAACTTTGACCTACTATTGTGTGCTATTTGCTGACATACGAAACAACACCAACTGTAATGAGTTGTGTTACTAGCTTAGCTATTTTTGTCAAACGAAAAATTGCAATTTTATATCAAAACGGCTCGGTTGAAATTAATGATCCATTAATATTTTGATAAAGATAAGAAGATAGAGATTTTGTATCGAAAACCACAACATCACGCCTGTTATCGAAGGATAAGGCAGAGGTGTTCCTAATTCCGACAATAATGTTAAGTTCCATATAACTGAGAGCGATCCTATTGCTATCAGCCGGGCACAGATCTGACTATGGAGCTGCTACTGAGAAATTCATGGGAGTAAAACCCATTCAAAATTGGTCCTATTCGGGAATCGAACCCAGTTGCAATACGACCACGAGACCAAAGAGGCATTCAAAAACCCTGATCAGAAAACTTCTATAATACAATTTAACATCATTAATAAACCACAATTTCCCAAAACCCGATAAGTGCTAAGTTTATATTTCAAAGTGTCAGAAAATCGACTCGCCCCAACCCTTTTAAGCTAGGTAGACAGCTGTGGACTCTGTCGCCATAAGCCTAATATAATCCCTGAGTACCTACCCTACACTACACTTAGGTAGGGTGTCCTATTTTTAACCCCGGATCACACGGGTAAAGCTTACAAATTGCGTTAGGTACCATATCCGCTAGATTTTGCAGTCACTTAGTGCGGGGAAAATGTCATTACTTTCAGAGAGGCGGTGCAACTTTTAACATAAAACTTACACTAATACACTATGACTGGACACTTTTAGCCACTAAAGCGTTTAGTACTTGGTAAAACATGGTTAACTCCGCTAAAATCCTGTACATTGTATGGAGTTAGATGCTTTTGCTCGTGGCTACGACTTCTTATGGCCATTTTGCTGGTAGTACACGACTTTCATGGACGTTGTTGGGAAGTAAAACTACCTGTATGTGTTAACAAGTTACATAAGGCTTTGCTAAGAGTCACTAAACAAGTAGCTACTACTACAAGCTCAGGATTTTAATGCTTTTATAAGACAGCTTCCACCTATACTGATGACTTTGGGCTTAAAAGTAAATTTTCCATTAAAACCCATGAATAAGAAATATGAATGAGTTTTACAATTGGTGCGCAAGTAAAGATTGTCATCATTATCATCATCATTTCAACCATAAGACGTCCACTGCTGGACACAGTGCACTAGTACCTCCTCCAAATGTCGCTACATTGACCGGTCCCGTGCGACTCGCGTCAAAGATTGTTAAATTGTAAATAACAGTTCTAACAGAAATCGAGTTGTGGCGCTCAAATGGAGTTGGGCAGGACACCTAACAAGGCGCGTTGCAGGCAGGTCGAGTAAAGCTGTGACCAAGTGGCGTCCAAGGAGTGTAAAGATCTGGTCGTAAAGCGGCGAGATGGGCAGACAAAATTTATGCCATTGCGGGAATATTCTGGATTGAGCTGGCACAAGAAGGTGGAGCTTGGCACAAGCAAAGAATGCCTATACCCAATCGGTGAAGTGGACTGTGGATGGTAATGATGAAATCACATAAAGGTAATGATGAATTCTAACGGTATCAAAAAGTCTTCATTTATGCATTATGTTTAGCCAAAGGATAACAAAATGAATATCGGTATCAAAGTGTCGCTGAAGCCCGAGGTTCGAGTCGAAACATTTGTTTGAAGCCATAGTTTTAATGAATTTAGTTTTCGATATCCCGTTCAAAATTTGTATTTCAAAATTTGTGCTACATTTTACTATATTTGTTCGTATTCTGTAGAGACCTTCTAATTGTTTCGTAATTAAATGTGTACCGTTGTTTGTTGTTGATTGGGGTAAGTGGTAAACATAGGGTCTCTCTAGGGAGAAACAAAATTAGTTACCTCGTCTTAGTTACAGCTTATTTGTTCTGACGGTTTAAGAAAGTTTACACTTATCTTTAACAAAATGATTATAGGGGGAATGACATAACATTAAGAAATCAGTTGGGAAAGCTCATCTTATAAGAAAAAGAAAAGAAGAAGAAGGAAAAGGAAGTTTTTGATGTCTTTTTATTGTTTGTTGTTAGTTATTTATTTGTTTTAGTCAGCCCATGTAGTCCCACTCCTGGGCAAAGGCCACTACTTCCACCTCTCACGATAGCGTGCTTTTTCTCGCCAATTCGTGAGGAAGTCATCCAAGACGTCCCATATCTTTTCCTCGTTTAGTTTTTTTTATAGTTTATTTAATAATTTAGTACAGCAAATAAGTATTATCTTATAGGCTCATTGTAGAGGTCCTTTTATTCCCACTATGTAAAGATTATTTGAAGCAGTTTGAAATCGTTCAGTTTTGTTTTACACATTCCATGTTTTCATAATCAGCGAAATCTTTACAGACAGTTGTATGGTAGTGCGACAATAAATTAAAAGTTATTTCACAAGAGAAGTCACTTTTGAATTTTATAAATGTTTACATTTCATTGTTCGTGACGCGGTCAGTATTTGGTTTTTATTTCGTTTTCAGAACACCAATCAACGAAAAACGGTTCACGATACTTACAATAAAAAACACTCTCATAATAGAAATTAAAACGTTACAGGCCTGATATTATAAAAAAAAAACAAAGCCGACATCCGAAACGAAGCGCTTCCGCGCCGCCATTTTTGTTAATTAACGAAAAAATTCAAATCGAAAATTCAATTTGCGGTTTTGTTCCGTATCTGTTTACAACACTTTTTTATTTATTGTTGAATAAATCAACGTGTCATGGTCTAACAAGCGAGCATTGTTGAATTAAGGTGGATGCGTTTATCTTTGAATATTATTTGGTC
Organism: Xestia c-nigrum; assembly: GCA_916618015.1. Classification (NCBI taxonomy): domain Eukaryota; kingdom Metazoa; phylum Arthropoda; class Insecta; order Lepidoptera; family Noctuidae; genus Xestia; species Xestia c-nigrum. The sequence goes on along the minus strand of OU745247.1, from coordinate 19,634,281 downwards.
GAGGAGTAATGACATAATTTCTTTTTTCTCGTATCGATGTTTAAATGACCGCCAAAAACATCATAATTATGAGAGGGGTAATGCTCAACATAGACGACTTTTACTTAGAGAGCAATAAATCTGCTTTTACCTATTTATATAGTTGAGTTCAAATATCAGCTGTTTTTATCTTGTAATACAAGGTTGATTGACAGAAATTAGATTCTCAGAACTTAGGAAATATCATAGTTCGCGTTTGCTTTTTCGCAATTATGTTGGGGTAGGCTTACACCATGCAGCTGTTGCTAATTATTGTATACTCTAAGTCCGATCTGTTTTCTTTTAGTTACATACTCATTTATTCAAATATCGCTGTATTGGCTTCCGTACGTTTTTCACAGGTGACCACTGAAAACCAGCGCTGTTCTGAGGGTTCCCCATAGCACAGCATCATGCTGAGTGGTAAACCTATTTGTCGCACTCACGGCGCGGCGTGCAGTTTTTATTTTATTTTTTGTCCGTGTGGTCTTACAATTATGTTAATGTTGCTGTGTTAATTTTCGGTATAAGTTTAAGTGTTTGTGTTTGTATTATTGCGTTCTATGTTTACCTTATTATTATTGTATGCACGTCATGACTTTGCGACGAATAAACATTTTTTTCTTTCATTCTTTCTTTTCTGTAGACCAGTATTTTACATGGAGCGGCAAACTTAGGAAATAACATCTGAAATTAATCTCCTAGTGGATTAAACATTAAAATAATTCAGTTAGGTCTGTAAGTGCCTAATAGACTAGTTTGATTTTCTTGCAAAAATAAACAAATTTCCCTTTACCAGTCAAAGTTCGCAACCATTCACCTTTATCAAAATAGCTGCGATGAAAAACAAACCGACCGAAGTAGAAGTTAATTTGAGGCCCGCATTCGGACGAAAAACATCGAAACAGTACCATGTCGTTGTATGTTCAACACGAGGTTTAATCTCATAACACGGCGGACACAAATGAGTTTTTTTTTATCTCCTTTCGGTTCAGTATTTAATTATAACGGTTGGCGTGACGCTGCGTGACATCATTTTGGTACTTATATGCTTTTACACTGGACTTTGATTTCGTTTATGATGTGGAAATGTGTGATTATTAAGCATAAACCTAAATAGCAAGGCGCGGTGATGAAATCAAATCATTTAACTTCATAGGCCCAAGTGGGCAGCTGGCATAAAACGTTGACAAAAAGTACACGGTTTGGGTTGATCGTCCTATGGAGAAGAAACGGCAAGAAACTCGATGGTTCCACGACATGATGGCAGGTGGAGAAAAGCTTTGACCAAGTGGCATCCAAGGATTAAAAAAAAGTTGGTCGTCTGGCGGCGAGATGGGTCCTGGATGAGCCTGGCACAGAAACTTGGAGCTTGGCACAAGCAAAACAAGCTTATACCCAGCAGTGAAGGGTGAAGTCGATCTGTGCATTATGATACCTAATCATTTTTAACCCCCGACGCAAAAACGACGGGGTGTTATGTGAATGTGAGTCTGTGGCATCGTAGCACCCGAACAGATGAACCGATAAGGATTTTTTTTTTGTTTGGATGGTAAATTAGTCGAGAGTGTTCTTAGATATGTCTGATAAAACACAGTCCAAGATGGCCGCCACCACAAAATGGCGGATTACATATTTATTCAACAACTCCCTCGATATGGGTATCAAATAAAAGGGCTTGTATACACTATGATAAATTAAAAATACAAGATGGCCGCCAGCACAAAAAACTTTTACCTCCATTATGTCGGGGGTTTTTAATTTATTTAATTTAATTGTACTTGTTATTGATGATAACTATTTAGGTCGAGGTTCACCAATGAAAATGAACCATCTAATCTGCGTTCAAGAACTGTCAGTGTCAATATTCAACTCCATGGCATCGCTGATAAGACCTGTTGTTGACCGTGGTTTCGATGAGCTGATCGCATTCAGTATGTTGGTGACATTCACCCTTAAGCCTGTAGGTTTCAATACTAAACGTGAGTTTCTAATGAAAACTAATATAATGCACATTTGAGGACACCTTGTGCCAAAGTATGTATAGTTTGACAGTTTCAAACCAAGTACTTGAATTCTGGTATTACATCTCGGTGTTGTAAATCAGTTCTAGTATTGAAATTCTTCCATTATTGCAAGCTCAGTTTTAGTCACGCGACGGTGGCTTATAGCTACTAGTTCTAACGTAGAACTGTGTAGTAGAACTAGTGGGAATGATCCTCTCTTAATCCAGCAATTTGTCGTATCTATGTGAAATAGAAAATCATAAGACAAATCGGTATAAAACAACATAAGGCAACTCTTGGGACATTATACTTTTTATTATTTCAGACCCCATAATTCACAGAACACGTGTCTTGTCCTAATAAAAAACTCACATTGTAACTTTTCAACTATCTTTACTCTTTTATCTCTTACCAAAGTACCTGCAAAGTGGGTATTAACCTCTCTATGAAAATCAAGGGGGTAAACTTTTATACAGCGCTACTTTTCATATAAACTTGACAGTGACAAAGTTACTGTGAACAAATCATTATTCTTTATGACTGAAATTTACATTGCGAACGCTCGCGGGAGCTAGTAATCTGAACTGTGATTGTTGAGTTTCATGACTGTGTCATACGGATGCACAGGTATAAAAATGTTTATAGTGACGATCAAGTTAGAAGATTTTCTGAAAGGAAATACTGTTATAAGAGTATGTAGATAGCTGCTGAATTTGATGGGTTCTAATTTAGAATAGAAGGTTTTTGTTCTTAAGAATGTTGTGTAGAAAACATGCAACAGACCCTAGGTCTAATAATGAACTCGTACCCGTTGTTCTTCACTCCAGAAGAACCCTTTCATTTGGCCAAATCAAAATCAAAGCATTTATTTCAAGTAGGCCAGTTACAGGCGCTTTTGAATTGTCGAAACAAAAATGAACATTAAATGTAGCTACAGTCCCAGTCACAAGACATAACAACTGTGAAAGTACTGTAGTTGCCCATTCCCTAGCGTAGATCTCTATGGAGAAGAACGGGCAAGAAACTCCATGCACACTCTTTTAAATCATAATGTTGTTACAAAATCTTGGTTACATCATTCCTGTTGAGATGGTGAGATTGTCATGGTTGAGATGGTCAAAACATTGTTGGTTTGACCATCTCAACCATGACATAAAATGCAAGGGAAGACCCCGAATTCCTGGGTGACATAACATAAAACAACCAAAGTAACATAACATCACGCCTGTATACCCAAAGGGTTAGGCAGATGTGTATTTAAAAGTACACGCACATTTCGGCAGTTATGTTTTAAGTCCTATATAATAAGGGGCGAGTTAATTGCCATCAATTGCTACTGAGAATTTCCAATAACACTGCTCGACTTGAAAATCGAACCCAGGTCGACCATGACCAAAGATTTTGAAGAATTACTTCTGCTTGTAAGAAAAAGGATAGTACTGCTACCCATCAACTCAACTAAAAAAACTGTTTTAGGCTTTCACGGTTTAAAACTAAACATATATTGTCACTTACGGGATATCTTCCGTGATTATTTGTTATTTTGAGCTCCCGATATTTCGACGCTGTTGCAAGCGCCATGATCGCGGGTTGACTGGAGCAGCCGGCATCATACAAAAAAACTCCAAAAAACTTGGTGATACTGTGAGTGCGTTTTGTCGTGACTTAGTGTCGAGTTCCAATAGTGCGCGTAGCAAAAGACAAAGAAAGAGGGTTGACAGATTTGTCTGCTCGTAACAATTTAATTTCCATCCACCCGCATACTCCAGTCAACCCGCGATCATGGCGCTTGCAACAGCGTCGAAATATCGGGAGCTCAAAATAACAAATAATCACGGAAGATATCCCGTAAGTGACAATATAAGTTTAAAAACACTGTTAAATAAAGAACACTGGTGTCGATTCTGTTGTGCACCAACTAAATTTAATTTAGGCTATTGCTATCTTTTATTAAAAGGCAGTGCGAGAAAAGGACGGCTATAGCTATGAACTAAGTTAGAGATGCCAAACTAGTTTATGCCTTGCGCTTCACCATGTTTTTAGTCGACATGTTTTACGTGAACCCTTCATTTGTATGGAAATATTAGTTCAAATTAAATTTGACAGCTCTAAATAACGTCCGTCTCTGTCTCGTTTTATTAGAGAGAAAAAGATAGCAATAGAATAAATTAAGTTTAGTTTGTGCACAACAGAATCGACACCAGTACCCAACTACCCACAAAAATGATCCGAAAAAACATTAGGGAAGAAAAAAGAATTGGAAGGTGATATGACGAGCTTAATGGCGTAAGGATTTCTTTGTTCAGTTTTGGCCAAATTCCACTTTCGACGGTGAGAGGGCGGAAACGTAATCATTTTCCGTCAGATTATATCCTAATACCCCGCAAGATATAAAATGGGAAAATTAAATGGAGGTAAGAAAGAAAATTTGAGGTTTATAAGAGCAAACATTATTTTAATGTTGACTGAAAAGGGAAAAAATCACATCTCGTTTGGTTTAGAAAGACGGTGACGACGCGACAGTGGGATATATTTGATGGGAATATTAACCATGGATGCATAACGCTTCACCTTAGTTTTTGGAGAACTGAACCATCATAAATTTATGTATTGTAATGTTTGTGTTTACTAAGGTATTGTGTGTTGAAATTAACATCTTGTTTAAGAGCCCTCTTACAGTCCACTAGCGCCGCCAATCGAAAAAATGTCATAACTCGTAAATAGAATCAAAAATACAAAATATGTTCTATTATTACTGTGGAAAAGGCAATAACGTAATTGTATAACACCTTCTCAACACTTGAAATATAGCTGTTTAGCTAAATCGTGCATTCAAAACATAAACGGCCGTTTTTGTTACAAATGCACGATTTAGCTAAACAGCTATATTTCAAGTGGTGACAATGTGTTATAAAATTACGTTATTGCCTTTTCTACAGTAATAATAGACTACATTTTGTATTTTTGATTCTATTTACGAGTTATGACATTTTTTCGATTGGCGGCGCTAGTGGACTGTAAGAGGGCTCTTAATTAATGTTTGCATGCCATTTTTATGACGTAAGTAATGTATATTGCACTATATATATTGTTACTTTTACTATCTTTTACACCACATTTACCGCAAATACCTACATAATTTTGACTTTGAAAAAAAAACAAATAGGTAAGTAACTTAAAGCGTTCCAAATATTACAGGACTTTTAAAGGAACAGCGAAATGTTAAACTTTTAGTGCACCCGGAGATAGCAATATTTTTTGTTATTTTTTATCGATTTAATTAATATGTTCGGTTGTACTTATGTATATTTTGAAAATTTATATTGTATTATTATTAAGTTTATAAAATAGGTTCAGTTATGATGAGACTGACTTATCTTCTTGTAGTCAATAGGCTTTTATCCTCTTAGGCAAGTTTAAATGTAAAATTCAAAAATAAAAAAGAAGAACGGCTACATATAAAATAAACTCTAATCAGAAATGGTCATTCACTGCCAGGCTTTTTCTCAAGAGCATAGGTTGGGGTCGGCTTCCAGTACAACTAGAGGCAGGTGATTACCATCTTAGTTCACAGAGACGTCCTGCCTTCTTATTTGACCGACAAAACCAATTATAAAATAACTAGCTGACCCGCGCAACTTTGTCTGCGTCACATAAGAGAGAAAAACAAAAGGGAAAAATATCACCGTTTTTGCAACATTTTTAATTCCTGCTCCGCTCCTAATAATTGTAGCGTGTTAAATGGACTATCCAACACAAAAACATTTTTTCAATTCGAACCAGTAGTTCCTGAGATTAGCGCGTTCAACCAAACAAACAAACAAACTCTTCTGCTTTATAATATTTGTATAGATAGGGTTACAGCTTCAAAATATTTATTCAGAAGTTGGTAAATAAAAATGATAATACCTAAATATTTCAAATTTCAAGTTCACTAGGTGCCCTTGAACTGTTGCGAAGCAATTTCATGAAACAATTTAATAACATTCATTTCACAAACGTTCATGAAACGTGTCTCGTAAATTAACACATTACGTGTGTCATCACGATTCTCAGGAGTAATGTCTTGGTTTTTGCCAAGTCTAGCACTTTGTAGCCAATATCAAGCATAAGCGCCGAAAAAAACTAAATTATGACGTGAAAATTTTCAAAAATAACCATCGCGATTGCTCAAATTAATTACCAATATTTAAATTTTACTTCATTATCATCCGGTTTCGGTAATGAAAACTCACATCCCAAGAGAGACGATCCGAAGCACTGATGTGGAAATGGAATCAGCAAAAATGTGTCAATTTGCAATATTATTTTGGCAACACCGACGTCTCTTAATTTGTTTGCTACAATAATTTTATTCTCGATGTATTAAACGAATTGCATTTCTTTTTACACATCGAATTTACTTTTGTTAACATAACTCTTTTGATTGGATGGAGAATCAATCCGAATAGTAGTAGTAGTAGTAATAGTAGTAGTAGTATTTTATATGTCCTTGTAGTTTATCGTAGTTTTAATAAAATTATTCGTGAAGTTTCAGGAATGACACCTACCACTGCTTGTCTCTGCATCACCTAAAGGTTGACTGGTAGAGAATGCCATTGGCATTAAGTCCGCCTCTGTACTTTGTGCTTGAAGTGTTAAATAAATAAATAAATAAATAGTCTACATTTTAAATTGGTTCTTATAGTTTGTCAAGCAATGCAGTACCTATCAATACTTTTTTAAACGATAGCTTTTACGCGCTGCGTCGTTCGTGTGGAATTTGGAATTGATCACACTGGAGAAAAAAGGGGTAAAAAGTATCCTATACCGAAGTCATACTTTGTGCCATCCAATTTTACCGACAGATTTCGGTTGTCAAAAGGTGACAGACATACAGAGTGACAGATTTGTCTACCACATTTGTCATAAATAAAAGCATGGATATTCATCGAGCTATATTGGATATTACTTTGATTGGATGGAGAATCAATCCATGTAGTCTACAATTTAAATTGGCTTATCTTATTTGCTGTCAAACAACACAGTATAAAGCATTTATTATTCATTTTTGCTGTCCCACAAATTATACTGCCAACAGCTTAACATGACAACATGGCGTTCAACATAACCATTTTCTGGCATTGAACCGGTCGTATAAGCATTGTTTGAGAATTCATACGTACAACTGTTGTCCTATTCAGCACATTATGCACTAGGTCCGTTACTTTATGTCATTGCACAATGAAAGATACAATGTTCATTGTTCGTGTTCTCTTTTGTAAGTAATTTATGGCTGCAACCTCGTAGCGGCTACGTCATCAGAACTGTAAATACTTCATACGATTGTAGGTAAAACTTATCTATCAATCTTCATTCTGAGAACAGGGTCAATTGCAAGAGTATGTCTGCTAAAATGTAGAAAATAGTTTGAAATTGGGACTTCCATGAATGGCTTCTGATTTCTACAAGATGCTTGGATATAATAAAGGGTGTAAAACACCGCTTCACGAAGCCGAAAGGCACTTGTTTTCCCCATCATCGCGTTTCTTTTTTTGTTCTACACCATGTCTGGGAACCTTCTAGTTACGGAGATATGGGGGGTCAAAGTTACAACTTTTTGACAAGTTTTTTTTAAAATACACGTTTTTTTTAAGGTTTTAACTTTTAACACCTCCAGGACCCCCGTACTATTCAATCCATCCATCAGCACAGTGTTTTAAGTGCGTTACATTGAGTTCTACCACAAAACATGATTTATAACCTCAAAAAAAAAGTTGTTTCCCAGCAATATTTTTTGCGTAAAGTTACTTAGTTTGATGTACAGAATGCTTGGTGGACGGCTTTGTGATGAGGTGGTTTATACCCTGTATAAGTTGAAGTTGTGAGAAACGCCAGGAGTTGCATTCAGTTGCATTCACCAAAGACAAAAACATTTGACTTGAGTTTAACAAACATGGATGAGCACAAATTGTTGTATGAACAAATTCGAGTGGACAAAGCCATTATCACAAGTCTTGCAAACATCCCAAACCCGACTGTCCAAGCACTATGATTTGTAGTTACCTATATCAGGACCCACGAAATAGGAGACCCGTCTAACATACAAAGCATACATTATTACCCCAACACATGGTCCACCATCATCGCATAACTTCATTGTCAGTGCCAATAAAGCTAGCTACCGGATTTTATGAAGGTAAACACTGATACCCGTCTTGTCCAGTCGCAGCTTCCTACAAATTTACGAGATCATACGTCATATCGATAGTCGGTTCCGGGTTCAGTATTCCAAAGCCCCCGATATATATTCATGGAGTATTTACTACCATAGTTGTTATATTGTTGCCGGTAGGTGTAAGTAATTGGGGTTCGGATTACTACACACGCGTTGTTGCGTCATACATTGTTGCTTCGTTGATTGGAAGTGGGATAATGTATTGGTGATTATGTTTCTGAACAAGCTGTGAAGGTTGGGTGGGGTGGTGGTTGCTTGGGTGTTTATGTACTCCCCCATCAATCATCAAATAATAATGCTGATGTTGATGAAGTTATTCATCCTTTAGCATAACTGTGAGTGCCCGATATTTTACTCGTACACCGTGTGGCTTACAAATCAAACTTTATGGATTTTGAATCCTTAAAAGAGTCCTTAATCCAGTAATCAAACGGACTGGTCTTAGAGAAGATCGCTTTTTCATGAATTTGCAGACATTGGCAAGAAAATAGTTCAAGGTGGCGCAGGAGATGAGTATCTGGAAGTTCATGGGGGACGCCTTTGACCAGCAGTGAGACATACAACGCTACTAAAAACTAAAAAAGGCAAAGATTAATACAAGGAATAGGAAGAGACCTTTGCCTAGGACAGAAACGGTTCAAGATACCAATAAAAAAATAACAGTAAGAAATATTTTCAGCTTGAACAGACATCCAACTTCCCAAGCAAAAAGGATGTAATCACAACACATCAAACCAGAACGAAGATGAATAGTTTCCGTACTTATTCGTGACTTCTGAAGCAAGTTTCCTAATGTAACAAATGTTATTGATTTCTTTTCCTCGTTTCTGGGCATTTGCTGAACAGCTCACAATTGACAAAACTAGTTGACGGAATCAAACAAGAAACTACATTAGGGGTTGACAGGCTGCTGTTGACGATAATAACGATAAATCTGTAAGCGAAACGTGGAAGGATGAAGGACAAACAAGGAAATCGAATCCTAAAACACAAACTTTTCCGGATTATACATACAGGGTTACTGGTAATTCGACGTATTCCTTACAGGCAAGAAATTAAGCCACTAAATGTTCTACCGAAATTCAGTGGTTTTGAGTTAGGTCGATTTTTGTTTTTTTTTATGAAAAATCCCAGATTAAATCATTCAAAGCCAATTTTAAAACGATTCACGGTGCGAATGTACTGAAAGAACACCGGCCGTACACTTGCTGATGAAATTATTAAGCGTCTACAAATGTCACCGCTATAGATACCGACGAAATAATTTACTAAGATTTATCAAATCAAGCTTAAGACTTATCGAAGACAGGGAAAAAATCGTAATAATTAAAAGCTTAATTGACTGGAATAATGATGATAAGAAATAATCATGGCTTAGTTTTTTTATTTCTGGCTTGACTTCATGATTTTTGGCTAAGCTATATTTTTAATAGTTAGAGAGCCCATGACACTAAACCTCTCGATAATACTCCCAGACGAAATATAAATAATTCGTCACGTTATTAATAAGGGAACACGAAATGGCGATGCTACAATGCAAATAACCTGGCGAACGATAAGCAAACGATTTCTGGTATGATATGACTCCCAAGTTCCGTAATTATTCCTATTCGACACAATGCATGTTCGCTGCCTCGAGTCCACCGCTACTACGTGTGTCTCACAAATGTGCGCGAACATTTTCGGTGAACACGCGCACGTTTTGCATCATGATCGTTTTGTTCATGATCACTAGAACAAGTTCACCGAAAGATACATGCGACACACTGGTAGATCCTCTTAGTCGAACAAGACGTGTAAAAATGTGTTAATTAAGTTTTAAATTAAAAGTGATAAAAAAATAGAATAATTCACGAAATTGTTTACTATGATTTTCTGCATACCTTTCACCTTTTTTACTGAATCAATTTAACATTTTTCATATTGTAGTCCATGACTTTGCAATTAGATTAATACCATTAAAATTTTAGATAGCTGATAAGACAAGGATATTTTTCTAGTATTTTGTATATCTGGCGTAGTATTATTTTTTTTCACTATACAACTTCCATTTATGATGGAATAACAAAAATTACAAAAAAAAAAAAACTGTGATTATTGCTAAAAGTATTAGTAGTATTTTTTGAACGTTTCATTATTAAAAAAGGTTTGCTGCGTCATCAACTATGATCTTAACTTAAAGGAGACATTTTTTTTTGTTCGAGGGTTAGGCCACCCACATAAATTGTAGCATTTAATAATGAAACTTACATTGATTTCTTCCTTAAAACCTCTAGATTCCAGTGGTTAAATAAGTTAAGCATTGTCTAACCGGAGTAAATGCGAAAAATCTGCAAAAACACTTACGAAAACCAAAATAAACAGAAAAACGAAATGTCAAAATAATGAAGTTGTCTGTCAATCACTAAAAAAGTTTGTTTATAACGTTCCGTGCCACGTTCATTATTTAAACCATCTATGCGATTTTAGTGTAAACCTTTAAAAATAGCATTAAACATGCTCACAGTTTAATAATGTTATATTTTTATATTCTTTCTGATTCTATAATAATTATATAGCACATGTGATTACCAGCGGGTAGGTAGACCGTATTTTTTTTAGTAAACAGAAAACGCCCCTATTCACGTAAGTATTTGCTGTCAAATGACATTAACCACAACAGGAATGATTTGACTCGCAAAAAGATATCATAACATAGCTTATTTATTATGATTTTAAGATTCCGTTTTCATTTCTACGTAATATTTCGTTTAATACCGTAGTAAAATGGTTACTTTTTTTTGGTGTTAATATGAATAATAAATGCAACGACCAGGTGGGCCCAAAAAAAACTATCTCCTTTCAGTACATTCGCACCGTATTTGTTTTAAAATTGGCTTTGAATGATTTAATCTGGGATTTTTCATAAAAAAACAAAATATCGACCTAACTCAAAAACCACTGAATTTCGGTAGAACATTTAATGGCTTAATTTCTTGCATTACAACCCTACTATAACGTTCTGTAAGGATTACGTCGAATTACCAGTAACCCTGTAGAATTAAATCCATATCAATGAAACTTTTGCTGTCGCATTTCACAGTTCATACTTTCAAAACTACCATTGCCGATTTATGATCATTAATTTATTTATTTTCTAACTTTCTCAACTTACGGCTGTTTTCTGTAACTTACTTACCTACGTATAACTGTTAGTCAATATGCCTACGTCTCGTAGCTATCGGTGTTTCTATAAACAACTTTGAATATTCTATTCGCGTCACCACCTCTCACTCGGAGAACTATAATTCATAGAAAAAACAAAGAAAGCTTTTCTGAGACGTTTTGATTCTAACGGCCCGTAGGCCAAATGTCAAACAGTTAGAGATAGCAGCCTTCCGTTATCTGTTAGTAAGTTATAGAAAATGGCCTTTACTAAAACGAATGCATTAAGTAGATACTTAACCCAATAAAAAGATCCCCATAAGGGAACCACTTAAACTCGCACTACTTTTATTTACCTCCTCTTCAGTTCAACGACAGTTCTTCACTCATTTCCTCTGAGGCAATTCTCTAAGAGTTCTGAAGGGAGATAAAAACTTGGTCGTTGTGTACGTACGCAATTATCAGATCTCGGGGTCTATTGTGAAGTCGGTTATATAAGAGCCCTCTAGGAGTCTAATAATAGGAAAGTTTCTCCGGAAGATTTTTTAAGGTTACCATTGTTTATTATATCAATATTTATTAACAAGACTCTTCGTTTTCGGGTTTTTCAGTTTTATTTTTGTCGGTTTGAATTCAGGTGACTTTGAATTTGTTTGTGAAGTTGGGAGCAGCTTGGGTAAGTACCAAATATTATGTGCCGGATTTAAATGACCACCATTTGCCTAGCCTTTTCCCAACTGTGTTGGGGTCGGCTTCCAGTGTATGCACATGCCAGTATTTTACATAGAGCAGCTGCCTATCTGACCTTCACAACCTAGTTAGTACTGCGTAACACAATACCCCTTGGTAAGACTCGTTGTCAGAGTTTGGGGCCTGACTATCTGTATCGACACGACGACAACGATGTTTTTTCCTACGCTTTTCTGTTTTTTTTTTATGCTGGATTCTGGACAGTTATTTTTTTTTCTCTGGGACTTCGTCGAGCTAAATCATTCTGGCGCTTTTTTGACAGTCACCACTGTTCAGGAGGTTTCATTGGCAGGAGAAAAGAGGAGGCAGACATCCATAAAACCCACAAGACGGCAACAAAACGGGTCATTACTTTGCTTGGAATTGAGAAAATGAATTGGGGGTATGCAGAACACATTACTCACACAATGCATGGCCAACTCATGAAGGGAAAATGGACTAAATCTGTTACAGTATATTCATATTTCAATAATCACAGTTAAAAGTGGACTTTGGGGAAATGCTAAGCACTAAATATCAATTTAGCAAGCTTAATTGCTGTTCGATAATTACACACAGCTAACGTGGACCTATTTGTAGGACTAGGGGTCTATACTTATCAATAACATTACATACATCTAGATTATTCTAGACCGAAGGATTTTTAAGTCATGGGGCTCTCCCCATTACCCAGCCTGTGAGATGACAGTAGTAGTATCCAAACAAACATCATATTTAATCCAGTGGTCGATTTCTCGGTCGGGTTTTAAGGTTTATCCAACTGAAATTTCTCAGTTCTTCACACGGAGTATAGATTTGTTCCTGAGGCCCTACTCCCGAACGCTTCGTCCGTACGGACGAATCTATTCGTCTCTATCGCGCATGTCTGCAGACGAGTGCGTGTGAGAGATGCGGATAGATCCGTCCATATGGAAGGGCCTCTGGTTGTTAGCGATAGGTTCACTCCCAACTAGTGAAGTGTGGGGAGCACTGTAGGTAAGCATACCTCTGCCATACCCTTTGGTGACTACAGGCGTAATGATGTTATGACTATTATCCATACTAATACATTATTACAAAATAATAATAAATTTAATTAAAGAAGCTAGTCGTAACAGGGTGTCAGTGGCCCAAAAAGTCGGACAACCAGTCTTACCAAGTGGTATCGTATTACCCAGTATTAACAGGGTTGTGCAAGTCAGATAGGCAGTCGCTCCATGTAAAATACTGGTATTCAGTTGCATCCAGTTAGACTGGAAGCTGACCCCAACATAGTTGTGATAAAGCCAGGCAGATGATGAAATGTGAAAGAAGCTTTGTCTGTATCCGTAATGTAATCTTAGTTATGGTGCGTAATAGAATAGAAACTAGAATATAAACTTTTTATTTTAAACCGGAGTCCATAGGGTTAGTAACAATTTTACTTAAGTTCTAGTGTTAATAGGTTACAGACAAAGATAAACATAAATAATCTAATTAATGAAAGAACGGACTTCAAAGAAAAGTTCTTAAGTAGACCATGATGTTAAAGTTCATACTTTCTAATACTTCTTCTAATTTCGTAAATGTTTACTTCAAAATACATTCCATTTTGAATTTATGATTAAAATCTAAAATTTGACAATAATTATTATCGGAAATCCAATTTATTCCCTCCTGTTTCTAATCAAAGTCAGTGTAATTAATTGTACATTTAATTGATGTTTAGGTATATCCGTAGATTTGTAATAGCATGAATTCCGAGAGGGTTATAAAGACAAGGGTTTTCAATTAAACATATTTCAACCTTTTGTAGGTATTATTATTTCAGGTGCTTTATATTGTTTGCTTTGATCCTTCCATTTTAAATTAATTTTAGTCAAAATTCATTAGATTTTCCAAAAACATTTACCAATGTTGAGTTTTATCCAGCATTCCTATGTTGACATAATAAAAAAAGGATATTCCTGAAAATAAAACTGTTGCACTTATGATTGCCTCATAACCAATATATTTAAGAATTAAAACAGACATCAAAAACTGTACAACAACAAATTAAAAGAAAATTAAATCGCGATTATTATAAAATTTAATAGGGGCAATTTCAGTGAGACAGAGCCGCTTACAGTGGTAATATATGGCCAATTTAATCCGAATATAACACTAAATTAAATGCAGATAAAGAAGGAAGTTTTTACAACATTGCTAGGAACATTTCTAGGGATTTGTAAAACAATAAAATAGAAGGATTTCGAATGCTCGCCCCACTCCGCCTATAATTCGTTGCACCGACCGTTTTGCGAAGCATTGGAGACTTATTCGAGGATGTAAAAGGCGAAGAATAGTTTTGTTCTTTGTTACAGAAACAAATGGTGAAAGGTTCTGATAAAGAACAAAAATGGGGGCAACCAGTCACGAATAACCTTAGAAACAAAAAAACATTTGTATTTACAATCAAAAAAAGTATATTATTATGTAGTATATCAACTATTTAGTGTCCACGACACAAGCTTTGCTTAGTGTGGTACTAGGTGGCGCTGTGTGTTAATGTCCAGCAGTATCTATTTTTTATTTATTTAAACTTAAACGAATTTCAAGAGTAGTGTTATTAACAATCTCAGGAAGGTAAGGAAAAAGCCCTCATCGACGTAAAAGGGAGTTCTATTCATTGACTCACAAACGCTTACAACGTATTCAGTACAATGTTCCGATTATTTTTTTGCCTAGCCTATATTGTCCCACTGCTGAGCAAAGGTCTCCACCACTACCTTCCGCTCTTCTCTTTGTGCTGTTTTTTCCGATTACTACACATAAATTAATTAAACTTATATTGTCATTTAAGGCGGAGATTTCTTGAAAACGGTCGAAAAGGCAGTATTTTAGAAGCAGTTTATCTCTTAAACCGTAAATAATTTTGACAAATTAATAAAATATATATAATTGGAACTCAAAACATAATTTAACAAACATTAATGCATCGCAAACATCTTGAAGCATAGCTCTTAATTTTGAAGATGATAAGTTGAAATCATCGTGTGTCAATCAAAGATAATTTTGATCGAATTACCCATGCTTATAAACTTTTCGCTTAACATTAAATGTTATCTGGAACAGATAAATTTTATCTGTTGCAGATAACAATACTCGTTAATGAACTGAATGATATTAAGAAACTCAATGAGAAAACAAAAATCGAATTATAGACCAGTCAGAGAGCGTAGCGACTGTAAATACCTATTTAAAAGACGTTAAACCGACAAAAATAAAAGTTAATGGTAAACCTAAATAGCTTCCTTATTAGCAGTTAAAAGTAAGAGATCAGCGAATGGATATTTGTTTTGTTTTGTACGTAAGATTAAACTCGCAAAATGAGAAAACAAAATTAACGTTTAAAATTATAAAGATTGGCAAAATCATAACGCCATTACAAAGTTAATTAATTTCTTGATGCCATTTGAAAACAAAATAGCTAAAAAGAAAAGTGCCAGTAAAGTGGTACTGTACTGGATGGATCTTTTGGCACTTGAATAACATTGTTAGGACGGCCGCTGATGAAAACTTTTGTAACTTCTAGAACGTACTGAAAGCAAGATGGCTTCATTAGTTCCTCCAAAAACATGTAATTTTAATTTATTTTATGTAATTATTTTTATTGATTATTTTGTAATTTTATTTTGATTTAATTTGTATATATTAATTTTAATTGTTTTGATTTAATTTTTATTTATTGATTTTAATTGTTTTGATTTAATTTATTTTCATGAAATTTGATAAACATTTTGTATGCCTACCGGCGGAACA
Source organism: Xestia c-nigrum (assembly GCA_916618015.1). NCBI lineage: Eukaryota > Metazoa > Arthropoda > Insecta > Lepidoptera > Noctuidae > Xestia > Xestia c-nigrum. The sequence continues at coordinate 19,618,387 of OU745247.1, read as the reverse complement.
TAGTGAGGTTCTGGATTTGACGTATTTTTATTAACACTTATTTTTACTTATGTTCACAAAATAAATAGATTTGAAAACATGCACTGTAGTAGCGTCCGAAATGTAATAAAATTAACATAAAAAAAATGAAAATAATAAAATTAGGATTATCTAACAAAATTGAACGCGCATTGAGCAGATGAGGCCTTTTGTCGTAAAAAAAGACATTCAGACATGACCTGGTCATGGTCCTGAGCAGGTCATGTATGTTATAAAAAAAAAATTGTCCCCGGAACTAAAGGTGTGTGCAAATTTCAGTTTAACTAGTTTGAAATTCAGTTGCAAGATTTGACGAATTAACAAACAAAGCAAATTAAATAAAAGCTTACAAAAACAGTCATCTAAAAGAAACAGTCCATCTAGAAAACTTATCAAAACAAACGACAATCAAAACCCCACAATAACCTAGGAACACTAGTTTCTACATAAATCAGATTATAACAAAGCCATTAGGAGCAGCCTCTAACAAAACTATCCCGAACAACATTAGTAGGTACGCTAACTTTAATTCATCTCGCTTACACAATCATGTCCTGAAATATGAAGGTATGTTAGTCAAATTACAGCCGCAGGTGTATTCTGTTACCGACGATGATTGATGATATTCGCATGACGGATGACGCGTATCGCTTACAAATTATTCACGTAAACTGTACGCCCCATGTTCAGAGGAAAGAATGACGTAATATTAAATAAATTGGCAGAATAATGATGCTGGGGTTGGTTGGGAAGGGTATTTTTGTAATGTGATGTGTCTTTAATTAATTATTTATAATAAAGAGAAATGGGAAAGAGTATCTTTATAAATGTATCTAACATGTTCACCTTCACTTTGGGCCCTATCAGAATACCAGCGCTGTGGCGTTTTTTTTAATGTTACAGCACCATGCTGAAGTAGGAGCCTTTTGTCTTCGTACAGGACGAGTTTCATTCTTTTAATTTTTAAATAAATATTGTTTTTTTTTTCTGTGTAATTTTTATAAGTACTGTTAATTTTGATGTGTTTGTCCTGTGTGGGCTAATAAATGCTTTTTCTTTCTTTCTTTCTTTTATGTTTGCGGGAAACAATGGTTTAGAGTGGGAGAAGTTATTTGATGACTTCCCATCTGAAAAAAAGGTAAGGAACAATTTTGGATACCTTCACCGTATTACACTGGTGACTGAAAATTTGTGTGGTAATCGTATTGGCCATTTGGCATATTATGATGAGGAATAATGAGGAAATTGTTGTGACAAAAGTTTTGGTTATGAATTTGCAAAGCTATGGGTGCGGACAATCAAGGCAGCTGTGGATGGACTATGGTGATCAATATGGCTAGAAAGGAGATGATTATTATTATGACGACTAATAGAATTTAAGAGACAAATTTAAAAGACAAATTAAAAAAAGAAATATTTAAAAGACATAACTGCCCCAAGGCAGCATGTCTATTTCATCCATACAAAATTCTGAATGATGTACGAAAATAATTAAATGAATAAAATTTTATTTTTGTATGTAACTACTAAACCAATTTGAAAAACCTTTTCATTAATGAATAGCTAAACATTATCAGCAAGTAACATGGACTATTTTTGTCCCGTACTTTCACGGGAACGGGTACTACTCAGGTGAAACCGCGAAAACTCCGCTAGTCATATATTTTATAATATAAACATGTGATGAAAACTCATTTCACACATACATATTACTAAAACGAAGACGGAACGAAATAAAAGTTTATCACTTTCACAGCTGCATGCTGGATATTGACGTGAGTCACGACCATCCCGCCAGCTAACGTGTGCAATATGCACGAATGGAAACATTTGTATTTTCGTGTTGAAAATCTTGGTAGGTATCTCTATTGTTCCTCTTCTTAACATAACACGTAACTTCACGCCTGTGTCTTGCAAAAAAGTTGGTGGAGGCGTTCGTGTATTTTAGCCAGTTCTCTTTACACCTAAATTGTTCCACTAAATAGTGCAAGCTAATTTACCACAAAACTCCGTAAAGCATTGTTGGACCTGGGAATCAATCTCAGAACCTCATACTCTGAAGGAGGGTTTGCAACCACGCGATCAACGAAGCACTGTCCCATATTTTAGTGTAGACGACTTATATTTTGTTCAACCAGGGCCCTGTTTCAAATGCGTGACAAATTGACAATTTGTCAGTTTTTTTTGACAAAATATTACGTGTAGCTACAATTTCTGTTTCATAAACGTGACAAATATGTCCAATTGCGACAGGTAAATAGTTGACAAAATTGTCAGTGCCAATCGCGTTTCATAAAGGTCCACAATTGTCAGTTTTAAAATGTCAGTATTTAAGAAAATTTGTCAAGACTTTTTTTGTCATGGTGATCGACATAATCGTCGAAAATTGCGACAAATATGTAACAGCATACATTTTTGTTAAAAATGTTTGTTTTACATTATAATGTTTGACTAGCATTCTAGTCAACCACGTCAAAAGTAAAAGTTTGCCCTTCTCCTAAATGCTTGACGACGCCGACGTATTGGTTGAACTAAATATTTTTCATCGCTGTTGCTACTATTGTCCGTCGATGTTAGAACCATTTCACTGGTAATAAGTAATTCGTTAGTGAGAAGTAGACGCTGACATTGGGTGAGGTCGCCTGTCAGAAATCTTTGACAAGTCTACTTGTAATTAAAATTTTGTGTTTCATAACACAAATGTGTTAAGTTTTTCGCGAAATTGTCACCTGTCGCCTGTCAAGGGATTTTTTTAATGAAAAAGAAATATGTCGTAGTGTCGCGAAAATTTGACATAATTGCAATTTTTCCACCACGACTTATTTGTCATAGATGAAAAATTGTCAAAATGTCGAATTGTCACGTATATGAAACAGGGCCCAGCACGTAGGGACCAGAGGGCTCTTCCATTTGGTTTTTTTCAAGTCTTTGCTGGTCTGGTTTTGCATAAATAAAATCAACCACTACCATTACAATATCAGCATCATGTTTAGCACAATATTATACAAACAGAATCACACAGATACAACAGATTTTGCTCTCACATAGAAGGCAACAACAAGCCTCCAGGCCTCCAGGCCTGAACAAGCTCATAACCACTTCAACATCACAGGGATCGCGTTAAAACCACAAAAAACGTATTCCATTCACGCTTTAATTATTCATTTAATACTCAGCAGAACCCGCAATAAAACGCAACGTAAAATAAAACGCGCTTTCGCCTCGCGTATCGTTTTAAAACTACGAAATTATTGTTCGGAATACGGACTTTGACCACGGTTCCGCTTGCTTCCCTAGCCCGTAACGTGTTGTCTTTTATTTTCTTTTCCGACTAGATAAAAGCCGTTCTCCCGATGTTATAGCATTAGGTAAAGCTTCTTTTAAAGTCCAAATTGGCACTGAAATGTGTTCGCGTGAAGTTTCGTATTTGTATATGTGAAAAATAGGCTTGCCTGTGTGTGGGTTTAGCGATAACTTTTGGCTCGATTTTTGTAGGGAATACAATGATCGTTCTTGAAAAGGAAGAAAGAATAGCGTTAATGATTGCAATGGATCCCGTTCTTTCTCTAACTACGGTAGCCAAACGATGAGGTGTAATTGTACGGCATTTATTGTACACAGTACTTAAGTAGGTAGCTATTATAGCAAGACTTGCAAGACGAACAAAACTGAACGTTCCAAACGTTACTTTAAGCTCTAAATTGGGTGTTTTCAAACTCTCTATCCAATCTTACTGTGAATGCATTCATTAGTAATTATTGTGCCCAGATGAAGTGCGAGTTATGCATATATCTCTAGTAAGGCAATCCCTGAGGTTCTTTACCATAGTGCCCATATTTTTGTATGATATACTGCAGCAGAAATACGGTATGAAAATGTTTTAATGGTTCCCAGCTGATGCATTTCAGAGCAATATGGTGGCCCAGTTGCCGATAATGTTTCATATTACTTAAGTTTTTTACCTGAGTGAATTATAAAGACTGATTATATAATCTGCTCTGTACACGATATAGTTCCATGGCTTTATTTAAATTTAATGGTAGTAATTTGTAGCCGTTTCGTAAAGATTTACAAAAGAACATATTATCATTGGTTACATACAATGATATATAAAACTATAGATACGTTGCCCGCCCTCTGTAGTGGCAACATGAATGCAAGGCAATTGCCGGACTGTCATTTAGTCGCGTACCAACCAGTGCCGCGGCAATACGTGACATTAAAATAACTTTAGTGTATAAATTCTTCAAACAACGAAAAAAAAATGCCGTCCTGTTTTTTAAGGATATGTAAAAACTATACTTTAACTGTGAAAGATAGAAAAATATCATTTCATGCGTAAGTATCAAGAAAAATGTATTTTATTTTATTTCTTTCGATGCCTTCTAATGGCGGCCGGCGCCTGAGGTAAGTTACGTGCCGTTAAGGGAAGATGACAACGGAATTAAAGAAATATATTTATCTCTCTCTAACAACAAAAATTCCGTAGATGACGTTTAATTTTCTGTCCCTTTCTTCGTGCGTCTAGGTAGCTATCTAGCTACTGACAGTATTTACGCTGTTTTTGACAGCCGTGATGTTCATGCATGACGCGTCTATTTATAATACGTCATTGGTTACATACGTCATTTTTGTTGAGTTAAGAACCTTATATTTAGACACGTACTGGCTGACACACTAACCCCTAAAAAATAAAAGACAGTCTACCAGCTTCGATATTCAAAAATTCAATCACTACGATCAAACCTTTTTTCACCAACACTATTGAAGTATCGAACAATGTACGAACCTCAAAGAAAAAAAAAGTATGGTGTAAAACAGAATTCGCGACTGACAGCAGAATGGGTCTGCAGTTTCGCTTTATAGAACGGGCTTTTGACGGCATGCACTGGCGTTTGTGGCTTCGCCTTTTGAAACCGTGGTTTTTGTTTTACACGTTTATAGGTCGTTCATTGGAAGGGTCCTTTTGTAGGGTAAATAAAGGATTTTGTTACGTTGGGTCTCATTTACAATAGAAAGGTCACTTGAAATTTAAATGCTACATTTTAACTTAGATAACTCATAGTGAGGAGGCCTGTGTCCCTGCAGTGGGGCCATTAATGGGATTAATAGTAAGACAGTTCATCTATCACTATAAGACTGTCAACAGAAATTAATTGAAGACCTTTCTAATCCATTTTTCTTACATTCAATTAACATCAATCAATCAATCGAATACGTTTATTTGTGCAGTCATCCTTTTAAACGATGAAAAAAATACCCAATTGAAAGTTCTGTCATTATCATCAGACTACAGCACTGTACTGTTAGATATAGGCTTCTACAATTGTACTCCATTCAAAAGGATTCACGGCCACTTTCATCCGTATGTACCAACCATACAAATATTAATCTATGGTACCAACATAAAAAAATCTAAAAAGGTAGGTAATCTTTAATCACCCACCTACGACTGAGGTACTACTCCACCTAATAAATTCCCTTGAACAACTCTCTCACATCAATATATCAAACAGCAAATAAAGGCATGCTCACAAAAGCGTCAAACGTACCTATTCTACACAGAACCGTTTGTTAGTTCCACGCGATTAGTCGCACGACGTAACGACAGTCGCGTCACCGACGTCACGTGATCTATGAACGCACAGTCGCACACTTTGATGTGGTAATATATGGACGGAATAATTTAGAAGCGAGGCATTTGTCTTAAGTAATGTCTGCAGAATAGGTAACGAGGATTTGTTCTAACAAGGTGCTGCCAAAACTGCGGGAATCTATTTACATAAGCGAAGTTTCTGAATACTTAAAATGAGGTTTGACTGCCTCCTTGGTCTAGTGGTTGCAATCGTGACTGCAGAGCATGAGGTCATGGGTTTCGATTTCCGGGTCGAGTAAATTGTTGTTGGGTTTTTCCATCATGAATTTCTCAATAGCAGCCATCTCGGAGTCTGGATTTGTGCCCGGTTATTGGTAATAGGCTTGCCCTCTATTACATTGGAACTTAAATAAACATAACTGTGAAAATGTGGGTGTAATTAGAAGCACTTGTGCCTAATCCATCGGGGACTATAGGCTTAGAATTGCTTGTACTACAAATCGTCTATACGTTTAGGTACCATCATCTACCTCTCTCGTTGGGCCCCCGACACCCGGTGCGTCTCCCGCGGCAGCTGGGGCGAGAGATTTTCTCCCTCTTGCGTTCCGCAACCACCTTTGCTAGCATAACTGTACATCGCAGACGGCTTCCCATTCCGTCTCGCTCCGGACCATGGATTGAACCAGGGCCGGACGCGAGAGGTCGCCGCCGCCGATCACGGCGGTACTCCGGCCACCAGACCTAAACCGTATGCTCCACCGTGTCTTCCGGTCGATCCTCGCAATGGAAACACCCGGGTTGGATTGGTTCTTCCCACCCGATTCGATCCAGGAACCTCCCGAAACATCCGTGTCCGGTGAGGACCATCGTCAGGCGGAAGGTGAGGACGCCGTGGCGCCTCTCAAGCCACACCTCAAAGAGAGGACTTATCGCCACTATAGTGGCGTGCCCTGCGCGGGGTTGCGACTAGCTCTCTCTATGTCGCCATGAGATCCCGCAGGAAGTCTATATCCGCTGAGCGGCAGTTTGCCGCGGCAGCGCAGTTTCCCCCAGCGTAGCGCCTCCGCGCGCCATTCATGCAGGCGCGCGAGGACAATCGCCTTCATATCCCATGGCAAGCAGGCTGGTTGCCTCGCGCGAGATCGTGCGGCACCCACGGACCAGCTTTACGGCATTTTGGGGCGCCTTCGGCTCTCCACCTCAAGGAACGCGCTCGCAGTGTACATACCCTTATACTCAAACTACTAAAATGTTAACGAAAACAATTCATGTTCCGATCCACAATTCAATTCAATTGCGTTCAATTTTTTCTACCTCATTTTGTTATGTGACTTTTTGTGCATATGAGGTAGGTAAGTAGGTAGGCAAGCCAGTAGTTGTCTATAAAATATGGAAACCGTAGTCAACAGTAACACAGGTCTCATATGCTGGTAAACATGACCTATTTCAGTAGTCAAATGTCTAGTTAGAAAATCTGTACCACACACATGTTTACGTCGTAAAAAAAAAAAAAAAATCCAATACTTGCACAAATTATGTGACGAGTGCGAGTTGCTACGAGTACCACTGCGCGCTACTAAGGGCCAACAATTTGATGTGAAAAATGTCTTCGAACCCATAATCCCTAGGGAAGTGTCCCAAAATACCCAATCGATTTGGAAAATTGATGAATTTTTAGGGTAGACGATACATCTATTTCGTGTCTGAAGTTCTTGTATTGCTTGACAACTAGTGTTTATTAAAATAAGATAAAATAACATATGTGTCTACAATGGGTATTAGAACTATTTATAATCGGTTAATAAAATTAACGTATAATTCTAACAGATTATTTACAAAGACATCATCTGGCCTTTTCCCAACTATGTTGGGGTCGGCTTCCAGTCTAATCGGATGCAGCTAAATACCAGTATTTTACATGGAGCGACTGCCTATCTGACCTCCACAACCCAGATAATACTGGGTAATACGGTACCTCTTGGGAAGATTGGTTGTAGGACTGTTTTGGGCCACTGACCTCCTGTAACGACTGTCAAAGATGGACAAATGACAGCCGGGACCAACAGCTTAACATGCTTTCCGAGGCACGGAGGAAACCGGGTATGTAAAGGTGGTCACCCTTCCACAGACCAACCTAGGCAAGCACGGCTTAACGTAAAGATTGGTCCGAGCGGCTGATATTATTTAGCCAAACAAGCAAGCGAGACTATTTACAAAGACAATCTATAAAATTCCTTCATATTTCTTGCAATAACAAGTTACTTTATTGTTATAATTCGACTGCCTCGTTGGTTCAGTGGTCGCAAGCGCAGCTGCTGATTTTGAGGTTCTGGGTTCGATTCCCACGTCGGGAAAAGTTTTATTGGGATTTTCTATCGGAAATTTATCAGCTGCAACACGGAGTTGCCGCTGTTATTATGATAATGATATTTATTGATAAAATGTCCTGAAAACTGTTAGCGATGATATTCATTTTACTAAAAGTCAGTCAAGTTAATCTCTTCCATCAAGACAATACTCTATTATCATAATCTTCTAAAATACACATACCCACCTATATACATAAACGCATTAAGCAATCGATCAATATAAAACTGAACGTTAGTATCTTATTTAAAAGACCACTTTCAGTTTCACAGATTATAGCGACGACGGAAAATATACTTATCTTGTTTGTGTTACATAATCTAATAAAACATTACTACTTGCACTAGAACCTACTTCCATAGTAATTCAATTAGGAATTACGGCTAGCCGACTCCTTCGGGGCTCGTAGAGTGTATAGTTAAACTTGCCAACACCAGTTAAGACTACATCACTAATACAAGTCCCATATCTAAAGCCTGCAAGACGTCTTTACACAAGAAGGGAATTCACGAAAAGAATATCTTCAAGAACCTTTATAGCTAATGAAATGCTTTAGAAAGAAACTGGTCAGGAATCTTAACTTATATAAATTTGTAAGTAAGTTTGTTTGTTACTTTTTGACTCCTAAACCACTCAACCGATCATTTTTGAATTTGCATATACATTGTCGTGTATAAAATCGGACCTTTCATTCCGAAAAAAAGTACTGTTCCCGAGGAAAACAACAATAACTTTTTTATAAGTATAGATAGCGCAACATATATTTCGAATCATGATTGAATTGTACATCTATACTAATATTATAAAGCAGAAGAATTTGTTTGTTTGTTTGTTTGGTTAAACGCGCTAGTCTCAGGAACTACTGTTTAGATTTGAAAAAATATTTTTGTGTTTGATAGTCCATTTATCGAGGAAGGCTCAAGGCTTTAAACATCACGCTACGACCAATAGGAGCTGAGCATAAATGAAAAATGTTACAAAAACGGGGAAAATGTATTCCTTCTCGAGCTTTTTGCTCATTGAATACGCGACGCAGACGAAGTTACTTGGGTCAGCTAGTATTATTACAAGCAGAGTACAACCCAAATTGATTGTCAAATTCTAAATCAACGCAAGTGAAGCTGTGGGCAAACGCTATAAATGTTCTAAAGATAACATTCTACAGATAAAAGCTATTTAAATCCTTAATGGCAGGGTACTAAGCGAAATTCGTCAAAATTATTCAGAAAGAAAGAGGGTTGGGTCTGGCAATCCCGGTATTATTCGCTTAAGCAGGGCTGGAACGGGACCGATCTAACAGGGAATCCATCTTTTCAGAAATATGTATGAATTTACAGCCCCGTATATTTCGCGGTCGAGGTGTTAACGCTTTAAAGGCTACCGCTTTGAGACTTGAAATATCGTCATAGCATATTGACATCCCGCAAATCTATTCCTTGCTTGGATGATTTAAGGATTCTCCATAGATTGGAGAGACTTCCTTAAGATGGAAAAGAGATACCAAAATAAACTTATTATTTGAACAGAACACAGATAGTTTATTACCTGGATAAACACATAGGATACCTACTTTTATGCCGGTAGTTTGTTTTCGTGGGGCATAACCTAATTCCGCGGGCATAAACTATTTGTAAATAAGCGGAGAGAGCAAATACACTGCTGCGCTAATAATTTTGCGAATAATAAAGAATAGCTCTAGAAAACTGTTTTCTTTCAAAGATCAATAAGACTACAAAGTTATAAGTAACAATTGTTGCTTAACAAAATCATCCCTCCATACTTTATCGCAAACGAATAAAACAAAAGAATGGTAAATCTTTCAACAGATGACAGACAAAGTTGTGAAAATACTTTTTTCTCAGAAAAAAAAACTACGGGAGACAGAAGCACCGATAGTTTATTAAAGTAAAAAGTTTCTGCAAAAAATACGGCAAACTTTTCGAGAAAGTGAAACAATTTTGCTTGACTGTTTGTTTTTTTTATTTGTCCACCCAGTTTTGACGACTCATACACGATGTTCTTTTTTGGAATAGTTAAGAACTTGAATTGTTTTATATCAATGCTGGACAGCTTGAATCCAAAATCATCTGAATATGTTAGCCCAACTGAGTTTTTTTTTTTTTTATAATTGCCCCATTCTGGGTTTCTTTCAGTAATGTGGATGCGTTTACAAAAATTAAAACTCAGATACACAAACAGCCAGACCCCAAACAACTTATACGCGTAGGCTATACAAATATTTTTGTTCCGCTTACCGGAACCACGCAACATGGCATCCAATCGCTCAGTCACTGCGCCAATAGTGCCGTTAGCAAAAACATTTAAACTACAAACAAAAACATTTCGCAACAATGCGCCTTTTTCTGTTTGTAAACAGTTTTCAAGAATTCCTTCCAAGACCACAGAACACTCCCGGAGCAAAAAACTCAAATTCTTGTAGCGTTGCTGCTATAAGCGTTGAATGTGTTAAAAATGCCATACTTCAGCCGAAAAATATCTTCCTGTCGCCTGCACATTGAACATTTTCCACTTACATTCACGTGAGAGCATTGTATTTATGGCTAACAATAGTGCTGCAGAGACAGGGACAAACGATGGCCAAACAAAAGATAGTTGGTGAGTACCACAGGGTTAATCTGAGACCTTATTTTATAAGCTCCTCGATTAAGGTAAATCTAAAAACAGCTCTTTAAAACACATTTTTGTATGGGAACATGTCACAGTGACAGATGTTTTTAGATAATCAGACTGTTAGCTTTTCGGTAAACATGGACCTTATTCATACATTTTAGTTGAACTTTGTGCCAATGAAATTGGTGTACAAATATAAATAGATAAAGGGTAAAGGAAAACCAAAGAAACAATGGATGGACTGTATGAAGGATAATAATAATATGGCTAGAAAGGAGGTGACTGCTGAGGTGATGAGTAGTAGAGAAGTATGGATAAGATAAATGGGATAAGGTCAAGAGAATGATAACGACGCCTTAGTATATAAAAAAAAATGCGGGGCAGTCTTTGCGGGGAAAAAATATGCGCGGCAGTTTAGACTGCCGATAGAATTGTAAACTAAGTTATTTATATCTGCTACGGGTTGTGCCCCGACCACGCCTAAGTAGTGCTACGCCGTAGTGGATCGGCTACGAGTGCTATGAAGCATTAGGTGACGGTCACGCGAGTTCGATGATTTTTGTTCACCCAAAAAGTGCTCCCCGTCTACGAAGCAGCAGCAACAGCATTCTAAATGCAATTGCTGCCCGTTTTGACTGTCCTTTCCAGAATCAGTGGGTAAGGGCAGAAATAAGCATAAGTTTGTTTAAGGTACTAAAAATACTAACATATTTCTAAGTACATTTTTGTGTTACTAACACACTAACATTTTATTTTTATATTTTGTGTTTTATTAATAATGTAACCTAAATGCAGGTTTTCCGAAATAAATACATTATTATTATTAATCTGAACAAACCAACTCGGATAAGAAAGACACCTTCAATTGTATTAATTGTCCTGGTGAAAGAATTCCATCGTCCAACAGAAAACTGCAGTAAACATATTGTTTTGAAACAAAATTTCATTGAATAACATTTTTATTTTCCAGTCAATTGGCAGGAAGCCATAAACTCGAATAGAGAAAAAAAAATATTTTTGCACAAAAGTAAAAAATATTCTCATAAACCGTATGAATTAAACGTGAGAAATATAGGTACTTCAAGCGAGTTATGTGCGAGAAACGCTAGTAAAAACTCATCCAACGCTGTATATGTAGGGAACATTAATTTCGTCGTAATTGGTTCAGGATACGAAGTGAATAGAGCAATTTCGAGATGAGATTTTTTGTTCTCGATGTATCTATTGTTAGATGAGATTAAAATAACACCATCAGGAGTATTTAACCGTACGATTTTTTCTTCCTCCATTTCTCCGTTGGCAATTACATTGATTGCCTTACTTTTAGATATTGGTTCATTATCGGAATTAGGAGTTGGATTCAGAATTCATTTACGGAAATGGAAATTTGTAGCCATTTTTCTTTACCGTGCTGGGGTTTTTGTTCGGGATAAGAGATTACATGCTCGTTTATAAATGTTTCGTACTTGTATGCTCATACTTTTTAGAAATTACTTCGATGTGATCTGTTTTGGAATAAAATTTACTTCGAGATGGATAGAAAAAAGAATTATGAAATAAATGATGGATGTATATGAAATGTTTATCAACTTTAACTACTGATTTCAAGAGGTCTATTTTGCTACTTTGTCGTCAAAAATATGATTACTTCATACCTTTGTATATTTTACGTTGCATCTAGCTCAACAAAACCTCGTGCAAAATATTATACCTACTTTGTTACTAAAATCACAGCAGACTATTCATGCAACATAATATCGATATGCAACATTCTTCTTTTGACTGTTTATCTCTACAGAGGCCGACGTAAAAACACGAACAATAATAAACCCGGTCGTATAATTTGAAAGTCGCGTATTCAGGGATTCCTTACACTTAAATGAGCATTATTGCGCTCCCAAACTGCTGTCTTCAAACGTTTACATCGGCAACTTTATTGCTACAAATGTGACGAAAATGTTAATGTGTCCTTACGTTCATTTCTTAGGACTCGTCGGCTGGTTATTGTCAAGTTAAAGTTTAAAAGCAGTATTATATTCCACGTTTGCGCCCTTTTCATTTAGTAAATGAGCTAGGCCATTCTCATGATGACCCGGGAATGTAAAACATGCGTCGAGTTTATTAGTTACGTGACATCCAACGTTGAAAACTCTGCTGATGTAATGAATTATTATTAAGTTACCATATCAGAAGATAATTATGATAGTCTTAATATTATGTGAACATTTCGTGGTTCAACGTAAAACTTCCAAGTTAGACTGAGTATGATTACCAAAAATGTATTATTACAATATTCGTAGTTATTTCAATGTCTATGTTGTTACTAGAAATCATCAACTGTTCTGGAACTGACCAAATAAAGGGAATTCAAATATAATGGGTATACTACAGTTCTAGATTTCAATTTATACTGGTCTCTCCAAAGTCTACCCACAAATTGGTTTCAGTAGCCAGCCCTAATACGGGCTTTAGATTACCACGAAATGGAAAATTTAAAATTCAACTTTCATTTACTCGCAAATTGAAGCGAAATATTGTGTGCAAAACATTGTTGAAGTTGTAACATTTGACCGACTGGAATGTGTGACTGTAATGGTCTTTAAAGCAATTTCAAAAATTGATTCGTTGGTACGAATTTGCCTTTTTTATTGGATGGATGAAAACAAAACCGTAACTGTCTCATAAATATATTAAGTTATACGCTTCGTATGTATAACGGCAGTTTTTGTTTACAGTATCACATCACTCGAACTGAAAACTCATTTTTACGGACTTTTTGTTTACACTGTTTGTCGATTGAACCGATCCATAAATAATATCGGTTTTCCATGTTCATTAATTCGATGATATTTTAAAATGTTGTTCAAAAACATATTCGTAGCTCTAAGTTGTAGAGGAAACATTGCCATAGTGTATAGTAGTATCTTGGGGATGTTGATATTAATTTATTTATTCAATTTAATTACAAATTTTCACTATTATTTCTTTTTCGATTTCATCTTCATCGTACCTGTGTTCTATGTTTCCCTAATTTACTTGTCTGTGCAAATCTCATGTATTTGTATATCTATTTAAAGAGAGATTACAAACAGTCATAAAAAAATATTCCCATTTCTACTGACAATGGGAATATTTTCAAACAAAAAATTGGATACGGAACATTTTTGATTTTGAGACACGGAGTCACGGATGCTACCTTAGGCGCGGGTCATATACAAGAAGCGTATGGTGTCGGCGCGGCGCTAGCGCGGATGCGGGTGCGCGGGGGGCGAGGAAATGGCGCCACTTCCACGCCACTTCCTCGCCACTTCCTCGCCACTTCCTCGCCATTTCCTCGCCATTTCCTCGCCACTTCCTCGCCCCCCGTGCACCCGCGCCACCGCCATTCGCCATACGCCGCTCGTGTTTGTCCCGCGCCTTACAAACGGACGTATAACACTAAACAGACCGACTTGTTACAAAATACTAACAAGTATTAGATTACGATTCTCTTCATCATTTATCCTGTTAATAATCGTAAATATTTTAAAGTCTTTGAATAAAATATATAAAGTTATAGACTTACTCAAGATGTCCTTTAAATATGTCAAAGTCAGTGAAGACGACTTCGACGATCTCGTGGGGTGCTGCAACGAAGGTGTAGAGGAGGCAGTCGATCCGCGGCGGGTAAGGGCGCGGGTAGTCGGGGCTGCTAAACGTGCCACGCTCCTTACCGTATGTGGACGTGTAGCGGATACACGAACAACCTGGGAAATGAAATTAATTATCTCAGACATACAAAGAATAAGGAGCAGTAGTTCCCCCGTGGGTTCGAACCTAGCCAAGCGCATTACTTTTTGTGACTTATTTCATCACCACTACTCTCAAAACGGTGAAGGAAAACATCGCGAGGAATGTGATATGTTCAAGAACTAAAAAATCGAAGACATGTGAAATCTATGAACCCGCACTGGCCCGCGCGGTGGATTATGGCGCATTCCCTCTTATAGAGAGGAGGCTGTGTGTCGCAGCAGTGGGAACATTATAAGCTGATTATGCTTCTATTAAACAAATAGAAATCGACTTGTGTTGCTGCTTCTTTGTTAAAAATAATAAATCTAAGAATAAATTATAAAACAACAATTTTAAACCCACTCAATTGTTTTTTTTGTAAAACATATCAACAACAATCAGTGGTATACCTTATTTATCCCCATGAACTGGCCTACCACTAATGAATACTGCTATTACTTTTATATTGAAAATCAACAAGGATAATATAAATGCCTAAACCTTCAACGTGTTTTTCTCACCTTTCTGTTTTATAAAAGGCTTTGCGAAATTTATGTTGAATCGAAGATAAGAGTATGTTCAATGACCTTATTTCCCTCAAATAGGAACTTATTTGCCGTCTGGGCGGCTTTACGAGGTAATCTATTTTCTTGATCATTCCAATAACTTTGCCCATCAAAGTCAGGGTACAGAAGATATTCATTATAATAAAGCTTCAAATTCGCCGCAAATCCCGCTTGAAAATATATTTTCGCTCTTTTGAAGATAAAATCATCATATTATTATGATTGTGGGGAGGTCCATAAGTAGCGTATTAAAAGCATTAACCCAGTTTATTTAGGGAAAATCACACAATGAGGACCAACAAAAAGGTGATATAAAAGAGAAGAAAAAACTCGCATATCCCAAAAATATATGCCATTGTCCTAAACATGTGACATTTGCCACCTCGAAATAAAAGAACAAAAACACAAAAGCCCTCATTGTACAGCATATAATTACCTTTCAACGATATAATAAAAGCTATAACGACGATGCTTAATGAAACACAGGGAACATAATAAACCGTCAAAAAAGAGGTGACGAATATAGCACGCGATTCGGGGCTTTAGCAATGATGAATATTTTATGTAAAAATTCTCTGGCGCTGACTTACGAGTTCACGGTAATCTTCCACGGTGTCAAATGAGATATTCAAGACGTTATTTTGAGTAAAATTGAAGATAAACTTGCGTTACACCGAATTTATTTGCGGTATAATTTTTGGGGAAAACATCTCGCCTCTTTTTTCTGACGCCCTACCTACCATAATAGTCTGGAACCAAATGATAATTCTGAATATTATATCGGGATGATCCGGTGCTTGAGATTTTTCTTCGATGTTTTTCTCGGAGCACATTTAGCAAAGAGGTTGTTTATTGCTTGCGATAAAGAGGCAAGTGTTTTAGATGACAGGATATTATCTTCAGTGCTTACACTATATAATACTTAATGGTGATGTTTAAGCTCATAATACAGATTATGTAATCCGTTAACGAACCCATTTGGATTACAACTAAATCTAATTATGATTCAATAATCAAACGCGGGAGTAATTTACTGAAACCCATGATGGCCGCCAAGTACATGTAGGTAATCATTTTAGTAGGAGCACGTTGACACTGTGTCGTGCTTATATACACCCGTTGCCGTGGGCAACAGCTATTAACATAAAGCTTTTACGAGTGTTTTCCTTTAACTACGAATGATATGACTACAGAGGTACGAGTACTACAGCTACAGTTGGAATTATCGTGGCATGGTTTCAGGTCTCACACGAATGGAATTTATAACCAGTCCTATCTGGTTTTGCGGGCTGGTAAAGAAAGTAAAAAAACTGGTGATTGGTTTGAAACATTGACGGTTTGTCGTGGTAGTTTGGAACGTTAGATAATTCTTGTTGAATATATTTTGGGACCAGAACTTGGTTCACAAGAAGTATAACTTCTGCAATATTAGAGCAAGTCTAGTTTTTGCTGATATTACTTTGACGCCTCCGGCCATTATGTGCCACTTTGGACTTTGAGTAGGCTACATATTTGGTAATAAATTTACATAACATAACATCACGCCTGTTATCTGAGAAGGGTTAGGCAGAGGTATACAGTCACGTCTAATAATACGAGTATGTAAACACGTAAGAACTTTTTAAATTGTGTTTCTCCTAATGTAATGATTAAAATTTAATGTTATTACGTAATAGTATTCTGGAACTCATATTTTTATGAAAAAGAATCTCCTAGTTACAATCGTAATTTTTCGCGAAAATAGCTATAATATTAAGCAAAGTGTATACATATTATTAGACGTGACTGTAGCTGATATAGTACACCTACATTTTGCTAGTAATGATTAAGTCCAATGTATAAGGGGGGACCCTATTGCCATCAACCATGCACAAATAGACTCCGAAGCTGTTACTGAGAAAAACCAACAACACTTTATCCAACCCGGGAATCGCACCCATCGTCACGCCAGCGTTTCTTGGGCCTGCCTCGGTGACGGCGACCGTTTTATTTTAAATAATAAAAAAAACAATGTAAATTTACAACAACAGGCTAGTTTCCACCATCAATAAATTGCAAATCTATTTAGTTCGTCAGTTAGACTATTGGAAAATAATGGACACCTATTATTTGTTTTTGTAAATCAACGAATATTGACAAAGATAAAACGCGTCAAAACTCGGGAGTGGGGGCTCGTGACGTCAGAACTCACTAAGAATGATGACAAACATATTTACATATTTTCTGTGACAAAAGAAAAAAAACGGGTCAAATATTTTTTGATAATCTAAGTGACGGACTAATTATATTTTTTCGGTTAACAAGCCTATTATTCAAATTAACGTTTGTTAATACCTGTGATCTAAATACAGTTCATAATTATAAACGCTTTGTACATTGTTGATCGCTATTCGCCACAAAATCTTTTATTGCATTATCCCGTTAAATTGTATCGCGTTTATGTTGGATGGAGCCATTTGTGCCTGTTTATTTGATTTGCATTTTAACTTCATTTCATTTGTATAGTGCAGAACAAAGTGGAAATACATAAAATTATAATAACATCCATTAGGATTTTGAGTTGGACCTGAAAATAGGTAGTAACCACGATATTATATCTTTAACTATAATTATCATGCTCTATAGGGTGCTTTTTTACCACGACACCAACTCAGATAAATCTGATACTGATACTGTTAACCTGTGTCATCCCACAGCTGGGACAGGTTTCCCCCCAAGACTTCCAGCTGTCCATTACGATCCAAGGTTAATATGAACCACTGATGGTTGATTCTATCAAGCTCATCTTGCCATCTTATACAAGGTCTGCCACGACTCCTTCTGGATATGATAGGACTCCAGAAAGTGACAGCTCATTAGGCATGTGGCAAGCATGGTCAGTCTACTTTGAAATCACTTTAAAAAAAACCGTTTCATATTTTTAGATGTATCAGCATACACGAGGATTCAGATCTTCAATAACTACAACTTCTTCAATAAACCCATCTTCAAATTTTCACTACTTCAACAACACTTTGTATAAAACTTCTATGTAATAGCAATCAGTGAGTTATTCGTATCCTCTATATATTCTGTTCATATCTCACAATGAATCCGACATATCTAGTTCCTGTCATATTTGCGATACATCGTATTGAAAGATTCTTGCGAGACTTTTATGTCAGCAATAAAAGAGTTCACATTGATGAGAGTATAATCCAGACAAAATTGGATCGTAAAATCTTGTTTGACATCACAAAATTTATTGAAGGAGCAGTTTGAAATAATGAATGTTTGATGTTTCACTAGGATTATGTTCTTTGATGTTAACTTTAATAAATAAACACTGATGTAAAATCTCAGTAGGTATGAGATTTGATTATCTATATTAAAAACGTTGATTTTGATCAACTTCAGAACTGTTCAGGTTTTTGTATAGTATTATTTCCTATGAAATTGATTTCACCAAGGGAAAAGTCTGAACCAAAAGCTGCTCAATAGAAAATCGATAAACGTAAATCCGGTTCGTTACCGCTCTCGGTCTGCCGGGACGCGTATAAACCTCGAAATAAATACTTTTTGGGACATCAAATTGTGCGGCAGAATTTAGTCACGGAAAACTAGGAATTGAGTACAAAGTATATTGCAAGACATGAACTTCTTTAACAAATCTGATATCACCTTTTTGGATATTCTGTATTGTCTGATTCTGTGTGTGGATTAGAAGCAAGTATTAAAGAAAGAAAATACATTTACTTCCGCTCAACATGACGCTTAGCAAAGGCAACAGAAAAAGGGGGAAAACACATATCATATCCACGCAAAACTGCCACCGCTCAGTATATGCTGTTCACCATAATCAGCCTGGCTACCTATGTTGGGGTCAGATTCCAGTCTTACTATCTAACCTCCACAGGGCAGTTACTATGGGTAATATGATACCCCTTGCAAAGGGTTGTCAGACTTCAGGTCATTGAATACCCGATTTTCAAATATCAACAAATGACAGTCGGGACCAAACTGCTCAACGTGCTTTCTGAAGCACGGGGAAAACGTAGTCTGTTATAATGGTCATACCGGCTTAGGTAAGAGCGGTTTTAATCTTGAAGATTGACCCGTGTGTGGCTGTTTTTCACAGCGCTGGTTTACAGTGATGGCATGTCTTGGAAGAGTACCCTTCAATACTTTGGCAGTTGCTTAGCAAGATGGAAATTCACTCCGCCACCTGGTTAAAAAAAAACAGACGTGTAAAAGTGTTTGAGAAAACCTACTTGCTGAATAAATATCATTTTTCATTTATCACTTTATGTCAATCAACGAAACTTTACTAGTTGGCCAACTGCCGCATACAAGCTAAAGTTTGTAAAACGACAAATAACCATGTTCGTGCAAAAACTAAGTCATACTTTTCTGCTGAATACAACGTAGTCACTTAGACCAATAAAGCCAATGTTTACAGAATAGAAAGTAACCGATACTTTCAATAAAATACTAATTTTCAAAAGCCAATATTACTCGGCAGAAATATAATGAAGTCGACGCTCTTTTAATCAAATTGTATTTGGTATCTTTTAAAGCGATATTTAATGCCTCAAGCTGAAATAATATTAGTGGTGTAAAAATAAGAAAAGATTTTCGATGGTAAAAAAGGTGAGACCAAATATCAATCAATTTTACCACGACTTGTTTGCGTTTCTGTTTAAAATAAATATTTTGGTGAGTTACGAGAAAGGAATATTTGAGCTCTACTTACTTGGAAACATTTTATTTTCCTGTAATGTCACAAAAATACGTAGTGGTTTAGTTAGCGGTTGGTCTTTCATATTTCACCCCTCCTATCCTAAAGGTACTTTTAGTTTCAGTATACTGCTCATCAATATAACACGCTAGTATCCAATAAATTGCAAATTTGTTTAATCCGTCAGTTAGAGTATTGGAAAATAATGGACACGTATTTTTTGTTTTTATAAATCAATGAATATTGACAAAGATAAATCGCATCAAACCTCGGGAGCGGGGGCTCGTGACGTCACAACGCACTAAAAATTATACCACGGCGTGACGTATTCAGAATTTTAAAAGCCTCGCAACTTCGTCAATTTTGGTTTACGTAACAAAATGAAAAATACGTGTCCAATATTTTTTGGAAATCTATTTGACTGACTTATAAGATTTTTTTAGTCTTATACCCTATTATGTACAGTCACAAGCACCAATATGTAACCACTTAACCACTTTTTCAACAGTTTTTCTTCTACTGGTCTCATCAAAATGTCATATATGTTTCGAAAACAGTATCCTGAAACTCATATTCTTATGAAATAAAATATTCCAATCAACAATCGTTATATTTTGCGTAAATTGCTTTTACATTTAAGGCGGTTAGACGAGCTAAATTAGCAACTCTATTTGTGGTGGTTCAAACTTCGTTTGAAATGCTGTTAGAATAAAGTTCTAATCAGCTTGCACTACAAAGTGGTTGTTACGTCAGCCACTGCGGGCCAAATAGCTCGAAATGAGTGGTTTCGATCGATTTACAAAAAAACTATTGACAGGATTAAAAAACTGAAACAGTATCCTGCTAATATATTGCTTGTAGAATTATTTGCCAAAAAATCAGAATTATCGCATGCATATTAGTATGATTTTTATTGTTTGAAAGATATTTTTAGAGGTAAGTTCGTGATTTCTTTTTATCGAGCCAAATTAATGTATTATGTTATCAAAACAGTATCATGCTAGCATATATCCTGAAGAATATCATATATTTTTCTGGTCTTGTTTATAGCAGTGAATCATATACTTTTAGTTATTATAAAACTCGCGTTTAGCTCATGTAATCGCCTTAAAAAAAGTGTACCTACTGATACAAATGTTGATGCGTGACTTTATATATCCATCGACACACTCAGTAGATAAAGGGAGAGTGTATACGAAGGAGCCTCGTTTAAACGATCTTTTGACCTTTTCTGTTTAATGAAACTACATAATCAACTTCAGCTTATACCAAACTAATAACGTTATCAAAATAAAACCTAATTCAGCGCCAATGGTCGGACATTTCGAAGGCCCCTAGATTAAGGTTTATGACATTCAAAGAACCGAAAATCCCCTTTATTATGCCACAAAAGTTACAAATTACGGTCGCAGTAAACAAAATGATAATAAGCTAACAAAGTAAGAGAGTACTTTTATACTTACTTGGATTTATGGCGTGCCCTTCGTCGACTGTGTGAAGAGATAAGTGGAGAAGAAGGATAAGCGCCGTTGACGTCTGAAATATAAAATACTGGGTTTGAAAAGGATCAAGATGTTTTTGTTATACTGGGTTGAAATTAATTAGTTGGTGGAACTTTGCAGACGTGTTGAGTATATAAAGAAGAAGGAGTCTTTGGGGATTGCCGATAGAAGTGCAAACTAAGTAACTTACGAAATGTTTCATAAAGCTATTAGATTATTATTTTTGAATTATTTTTGGTTTACGTATGAGTGACTAATTTAAACTTTAATCTTTGACCTTATACAATTCTTTATAATCAATCCAAAGTAAACTTGATCTTAATTTTGAAACGTTATCATAGTCAAAATCAACATGTTTGTAGGTATAAGGTTGATTTTGACTAACCGTTCTATGAAACCGTACGGTGACGATGATTTCCATGATTTCTAAAAAGTGCTCAACGCGCCTAAAAGTCTTCACTTAAAAAAAACTTATAACGACGGGGTAAATGCTCTCGTGGAAAGTAAAAAAATGATCTGACTCATTTTAATTGTCATCGACACACTACGAAGAAAAAAGCTCTCGTTTCTTCCGTCACTAAATAATAAGCCCACAAAAAATGTAGTGTGTGAGATTCGAAATAAACAAAGAGATAACTTTACTTCTTTTTTTTAAATAAATAACACGTGTTTCATCTTTGATCGTTGTCCGTCGTACTCTCTATGATATCCTTTGAGCATCCGTCTTGACACGCACAGTGGTGTCACTCTAATAATCTTATATTCCCTCATTCAATCAGTGTTGCCACTTTACTCACCTTACATTCCCACATTCCCTCAGCTGGGGATAAGCTTTCCTTTCTGTGAGCAGGGGTGGGGCCTATTTTACCTCGCAGGCCCAGTGTGGGCCTCATGTATGTTCTGAGTGCTGAATGTATATTATTTCTTACTTAAAGCAAGATTTCGTGTTTTAAATCTCATCTTACTAAACCGTCTGTGAAGTTTCACCAATTAATTTTAAAAGGGTTTGTATAGGTAATAATACTAGTAACACAAAAGCTGGATCGGTGAGCTTAACTAACGATCAGACGGTTCATTGTGGTTACTAGGTTCAGTAATTACTAATTGAAGTGTAAAGCCTAACAATATTCAAACTTCGACTCCATTTGATCCCCTTAGGGCAAGAATTTCAAATAATCATTTCTAAACGAGATCGAGAACTAGCCAAGAGTAACAAATATGCAAAATTTGGTATAGCTTTTAAAGTTATAGAAAGGTTGTTGTTAGGGTTTCAATCTATTCAAATAAATATCGCTGGACATTAACACACAGCGCCTCCTAGCGCCACACTAAGCAAAGCTTGTGTCGTGGTCATTAGATAGTTGATATACTACATATATAGTTTTTGTTTGTAAATACATACTTATTATACATATAAACATCCATGACTCGGAAACAAATGTCCATTGCTCATCACACAAACATTTGCTCCCACCGGGATTCGAACCCAGGACCCTAAGAACGTAAGGCAGCGTCACTACCACTACGCCATTCGAGTCGTCAAATGAACTTGAAATATATAAAATCATCATAGCCTTATCCAAAGCGGGTGCAGATGAATACCAAGATTAACTAGCTAAAATGAGTAATGAATGGAGAGGGACAGGAAAACCAAGGAGACGATGGATGGATAATATGAGGAATAATATGAAAGAAAAAGGAGTAGAAAATAGCGTAATGGTTTACAGAGGATAAATAAAAGGGTAGGAAGATGATGACGAGTAAGCTTGAACGAAAAAACACTACAAAATTCGCTAAAGGGGCACAAAAAGATATCTTAAGATCAACACATCAGTAAACGCTTGACACCATAATGAAATTCATTCGAAAGCAAACACGTAAATCCTTCTAAACAAGTTGACACACGCAACCAACCGTCCAAGGGTACTTCAGGACAAAAGGACCCTTAAGAATCGAAAACGTATTCCTCTCAAAGTCTTGTGTAAGCATTCACACTTTCTCTCGCATTTTCTGCGTACGTTTCAACCTGGAAAGCCGAAATGGACCCGAACGCATCCGAAGGCATACGAACGGCTTCATTTTGAATGCGTTGCTTATCGCCTCCATCGGTAGCCTCCATCTGCATTTAAACGATTCTTTTGAGAAATCTTGGATACCCGGGATACCTCGAACGGTATTATTGCATTGACGCATATTTTCTTGCTGACTTTTTCTTTTCTACGGTTTATTGAGAGCTAAAAATATGTTTTAAAAAAAAGTACCGCCCTTAATTGTTCCATAGACCGGTACATAAAAAAAAAGTAGATGAAACAAATACGGAAGAGAAAAAGACTTGCTGCTCAAATAAATTATGATAACAGCAGAATAATAGTCTTCAAGAAAGTAAAAAATAAAACGTAACGCTCAAAAATAATTATTTAACAAATACAGTACATAGGTACTACCGAGTAGATGTTTATCGAGGATATACTAACAGAATTTTACTTAAACAAAACCTCACATGTCCCTGTCAGGAGGCGCCGTAAGCACAACTAGATTAGTGTGCCAAGGTTTTAACAATGGGGAAAAGAAAAAAAAAGAAATATTTATCGCAGAGAAATGTAAAGAAAAAGCAAGGAATTTTGTGTGATGTAAATATGGTAGAAGTTCGATTCGGACCCAAAGTGTTGTTCTTTTAGCGAAAGCGATGACGGACAACTCAAAAATATTTAAGACTGAATAAAATCAAAAATATCGAAATCTACCGTAGACTTTGATATTCACGATGTACTAGAAAGCTATCATTCACTGAAAGCCTACGGCAGTTCTTGACTAGAATGTGCCCTGGCGGTTGAGACTATGTCATGCTCTCTCAAATGTCTCGCTGATGGTGGCGCGTGTGTCGGACCATTTAGTTCCCTTCAAAATGGTTGAGCTGAATGGTGCTGATCTATGCGTCATGTTCGTGAACGTGCGCTGTCAGTTGGTCATCTCTTAGTCGCCATGGTTTATTTGAATTAATTATTTGGTTTTTGAGTTGTACTTTATTTTTGTTTTGCTATGGACACTTTTAACGTGCACATCTTGCTACATTGTTCTCACATAATATACCATCTCAACATGAATGATGTAACCAAGATTTTGTAACAATATTTTGATTTAAAAGAGTGTCCATGGATTTTCTTACCCGTTCTTCTCCATAGATATCTACGCTAGGGAATGGGCAACTACAGTACTTTCACAGTTTTTATGTCTTGTGACTGGGACTGTAGCTACTTTAAATGTTCATTTTTGTTTCGACAATTCAAAAGTGCCTGTAACTGGCCTACTTGAAATAAATGCTTTGATTTTGATTTTGATTCGTTTCAGTTAAATAAAACAGTTCTAAACCATGCGCCACTTGTCAGTGCCCTCTGGTCCAGCTAGATAGAATCTTCTGCCAAAGTAACAGATTTTTTTTTCATCGATAGCATACATTTCTTGTAAGGTATGTCGTCATCATAGATATAATAAAGAAGGTCGTCATACATTTATTACATTTATCATAACGAAAAAAAAGGCTAAACAATATATTAAACAAAGAGACACATAATTTTCCGCTTCCATAATGCCAGTCTAAAATAAAACACTTGTTCTCCAAGATTTGCACGTAATAAATATTATGAGAAGAAATGTAATTTTGACAATATTATTCCTTTGTATGTAATTCGGTAAAAGGCGTGGGAGCAAGTGTAAGGGTGTATTCACAGGGCGCGAAATTATTAAAAACAGATCGTTGTGTTTGTATCGATAGAAACGCGCGTACCAAGCGATATAAACGCGCGTCAAAAAAAAGCGGGGTCATTTCGCGTTTGCGTCGCTGCAACTGCGCGTGCATACGGTTTTTTATACAGCAGACGACGCGCGATGTGAGGAGCTCGTGGCTAAAAATAATAACAGCCACTCGGGCCGATCTTTAGGTTAAGCTGTGCTTGCCTAGGTTGGTCTGTGGATGAGTGACCATCCTTACATACCGAGTTTCTTCCGTGCCTCGGAAAGCACGTTAAGATGTTGGTCCCGGCTGTCATTTGTCTATCTTTGGCAGTCGTTACAGGTACTGGCCCATAAAGTCTGACAACCAGTCTTACCAAGTGGTATCGTTTTACTCAGTATTAATTGGGTTGTGGAGGTCAGATAGGCAGTTGCTCCATGTAAAATACTGGTATTCAGCTGCATCCGGTTAGACTGGAAGCCGACCCCAACATAGCTGGGTTAAGGCTAGGCAGATGATGGACGACGCGCGATGTACAAACGCGCGATTACGGCGTCACTGAATTTCTGCTCGTGTGCTAAGGTTTACTGGCTGCGACTGAATCTCGTTAAAAGGCACGTAATAAAATACGCCGTATAAAGACTCTAAAACCCCGTTCATTGTCTTCGAGCGATGTGACTTGTAACGAGCGACAAGCGCGCTTCACTTGTTTTTTCTTGTGATATAAAATTAAACCACTTCTTCCATTTGTTAACCCCCGACGCAAAAACGACGGGGTGTTATAAGTTTGACGTGTCTGTGTGTGTGTGTCTGTGGCATCGTAGCATTGGAACGGATAAACTAATTTTGATTTTGTTTTTTATTTAGTCGGGACTGTTCTTAGCTATGTTTGATAAAAAAACAGTCTAAGATAGCCGCCGACACAAAATGGCGGATTACATATTTATTCACAACTCCCTCAATATGGATATCAAATGAAAAGGCTTGCAAAATGGCAAATTTACGAATTATTTTCTATTTTCTATAAAAATTTAAGTGGTGGGGACATTACGTCGGGGATTTTTTAAAATTTTTATTTCCATTTTTTTCTATGCAGTGGCTGTCGCAAAACGCGTGTCACTGCAAGGTCGTGGCTTTTCTTTCCCTGACTTTGCCTTGATTCGTAAACGAAATGTAAGCGAAAAGCTGTGTAATCTAATATTTACAGTAGGAAACCACGGCCCGTCGTAATTATGATGTATGTACGGAATTAAATTATTTACACAACGCAGGTAGACTTGCGTTTATGTATTTTTTTAATAAGGCCGATTAAGGTTTATGTTCAAAAATAAACGAAGCGGAAATTCTCTACGTTTTAGCCAGGTTTCTGTGAAATGAGACACAAACCTCGGATTTATATGTTATATAATTACGTCATAAACTAGTCTAGCCTAGCCTTTGGGGGTATGAATTATAGAACGCCAACCTGCGAGATGAGGTTTCTTTTTCTAAGTCCACTTTTTAATCATCTGGTCATACATGCTTTATAGGGACACTGGTGACAATTCCAAATAGAGAATTGATCTTTTTTTTTTCATTTAACATTTTAACCTTTTCACTTTTGGTGTAATTTATATTTAAAAGAATAATGCTACATACTTTTATAAATTAAAGTAAACTAAACTAACTTATATCTACTATAAGCTAAAAAACTTAACATTTTTTTACTACATTATTAAGTTCATCATCTTCATCATTTCAGCCAAACGAAGTCCAATGCTAAACATAGGTCTCCTCCAAGTGTCGCCACATTGACCGGTACCGTGTGACTTGCATCCAGCGGATTCCCACTGCCTTCATCAGGTCCACCTAATGGGAGCACCTTCCAATGCAACGTCCTCCGGTTCGCGGTCGCCACTCCAGAACTTTTCGGCCCCATCGGTCATCTGCGAGCACTGTGCCCATTACCATTTAAGTTTGACAATTCTTCGGGCGTCGAAGTGACAATTCTTATGTAAGTAAGTGAAAAATCATGTTGTCCAAGTATCTCCCTTATGAGTTTTATTTAACTCACCTCTCTGTATCTCTCACTCAAAAAATACAAGGTCAATGATCGTAAACGACCTTGCACGAATCTTGCACAAATGATCTCAATCTTTAATTTTTGCAAGCGTTTGCTTATGACGTCACTATAATATGTTAACCACTTTAAAACTACAGACAATATACTATGGTCCGTTTATAGTCCGTAGAAATAGATTATATTTACTGGTTCGTAGAAATAGATCATATTTTACTGGCTAGCGTTAGCTTTGTAGAACGCGATCCACTAAAATGATTGACGTTTTACCGCACCTAGTTCCACGAACCGTGTGGATCATAGCTTGAATTGGAAGTGTATCAATCAATCAATTCAGCTTACCGTAGTCTTGGGCGTGTGTGTGGTCGATAAAAAAGTAGTACACTGATCTAAAAATGTTTTATAAGTATTGAGTTTTGCAGTAATATAAATAGGAGAAGCCCTGAACCCTGAATCTATGGGATTTCTATCGGCAAAAATTGCCACATGAAAATACACTTTAAGCCAATCGCAATAAGGTGTGAATTTTCCGAAATTCTTTCCGTCATATATGGAACTCTTGTAAAATATTGCTTGCCTTTAGAACCAGCATTTTTTTCAGCACGATATCTTCTTTGAAGTAATTTTAGCACTAAACTTAATATGATTTCTTTCATCATAAATTGGTAAAAAAATCTTTATGAAATCGACTTTAAGGGTTTCTGCGACTTTTGTGTAACTCAATACCAAAGATAAACCAAAAGTAAGAAGAAAAAATATATTTTCTTTCTATTTAAAACCATTAAGATACTGGGTATAAAGGGTGTAAATAGACTCTTAACGAAGCCGAACGAAATCTTGTTCTCCACGTTTTTTTTTTTGCGTAAAGTAACTTAGCTTGATGTACAGAATGCTTGGTTGTCGGTTTTGTGAAGCAAGTACACCCTATAAAACTAGTACTGGGTGATTTGACAAACTTGACAATACTTTAAGGTGATTGCATGAGCTAACCGCGAGTTTTGTAATTATTAAAAGTATAAGATTCACTGCTATAAACAAGACCAGAAAAATATAAATGATATTCTTCAGGATATATGCTAGCATGGTAGTGTTTTGAAAACATAATACAATTAATTTGACTCAATAAAAAATCACGAACTTATCTCTAAAAATATCTTTCAAACAAAAAAAAAACTAAAATGCATGCGATCATTCTGATTTTTTGGCAAATAATTCTACAACCAATATATTAGCTTAGCTTGATGGTGTTTTATTTTTTTAGTCCAATCAATAGTTTTGTTTTGTAAATCGATCGAAACCACTCATTTCGCGCTATTTGGCCCGCAGTGACTGACGTAACAACCACTTTGTAGTGCAAGCTGATTAGAACTTTATTGTAACAGCATTTCAAACGAAGTTTGAACCACCACAAATAGAGTGTTGCTAATTTAGCTCGTCTAATCGCCTTAAAGGCGTGTAGTGCTCTTGAAAATGAACAAATTTTACTATGAGACCAACCATGAATTCGCAAAAAATATCACCTGCTTCGTACGTTATTGATCGCGTAACTCGAAAAAATTTAGGCAGTGGCATATTTTTTTGTCATATTTCAAAGTTAGTCACAGAGTAGAAATTGTTCATATTTATGAGTATTTCACGACCTTTAAGTATTGCGCACGCTTAACTTACCACCCTGTATATTCGTACTGAACCCAGGTTTGAACGAAACAATAAATGTATGCAAATTAATATAATGCAAGGTACAGTGCCGACCAAAAGTCGATAAGCAATCTCACAAAGCAATAGCTTGACGTTTAGTTTGACTTACGACCTTCTACTTTCAACAAAATAGATATTGTCAGCAACTAGTTGTAGTTCATAATTTCAATGCCAATATCTAAGACATGATGGCCTAGCGGTTGGGCCCGTCCAGAATTAAGAGCGAATCAGTAAGCCGTGAGTTCAAATCCCGCACAGTTACTTTTAGACTTTTTGTAAGTTTTTACTCTACAGAAATATTATATTCTTTAACTTGTTTGCTTTGTTCACACATTTCGTAAAGTTAGGGAGGTAGATAGAAAAATAAGTCAAGAATTTAGTTAGATTTCTGTGAGGTAGACATGAGTTTTATGAATATTTTAACTTGATCGGAATGAACTTTGTCGTTTGGTTGTAGTCATACATAATACACTATATAATGTGGTAGTTGATGGTCAGTGACGTGTGGTTTAATAGATAGCGGTATTGTTGTTGGTGTGATTCTTAAAATGCGGGCAAATATTAATATTAAGGCGAGGGCGACTATTATCGCGAATTATCCGCGCTTCATAAAAGTGGCCTTAATAGAACTGAATGTGAGTATTATAATTATTTATGAATTGTAACTTAAACATTAAAAATTAAAAACGAATGGGTATTATAAATTGTTCATTTATTTGGTGACCTGTGGTTTTGTTTTTTTTCAATCTATCATGCAAGATAAATAATTAGTGTTTATTATTGGATTTATAAATGCATAGTGAATGAAGTCACTTTAGTATTTATTACAGCTGCCTAATATCATTTTTTTTGTTTAGAGAAATGCAGTAAGTCTCTGGATCAAAAGGTATGAAGAAGAAGGGAGCCTTGCAAGTAGACAGCGAAGTGGAAGGTCGTCGCTTATTAGCGAAGCGCAGCGACAACATATCGTGGGCGAGTATGAAACCAATGGTTTCACACCTACGACACACTCGGAGTCACCGCAAACTGTTCGCCGTGCCCTCCACGCTGAAGGCTTGCATCACAGAAGATCAGCTAAAATGCCCTTCTTGACAGAAAGACATAAAGAAGAACGATTACGTTTCGCACGGGAATATTTAGACTTTCACTGGATTACTTCCATTTTGTTCCGGTTCGCGGTCGCCACTCCAGAACTTTTCGACCCCATCGGCCATCCGTTCTGCGAGCAATGTGCCCTGCCTACTACTGCCACTTAAGTTTAGCAATTCTTCGGGCTACGTCGGTGACCTTGGTTCTCTCGCGGATGTCTTCATTTCTGATGCGATCACGCAAGTAAACTCCGAGCATAGCCCTCTCCATTGCCCTTTGGGTGACTTTAAGCCGCATACGTCTACTTGACTACATTGAA
Source organism: Xestia c-nigrum (assembly GCA_916618015.1). Taxonomy (NCBI): domain Eukaryota; kingdom Metazoa; phylum Arthropoda; class Insecta; order Lepidoptera; family Noctuidae; genus Xestia; species Xestia c-nigrum. Next base: position 19,588,324 of record OU745247.1, on the reverse strand, counting down.
AATAATGGGGGTTATACAAAATATTAATCCCTAATGTTCTAGTTTTAATTAGACGTGTTACAAAATATTTAGCGATATTAATAATTCCTAAATTGAGGTTTAGTTTCAATCTTCTTTTCTTCAGGAAAATGAACACTTAAACTATAACCTCAATATGAGTTACATTTATTGTGACGTCACATAAAAAACATATTCACGAAGTATAAATTATGTATTAGTTTTCAGTAAGCTCTGTTGAATACCGATAGATAGAAGTGGGTATCAACAATTATATTTGTGTTATTAGAATATCCTTGTTATGTTAATAAAAAATAACTTCAAAGTGGGTATTCAGATACACAAAAAAATCTTATGAACGGTTACAAGAGAACTTCTTATATCTAGGTAGGAATGTGACGTTACAAATCTCATTAAAGTTGTTAATTATATGAATAAATGAAACGAATAAAACAATTGTTGTTATCTGTCAGCACGACTTTTTTTTCCAACTTCCAACACCGAAAAAATATTACACAATCACATAAATAGTTATGATGGGTTATTAACTTATATTTAAATCCTTATAAAAATAAATAATGAGCATGAACCCATTTCAAAATAAATACCAAAGTAAATAGTTTTTGCATAAAATACAAATATTAATTAAAGTGGTTACAAAAAAAAATAAAAAACCCTTATTATGTAAACGGGATTTGAACTCAAGACACGTTGATCGTGAACCCACTGCTTAACCTAAACAGCTATCAACGCCTGGTAAATATGGTCGAAATTTAGCTATCCAATGCAAATACGATCATGCGTTTGCTGCGTGCATAACAAAAGAGACGGTAATATATTTCTTTATGTTTCGTGGAGAGCGACGCGACAACTTGCGACAGTAGGCGACTCTGTGGCTGTGGTGTGCGTAGGTACTGTATTGAGACAGCTTACACATACAGCCGCACGGACGCTCGACCGTGCGTTCACAGCAATATGATCCTTCGCGTGCCTGTGCGCTTATGAACGCTTACTGTATTTACATAACATTCTCTCAACTTAATACGATAAGACACGTTTGAAGGCTTCAAGCCAAATGAAAGGATTTGTACCTAACAGAGAGTTTAGATTCCAACGCTTTTAATCTCGTGAAACCTAATCCTTGAGCACATTCTATTGTTTGTCTAAGTTACGTTAATTAATGATTTAATTAACTATTCTTAGAGTGTGATTTTCACGTCGTTTAATGTGTTATATTATTATTATTCGTAAGAATTTTCTTCGTAACAATAGCTTCAGCAAACTGTTTGAAATAGTAACACAAGACATCATGACGCTTGTTATTCCCGCTTAGGCAGGGTGTTCTTTAAAAAACATATATCTTTTTACGTTACTTTAGCACCCGATTTATAAAAATTGGCCGTCGTTGGCATAAGTTAGCAGGTATGGATACGTTCACAGCAGGTACATACTAACACTACTCGATGCCACCACATTTTTTTTATGAGAAAATCTTCTCTCTTCATCTTATCTCTCTCTCTTTTCTCTTCTCCCTATTTCTTCTTCGTCGTATATTTCTTCTTCCTAGCTCTATCTTATTTGGTAATCGCTGAAATTTGTTTATAAATAAATGGATCGAAACATCTCTATTAGACAAATTCGTATTTCAATATACCCACGATAGTTTGAACCGTATGTCGGTATGTACGGAATCACTGATGGCTGAGTTACAATTAGTTCCATTAGTACTTGAAACCGCGTTTGGCAAATAGGTTGCGAGTTCACCGCCTATATATTAACTCGTACAATGGCGAGCCTTTTAATCAGTAGCTCAATATATTAGCCTATTTATTTGGCTTTCTAACACGTGTTCATTAATGTGATTAAGTAGACTTATCAGGCCACATACCTGTGAATGTACTTTCATTTGAATCGTTAAATGTCAGTCATAGGGCGTCTCGTATTACACATCACTCACCACAGGTTTGGAGAGGTCAGATAGGCAGTCGCCTTATGTAAGATATTGGTATTTAGTTTCATCCGGTTAGACTGGAAGCCGAACCCAATATAAATAAATACATATCGCTGGACATTACACACAGCGCCATCTAGTGCCACACTAAGCAAGGCTTGTGTCGTGGTCACTAGACAGTTGATATACAACATATTATATTCTTTTTTTGTTTGTAAATACATACTTATTATACATATAAACATCCATGACTACTATGAAACAAAGGTCCATGCTCATCACACAAACATTTGCTCCTACCGAGATTCGAACCCGGGACCCTAAGCACGTAAGGCAGCCTCACTACCGCTGCGCCATTCGGTTCGAAAATATATAGCTAGGTAACGACGTATTCTTCAGAGCGCACCTATTTCTAAGCGCAACTAAATCATTCCTCAGAGCGCAACCATACATGACAAAAAAATAGAGAGGGGTATGATGAATTCATGACAGTCAGGGGACATTTTCGCCAATTGACATTAACAAGTCAATTAGCGTTTGTAAATGTCAAAATGACATGATTCGCCTTGGCATTTTCATGACCATGAAAACTAGTCTATTAGGTCAATTTTGCTATAAATAAAATGACAATCAAGTGTAAGAATGGTCCTTCTTCTTTTAGATATTTATTTCTTTTACTTGTTCCATATTTATGTAGGTACGTTATCATAAAAGCACCTCGTTTATCACACTGGACCTTCCACAAGGACACATAGGTATACTTATTTTTACTTTCTTATTCGCATACTTACTCAAAGCAAGCGTTAAATATTTATGAATGAATAAATAAGATGTAAATAAAGATGATGAGAATTTATGACATGTTTGGGTACCTTTTCAAGGATCCTTTCCGAAAAGGCGCTGATGAAACCCTATTATTAGTAATAGGGTTCCGTTAGCGCCTTTTACATCGTTCATCGTACTTTTTCCATCAAAACTGTTTGTATCTGTGCTGATCGATACCTCCGATTTTTAGTAGTAAAGGAGTTAGTCTCGGTACGAATGCTAAACAGCGCTGTTTCATTTGGCACTATTCTTAGTTTTAACATATTCTATCACGTAACATATTAAGTTATAGTTAAATTGCTTATTAGTCTTTTAGGCTAGATCGTAATTAATTATTAAGCCTTTGTTCTTAATATTATAGTACAAAAAAAAAAAAATGGCAAAAGAACGTAAGCACTGAGTACTATCCTCAGCAACTGTTTTAGGGTACTTTCTTACAAGCCTAAAACCTTGGCATGCACATATATGGCTTTCTGAACAATAGGTAACACTTCTGTGGGCTGACGATATGATTACCTATGTGTCTTAGTATACATTTCCATTGCTTAATACTTGTATGGAGTACTAAAATCAGCAAAAACCAACTTGTCTAAACCTCCACACTAATACACCACACACTGTAAACCACCTCATCACAAAGCCGTTAACCAAGCATTCTGTACATCCAACTAAGTAACTTTACGCAAAAAATTTTGCTGGGAAACCACTTTTTTTTGAGGTTATAAATCATGTTTTGTGGTAGAACTCAATGTAACGCACTTTAAACATTATACTGATGGATGGATTGAATAGTACGAGGGTCGTGGAGGTGTTAAAAGTCCAAATCTTACAAAAAGATATTGTATTAAAAAAAAAATAACTTGTCATAAAGTTGTAACTTTCGCTCATATCTCCGTTACTAAAAGGTTCCAAGGTATGGTGTAGAACAAAAAAAATGATCGCAATGATCCCCATCATTGCGATCATTTTTTGAACAAATGGCTTTTATTTTTGTGTGTGTTGTTTTTGTTGTAATGAATAAACTCAAAAAGTACTGTGCCGATTTCAAAAAATCGTTCACCATTGGAAATCTACATTCACCTTGAGTAACATAAGCTACATTTTATCTCCGTACTCTTACGGGAACGGGAACTTTGCGGGTGAAACCGCATGCCGTCCGCTAGTTAATTATATAAAAAGTTAAAAATAAAAACATTTTTGCAAAAAGTAAAACCAACTTCAAAAAACACAAAAAAGTGAGAGTAACTTTTTTGTGTTTTTTAAGTCGGTGTACTTTGTTTAATTGATTTATTTAGTTGTTTTGTCACCGACTGGTGTGATATGTGGGTGATTATGGGACCACCAGGAAAGTATACCCTTTCAAACAAAAATAATAATAATTCAAATCGGTCCAGCCATCTTCGAGTAATCGGGGAACATACATAAAAAAAAAAAATTGCTCCTCCTTTTTGAAGTCGGCTAAAAATTGATTGTCCTCCTCCATATTTGAGCGACAAAACAACTAAGACAGAAAAATACGATAATTATAACAAACGACCTTCATTTCTCATTAGAAATAATCCTATTACGGATTATTCGTACTAAACTACTAATGTACCTAGAACATGTATTAGTACGGCTTCGTCGGGCGAAGTACCTAATGCATTAGTTGTGTACCTACACTACTAGAGTGTGTTGGTATTATGTTATCGGACTATTGATATACGGTTTAAGCGAATTGAAGCATATTCGGAACGGAGGAGTAGTACTTGTAAGATACGATGAACAGAATATGTAGAATACTGGCAACCTGCTCATTGTTCACGACTTCTCAAAATGTAATTTCTGCAGTTATTCTTAATTATAATCTAATTTAAACATTCATTAAAATCATTTTCGTCTCAATGATTGAGTTTGGCGCGTTGTCGAATCGAATGTTGATCGGTTCTACAGAGTGTAAACCACTTCATCACAAAGCTGTTAACCAAGCATTCCGTGCATCAAAATAAGCAACTTTACGCAAAAAAATTGTTGGGGTCAAAATTTATGTTTTGTGGCAGAACTCAATGTAACGCACTTTAAACATTATGCTGGTGGATGGATTGAATAGTACGGGGGTCAGAGAAGTGTTTAATGTAAAAATCTTTTAATAAAAACTTGTAGGTACTAGGTATTTAAAAAAAATCTTCTCGAAAAGTTGTAACTTTGACCCCCCAATATCTCCGTAACTAGAAGGATTCCAGGTACGATGTAAAACAAAAAAAAAAGATCCCAATGACGGGGAGAATAAGTAGGTACCTTTCGGTTTCGTTAAGAGGTGTTTTACACCCTTTATAGTATAGACATTTAAAGCTTTTTCTGACCTGCTCAAGCTGATTATGCGTCAATAAGTGTGGCCGTCTACAAATGTATTTTGCTGAACCTCTTTTTTTTCCGGGATGTTTAAAGCTTACTTAGTCAAGCTTTACGGACTTCATTACATGCTATTTAGGAGCAGCGCAGATGACAGAATTTTTGTTCGTCAGACACAAAAAGTCTGTGACAAATATTTTGTTTGTAGCTGGCTGTTTGTACACAGAAAAAGTCTGTCGTCTGCGCTGCCCCTTATAAAAATATGAACACATTTATGTATGCTGTATTGGCTTTAGAACGTTTTTCCACGGGTGAACAATGAAAAATATGAGTGCAGCATCATGCTGTACCATCCTGCTTGTCGCAGTCACGATTTGTTTAAGCATTAAATTTTGTTGTTGTTCCGTCTTGTTGTATTTTAAGTGTCTGATATGCGTTGTATGTTTAAAGCAATTTTTATTTATTTTGGAGACATGTCATGATGTCTTCTATCATTTTATTTTTCTTTCTACTTTCACGTACTTTTCTACGTTCTACTTTCATAAAGGTACTTAGATTAAATTAAAAAAAAAACAACAAAAAAGGAAATTCACAAAAATGACGAAGAAATCATAATTTTCATCGATGACTGGAAGGCGAAGTGAAATGCATACATTTCAAACCTTTTTTTTAACTGGATGGTTACAATATTTAAATGATCATTTACTGCGTAATTATTTACATTTTTCATTCAGGAAAGTGGTAAAATATTTTCAAATGCTACTTTTTAATAGGACCAGTAGCTTAAAAATGGATTCTTAATTATTTCAATGAAGCGGTTTCAGTTTAACTAAGTTTGTCAATCCATAACAATATTCTTACAATCTACTCGTATTACCTTAATTTTCGGACGGACGGCATAAAAACTCTGACACCAGGTTAGGTACTAACCACGCGATAAAGAAATAAAGACATTTGACGACCCCATTTGCGCGGCGGTAGTGAAGCTGCCTTCCGTTCTTTGGGTCCCGGGTTCGAATCCTGGTAGGAGCAAATGTATGTGTGATGATCATGGAAATTTGTTTCCGAGTCATGGATGTTCATATGTAAATTACGAAGGTGACAGCCGGAGGACTTAAAAAAAACCGAAGTTTATATATAGAAACGTTTAATTACGTTTTAATTACAATCAAATGGTTGACTTATGATAAATCTTACGTCTAGACTTGGACGATGCTAGTTCCGAAGTACCTAAAATAATTATTATAAAAATGTAATTCTAAATGATTGCGAAATTGCGGATGCGCTGTCAGCAGAATAGAAGTAGGTGGCCGACGGCTGCACGAGGCGTCGAGTCAGCAGAGTCGGCATGTTGCAATTTTGCGTGGAAACATCCGATGTACGTAAATAGCTATCATGTCGCTTGTCCGTCGATTTGGTGTAGGCAGGGCACATAACATGTATAATAAGTATGTATTTACAAACAAAAAGTATCTATGTAGTATATCTGGTGTCCACGACACAAGCCTCGGCGCTTAGTGTGGCACTAGGTGGCGCTGTGTGTAATGTAAAAGAACATTTAAACCATTGAACATGGTACCGAGAAGCGCATGGGTTTATTTCCATCCTAGATCACCCCCAACGCTGTCGAGGTAGCAGAGTACTGGTCGACAATAATTTAAAAATAAAAAGGGGAAATCATCGACACGAAGAAGAAGAAGATCACAGATGAAAACGCAGTCAACGTTTAGATTAAAAAGAATTTTCTGTTTCAGGTTAGTACGTAACATTATTGCCCAGAGTATCTAAATTAGAGGTAGGTAATGTGTTAGGTTCTACGTGTAAGCTTCGAACTAGCAATACATCACGCTGAGCGCATTTATACCCAACGCTGTTCACTGTAATTCAGTTCAAGCAATGCCAATTTGGTGCATTGCATTGGTGTCGGATTTTGATCGGAATTAATTATTAGATCAAGAACGTAGTTTGCAGAGCGGTGGCAAGATCTAGTGAAAGATCCAAAATGGTATATGTGAATATCAAAGCATCTAATCTTACGTATCCACGTTGAGAATTAAGGTGAAAAATGATAGGAATGTTCCTGATTTTTTTTTACAGTAAACTACGTTACTTAGTGCAATTAGGGCCATATTTTTTATTGTTATAAGTGTTTATAAATAATCAAGTAAAAAAATCGCCTTAACATTCCAGTTTCGTGGCTTGTCCCAGTTCCATTTTTTGATATAAAAAGTTATCGAGATATTTCTGGGCCTCTTGAAGATTCTCTAAGCTTGGACTTTCTATTGTTATTCCAGATTCTTATTTCTCAGGAAAACTGAATAATAAATTTCGCCACCAAAATTAACTGATATTGACAAAATTGACTGAACTTGGCTGATATTCACCCATTTGCGTCATCCTTTACACAATTGTATCTTCGTACCGCAATATTCTAATATACAGTATTGTGCCGCGTCTCCGTCCTCGCTAACTGGCCATGGCGTAAGGAAAGTATCAAGTTGTGGCCGAAAATCCTCCATGCCTCCTGCCATGGCTGAAGTGAAATTCTTTATAGCAAGCATTCTGTACATCAAACTAAGTAACTTTACGCAAACAACTTTTTTTTGAGGAAATCTTGAAATCATGTTTTGTGGTAGAACTCAATGTAACGCACTTAGAACATTGTGCTGATGTATGGATTGAATACAGGCTCGTGGAAATTTAATTAAAATAAAACCTGTCAAAAAGTTGTCACTTTGACCCCCCATATCTCCGTAACTAGAAGGTTTCCAGGAAAGGTATGGAACAAAAAAGTGATCGCAATGATAGAGAACAAGTGTCTTTCGGCTTCGTGATGAGGTGTTTTACACCCTTTATAAACTCCGGAAACAGGTTGGCCGAGGTAAGAAAAACTTGTTCAGGTGGCGATTTAGAGACGATTCTGTCCCGGAAGTAAACGTGATGCTGTTGCACAAACGATGAGACACTTGAAATCGTGTCTAGTCTGTCCTGTTGTTTGTTAATTGCAGGATCGGATAGACGCTACTGAAGATGCTAAACTAGTCACATTTTTTTTGGATTGAATCAATTTAAATTGCCATCATCATCTGCCTAGCCTTTTCCAAACTATGTTGGGATCGGCTTCCAATCTAACCGGATGCAGCTGAATACCAGTATTTCACATGGAGAGACTGCTTATCTGACCTCCAATTTAAATTTTCATCGACATGCTAAAAGAAGAAGAAAGAACGTGTGCCTGTAAGTTTGTCTCTATGATTTAGTTCGGCGAAACAGTTTATTATGGACGTAAAGCTTTTCCTGACGTGCTCAAGCCGATTCTGCGTCGATAAGTCTAGTCGCTCCAAAAATCTATTTTGCTGAACCTCTTTTATACCGATTGTGGTGTTCACTCGTACGCTAGTTAGGGTTTAGAGTAAAGCCACTGTATATCAGGGTGGTATCTTTGTTCAGGATTGTACTGTAAAACTCTGTTTCCAATATTACTGGGTTAAGCGTGCTGTCGCTAAGGCTGCTCGGACTTGACATCCAGCAGCAGACATCCGGTTCTCGGTTTTGACGTCACGAAGAGTGATGTGATGTGATCTGATATAATCTTTTCAGTATAAAATTCGATCCGTTTTAAAATAATAATCTGCGTTTTATTGATTAGAACCTGAATAAACGTACACGTCCATTATTTATTCAGGACTAAAACTGTCAGGTCCTCGAACTCGAGCGATATTTAAAGTTCATTCACTATCATACTTACTTACCTTTAAAATTTTCTTCATATATATAAAAGAAAGAAAAAGCTTTTATTAGCCCGTTCAGGTCAAACCACTTAAAAATTCACATTATTAGATTATTGAAAACTAAACATAGAAAAAAAAAATGAAATGAAAGGTCCTGCGGGGTTACCACAACGTCCAAATGCGATTCAATTTAGGTTTGAGCTGTCATTTTCTGACAGTTTTTCTGTGGAACTGACAGCTTGCGACTCAGTTTAGGACCTGAATTGAATCGCATTTAGAGGTTGTGGTAACCCAGCTGAACGAGGCCAAAAAGAATCTCAGCATGGTGCTGTAACATTCAAAAACTTAACAGCTCTGGTATTCTGATAGGGCCCAAAGTATAAGTGATGCCACGGTCAGATACGGATAAGATTTTAAAAAAAAGTGTGAACGAATAAACAATACATATATGTGAAGTATAATAAAATACGGGGAAAATAACAAATACACCTACGCCTCACGGTACCATACTATTCGCCAATCTTTGCCATGACAGTATAGTCCTTAGTTGATGCTGGAAAGTAACTCGACGAAATAAATGGTAAGACACAGTGATGCACTCATTGGATTATATAAATTACATTAACATAGTTATTTATTCACATAAAAAGCAATAATTATTTACAATATATACACACTAACACTATAATAGAAATTAAAATATGTACAGGTATCAAAAAGGGGTCAACAAGAAAAGTGCCCAGAAAATTAATTATGAAAATGCTGATTCTTTGGCCAAAAAATTATCTTCGTAAATAACATCACGCCTCATCCCCGATAAGTGTTACAGGGGTGAAAGTTTCCATCAAAGAGACGCAAATCCAGACTCGGACTAGTACTGAAAATAGAAATCATCCTATAAAAAGTCCGTAAAAGAAACATTTCCACCACAAATTCTCGCACAATTTTTCACAGTTATAACACAGGAGACAGCGGTCGATATCCGAATCCCTCATAGTCCAAAGGGTCTAACTAACGCATTGTTGGTTTTCGAGGCCAATATGATGTGAATAAGACCTTCGATTCGTCTTCTTACGCGGTCGGGTTTCTCAATTTGGTGTTTAGGGTTTTAAGAAAGTTTGGTATTGACAATTTGTATTGAATTGGCGGACATTGTGGATAACTCACCCATATCTATGTTCGCAATCAATATGTAAAAAGAGCCTGTGAGCTAATTTCCGTTTTTAAATGAGCAAATCATTCCATGCATACGAAAAAGGATCCTAAAAGGATTGAAATAAATGATTTTGACTTGAACTTGATAAACTTTTCCAGTGCATTTTGTGTTTTAACGGATCATTTAGAATACAAAAAAAAATCGACTCGCATCCAGCGGATTCCCGAAACCTTCACCAGGTCAACAGCCCACCTAGAGGGAGGCCTTCCAACGCGTCAATTATGTAATGATATTCAATTAATGCTATTTGATACTAAAAATTCAAACACACTAGTGGTGGAATAGCCCTTTTCCATTTACAGCGAGGAACCCTGGGTCACGGCTGTGGGTACTTACCTACGTTACGTCATACATGTATAGCAATTATGGAAATCAGTCAAAAAAACTTAGGTACCATCAAAATAAATGTTTAACCATTAAAACTGTAGACAGCATATTTTTGTCAAACCTTATCTAATCCCAATTTAATGGATATGTTTCATACATAGATGAATAAACAGCATGAGTAACAAACTCCTATCGATTCAATACAAAATTGGACATTTTGAATTACAAAAAGATATAAGGCCAAAGGGTTTCATTACAATCGTGTAAACATAATTGGCAATTTGTAAGATCAAGAGGACCTTTACGAACGGTGGACCGAATCAGATCAATGTAGACAATTTCGCCATTTACTGACAAATTGGGAGACTCGTTTTCTTTCTCTAACAGATTGACATGAGGCAGGACTTACTATTCTCGTATTTTCGACAAAGACCTTGTTGCTATATTTATATTAAGGCCTGAATTCTTGTCGCGCTGACGGTTAGTCGCGCACGGTCGGTCACATACGAGTATACATTGTGTTCTATATAGCACCATACTGCGACGCTGACGTCTCGACCGACCGTACGCGACCGACAGTCAGCGCGACCAGACTTCAGGTCTTAATGTAAATATAGCAACAAGGTCTTTGTTGAAAATACGAGAATAGTAAGTCATGTCAATATGTTAGAGAAAGAAAACGAGCGACCGACCGTCAGCGCGACCAGACTTCAGGCCTTAATGTAAATATAGCAACAAGGTCTTTGTCGAAAATACGAGAATAGTAAGTGATGTCAATATGTTAGAGAAAGAAAACGAGCGACCGACCGTCAGCGCGACAAGACTTCAGGCCTTAATGTAAATATAGCAACAAGGTCTTTGTCGGAAATACGAGAATAGTAAGTGATGTCAATATGTTAGAGAAAGAAAACGAGCGACCGACCGTCAGCGCGGCCAAACTTCAGGCCTTAATGTAAATATAGCAACAAGGTCTTTGTCGAAAATACGAGAATAGTAAGTGATGTCAATATGTTAGAGAAAGAAAACGAGCGACCGACCGTCAGCGCGACCAGACTTCAGGCCTTAATGTAAATATAGCAACAAGGTTTTTGTCGAAAATACGAGAATAGTAAGTGATGTCAATATGTTAGAGAAAGAAAACGAGCGACCGACCGTCAGCACGACTAGACTTCAGGCCTAACCCATTAAAAACGCGGAGTTAAGTTATGCAACTTAAGTATTAAAAAAAATGAACATCCGAAGCTTATATTATGGGCCCCGGAACGTAAAGGGCGAGGAAGGAACATCGATGGGTTTTAGTCAGTAAAAGTCTGACACTCCCTTCCGCTCAGCCCAGACTGGGAGAAGTTATTTAATGATTTCTCATTCTTAAAAAAAATACTTATATTATTGGTTGAATTTAAATCTGGAATAAGAACACTTAATATAATAGAACAATAAACGCTCTTTATTTTATTTCAAAGGCTAATCGATATTACGAGTAGCTCACACGGCAAAAGTTTGCCGGATGTAGGAAAGATACGTATAAAAAAATACCTGAATCAGTAAGGTACAGATTTTAATTTAGAGCACTGAATACGGAAAGCGATAAATCAAGTGCTGTGGTGGAACTCAGAGAGGTTTAATCGTTAAAATTTAAAGACAAGGTGTGATAAATAAACTCAAAATCATCTAGATAAGGTACTTTGCTTTCTCGTAATGATTTTAAATAAATTATTTGAAGTTACTTATTTTAATGGTAATACGATACTTGCTGGTAAGACTGTTTGTCATTTTTTTTAACCACTGACTTACCTACTACCACAGCTGTACCTACAAATGACAGCCGGAACCATTGGCATAACGTGCTGTGTGATCGAGGCACGGATAAACCTCGGGTATTTAATGGGTGGTCACCCATACGCAGACCAACCTAGGCTAGCGACGTCTAACCTGAAGATACCGATATTTAAGTTACCGATATTTTAACATAAGTACCATCTGTTACATGTACACATTATGGAACGCAATAAAGTATTGAGTATTGAGATTGATTCCATAGCTGTGCCACGAGTTCTTTAAGAACAATTATCGTCATACAAAAGACTTCAATTCTCGTTTATGCGCGATAATGCTTAATCACCAGTACATAGTCAAAGGAACAGTTTGCTTATCTTTACATCTGTTTTCTAAAATGCCAAAGGTAAACGCTCTTTAACCTCGAAAATCTATTAATAAATCTAAATACCGTTCCGATAATCATTCAATAATCCTTCAAGCATTTGACCCTGTTCAATTTATCATGCTTCCCACCGAAGAAACCGTAACGAAATCCACTCAAGTAATAAATCTTAAACTTAAGTAATATCAGACGACGATAGATAGCGCCACCTGCGAAGTGCAAGAACTAACCGGAAAGTGAATAGATCGAGCGAGGAGAAATTATTTCTATCGGAGACTTGGAACTCGGTGTTAAATGCTGGATGAACTACGTCGGTAAACGTGAGAATTAAAACTTTATCGTAGTAGTTACAAAAATCAGAATAGTTAGGCTGACAGACAGAGCTTATCATAAACTAAGGGAATCAAAAAATATGCACATTTTAAATGAAATCAAAATTGGAAGCAAATTAAACTCATTCTTGTACAAAGGCAAGTGTACCTTATTGCAATAAAAAACTACAGAGTTAGTACCTTGGTGTACCACGTATGACCGTTTCTTTCTCTACACGATGATGAAGAGTTAGCATAATCTCTTTCCGTGAAAAGTAAGTATGGAATAAAATAATCTTTTTAGTGAAGTTTTAAAATAATTCTAAAAAAAATTACAAATGTTTCCACAATCATTATTCAATGAATCACTTTGACTTCTTTTGCATCTTAAATTATGTTTGTACTATGGTTATGCTAACCGTGTAGGTTAGTTTCTATGTCTAGCATAACTAAATATGTCTTGATAAACCGTATCATCATAATTTTCTTGCCTTTATCCCAATTTATTAGAGGTTGGCGCAGCATGAGTTCGTCTTCCATACTTATATTTCACTCGTCATCATTATCAGACACTTTCTTGCCATATGTTCCTTTACACATATTGTATTGCGTGACAACTGGATGTATTTAATTTTAACTATCATCATCATCATCTCAGCCGACAGACGCCCACTGCTGGACATATGCCTCCCCCAAGTGTCTCCAAATTGACCGATCCCTTGCGACTCGCATCCACCGGATTCCTGCAACCTTCACCAGGTCATCGGTCCACCTAGTGGGGGGTCTTCCAACGCATCGTCTTCCGGTTCGCGGTCGCCACTCCAGAACTTTTCGGCCCCAACGGCCATCCGTTCTGCGAGCAATGTGCCCTGCCCACTGCCACTTAAGTTTGGCAATTATTCGGGCTACGTCGGTGACCTTGGTTCTCTTGCGGATGTTTTCATTTCTGATTCGATCACGCAAGGAAACTCCGAGCATAGCCCTCTCCATTGCCCTTTGGGTGACTTTAAGCCTTTTGATAAGGCCCATTGTGAGCGACCACGTTTCGGTCCAGTATGTAATCACTGGCAACACACACTGGTCCTAGACTTTCGTCTTGAGACACTGCGGTAAGTTGGACGAGAAGATACGGCGCAGTTTCCCGAACGCTGCCCCGCCAAGTCGGATTCGACGATTGACCTCTTTCTCGAAGTTAGACCTACCTAACTGAACTGTTTGTCCTAGGTATACATATTCGTCTACAATTTCGAGTGTAGACTCTCCGACCTTGGTAGGAATGGGTGTGACATGGGCATTCAACATGACCTTCGTCTTGTCCATGTTCATTTTTAGGCCCACTCTGTGAGGTCTACTGAGGTCATCGAGCATGCATTTAACTATGAATTAAGCGAATTTGTGGCATAAATTTTGTTTGCCTCAATGGCATATATACTACTTCTGACATAGCAGACTTACCTGTATTAACCCAAAACAAATTATTTGAATCTGATAAATTACACAGTCCATTCATCTTTTGTTTGGTATTCTTCTACTCTTATAATAACAATAATAAATCATTTATTTCGAAGAAACAAGACTCATAGTGTCAGTAACAATATATTTACCGTCGTATATCAACCACATTTTCTTCTTTTCTCAGCATCAAATGCCCATAATAAACTTATACAATTAATTTTCATATTAATGGCTCACAGAAAACAGATTGATGATCACAGTATGTCGTTATTAGCGTGCACGTCACACACTCCTGTTTGTTGGAGCCTGCGACAAACAAGCAAACTATTGGTTACCGGTTTACCCAGTGTTAGCTATTCGTTATTGGAAAGACTATAGTGCAATCTATGTACCAACGTATATTGGAAACTAACACATCCGGAATATTGTGAAAACAAACGAGAGAAAAAACATGCTAGCTATCCGGTTCAATACTTTTTTTAAATTGGTTGCTTTTTTTCAAAACAAACTAAGGTTGCGATTGACAACTTAATTACCCATTTTCATTACGTCAAAGCAAAGGGAACTTTGTGGCGACGACAAACTCCCACAATAACCCATTTCCAAGAAAATCTTCATATAAGGCCTGGCCTTAAACTGTGCTGCAAAATACAGCTGTTTATATTTGATGGATCACAGAACACCGACATACACACTGCACTAATATACCGTATATTGTACGGCATATATCTTCTTATATAAAAAGGCTTCCCCCATCCCATATTAGGATAAGAGGATTACTTTTGGTGTCGAGTTACGTTCCATACTACCAACTTGATTCGGCCCCGGCTTTGCTCCCGTATATTCCTTTTTTATTAACACTGACACGTCTCAGCAAGACTTAGGAGAATACTGGCACTCTCAAATATGAACACTACACGTTATTGAGAAAAATTGTATCGTAGAAAGTGATTTATCAAAAAAAGGTCCGAACACTTTTGGAAATAGAAAAAGTTTGGGACATTCTTTACGCAGTAAACAAAAGAAAGGCGTTTCGTGAAATAATAAAGAATGTTTTGTGAAAAGTTCTTGTTGTTTTCAAAGGTAGCAAATGCTTTTGAAAATCGTAAAACAACAAGAGGCAATAGCAGGATAGAAACACCTGATCTCGAGGTCGTGAAGTTTTATTGCACTAAAGTAAAGTTAATACCTATTCGGAACCGAAATATCTACGGTATATTTTCCGATTTCATTTAAAAAAGTCACTGGTTAGAAGTACCTAACGTAAAAAAACTGTAAATATAGATTCACAAGTAAATAAACACAATTTTTGGTGATGCTAAAAGTTCAACTGCCTCAAATGACCTTTGCTGAGGCATTCTAAGAGGACAGTCATCGTATATTATTCTTAGAAGAACCTGAATGGGGAATGAAATTCGGAACGTGGCTTTTCCTCGCCTCTTTGCCAACTTAACGTCAAGGATTAGAAGATTATCCCCCACGCATGAAAACAACATAATATTTCGCGATTCACTCCGTTCTTGGACAGAATCAATTTGTATAGATTTTCCGTACAATAAGAGATACGCATTAACAGTTGATGTAGCTCATAAACAATCAAGTACTGGCTATGTCGATTATATCTACTACATTAATGATGACACTGCTCATATACGCGGTTTAGATGTGGGGATCACGTTCAGCGTTTCGTCAGTAAAATTCGTCCTGAGTAAAATAAACATTTACGTTTATTATAATAGCCAAACAAATTGACTGTGACATTTAATGCATTATCTATCTATCAAAGTAATATACGAGTAAGTGACCAACACCATAAATACGTATTGAACACCCGTCGTACCGTATGCACCATTGAAAGTGAATTCTTCACATAATCCATCATTTATAATTTACCGTTTATAATTTTGAATACCTCTACCAAACAGTCCCTATTTATTTTTAATTTTAAGGATACCCTAAATCTAGACTTGAAGACACTCATAACCATATAAAGTATCTAAAACATACGCAAAAAGAAGGTAAAGGAATCCGAGCAAAAGAAACAAATTGGCTACATTTTAAGGGTTTTTCGAGGCACTTTGATCAGCCGAAAATTCCCATTACACGTTGATTTACTGCCGGAGTTTCTTCACGAATGTTTTCAAATCAAAGACGACACGAGACGAAACAGTATATTTGAATGCCAATATAAAAGTTTTATTAACTAGGAGAATATTAATGTTCACTTGTTCAGTCAAAGCAAGAATACGACCGCCACCCTGGTGCTCCAGGGTAGCCGGCAAAATTCTAATTTTCAAAGGTTTTTTACAATTTGCAGGGCTGTGCCAAGTTCTACGCTGATGAAAACATCGTTCGCGGCTGCAAGATATAGGCAGTCACAGAATTATCTTCTATACATACATAATATAATAAAATCGTATAAAAGTCAAAACTGTACATTGAATATTTTTTTTAAAGAATACTTGGGGCGTGATCTACGATCGATATCGAAGCCAAAAATATAGTTTTTAGAATTTTTGTCTGTATTATGTCCAGGATAAACTCAAAAAGTAAAAATTTAAGTTAAATTTTAATTCTTCTGCATTTTATTACTTTTTGCGATCTCTAATGAAGATGAGGTCAAAATGAAAATCCAAAATGATGCCGACGAAAATTTTTGGATTTTTCATCATGGGTGTCGTTTCCGTGGTTTTGGTGTCACTGATAATATAAAAGTTAACAGAAGCCAAAAAAATACTATTCTCCTTTTTTTTCTTCAGCTTCCCCTGACAGTATTTTCACCCTTCGCCACTGTTAGGTTATCTAATCCTACACCCACATATCGCACATTTAGCTTATTTCTCTCAACCGGGCACAAATAATATAATAACACTTTGCCCGTCCCGGAAATCTAACCCAGGACCTTATGCTCTGTAGCGCTTGCGACAACTTGACCAACGATGCAGTCTCACACATGAACCATCAATATTTTCACGCGAACGAAGTCGCGGGCAACAGCTAGTAATCATTAAAGTCATCAGCACAACCCACAAAGTTCATAAACCGTGAAAACATTCGTTCCTCGACTTTCATGAATTTGGAGGGGTGGACCGATGATTCTGATGACTACAATTTATTCTGCACATACGCTCTACAGCCGCGAACGGTACTTCCACCGACATACGACCCAGCACTGGGGCCGTATTTTTGAATCACTCGAAGTGAATCTCAAATTCGTGCACGAAAGCAAAACGTATACGAAATGAATTTCGATTGCTCCAAATTTTACGTATTTTTGAAGTAATAGAAATGAGTGTTAGGGCAACACTCATTTCTATTACTTCAAAAATACGTAAAACTCGAATCTTATAACATTTTTCATTTCACGCAGAAAAATAAAAACCGGAAAACCGGTAATGAGTTAATGTGGAACGGAACGTTAGTTAAAAAGTTATAATGTCATTGTCTGACGTCTATCATTGGGATGTCGATATTTTTTTCTTTAGTTTTCACATATTTTTCCCGGTTGTTATTTGTGGTGGATTTGTTTTTGAATTGTTAAAGAAAGTACGTAAAAAATGGGAAACGACAAAAAAACAAAAAAAAGAATCAGTCAACAAATCTTCTCTTGTCAGTGTCATTCTCACTCTCATTTCTACTGGTAGAATAACGGAAAGGAGTGGGTCGGACCACTCGTTGCAAAATTCACGGGTATGAATGTTAAAAAATAGCGATTTTAGGGATTCGCATACGAATTCTGCGATTTCGTACACGATTTGGAATTCTATTGATTCAAAAATACGGCCCCTGGCCCGCAAATTGCTAAAAACACAAGGAAATTTGATTTTCGCCACCTTGACGCTTTCACTTTAACATATCTCTTTTTGTTTGCTGCATGTCCCTAATGAAAAGGAAATTAAAGTAGGTAGCACGATTTGGTCAAACATTAACCGTTATACAACTCGACTGTAGTAAATTCCTCCTCATTATAAGTTCCCTTAATGAGCCTTTATAAACAAATATTATCCGTAGTTTAATTACTATGTAACATTCCGTAATTGAGTAGCTTCTTCAAAACATATTTGGTAACTTATTTGCTCATTATTGAATTGTTAGGTAAATACCTCAGTGTACAACACGTAGAACTTACATAGTGGAACTTTACTGTTTTCTCAGAAGAGACCCGACCGCATTTTTTTTATCCTTTATTCATTTATATACATATTTATTACATTTTTAAATATTTATCAAAAAAACAGTAGCCTACTAGTGCTGGGAACAGTGTCCGAGCTGCCGGTGTTCATGGCTCTTGAGAGAGGAACCTCCTAACAATACGTGCCGTGTCAAGAAGTACTGCTTTCTGAATCAAGCCCTTGATCCAACTGCCAAGCGAGAGCCTCCTTAGATGTTGGTCGAGGCTCTTGGCTATTAAGTTTTTTTTTAAATATAATTATGTTATTCTGTTATTATTATTTTTAACACCTATATGGCAAGTGCCAAAGAAATGTACCATCTTTATTTCTTGTTCTTTCTAAAGGAGGCCGTGTCTCCCAGCACTGGGAACATTATGGGCTGATAATGCTTATGCTCACGAAAAAAAATGGCGAGAGGTGTACCATAACTCCAGACATAGTTAACATTCATGTTAACTACGGTTTTTTCCTACGTTTCCGTTATATTTTCCAATTAATTTCGTAGCGGGATCCAAGACAGTTAAATTCATCCTCTGGGACATCGTCGACTTTCATCGTCTCGGCGCTTTTCTGGTGGTCGCCACTGTTGATTCTGGCTTTCAGGAGTTACAGTTATTTGGGAAAAGTGCCAAATCACTGTAACTTTGGGTTTGTTCCAATTAACATTCATATTGCACATAAAAGTTGGAACTTGGACCCCCTATCCCTGTAACTAAAAGGTTCTCAGGCAAATGATCGCAGTGACGGAGAAAACAATAATTGCTTTCGGCTTTGTTAAGGGTTTATTTACACTCTTCATACTTTGTCGTCAAATTTTCTTTTACAACTCTTCCCAGTCACTGGATGGATCTGTCTGTAGAGTCGCTGATCTCGGTGTGTTACTGCAAGAAACAGAACTTTACATAATTTCACTTGGACCTACGATCTAGATTCGGAAACTTATGCAAACGAAAGTGTCAGTCAACGAGCGTATGTGACGTGTGTCTTTTCAAGCGTTTTGGCTTTCGCACCTAGTGACGTAGTCAGTTCAACGCCATCTACCGAGTTTTTGGAAACTATTTTATTTTTATTCTCAAAGAGACAACCTTTCATTCACTGCACAAACCAACCAAGCAGCAGCACCTTACTAAGTTTAAGGTGACCCAACACAACAGTACTAATCGATCAACACATTCAAATGGAAATGGATTGTAGATAATAGAAATAACTGGAACTGAATGGACGGTGAGCAGAATACCCAAACACCTGTTTTTATTAATTTTCAGAATCAGCATAGAAGAAATATTCAAGGACTTTCCTTCTTGACTTTCTTTTTCCGTTTTATTTGTTGCTAAATTGGATAAAAAAGCTATTTTCAATCATACTCGTATCTTACGAGTTTTGATAACTGATTCAGTTGATTAGAACATGACATTATTAAAATATATGTTTTTGATTCTGGAGCTTTTGACAATCAAATACCCAGTTTCCTGCTTGGAAAACACGCTGAGCAGTTGGCCACGGCAGTCATTTGTAGTTCTTTCACAGTCGTTAGGTAGTCAGTGACCCGAAAAGCTGACAAACCGTCTTCCCAAGAGGTATCGTATTACGCAGTGCTAACTGGATTGTGGAGGGCAGATAGGTTTCAGCTGTATCCGGTTAAACTGGAAGCCGACTCCAACACAGTTGGGAAAAGCTGGGCTTGATTATGTAATTTTTATTATGATTATTACTTGAATCGACTATGAAATTTTCAGACTGTGATCAATCCTGGTGAAACTTTCAGAAACGTAAAAATTGTTCTAAAAATAATCAATCAATCATTCAATCAATCAATTTATTTATTTCAGGCTACAATGACCCATAGATATAATATGTTACCGTAAAATTGTCAAACACGTTAGAGATCACAGAAATATTACGTTAGATTGTAATCTCTCTAGCGGTATTGTAAACTCTCGAAATATTTTCAAACGAACAATAAAACGCATTATTTTTCTTGAAATGCATGCGATGGTAATCAACTCACGCGGTGTGGAGGGAAGGAGTGGTCCCCCTTGCCCAGTGGTACCACTCTCATGAAAAGATAAGATCTAGATCATCATCATCATCTGCCTAGCCTATTCCCAACTATGTTAGGGTGGGCTACCAGTCTAACCGGATGCAGCTGAAAACCAGTATTTTACATGGAGCGACTGCCTATCTGACCTCCACAACCCAGTTAATACTGGGAAAAAGATAATGTGCCATTCCTGAGAAATACCGATTAATATTTAAACTTTAAAACACTTCAGATTCTCTTAAAAAGTGTAGTGACGGAACCCCGCTACGCGGGGCTTCTATTTCCGAGTGCAGGGTGTAAAGAACCTAACTAACCTAACGTGGGGGGTGCCCCAAGTCCCGATTATGGGGGCAGAGATACTTCCGTATGTTCAGTTGACAATATTTCGAGAGTTTACAATATCGCCGGAGAGATTACAATCTAACGTGTTTGACAATTTTACGGTGATATACATTACTAGCGGACATCACGCGGTTTCACCCGCGTTGTTCCCGTTCCCGTAGGAGTACGGGGATAAAATGTAGCCTATGTTACGCAATGTGAATGTAGCTGTCCAATGGTGAAAGATATTTGAAATCGGCACAGTAGTGTTTGAGTTCATTCATAACAAACATACACACGCACAAAAATTTTTTTTTTTTTTTTAATAGTGTAGATAAACTAACATTTATGTATTTAAAGAAAATACGAACATCGTGTGAATATATTTTGATACACGCGTTGTTATACCCGTTCATGATGTATTAAAATGCTTCTTATAACAAATCAACAACAGGTATACCGCATTATTGTTATTACTTTAGCAATGTAATACTTGCCTTAGCACCTTTTGTGTTTAAGTGCCAATAAAGGAGTTTTTAACTAATAATAAAGCCTATGTAACAAACTTCGTCTTCCCTCACGCAGTAATACTCTCCAAAGAGTAATTCAACTCACTCCCACAGTTTCAAGTGTTCATAATTCCGTTTGAGTCCACAACTAAACGGGCCTCCGGTTCAGCGATACTGCGATGTACATAATAGGCGCAATGCAAAGGGACGTAAAAGCTATTATTCTTAAATAAGCAATCTTCTCCAGTATTAAATTATATTCACGTCAGGGTTCCCTGGATATTATAGTTTTAACAAGACCCCTTTGTTACAAAGACGCTTTTGTCCTTAGAAATGAACAGGGTCACGGCAAATGACAGCGTTACCTTCCTTAGATTATTCCGTTCTCCTTTGTAAATCAGCGTTTGGTCGTAAAACTTGTCTGGATTAAAATTCATTAGTGTTTCCGGAGGACAAACAGAAGATTGGAGACTGGCTTTAGGAAGCTTTTAATGAATATTGAATAAAAGGTCTTTCATAATTATACTGAATGTAACTTGAAAATGTAGACAGATTTGGGACAATGATAGATCGGGGTTCGTACTTGTCTGAAAAGTAGTTCGTCTAAAACAAATTGGCTTTTTATCACGAAATCAAACGTTCCGAAAGTAGAACAGCCTTGTATTTTTTGTTCTGCAGAGTAACAGACTTTTCCATAGATAAAAGTACGTTGCTAAAACGTAAGTCATGACACAACTATTCCTCCGCCACCTGTTTAAAAGTCCACACCAGCTCCACGCCTCAATCTTACTAAAAGATGACGACGCTCACTGACATTTGTCAGGATCGAGAGCTTAAGTCGTTCCCCACATAAAATACAATTACTGACTGGCAGTCTACGCGTGTTTTGCATCAACACAAAAGTCTTAAACACAGTAAAAGAAAAAATATTGAGGATAGTGTCCTTGGGTGATCCCTTGGGAAGATGAAGTCGCTCCCAAGATAAAGATAGGAAGCTTTTATTCGGGCACAACTGCTGACTACATCCGTCATGGCCGGGTCCGTCGGGTTTTTCATAGAATGCATCACAATTTGTCATCTCCCGAGGCCAAATATTAGCATAACAAGAGATCCGAGACCCCCGTTTCCCCGCCATTTAATTCCGTCTGATGCCCATTTGTTAGACTCAA
The DNA here is from genome assembly GCA_916618015.1 of Xestia c-nigrum. Classification (NCBI taxonomy): domain Eukaryota; kingdom Metazoa; phylum Arthropoda; class Insecta; order Lepidoptera; family Noctuidae; genus Xestia; species Xestia c-nigrum. The sequence continues at coordinate 19,565,807 of OU745247.1, read as the reverse complement.
CTCTGCCCAACTACCTTTGTTACACCAACTGAACAGTCGAAGTACTTTAAAAGTTCGCAAAACTAAAGTTCGGCAGAATAAATACCCCAAGTTCGGTTGCTTGGAGATACTAAAGATGTTAGTAAGTACATTGGTCGGCATTAGTGGTTAGTTATGTAAAATGGCCTGAAATATTTAGTGGGTGTGTTGAGTAAACAAGTTTAGCTGAAGTTTGACCATAACTCATAAATCTTGTAATGTGTTAAGTCCTTCAATGCTTCCTAGAGGATGGACGAGGGTACATTATAATTATGTTATGTTGGTTATGGCACCCCTTACGGTCGTTCATTACTGGGGTCTACGTTATAATCAATTAATATGACGTTACCAACACTTCACGTTTTGAATGTTTCAACACAATGTGTTTACAGATGTTTTTATCAACAGCTGCCTTGCAGATACATAATGAAGATTGATGCGATTCTTTTACTTTTACTATTATACTTGAGATTGGCGAACCACATGTTCAGACTGATTCGAATCATCGGTTCTCAAAATCCAAATAAAATCTATTTACTCAAATATTAGAAGGTATGAGAATATGAATGATTTGAAAGCAATTAAATATAAAGTATACTACCTAACAATCTATAAATGTCATTAATTTCGACAAAGTAAAACAGAAATGTTGTCTAATTAATTTCCGTGTATATTGCTGAAACAGAAATTCTGTATCTTTAATTAAAGTCTTTTAAATAAAAACTTCAAACGAGAAAAAATAAAATATTCTTCTTTTATAATTGTTTCTTAATTACAACAGGTAGTATACCTCATGTAAATGGAAAAATATTTATTAAAATGGTGGGATTCAGGGAGGCATTTTTTACCGTTCATACATACTTGTGCTCTTCTTACTCAATATAATGACTTAAAACACATCCACGAGGCCTTTTCTACATTGACGGTCAAGCAAAAGGTCTCTTTGTGCCTAGGTACCGCTATTTACTTAGGCCCAGGTCAAACCTTTTCAAACACAGTTCGAAAGACTAAAAAACAAGAGACAATAAAAATAAAACATATCGTAGACGCTCCTACAATTGTTAGACTGAACAAATAACTGCAAAAGTAGTTTACAAATTAGACGTCGTAAGTTTGAAACTTCACAAGTCCAAGAGAATAGTGAAGGAAATGATTGAAGTAGGTATAAAGAGGGTGGAAGACTTGAATCTCCTTTTGTTACTGTTGGAAACTTTACATTTTGTTTGCAGTCTTGTAGATGGTACTTAGAAGAATTTTGAACTGATCAAATCTAGATAGTTATTTCGTTTCGTTTGTTTCTGGGAGAAGAGGTGTTTGCCTTTGATGATTCTGGAATATCACATAGAAAAACCAAGTTATGAGACAGTAGCACATATTAATGCAAGAATGTAAAGTAACTGATTGCGTACAAGGCGAGATTGTTCATTGTTGAAAAAGATGCATTAAAAACACTAGTGTTTAATACACTACTTTAATTAAAACCTAAGAGCAGTGTATTAAGAGCCAGCGTTTGAGCTAGTGCATTTAAACTTTTAATTGATTTAATATAAACTTGTACTATCATTTATTTTAAAAGTTCCAATACTTGTCCAAATTTTCAACAAATCAGATTCATATTATTCATTAAAATATTCGAAAAATTCGTCCACAACTAACTTTTTGGCGCTGCAATAATATTTTCCAACTTTTCCGCCTGACTGACCAAAGTTAGGTACCGTCGCAAAGAATAGCAAAATTTCAACCGATTTCGGAAAACGGTTCCGAATTTGTAAACTTCAAAAGGATTTTATATTTTGAAAGTTATGAGAAAGAGATCTTATCGAATCTTTCAACAAGGTTTCTCGTTCATTCTCCGGTGTCATCCGTCAATGCTGCTATCAAATACTCCCTTCTCCCTCATATGATTCCTCACACCATTCATCCATCTTTTCTTTGGTCTTTCTCTCCCTCTGCATACGTCAATATTAGTATCATTCATCACTCTTTCAGTTACATGCGATTCAACTCTCCTCATCACATATCCATGCCAAGACAGGTACCCTTTCATCATTTCTAGAACTGGCGTAATAATTACGGTAGTGATTACCAAACTTCTTCTAATACACGCTGTATTATAGGAAGTTGGAAAATTACGCCTGTGGCATGGATATTAAGGACACGTGATGAAGTATCAGAAAGTGTGGTTATATTTATTGTGGTTCATACAGGGTGTAAACCACCTCATCAAAAAGCCGTTAACCAAGCATTCTGTACATCAAACTAAGTAACTTAACGCAAAAATTATTGCTGGGAAAAAACTTTTTTTTTGCGGATATAAATCATGTTTTATGGTAGAACTCAATGTAACGCACTTAAACATTGTACTGATACATGGATTGAATAGTACGGGGTCGTGGAGGTGTTAAAAGTCAAAATCATACAAAAAGTCTTGTCAAAAAGTTGTAACTTTGACTCCCATATCTCCGTAACTAGAAGGTTCTCAGGTACGGTGTGGAACAAAAAATGATCGCAATGATGGGGAGAACAAGTACCTTTCGGCTTCGTGAAGAGGTGTTTTACACCCTTTATTATCAAACTAAACCTCTTTATGTTTGAGACCTACATCGAAATCGTGATCAATTGCACTTCATGGAATCCACAATCATGTCTATACCAAGCCAGACAATTCCCTTTCAACTTTTCTAAAACTGACGGATCTTTCAAACATCCTCTAATATACTCATTTCTTACTTTATCCGTCCACAATAAGTCCCCCAACAAAATTTTGATGAGGGCTCAAAGTAAATACTTGGTGGGAATGAGCCTCATTAATTGGACTGCTGGAGCGGATTTTAACTTTGTGTGGTGTATTGCTAGAACAATGGATTTCTGTTTCGCGACCCGCAGTTGTGGAAGCCGCCATCTTGGATTGTGACTATCCTTGCAAAAACAATGAGCGATTGTTTATTGATTGTGTGCGGTGACTGTTTTTGAGCTCAGTTCAAGTTTTCTTAGGCGTTGTTTAAGATATTATAGGGTTTTTTCACAAATACGATAGGCAATGAGAGCTGAATAATATGTAGTTACATTTTTGCATAAAACACACATAAACGGATCCGTTTTTAGAATAGAAGAACAAGTAAAATTAAAGTAAAAATAAAAAAAAAAACCCGACACAATAATTCGTTAAGTCTTAGTACCATCACTCTACTTTCCTCATCCCAATTCGTTACTTATTAGGTATTCTTAATTTCCTTCCAATATAGTGTAGGTAGGTACATTCTTCTACTAGACAAGCCCTTTCATTTGATACCCATGTTGAAGGAGTAGGGAAAAATGAATAAATCGCCATTTTAAGGTGGTGGCCACCTTGGATTGGATCATAGTTTATAGTGTTCTACTAGTTAAGACCTTTCATTTGATACGAACCATCAAACCATGCGGCCATCTTGGACCGAGTATCATCAAACAAGAACACTCCCGACTAATTCACCTTTGAAACAAAATCAAAATCGGTTCATCCGTTCGGCAGCCATGATCCTACAGACAGACACACACACAGACACGTCAAACTTATTCCACCGGTTTTTTTTTCTCGTTTCTGCGTCGAGGGTTAATAATTAAACACGAAATGATGAAAGACATCATAAATTTGGCCTAAATACTTAAATATAAGGTCTAATTTTGGTTGAATTATTGTTCAAGCAAAATATAACTTAATTTATTTAAATAAATTCAACATCAACTAATGATAAGCACACTGGTGTGATAAAAATAAACATGTCACGGCTCTCCGTGAAATAGTAATAATTCATATTCATATTTCAGGTACTTTAAATAAATGGTAAATATTCAGATAAGGTTGGAAAATTACGCACAATTTTTCAATAGCAACGCTGGGAAAATTTTACCTCCTTTTACAAAAATAACACCTTTATTCGTATCACGGTAAAGTTAATTTTAGCCTGCGGTCTCGACAAAAATAGTCATCCACGTCACGTGTGAGTGTCGTTTGCGAGAACTAAGTGGTTGTTTTAAGTTTTCAAGCAGTTAATTAAGGATTCACAGTGTTTGTGTTAGACCAACAACTGGCCACAATTAAACATTTGTTTCAAATAATGGTACCAAATGCTTGTTGGGACAGTAACCACCTTCTTAATCTTTGGCAAAAAAACAACTATTCTAAGTAATAACATAATTTTGTTACTCAGGCAGATATATTAGTCACTAGCTGCTTCGCCCGGGTACAAATTATATATTAAAACCTTTCTCGAGAACCACTCTATCTATCGGTCGGTATGAAAATCGGTGCAGTGGCTTTGAGTTTGTCGTGAACAGACAGACAAACAGACGTGGATAGTGAAGAACTACCGTCCTATTAAACATTTTTTTGCACAATCCTGTCAATGCAACTGAATTATCTCAATTCAAACTTACCTTATATCGTGAAATTGTTTGTGTTGGTCCGTCTATTACTCTTTGATGCCTAACTAATGCGGATTTTAAAAATACACCTCGAGGTAGAAGATCTTAGGGCACGCCACGTAATTGGCGATAAGTCCCCTTTTGAGAAGTGACTTGTGAGACGCCACGGCATCCTCACCTTCCGCCTGACGCAGGTCCTCACCGGACACGAATGTTTGGGGAAGTTCCTGCATCAAATCGGGCTGAAGGAAAAACCCGGGTGTTTCCACTGCGAAGATCGACCGGAAGACACGGTGGAGGTCTGCCGCGCGTAGACGGAGCAACCCATGTCCTCGTAGCGGCGATCGGCGGCAGCAACCTCTCGCGTCCGGCCCTGATTCAATCTGTGGCTCGCGCGAGCGAGGTGGAATGGGAAACCGTCACTTCCTTCTGCAAAGCAGTCATGCTAGCAAAGGAGGTGGCGGAACGCGAGAGGGAGAGATCGTCTCGCCCTAGACGCCGCGGAAGTCGCACCGGGCGTCGGGGGCCACTAATGGCTACCGGCCACCGTAGACGCGGGCCTATGGAGGGTGAGCTATGGGTTAGCTCACCGTCCGTCCGTCAGATAACGACAGAGATATCAGCATCAGCACAGTGAAGGGCCGAAGCCTGCCGGGGCTGCGGGACTGTTCGAAAAAGTGGTGCTTTTTAGTCAGAAAAAGTATGACACTCCCTCGTGCTCCGCCCAGACTGGGAGAAGTCATTTGATGATTTCCCGTCCGAAAAAAAAATAGGTAGATGTTCTTGTGACAAAATAATAACATACGCTTGGGGTCAATCTTCAGGTTTAGCCGCCCTAGCATTTGCTAATCCGTGGATGTGTGAACACCACTGAACACCTATTGCATTTCGATTTTTCTCCGAGCTTCGGAAAACACGTTAAGCTGTTGGTCCCGGCTGTCATTTGTGGATCTTCGATAGTCATTATAAATAGTCCATGAAGTAGTCTGAGAACCAACCGAAAGGTTTGTAGAGGTCTGATAGGCAGTAGCTCCATGTAAAATACTGGTATTCAGCTGCATCCAGTTACACTGGTCGACACCAACATAGTTGGGAAAAGGATTGGCAGATGTATAGTGACGCGAGGCAAACTGCAGAGTTAGTTAATCCGTCATAAATTTAAGCCAATAATTTGTACTTGTCAATTAGAGTACGTAAATGATTGATCATTTTCGAGCAACGTCCCACAGACCCCACAGTATTCCTATTCAAAATAAACAGATGTAAGTTCCAAAAGAACAACTGACGGAATTGATTGACGAGTTTGGTAGACAGGTGTAAATCCAAAGTTTTGAAGTAGAGGCTTCAAACTCGACGACCGAAAGATTGATTACCGATGGTCGGGCGAACGTAGCCGGAAAGGATTGTGTGCAGAAAACTTTAAACCAAACGTTTGCCGTCTAGATTTTACAGTTGATATGAGAAATGGTTTGGGAAATTCAAAGATGTGTAATCAACGGGACCCTGTTACTAAGCCTCCGCAGTCCGTCCGTCTGTCTGTCTGTCAGCGAGCTGTATCTTACGATCCGTTATAGATAGATAGTTGAAATTTAGAAAGAAATAAAGAAAAAGTATTTATGAATCCGACAGAACAATACACACAAACGTGCAAAAAAATGGTTTGATTTGGTTTGAGAAAATTAATAAAAAACACTAAACAAAATTTGTCCTGTAAGTTGTTTGTGATCATGAGTTCAATCACGTGTTTATGTATCGTATACTAATTGCTAGTCACCCTATATACTTAATAGGAGAACTGCGTTCACCATTAGGAAGCAAAATTGTTGTAAAACCTAACTTTCCAGCTTTTAGCAACTATCAAAAGCTAACTTTAAAGGTGATTGCAACAGCGAACCAACTTTACTATAAAGCACTGTAACTAAATAAACGATAGAACTTCATCTGCATCAGAATCTATGTTTCCATCCTAAATATTTTAATGCGAAAGTAACTCTGTGTGTCTGTTACCTTTTTCGCCTTAACGGGTAAACCTTTTTCGATGAAAGGAGAATGACCAAAAGTGGTACCAAAAACTCTCATGCATCAAGATCAAAATTTTTACAGTAATTATTTTAATATTTTTTTACGACCTTACGCTTCAGGGATTTGTTTTCTTGAACACGGAATTTAATTTAAAGTGTAAAATATGAATATTATTTTACACCCTTTAAATGACGTTCACTCAACCGGTCATAGAGATGTAGAATATCATTAAAACTATTTTGAAAAATCAAATAACCTGCAGTCATTCCAACCGTTTCTTTCTATAATAAATACCTACAACGTTAGCTTCAAAAACATTTAACGAACTATTTGAAATACATTTTTTTTCTTTTTCTTGAGTAACAGTCACAATTAAGTAACAGTAGTACACCAAATCTTATTAATAAAGATTTTGATGTATTGATATCAGCCTTAAGTCCCGTCAGGTACATGCCTGACATTTGATCTGACGCTTACGTTCGTCTAGTTGAGATAAATAAATTATTGTGTTGAGTAGAATTTATTTGTATTTTGTGAAGTATGTGTATTCTGAAAACATGTCAAATCATAGGGTCAACCGAATAACGCCGTCAGTGACCCGGCAAAACCAATAACTTTGGTTTTGACGCAGCATGGTATGGGATTCCATATATCCATGAGCATTCTCCTTTCGAAGAAACCCGGGTACATTAACAAAAAGAATTTTCCTCGAAGCTTCGGGCATAACTAGGGTCAATGGTAATGTCTATGTAGTGGTCTGCTTTCTAACATGTAAAGAGGAGATGACATGAAAACGTTTTTCCTTTTACCACAGTACACTAACCAAATGTTTAAGTAACGTTTTGATTACTCTAAGTGAGGTAGAGTAGGACCTGGTTTTGTGTTGGTTTCAGGGTTAAAGCTGTAGACACTTTAATAGTAATATCGTCCTAGATAATTATGTCTTAGAATAAATTAGTTAGGTAACGCCAGTATCACTAAATCCACACTATTTTGAGGTTTTAATTATATGCAGTGTCCGGAGGAAACGTCAGGGTCAGGGTACAAGGGTCAGGGTTTTCAAAAATATATTTGGAATAACCATTTAAAGATATGCTGTAAATAACACCAAGCATTGTAGTTTCGGCAAACAGCTTTGTTAAACGAACATTCAACGAAAGTAGACCAATTTTAATAAACCTTCTATTAAGATACTCTCGAAAAACTTGAAAACATTTTGAGAGGCGCAGCTGAAAATAGATATCTACTACAAAACAATGAAGTTTTACTGTGGAAAATTTAATTTTTGGCAGATAGCTAATGATATTCTTGTAAATAAGTGTGGGCCTAATACCCACTCAACTATTAAATACTTCATGCAAAAGGGTTCGATCACAAAGTTGGTAAAACCAAAGTTTACCTACCCGTAATTTTATCAGGGCAGCTGTCGGAACTAGCGAACAACTTTATAGAATACTAGTAGCCCGGATGTTATCTACTGAATGTGGATATTCGTCAAACAGTCGTAACATAAATAATTATGAAGGTATTACTAAAAATTTCTAGTATAAAGACTTCGAATATCGCTGGACATTAACACACAGCGCCACCTAGTGCCACACTAAGCAAAGCTTGTATCGTGGACAAAGCTTGTATAGTTGATATACTACACATATACTTTTTTGTTTGTAATTACTACTTATTATACATATAAACATCCATGACTCGGAAACAAATGTCCATGCTCATCACACAAACATTTGCTCCTACCGGGATTCGAACCCAGGACCCTAAGAACGTAAGGCAACGTCACTACCACTGCGCCATTCGGGTCGAATGATGGTGATAACTGCATTAAAATCCAATGAAACGCACACGTGCAGACAAAATAGATAATTCTGCAATCTGCATAATTATTTATTGACTACACAACTCGCTTGTAATCCGCGAAGGTTAGAAGGCAAAGGTGTACATTAAAGTAGACCCACACTGGCCAGTTCAATAACAGGGGCGAACCAAAACTTTGTCCGACATCCTTTGTCTTTGACATTTTTTCGCCATATTTTTAATACAAAATAACATTATTCGGCAACATCATAATTCTGACTTATGACTGCAGATTCCTGTTCCTTTTTGTCGATATATTTATTATCGGACAAACATTTCAGTTACGCTGTCATAAGAAAAAATTATGAGATAGTTATGGTCTTTCCATTAACATAGGTTTTAAAGTGCTACAAAGGTGGGGACGTTTTGAGCATTGTTCTTTCTTTAAAATCTGTTTATCCATCGTGAAAGTGTGACCGGCAAACAAACTCACATTATCCATTCAAATACTAGTTAGGATTTTACAGTTACTGTACTTACTTAACACAAAACAAGTACTAACTTCACTTGCTTCCGCGCAAAGTCATGTTTACTGCCCCTTATTTCCCATAGGAAATCAGGAGCTAAATATTGAACAAAGTAAAGCTGAATGCAGGTTATGAGTGGAACAGGTCATTTCTTACTTTGAGTGAGTGATAAAGCGGTTCTGCTGGAATAAGGATGCAACAACTTGATAGTCTGAAATATGACGACGTGAAAATCGGGGAAGTTTGGAGTGTCACGGCAAGTAGTCGTGACAGGGCAAAACTTTGAGATGGCGACGATTTATAGACCTTTCTCTTATATGACACTAGCTGACGCCCGCGGTTTCATCCGCTGTAACGTTACGTTTTCCTGGAGAAGAAGGACTGGATTTTGTGAACTTAGCGATCACATCAAATAGTTCAGAGCACCGTCGAGCTTCTTACTCGCTCGAAGACCAAGGATAGACTGACTATTCAGGCTCGGCTTCCTGTCATCATGCAGTTATGAACTTTTATAGTGTTCTAGAACATAAAATAATAAAATGGTACAAAAGAGGTCTAGCATCAAACGTATACAACCTACAATTCCTAGTTACAGGAATAAATTAAAAAGAAAACTAGGCTTGTCATTGTCATTGTCATTATCTGACATCGCAAAAGTAAACAAAGATTTGGAAACACCAAAAATGTGCAGAAATGCTATAAATAATACTAATTAAAAGGCGGAAAAGGCATGCTAAGCCTCCGCATAAAAGCTATGAAGTTATTCGGAAAGGACATGTGATAATATTTTTTTTTTTTTTTTTTTTTAATCTTTATTTATTTACGGGGTTTTTTCTATAAAGAATATGTCACCCCGATGATGGCATACAATTAAATTACATATAATTATGTACCTATACTAAACTAGCCTACCCGCAACCTTATAGCTATAATAAAAATACAATAAAGAGTTCTAGCCTCATCGGACAATGGTGAGGCCAGAACGCTATTATAGAAGCCTACATTAAAACTATTTACAAAAGCTTGACTCCTTTGGACGCCCACCCGAGCACATTCCGTCAGGACATGATGCACATCTTCAATGACTCCACAGACATCACAATTTGGTGAATCTACTTTGCGCATCATAAATGCGAAGCTATTGAGTGGTACGTGACCGGATCGGAGTCTCAAGGCCGTCACAACTTCTTGCCTGCTCATCCTGCCCTCGCTGAACCAAAGCACTCGTGGAAGAGATGGCTGAATCGTTCTGTACCAGATACCCTTAGTCAAAGACCTTTCATCAAAGTATTCTGACCATGATTGGATACATCCATCTCTAACCAAGGGCAAGAGCTCAGTATGCCAAGGAGAACAAGGATATATTTCTCCATCGGACCCTGCTTCATTGGCTAAACGGTCAGCCATCTCATTTCCCTCCAGTCCAACATGAGATGGGATCCACTGCAATACAATTATTTTACGTTTAGCGACAAAATCTGTTATTATTCTTAATATATTGTACGCCAGTGGAAGGCCCCTAAAAGGAGAAGTACTTGTGCATCTCATCAGGTGAAGAAGAGCACTTTTTGAGTCAGTGAAAATAACAAACCGATCACCGTCCAAGGATTCGACATAAGCCAAAGCTTCAGATATAGCAATTAGCTCTAAATGCATTATTGAAACTTTAGATAAAATTTTGAATTTAAAAGAAGCACCTATTTGTGAATCGAAAAAAGCTGCGCCACAGTAATTCTCTTGTCTAGAACCGTCCGTATACATACAATAAAAGCCAGAGTACTGAGCATTCAGAGATGTACAACATCTTGTTCTAAGGTTAAGTACATTATAACAACGCTTAGGTTTATCTACTGAATCTAAACTAGGCTTTACAATATCTGATAAGTTCATATTGCTGACCCAAGTGTCCATGGAAAACATGCCAATTTTATTGCTGCAGTACATATGTTCCTGCTTTAGTACATCGTGAGACAAAACTAACAGTGGCTTTTTCTTATTTCTCCAATAAGAGTGATTGTAGCAAAGACCATGTAGCTTATCCAGTAAATCTATTAAAGGAAAACAGTAACATTTAGATTTTAAATAAAATTTACCGGCTAAATATCGGCGGCGAATAAAAAGAGGAGGCAATAATAATTCGGCTTCCATCACGTGGATCGGAGTACTTTTGATAAACCCACCAATTAACCGCAAACAAATGTTTTGTAATCTATCCAGTTTAGTTAAATGTGTGTCGGCGCTATTGTCCAGTAAAAAGCTACCGAAGTCGATACGGCTACGAATAAGGGAAATATACAATCTTCTCAAGTGGTTGGGATGAACACCCCAGCCAGGTCCCACTAAAACTCTAAAAATATTAATCAATTTAAGCACTCGCTCACGTACCTCACTAATATGTTTCTTCCATCGAAGGCTTCTATCCAGCCACAATCCTAGGTATTTGACGTGGTCGACTAACTCTAACAAAGTCCCGTTCAAACTTATATCTATGACTGGTCTTCTGAAACCTCTACTAAAGAAACAAATTTTACTTTTAGCGGGGGAAATGTTTAATCCTACTTGTGTCAACTTGCTGTTGATGATATTAAGTGCCGACTGGATCTTGCGTTCACCCTCACTAACAGAAGAACACTGCACGTATATAGCGAAGTCATCCGCGTACTGAGATATACAAATGCTGTTTTGCACACGTTTACAAATATGAGCTGTTACTATATTAAATAAAATTGGGGATAAAGGATCGCCCTGAGCCAAACCAGTACCGGAATATCTACTAATAAAGCTATTACCAGTTCTTATTTTGAGTACTCTTCTATGGAGAAAGTTCCATAGGTATCTACAGATGCGGGAACCAACTTTAAAGCTATCTAAAACATTTATCAAAACAGAATTATTTACATTATTATACGCATTATCTATATCTAAAAAACAACCCATAGTGGAACAACCCTCGGAAAAACCAATTTGAATTGTGGTGATTAGGCAGCTTAAGCCATCTAAACACGACCTACCTCTACGGAAGCCAACTGTGTTCACAGAAAATGTGTTACTTTTTTCAAAAAACCATTCTAATCTTCGGTATAAAACATAATGAAAAATTTTGCAAATGCACGATAGTAATGATATAGGACGTAGTGAAGAAACGTTATTAGGGTCGCGACCCGGTTTTGGAATAGGTACGATACAAATGTCGCGCCACTGATAGGGAACAAAACTGTATTTAAAAAACTTGTTAAACAAATTAAGTAGTACAGATTTACCTACATCAGGTAAATTCTTAATCATAGAATAAGATATGTCGTCGCATCCAGGAGATGTATCCTTAGATTTGATACATTTATCTAGCTCCTGAATAGAGATTTCACATTCTAATGTAGGGTTACTATGGAGGACGGTAGGGGTCGGTGGGGAAACATAATCGGGTGTTAAGGAAATTAAAAGATCAGTGGCACTATGAGCGTCCACAAACTGTCTAGGCGAGCGGTAACCTTTCAACCATCTCATTTTGCGCCACATTTCACTAGACGATGTAGTGTGATCAACCGAGGAACAAAAATTTTGAAAGTTTATTCCCCTAGCCTGTCGGATTAACCTTTGGGATGTATTTATCCTACTATTAAGAATATCCAGGTTTTGGGGTGTGGGATTACGCCTAAATTTGGATAAAGCTAACCTACGATGAGCTACAGCTTGTGACAGTTCGGCAGTCCAGTATGGTTTCGGAGTGAAATTTGCAGTAGGGTTTTGATTAAATTTGAACATCGGAATGAATCTATTAGCAGCGTCATTCAGAATATCTCAAAAGGAATCATACGCTTTTTGTTGGTCATTCGGTAGACATAAATTTCGAAATTTATCTTCCAGATATTTTTTATAAGAAGTCCAGTCTGCTTTTCCAAAATTCCTTTTAATAACTGTAGGCAGGCATGACGTACACAATGTTGAAAGTTTAATAATTAAATGGTCGCTGCCTAGATTTTCATTTAAAACGGCCCAATTAAATTTTAACGCGATATCTATAGAAACTAGTGAAATATCAGGAGAAGACTGTTGTAAGCTATCATCAACTAAACGAATTCGTGTATGTGTTCCATCGTTCAAAGAAATATAGTTGTTGTCCATTAGTGAGTCGTGAATAAGACTGCCTCTGCGGTCAGTTTTGTAGGACCAACTGGCGTGATGGGCATTAAAGTCACCAAGAATTAACGTTTTGGATGGCCATAATGAAAATAGACTATCCCAATCCTGCTGAGTGGTTACGATTCTCGATGGACAATAAACAGAAACAATATTCTCAAATAGATCACAATTGAATACTCGCACGCACACTATCTCAATACCGTTATTATTCACGAGAACGCGTCGCAGCTGCGACTTAATAGATTTGTGCACTATAATAGCTACACCGCCGTATGAGTCATCCCGGTCCGAACGATAAACATCAAAACCACTAACTTTAAAATTACTTTCTGGCTCAAGCCACGTCTCACTAAGGGCAGCAATATGTACTTTTTCCTGGCACAAAAGTTCTTGAAATGATGCTAACTTTGGCTTAATACTTTGGGCATTCCACTGCAAGATATTTAAATTAAATGATTTGTTAGCCATCGCAAGGAATAAAAAAGTTAAACAATGCTTTTAACCACGGCCATTCTGAAACAAAACTCACTGACACTAGGGTTAACCATTCTAAGCACAACTGGAAGACACACTTTATCTTGAAAGCTAGACCTGTCTTTTTGAGGTAGATAACTTCCCTTATTCTGGCACACAGCTCTTTGAAATTAGGACATTCATTTTTACCCTCGTCATCAACGGGCAATTGATGAGCGTCACCTTCGTCTGTATCTGTAGTCCAGAACATCCAATCTTCTTTAGGTGGGCTCTTCTTATTTTTCGGAGGCTTTGGGGTTTCGTTCCTACTAAACATGACAGGGGACTGTACCTTGTGGACTGTGGCCTTTGTTTGAACTACTTCGGCAAAGGTAGGATAACAGTTTTGTAAGGTGTCGTCTTCTGGAGGTATAGAAGAGAACCGATTTTCTTGGGCTACCGGAGCTTGACGAGGGGCGATAGTTACAGGGGGAGCGGGTTTTTCGGGGGGCACATAACATTCCAGCGCCTTTCTATATGTGCATCCAAACTCTGACATTATTTCCCTCACTCGTCTCTCTTTCTTGTAAACCGGACAAGACCTGCTGAGCGATATGTGATTACCTTTGCAGTTCACACACGAAAATATTAAGGTATCGCAATTTTCATGATGCCCACCACACTTTGGACAAACCACGTTTTTCGAGGGGCACATTTTTCGCACATGGCCTAACCTCCAACATTGGGAACATTGTGAGACTTGGTGTATGTAAGGCAATACTTTAATATTTATGTCACATACACGAACTGAAGCTGGTAAATGGTTACCCTCAAAGCAAAGTCGAAGGGTTTCGCTTGGACACCAACCACCTTCATCCCTGTTACGACGGTCTAGCCTTTTGAAAGATAAAAGCTTTGCGGGAGTCGGACAAGAAATATTTTTCAGGATCTCGTCATCCGTGAAATCGACGTCTACATCCTTAATTAAGCCATAGCAAACAGACAGTTCCATAGCCTTCTGGAACCTCCATCCTTTCTCCAAAAGCTTCTCGCACATAAAGAAATTCTGAGCAGCCGATTCACACTCAAATTGGACGCGTATTTTAAAAGGGCTTAAATATTTAACTTCTTTTATTTTTGTTATTTTATTTTCTTTCAAAATACGTGCCATTGCAAACTGTTTTGGAAGGCGTTCCTTATGCGACACGTATATCTCATATTTTTCTTCTTTTACAGAATGCGAACTTCCGTGACAGATCCTTTTTTTACTCGTCTTAACATCTTTCCAACCTTCTTCATCTTCAGTACTGTCTTCTCTTTCCCTCTTTTCTGCTCCTGACTGCTCCTTTTTGTTGTTACCGTCATCATCAATAGTATCCATGTCCGAAGAATCATTCAACAAACTCTGAATATCATTCCTAAATGCGGGTGTATCACAGCGCGGTGAAGCGATTGCGTCATCATTCATTGCACGATCGTGAAAGGTACACGCAGCGCGGACCTACAGGTCCGGCGCACACCTGTGGCACGTGTCACTCGAATGCGTAAACAACTCTTCGCGCACTGGGTATATTAATTAGTTATGCGACAAAAAACACAACCAGACCGTACGCGTGCCGGTACGACTATGTGATAATATTTTGGATTACAATAGTTAAAAACGTAAGTACAAAAACACAAACATTACACCGCATACACATTATATATTAAAACCTTCTTCGAGAACCACTCTATGCATTAGTGAAAACAAATTCAAAATCGGCACAGTAGTTTTTGATTTTATCGCAAACCGACAGACAGACAGACGCAGTGGATGACTTAATTTTGCAATATGTTCGAGTAGTAATAGTGATAAAAGAAAGTCCTCCGTCCCGTCTGTCTGTCTTTCTGTAAGTTTTACATTATCACAACATATTTGTAGTGATTGTAAAACTTTTGAGTCGTTGCCTGCCTCGTTGGGCTAGCGGTAGCCAACGTGACCGTTGAGGATGAGATCCTGGGTTCGATTTCCAGGTGGCCAAAGAACTATCAGGTTTTCTATTTGGAACTTCTCAGAAGCAGCCACGGTGTCTGGATTTCTGCCCGTTTGATGGCAATTACCTCGCCCCCTGCTACACGGGACTTAAACATAACTGGCGAAATGTAAGGTGTGCTAATGGTGAAACCTCTACCTCACCCTTTGGGGATTACAAGCGTGCTGTTTTGTAATACTTGTTTTTTTGTCTCAAGACCTAAGTTAATGAAAACGATCAAATGTGTAGACAAGAAATCTGTTGAATGCGACTTGAAACTTGTTTTTTTTAATCAAAATTAATTAATTCTTTTGAATCTACTCGTTTATTTCACATGAACCTATATAACTTATGAAATGTTAGAAGCTGGTGCAAGCACTGTTTTATGCTTTCACGGTTTAAAACTGAACTTATTTGTCACTTACGGGATATCTTCCGTGATTATTCTTTATTTTGAGCTCCCGATATTTCGACGCTGTTGCAAGCGCCATGATCGCGGGTTGACTAGAGAATGCGGGTGGATAGAAAATAAATTGTTAGGGGCAGACAAATCTGTCTACCCTCTTTCTTTGCCTTTTGCTACGCGCGATATTGGTGCTCGACAATAAGTCACGACAAAACGCACTCTCAGTATCACTAGGTTTTGTGAAGTCTTTAGTAAGATACCAGCTGATACTTTTGAGCATACTCAAATAAAGAATAAAGAAAAATAAATAAGTAATAATCACGGAAGATATAGCGTAAGTGACAATATAACGGATACCTTACCCTACCTCCTACCTTACCTTCGGATTCCTTCTACTTTTCGGCGCAATCCCCGGCTATTGCATACTCCTGTGATAGGAACAAAATACAGACGAAACTTATATTTAATAAGAGCTAGTGATACGCATAATGCGGTTGGCCAAGGCGTCAACATCGATATTTTCAGTATGTGTTAGTTGTCAGTCCTTTTTAATTTTGAGATGCTAGCATCTCAAAATTAAAAAGGACTCTTTGCAATTTCTTTTTTGATAATGTTAATTAATTGAATGCAATTCGCGCTTTTTAATCGCGTCTTTACAAACACTGCCTGCCTTCGTAAATATTTTTGTCTTTGTTTATAAGCTCTTTTTTATCTGTGGAAACTTTTAATTGGCCTTACGTTTTTTAATCGTAATAGTGTGTAAATTTTTAGCTGTAAGTTTTCCTAAAATTGTAAAATAAAATAAAATAAATAAATAAGTTTAGTGGTGCAAGGTTTAAATTTTAGTTATCTATAAAAAAAAACAGGCAAGTTCTCTTTTAACTCCAAGATAGCTATTTTATAGATGAACGGCTAAAATTAGAGGACGACAGCCAGTAAACCGGGCAAACTAATTACATTATCTTATTATAACGTCAAAGTTTCACTTCTTAATTGAATTACAAAATTGATGTCAACATTTTCTTTTTCTAATTTAACCAATAAGGAAAGATGAACTTTTTGGCGCGTGGAAACAAAATAAACATCCTGTTTACAAGCGCCAAGCTCCTAATTAGCGAAATTTAAAAGCAAAGTTAATTAGACAAACATTCCAACCGCCAATATAATGTACTAAAGGATCACTGTGGTATATACTATACTATAGACGGCCCAAATGGCGTAGCGGTAGTGAGACTGCCTTACGTTAGTGTCCCGAATTCGAATCCCGGTAGGAGCAAACGTTTGTGTGATGAGCATGGACATTTGTTTCCGAGTCATGGATGTTTATATGTATAATACGTAATTATTTACAATCAAAAAGTATATAAAGGGTGTAAATACTTCTTCACGAAGCCGAAAGGCACTGGTTTTTCCCATCATTGCGATCATTTTTTTGTTCTACACCATACCTGGGAACCTTCTAGTTACAGAGATATGGGGGGTCAAAGTTACAACCTTTTCATAAGTTTTTTTTTTAAAATACATACTTTTTTTGTAAGATTTTGACTTTTAACAACTCCACGACCCCCTATTATTTAATCCATCAGCACAATGTAAAACTCAATAATTTAAAAACTCTTTGGTATCTACTCTGCTTTTCAAACGTATGCCTTATTCATAATTGCTGAAAATACTGTTTTCAGCAGCGGAGAAATCCTTCAACAATTTTAACGATTGGAATCAGTATTCAACATACCTTCATGTTCTTCTTATAACCTTGAAACTGCTGCATTCCGGGTCTGAAACAAAGATCAGTAAAAAATTAGTAGGTAATATTGAAGAGTGCGTCATCATCACACTGAAAACAGGTCTTTCATTACCTTTCTATAAGGTTAAATATGGAATGCACTGCTGAAACACATTATTTTATTAAAAAAATACGGCTGAGTTTCTAGGTCAATAACAACTGAATTATAAATGAATTTTCGCCTCACTACATTTGAGATATTTCATTGCTGATAACAAATAAGTGCCTACGTGTATTTTAAAATACATGTTTTAAGCTTTCTGAAGAATGCATTATCACACCTTGACGTATAAACGAATTTGTGCGAAATGGCACACAGATAAATAAAGACCTCGGTTAGGGCAAACGATACTTTTTCCTGATAGTATGATTCCATCCAATCATTGTTGCCCTCTCGAAGTTACGAGCACATTAATCTAATTTTCCAGAATTTTCTCCAAAATATTTACAGGCCCAAACTTCGAATCTGCCCTGAAATAAACCTACCCCTTTCACATCTAGCACAAAGCCGTACAAACCTTAAACAATTACGACTAAGTCTGAGAAAATTAACCTAAGTGCGTATAAGGCGTGTTTCACTCTAACCCCTTGGCCACGGGATACGCGCTCAACTGGTAAGCGTGTTGGAACAGCGATTGGGGAGGATTCAAATGAATGAAGTTGTTTGACCATGCCACGAGTAACCGTCAAGCGAGCGAGTGAAACGATGGCATTCACGAAGACGGAAGCAAAGAAATTTCAGAAACAAGAGAATTAATCTACCGTCTTTACCGAGCGCATCGCCGATGCTGTCGCGTGCGATAGCACACCTAGGTACTCTGTTTCTCGCTCTAGCAAATGACGGTTCTTTACTACGGAAAAGGATAAGGGGATGGAAAAATGCAATTCCGTGCTGATAGATGAAGCCCAGCCATAAGAAATGATGATACAAATATGATCCCATGGCTCAGTGACGTTAAGGGCAAGGAAGGAACATGGATGGTTTTCAGTCAGTAAAAGTCAGACACTCCCGCTCCGCCCAGAGTGGGAGGAGTTATTTGATGATTTCCCACCCGAAAAAAATAAAAAATAAAATGGCTCAGTGACGTCTTCAATCAAGTGACATAATTGCCAAGTTTGTCACGTTGCGCCTGTCTGACAAAAAACATTTGGTTCTTGCAAGTAAATTAGTGATTTTTTTAATGGTAACATGTGACGCGCAATCAAGACGCAACTAAGTTCACCCGAGGCCGTGACCGAGGTTTTTGGCATACGCCTTAGACCTCAGTCACAGCGGTATTTCAGTCCAACTATTTATAAAGGCACAGAGATTTAAGTGTGACCCCTTCTTAATCGTAGAGGCCTTCTCATTAATCGAGCCTTTGACCAAGTAGTAAGTTTTGGATGGAGGTCAGACGTTATCTAATGTCTTGAATTAATCTTAAACGTAATGGATGTTGTTGAGTACCCAGTGAGGTTAGAGGTATAACAGAATAATTCCTTGAGACTGGCTTTTGTGAAAGCTCGACTGTGTTAATTATTTATTTGCTGGCTTTTGACCGTGGTTTCGCCCTGTGGTGGTCGTAAATGATCCCGCGGGAATGTTCGTAATATGTTACCGGGATTTCAAGTCCAATCCTATTTATTTTTAAAACAAATATACTACACTTTTCATTAGCCAAGCCTTTTCCCATGTATTTGTGTTGAGATCGGCTTCCAATCTAACCGGATCGGATGCAGCTGAATACCAGTATTAACATGAAGTGACTGTCTATCTGACCTCCACAACCCAGTTAGTACTGGGTAATACGATACCTTAGTTAGTAAGACTGGTTGTCAAATTTTCAGGTCACTGGCTACCTGTAACGACTGTTAAAGATCAACAATTGAGAGCCGGGACCAACGGCTTAACCGGCTTTCCGAAGCACGATTGAATCTCGGTATGACATGGCGCTCTTTTCATCAACATAAGACCTGTAAATTTTTTACCTATGTTAACAAATAAGTTATGATTTGATTTGATTTGATTTGATTATGTAATGCGTGGTCATCCATCCACAGACCGACGTAGGCAAGCGCAGCTTAACCTAAAGACTGATCCAAGCGGCTGTTATTATAAAGCCAAATACTACAGTCTGCAAATAAATATTACAGTCACTGACCTCTTAATTCCACGAGTATATTTAATCTTCGAGAATATGATACCCTCCTTTTAACTCGTTTCTTATTATTTGAAGCTTATATATCCAAGCTTTGTGCTCAGTTAGTTCAATGACCTAAGCTACGTTTCCAAACAGTATGTGGCGAATCATAGTTATCTGTATTTATTATCTATGGTTCCCACGATGATTCTCATTAGCTAGTACGCTGACACATGAGGTCCTTACTCTATGGTCAGGGAGAACGAAACATATAAAGGTTTGCTGGACCTCAACGATAAAATAAATTTCGAGTTAACACTTAGAAGTCACGATGTTTGTATAATATTGTGTTGGACATCCAGACGGATATACATGATTGAAGCAATATAGTGATGATAAATATGCACCTGAGTTTCATTTGAAGAACGGTGCAAGTAACCGCCTAAAAGTACATGAAAATCGTGTATAGGGTGTTGGGTTTCATACAAAATTATACAACCTGCAAAACCAGGGGTTTTATTAACAGATGAAAATTTTCAACGATTAATATGACAGCTATAACAATTAATAATAGTCATAAAAAAAAACTTTATTCAGAATCTCAAAAGGTAAATACAATATGAATCTAAAAACTAACAATGAAGGTACAAAAATGTAAGATGCCTGTACTAGGATAATCCTACACAGGCTGCAGGAGCTGTAACAATATGCTATATGTAGGACAGTAATTTATTTTAATTATATGTTGAACTAGCTTCTGCCAGCGGCTTCGCCCGCGTGAAGTTTCAAAATTGGGGTTGAGTGAGAATATTATAAACGTAAGAGTAAACAAATATAATAATAACAAATCTCCGAACTGCTAAGCTATCGGGAGTTACACGTGTTATTGTGAGTCAACTATAAAAGATAGACATATGCTGTCTTGGGATATTTTTTATATAATTTTATGTGGAATATTTCCGTTATACATGATTTCTATGTAGCTTTAACCATTTAGGCTGCACACGCGACGAAAGCTAAAAAAACCAAGTAACTTCTCCCGTTTTCCCAACATTTCCTTTCACTGCTCTGCTCCTATTAATGGTAGCGTGATGAAAAGTATACTATTACCTGCTCAGGAGTATGTAGAATAATTGTACCAAGTTTCGTTAAAATCCGTCGAGTAGTTTTTTTTCTATAAATAACATACAGACAGACAGACAGACAGACAGACAGAAAGACAGACAGACAGACAAAAATTTTACTGATTGCATTTTTGGCATCAGTATCGATCACTAATCACCCCCCGATAGTTATTTTGTAAATATATTTCATGTACAGAATTGACCTCTCTACAGATTTATTATAAGTATAGATAGATATAGATATAGATAGATTAATGGTAAGATGCTCATCGATGTCTCTTAGTGTATTATAAAAATATATATATTTTGGATACCTCATCATCATCATCATTTCAGCAGCAAGACGTCCACTGCTGACCTAAGGCCTCCCCCAAGTGTCGCCAGATTAACCGGTCTCGGATTTCCGCAACCTTCACCAGGTCATCTGTCCACCAAGTGGGAGGCCTTCCAACTTAACGTGTTCTGGTTTGCGGTCGTCACTCCAGAACTTTTCGGCCCTATCGACTATCCGTTCTGCACCCAATGTGCCCTGCCCACTGCCACTTTAGTTCGGGCCAGGTCTGTAACCTAACTACAATAGTACAAGTTTGGTCCTACAGGACTAAAAGCTTGACAATACGTTATCTTGTAAGTTAAGATGTGAAGGTTACAAGGGACATATTATTAATCCTTGTCAGTGTAAACATAGTTATATATTTTGGTCCTTCGAGACAGGACCGTCTAACTTTCTGGGCCTATTGCCCGCATGATGTATTGTTTCCCGAATTGTTGTAAGATAATACATAAATATAACATCATGCCCGTATTCTCAAAGAGTTAGCCAGAAGTGTATCTATTAGTACACCCAACTAACGAAGATATTACCTACAGGGTGTAAACCCACTCAAACTCATCACGAAGTCGTTAACCAAGCATTCTGTACATCAAACTAAGTAACTTTACGCTAGGAGGAGCCCGGTAGGAGCAAATGTTTGTGTGATGAGCATGGACATTTGTTTCCGAGTCATGGATGCTTATATGCATAATAAGTATGTATTTACAAACAAAAAAGTATATATGTAGTATATCAACTATCTAGTGTTCACGACACAAGCTTTGCTTACTGTGGTACTAGGTGGCGCTGTGTGTTAATGTCCAGTGATATTTATTTATTTATAACTTTTTTTTGGGGTGAAAAATCATGTTTTGTGGTAGAACTCAATGAAACGCGCTTAAAACAGTATTGATTGAATAGTACAGGGGTGCGGAGGTGTTGAAAGTTAAAATCTTAAAAAAAAACTTGTATTTAATAAAAAAAACTTATCAAAAAGTTGTAACTTTGACCCCCCATATCTCCGTAACTAAAAGGTTCCCAGGTGTGGTGTAGAACAAAAAAATGATCGCAGTGATTGGAAGAACAAGTGCCTTTCGGCTTTGTGAAGAGGTGTTTTACACCCTATATAAACATAATATTATATTTAGAACTTGTGATCGGCGTATTTAACTTTTCATTCTGAGATCCCAATTCAAATAGGTCTGATATAAAGAACTGGTAGCAGCGGCGAGGGGTCCATAGAACTCAAAACCTACCGGCTTTCCTTCGGAACAACCTCTTTATTGGAGTCTACTATTGCTTGAAGTAAAACAATGAAGGTAATTCAATTAGAACGTGATTGCCCAAACATGAGTAAACTACAAAATGGTTCGATGTATGGTTTTTTCAAACATTATTAAAAATATGCACCGGACCGGCTTACCTGTTATATAATTACCCTTCGCTACTGGCTGGCAGTAGTTAATATAATTTATTGAATAAAAGTATATTTTGATTACAGATAAATACCATTCAAAGGAAGGAATTAAAAATGTAATTATCTGAATACAGTTTACTGAATAAATTCATAAATTTTCTTTACGTTTCAGTAATTCAATTTGGTCGTATTAATTTCCATTAAATACATGACTGCCTCATTAGTGTAGTGGTTGCAAGCGCGACATCTGAGTATGAGGGGCTGAGTTCGATTTCCAGGTCGTGCAAAGTGTTGGAGGGTTTTGCTATTAGGAAGTCGTCATCGTTTGAGTAGCAATCACGAAGTCTGAATGTGTGCCTGGTTGATGGGAATGGGCACGCCCCTATTACAAGAGTCTCAAGCATTACTGGCAAAATCTTAGTGTACTATTAGATACACCTTTGCCTTACCTTGTTAAGATAACAGGCGTGATGTTATGTTTTAACTTTATAAGGTGGTTTGATCAGCAGATTTTAATCCGCGCTATTATATGACACTTAAACATAACTCGCGAAATGTGAGTGTACTTACTAAAGGGTAGACAAAAAAATCAAATGATTCCGTCAGGTAGATAATTATAAAAATATTAAAAGAAAACATCCGCAAGAGAACCAAGGTCAGCGTACGTAGCCCGAAGAATTGCCAAACTTAAGTGGCAGTAGGTAGGTAGGGCACATTGCTCGCAGAACAGATGGCCGATGGGGCCGCAGACCGATAGACGATGCGTTGAAAGACCTCCCACTAGGTGGACCGATTAACTGGTGAAGGTTGTTGGAATCCGTCGGAGGCAAGTCAAGCGGGACCGGTCAATGTGGCGACACTTGGGGGAGGCCTATGTCCAGGAGTGGCTGTCTTTCGGCTGAAATCATGATGATGATTAGAAAATATTAAATGGATGAAGATACGACGATTTTAAAATTCCCAATACGTCACGCCTAGGTATAATTTTTAGCTAGTTTTCACGTCACGAGCCCCCACTCCCGAGTTTTAATGCGTTTTATCTTTGTCAATATTCATTGATTTACAAAAAAACAAAAAATACGTGTCCATTATTTTTCTATAAGCTAACTAACGGACTAAATAGATTTGTATTTTTTTTGATACAGTCGTCATGCCTATTAGGTACAGTCACGTCTAATAATATGTAAACACTTAAGAATTTTTTAAATTGTGTTTCTCCTAATGTATTGATTAAAATTCAATGTTATTACGTACATAGTATTCTGGAACTCATATTTTTATGAAAAAGAGCCAATTTTCTAGTTACAATCGTTATTTCTCGCGAAAATATCTAAAATATTAAGGAAAGTGTATACATATTATTAGACGTGACTGTACACCGCCGCTAAACTCTTCGGGTACAACGGGCATCATGCGTCATGTTATATTGAATCAATACATGACAAATTGTTACTTATAACAACCGTTTGCCATAACAGACCACGCCAAGTGCTTGTTCTTCCTTATTCACACGTAAAGGCCATAAAAAATGAATAGCCAATAACGTCTATGAAATACGACTACGAGCTCAAATCGTTTTCCAAGCTTAGCCATATTCATATTTTCAACACATTTCATCATACATTCAGAAATCAATACTTTACCAAAAACCTTAAGACAAAAGAGTTACATAATTAATGAAGCACATTTATTTGGAAAAGGGACAAACGATAGCCATAACAAGATAGAGAGAGAGGTACGATTACACGCAACATTGATATCAGTTGAGTCTAACAAAAATCTATTTGAGCCTATAAAACGGGTAGATATTTGATGAGCCGAAAAGGGATGGATAGCCGAAAGATGCCAAAAAGGCTTCAAATAAGGCTAACGGCTTCTAGATCAGTCTGAGTTTCAAATACCTAGTCGGACACTAAATTATTTCTGTAAAATATGTATTTGATGTGATTATCTTTCATGCGCGTTTTTGGATCGCATGTAACTAAAAGAGTGATGAACATGATTGTTGATGGATGGAAAGGGAGAGGAAGGCTAAAGAAAAGATGGACAGTGTGAAGAATACTAAGAAAGAGGAATGAGTAAATGATGTCGTGACCTCTAAAAGGGGAGAATGGAAGAAGAAAACGTGTTGCGCCGACCTGAAGTAGAATAAGACAAGGGCAGATGATGATGTGACTGTCTTTGATATAAAGTAATGAGTTTGAATACAAAGCAGTGAATTTTTACAATTGAAAGGGCCATACTTTGAGCTCAATCAATTTAGATTGCCATTGTTGTTGTCTTAATAAGAGTGGTTTTTCGAGGTTTTTAAGCTATACATTGGGCTGACCTAGATTATAAACACTGTTTTAGGCTGACCCCCGCATACTCCAGTCAACCCGCGATCATGGCGCTTGCAACAGCGTCAAAATATCGGGAGATCAACATAATAAATAATCACGGAAATATCCCGTAAGTGACAATATAAGTTTGACCCAGATTATGTCGGTGAGCAATGCAGTGCATTACCAAAATCCCCGTACATCAGTTTGCACACTTTTATTATAAAAATTATGCCCGCTGCAGTTTCAATGTACGCTTGTCTGAAGAGAATCGGAAGGAATTCCGATAAGGTTACCAAATTAAACAATTTCAATCACTGCTCTAAAGTGTTCATCATCTGACTGGTCGGCTTCCAGTCTAACCAGATGAGTCTGTGCATGTAAATTACAGCTGTATTTTACATGAAGCGACTGCCTATCTGAGCTCACAACCCAAATAGTACTGGGAAATACGATAAGACTGGTAAGACCCCTTGGTAAGTCTGGCCTGTTACAAATGTCATAGATCTACAATCGTTAACAGCCGGGACCAATGACTTAACGTGCTTTCAGAGGCACGGAAGAACCTTGGTATGTAATGGGTGGTCATCCATCCACATAATAACCTTGTCAAGCGCAGCTTAACCTTATATAGATAGATAAATCCTTTATTTAGTGCACACAAAAGACATAGCATACCACACAGAAGCACATTTAAATGATACAGTCCACTCAAGTATAAAAAAACAAGGTGCCAATATACAGGTGTAAACCACCTCATCAGGAAGGCGGCAACCGAATACCAAATTAAGTAAATTTGCTCAAAAATTATTGCTGGGAAACAACTTTTTTTTGGGGTGAAAATTCATGTTTTGGGGTATAACTCAATGTTACGCACTCAAAACATTGTGCTGATGGATGGATTGGATAGTACGGGGTATTTAAAGTAAAAATCTTACAATCAAAACTTGTATTTAAAAAAAAACATGTCAAAAAGTTGTAGCTTTGACCACCAATATCTCAGTAACTAGAAGGTTCCCAGGTATGGTGTAGAACAAAAAAAAATCGGAATGATAAAGAGAAGAAGTGCCTTTTGACTTCGTTAAGAGGTGTTTTACACCCTTTATACAAAACGTAAAGCATATTTACGAAATAAGTATAGTAACACCGCACCGTGAAGATCATCCCGTGTTTCTGTTATTATTTAGCCATGAGCTGCATATTTTTATCAACCATCATTGTTACCTAAATACTTCCGAAACTCTTCATAAAACCCATAAAAAACCTTAAGCGCAATTTCGTGCGCGTCCCACATCTTATCCGATCCCCATAAATAATGCTCAAAAAGCAAATCCCATTCCTAAATTAAGTCACCTTCCGACCACAGCACGGTAAATATTGAAAAATGCTGATAATAAAAAAAAAGATGTCGATTTCAAAAAATTTAGGGTAGGTTATTAAATTCAGAAGTGAGCGGGGGCAATATTGGAAACTCATTAATAATGTTACAGGGTGTGCCTAATTTCATCGTGACTTAGCCATATTTAGGTAAATGGATAAATTTTTGTGGTTACCAGTGTATTAAAGAAAAAAAGATTTTGATTATGAACTAGCATATTTCAGCCGCATTGCTGATAGGAATATTTTATCTTGTCTTATCAACTTCGTGAAATCTCAAAAGGTAAAAAGGTGTTTCTTTTTATCTGTACTAGACGAGACCGCTTTCTAGGTAACGTATCCGAAATGAGATACTCGTATCAAAATTTTTAACCTCGTAACATTTTTTGTTATACTAAGGTCTATGTTACTATGACAGTAAATGTTAAACAATTGTATTGAAAATTTTGTACGCTTATCACTGTTAAGCAAAAACATGTATGCACTTGTTTTTTTTTTGTATTTGACCATCTTTTATACCATGTTTTTAAGCAAATTAATATTATTCTATTCTATTCTATGTTCATCAAAAAGATTATCTCAAAAAAACTATTTCAAACGCATTTTTGTATTGGAACATGTCACAGTGACAGCTGTTTTTAGATAATCAGACCGTTATCTTTTCGGTGAACATCGACCTTACCTAAGGCCGAGATGTTTAACTGTTGTTTAGAGCTTGTGTTGCTTTTGAGACATGTTTTAGCCTCCGGCGAGACTGGTACAAATACATGTCTAGGCACACTTTTCACCTTCAATTTAACAGTAACGTTGGTCCTGGCTGTCATATGTAGATATTTGAAAGTCGTTACAGGCAGTTAGTGGCTAAAACCTGACAAACCATTACCAGGAGGTATCGTATAGCTCAGTACTAACTGGGTTGTGAAGGTCAGATAGACAGTTGCTCCATGTAAAATACTGGTATTCAGCCGACGTTACATAGTTGGAAATTATAGTCTAGTTAAAAAAAATGTAGTCCCTGTGTGAGAGTGCGTGTTGTATAGTATTGTATTGTCGGGACATAAAGGGCGAGGAAGGAACATGGAAAAGAAAGAAGGGGCGCGTAATTTGCGTATGGGCTATATTCCACCACACGGGCCCAGTGCGGGTTAATAGATGTCACATCTTCGAAATTGTGGTTCTAGGATATCTTCACGATGTTTTCCTTCACCGTTTTTGAGAGCAGTGGTAATTAAATAAATTACACAAAATAATGCGCTTACGCGGGTTACTGTTCGTAAGTCGGGGCCGCCACCACTGAACCACCGCTGCTCTAGAAACAGAGTACAGGTAATGACGTCACCATAGGATTTCACATCACTTACAAAGTCAGTTACTGTTACTGCTAGCCTGCATCATCCCACTGCTGGGCAAAGGCCTCTCCTTATGATTTTCAGTTGATTCGATCTAGAGCTAATGTTGGCCACTGGACATTGGTTTTGTCCAGCTCGTTCCGACATCTTTGACTGTAGCTTTGCTTTTTTTTATTTTCTGATATAATATTAGTTTGAGTATATTTTCTCTGTCTGTAGTTAGTTACTGAATAAGTATTACGCCATTATTAAGGGGTTCATAATATAGTACTAAGGCCCATGTTCACCGAAAAGATAACGGTCTGATTATAATTATCTAAAAACAGCTGTCACTGTGACATGTTCCCATACAAAAAGGTGTTCCAACAGCTGTTTTTAGATAATCAGACCGTCATCTTTTTGGTGAACATGGACCTAAATCCTTCATCAATGTGACAGGTTGTTGAGATATTAGTGATTTGAGTGAATAAAATACACGATTCGCAAAACGAATTTAAATAGGCATACAAATAAACCATGACCGGGACGACGAGGGATATTATTTATCCGCGTAAATGAAAAAAAATACCCAATGGTGCATGTGACATGAAAGCCAACATAATATCACGCTTGTAATCCCCGAAGCGTTTGGCAGAGTTGTACTATTATTATAAGTACATTCACATTTCGCCAGTGGTGTTTAAGACGCCTGCGGAGCATGCGTATTTCATACAAACGAAATACCAAAATAATTTGTAAATTAAACATATTCTTAAGGTAGTGTGAATTTATTTCGATTGAATTACAGAATATCTAGGTTTCCAAATATAGGTTTTGATTGGACACTGATTTTAACAAGAGTTATAAGAAAAATAAGTTTTCTATAGAAATTTTAAATTCCTCATATCTATCTCGTCTTTGTATCATTGTCCTCTCAAAAAATATATTTGGGAACATAGATATTCTGAAATCTAATCGAAATAAATACATACTACCTTAAAAATATGTTACATTTACAAATAATTTTGGTTTTACGTTTGTATGAAATACGCATGCTCCGCCGGCCCCTTAAGCCCCAGGTATAAAAAAAAGGCAAACCTATAAAGACAAGCCTATTTCCATCAACCTGACCTAACTTCAGACTCCGTGACTGCTACTGAGAGATTCCTGATTGAAAAACCGAATAACACTTTACCTAACCCGGGAGTCAACCACAGATCGATCGATCGGGCATCACCTAGTATATAATATAACTTTATTACATAAATAGAAACAAATAGAAACAACTTCCCGACAAAATATCCCACAGTAACTGTTGGTACAACATGAGAAAACGATCTCAGATTTTCATTGATTTATTCAGGTTTTGTAAAACTTTGGCATTCTCCGTAGACCCATATCAACTGACTGATGAAGATTGACTGGACATGGCGACCTTTTAAATGATCAACTAGTTCATAAAGCAATAAATATAAAAACACTTTTGTCAATGTTTTATTCCCTCATGACTGGAACATAAATCACTTAGTCGTGTCGAACAAGCTATTTGGTTTACAGTTTAACCCACAAATTACGTTGTAAAATGTATACCAAATAGCTTGTTAAATATGCTATATTGGTTTACGTACGTTTTTCTCTTGACGGGTGACCACTGTACTAAGGGGCCCACAGCACAGCCCTGTGGGAACCTTTTTTTTTTTTTTTTTGGGATGGGAAATCATCAAATAACTTCTCCCACTCTGGGCGGAGCGGGAGGGAGTGTCAGACTCTTACTGACTAAAACCCATCCATGTTCCTTCCTCGCCCTTTATGTTCCGGGGCCGCGGTATCTCTTTCGAACAGGCCCGCAACCCCAGGCAGGCTTCGGCCCTTGTGGGCCCCTCCCCTTATGCTGACAACTCTTTGAGGCGCGCGTGGAACACGAACGCGCCGTCGACACGGCCTATCGTCGTCGTTAGTACGGCATCATGCTGAGTGGTAACCTATTTGTCGCACTCACAACGTGCAAGCCATCAACTTGATTTTTGTTATGTTCTGTTTTGTTATATTCTAAATGTTTATTGTTTCTGTTTTTTAATGCACGCCATGTGCCTGCGATAAATAAAGATATTTTCTTTCTTCTTACATATTAGATTTTATTCAAACGCAAGCAGTTGGACAGCAGGAGTGACGTAATGGCATCAGTTGCAACTAAAGAGTAGAAGAGAGTATGATTTGAACCCAGGCAAGCATTTTAATTTGTATAATCTATACTAATATTATAAAGCAGAAGAGTTAGTTTGTTTGTTTGTTTGATTGTTTGTTTGTTTGTTTGGTTGAACGCGCTAATCTCAGAAACTACTGGTTCGAATTGAAAATTTATTTTTGTGATGGATAGTCCATTTAACGAGGAAGGCTATAGGCTATAAAACGTCACGCTACAATTATTAGGAGCGGAGCAGGAATGAAAAATGTTGCAAAAACGGGTTTTTTTTTTCCTTTCGTTTTTCTCTCTTATGTGACGCAGACGAAGTTGCGCGGGTCAGCTAGTTTACTTCATAACCTTTGAGGTGATCGTAACTCTAATCATCATTAGATTTACGATCACCTTCATGAGTCCCAGTGTTTGTTATTGAACTCCTCCGAAACAAACTGACCGCTTTTTAACCGTTTTCCAAAAGGAGGTTCTGAATTCGTCGGAATCTTCTTTTATTTTTAATGTATCTTCCCAGATTACTCGCAGATGGCCAGACCGGTTTGGATTAGTTTTATTTAGTTTGAAAGGGTATGTTTCACAAGTGATCCCATAATCATCAAGTCAGGATCTGATGATGGGATCCTGGAGAAATAGAGAGAACTCTTCTTACTTTATAGGCACACATGAAGCGATTTGGATAGTTTTTGAAAGATTACTTTTTTGGAGTGGTCGCCCTTCAATTTGGTGAAGATTTGATGAAGAACTTCGGAGATAGGTAACGGAACTCCTCCAAAAAAAATAGCAAATGGACTGGGATTGCTGAAATCTCATGTCTGTCTATTGTTTCCACCAGTTCATGACATAACATCACGCCAGTACGCTGTAAAGGGGTGAGCGCCTGTGAAACACTAAAAAGTAAAAAATAAATACGTTTTTGCAAAAAATAATTTATGAAACATTTTGTGTATATTTGGTGGGTCTAAGAATAGGTGGTAGGCTATTTTTGAGAGGTCATGTTACGCAGAGTACTTTTACAGGCTGAGGAATAAGGTTATGATGAAGTTCTTATTCACATTTTACTTTCTTTGAAACGCAGCGATTTCTTTCTTTTGATACTCATCATTATTTTTCTCCTGCCCTTATCCCAATTGATTTGGGGTCAGTGAAGCATATCTTCTTCTTCCATATTTCTCTATACCTCGTCATCTCATCAGACACCTCCTTCCTTGTCATATCATCCTTCATACATATGGATGTATGAAGGATGATATGACAAGGAAGGAGGTGTCGCGCTTCATTGGTATTCCTCCACTCATTTACTTTCTTTAGATACAATAGTATTGAAATAAATGTACATAAAAACGTAGTTAACCTAGTACTTAAAAACGTAGTTAATCTAGTACCTAAAAACGTAGTTAACCTAGTACCTAAAAACGTAGTTAATCTTGTACCTAAAAATGTAGTTAAGTTTCTTTACGTAGTATTATTACCTAGAAATAAAGATTAACGTTATCAAGAAATTTCCAATCGACCTAACTTTAAAGTATGCCTATAATCAAATACCCGATTACATTTTCTTGTTCCCAAGACTCGTATTAAATTACTTCAGATTGCCATTCGTGTTACATGAGTCAGCAATGTACCTACTTGGGTTGTATTAAATTAATGACATTACTCCGGAGTTCCGTGTTAAGACGTCATGAGTGGGATTAGGTTAGGACCTCATGGAGCGATGGAAAGAGGTATTTAGGCTTGATTGAATTGAAGTGTATGGTGGCTAAGAGATCATCAATATTTATGCATCAATAATTATTAAATAATCCAACGTCTTATATGGGCTGATGACATTATCGAGGTGTCAGGGAACCACTGGACGAACACAGGCAAGGACAGGGATTTGTGGAAAGAGCTGGAGGAGGCCTTTACCCAAAACGGGGTCCATATTTCAAAGAAAGAAGAGTAACCACACTAACAATTTACAATAAGTAAATTTAGTAATGCCCTACTAACACCACAATACATGGCTTTTTTAATTTATTATAATGATTAATAATGTTTCTTTTCAAGTGTGTATGTGCCGCGGGAGACGCACCGGGCGTAGGGGGCCACGTGGTGGCTACCGGCCACCGTAGATGCGGGCCTGTGGACGGTTGGCTATGGGCTAGCTAGCCGTCCGTCCTTCTAACGACGACGACAGGCCGTGTCGACGGCGCGTTCGTGTTCCACGCGCGCCTCAAAGAGATGTCAGCATAAGGGGAGGGGCCCGCAAGGGCCGAAGCCTGCCGGGGTTGCGGGCCTGTTCGAAAGAGATACCGCGGCCCCGGAACATAAAGGGCGAGGAAGGAACATGGATGGGTTTTAGTCAGTAAGAGTCTGACACTCCCTCCCGCTCCGCCCAGAGTGGGAGAAGTCATTTGATGATTTCCCATCCTAAAAAAAAAAAAAAAAAAAAGTGTGTATTCGTTTGTTCTAATAAAATAATAATTAGCGGGAGAATAATAATATAAGAACATAGAAGACACGTTCCTTCTAGTAAACCCACTAGAAGAAAGCACGTAACTTATACGTGTGATAACGTTCTTTTTTAGAACTACGTAATGTTTTTTTCTGAGATTGTTGTCACCACATAGAAAATTTATTCCGTAGGGTTTATGATATACAGGGTGTAAACCACCTCATCACAAAGCCGTTAACCAAGCATTCTGTACATCAAACTAAGTAACTTTACGCAAAAAAAAAATGCTGGGAAACAACTTTTTTTTTTGAGGTTATAAATCATGTTTTGTGGTAGAACTCAATATAAAGCACTTAAAACATTGTGCTGATGGATGGATTGAATAGAACGGGGGTCGTGGAGGTGTTAAAAATCTTACAAAAAAAAACTTGTATTTAAAAAAAAACTTGACAAGTTGTAACTTTGACCCCCCAATCATATCTCCGTAACTAAAAGGTTCCCAGGTATGGTGTAGAACAAAAAAATATCGCAATGATGGGGAGAACAAGTGCTTTTCGGCTTCGTGAAGAAGTGTTTTACACCCTTTATGATTACAACTACTTACATAAGAAAAAAAACACTATGTTTTGCCAAGTCTTAAAACCATGAGAATCAGGGGCAGATAACTGGTTCAATTATAATCACTGCTATTATCAAACTAAGTATACTAAATTACGCAATCGTTAATTAATCAAACGCGATTTCCAAATAATAGCAATAAAATTAACTTATTCATGATTTACATGTTTAAACGCTAAAATGTTGTTATTGCAACGGCATTTCACTGTTATCCATCCCATATTATAATAAACTGGTGATTGCCCGTAGCTTCGTTCGGGTCAGAAATTGTCCCAAGGAAAAGGCATGAAAAATAAAAGTGCGTTTGGGCACTCTGTCTGTCATATAATCAAGCTGAAATTCAGCCATTAAATATTTAAATAGTAGCGGGACGTCACGCGGTATCACCCGTTCCCGTTCCCATGGGTGTACAGGGATGAAATATATATAATAATTTAGCCTATCTTACTCAAGGTGAATGAATATCTATCAATCTATCAATCTAATGGTGTAAGAATTTTTGAAATCGGCACAGTAGTTTTTGAGTTTATTCATTACAAACAGTCAAACATACACACAAAAATAGAAATTTTTCCTCTTGATAATATGAGTGTAGATGTAGATGTAGGTGTATCAGTTATAAGTTTTTTTTTTATGAACCCTTTACGTATTGAACATAGAATATAATCATCATCTGTCTAGCCTTTTCCCAACTAGGTTGGGGTCGGTTTCCAGTCTAACCGGATGCAGCTGAATACCAGTATTTTACATGGAGCGACTGCCTATCTGACCTCCACAACAAAGTTAATACTGGGAATTACAATACCACTTGGTAAGACTGGTGTCAGATTTTTGGGGCCGCTGACTACCTGTACCGACTGTCAAAGATGGACAAATGACAGCCGGGATCAACGAACATGGAATTTAATATACGATAGGTAATAGAATGTTTGAATCACGTATCCAGGAAAATTTAATCCATCAGCCTTTCACTGCAATAATTAATCAAGAAATTGTTCAGAGGGTAGCCGTTGACACTTCGTGAAACCAGATGGCTTGCTCGATTGTTGGCCAAAGAATTAGCATTGCCATTCGACAGGGCAATGATGCCAATGTTTTAAAATATTAACAGATGGCAGCAATAGCTGCGAATTTGTCGTTTATAATGTTTTGTAAATATGCCAACATAATTATACAAGAGCAAATTATACCATGTAAAAATAAGTATTCGTTTATAATCTAAAAAAAAAAATTATTTAGCTATTAAAATAAAAATGCTATCCTTACAAATATTATAAAGTGAATGTAAGTTTGTTTGTTACGCTTTCACGCGAAAACTACTCAACCGATCGTCATGAAACTTTGTACACATATTTTTGGAGGTATTAGAAGTAACATAGGATGCCTACTTTTTATTAAAAAAAACATAAGCAACAGGATCCGCGTACGAAGTCGCGGGCAGAATCTAGTCAATAATAAAACAAACGTCTATGCGAAAGAAAAACAAAATGATTTAGCACCTTTGCAAAAACTTCAGTCACTAAAACAAATAATAAAACGTCTTCGCGTTACCATAACAAACAGAACTCAAAGCAGTAAAAACTTGAGACAAACTCATTAAATACTTACTTTCATTGAGAAATCTCGAAACAAATCAACACAACACGATCTAAAGAACACTTAGAAAGAACAAAATAACTAAGAACTTGTTGAAATACTTTTGAATCAAACTGTCACTTTGGAGTGCGATTCGTAGCGCGATCTACGGTGCTACGAGCTACGCGGCTACGGCGTAGACGTCCGTTCACAATCGCGATAACGCTACACTGACTGCAAAGCTACGAGACCGTACACGGGGTATATTACAGGCTAAACCGGTATGTTAGGTGTAAATTTTACAGTTTGTTACTTACACGGCCACATTTTTTGTACAAACTCACGAATATGAGAATACATACAGAGTAAAAAATATTTAGTCATTAAATTATTTTTATCGGGGTCGAATGTAAAGCGGACTTTTATTTTTATTTTTGCCAAATAAAAAGTTGAGTTTATTGTACGTGGTTGTGTGACTACGAGTAAGTAAGAAAGTTTATGAGTACATTTTGTAGGCTTTATACAGCGTTAGTGGGAATTTCTCGTTGTTCACACGGCTTTACTTCGTACTAAGACCTAGGTATTATATGAGTTTTCTAATCATATTTTACAGTAGTTGGGAGGAGTGTGAGAAAGGACGTATTGTTCCTTTATACTTGAGGATTTGCTGTACTTTCTCTATAAGCGTTTTAATACACAACTTAATATAGTGAAAGGATTATTCTATTTAAAATACTCGTACAAAGGGATGTGTATGTACTTTGGTGAAAAGCGAATAGTTGTCAAAGCTTTGTTTGATCACAATACAATATTTGTACCGGTATTAAGCTTATTTGAGTAGGTACGAGTTTTATTAATGTTTTATTTATAGACTTCAAAGCGAAGGCAGTATTTAACCGAGTATGAACCAATAAAATATGAGATTGATAAACAAGCTGCTATACTACACAGACTTTGGAATTTTCTGAAGACTATAAATCGCACCAATAAAATAAACCTGTAACATTTGGTTTTATGTAGAAGATTATATTGGTTTGAAATATGTTTTTTTTTTACTAGACGTTAATGTCCCACTGCTGGGCAAAAGGTTTCATCATATCTTCCAGGTACCAGTATAGATCCCTTTGCGCGTGGCTATAATCAACTAACGGTGCCATCTTTTTTTACAATTTCCGCAGACAATTTCTAAAATGGTTACCCAACAACGCGCCTACTTAAAAATTTCGTCATTCAAGTACATAAAAACAATTTTGCATTATACTCTACACATAGCTAAACCGACTTAGAAAAGAAAAATACAGTAGCATACATCCTTCACAAGAAAAAATGTATGTAATATGTGTAATACGTATTGTACTAAGAAAAAGAAATACTGTACTTCCATCCGTTATTACGCTTTCACAAAATACAGACAAAGTAGAATATTTTCTTGGCCTATGTTATTACTGAGGCCTAATATGGTCTTGTGGACTCTATTACCCAGGTCCATTCAAATGTTTATTTGGCCGGTGATGTTATCTACCGCGATCCATCTTTCGCTTCTGTCCTACTGCTAGCGATAAGCGAGTAGCATAAGCATGTTAAGGCGCTTAAACGAGCCAAATTAGCAACTCTATTTGTGGTGGTCCAAACTTCTTTTGAAATGCTGTTAGAAAAAAGTTCTAATCAGCTAGCACTACAAAGTGGTTGTTACGTCAGCCACTGCGGGCCAAATAGCGCGAAATGAGTGGTTTAGATCGATTTACAAAAAAACTATTGATCGGATTGAAAAACTGAAACAGTATCATGCTAATATATTGCTTGTAGAATTATTTGCCAAAAAATCTGAATGATCGCATGCATATTAGTATGTTTTTTATTGTTTGAAAGATATTTTTAGAGATAAGTTCTTTTTATCAAGCCAAATTAATTGTATTATGTTTTCAAAACAGTATCATGCTAGCATATATCCTGAAGAATATCATATATTTTTCTGGTTTTGTTTATAGCAGTGAATCATATACTTTCAGTAATTATAAAACTCGCGTTTAGCTCATGTAATCGCGTTAAACCTGTGATGTTTTTTCTGCTGAGACGCAGGCCTCCTCACTACCGGGTGATTTTTTAAATGTTGGCAATACTTTAAGAGAGTGTAGTACTCATGAAAATTATAAACTTTTACTATGGGACCAACCATAAAACCGTTTAATAATAAGAAGCTGCATATATTTAGCTACGCGACATTTACAACTGTGGAAAATTTTAATGGGTTATCACGTCTTCGAATTTTTGGTTCAAGGACATGCAAGTTTCCTCTCGGTGTTTTCCTTCGAGTGAGTGAAAAACTAGTTGTTTTGTTTAACAGAGTAACTCTCAACTTCGTCTAAGAGAAAAAAAACGAAAGGAAAAAAACATCCCCGTTTTTGCACCATTTTTCATTCCTGCTCCGCTCCTAATGGTCGTAGCGTGATGTTATATAGCCTAAAGCCTTCCTCGATAAATGGACTATCCAACACAAAAAGATTTTTTCAATTCGAACCAGTAGTTCCTAAGATTAGCGCGTTCAACCAAACAAACAAACTCTTCTGCTTTATAATATTAAAAGTATAGATTATAATATCATTAATTAATGTCATGGATTTCCGCAAAATAACCCCTGATTCCATAACTAATCGCTTGCACGTTTCATGAGCGACAGAATATACGACGGTGACGGTGAGACGGTGCCCTATAGGCACTTATTAGGTCAATCTGCCCGCTCATTGGTCAATAGTTTATTGTATGATTTGGTATTTGCTTATTCATATTTGTGTACCCTGTTAGGATTGGTGTGGAATGTTTATCAGCCGGGAATAATATAATCGTATAAGCCTGTTATTGTCCCATTGTGGGAAAATTCCTCCTCTTATAAAGGGAAGTTTTTGTTGAGGAGATTACTGGCTATGTAAATCAAAATATTGAACTGACACGTGTATGTCCGGGTCAGCCTCGGACTCGGGGATGGGTATTATTTTTGCTCAGAATCCTAATACTTTTTTCACAATTAAAATCAAATAAAAAATTTGAAAACCCCCGACACAGTGTACTAAAAGTTAAATAGAAAATAATTCGTTAATTCGCCATTTTGTAGTGGCGGCCATCTTTTATTTTTCATTTATCATTTGATACCCATACTGAGTGAGTTATTTAATAAATATGTAACCCGCCATTTTGTGGTGGCGGCCATCTTGGACTGATTTTTATCAAACGTAGCTAAAAACACTCTCGACTAATAATCCGTTCCGGCGCTACGATCCCACAGACAGACACATTCACACAGACACGTCAAACTTATAACACCTCGTCGTTTTTGCGTCGGGGGGTAAAAATAAAACCATCTGCTACTCCTTACAACATCAGCTATCTAACAGTAAAAGTCTCGTTTAAATCAGTCAAGCCGTTTCTGTGATTAGCTGGACCAAACAGACAGAGAGTCAAAACAAAAGGGTTTTGCAGCATTTTGTAAAAAACTTATTTTTAATCACAAACAGACAGTTTAATTTTATTTAACTGTATCGATGTAGAGACTGATAAAGGTCAAAGGAATGTAAGTTGACGGTTTCAGATCGTTAAGCCCATTTTAGCTCGCACTATTTCCCTTAGCCGTTAAAAGAACAGGAAAAACGAACTTAAGATATATTTAAAGACGAGACACGTGCGAAGATAATGTGTTTCAAAATAGAATGTAACCTTTAATAGAATGTGCTTTTGATGTTACTTTATTTAACTGTTACTGCCTTGTTGGTGTAGAGGTCACAAGCTGGACTGCTGAGGTACAGGGCCTTTGTTCGATTCCCAGGTCATGCAAAGGTTAGTTTATCGGGTTTACCCCACATTAGACATTTTTCAATAAAACTCACGCCTGACGACTGACCAGATAGTCAACCGGGCTCGCCAACTCGTCAGTCCGGTTGATGGTAAAAGGGTCGACCCCTTTTAACTGGGACTGGCGAAATGTGGGTCTACTAGGTACACCTCTGCCTAACTCTTCGAGGATTACAGGTGTGATGTTCTGCTGGCAAGCCTTTCGCCATCAACCGGGCATTCATTCGTGCTGCTTCTGAGAAATTCCTAATAGAAAATAGCACACTGCGCGAACCGGGAATCAAACCCAGGACTTTATACTCGGCATTCGCGCCTACCACCACTCAACCAACGAGGCAGTCACAAGTTTATATTTCCTCAATAAATAATTTATGCAGTTTATAATTTCCTTTTCTAAATCAAAACTTCCAACGTTCACCGCTTTTCCTTAGTTTTACGAGCAGTTTCGATGAAACTTTAGGGAAATACGGTTTTTCCGTGCGAAAGACTGATATTGAGGGGGGACGATAATTATTTTTGATATTCTGAATCTACTTCCATGTTTTTCAATTCCAAAAATTATTTTCGGCTACAGTTTTTGTAGTGAAACCCGTTCAATTATGTGTTTTGGTAGCAAAATCAAAAAGGATGAAGCATATACACGTCTTACAAATTCCTATTCTTTTCCATAGTGTAACTGTTAACCTGTGTAATCCCACTGCTGGGCAAAAGCCATGACCTCCAAACTAGTTGTTGGGATTTTTACAGCTCGTCATGACATAATCCTGCGAGGTCTACCGCGTCGTTTTCTGGGTGTGTCGGGGCTCCACAACTTGGTTATTTCGGCCCACAGACCACCTCGCAAACGGTAAACATGACTAACCCATTCCCATTACAGCTTAAATCAAAATAATACGGCTTTAAGTCGTGGTGTCAGGTCCCCAGATTGGTTTTGGCGTTAAAAACATTCAAAATCAAAATCAAAGCATTTATTTCAAGTAGGCCAGCTACAGGCGCTTTCTAATTGTCGAAACAAAGATGAAAATTAAATGTAGCTACAGTCCCAGTCATAAGACATAAAATCTGTGAAAGTTCTGTAGTTGCCCATTCCCTAGCGTAGATCGTTATGGGGAAGAACGGGCAAGAAACTCCATGGACACTCTTTTCATTTTAATTTTAGTGTCAATTCAATTTGCCTGTATTCCTGGATGATTGAAGTTGAACATGGAAAAATACTAACCTTGATATATTTTCCATTTAAACCACAAAATCACAACACAACAGATAATTCATTAACACCACATCAAAATCGGCACTGCAAAGATAAAACGACGAACACGCAATAAATTTGGAACAGCACCAATTTAATAGTTTCACTCGCTTTACATATACATGTATATCTATATACTTTTATACGTATTTCCCTAGGGGAAATTAAACCGCCAACGCTTAGCCACAAATCCCTGATATTAGCCATTTATCTCACGTTCGATCCTCTTTTTGCAGTAAAAAGCGTACGTGTGAACCGATCTCATAATTGTATTTAGTATAACATTTAGATGTGTGCAAAGGGAGGGTTAGATTGAAAAAGTCAATCTTCTGAAGATGTTTGGGGACGAATTTGGACCTAAATCTTGAAGAGCAGCGAATATAAAGGAAAACAGATTGTCAATCCATCTAAATATTATAAAAAACTTATATTTTTTGACGGATAAACCCTTTACTGCTTTGCTCCCTACCCATATTTATTACGAACGTTCTAAAGGGTACGTTCTAATTTCCTTTTTTCGGCGGACTATTTTTCAAGCTCAAATAATGCTATAGCCTTTCATATACCCTGCTCAGTCTAGGCCGAACCGTGTATAAGACAAGGCCGGGTAGCAGTCTAATTTATTTTCTCGAATACACTAACTCCGAGATACTAATCAAGACCCAATAATGCTTGAGATTTGGCTGAATAACTGGACTGTAATAACCTTTTTATCCTTTTTTTGCAAACGACCACTTAACCAATTAGAAGTCACTCAGATTTTATCGAGTCTTTGTTCCATCCATTCCATCATTGCTTAAATTCACAACAAAGAGCTACAGACAATTTGATGTCTTTCGTCAAAACAGTAATAAAAAAGTCCTTGTGGTTGTCACTCAAGGAAAACAAAACAACACCGCTCAGTGGGTCAAGAACGAAGATCCTCCATTATAACAGAATCCTTTCGAATAAGGGTGACTCTAGGAGTGGGTCTAGCACAAACATAACGTTTCGGATAAATTCTGGATTGAGAATACAACTGTCTTTACATTTTTTTTTGTGACAAGCTCAATTATTAACGACAATCTTAGATATGAATCAAGTAATGGAAAAACGAGGCCATAATAACGTTATCACTGCAAAGACACAGACCTCTTTTATGCAGGCCTCACTATGAGAGACTGAGCTGCAATCCATCACGCGGACTCGAGCAGATTAGTTGCTGTTCATGTTTTCGAGTTTTTCATTCTAGGACACGCTAATTCCCTCACAATGTTGTCCTCCACCGATAGATACAAGAGCGTAATATAATATAATAAAACGTAGTATCTACTGTATAATATTAAAAGAGGAAAGATTTCAATGTTTGTTTGTGTGTTACGATTTAAATCAAGAACTACTAAACAAATTTTAATAATTCTTTCAGTATTAGAAAGTTGCATCTATTTCGAGTTACATAGGCTATAAATTATATTGATGTCTTGAAACTTACCTGAGCTATATAATTTTCGCAGATGAAGCCGCAGGCGAAGTCCTAATGGTAGAATAAAGTCTTAAAACTTGGTTTGTGGGGAACTAGTTCTTATTTTCAATGTTATTAATGTCGGAATTCGTGTTACTCTGCAAATTGGTCCTAGCCCCACACTTCGTTCAAAATACCGTTAACTGAATACCTTTCCACCGTTCTCCCACTTTTATGTTTTCTCCTTGAATTTATGTGCCGGTTTGGTACAATCACAGATTCTAGATGCGACAGGCAAATGAAAACGAATCGCCCTGCCGGGGAATACTATGTATTCCAACTCCAACTTTATCAATTGATTTCCTTCCTCTCCGTAGGGATCTTGCGAGATACGGTACATTTTTATTTACTATAAATATTTATTTTATCACCTGTGCTAGATGCGTTGCGGAATTTTTGATTTTGTACTGCAAATCTTGTTACCGTGATTTGATTTTGGGGTTCTCACATAAATTGGGTGGTCGTGTGGTTATGTTATTTAGTATTTACTCGATGATAATTTTTATTTATATGTTCGTTGGACAGAATAGTTCTGCACCCTATGATTGGTAACTGGAAGGCAAAATCGTATATAAAAAAAAACAGTTAATGAAAAAAACTATGTTCGTGTGGTCTGAAACAATTTTTTTTCATTATCCAATTTAATCATGTGAATTTAATTGTATATCGATGTCCCGTGAGTTATCTTGACTGTTAGTACAAGAGCTCGATTTAACGTAAATCCTATAATTTCCCAGTGAACGGTATAGTTCTATTCTCATCGTATTTTCATTGAAATTCAAGCATACTATATTGTGTTTCCCAAATTCGTGTTATTACTTCAAACCTCGGGATATCAGTAAGGCACAATGCGTTTCAAGTTCTGGTCCGTTCCGTTTCAGTTTCCGTTTCAAGAGTAAACAAACCGTAACATTATGCCATTCTCTTCGATCCGGTGACCAGATAAGCGATCTACTTGAAATAGAAATGTATCCTTGATTAACATAGGACATCTCACAACAACATCATTAGGGCTGAGGGTCCATGGGACGTGGGATTCTTTCACATAAGTGATATATGAGAACAATTAATTAGAACCTTTTTGAGAGTAGGAAAGAAACCTTTGAAATGAATCAACGGTATGTAGTGAAGGCCACCGAGGAATTAGGGTAGACGTGAAACCCGTCAGTGACAGTAAATGCAAGAATCAGTCGCTTTTCCTGATATTTTACCCAAAATGAGCTATTTCCGAATCAGTATTCTGGTAAGAACGAAGTGAAAAGCCTGATACATTTTATGTAATTTTGGTCAAAGATGTTTCAAGAAAAAATCTTAAGATCAACCCACACTTGTAAACACCGAGCGGGATTAGCATCACGTTCCTTCATCAACTCGTTTTCAGTCAGACGTCAACCTAAAGTATCAGCACAACAACTCTGTCAACATGTCATCGTGTCGCTTACAGACAGTCAACCATCGGATAGGGGTGTCCGCTAAAATTAGCGCGGTTTGCAGGCGCGGGTGCAAACTCATGTCTTTATGTCTGTATACTCTGTATTCAATATAAAACACAAAAAAAAGTGAAGAAGAAGAAGAAGTCGGTTTATTTTTTGCAAAAACGTTTTTTTTTTCACTTTTTAGTGTTTCACATGCGCTTACCCCTTTACAGCGTACTGGCATGATGTTATGTCATGAACTGGTGTAAAGAATAGACAGACATGAGATTACAGCAATCCCAGTCCATTTGCTAATATTTATTGAGGAGTTCCGTTACCTATCTCTGAAGTTCTTCATCTGATCTTTATTTATTTATTTATTAAAACTTTATGCACAAGTAAACACTGTACAAAGGCGGACTTAATGCCTTGGGCATTTTCTACCAGTCTACCTTAGGGTGATGCAGAGACAATACAAAGTAGGTGCAATAGCAGAAACAAAATAGTTAAAACATAAAACTAAAATACAATAATAAATACATATATACATACATAAAGCAAAATATAAAAAAAGGTTATGAGAGATTAACAAAAAAAACTACAAGTTAGTTCTGAGACGACTCTGCCAACTTCTTGTGAATGTGCTCTCGAGCTTTCACTTTAAAAGTAAACCGATTGGTTACCGTCCTGATATTCTGAGGGAGCGCATTCCAAAGAAAGACCGGATCCGGACCGATCTTTACCAAATTGAAGGGGGACCACTCCGAGAAAGTATTCTTCTGAAAACTATCCAAATCGCTTCATGTGTGCCTATAAAGTTTGAAGAGTTCTCTCTATTTCTCCAGGAACCCATCATCAAATCCTGACTTGATTATTATGGGACCACCCTTTCGATCAAAAGTAATCCAAATCGGTCCAGCCATCTTCGAGTAATCGAGGAACATACATAAATAAAATCCGACGAATTAAGAACCTCCTCCTTTTGGAAGTCGGCGGTTAAAAATAGTATGAGTGGCGCTA
Organism: Xestia c-nigrum; assembly: GCA_916618015.1. NCBI lineage: Eukaryota > Metazoa > Arthropoda > Insecta > Lepidoptera > Noctuidae > Xestia > Xestia c-nigrum. The sequence goes on along the minus strand of OU745247.1, from coordinate 19,522,381 downwards.
AAAGGTGAAAATTTAACGAGCACCCGCTCCGTAGACTCGCTCGGATTTAGGCGGACGCCTTTGTGTGTGGGATTCCGAAAGCACGTTGTCGTCTTGTCCACATCGAAGGCTTGGTAACTGCTACGCACCATGCACCAGTCCCATGGTACAACAAAGACCGGTCCTGTGGTGTGTTTGATTGGCTGCTGTTATTTCCGTCTATCAATCTTAACATCATTCTTTATTGATATAATAAACAAGAAGAATATAGACAGAGGCACGGTTACTATTTAATTAGCAGCTACTGTGCTTTTTTCTTCCTTAACCAAATCATTACGATGATTTGGAGTGTGAGATGCATGTATGAAGTTTCATAGAAAGAAACCTGACCCCGTATTCACAACGCTTCGATTCGGGATCGATTCGGGAAGTCGTACTATGTCTATCTCGCTCGTTTTCGTTATGCCAGGGAGAACTTTTTGCAAAAAATAAAGCCGACTCCAAAAAACACAAAAAAAATAAAAATTACTTTAGCTTCAGAAGTCGGTCACAAAAAACTAAGTAAATCTATAAAACCAAGGTAACCGACTTTTGAAGCTAAAGTTTTTTTTTTTTTTTAATGTTTTTTGGAGTCGGCTTTATTTTTTGCAAAAAGTTCTCCTTCACAGCGTAGCGGCGTGATGTTATGTTATGAACTGGTGTAAACAATAGATAGACATGAGTTTTCAGCAATCCCAGTCCATTTGCTACTAAGGAGTTCCGTTGCCTATCTCTGATGTTCTTCAACAGATCTTCCCCAAATTGAAATAAGACCACCTTAAAAAACTATTCTTCCAAAAACTACCCAAATCACATCAAGTGTGCCTACAAAATTTGAAGAGTTCTCTCAATTTCTCCAGGATTCCATCATCAGATCCCGACTTGATGCACTTAGCACCTGGAAAGTATACCCTTTCCAACAAAAAAAGAATAATTCAAATCGCTCCACCCATCTTCGAGTAATCGGTGAACATACAAAAAAAAATTAAATAAAGTTTAAGACGAATAGAGAACCTCCTCCTTTTTGAAGTCGGTTAAAAGGATAGACATACGACTTAACGAATCGAAATTCATTCCGAAGTTTTGTGAATACGGGGGCAGGACGGCTTGAGTTGCCGATTATAATACACGTGTGCGTTGTCCTTTACACGTAATCTATACCAGCGGCATCAGTAAATCACTAAACGGTAGTTACGTCAGCACCACGAGACGTTACATCCAGCTATAAATAAAGTAAGGGTTTCAATATCTTACGGGTAGTGACAAGTTACTAACCCTTTTCTTTAAAATTATCCTTGCTCGTAAATTGTGGCTGTTATGGACATAATGGTCTAGTCTGGTAGCTTTAAAATATACCTTTATTAACCTTTTGACCGCCACAGCATAAACGCACGCGCATGCCCTCCACGCCAAGCCACAATTTCATCTACTATTTTGTCACATATTTGTGTCGTTTGGCGTACAGGGCACGCGTTTGCTTGTCACGTATATGTGACAATGGCGTCCAAAAGGTTAAATAATACTCTAGTTGCTGCCAGTTAAGATCGCAATATCGGTCATTGCCCTTTCTCTAAAATCCCTTTGTAAGAACCAAAACAAATGAACCATCTATCGTTTTTCATTAGAAAAAATGTTGAAGATCACGATAGATCTCACGACTTGACATGGCTTATTTTTAAATTTCAAAGTTAAGAACTTTAATAAATGCAAGTGGGCCAATGACCGCTATTGCGATCTTACTAGTAACTGGCAGCAACTATAGTACGGTCGAACACGCTATTTGGTTTACATTTTACAATGTAATTTGTGGGTCATCAACCTTTTTAGTTTACAGTTTATGTAAACTAAAAAGGTTGTTCGACCGTACAGTCACGTCTAATAATATGTATACACTTTCCTTAATATTATAACTATTTTCGCGAGAAATAACGATTGTAACTAGGAGATTGGATCTTTTCATAAAAGAACAAGAAGCCTGAACATTCAGTCTGCGTTTGGTCCTCGAGCCGACAACAAGCGGAAAAATAAAAATACATTAATAATTATAATTGCATAAGTAGATAAAAAATGGTTACAAAGATGGTCCAACATCAAATGTGTATTCATTTGATGGTAGACCTACAACTCCTAGTTACGGCAATATATTAAAAAGAAAACTAGCTTGTAATTGTCATTATCTGATATGGGGTGACATGGGGTGTTAGGTTATTTTCGTTAGGTTATTTTCGTTACGGAATTTCTGGATTCGGTCTCCACGCTCAAGGCCCGCGATAGAAGCTATGCAATAGCTTAAAAAAAAGGAAAAAAAAGTGTACTATCACTAAAACTCCATTGTCCGTCCGTCCATTTGTCTGTCACCAGTCTGTATCTCATGAACCGTGACAGCTAGACAGTTGAAATTTTCACAGACAATGTATTTTTGTTGCCGCTATAAAAATAGAATAAAATTAGTATTTAAGTGGGGCTCCAATACAACAAACGTGGTTCTATTGTCGTTTTTGTCTATTGTTGAATAGGTAATGGTACAGAACCCTTCGTCAGCCAAGTCCGACTCGCACTTGGCCGATTTTTTCAAATATATTGTAACTTCACTACTATGCACCATCGTTTGCTCAGTTCCCATCATTCTTTCGAACGTTTCACTCAGTCTAAAGGCAACTAAAAATTTCATTAAACGTTGAAAGGACTGACGGACAACTTTTTAGCAGGACTATGAGCATTGGGTAGTAGTTAGAAGGGTAGTTTTCGACTTTAAACTCAGACAATGACAGTTGAAACTCTTTTAATTTTGAACAGATCCGAGGTTGTAAGTTAGTTTGAAAAAAACTGAGTCGTCTGACAATTTGACTAAACAGCATTTTTTTTAAAAGGTTTTAGGTATACTTATTATTCAGACATGTAAGACTAACAGCTTTATTATAATTACTAGCTGACCCGCGCAACTTCGTCTGCGTAAGACGAACCAACAGTTCCTAAAATAAGCGCGTTCAACCAACCTACAAAACAAACTCTACAGCTTTAAAATATTAGTACAGATTGAAGTCAGTAACAATTTATTTTTTCTCGAACTGAATATATTGGCGTGTAAACCACGCCAAAATATTCAAATTATGTTTTTCCAAATAAGGACTCTTCCCTCGACAGCTTTACGTTTCTATCTTTGGACACTCGACAATATCATACTCCAGCTAGGTCGAAAGTTCTCATCAAGTGGCATGACGTGAGCCGAGACAGGTTAACGCTGCATCTGCCTTCCATCTCCAAAGTTAGACCTTCAATGGTAGTCATACTCCAGGCAGGTCAACACAATACGATGTAGATGTTGTAAACTCTTGAAGACCTATTGCAAATTCTTTTCGTCTCCAAGCTTCCATCATGAGACCTTCTATGACAGTCATATTCTAGCTATTTCTAAAGTTCTCATCAAGGTGCATAAAGTGAGCCCAATGACGATATAGCTGCTGTTAACTGTTGAGGATCTCTTGCTACTGCCTTTCGTCTCCATCGTCAGACCTACGATAGTATTCATACTCTAGCTAGGTCTAAAGTTTATATCAAGGTGCATGAAATAAGCCGACACACGATATAGCTGCTGTAACTGATCACAGTCAAACTTCAGACAGGTCTAAAGTTGTCAAAAAGGTTTATAGCCCCAAAACGATCTTCTTTATCGTGTGGTTAGTGCCTAACCTGTTGTCAAAGTTTTTATGCCACCCAAGGTCCTCTGTCTTGGCTTTACATGCCGTCGAGAAATAACTCTCAGGCATGCTGTGGTTTTCTCACGATGTCTTTCTTCACCGAAGCAAGCGATCTTTCCTTCCTTATCGTTTTGTTGCCTAACCTAGTGTCAGAGTTTTTATGCTGCCCATGGGCTTCTGACTTGGCTTAAAATGCCAAATGTCTCTCAGGCATGTTGGTTTACTCACGATGTTTCAGCAAGCGATGATTATACAATACGCACATGAATGCGAACACAACTATTTTCAATAAAAAGTGGGACAAACTTTCCTAAACACGCTTTTCAATAAAAAAAATCATGAAAATCGGACTTCTCTGAAAAAAGTTATGAGTTATCATCATCATCATCATCCATAGACCGACTTCACCGACTGCTGGTACAGGCCTCTCTTTGTTTGTGCCAAGCTCCACGCTCAAAGTGCCAGTCTCATCCAGGATATTCCCGCAATGGCAAAAATATCGTCTGCTTATCTCGCCGCTGGACGACCAAAACTTCTGTTTGGATTTCTACAATGCCACTTGGTCACAGCTTTAAACCACCTGACATCACCGCGCCTTGCTAGGTGTCCATCATTCATCATTATTTCAGCCGAAAGACGTCCACCGCTGGACATAGGCCTATCAAGTGTCGCCACATTGACCGGTCTCGTGCGACTTCATCATTCGGTCATTTGAGTATTGCTCGGCCATAATATAGGTACCTACATAAAGAAAAACAGGCGTTGAATTGAGAACTTCTTCCAAAAAACCAAACTTGAAACATCTGACACGGGAGAAGTCCTATGATGATTACACATCCTAAAAAAAAAACAAAAAAAAAGACATCTTTCACGGAAAATCGTAACACCGTGATTCAGAAAATGGAGTCATATGAACAACGCCATTTAAAAAGCACGAAGTTAAACTTCTAAAACATATGCATGGAAAGCGGTCGAACGGACACTCTACTGGCTTTGTAGATTTTTAAAACAGGGTCATGTTGACTATTCTCTTTTTCTCTATCTTGTGATTTTTATTCATTAGTATCATTTTGGTTTCATAGATGTCATTGCATGTATCCTCATCATCATGATGATAAGTTCTCCTTAAAAACTTAAAGCACCGATTGCAAAGAAACAAAAATCAAAACTTTCTCTAAGTTATGCACAATAATAATTTGTACATTAAATCAAACCACATTCGTTTTATAATTTCCACGTAAAAAGGCTACGTAGAGACACACAGACACCGACAAAAATGTAAGAAATAGTAGAAAAAGGGTTCTGTGTGTGATCCTTTAACAGTTTAAGCGCCATGTTTACAGATTATTATTTGAAATAAATTATTCCCAAACTGTAGTTTAAGTGTTAAAAAAATATGTATAAAACAATGATTTGAAAATATGTAAGCTTAAAAAAAAACAAAAAAAATGTTACAAAACGTGAAAACCGGGTGGTTTTTGAACGTGCGAACCAAAGTTAGTATCGGAAATCTTACAGCATTACACAAAATCAAAAAGTATTTTATGTCTGTACTGAGGCTTGACCTTGCGACTCACTGTTCGAAAGGCGGTTGCCGTCACCGACGGGCTATTTGTTCTCATGACAATTTGTCTAAAATAGTTATTCTATTACAATGCATGTTATGACAGTTGTCAGTTGTCAAACAGTTGAAAACTATAGATGAAATGCAATATTGCTCACCCCCGTAAGTAATTAGCGTGATAATAAATAGCCTATGTCCTTCCCTAGGTTGAAATACATCTCCTTGCCAAATTTCATTACGATCCGATCAGCCGTTTTGTCGTGAAAAGGTAGCAGACAGACAGACAAACAGAGTTACTTTCGCATTTATATAATGGTATGGATATGGATTCAAGATGTAGGTTATCCAATTGTTATTATTTGTAATAGTGACAAGTATCTGTCAGCTGTCATAGACACTTAAACAGTCTTGTATTTTTCGCCTGGTAACATTGACAGATACCCGTCACTAAAGTAGTAATCGACTAATATAAAATAATATTATTTAGGCTGTACACAGTTGAGGCTTTTGCCACCGTTATTTGAAAGTGTGACAAAATCACTTTTGCAAACGGTTTGGCGCGTCACTTGAAATTGAACCGTCGAACAGAGCGTTGATATTTGCTGTACGAATTACATCGAAGAATATCTAATCAATCGTCGTTTTATTTCTGGATTGAGGTTGAGTTCCTACAGACATGATATGATATCTCTAAAATTGTTGTGATGTCATTGTACTAAGTAATATTATGACTTACTCTATATAACGTAAACCATTACTGGAAATGGCTATTTATCATTAACTGCATAAAACTTAATTTGGTTTAGTTGAATGGTGCTGATACTTGCGTCATGCTCGTGAACAGGCGCTGTCGGTTGGGACTGGTCAGCTCTTGGTTGCCACGGCTTTTTTTTTAAATTGATTATCTTATTTTTGAATTGTTTTTGTTTGTTTTAACTATGGACACTTTGATCGTGCACATCTTGCTATATTGTTCTCATATAATGTATCATTTCAATTTGAATGATTTCACCAAAATATTGTAACAACATTATGATTTAAAAGAGTGTCCATGGAGTTCCATGCCCGTTCTTCTCCATAGTTCCTCACAGTTTTAATGTCTTGTGACTAAGACTGTAGCTACTTTAAATGTTCATTTTTGTTTCGTTCAAAAGTGCCTGTAACTGGCCCACTTGAAATAAATGCTTTGATTTTGATTTTTGATTATGTAAATTGCTCCGCCATAATTATTGTTCTTAGCTGTAAGCCAAGGCTTTTTGCAGCACCTTTTAAACATTAAGGAATGAAAATGACGTTTTTAAATTGCACAAGGAAGTGGTTCCAGGTTATTTGACGACCCGATTGGCGTAGTGGTAGTGACGCTGCCTTACGTTCTTAGGGTCCTGGGTTCGAATTCCGGTAGGAGCAAATATTTGTGTGATGAGCACGGACATTTGTTTCCGAGTCATGGATGTTCATATGTGTATAATAAGTATGTATTTACAAACAAAAAAGTATGTAGTATATCAACTATCTAGTGTCCACGACACAAGCTTTGCTTAGTGTGGCCCTAGGTGGCGCTGTGTGTTAATCTCCAGCGATATTTATTTATTATCTATGTTTATTTATTTTAGATTTATTGACGTGTGAAATTAACTCTAGTATTGTAAACCAACATTATCATCATGCGCCTATAATGTTTTCACTGCTGGGACACTGCCTCTTTTTAGTGAGAGGGTAATCATCACCATCATTTTAGCCGAAAGACGTACACTGCTGGACATAGGCCTCCCCCAAGTGTCGCCACATTGACTGGTCCCATGCGATTCGCATCCAGCGGATTCCCGCAACCCTCACCAGATCATCTATCCACTTAGTGGGTGGCGTAGTGAGAGGATATTGCGTATCAATTTGCATTTATTATTACATTCGAGACGAGTAAAATTATTGTTAATAATATTAATGTTTTTGGTACAAAAGTCTTGTCACTCCTGACGGACCATACATCAGCCCCTTGTTATGAGAGGGCCTGCTGTGTTTTGGATTCGTCATGTTATTATCGACGATCAATCGCAAGAGCATTATCTATCGACACAATAAAAGAGACGAATTACAGTCAATTTAAAAACAGCAGATTTACCATCACAGCAAAGGTGTGACTTTAGTGCTTATAACATGAAGTACAAGCTTCTGCCCGTGGCTTCGTCCGCGTGAATTCGATAAATTGTTCCATGAGATCTTACTATTAGGCTTAAAAGTATCTGTTGATACTTTACAAATTTTATTTTTAAGCTATTGCATAGCTTCTATAGCGGGCCCAAGAGTGTGGAGACCGAATCTAGAAATTCCGTAACGAAAATAACCTAACACCTAACACCCCATGTCAGATAATGACAATGACAAGCTAGTTTTCTTTTTAATATATTGGCGTAACTAGAAGTTGTAGGTTGTATACATTTGATGATAGACCTTCTTTGTAACCGCGCCGACCGCGCGCGGCCGACGCAAAATTGATGAGGTGTTATAAGGTTGACGTGTCTGTGTATGTGTGTGTAGAACCATCATTATAAAATTCATATTTTCATCGTGATGGGAAACCGAGCCTGAACATTCAGTCTGCGTTTGGTCCTCGAGCCGGCAACAAGCGGAAAAATAAAATAAATAAATATAATTGCAGAAGTTGATAAAAAATGTGCAATAGCTTTACCGCGGCAGTCCCTGAGTGCCACACGTCTTTTCTTTTTTTTTTGTTAGTCCAGGTTATAAACTATCAGTGTGCAAAATATCATTTAAATCCATTCAGTAGTTTTTGCTTGAAAGAGTAAAAACCAAATACACATACTCACACACATACAAACTTTCGCCTTTATAATAATAGTGCCATCAGGCAATCGTAAAAAAGCCATGAATCTTCACAAAATCATCGCTCACGTCACCTGAAAATCCCATAAAACCTCCCACCTTCTGTTGCATCACTTTCCGAAAAGTAGGTTGCACATTGGACTCGTAAAAAATGCTATCAAATATGAAAAATGACGTCAAACGAACGAAATTGAGGCTGCAACACTGTAACCAAGTTGTCATGTCGAATAGAGTCAGGTATACCAACTTTTTTACGTGGAACTTTTTGTTTTATGAAAACTAGAACTACGTTGTGAGCAATACTTTTTAGGAGTCACGATCATTTTATTTTTATTACATGTTTCACATGTTGTATATATGTCACCGTAAAATTGACAAACACGTTATATTACAGTATAGCGTGTTTTTGCTCGCGATATTGTAATGTCTCGAATTATTGTCAACTGAACATACGGAAGTATCTCTGCCCCCATAATCGGGACTTGGGGCACCCCCCCGTTAGGTTAGTTAGGTTCCTTTAAACCCTGCACTCGGAAATAGGGGCCCCGCGAAGCGGGGCTCCGTCGACTACGCTTTTTAGGGAGAATATAAAGTGTTTTAAGGTTATGTTATATTAATCGGTATTTCTCAGGAATGGTGCATTATCTTTTCATGAGAGTTGTGCCACTGGGCAAGGGGAACCCCTCCTTCCCTCCACATCGCGTGAGTTGACTACCATCGCATGCATTTCACGAAAAATAATGCGTTTTGTTGTAAGCAGTATGTTCATTTGACAATAATTCGAGACTTTACAATATCGCTAGAGATATTACAATATAACGTATTTGACAATTTTACGGTGACATATACAAAACATGTGAAAACTGTCAACTGCCTCGGTGGTCTAGTGGTCGCTTCACAGTGTGTGTTATGGGACCTGAGTTGCGGTCATGTCTCGTTTATGTGTCCATTCGATAGATCTAGCCATGATACAGTCTTCTTAAAAATACCGACGTTATTTTTTTGCTTAGTTATTTAGATATGATTTTTTTAGTGAAAGGGCATTGACCTTAAGAGAATCTTAATTTCAAGATTACTCAAAAAATACAAAACTTATAGCTTCTTTTTAAATTGATTATGATGTTGCGGGATTGTATATAACTACATGTTAAATTAGAGGGTTGTAGCTTTAATTATTGAAGAGTAAGGATTTTTTTTTATTAATTTCATAAATATTTATTTTTTATAAAACTATGGCAATGTAGCATTTTATTTTTTTCACATAATATACCCACTACTATTAGTAATCATATTCTAAAATTTCACAAACTAAACTCATGCGGCAGAGGAGATAAATCGTTTCTATATATTTTAGGAATCTCTATGGAAATAGGGTTATACGTTATAAAAATTGTGACATTATATTAATTAGTACATTTATGAGTGATAAGGAGTCGAGAACACTTCCGAAAAAATTATAAATAAAATTATAATTATTAACAAAATACGACATTAATCTTCTTTTTATCCGCGCTTTGCTTTTGCTAGGTTGAGAGAAGCAAAGGCCGCTAACAGCCTAATATGAAAAATAGAGAAAAAAAATACTTTTGTATTTAGAACACAATTAAATGTTAATTTGTTCATAAAAGTAAGTTTTTCTTAACAGATTTAATAACATAATTTCAATATTCAAAAAACATTAACGCATTTTTGCTGAAATTTTAAAAAAAAACAATCACCGACAACTATATAGGCATTGAAACAATAAATTAATATTGAGTTAACTTCCGCAAGTGTTCGACAAAGAAAAGAAAAAAGTACGAGTGTGAAATACATTGCATGTTGAACCTAATCGTAGTGCTTATTGCACTACGATTAGGTTCAGTGCCAGTTTTCGAGGAAGTTTAAAAATTCGACGACTCTTAAAAAAATATTATTCCATGATGTCATCATCAGAAAAAGTGTATGAGTATTAATAAGGGCGGACCCCTTCCCGATACCACACGATGCCCATCATAAAAGATATTAAAAAAAAACATAAATGTCACAATCTCTTACTTTTTGACAACCCTAAGAAAATCTTTAAAAATCGATATCTCTGGTACCACAGCCTTTGTAGCGTCTGATTTTTTGTACGAATATACATAAACATATATACAATATAAATACACTGAAAGAAAATGCGACCATGCAAAGTTTCGCAAGATAAAAATTGATTGTGGAATCATATAAAAAAGAAAAAGCGACCAAGTGCGAGTCGGACTCGCCCATGAAGGGTTCCGTAACAGCAAGTAACATAATATTATAAAAGTTCTTGCAATTCGTTGTAAATGAAAGGTAAATTCAAGTTTTCGATTTTTGACGTATTAAAAAAACTACTTACTAGATCTCGTTCAAACCAATTTTCGTTGGTAGTTTACATGGTAATGTACATATTGTACATTATATATATTTTTTTAGTTTTATCATTATCTTATTTTAGAAATTACAGGGGGGGGGACACACACTTTACCACTTTGGAAGTGTCTCTCGCGCAAACTATTCAGTTTAGAAAAAAATGATATCGGAAACCTCAATATCATTTTTGAAGACCTATTCATAGATACCATACCTATGGTTTGATGAAAAAAACATTGTTGAGTTTCAGTTCTGTGTATGGGGAACCCCCTAAATTTATCGTTTTTTTTTTTCTATTTTTGTTTGAAAATTTTAATGCGGTTTACAAAATACATCTACTTACCAAGTTTCAACAGCATAGCTCTTATGGTTTCGGAAAAAAAAGTGGCTGTGACATACGGACAGAGCACAGAGTACAGTTATGTTCTACCGTCTGATACGTGAATATCTTTAACAGGATGTTTTATAATTCTAACGTACTGTTTATTTTTCTTTGTATAACTATTGTCTAAATTAGTCGTCAAATAGAAATAGTCGCGCCTAGAAGTACTCGTATTTTATGTCGCATACTTTGAGTGGACCACCTTTATAAGACGACTAAAAAGTCTATTAAATAACATATGTGCAGGGAATAACACCTTTGTTGGACAATGTGGCGACATTTGGGGGAGGCCTATGTTCAGCAGTGGACGTCTTTTGGCTGAAATGATGATGATGATGCACAACTATGTAACTATGTTGGCAAATATTGGTTCCACAGACTCCAATATTTGGCAATGTGCAGTACGTCTTGGTTTATTTACTCTTCCATGATTACTCAAGGCATATCCAATGTGTAGGCTCATACATAGTTACTGAATGCATACCCCTATGAACATGATTACCTCGTTCTCTCGATTGGCTACCAACTTGTGCGGCAAAGAGAGGCAACTGACCCTTTATTCTTAATCTTACATTCAACGACCGCTGACCTCGGCGAAATTAATCTTGGAAAAAAAAAACATTCATGTTTTTTTTCTTTTATTTGTCGAACCATTTGCACAGCCTTTAGTACCAGCCAGTCTTTAGTAGCCACAGCATTTAGTCTTAAAAGAAAGAGTAATTGAAAAAAAATGTGTCTTGTTTTTCTTTTTTTAATAAAACGGTAAACCTAAATCGATCGTCCCAAACATATTTACATTACGCCACGAATCTAAAAAGGCTTCGCATTAAATATTCAGATATGTTTATTCAGCAAAAACACTTATCATATTCCACGCCAAGATATTACAATGAAATAGTTTATTTATTTGTATAAAACCATACCGAAAAGTGTGTCATAAATTCTGATTGTACCGCAGATAGTGAATAATAAATGACAGTCGTAAATCTTGTATGAAAACCCTATAAATCTAAACGGGTTGTTCTGTACAGGTTAACCGCAGACGAACCCGGGTAGGATCTGGCTGAAATTAACCCTAATTACGATTTCATTACTTTATTTTAGCGGTACAGCGGTCGGTTGCTCGTGGCAACCGATTAACGTATTCATGGGCGCGTTTTATGTACACGCTCTCGTCTTGTTTACAGGATCAGCAGGAATCGATGTCGAGTCTTTAATATTCGATAAATTAATACTATTATACCTTTCTGTTTACTGGGTTTTTTTGACAAAAGAATGTTGTCTTTATTTTAACACCATAGGGGTTGACCAAGCAAATATAAACCAAATGGTTTACATTTTACAATGTAATTTGCATGTTAAAATGTAAACCAAACTGCTTGGTCGATAGTACTACCGAGTTTACAGACGGTCCACCACTTATTAACATTAAGCCCAATTCGGTCGACCAATTTTCAACCTTACTGCATGATACTCATGTCAAGTAGTAAAGTTGAAAATTGGTCGACCGCCATAAAAAGCGATACTCATAGAACCTTAATTCATACATAGGTTTGATTGATTGTTTTCTGCAAGTTAGATTAAAAAGGCGACTATTTAAAAACTCTACTTTATAATTAACTAGCTCTGCCCGCGACTTCGTTCGCATGAATTTCTCGCTTGCAACATTTCTTATTGCTGCTCCGCTCCTATTGGTCATAGCGTGATGTTATATAGCCTATAGCCTTCCTCGATAAATGGACTATCCAACGCAAAAGATTTTTTCAATTCGAGCCGGTACTTCCTGAGATTAGTGCGTTCAACCAAACAAACAAACAAACAAACAAACTCTTCTGCTTTATAATATTAGTAAGTATTGATTAATTTCAACTATAAATGGAATGGAAGGCTATGAGTGAGGCCTTTATCTAACACTGGGACAAGACAAAACCTCTAAATAACACGTCGAAGTTTTTTAATTACAGGTCAAAAGTCATATTTTATTTTGCCAACTGCCAACAAAACTCTAATTAAAATAGACTTCTCTTTTGACCTGAAAAAACTTTGACCCAATAACTCTGAAAAATGCAGCCAATTACGTCATTCAATTTACGGGCCCATGCGTGTGTGAACTAAAAACATTTTAATTAAAAATACGCATTGCTACCGTTATATGCGCGCTAATTAAAAAGAGCCGTTTGCACGCTAATTAGTGCCAGTGATTAGTGAAACTTTATCCCGCATTTTATGTGGAATAACTTTCAGGTGATAAGTTTTATTCAGCTAACTAGAAAAATATATAAGTATGGTGGTTTATAAATCGCAGATAGTATTCAATTTTGAACAACCAGGTTTTTAATGTTGATCAAATTTAATATCGCAAACCAGCTGCAGCAACAAAAATACAGACGAATTGAGAACCTCCTCTTTTTGGAAGTCGGTTGAAAAAAATATATTTTATTTTATTCTGTGTTTATAATAGAGTCTCTTCTAATGATTAACTTCCTAATCGAATATAAATTCAATTTTAAAACAGATAAATATATAATAATATTATAAAGAGGTAAAGGTTTATAGGTAAGTTTGTACGTTGGGAGTAATTTTCAGAACTTCTAAGCCGATTGCGAAAATTCTTTATCAAACGGGAAGCAACATTATCCCCGTATGTCATACAGGAGCTAAACGCGAGTTTTATAATGCCTGAAAGTATATGATTCACTGCAGTAAACAAAACCAGAAAAATATATGATATTCTTCAGGATATTTGCTTGTATGAATTTTTTTTTTCATAATATTTATATAAAAAATCACGAACTAATCTCTAAAAAATTCTTTTAACGATTAAGAACCATACTAAAATACATGGGATCATTCTTATTTTTTGGCAAATAATTCTACAAGCAACATGTTAGCATCATAGTGTTTTTTTGTTCAGCCCAATCATTAGATTCTTTGTAAATCGATCGATACCATTCATTTCGCACTATTCGGCCTGCAGTGACCGACGTAACCACCACTTTGTAGTGCAATCTGATTGGAACTTTATTCTAACAGTATTTCAAACGAAGTTTGAAACATAATAGACTTGCTACATGTAGCTCATGTAGTCGCCTTAAACGTTCCCTTGGCTTTATTTCCATAACTAATGGGAGAAGCTAGAAAATCATAAAACACAGACTACAAGAAAGGCTCAACTTAGTGGTGTGGAACATTAACAACTGGTTTAAAATAAATGGCTAGATACTTAACACAACCAAGACACACTATATGCACGTAAATCTTTCCGGTCGAATGTGTACACCACTGTCACTTCGGGCAGGAAGCAGTTTGGTTGAGCAGGTACAAGTCACCACATTTCTCGGCTTCGAACTGGACAGTTCCCTCACTTGGGGGCCGCATATTGACAAAATGTGTGGCAAACTCGGACGAGCATGGAACGCTTAGCGCAAACGCTTCCACGTAAAATGATAAGAGGATGTTATTTCGCGTTAATACACTCGGTTCTCCAGTATGGGGTTGAGTTCTGGGGCCGAGCTGCCGATTGGGAGCGAGCATTTAGGATGCAGAAGCGTGCCGTGAGAGCCATTACGCGATCACAATGGGATGACACCGCGAGACCACTTTTTAAACGGCTAAAAATATTAACTGTTCCCGCTATGGTGATATTGCACGCAGCGGTATACGTTAGGCAACATCTCAACGAATACAGTAAACGTGGAGATAGGCATAATTATTGTACTCGTGGTAGAAACAAGTTAGCTGGCTACCCACATACCCTAGCTAAGTCTGGAAAGTTAATTCATGTTATGGGTCCATCAGTATACAACCGGCTACCGGATAACATATTAAGCGCGACATCTGACAATGCTTTTAAAGCAAAACTCAAAGGCTGGCTAACCGACCAGGCATTATATGACCTAAAAGAATGGTTTTGGATAATTTTGTATGATTGTTATGTATTGTTTGTTCATTCTTAAGGGCGCACAGAATGACAGCTAAAATTCAAATTTTGCCCCCGCTTCCTCAGGCTAGATAGTTCTATCTCGCTCACACTATCAAGAAGATTTTTTTAGGGTGAACTACACTATTGATGGAACGATGGCAAATATAATAATGTGTGTGTTTTATGTATGAACAATAAAAAATGTACTGTTTTAAATATGGACTCGATGGTCTAAAATAAATTTTATTATTATCTCCTTTATTCATTTATCATCTTACTTTATACATTTTTAAGTATTTCTTAAAAAACATATAAAAACATTTAAAAATATAAAAAATAGGGCTCCGCCGGTGTCGGGACCAGGGTCCAAGTCACCGGTGGTTAGGGTTGCAGAGACAGGAACCTCCTCACAATGCGAGCCGTATCGAGGAGTACTGCCTTCTGTATCAGGCCCTTGATCCAACCGCCTAAAGAAAGCTTCGACAGATGTTCGTCGAGGCTCAATTGGCCGACACGACAATCGGCACAATGGTAACCGAGTCCATATTCCACATGTCGCGAACCTCGTGCGCCAAGTCAAGATATTTTATTTGTTTCTCTTTCTCAGCTGCGGAATGGTAACATCGATATCATTACGCGGCACGCTGATCGGTCTATCACCAGTATGTCAGGCTTATTGGCGACAATAGTCCTGTCAGTAATGATAGACTGATCCCAGTACAACGTAACATGGTCTTTCACGAGAACTGGGTCGGGCACATACTTGTAGTACGGTACCTCTAATTCCACAAGATTAAATTTCAAGGCAAGTTGCTGGTGAATAATCCTGGCTACTTGATTGTGCCTGTGCAAATACTCGCCGTTAGCCAGACGAGAACAACCAGAAATAATATGTCTGATGGACTCACCCGGAAGGTGATATGCCCGACACACGTCAACCGTCCCGTCCTTCATAATATATTTCCGCTAGTTGTTCGTCAACATAACTTCGTCCATAATCGCACAGACAAAACCTTCAGTTTCCCCAAAGAGGTCACCAAAACGTAGCCAGGACACGGACGCTATAAAATCTACATCGGGCCCATGAAGAGCCCGGTAGAAGCGCTATTATTATTATTATTATTAAATATTCATCACCTGCCTGGTCTTTTCCAAATATGTGGATTCAACTGAATAAAAGTATTTTATATGGAGCAATCTGCCCTCCACAACCCAGTTAATACTGGGTAATACAATACCTCTTAATAAGACTGGCTGACAGAATTTCGAGCCACTGACTACCTGTAAAGACTGTCAAAGATCTACATATAACAGACAGCAGATTTCCGAGGCACGTAGGAAACACGGTATGTAATAGGTGGTCACCCACATAAGGACAAACCAAGGCAAGCACGGCTTAATCTTAAGATTGACCCAAGCCGCTGTTATTATTTAGCCAATAGCTCCTTACCTCCCCTCGCTAAATCATAATGAAACCTAAATTCAATTCTGTTTTTAAACATTTAGACAGACGTACTGCAATATTACTGACAAGTCAACACGAGGAAACTAATATTTTGGAAACTTTATAAAAACGACACAACTCCTTTGCGATTCCGAGCACTTTAAACTAATATAGAAAAGCGTGGTGTACGGTGAATTAACATGCGAGGCGTTTTTCATTCTACATTTCTTGATACTAGCCTAAAAGGAGATTTCTATCGACAATTTTTCAACAGCAAGATTTTGTTCTTGTTTAACATAAAAACATAATTATGCGACACTCGAATGAATTTTGAATTTTTTAGCCGGATTTTCTTCCGCCATTTTGTGTTTTATTAATTTAAATTACGGCCACGCATAATACATATATTCATCGATAGCTGGTGACAATACAAACAAGTTTTTTCTGAGACAAAATCTTCTACAGCGTCTCTTTTTCGAGATTTAAGCTACGAGTATCAAATTGTGCTTTCGAAAACGTGTCACTTTAGAACATTTTGCCTCATACAAAACTTGTTTGTATTTATACCAGTTACCAGCTTTGGATAAAAACCCATATTAAAGGTTTTATATTATGCGTGGCCGCTACTTTAAAAAAGATGGTTGTCTGTAAAGTCGGTTTAACGGACGATAATTTTACGTGATATCGTCATATTTCATGATATTAGTGAATTTAACTTTAAGAACAAACACCCCCTTTTTTTTTTTTTTTTTTTTTTTTTAAGGATGGGAAATCATCGAATGACTCCTCCCACTCTAGGCGGAGCGGGAGGGAGTGTCAGACTCTTACTGACTAAAAACCATCCATGTTCCTTCCTCGCCTTTTACGTTCCGGGGCCGCGGTATCTCTTTCGAACAGGCCCGCAACCCCGGAACAGGCCCGCAACCCCGGAACAAACACCCCCTTAAGGATTGAAATTCTAACAATACCGTTGCGTTAGTTCCAATCATACGCCCTTTTTTTCGGGTGGGAAATTATCAGATTACTCCTCCTGCTCTGGGCAGAGCGGAAAGGAGTCCCAGACTTTGACTAAAACCCATCCATGTTCCTTCTTTTCCTTTCTCACCCCTTTGTGTTCCCGGGCCATGTTATCTCTTTCGAACAGTCCCACGGCCCCGGCAGGAATCCGCCCTTGCGGACCCCTTCCTTATGCTGACATCGGAACGCGCGACACCTCATGTTGCCATATGACAGACGGACGGTAAGCTAACCCATAGCTCACCGTCCACAGGCCCGCGCCTACGGCGCCCGGTGTGTTTCTTGCGGCGGCTGAGACGTGAGGTTTTCTCCCACTCACGTTCCACCACTTCCTTCGCTAGCATGACTGCTTCGCAGAAGGAGGTGACGGCTTCCCATTCCGGCTCGCTCCAAACCATGGATTGGACCAGGACCGGACGCGAGTGGTCGCCGCCCCCGATTTCCGCTACGAGGACACGGCGGTGATCCGCCCAAGCGGGGCAAACATCCACTGTGTGCTCCACTGTGTCCGCCGGTCGATCCTCGCAGTGGTGACACCGAAGCGTTTCCTCCTGCTCGGTTCGGTGCAGAAACTTCCCGAAACCACCGTGTCCGTTGAAGACCTGCGTCAGACGGAAGGCACTATTTGGCGTTGTGGTCGCTGCTAGCAGAACTTTGATAGCTTAGATCACGGAAACGTGACACTGTAGAAGATTTTATCTCAGAAAAAACTTGTTTGTTGTGATGCCAACTATCGATTAATAAATGCTTTATGGGTTTCTGATCAAATCAAAGTTGATCAGAAGATGTTTTCAGTGATTGTATTTTAACTTCGATAGCTCTCATCTCGGAAATATGACAGTTAAGAACGTTTTAATTTGTGCAAAATTGGTTTGCATTGATGCTAGCTGTCGATTGATAGACGTTTTATGCGTGTTTGATCAAATCAAAGTTACGCTGAAGATTCCATCGGTGAATGCACTTAAACTTTGATAGCTCATTATCAGGGAAACGTGACACTTTAGAAGATTTTACCTAATACAAAGTTGTTTAGTTGTTTTGTACCAGCTATCGATTCATAAAAATCCTAAACGTTGCTGCTACTATTAAAAAATCCGGCCAAAAAAATCAAAATTAATCTGTGTTTACAGTTTGGTATTTCAGTTTCATATCTATCATCTTCATCTTAAATTCATTTACAACATTTGATACATAAGGGTTCAAAAAATTCATTACACCAAGTGAGGACTGTGGTGTACCACGCGGGATGTGGAGGGGTGTGAGTGTGACTACAATTTGGACGAAAAATGTAATTCCTTCGATTTATAAACTTGACTAAAACAATTCGGGTTAGTGATAAGGATCATAATGGTAAATTTTTCAAAAGTTTAAGTTCTCAGGCAAAAGTGCGAAAGGGCTTGGAACATTTTTCCGCCATTTTGTTTTTTTTTTTCAAAGTAGCGGGCACACATACGACCTATATTAATCGATAGCTAGTATCAATACAAACAAGTTTTGCGTGAGACAGGATGTCCTAAAGTGTCATGTTTCCGAGATATGAGCTATCAGAGTTAAAGTCAATTCACTGATGGAATCTTCAGAACAACTTTGGTTTGATTAGGCACGCATAAAACACGTAATAAATCGATAGCTGGCTTCAATACAAACAAGTATTGTCGAGACAAAATGTTCTAAAACGTCAAGTTTCCAAAATATATGGCATTGTGATCGCTACCAGCACACCTTTGATAGCTTAAATCTCGGAAACGTGGCGATTTAGAAGTTTTTGTCTCGTACATAACTTATTTGTATTGGTTAGGTGTTAATAGGTTTTGTGCGTAGCCGCTACTTTAAAAAAAAAACAAAATGGCAAAAGAAAATCCCGCCCAATAGTTTAAACCCCTTTGCACGGATAAGTCACGTGCTACTTTATTATAATTTTTAATAAAATGAATTTCTTGTGAAAAATAAATTTGTTGATACAAATATCTCTCTCGATAACAGGCACGTTTACCTAGCGACATTTTTGACGTTGACATAAGATATCGATTTCAAACCATTTCAAAAATTATTTTATCAATGAAAACTACAATATTTTGGAAAAATAAAAACACGGGTGCTTTATTTTTTTATCTAAATTTCATGTTTCATAAATAAGTAACTTCTTTAGAACATAAATCGGTGTCCATCGGGTTTTCTGCGCGAAAACAAAGAAATACAGCCCCCACGTCTGAAGGCCGAAGCCGCACTGACAATTGGTGCATCGGGGTCCTAGCGAGGGCCGGGGGGCAGGGCGGTCCTAGCTGTGACTGGTTATTAAGCTTGAAATTTTAGAAAAGAGGCTATTACGATGGAAATAAATCGTTTAAAAAAAAAAGAAAACGTATGAACACTGCGTTATATAGTTTTCGACTATCATGTAAAGTTTCACGACCAAATTTAACGTTTTTAATTGAATACTTGGTTTTGAAATTTATTTTAGAGGTAACTTTGAGGTAGTTTTCTATCGAGAAAATTTTATGGAATCGTGTTTCCGAAACGTATGAACCTTAGAAGCAGTCCTCAACTGTGCCATATATTAATCCCAAGGTGAATGCTTTAGTTATATTAACACGAGACGGGTTTAAAAATCACGATTTTGGGTTATACGGGCCCTTAATTTACTTATTTTAATTTATGAATGTATTTTATGATAATTTTTAATGGTTTTTTAGTCATTTTTAATAAGTTTACTTATGTGTCGGATTTGTTAATCTGATCATGATTTGTGTTTTTTACTTTTTATAAAACTGACCTGTAATTCCAAATAATGATTAATAAATAAACTAAACTAACCTAAACTAAACATTCACCAAAATAGTTCAATGGACTACGCATGTGTGTGAGGTTTCCCGGTATCAAGACAGTTGCGCGAAAGACATTTGCGCGAAAGACACTTGCGCGAACCCTTTTGAGCGAAAAGACAAATGCGCGATTGGACATTTGCGCGAACAGACATTTGCGCGCCAGGACACATGCGCGAATGGACTTTTGCGCGATTGGACTTTTGCGCGAACGGACTTTTGCGCGAAAGGACAATTGCGCGAGTGGAAACTTGCGCGAGTGGACATTTGCGCGACTTAATGGCCACAGAGGTTTACTCTGTGGAGTAAACATAACATAACGCCTCATACTTGAAGGGGTTTTTTTTTTAATTCTTTCATCATGGGTGTCATTTTCATGGTTTTTGGGGTCGCTGATTATGAAAATGGGGTCGAATGGAAAATCAAAGATGGCGCCCATGTTTTTTTTTTGTTTTGTCTGTCATGTTTGTCTTTTTCATGGTTTTTGGGGTAGCTGATTACGAAAAATGGGTCAAAAAGAAAATTCAAGATGGCGCCCATGTTTTTTTTATGGTTTTTCTGTCATGGATGTTGTTTTCATGGTTTGAGGGGTCGCTGATTACGAAAATGGGGTCTAAAAGAAAATTCAGCATGGCCTCCATAGTTTTTTTGGTTTTTCTTACATGGGTGTCGTTTTCATGGTTTTTGGGGTCGCTGATTACGAAAATGGGGTCAAAACGAAAATCCTAGATGTTACCATGATTTTTTTTGGTTTTTATTTCATGGGTGTCGTTTTCATGGTTTTTGGGGTCGCTGATTACGAAAATGGGGTCAAAAAGAAAATCCAAGATGGCTCCCAGGAAATCATTGTTTTTTTCCGTCATGGGTGTCGTTTTCATGGTTTGAGGGGTCGCTGATTACGAAAATGGGTTCTAAAAGAAAATTCAGCATGGCCTCCATATTTTTTTTTGGATTTCTTACATGGGTGTCGTTTTCATGGTTTTTGGGGTCGTTGATTACGAAAATGGGGTCAAAACGAAAATGGGGTCAAAACGAAAATCCTAGATGTTCCCATGATTTTTTTTTGGTTTTTATTTCATGGGTGTCGTTTTCATGGTTTGTGGGGTCGCTGATTACGAAAATGGGGTCAAAACGAAAATCCAAAATGTTCCCATAATTTTTTTCGGTTTGTTATTTCATGGGTGTCGTTTTCATGGTTTTTGGGGTCGCTGATTACGAAAATGGGGTCAAAATGATGGCACCAAAAAAACATTTTGAATTTTTCCTTCGTCGGTGCCGTTTTCGTGACTATTCGGAGTCGCTGATAACGAAACAGAATGTTTTCAGTTTCACTGAATGTTTTCAGAAATGTTCTCCATTTTAAATAAGTCAGTCCCTCTACAATGAGTGACTAAAGACTTTACTGAATTTTAACTACAAGGGGGGGGGGGCTCACTGGCGCCATGCCCTGGTGGCTCGAACTGGTACTTTGCGATTTCATCCAAATCCTTTCAGTATTTCTACGTGAAAGTATAACAAAAATCGATCTTTACAGACTTTTACATTTATAATCGTCGTAAGAAGATTGCTAGCCTGCATGCCTAACTGTTTTGCTGACTGTATTATATCAATTGAACAAAATAAACATTCACAATCACGGATCCGTTTCCCGTCGCGCAACGTAAGACGCTTAATTATCTTAGCACCATGTCATAATTTTGAGTTAATCAAGATTTCCTTTTTCAATAGTATTTTCTTTTTTGAGTTAATCAAGAAGGTTTTAGTGCATCTTCTAGCAATAATAAAGCTTATTTACAACGGTGAGCTTTACCCAGAATAGGTTATCTTACAGCAAACCTTATTTTGGTTGCGAGATTTGCTGTAGACATTCCATTAATGAAATATACTTTAATACCCCCATTAATTAAATATACTTTAACAACCCCATTTTCGTAATCAGCGACCCCATAAACCATAAAAACGACACCCATGACCGAAAAACAAAAAAAAACATGGGCACCATTTTGGATTATCTTTTTGACCCCATTTTCGTAATCAGCGACCCCAAAAACCATGAAAAGGACACCCATGACAGAAAAACCATAAAAAACATGGGCGCCATCTTGAATTTTCTTTTTGACCCCATTTTCGTAATCAGCTACCCCAAAAACCATGAAAAGGACACCCATGAAGAAAAACAAAAAAAAACATGGGCACCATTTTGGATTATCTTTTTGACCCCATTTTCATAATCAGCGACCCCAAAAACCATGAAAACGACACCCATGACAAAAAAAAACAAAGGAAAACATGGGCGCCATCTTGGAATTCTTTTTGACCCTATTTTCGTAATCAGCGACCCCAAAAACCATGAAAACGACACCCATGACAGAAAAACCATAAAAAAACATGGGCGCTATCTTGAATTTTCTTTTTGACCCCATTTTCGTAATAAGCAACCCCAAAACCATGAAAAGGACACCCATGAAGAAAAACCAAAAAAAAACATGGGCACCATTTTGGATTTTCTTTTTGACCCCATTTTCGTAATCAGCGACCCCAAAAACCATGAAAACGACACCCATGACAAAAAAAATGTGTGCGTGTACTAGCGTACACTCGTAAGAAGTGAAACTTCTTTATGACGTTATTTTTCAAAGCGGGTCATGGGCTCTTATGGAAGTCGATGCAAACGCCACCTGGATTTCAAAAATGTAACTACTCAAAACGGGCCGCAAAATACATTGGAGACATTTACCAATCCCTACTCCGCTGGAGAAAGTATACTTCGAATCACGCGTGGTAGGGATAAGAAAAAGATAGCGCGTAACGGAAAAATGTGACGCGTAACGAAAAAATGTTACACTAGATTTTTTTCCAACCCCGATAAAGAAGTTTCACTTCAAAAAAAAAAACAAAAGAAAACATGGGCGCCATTTTGGATTTTCTTTTTGACCCCATTTTCGTAATCAACGACCTCAAAAACTATGAAGTATAAAAAAAGAAGTGAAACTTCTTTATGACGTTATTTTTCAAAAAATAATTTACTATATGCAACTTTACAGAAATAGGTTAGATAAAGTTTAATAAAAGGCTTTTATTATCATAGACATAAATACAAATTCTACAATTATTTCATTTTACTACTACAAAGATTATTATTGAAAAAGATGGCGCGTAACGGAAAAATGTGACGCGTAACGAAAAACTGTTACACTAAATCTGTTCCCCATCCTTTTCTTGACCTCACTATGTGTGTTGCTTAACCCCACCCATCCTTGTTTCGACCTCACCAAATGTTGCTTAACCTAACCCATCCTTTTCCCGACCTCTCCAAGTGTTACTTAACCAACCCATCCTTTTCCCAACTTCAACTAGTGTTGCTGCTTAGCCCCACCCATCCTTTTCCCGACCTCAACAAATATTATTTAACCCCACCCATCCTTTTCCTGACCTCTCCAAGTGTTGCTTAACCTACTCATCCTTTTCTTGACCTCACCAAGTGTTGCTTAACCCACCCATCCTTTTCCCGACCTCACCAAATGTTGCTTAACCAACCCATCCTTTTCTCGACCTCCCCAAGTGTTGCTTAACCCCACCCATCCCATCCTTTTTTCGACCACACCAAATGTTGCTTAATCTCACCCATCATTTTCCCGACCTCACCATGTGTTGCTTAACCCACCCATTCTTTTCCCGACCTCACCAAGTGTTGCTTAACCCACCCATCCTTTTCCCGACCTCACCTAGTGTTGCTTAACTCACCCATCCTTTTCCCGACCTCACCAAATGTTGCTTAACCCCACCCATCATTTTTTCGACCACACCAAATGTTGCTTAACCCCACCCATCATTTTCCCGACCTCACCATGTGTTGCTTAACCCACCCATTCTTTTCCCGACCTCACCAAGTGTTGCTTAACCCACCCATCCTATTCCCGACCTCACCTCGTGTTGCTTAAACCCATCCTTTACTCGACCTCACCAAGTGTTGCTTAACCCACCCATTCTTTTTTCGACCACACCAAATGTTGCTTAACCTCACCCATCATTTTCCCGACCTCACCAAGTGTTGCTTAACCCACCCATTCTTTTCCCGACCTCACCAAGTGTTGCTTAACCCACCCATCCTTTTCCCGACCTCACCTAGTGTTGCTTAACTCACCCATCCTTTTCCCGACCTCACCAAATGTTGCTTAACCCCACCCATCCTTTTTTCGACCACACCAAATGTTGCTTAACCTCACCCATCTTATTCCTGACCTCACCAAGTGTTGCTTAACCCCCCATCCTTTTCCCGACCTCACCAAGTGTTGCTTAACCCACCCATCCTATTCCCGACCTCACCTCGTGTTGCTTAAACCCACCCATCCTTTACCCGACCTCACCAAGTGTTGCTTAACCCACCCATCCTTTTCCAGTCCTCACCTCGTGTTGCTTAAACCCACCCATCCTTTACTCGACCTCACCAAGTGTTGCTTAACCCACCCATCCTTTTCTTGACCACACTATGTGTGTTGCTTAAACCCACCCATCCTTGTTTCGACCTCACCAAATGTTGCTTAACCTAACCCATCCTTTTCCCGACCTCTCCAAGTGTTACTTAACCAACCCATCCTTTTCCCAACTTCAACTAGTGTTGCTTAGCCCCACCCATCCTTTTCCCGACCTTAACAAATACTTAGACTTAAAAAACAAAACCCCTTCAAGTATTGTGATGTTATGTTTACTCCACAGAGTAAACCTCTGTGGCCATTAAGTCGCGCAAATGTCCTCTCGCGCAAGTTTCCACTCGCGCAATTGTCCTTTCGCGCAAAAGTCCGTTCGCGCAAAAGTCCAATCGCGCAAAAGTCCATTCGCGCATGTGTCCTGGCGCGCAAATGTCTGTTCGCGCAAATGTCCAATCGCGCAAAAGTCCGTTCGCGCATTTGTCTTTTCGCGCAAACGGGTTCGCGCAAGTGTCTTTCGCGCAAATGTCTTTCGCGCAAAAGTCCCAGATCCAGGTTTCCCACGTAGCCAGGATAAGTATTTTTTAAGGACAGAGTTGCCAAACCTATGTGGCAGTGGGCAGGGCACATTGCTCGCAAAACGGATGACCGATGGAGCCGAAAAGTTCTGGAGCGGCGACCGCGAACCGGAAGACGTTGCGGTGGAAGGCCTCCCACTAGGTGGACCGATGACGTGGTGAAATCTGCGGGAATCCGATGGATACTAGTCGCATGAGGCCGGTCATTGTGGTGACATTTGGGGGAGGCTTATGTCCAGCAGTGGACGTCTTTCGGCTGAAATGATGATGATGATGAACGCATGTGAAACATTATCAATAGCAATTGGGATTTAGCGAGACTTAATACAAGAAAAAACCTAACTATAAAAGCAACTAAACTTTTCTTTATTAGAAAACGAATGAAAACGTTTCAAAAAACTTACTCACTGAAAAAAATACAAAACTATTTCAATCTTGTTTTCATTACATCGCTACTTTTGGAAAATCTTAATTAATTGTTTAATTTCAAATATTAGTAAATCCATCATTTGAGAGCGGCTTTCGTAAGAAAAGTAAACTTGTTCAAATAGAAGCTCTTTCATCTTGTGAACTAATTTCTATACTTAAAGGAATTGGTCTCAAAGTAAGCGTTACGCGATATTTGCACCTATTTGTAAATATAAATATATAAATATCGCTGAACATTACCACACAGCGCCACCTAGAGCCACACTAAGCAAAGCTTGTGTCGTGGACACTAGATAGTTGATATACTACACTACTACTACTTTTACTACTACTTTTTTGTTTGTAAATATATACTTATTATACATATAAACATCCATGACTCGGAAACAAATGTCCGTGCTCATCACACAAACATTTGCTCCTACCGGGATTCGAACCCAGGACCCTAAGAACGTAAGGCAGCCTCACTACCACTACGCCAATCGGGTCGTCAAAAGCAGCACAAAGCGTAAAGCAGACTCGTTTTTTCATTTGTGTAATAACAATATTAATACTTAGCTTTTCCTCAACTATGTTGTGGTCGGTTTTCGGTCCAATCAAATGCAGTTCAGTACCAGTATTTTACATGGAGCTACTGCCTGAAAATACTGGGTAATACGATACCTCTTGCCTCAATGACAAGCAGTCTCAACGGTTCAGATCAGGCTTTCGGTGGCTATTTTTAGCCAAAATTATTTATTTTGCATATTAGGATAAAAAATCATAATTTGAGCTTTTTGTCGAGGTCATTAAGGTTCCAATAAAATTAAACACAGTAAAGAGCTTTTATAGAACAAGGGACTCGTTTAAACTCACTTTACCCCAAAACATGTACCTATTTACTCTCTGTCTTGTGAAACAAAAATAACATTGTGGTCGAACTATATTTAAAAAAAAATTGACAGGCATCAGGGCCTATAGGGTGTTAGTATTAATCTTCCTTAACCTTTCGTTTGCCGGAACGTAGATCTACACAAGACACAATGGCTTTTTAATTGTGTCTCTAATTACGGCATACAAGAGGTTAAAGACTATGTTAGTACCTGCCGAGTTTGCGGGCCTGTTCGAAAGAGACACCGCGGCCCCGGAACATAAAGGGCAAGGAAGGAACATGGATGGGTTTTAGTCAGGAAGAGTCTGACACTCCCTCCCGCTCCGCTCAGAGTGGGAGAAGTCATTTGATGATTTCCCATCCCAAAAAAAAAAATACTATGTTAGTAGCTTGCAAGAACGAACACTAAAAAAGAAAAAAAAAACAGATAAAAAACACAATTCACAGGAGGTTTAACAAGCTTTGTTGTTAACTTGTAGCTTGATAAACCTCCCTTTTATAAGCCCATCCAGCCTCTCCACAAACACCCTCAGAACGTTGTTACTGCTTCCCCTCACTCGGGATATTACTTAGGCAATTTTTTTACGCATTATCGCGAAGTATTCGTCAGTGTGCGCATCGGCGTTCCAACGTTCAACGTTCCTGACGCACTAAAGTAAGGTGGAAGACTCAACGGCGCCCTGAAAGTATCTTTGTATTGAATGCGCCGAAATCTTTACATATACTATTCCGCTAACGGTCGGTCATAACCCAAATTAAAATTACTATTCAAAAAAGTATTATCGACAAACTTATAAGAAAATAGAAAGTGATGTCGTGTAAAAGCAAATCTATAGAGTCCCCAATTAGTCTAAGTGAAAAGTATACTTTTCAAATATCTCTTTCTGTCTTTTTCTCTCTTCTGTGCTCCAAAGTGACGCCGAGCACTTTATTAAAATTAGCTTTTACGCCGCCACGATGTTTTTTCACTTCGTCGTTAATTGGATTATTGGATGCTCGTCTTGTGACGAAAAAAAATTAAAGCAGGCTTTACTGTATTACTTTCTGTGAAGGTTTCTTTTTTTGAAAACTTACGCCGAGCTCAATAGGTTTTTTTTCTTAACTTATATTTTCCCCCTTCTGGGCATTTGCCTCGTCTATACCCTTCCATTCTAATCTCCGAGTGCGGTTTTCTTCAGCTAATCTGTCGGCCGCTTCTAATGGCCGTTTTCTGTAACTTACTTACGTACCTATAACTGTTGGTTAACGTGCCTTCTTCCGTAGCTATTGGTGTTTGTATAGACAAAGAATATCCTATCCGTGTCACCTACCTGTTACTTGATTCATAGAAAAATCAAAAAAAGCTTTTCGGTGACGTTTTGTTTCTAACCGTCCAGTAAGCAAAATGTCATTCAGACAGAGATAGCAACCTACCGAAACTGGCCAGTAAGTTATTGAAAATGACCGTAAGTCATCAAGACAGTGTTTTCTGCCTCCTGCAGCGATGACGATCGTCTTCTGGCACCCACTGAGTGACGACTCAGGGACATTCGTCGACTGGTGACAGTAAAACTCGCGAATCCGCGCGAGATGGCAACTTTCAATTTTAATATTATTTTTTGTAGTCATCTCGCGCTGTACAGTCAAATGAAAACAGATTGGAACCAATTTCAATAAATAACTAACTATTGCCTGGGTCTGGTTCAGTTATAAGGTTATTTATTCATTTAAAGCGGCGCAGGCGTAGGGAGAGAAAAGCTGGCGACGATAGGAGGGCGGGTGAGGTATTTTTTCAACCGACTTCCAAAAAGAGGAGGTTCTCAATTCGACTGTTTTTTTTTAATAATAATGTTAATGTACTGCATTGTTTTTCCGCGAATTTCACTGTTGCCAGTCGACGAATGACCCACGGCTCAAACGCAATGTTTCAAGTAAATATTTGGAACTTAAAAACCACTAAATCCCCCCTGTATCACTTTCGTTTCTATGAATATTCCTCTGACATAAATACCATCAAATTACATTTCAATGAAAAAAACAGACTGAAACGTTTTTCATTTATATTTCACCATCTTTGACCCAAATATAAACAAAAACCTTTTAACAAAAACCGATTTCCGAACGGCATAAATTGATCAGTTTTTGAAACAAACAACAGATCTTTATTCTGAACGGAATTCACGTAAAAATAATAACAGTTTGTAAACAATATCGGGCAGATGACGAATTGGCACAAATAAACATTGCTTTTGGAGTACGTGACTGTCCAACAAAGGATACTTTAGTACAATACTGCGGGACGATGTAACAGTTTCAAAGGTTTTAAGGTCTTATATCTAAGATATTATATCTTCTGATACTTAAATTTATAACAACAAAAAAAAAACAAATTCATGGCTTCAAACACTGGTTTACCTAGAGACGGAAAACTATGTGGGTAAACCAAGTATCATATACAGAATGTAAACAAACCCGTCACGAAGCCGCTAACCAAGCATTCTGTACGTACATCAAACTACTCGTAAGTAACTAAGTAACTAAGTAACTGCAAAGATATTGCTGGGAAAAGACTCCTTTTGGGGTGAAAAATCCAGTTTTTTGGACTTAATTTACGTACCGCACTTTAAGAGTTGTGCTGATGGATGAATTCAAAAGTACGGGGCTCGTGAAGTTGTTTAAAATAAAAATCTATATCTCCGTAACTAGAAGGTTATGAAGGTATGGTCTAGAATGTAGAACCAAAAACTGATTGCAATGACGGAGAGAACAAGACCTTTTTCACCCTTTATAACATAACTCAAAGTTCAGCCACCAAACATAATCGCTCGCACACTAACACACAACACATTCACAAATACGCATATATACACGCACACAAAGCACACAAGAGCATGCCTGCCTGAAAGTATTAACTTCTCCTAATTTTAAGTATCTAGTTTAAATTTTTAATGCATAAACTATTTGGAACAATAGTTTTAAGACAGGGTGAAGACACTGACTTGTAACACAGGTCTTACATATCTCAGAAGTCAGGGTTTCAAATGGAAATGTTAAACCTTTTCCTTTATGTTAACAACATATTGTAGTTTTTATTTTATTTGTTATTTCGGCATTGGATCGGTATTTATAGCTAGATAAAGACTTGAATTTAGAGAAATGCGCAAAATGGGTAACCATTTAATAGAATGAAATAATTATTGTAAAGAAAAACTAAAAATAGACCGGGATTGTGTTATTTAATCAAAAAAGTTTTGATTCTGAAGCAATTACGTATTTTTATTAAGAACCGTTTCAAACTAACATTTCAATGGATTATAAACAGAGTTCTTGCAGGAAAATATAGATTTTTATTTCTGTTACTGTCACAAACATTTCTTAATTTAAATGAAAGTATTTTAGGGTTCCGTAGCCAAATGGCAAAACGAAACCCCTATAGATTCTTCATGTCTGTCTGTCTGTCCGTCCGTATGTCACAACCTCTTTTTTCCGAAACTATAAGAACTATACTGTTGAAACTTGGTAAGTAGATGTATTCTATGAACCGCATTAAGACTTTCACACAAAAATAGAAAAAAAAAAAACAATAAATTTTGGGGGTTCCCATACTTAGAACTGAAAGTTTTTTTCTTCAAACCCATACGTGTGGGTTATCTATGGATAGGTCTTCAAAAATTATATTGAGGTTTCTAGCATCACTTTTTCTAAACTGAATAGTTTGCGCAAGAGACAC
Organism: Xestia c-nigrum; assembly: GCA_916618015.1. Lineage (NCBI taxonomy): Eukaryota > Metazoa > Arthropoda > Insecta > Lepidoptera > Noctuidae > Xestia > Xestia c-nigrum. The sequence goes on along the minus strand of OU745247.1, from coordinate 19,492,283 downwards.
TTCCAAAGTGGTAAAATGTGTGTCCCCCCTGTAACTTCTAAAATAAGAGAATGATAAAACTAAAAAGTATATAATGTACACTACCATGTAAACTTTCACCGAAAATTGGTTTGAACGAAATCTAGTTAGTAGTTGTTTTTTTTTAATATGTCTTAAATCGTAAACAGCAATTTACTCTTCATTCAATCTGCTACGGAACCCTTCATGGGCGAGTCCGACTCGCACTTGACCCCTTTATTTAAACACTAACCTAAACTAAGATATGAATATAATCCACCGCGAAGTAATGGAATACTTTGAAGATAGATGTTTTATTGATTTTATGATTGTAGAACTTGAATATTCAGTTAGTGTATTTCATGTACGAAGCTCGACTAAACCAATCCTGAATAAGTTATACACAACTAAATGTCAACTATACAAGTGATGAAAACTACTAACTAATTCGTCGCTTATTGTTGAAATTTGTGTTATTTTTGGTCTGTGTTAAAATTATCTAATAACTACAGCTAGTTATTAGATAATTTTAACGTTTTTCTCTCTTATGTGACGCAGATGAAGTTGCGTGGGTCAGCACCCACGCAACTTCATCTGCGTCACATAAGAGAGAAAAACGAACGGAAAAAATGGGATGTTAAAAAATAAGGGTTGATCGTAGAAGGGTGAAAATTGAGGATTGTATAAGCCGCGCAGATAGAGAATAGATCTGAAAATGGCGGCGGGTACGCATGGTACGGTTGGCAAAACAAGTTCTCAAACATTGATTTTTATTGACTTTTTTTGTTATATATTATTTTTTCATTCGTTCGTTCGTAACAAAAACTTAACGAAAATAAATAACAATCAAACGTAACGCAAACAAATAACAATCAAACTCAACAAAAACAACAATGAATATCAACAACAAGGAACGAATTTAACGATAACTCGGAGTGCGTCAAGTAGCCGCGTGGAAAGCGAATCCTGACTGACTATTTTTTTGTAGCGCGTACTTCACTGTGTGAGTATAGACAGCGATAGAGAGTGAGCGAGAACGTATGCGAGCGAAAAAAATAGAAATTAAAAATTTTGTCTAAAAAAAAAATTTTGGGGTGGACTACCCCTAACATTTAGGGGGATGAAAAATAGATGTTGGCCGATTCTCATAGATACCAGATAAGCAAAAAAAATTTCATCAAAATCGGTCAAGCCGTTTCGGAGGAGTATGGCAACGAAAACTGTGACACGAGAATTTTATATATTAGAAGAAGATAGAGTAGTAGTAGCTCAGTGGTGGCGGCCCCGACTTACAGCTTTGTGTGATTTATTTCATCACCACCTCTCAAAACGGTGAAACAAAACATCGTGAGGAAATCGGCATGTCCTAGAACCAAATAATCCGAAGACATGTGACATCTTCCAACCTGCAATGGGCCCGCGTGGTGGATTATAGCCCATTCCCTCTCATAGAGATGAGGCCTGTGTCCCAGCAGTGGGGACATTAATAGGCTGATGATGAGTGTAAACAAATTGATTAGACAATGCACCTGTGGATGTCAATTAAAAGTGTCATTTCCACATTGAGTGCTTTGATTGGATAATTTTAAACCCGATGATCTTCGTACATCATCTATAATTTTTTAGTCAAAAAATTCGTCCACATCCCTGTCAAGTCAATAGGAAACGTGCCCAGAAGACTGGCAGTATTGCTAATTTGCTACGTTGAATGACAATGCTGATTCTTAATTGGCCACAAGAAATTGAATATCATTATAACAATTTTCGTTTACACCAGTTATTACCAAGGTGGACCCCAGGGGTCCACGGGAACCCGTTGGCGGTGAAAAAAATTGTGGTTTTTAAGTTTTAAGTGGGGTCTACGAAAATTTATTGGTTTCGATAATAAAGCACGAAAATTTTGGCTTGGCTATATCTAATAATGTAGGTTGATAATAGCTACTCGAAAAAGTAAAAAAAAAACAAATGTTCGTATTTTTTCGGTGAAAATGGTCGTATGACATTTTCAAAAAAACATTTCGCAGCTAAGTATAGGAATCTAATTTTCTTATTATTTGACAAAAAAAAAATCTTAGGAGGTCCTTAATCCGTTATGCAATCCTAACAGATAGCACAAAAAAATAATAACTATTGAAAATTTCTTACTTTTCATTGATGGTCCAGGCCTTAAAAAAATCCACCGAAACTAGAATTTTTTTAAAGTGGTCCACCCGAAAACAAAAGTTTGGGAACCTCTGGTTTACACTTTCATCAAATACTTTTGAAACACAGCATACTGTGTGATATCTTTGTGAGTCTCTTCCAAGTTCCAAGCCCTGAGGTAATTGACCGAACTCTCTCGGTTGCGCGAAAGTATATGAACTTCACAACTTTCATGCAATTTGCAAGTTAATGCGTCCATACTGTTTCCCTAGAGGCGTGGGAGTCAGAGACGGGAAATATAGTGGGTGTGAAATGTATGGCAATGTAAACTATCGTTATGTTTATTTAAGTTTGTTATAAAGTGTCTTCGAGCAGAGTAATATAACAGGGAGAAGTCGGTGGAAGTTACACAAGACACTTCGCGATGTTATGGAAACGTTCTTAATACAAAGAATATAGATCATAGTTTGTTTTAAAGATAACTTATAACGCTTTACTCATTTAATGGGTACGAAGCTTATACTCCTATTTTATTGATGTTAATATTTTACATTTATTATTTTTTCTTGCCTTGTTTTGTTTTTTTTTTTATTCTATACATGAGTATTTTTAATTCTAAAATAATACTATTGTCAAAGATAATATTTAATGCTTCTTAGATATTTTGTTATAATTATAACTACGTACATTACGAGTACAATGTGTTATTAAATTTTTAAGTTTGCGTGCTGATAGAAGTCAGCGAATTATGTGAAACCTTTTAATTTTTAAGACCATCATGTCATATTTCATGCAAATAAAGAAAGAATCTTGATGTAACGTTGACTCAACTTCGATGACTTGTTGACCGCCTCGAGTCATTGGTCTTGTGCTCGCAAGTAATACTGCTGAGTATGAGTATGGGTTTGATTCCCAGGTTGGGACATTTGTTGTTGAGTTTTAAAATCAGAAATTTCTTTATAGTACGTTCTACTTTAGAAGCTGGAAGTTTGGATATAAAATAAATAAATAAATATTGCTGGACATTAACACACAGCACCACCTAGTGCCACACTAAGCAGAGCTTGTGTCGTGGACACTAGATAGTTGATATACTACATATTATATACTTTTTGTTTGTAAATACATACATATTATACATATAAACATCCATGACTCCGAAACAAATGTCCATGCTCATCACACAAACATTTGCTCGTACCGGGATTCGAACCCAGGACCCTAAGAACGTAAGGCAGTGCCACTACCACTACGCCATTTGGGTCGTCGTATATGTGCCGGTTGCTGACAAAAGGCTAGCTCATCTTTACATAACTGGTGAAATACGGATTATAAAGGTGCACCACTGCCTAACCTCTTGGTGATAAATAAAGGGAAATCTAGATCTAAAAGTACCCTTTGAAACATACAAAAAGCACGAAACGGCTCTAAGAATGTCAGAGGGCACTGGTTAGGCAGGAGTGGTTTTTAGCCGGTTCGAATTCAGCACTACCTCGATTGTCTCACAAGAGAAATTCCTGTGAGATGGTCAAGGTGTCCGTGGGGATTTCCCACTCATAACCAAACAAAAAAAAACCCCGTCGGGGATAACATAACAAATACTTTGATATAATTTATGTTACCTATTTGGTGTTGGAATAGATACCTCCTGATTTCTAAACACCCACGATACTCAATTCAAATGTTAACCACATAAACGCCTCCGTTTCGGATGATATTATGAACATGCTTACAGGTATAAACGTAAGTAAATACAACAGAAGGAAACGCTAGCAATATTCTTATTAAAATAAACAATCGTTAAAGCGGAACAGATCATTTACTCGGAGAGAGATTCTCGCCTTGAAAAACGTATAGGAACGAGGTTAAAACAAGTAACATTAAATTTAAACATACCCCCCCCCCCCCCCACACATAGGGTCATATTAAATTATTAAGGTACAAGTAATAAATTCAAACCCAAGATGGCCACCACCACAAATAGTGAAAAGTAATTCACCATTTTGTGGTGGCGGACATCTTGGATTTGAAATGTATTAATATTTTAATAGTAAAGCCCTTTCATTTGATACCCCTAATGAGGAAGTTGTGAAATAAAAATATAAACAAAAAAAAACAAAACCAAAATCGGTTCATCGGCGCTACAATGCCACAGACACACACACACAACACGTCAAACTTATAACACCCCGTCGGTTTTGCGTCGGGGGTTAATTAAGTTAACTTGTGTAAATTGTACGTCTGATAGTTGTATATCAAGAGACAAGAGACGAGAGTAGATCAGAGTTTGAAACTGAAAAACTAACTGTTATATTTTCCAACCTCGCAGTCTAAAGGAAAAATAAATACAGGAAGACTAAAGAAACAATAGACGAACTGGGTGAAGCATGATACGGTTAGACAGGAGTTACTGCTGACATGGTGAGTAATACAGAAGTATGGTGGTGTACTGACCCCAAATAAGTTGGGATGAGGGCAGAAGAATGACTAAGCAGGTTATTATGGCAAATAATATTCGGGATAATTATAATTTATTGTTGTTTTTGATTGATCAGTCATTACGGACAGTCAGTGGCCTCGTGACATCAGTCTTACTAAGGTCCATATTCACCGAAAACATAACAGTCTAAAAGCAGCTGTCATTGTGACATGTTCCCATACAAAAATGTGTCTTAAACAGTTGTTTTTAGATAATCAGACCGTCATCTTTTTGGTGACCATGGACCTATGGGGTATCGTTTTACATACACCCAGTACACACTAACTGAGTTGTAAAGGTCAGATAGGCAGTCGCTCCATGTAAAATTCTGCATCCTGTTAGACTAGAAGCCGACCCCAACATAGTTGGGTAAAGCTTAGGCATTTTTTGTTGATAATAACCTGCCAGTACTTTGTAGTCTCTTCTCCGGCGAGTAACTTAACTCATGTAAATGAACCTTTACCAACACCCGAAGATTTGGCGCAGAAATGTACTTCCTGAAACATTAACTAAGTTTATCCACGTCTAATTATTAAGTTTGTTTGAAATATCGTTTTCATCGCAACAAAAACTTTTGTTAATGAATGTTGGCGAAGAGAGATATAATAATTATAATTCAGAACGTTGAACTGTTTGAATTGTTCCGTAGACTTTGGTTTTCGTACTAAGATTAATATAAATCTTCTGTCTCAGCTGTGGAAATGAAGACAGGAACGCAGCGAGGGTTTAATTATTATTATTTGATTTTATTTTGGGTTAGAGGGAATGAGTAAAATGTCTTGAGGAATGTTGTGAGTATGTGGATTGCTATTGCTATGGCAATCCACATACATGGGTATGGGAAGACTAAAAAAACGCATTGTAAACTAGTATGTTCGATAACTGTTCCACGGGATCGTACTACCGTCATAAAAGTATCAAAATGTTTAATCCAGGTTATCCACTATCTCTGTTCTTCTACGTTACGAACTATCGTGCTCATCGGCGGTCAACCACTTTTCAACCTTATTTTTGAGGGCATAAGAGTGAAAAGTGAACTTGATGGTACCTCTGTGTTGCTACGGGGCTTTTCGAAAGAGATACCGTGGTCCCGGAACATAAAGGGCGAGGAAGGAACATGGATGGGTTTTAGTCCGTAAAAGTCTGACACTCGCTCCCGCTCCGCCCAGAGTGGGAAAAATTGAATAGTATCTATGTGTTATATGATATGATAAGTTACCTGGCTCACTTGACGACAGAGGACGCTCCATCGTTTGAGTATGTAGGTATGTCGTAAAGGAACTAATAGGATTAGGATTTAAGTGCTAATAACATTTTGGAGATTACGAAGAAACTGCGTCATTTTTAAAGATTTATTCATATGCGGAAAGCCATATAACGAAGCAGTAAAAATCTATACGAAGCTATGAATATCAACACTAAAAAAAGAAAATCCAACACAAAAAGAATTTTTAATTCGAGCTGGTAGTTCCTGAGATTAGCGCGTTCAACCAAACAAACAAAAAAACAAACTCTTCTGCTTTATAATATTAGTATAGATATTGATTTTAGTACATTACAGTAACTAATAACGTTTCACCAAATCAACTTAGTTTTTACTTTCAGCCTATTTAATCATTCATCATTCATTTATTCAATAACAATAACAATTGTGTCTGAATGCGTTACATAAAAAAAGTTTTAAAAAAATTAAATAAACAGAAAAAAAACACACTACATGACTAATAATAATATTATCCATGAAAAATGCGGACTTATGTATTATTCCAATTGTTTGCCACAAACAACCTAATTACGAAGAATTTAAGCTGCCGTACAAATATTTGAGCAAGTGCGTAAAGTTCAAACAATTTTATAAAATTGTTAACAAAACTCTTTAATTAGCACAAACTCTGGTCCTCCGTAAACATAAATGATTGAAATCCTGAATTTTTAAAGTCCACTGCTTTCCAAATTTATTCCTTAGGGAAAGAGAAAAAGTAGGGTTTTATTAAAAAAGTTCGCGTCGGCAAAACGGTCACCTCGAATGGCCTTAGTTGTGAAGGTTCAACGGCTTATCCATACTAGGTATCTAGATACAAATAAATAAAATTGAAGTGTCTATTCATTTGTGATAACAAAAATAAAAGCTTTCTACTGAATGCATGCAAACGTATAGACGGTGGGTACTTATGACAAAAAAAAAAACTTTATTTTTTATTTTTGTCTGTCTGTCTATCTGTTTCGTTCCGCTTAATCTCCGAAACGGCTGCACTGGTTTGGATGCAACTTTTACTGACAGATAGCTGATGCTTTCTAGGATTATATGAAGCTTTATTTAAAAGAAAAAGAATTAGGGTTCCGTACAAGAAAGAAGTAAACCCTTCAAATGTTAATAAAATCCAATTCAAATAGAGAAGTAATATTTTTGTAGTAATTTCACAAAGAAGGTCGCGGGCAACAGCTAGTAATATAAATGTGTAAGTAATTTTTCTGTCTGTCAGTCTTTCTGTTACCTTTCCACACCTTAACGGGTGAAGGGTTTTCGAGGAAAGGCATATAGGTCCATGACCTGGTTTATAAATAGGATACTATTTATCCCAGCAATACATACCCTTAAAAAAAATTCTAACATCCATGCAAGCGAAGTCACAGGCCCGAAGCTTATAGTCAAGATGGCCCTATGTTAAGGCGACGACATCAGCTAAATAAGCAACTCTATTTGTGGTGGTTCAAACTTCGTTTGAAATACTGTTAGAATAAAGTTCTAATTAGCTTGCACTACAAAGTGGTTGTTACTTCAGTCACTGCGGGCCGAATAGTGCGAAATGAGTATTTTCGATCGATTTAAAACTGGAACTTAACTATTTAATAATAATTAATCCATCACTAGATGTAGTTTAGCATTTGAAATTTTATGTTATATTTTTAATTATAATTATCATTGTCAATAAATGGCTACACTGCTTTGAAAGAAAATTAAGAGGTATGTTTGAAGATTTTTTTGGTGCATTAAAGTTTGTCAAATTATGTTTTGAGTACCATCACTGTATGCAAAAAGGACTTCAAAATATAACGTTTTTTTTATTTGTCGAAATTATTTACGGTTTTAGAGATACACTGCTTTTAAAACTGCCTTTTCGACCGTTTTCAAGAAATCTCCGCCTTAATTTATATTAACGAAAACCTAATCACATGACTTTAATGGTTATTGAAAACTTTTCAATATGACGTTTTTATTGTTTCAGATATTAATGGAGTTGGTTCCGATTACCATTGGCGAAGTCATAAGTCTGGGCCGTAATTTTAAACTGATAGTCGATAACACGTTATTGAACCCATTAATTTGTTGAACAGAAATTGTCTGTGAAACTCGTAAAATGTCTGCAGTTTTGACGCATTAAAAAAAAATAACACTACGGATAAGGCCGCCGATGCATGGTTGTGGGATCAAATCCGGGAAAGTACCAATGTGATTTTTAAATTCATATGTACTATCTAAGTTTATCTTGGATATCACAGACGTCGGTGAAAGACAGCATCATGAGGAAAAGACTTATTGTAGAGTATTGTTTTGTCATACGTTAAAGCACATATTTTGCCTAAGAGCCCACCCACCAAACCGGTCCAAGGCCTCGATTCTGCTATTACGATAGTGTCAGAATAGGCGATCATTGAAGTCAGAATGATCAAGTTCAGTCAAGTTTTGACAAGTTTGGTAATCTACTAATATAATGGCGTCATTATGACTTCTCAATGAACAACCAGTGACTCCATTGAAAGAAATGTCATAGAATATTAATCTCGTACATGAAATCTGGCATGAGTAAACGTTCGCATTTAGTAGTAGATATCGAAAACCATTTGTACTAATAGTTTTATAATAATGGCAATACGAAAATGCCATTAAAACACAATTTTATTAGGTAGGTACTACACCATCGACCGACCATTGTGAATTTAGCAGATTACGAACTTTAAGCAAAATGACAATGGGATGAGAATGGAATCGTGTTGGAGTGTGACGAATTTATTAAAATAGCAGATTTAGGCCCCAGTATGGTAGAGATGTCACATGTCTTCGAAGATTTGGTTCTTGGACATCATGCTGTTTTCCTCACGATTAATGTTGACAATCTTCTTGGTGTTTTTGTGTTGTCTATTTTTTTATGTTCTTTTTTGTTTGAAGTGATATGTCAGTGTTTGTCTTAGCTTTACCTCGTAATTGAGAATATTTCTTACATATTAGATTTTAATTGCCATTCCTTAGTTTTATTCCACCTCACCTCATAAAACCCCATTATAAATATATACAGTCCATTCCTATCGTCAACATTTTTGGTCCTTCGACGGTTTTATATCATATAAATTTTGTCATTTTCATCGGTAAGTACCATTTAAATTATACCATTACGACATGAACACGCGTAGTAAAACCAAAGCCTTGGCAATGTCGTCTCATAGTATCGCCCGTCATTCACCTGTAGAACCTTCACCATCCATTCACGAGCCCGTAGCGTCTAGAATTGGTGCCGGTGACGATGCTAGCAGCATGCGCTCTGCGCAGACCAATTCTAGCGTTTCATCCACCACGCTGAAGGCACGCAAGGCCGCCGCGGAAGCCGCGCACAAGCGCCGCCAGTTCGAAAACATGAAGGCGCTACAGCAGCAGCTCGCGGAAGTGGAGGAGGCCGAGTACCGCGCGGAGATTGAACAAATTGAAGCGGAGGTTGAAGGTAAAAGTAGGCGAAGTACTACGAGTCAAAAACGAACCCAAGAATGGGTAAGAAGTATTTCTACAATTCAAGTAAACGAGGAAAATAAACCAAAAGAGGTCTCACAGCCTGCTCATTTGTCAATGAACCCTCAGGCTGCTGCTCCATTATTAGCAGCACACCTCGATAATCAGGCAGGTTACGTTCCCCAAGTGCCCGGGCTGGCCACCACAGTGTTACCACCCTCTCTTATGGGCTTGGAGGAACAGCGCCACAATATTCCTGTATGTAATAATGAGTTTTCTTCCTTGCTTTTACAAGCAGTCGCAGACACTGCCGCTGCAGCGAAGTCCTTGGCTGTCGCACAGAATAAGACACAAAGAACAAAAATAGAGCTTTTCGCCTTTACTGGCAATGCGTCCCAGTGGCTTCAATTTAAGAAACTTTTTGACACTACTAAACTCACATACACCCCCGCAGAGAATGTTGCGCGCTTAACAAGCGCGCTCCGTGGGGCCGCACGCGAGTCCGTCGCGTCGCTGCTCATCTCTGCAGAGGACCCGGAGGAGATCATGCGCGCCCTCGAGCGAAGCTTTGCGTGCCCTGAGATGATTGTCTTCGGTGAGGTACAGGTGTTGAAACAACTACCACGGCTCGGTAATGACCTCAAAGAAATAGGTACCATTGCGAATAGAGTCAGAAATAGTCTTTCTACGATAAAATTACTCAATCATCGTGACTATTTACACTCACCAGAACTTTTTCACATCATTCTAGGTAAATTAAACCCTATGGTGAAAATGAGATGGTCTGACTATGCGTCAGAGGTATCAAACCCTCTGTTATCTAAATTAGAGGTTTTGTCTGAATTTTTAACTCGTGAACATGAGCGTTTTATTAAGTTTGCTTTGTCTCCTGACTTAAGTCTTTCGCAAGCTACACATCAATCGCACGTGATTCAGTCTGTCAATAAACCATTAAAACGCGAGAACATTCATTCTGTGTCACATAATAAAAATAAAAGTAATGATAAAACAGAATGTGTTTATTGTAAAAAAAAACACAACGTTAAAAACTGCGACGAAATAAAGTCTTTGTCAGTTGACGAAAGATGGCGTTGGATACGTGAGAACAAGATTTGTTACAAATGTCTTAGGCGTGTTTCTCATCAATGGAAATCTTGTAAGGTAAATCCTTGTGGGCTCGACGGTTGTTCTTTTCGCCACCATCCTCTTTTACATGGTAGGCAGGATACGTTAACGTCATCGCCTGCATCCGAAAACCAGTCGTTTAACAACACTGTGTGTGCAGCTGCGTCTCTTAGTGACGTTCCGTGCACGTCATCCTCATCAGCCGCCCCGCTCGCACTTCAGCCAATGGAAGAAAAGGTAACGGTTTCTAATACAGGTATCCATGAACACTTCAAGATGTCATCACAAATCAATACGTTTTTAAAAATGGTACCAGTTATTGTGTCTGGTCCAGCTGGCGATTATGAAACATACGCTCTTCTTGATGACGGCAGTACAGCGACATTGATTGACTCAAACGTGGCTGCTCGTATAGGGTTATCAGGACCGCAAGAACGTATAACTGTCAACGGTGTCGGTGGTTTACAGAAAAGTACAAACATTTCATATGTTAATTTTTACATACAGGGTAAACATGACAATAACAAATACTTAGTTAGTGGTGCTAGGGCTATGCAAGCACTAAATTTAAGCACACAAACACTGTCCAACCAAATGGTTGAATCATACAACCATTTGAAAGACTTAGCTCATTTTCTAATTTATAGTGACGCTGTACCGACCGTGCTTATCGGCGCTGAGCACTGGTATCTATCAATAACTCACGAGGTCCGCACTGGGCGCCGCAATGAGCCTGTCGCCTGTCGCACTTTGTTGGGTTGGACATTGTATGGAGTAGCTTCTAGTAAAACTAAACCAGTCGTATTTATTAACCACTGTCAGTTAGACCAAGCCGAACAATCTGAATACGAACGTTTAGAACTTCTCATAAAAGAGCAGTACAAACTTGATTCACTTGGTATTTCCAAACGTGAGACTCTTCATAGTAAGCAGGATTTGCGTGCTATTGAGATTTTAGACGCGACTACTACACGTTTGCCAACTGGTAGGTACGAAGTAGGACTCCCATGGCGAGATGACATTCATTCTATTCCCGACAGCTATCCTCAAACTCTCTCACGTTTCTTGAGTCTAGAGAGACGCATGCTCCGAGAACCAGAGTTTGCTGGTCTTTATAAACAGTTTATTGATAATATGCTTGCTAAGGGATATGCAGAGGAGTGTGATCCTACCACTTACTATAGTAATTTTACTAGTCAAGAAAATCTTATTAATATAATCTTACTCAATTCAGAGTGTTCTAAACAGACTGCGCCTTTTTCGACAACAAATCGTCCTGGAGCAGTTTCTAGTTCTGATTCAAGTAGGAGGATTAGGTGGTACTTGCCACATTTTGGCGTGTATCACCCACAAAAGCGTAAGCTTCGGGTTGTTCACGATGCGGCTGCTACGAATCAAGGAGTGTCTTTGAATTCCTTGCTTCTCCAGGGGCCTGATCTATTAGAGAACTTATTAGGTATTCTTTTTAGATTCAGAGAGGGCCGTGTCGCAATGTCTGCTGACATTAAGGAAATGTTTCCTCAAATACGAATTCGAGAGCAGGAAAGGGACGCATTACGGTTTCTTTGGCGTGATGTTCAATACAAAAATACAAAGCCTATAAAAGAGTATCGTATGACTGCTGTTATCTTTGGAGCGTCGTCCAGTCCATTTACTGCTCTGTACATTAAAAACAAAAATGCTAGGTCTCATCAAGATTTGTATCCAGAAGCAGCCAACGCTAGTATTTATAATTGTTATATGGACGATTACCTTGATAGTGTGGACGACGTCACCAAGGCTGCGCAGCTGTCATCTGATATAGTCACTATACATCGTAACGCCTGTTTCGAAATGCGTGGCTGGATCTCTAATAATCAGGAAGCGTTACGTCTTATTCCAAAAGAATTTCACGCCGCACAACCGACTGAAGTGAAACTTGGTAATAATCCCACAATTATAAATAAAGTCTTAGGCGTTTCATGGGATCCTTTATCAGATACTATAGGTTTTAGGACCGGTTTAGAAGGTTGTAGGTTTCAAGGCTCTTTAAATAAGCGAAAAGCGTTGTCTCATCTTATGAAAATCTATGATCCGTTGGGATTACTTGGGCCAATAGTTGTTAAGGGCCGAATCCTGCTCCAGGAGGCCTGGAGGAAAAATATTTCCTGGGACACGCCATTTCCACCCTCAGAGGTTATGAGGTGGAGTGAATGGTTAGAAGAGCTCATTGAAGTATCAGTTTTTAGTATTCCACGCTGGTACGCTAATGAAAATGGTGAACCTTTATACAGGGAATTGCATGTGTTTGCTGATGCGAGCGAGCTTGCCTATGCCTGTGTTGCTTTTTGGCGTTTTACGTATGCTAACGGCATCGTCAAGCTCGCCCTTATTGCCAGTAAGGCGAGAGTTTCGCCATTAAAACCAACATCAATTCCACGATTAGAGCTGCAAGCTGCTTTGATTGCTTCTCGCCTTGCTGTCACAATCAAAGATGGTCACAAAAAGAAGCCCATGCGCACATATCTGTGGACGGATTCTAGAACCGTTCTTGGTTGGCTAAGGAGTGATGCACGAACATTCAAGCCGTTTGTGGCTCATAGAGTCGGGGAAATAACCGAAAATTCATGTGTTCAAGATTGGCGATGGGTCCCGACCGACTTGAATGTGGCTGACGATGCCACTCGTATAAAGCCTCTGCACCTGAATCCCAACAATCGATGGTTTTCGGGTCCTTCATTTCTTTTAGAGGCCCCAGAAGATTGGCCCATACAACCAGCTGGCCAGCCTGTGGCTCAGGAGGAATGTAAACGTTCTCCTGCGCTTTTGGTTGCTCATCTGGTTGCGTCAGTAGATTTCAGTCGTTTCAGTGACTGGCTTCGTTTGCTCCGCGCTACTGCTCGCGTTTTGCAGGCTGCGGCCAAATTCCGTTCATTTTTGGACCGTACTAGACTCACTGTCCCTAACACCGACGTTAGAGACCGCCATAGTGCAAGTTTACCTGCATCCACCACTCTATTATTGCCTTTGTCAGCTGAGTTAATGGAAGCCGCAGAAAGGCATATCCTGCAACGCCTACAGGCAGAAGCGTTTGCCGAAGAAATTCAGTGCATCGATCGAGACGAAATGATACCCAAGTCTAGCCGCTTGTCAAAGCTTTCACCAATGATGGGAGAAGACGGTTTGTTAAGATTGGTCGGAAGAATTAGAGCCGTCGAAAATGTCAGCTCCGATGTGAAGCGCCCGATATTGTTAGATGGTCGCCACCATGTCATCCGTTTGTTGGTGCAATATTTCCACCGCAGAGCTGGTCATGCTTATAATGAAATGGTAATTAATGAGTTGAGACAAAAGTATTGGATTCTTCGAATTCGCAGCATCGTCCGGAGTGTAGCCAGTCAATGTTTGTTCTGCAGGATAAGGAAAACAAAACCAATGAATCCAAAGACAGGAGATCTCCCGGCACAAAGGCTTGCCCACCATCGCCGTCCTTTTACATTTACGGGCTTGGATTATTTTGGCCCCATCTCTACTGCAATTGGCCGAAGAAGAGAAAAACGTTACGTTGCCCTTTTCACCTGTATGACTTCCAGAGCCATTCATTTGGAGCTGGTGCATTCCCTCTCTGCTGATTCTGCAATAATGGCTTTGCGTCGCTTTGTTGCAAGAAAAGGAACTCCTGACACAATATATTCGGACAATGGCACGTGTTTTGTTGGTGCGAACCGAATTCTTCGTGATTTTTACCAACCTGAAGTTGAAAATTTTGCTGCCAATAGAGGAATAAAATGGAAGTTTATTCCTCCCGCCGCACCATTCTTTGGTGGATGTTGGGAGAGGTTGGTGCGCAGCGTGAAGGTGGCTCTAAATGCCACTTTGGAAGAAAAAGCCCCCAAGGAAGAGGTCCTTATAACTCTCTTGTTAGAAGCCGAAGCGATTATCAACTCTAGACCTCTTGGTCACGTTTCGGTTTGTCACGAGGACCAAGAGACATTAACTCCATTTCATTTTTTGCTCGGTACGTCATCTAATCAAGTTCTACCTTCGACTCTGGACGACCGGGATTTATTAAGAAGAGCGGACTGGCGAAAAGCTTTAAGATTAGCTGACCATTTTTGGCATCGCTGGGTCAGAGAGATTCTGCCCACTATGCAACCACGGCAGGTCGGGGACAGCAGAGAACCCGCTTTAAAAATTGGTGACATTGTATTCATCGTGGATGAGAACATGCCGAGAGGAACTTGGCCACGAGGCCGTGTTTCTGGAACTTTTCCCGGCAAAGATGGAGTAATTAGAGTGGTGGACGTAGCCACCTCAGGTGGAATACTTCGTCGGCCGGTCAAGAAGGTTGTCAATATTTCCACATAGGAGACCCATTGCATTATTTTGTGCACCATCATGCACAAGGGGGTGGAATGTTGACAATCTTCTTGGTGTTTTTGTGTTGTCTATTTTTTTATGTTCTTTTTTGTTTGAAGTGATATGTCAGTGTTTGTCTTAGCTTTACCTCGTAATTGAGAATATTTCTTACATATTAGATTTTAATTGCCATTCCTTAGTTTTATTCCACCTCACCTCATAAAACCCCATTATAAATATATACAGTCCATTCCTATCGTCAACAATTAACTTAGACTTAACTTGGATACTAAATAAATATTCATGTCAGAAATCGCCAACCCGTCTTGAGCAAGCGTGGAGATCAATGCTCCTGCCTTCTCTGTACGAGAAGAGGCCTTTGCCCAGCAGTGGGACAGTAACAGACTGGTATTATTATTATTAGGTAGAACATCATGATCGTCCGTCTCACCAGTAACATGATACCTTTTGGTAAGTACTAACTGTGAAACTTTCTTCAATAAATAAATAAAAAGTAAATAAATATCGCTGGACATTAACACACAGCGCCATCTAGTGCCACACTAAGCAAGGCTTGTTTCGTGGACACCAGATAGTTTATATACTACATATATAAATACTTTTTTGTTTGTAAATACATACTGATTCTACATATAAATGCCCATGCTCATCACACAAACATTTGCTCCTACCGGGTTTCGAACCCAGGACCCTATGAGCGTGAGGCAGCCTCACTACCACTACGCCATTCAAGCAGTCAATTAAATTGGGTAGTATGCCTACTAATAAAAGAAAAGGAAGCCACTTTTGTAACTATTTCATTACTGGGTATTTTGTTTTAATGTAACACTTATACAAAAGGAATTCATAGACAAACGTACCATCAGAAATAACTTAAAGATTTCCCAGCTCTCCAATCAACTAATATTGAAACTAAATTGATATTGAATAACCGTAGTTATCGGTACCAGCTGAAAATTCAATCGAAAATTCGCTCCCTAACGATTGAAAAACTCGAAATTGAAATCAACGGAATTCTTTTGATGCAATTTGCTCTGTGAAACGACGCGACGGATTTTAACGAACATTGTTGGGGTGGACTGTATTGAATTAAAGAGGTGGATACTTTAACACTTTTATTATATATTAGAGATCGAAAATAGCTTATATTTGAAGCGGGGCACAAGAGTTTACACTGTTAAATGTTCCTGTTACATAAGGAATGTACATAACGTATTACGACGTGGGGAACGTGGGACTCATTTACTTATTAATAACTTGCTACGACACTGGGTAACTGATAACAACTATGAATTTACTTTATATCTTTGACAATCTGTCTGATATGGAGCTCTTCCTTGTCTTTTTGAAGACTTCTCCTTGATTCACTGGTTGAATGAAGTTATTACATGTTTCTATTTACTACTATTTGACTCGATTATTGATTAAATAATCGGTTCCCCTTACATAGATTATTACGTCATTGCAAGTTGTGGGGGCACTATTGCGTCTTTCTGGGACCTTTAATCAATCATAGCCCGTGAAAATGGACTTTCCCATTAGCTGATGCAATAGTTTAACTTATTGCGTAATATCTCCCTTTGGACAAGTACTGACTTGACCAATATCCCCTCCACAAAAGCTGATGCAACATCGCAAATCATTGCGTAAGGCTTAAGGCCTTTTAGTATATAATAGTTCGGGGGTAGACAGACATAGAGGTCCCCGTTATTTTCCTAAAAACTACTTATACTAGGGTTACATTTTGTGAAGGGCTCGTCGTCCGTTACATCTCTCCCCCCGGCGTAGCCTGCGCAGCCTTCTCTTCCTTTTGTAGAACGACGAGCTTGCTGACCGGACGCTTGAAGACGCCGGTCCTCGTTCTCACGTCGACTACTCTGATGCCGCCGTCAGGTCCCGGGTAGATGTTCTCGACGACTCCCAGTGGCCACACGTTTCGTGGCAGGGTGCTGTCGGCGATGATGACGACGTCGCCGATCTCCGGCGGTTGGCGTTTGCTCTGCGGCTCGCCGCGGGGTACCAATGTAGGGAGATACTCCCGCAGCCAGCGTCGCCAAAAGTGATCGGCAAGGGCCTGGCTGGCCCGCCAAGCACGTCGGTCGGCCTCGTCACAAGGCCCTGTTGAGGGTAGGCCCGTGGAGGATCCCAACAGAAAGTGGTTGGGGGTGAGGGCCTCCGGATCGGTGGGGTTCACGCTAACGTGAGTCAGAGGGCGTGCGTTGATGGCGAACTCCGCTTCGGTAAGCAGAGTCAGCAGCACCTCTTCAGCAGGCGCCCTTTCGCGCAGAGTTGCAGCGAGGGCAGTCTTTACGGAGCGTACCAGCCGTTCCCACGCACCGCCCTGATTGGGTGCGCCGGGAGGGATGAACCGCCACTCCATTCGGTGCAGTAGTCCCTCTTCTTGCAGTGCCGGTGCCCACTCCGCATAAGCCGCTCGCAGTTCTTGATCTGCTCCTCTGAAATTAGTTCCGTTATCGGAATACATGAGCCGCGGCCAGCCGCGGCGCGCAGCCATCCTTCTCAGCGCCATAATGGCTGAGTCTGTTGACAATGTTGCGACGAGCTCGAGATGCACGGCGCGGGAGGTGAGGCACGTAAACAGTGCGCCCCATCGCTTCTCTCGGCGCCGGCCCACCTTCACCATCATGGGCCCGAAATAGTCCACACCACAGTTGGTGAACGGGCGATGGAAGGGGTCCAGGCGCGCGCGTGGCAGGTCTCCCGTGGTCGGCGGCTGCGGCGTTGCCCGCAGTCTCCGGCAGTATGCGCAGGCCTTTTCAATGGCTCGCACCGTGGGTCGCAGGTGGATGATCCAATAGCGTTGCCGTAAGTCGTTGGTAACTCGTTCCCTGTTGGCATGCCCAGCGGCGCAATGCTCGCGCATTACAATTAACTTACTCACTCGGTGGCGACCATCCAAAATGATAGGTCGCTTGGCCTCCACAGGCGCGCTAGAGGCTTCAATTCGTCCTCGCACGCGTAATAGGCCGTCTTCCAATACGGGGTCCAGTCTGTACAGCCGACTCGTCCTGGGGACGGGGCGAGCAGACTGGATTCTCTTCAACTCTTCGGCGAAGCTGTCCTGCTGTGCGTTCAGCAGGAGCTCCCTTTCGGCGCGTTCAATGTGCCGATGTTCGAGTCGAGGCGAGACGCGGCGGCACGCATCAATAAATGCGAGCACGCGCGCAGCAGCGCGTACCAGCGTCTCGTACTTGGAGAAGCGGGCAGGATCGGGCAGCCAGCTGTCTCGTTCAGGGGCCGGCGCAATGTGCAGGACCTCCTCTTCGTTTTCTTCCGACGCCGGCGTCCCGGGCCAGTCCTCCTCCAATAGACGGAGGAAACCCGGCCCGCGGAACCAGCGGTCGGTTGCGCAGATCGGCGCGTTGGTGAGTCGGGTAGCGTCGTCCGCCACGTTGTGCTCCGTGGGCACCCAGCACCATTCCTCTTTGCTGGTGAGCTCGGCGATTTCTCCGAGTCTGTGCGCGACGAACGGCGTGTACCTCTTCATGTCGTGATGGATCCAGTGGATCACCGTAGAGGAGTCCGACCAATAAGTCGTACTGTTGACCTCGATGCGGTGTTCCTTCTTGATGGTGTCGGCGAGTCGGGCTCCTATCACCGCTGCCTGCAGCTCCAGACGTGGTATTGTCTGGGCTCGCCGCGGTGCTACTTTTGCCTTGGCCGCGACCAGCACGACGTCGATGGTCCCATCCTTGTTTGTTGCTCTCCAGTATGCTACCGTCGCGTACGCTTGTTCGCTTGCGTCGCACAGCACGTGCAGTTCGATGCGCTGTGTTTTCCTCTTAAGGTAGCACCTGGGCAGCCGCAGTCTGTTTACCTCCTCTAATTGACCCAGCCAGGCCGCGAAGAGCTCGTTCTCTTCCTCCGGAATGGGCGTGTCCCACGTTGTTTGTAGGCGCCACAGGCTCTGGAGTACTATCTTCGCTCGTACTGTGAAGTGACTCAGCAGTCCTAGCGGGTCGTAGATGGACATCACTGCGCTCAGTGCCTCCCTCTTGGTGGGAGCACGAGTTCGTTCTCTTACTTCGGACGGCACTCGGTTCATGGATGTATTAAACCCGAGTTCGTCTCGTTCTGCGTTCCAGTACAGCCCGAGTATCTTGCTCTCAGGTTGCTCCCCTCCTAGTTGTGTCGGGGCGGTGGCGTGGAGTGTCTGGGGCACGTCGCGCAAAACCGTCGCGTCGCTGGAGCTCCAACCTCGTAGCGTGAAGCCGGCGGTCGCGTGCACCTTTCTAGTCTCATCAACTGTCTTCCACGCCTCCTCTGGATCGCTGTAACTTGCCACCAAGTCGTCCATGTAATGGTTCTTGGTTATGGCCTCTAAGGCCCTGGGATACTCTCTGCCGTGAAGCTCCGCGTTGTAATCCCGGACGTAAT
This sequence comes from Xestia c-nigrum, assembly GCA_916618015.1. Classification (NCBI taxonomy): domain Eukaryota; kingdom Metazoa; phylum Arthropoda; class Insecta; order Lepidoptera; family Noctuidae; genus Xestia; species Xestia c-nigrum. The sequence continues at coordinate 19,473,063 of OU745247.1, read as the reverse complement.
GAGCCATATACGGGGAACTGGCTGCTCCGAAGATCATGCTTCTCATCTTGTAGTGACGCGGGGCCGACGTCCTGTTTTGGTCTCTCCACAGGAACTGCTGAGCTGGTTGGTCTTGCTGCCTTATTCTCACCCGCAGGAACATCTCCTGTATGTCTGCGGTGACTGCCACTGCCCGCTCTCGGAACCGGAATACTATGCCCGGCAGGGACTGCAGTAGGTCTGGACCTTCCAGTAGCTCGTCGTTGAGACATTTTCCATAGCTCGTTGCCGCCGCGTCGAAGACTAATCGCTGTTTCCCAGGCTTGTTTGGGTTCTGTACGGCGAAGTGAGGCAGGTACCAGCAGACGGGGCTGTCCTTTTCTGTTCCGTCGCATGGCATCGCGTATCCTTTGTCCAACAGGTTCTTGACCTGTGTGGCGTACTGCACGGCAAAGTCCGGTGACGCATCCATTTTCTGTTCGATCTTCTTCAGTCGTCTCAGCGCTGCTCCGTAGCTTGGTGGCATGACCACGTTGTCAGTCCGCCACGGCAGCCCCACCTCGTAGCCTTCGTCGATCTTCTTGATCGTCTTCTTCACGATGGTCGTCGCCCGCTGGTCCGCTTCGTTCACGCGGGGTCTCTTGGCGACGCCCAAGGCTTCTATTTTGAAGTGTGCTTCGACTAGATCGTGCAGTTGCTCGTCTCCTCTCCCGGTCTCGATGACGTGCAGTATGTCTTCTTTTTGCGTGATAACGCTTCGTGGTGCTGTTCCGTGCACCACCCATCCCAACTCCGTTCGTGAGGCGGCTGGCTGATCGCGGCCACCGACTCGTAGTTCCCTGGTCACTATGCACTCCCAATGGTCTGTGCCCACCAAGAGTCCTGGACGAGCTTGCTCGTAGCAAACCTCCTCTCTGGGCAGGTCTCGCAGGTGCTTGTGATTCAGCAGGTTGTCTGGGATGGATTGTTGATGGAGCCTCAAGTCCTTGATGGTCCTTGCTCGAAGCTCGTGTGACTGACCGTCTTTCCGGATGCTCCTAACCTGCACCCGTACCGCTCTGCTCTCCTGCACTTCCGAAGACATGTTCACGCCGCGTATGTGTAGCGGGCGTGGGGTCCCTTCAGCTCCTATTCTGGTCGCCAGGTCTTGATCAATGAGGGTGACGGTCGCTCCTTCATCGAACAATGCGTACGTCATTACCTCCCCCCGTGACCCGGTGACTATGATGGGGCACATCTTCAGCAGTACCTTCTTCTGGTCGGCCGCGAACTTGGTCGCCACCGACAGCACCGCTTCTTCCTTGCTGGGCTCTGCGGTAACCTTCACGGTCGTCACTTCTTCCTTGGTGCCTTCCCTCTCTTCGTGGAGGGAGGCGTGATGAGGCCGGCGGCATTGGCCTAAGCCGCACGGCTTCGCCTTACATCTATATCGCCCATGTTTACTTTCGACACATCTAAAACATATGCCGTTGGCTCTGACATACTCCCATCGCTTCTTGACGCTCATCTCCTTGTATTTGGGACACTTATGTAATACGTGATCTTGTTTACAGTTAGGACACCGACCTTTTTCTTCTTGGCTCTCGACGGCTGTGTAGACGGGGGTAGCTCTCTTCTTTGCTGTCACTGGTTGTCTGGTTTCCTTCTTCTGGTTGGCGGGCGCGGCGCCAGTGGGCGGGGCGTAGGCGTATCGTAACGCCCTATCCGCTTCCCGCATCAGGAAACGAGACAGCATAACTATCTCCGGCTCCGTTTTGTCGTCGTTCTCGAAGGCGAAGTCGCACCATTTCGACTTCATATGTTGGCTCAACCTGTCCAGCACTTCGCCAGTCAGTACTGGGTTGTGTAGGTATCCTCCTCGGTCGACTGCTTTGATCACGCATACCGCGTTTTGCACCTTGATGGCGAAGTTGTTTAAGTCCGAGGCTGATGCCATGGGCTTCGTCATCTTCTTCATATCTTCGATGGCGCGAGCGATGAGTGCCTCTGGTCGTCCGAAGCATTGTTCGAGTGTCCTCATGATGGCCTCTGGATCAGTGGCAGTATGTAGGAGGCCGGAAACCGCCTCCCTTGCCTCTCCCTTGAGACAGCTCCTTAATCGCTGTATGTTCTCAGCAGGCGATATACTGTACATGTTGGTAGTGTCGTTCACGGCCGCCCTAAACGGCAGCCACTCGTTCACACTACCGGAGAACACCGGTAAATCCGTATGCCGTAATCGGGGTCTTGCCATCTTTTCTAAGGTCGTTGCCAAGTTATCGATGCTGTTTCTATGCTTCGTCGATGTCGGCGACCTTCCCCGTGGCAAGTCGAACTTAATATGCCTTGGGTCCTCCCGGGGGGGTCCTCGGTCCCCCTCCCCCCGTGATCTGAGGGGGTTTGTTTGAAGCCATTCGTCCACTTTACTGTGGTGGCTTTCCGCCTGAGTGATGAGGGGCTCATCCTGCAGGCTGTCCTGTTCATCCTCTAGGACAGATACTTGGGCGGCTAATCTTCTCTTGACCAGGTCCTCATCCAGGTCGAGAGACTTCTTCCGGATGGCGGCAAGCTTCTCTGCTGCTTCCAATTCGGCTAGCCTTATGCGCGTTGTAATACTGTTGGTTGACCTCTGTGACCTCTGTGACCTCTGTGACCTATGTGACCTCACCGATCGGGTGGGTGACCTCGTCCTTTGTCCATGTTCTTCACTCAGAAGAAGTCCTGACGATGGTCCTGCTAAGGTCGTGTCTGCTGTCGTAAGGGGCGCGGTAGTTGGTCGTGAAGATATAATATTTTGCTCACTTGTCACTGCCGGTGACAAGGGTGGGTTTATTGAAATCCTTCGTAGTCTCTCTCTTCGAATCCGTTCCGCTTCCTGGCGTAGAACTGCCTCTCTATGCTCGTCTGCCCTCTCCTGCAGGGCCCGCCTCCGGTCCTCAGCTTCTGCAGCATCACCCTGGCTTCGGGTGACCACCATTGTCCGAGATGGTACGCTACAGGTTGACTTTAAGCGGGGAGAAAGATGCGCGACAGTCCTATCCTGTGGTTTTGGACTTCACCGGATTCGTCCACTACGACGTTCACTTAGCTGCACTTCAACGCTGTTATTATATCACGACTAGTCCTCTATTTACCGCGACGGCACTATTACATACTTGTGACGGCACTATATACTTGTGACGGCACTATAACTTACGACGGCCCTATGTACCATACGGCACTATATCTAGTCACGGCGGCAATACGTTATCAACGGGCGTGCGCTATGTTATATAACGCGCGCTTGTATATGACGCGTAACTATTTATTCACAACACGGTCACTTTTATATGTTTTATAACAATATATCCGTTAGTATTTCATTCCACAACGCGAATCGAGTCAATTTACTTTTTAATATTCACTTATGAGTCCCACTATTCTGCTACCCCTTTATTAACGCGCACTATGATTGCGATTTAATACACAGAATATCGCTTATGAATCCTGTTATTCTGCTTACCCTTTTTTACCGCGCACTTATGATCGCGATTTAATACAGAATATCGCTTATGAATCCTGTTATTCTGCTTACCCTTTTTTACCGCGCACTTATGATCGCGATTTTGGCACGCAGAATATCACTTTTCCTATCACGGAACTTTATTTACGCACGATATATATAAAGTTAATTTCGTTCAGTACTTACAGTTTTATGTGCCCGCTTATAACACTTTATTACGCGCTATGTATTATACCGGCACTTTTCGCTATTTAACTGGATCTGAAGGACCAAATGTTGGGACTTCACTGCTTATCCGTCTCGAATGGACCAAATGTTGGGGTGGACTGTATTGAATTAAAGAGGTGGATACTTTAACACTTTTATTATATATTAGAGATCGAAAATAGCTTATATTTGAAGCGGGGCACAAGAGTTTACACTGTTAAATGTTCCTGTTACATAAGGAATGTACATAACGTATTACGACGTGGGGAACGTGGGACTCATTTACTTATTAATAACTTGCTACGACACTGGGTAACTGATAACAACTATGAATTTACTTTATATCTTTGACAATCTGTCTGATATGGAGCTCTTCCTTGTCTTTTTGAAGACTTCTCCTTGATTCACTGGTTGAATGAAGTTATTACATGTTTCTATTTACTACTATTTGACTCGATTATTGATTAAATAATCGGTTCCCCTTACATAGATTATTACGTCATTGCAAGTTGTGGGGGCACTATTGCGTCTTTCTGGGACCTTTAATCAATCATAGCCCGTGAAAATGGACTTTCCCATTAGCTGATGCAATAGTTTAACTTATTGCGTAATATCTCCCTTTGGACAAGTACTGACTTGACCAATATCCCCTCCACAAAAGCTGATGCAACATCGCAAATCATTGCGTAAGGCTTAAGGCCTTTTAGTATATAATAGTTCGGGGGTAGACAGACATAGAGGTCCCCGTTATTTTCCTAAAAACTACTTATACTAGGGTTACATTTTGTGAAGGGCTCGTCGTCCGTTACAAACATCATCATAGAACCAACGATACTAAGGCGGGGTCAATGAACCCTAATGGCCTGCGTGAACCCTTGATTTGCCTCATCGGTATAATCTGGGTCCTTTTTTCAAGAAATCTTCTCCAAGATTTTTAGAAATAATCTTAAGCTTATCGGTCGGAATAAACAGAGCTCGAAATTAGATTCTGGTGGTAGGTATCTAGATGTAAATTAGATTTTGTAGAATATTGTATCCCAAATAACGTGGTATACACGTGTGATGCTGAGGAATGAAGATAATATAATATAGTGAGGAAAATTTTGAGTATAAATGAGGATGGCAATAAGAGTAGAGAAAGACCAATGAAACGATGAATGAACTGCGTAAAGATGAAATAGTTAGAAAAGAGGTTACTGCTCAGACGACGAATAATAGAGAAGTATGAATGAAAGCTGAAACTGAAATGGGACTGGGCAGGCCATGTCTGCCGGATGCCGCCAAAGCTGTGGCCCTCATGTCACAAAACTGGAGCCCTGAGACAGTTCGACGGGGTCGCGGCAGACCGAAGAGAAGATGGCGGGACGCCTTGGATGGCTTTTTCGTTAATTGGCGAGAAGAGACGCAACACCGAGAAAAGTTGAAGGAATGGGGGGAGGAATCTGCCCAGGAGTGGGAAAAACAATGGATGACGAAGACATGCTGCGCCGAACCAAAATAAATTGGGATAGTAGTAGTAGCAGGAAAAATAGTGATTGATTTATTTTTACGCAGTGAAAAATTGTTAGGTGTTTTTGGTACATTTGCTATATACAAATTAATTCTTAGATTGAGTTTGTGACACTACTTACTTTTTAAACAACTAAAAAATGGTTCTTCAAACGACAACAAATGTTCATATTCATATTAAAAAACACGCCACAAAAAGCTTGTTATAATCGAAACCCAAATCGTAAACGAACAAGACGGTCCTCCTTAATCTTGAACCCCATTTACAGTCAGAACTCAAACCGCACGTAAAATTAAACATCTTCTTTATGTCAAAATTATTTCCAACGACCCTTCATTTTAAAGAAAACTGTGACAAAAAGAGGAAAAGAAAATGAGCCATTGTAATAACGCCATTACTGGGGTCCTTGATCCAAATGCAGCCATTGTATCAAAATGGTCACACCTCGAAGAAAATTAACATTTTATACGAAATTTGCGTGAACGACGTGTAATTTTACAAAATGACGTATAAAATTTGCAGTATGACGTCATTTTATGTATATTTTTCGTATGTAAATTCCGACTTGGCCGTATACGTTTAACATAAATTTTAATGGTATGGCGCTTGCGAATCCACGTGTTGCTTGTAATGTCTATACTAACATGAATCTCAGAAGACCCTGTGAATGCATGTTCGCAATAACAATATTTTAGCATGCCATCAAAATGTAATAGGGAAATCAGGTGTTATGTGCTGCGGAAAATACCCCTTTCTTCCCGTGGGGGCAGTAAAAGATGGCTAAAGGATTATCTATGTTCACAATAGGGATGTGAACAACGAACCCTATTGGATATTATAACGTCTAACCTACCTCTTGGACACAACTTACGCGCACTGAGCGAATAAGGAGAAAACAAATTAACGAAGTTATTTTGAGATCGCGCCACGAGTCATCGTCATGTGACTGGCGAAGACGCAACAACGACGGTACTTAGCCATAGATGATAGGTTATGTATGACAGTTTTACATGTGCAAGCAAGACCTTCATACATAACCGAGTTCCATAGAAGACACATATTTGTAACTCCAAAAGTCTGTCGGTGGGGTCATTTACAATCACTGGCAACACACGACGGTATAGATGCTATAGTGGTTTTATAACTTGTTAAAAATTAGAAAACAACTGAAAATTCAATACTGTGCAAGCGACCTGCCACACACACTTGGTTGCCTTCGTCATACCGCGCAGGCAACCAAGCGGAATAAGTATGTGTTTCGATGTTCTTAAGGTTGCATTTACAAGCCAGTATAACTGTGCGTACAGTTTTGTGCCACAGCCTTTCCTGGTATGACTGTAAAGGCAAAATCGTACATACTAAACCTATCGTCGCATTGCCGAGGTCGTGAACGATGTCTTACCATTCCCCAATGTTCTCGACTTCCACATTACGTGTGTAAAAATATTACCAACTGAGATGATAATGGTTTTAACTTTTTAATGTGAACATAACAATTATATTAAAAACATATAAAATTATGAATCACATTGTCTTAGTCAAAAGTAAGAAACAATTAAACTCAACAAAATTATGCCATAAAATAATTGAAGAAAGTTCAATTACAAGTCACCAATTAAAATGTTTCCAGTCCAAGTGACACTGCGGTCCTTTCAAGAACCTTTCTGACTTGGAGATCAAAACAATAATAATTTAAGTAAGAATAAGGTTCGAGATACAGGATGTATTTTTATTCGAATATAAAGTAAGTAATTGCGATGTGTACAGTCACGTCTAATAATATGTAAACACTTAAAAAAAAAGTGTGTTTCTCATAATGTACTGATTAAAATTTAATGTTATTACGAACATAGTATTCAGGAACTCATATTTTTTATGAAAAAGATCCGATCTCCTAGTTACAATCGTTAGTTCTCGCGATAATAGCTATAATATTAAGGACAGTGTATACATATTATTAGACGTGACTGTACAGCCAATATTGAGATGGGAATGGATTCAATATAGTTATAGTTTTCTATTTCCGTTCACATACCATCGTAAAAGGCTATGGAATAGGGTTTGCATGGAACAGCACCTATATTGGAATTATTTCATGGAATGCATAATCTTATAATGCAGAAAGTGACAACCACTTAATAATTTTCGTATGTATTGGTTTGAATTTGACTAAATTCATTTATGATGAAAAGGTAAAAAAAAAAACAAAACCCCGTATAAACAGAATTGAATTAAAATGCTTCAAAACCAAATGGACCAGACTCCAACTTGCAGACTTGAACAGATAAACTACTGTAATATCAGTCCAAATGCGGTCTCCGGATCCCAGGCCAGGTCCAGTCGGTTTGACCGCATCTTCAGCGGTGCCAGATATCTAATAATTATTATAAGTATCAATTTTAAAATAACTTACTAATTGTAGTTTACCATTTTTTTAACTCCCGACGCGAAAACGACGGGGTGTTATAAATTTGACGTGTCTGTGTGTCTTTGTGTGTCTGTCTGTGGCAACGTAGCCCGTACGGATGAACCGATTTGGATTTTGTTTTTTTTTTAAAGGCGAATTTAGTCGGGAGTGTTCTTAGCTACATTTGATAAAGTTTAAAGTTTAAAAAGTTTATTGATCAGTAAAAGAACAACCTTAACATACAAATCGCAACAATCCTGTGATTTGTGTCTGCTATTAAACAAATATAATTACGTACTACAAATACCTGTGTAGGTTATGCGGTTGTTTGGTCTTGATTCACTCTGACCTCCGTACTAGTGAAAACTGTATCACGGCCGGTCAGTCCTCCTCGTTCACAAACACTCACACACTTTCACAATAATACAGAACTAAAATTTAGTTGTTAAATGAACAAAGAATAATATGAGTTTGGATATTAAAACTATACAGTGGGTACTTATTTGGACATTTGGTGACTTGATTACAACAATTGTGAGGGTAATTGTAAAAAATTAAAAAGTATAAGCAAAAATTTCAGACAAACAAAACAGTTTGGATTTTATGAGTAGGTACGGTATTAACTTATAACATCAAGATGACAAAATAAAAAAACAAGTTGCCAATACTGGCTTATCTTACAAAAGCAATAAAAAGAAGTAGAAGTAGTAAAAAAAAAAAAAAAAGTAAATTTAAATATTTAAAAAATAAAACTTTTGTGTAAGTGTGTGTATGAGTGTATGTGTATGTTGACGAATGCGTGTGTGCGTGTTTGTATAGAATGAGAATGTGTATGTCTTTCTGTGAATGTACTTATGATATGGATGTTAATAGCTTTTCTGTGTTATTATAGTTCATTTCGATGAGATATTTATTTAAGATTTTTCTGCAAACAGAGATAGTCGAATCGCGTAAATTGATGGTTTTAGATAACCGGTTATATAAATGTGGTCCGAGATGATCAAAAAATTTATCCGAAAAAACCGTTTTACGTTTAGGAATGGAGTATACCAGATCTTTTCTTCGCCTTGTATTGAAATTAGGTACCGGTAACTTGGAGTGTTGAAGCAAAATGGTATGGCTAACGAAAATTTGTCTCACTGTGAGTATAGCTAAATTCTTATATAATAAATGCGTAGGATATCTAAATTTCCTAAAGCTCATTACTTTTAGTATTGCTCGCTGAGCTCTTTCGAGACTTAACATAGTAGTTTTGGATGCACCTCCCCAAACAGTGATACAATATGATACTACAGACTGACACAAAGAGAAATAAATGGTCCTAAGTAGTTTGAGGTCACATATATTACGAAGATTTTTAAATACATGGATCATTTTCCTTGCCCGAGTTATAACGGCACCGATATGTTCCCCCCAGTTAAGGTTTTGGTCTACTATCAAGCCTAGATATTTGATAGAGGATGCTTTTGTGAGATTATAGCAGGAACAGGGTACAGCATTTTTGCAAGTATGTAATTTTATTTGCAACTTGTTTGGTGGTTGTGTGTTATTTCTAATGCTGAAAGTTAGGTATTTTGTTTTCTGTTGATTCAATGTAAGAAGATTGTGATCAAGCCATGACGTAACTAATTCAAATCCTTCATTAGCCAAGCCAAATACTTCAGTCCAAGTGCGCCCTTGAAATAAAAGTACTGTGTCATTAGCAAAGGAGATTATTTGTCCTTGTTTCAGATTGAGACTACTCAAGTCATTAATGTAAACAAGGAATAATGTAGGGCCCAAAATACTGCCCTGAGGCACGCCAAACTGTACATTTTCTTGTTGACTAGTGTAGTCATTAATTCTAACACGTTGAGTTCTATTCGACATGTAATCTTTTATAAGGTCCAATGCAACACCGCGGATTCCATGGTGTTCAAGCTTATTAAGGAGTATGGGAACAGAAACTGTGTCGAACGCCTTTGCCAAATCCAGAAAAATGCCTAGGGTCTTATCTCCTCTATCCAAACCATCGACGGTAAATGATACCAGTTTGTGTACGGCATGTGCAGTTGATTTTTTCTCTCTGAATCCAAACTGGTTTCCAGAGAAAAGCTGATTGGATTCAAAGAACTTTTTCAATCTCGTGTTCATAATCCGTTCAATCACTTTGGAAAGGGATGGCAATAATGAGATTGGTCTGTAATTTGAGACACAGCCTCTGTCCCCAGTTTTGTGAATGGGAATAATGACCGACTGTTTTAATGCATTAGGAAAGACGCCTTTGTCGAAACACAAATTACAGATCCTAGCAATAGGTATCGCGAGAGTGTCGACAGCCAGTTTAAGTAAAGTGGTGGGAATTTCATCCCAACCGTTGGAATTCGATGGTTTAAGGTTCAAGATGGTAGTTTTGACTTCTCTTTCATCTGTAGATAACAGGACGAATGACTTCAGAGAGGGACAGTTTGAGATTGATATTCTAGCAAGTTCAAGTTCATTCTTTTGTGTCCTTATTTGAATATTATGAGCCAGTTGGCTACCCACGTTTGCAAAATAGTGATTTATGGAGTTTACGGACTCTTGTGGGTTCTCTTTGATTAAAAGAAGGTCGTCATAATTTTGGGGCCTAGTATTGTAGTGACATATATCTTTGATAATAGACCATTGTTTATTTAAGTTGTTTTTATGGTGATTTATTTGTGATCTGAAATATTTATTTTTTAAGTTCTTTAATAATTTGTTACATGTATTGCGGTATCTTTTGTAAGTTATTAGAAGAGTTACGTTGTCAGGATCTTTACGAAGGTTTTGGTGTAAACGATCCCTATTTCTCATGCAACGACGTAACCCGGGTGTTATCCATGGTTTAATATTCCGTTTTCTATTAGAAAGCTTGTAGGTATATGTATACTTTTGAATGCAATCACTTAGTATGGACAGGAACTTATCTGTTACTTCATTCGGGTCATCATATTCCAGCGTTTCATTCCACTTTATGAGTTTTAAATTGTTAATAATCGCGTTATAGTCTACTTTTTTAAATGTTCCTCGATTTTGTTCGGTAACTACTGATTTTTTCAAAAGTGACATCATTACACTACAGTGGTCTGTGACTGTCGAATTGCAGACTACAGTGTTTGCAGAACAGTTGGTCTTGACAAAACAGTGGTCAAGGCAGCTGTTTTCTCGTGTAGGTAGTAGATGTGATGTGAGGAGTCCATGGGAAGCTAGCAAGTTCATATAATTGGAAACCTTTGGGTCAGTGTCATTTGTAATATTGATATTCATGTCACCTATGAGTATGATATTTTTATAGTGTTTATATTTGTGTATTGTATTGTCTAACGCTGTTAGAAAATTGTCGATATTTTTGAAGGCAGGAGGCCTGTATAGTGATATAATAGCTAGTTCATTTTGTAAAGTAGTAACTAGACAATTCACTTCATCATTAACACTAGTCGTCTCCGTCACAGTAACTTTTAAACTATCCCTACAGTACACAACTATACCATCGTTTTGATTCAAGTGGTTGCATGTTGCAAAAACCTGATATGAAGTAATAGTAGGCAATTTTGAAGTCTTAGATAACCAACATTCTGTTAGAATTATGAAATCAAAAGATATGTTAAGCCTAGCCAGGAGGACTAAAAAGTCGTCAAAATTATGATTCAGACTTCTGATGTTTTGCGTTAAGACCTTGTAGGTGTTGTTTTTATCTAAAATAATTTTGCACTGCTCCGGGAAGTCTACGGTTTGAGCTTCACCCGCGTTGATGTTATTATCAATATCTGAAGAAATAGTGACTATATCAACCATAATTCTTATGGAGGAGAGGTGAAATATTTTTTTGGGTGAAGCTAGAATACCGGCAAACGATAACAGTGCAAGAAAATGAACGATAATAATACGCTATTAAATGTATGTGTTCGCGATCAGTGTAAGTGTTATGTAAAGAGTAATGTTGTGCAAATGTGTGTAAAAAAACGGCTATAGAAATTATTAGACAATTCAAGGTTTTCAAAAAAAACTTAATGCTAACTATAATAAATAATACGAGATTAGTTAAAACTATTATTACAATAACATAAATGATAAGCTGAGAAGACACTTTTTTATTGAACACAATATACGCTAGTCATTGATTTGAGTTTGGCAGAGCTTGTGGCTTCAATATATCGGTGGTAATGGCTCCAATTTGAGTGGAAGATTTAATAAGAATTGATGGTAGTCCATCTCCTTTCTTTAAATAGACTCGACCATTAGCTACCCAGCAATATTTGAAGCCTTGATTCTTTTGAACTTCTCTAGCTAAGTAGTGCAATTTTCGTGCTGAGGGGGTCAATGATTCTGAGACAAAAACTGGTTGTTTCTCACCTGGAACTTGTAAAATTTTGGAGTTAAATTTATCATCCTTTTTGTTTCTGTTAAATGTTTTCAGAGCTTTCATGACATTAATACGATTTTGAACCGTCTGATACTCAACAATAATCAGCTTTTTTGGGCCTGACTTCTGCCTGTAAGCCTGTCGAATATTTTGGGAAGGTACAGATACATCTAGGGCTTTGTGCATCTGTGACACGATATCATTGACATTTTCATTCTCGGTGAAGGGCACGTTTTTAATTTCAATTGTAGTACTGCGCTGTTGTCTTTCTAGCAATTCAACTTTATCCTCAAGTTGCTCAATTTTGGTTTGGGCTTTGTTGTTTTCTAGGATAATGTAATCATACCTTTGTTTTAACTCTTTATACATTACAGTTGAATCTTCAAGTGCTTTCTGCAAGAGTGAATTCGAATTGATGATATCATCGTTCTGGTTCTTGATGTCCTTAATAATTTCTTGGAGGTCAACAAATTTCAGATCTTGATCTTTTTTCAAGCTCAAGAGCATTTCACGAATATGTGAGATCTCTTCAGTATCCGGATGAACTTTTCTTTTTCTTGAAGTAATAAACTCGGTGTCTTCTTTATTACAAGTAGATAGTTCCGGTTGCGATGAGTGAATAGTTTTGGTCGGTGAGCGTGGCATGTTGATTTCTTCGGAAAAGTTTGCGTGTACTATGCACCGAGTTCCTTATCTGAGTCAGTTACTCACTACGTGATCAATATTCAGAAGTTAGGTTGCCAAGTAGTTTTCGACTTTATGTTTTAGAGTAAGAGCTGGTATTCCCGTAATTAACGACTTTTTTTTATTTAAAATACTAGTACTTTTTGCAAAGTTAGTCCGATACACGTCTGTACACTACGGAAGCAAACGAGGAGGGGGATAAGAATCGGTCCAAAATGGCCGCCGCCACAAAATGGCGCAATAGGTACATATTTATTTAACAATTCCCTCAATATAGATATCAAATAAAAGGGCTTGACTATACGAGTACTATAAACTATGATAAATTAAAAATCCAAGATGGCCGCCACCACAAAATGGCGAAATATCAAATTATTTTCTATTTAACTTGTAGTACAGTGTGTCGGGGTTTTTTTATTTTTTTTTATTTAATTTTAATTGTTTCAGGTTAAGCTTGACTCACGCGAGAGTCTAGACCGTGTCGGGTCCGAGCCGAGTGTAGACCGTGCAATTTTGTATGGACACACTCACGCTTCCGAGCTAATACCGAGCGACGGACAATAGATTGTGCTATGCCCGACGGCTCGGTCAGCCGTGCGTCATCCATTACTCGTAACTTATACTGAGGTTATACTTAGGTTACTTGTTTTTTGACGCCATTTTTTAAGTTATTAGTTTAAGTAAGTTCATTAACATCATCATTTCAGCCGAAAAACGTCCACTGCTGGAAATAGGCCTCCCCCAAGTGTCACCACATTGACCGATCCCGTGCGACTCGCATCCAACGGATTCCCGACACCTTTACCAGGTCATCGGTCCACCTAGTGGGAGGTCTTCCAACGCATCGTCTTCCGGTTCGCGATCACCACTCTAGTACTTTTCGGCCCCATCGACCATCCATTCGGCGAGCAATGTGCCCTACCCACTGCCACTTAAATTTGGCAATTCTTCGGGCTATGTCGGTGACCTTGGTCCTCTTGCGGAGTGAGTTAGTTTAGTTAATTTTAGCAAATTGTAAATAATGTACATTTATATTACTTATTCCTAATAAATAGATCTCCCCTACTTAGGTACAACGAAATCTAACAGAAACTGTAAACAGGAATGACATAAATCTTGTTTTGTTTTTCTCAATGTTTTCCGAACCTGAAATATGTAAATGTCCTAGCAGTGTGGTAGAGACAGATTTCCGATAGTTGGACCGATACAGCTCCCGATAAAAGGTTTTTGTTAGTACTGGAATGATAAGCCGGTAATAGGATTGTCTGTAATCATGAACAATAGGCGACTCTTAATGTAATGCGTAACTATTAAGCTGAAACGAAATCTGTGTCGTCCCAGTGCTGGACAAAAGCTTCTGCCCATGACTTCAAAATCTTTTGACCTTGGGTTAATGTGGACCACTGGCCGTTGGTTCTCTCCAGCTCATCCCACCAGCATCTGTGAGGTCTACCGCGTCGCCTTCTGGCTGTCTCCTTCACATTATTATTTTGGCTCATGGTTTGTCAAGCATACGGCAGACATGGCTAGCCTAGACCCACTTCAGCTTAGCTGCTTTTCGGCAACATCATTAATTTTCGCTTTGAGTGCGCTGTGGTGTTGCGTATTTATGGTCGGTTAGTTTTACGTCTAGGATACTGCGCTCCATTCATCCATCTACCTAACCTTTTCCCAACTATGTTGTGGCTTCCAGTCTTACCGGATGTATCTGAATACCAGTATTTTACATGGAGCGACTGCCTACCTCCACAGGCCAGTTAATACTGAGTATTTTATTGTACAACGGGCTGGTGTCCGCAACTCCACGTCAAAGTGCGTATTTTGCGTATGGATGTAATAATAATACTGGGTAATACGATACCACTTGGTAAAAAAAAAGAACTTGGTAAAGTCTGCCAACCAGTCTTGGTTGGCAGACTTTTTGGGCCACTGACTACCTGTAACGACTGCCAAAGATGGACAAATAACAGCCGCGACCAACAGCTTAACGTGCTTCCCGAGGCATGGAGGAAACTCGGTATGTAAGGGTGGTCACCCATCCACAGACCAACCTAGGCAAGCACCGCTTAACCTAAAGATCGGCCCTAGCGGCTGTTATTATTTAGCCACGAGCTCCTCCTACTGATACTGCGCTCTATTGCACATTGGTACACCTTGAGTATTGCCAAGGGATCTTATACTTTAAGTATTACTTAACAAGGCGTTACTTACTCGTAATTTGAAATTTACTTAAATGGAACAGAAAAAAAATATCAATCTTAAAATCAATCTTTAAAATAGATAAGGGTTAAATCTGAACTTCGCTTAATACTGTCAGTAATTTGACTGTCTTATCTCTGAGTAACTTATGAATCTGTCGTTGCCTTAAAAGTTTAATAACTTTGTTTGCTGAAGTGAATTAATTTCTTTAGATATCTGGAAGAACGTTTAGATACTAGAAAATATTTTAGTATTTTTATGACACATTCATTTTAAGTGAAGGCTTGGAATAATCTTGGTACTACATTCGACAAAAACGAAAACGCTATTCATATCGTTCAGTTGAAAGTTTTTTACGACCGACTACCAGACAATACTGGCATAATAAATAAATAAATGAGTAATGATGGTGTGAGTGAACTGCTGTACTCTTGGCATGCACTTCAAAAAACTGGCTATCAGCTGCATCTGGTTGAAGCCTACTCAACATAGTTGGGAAAGGCTAGGCAAATCGTGATGATCAACATGAACTTTAAATATGAACGCTGTAAAAGACCTCTTAATGAAGCCGAAAGGCACTTCTCCCCGTCACTGCGATATTTTTTTTTGTTCTACTCCATACCTTCTAGTTTCGGAGATATTGAGAGGTTAAAGTTGGGTAGTTGAGTTGTTGAGTTGTTGTTGTTGTTTGTAAGTTGTTTGTGTGATGAGCATGGACATTTGTTTCCGAGTCATGGATGTTTATATGTATAATAAGTATGTATTTACAAACAAAAAAGTGTATATGTTATAGGCAATGTGTATAATGCAGGCATTCTATACATTTCCTAGGTATTATATAGAATGCCGGGGTCGTCCAGGCAATGTGTGAAATGATATTGAATGTTCAAACTATTTTACACTTTACCTAGGAAATGTATGGAATACCTAGGCATTGTATAGAATGCCGGTTGACGCATAGGTAATGTATGTAACGTGTTTTTTTGCGTAGACAGCGTTTCTGTGGGGACTTCGGGATTTTCTTGTATAGCGTCATGTTTTTCCAAAGGATGCTTTTCTGTAATCTGTTCATTTCTTTCATTTTCGAATTCAATAGGGTTACTTTGTACTAAATTAATTCATTTTTCAAGTTGCTCTTCGGTCTCTACATTAGCATCATCAAACGGCAAACAAATACCAACCTTGATTTTTGAATCGAATAGAGCTTCGTATGGTGTTCTTTTTATCATCTCAGCCGAAAGACGTCCACTGCTGGACATAGGCCTCCCTCAAGTGTCGCCACATTGACCGGTCCCTTGCTACTCGCATCCACCGGATTCCCGCAACCTTCACCAGGTCATCGGTCCACCTAGTGGGAGGTCTTACAACGCATCGTCTTCCGGTTCGCGGTCCCCACTCCAGAACTTTTCGGCCCTATCGGCCATCCGTTCTGCGAGCAATGTGCCCTGCCTACTGCCACTTAAGTTTAGCAATTCTTCGGGCTACGTCGGTGACCTTGGTTCTCTTGCGGTTGTCTTCATTTCTGATTCGATCACGCTAGGAAACTCCGAGCATAACCCTCTCCATTGCCCTTTGGGTGACTTTAAGCCGTTATTTTTATACCTTGATGAAAAGCCCTATTTTTCATAAGCTGAACAAATCGCAGGCCATCTTATTATTATCTTATTATTATCTTGAAGCCAAGTTTCATCATCAGAGACGTAGTATTTGATAACAGCGTTCGGAGCATTTACAGGGAAGATCAACTTACGGGTTTGTCCAACAGTGATTACGTCGTAATGTTTCAGCAACCAATAATCACGCGGAGTTTTCTTGTCTTTTCGCTGTACTTATTTCCTCCAACAATTGTGTGTAATGTAAATCATCAATAAACACTCGATTATTTGTAGAAGCCGATTCTCTATTAGTACGCAATTCTAAGTAAAACCTTTCTTTCATTAGTAAGTACCGCTGATCAGTAGCCATTTTCCATTAAATAATCACACAAACAATGAATGATCACACTCTCAGTTTAGAACCAATGCATAAACTAAAAAAATACGTCTGCATAAAACAAAGGAGTGCGCACTCGCCTCCTTCCCGTGGTTGTTCATTATACACTTTGCCTGATGCGCTTCGGGCATTTTATACAATACCTAGGCAATGTATGAAATGAATCGTATTATACACATTGCCTGAACGTTTTAGGCAATGTATACAATGCCTAGGCATTCTATACAATGCCGGATTATACACATTGCCTATAACATATATATGTAGTATATCAACTATCTAGTGTCCACGATACAAGCTTTGCTTAGTGTGGTACTAGGTGGCGCTGTGTGTTAATGTCCAGTGATATTTTATTTAAAGTATTAACTTTCTGAGTAAAAGGGGGTTAAAGTATCAAGGATTTTTTTAAAATACAAGTTTAATGTGAAATTTTACTTTAAGCATTTCCGCGATCCCCATATTATTCAATCCATTCGTCAACACTATATTTTGAGTGCGTTCCGTGAGTTCTCCCACAAGGCATGAATTTTCACCCAAAAAAATTGGTTGTCTGTAAAGTCGGTTTACGGACGATAGATTTACGTGATAACGTCATAATCATTATTTTATGTAATACAAACAGGTGGAACGTTACTATGGAACGTTACTATGGAACGTTACTATTTTTCATGAGTGTTGCTGGTATTATCAATTTATAAGACGTTATCACGTCAAAAAAAAGAAGTTTTCCAGCAATATTTTGATGCATAAAATTACTTTGTTTATTGTACAGATTAATGCTTGGTTGACGTCTTCGTGATGAGATTGTTTACACCCTGTTTAAGTAATCGAAGATTTGAACCTTATATTACTTAGGTACATATTTAAGAACAATACATCGTTATTTTTTGTCATTTTAACTACTATAAGGGCGGATAGTACTCATGAAAATGAACAACTTTTACTATGGGAGTGGGTCCCATAGTAAAATATATAATAGTATAGTGCAGAAAAGAGCCATTAGAGCCATATATAATCTTCGTAGACGCGATTCTCTAAGAGAGCTGTTTAAGGATATTGGCATTATGACGGTACATTGTCAATACATCTACGAAAACATAATGTACGTCAGAAAAAATTTGCATCTTTTTGGTAAAAGAGGTGACAGACATAACTACAGTACTAGAAATAGGGACCAATTAGTTCAGCCAGGCTTTAGACTCGCTAAAGTAGACTCATCTTTCATGGGGTACTGTTTGAGATGCTATAATAAAATTCCACAAAGTATTCTTGAACTGAATGAGACAAAATTTAAAACATGCATTAAACGCACACTATGTAAGCAAGCATATTACAAGTTGAGCGATTATATCGCTGATAAAAATGCTTGGCTCAATGCTGGTCCTGCTCCACAAGGACAGGGGCGCAAAAATTGATAGCATTAAATGGTATTGTTGGAGCTGCTGAAGATTGTACAACTATCTTTGCATTGTATAGATTCAATGTTAGTATTATATAATCGCATAGCCCATATTGTGTGAGTACTTTGTACTAGAAAGCTATCATTCGCTGAAAGCCTACGGCAGTTCTTGACTAGAATGTGCCCTGGCGGTTGAGAGTATGTCATGCTCTCTCAAATGTCTCGCTGATGGTGGCGCGTGTGTCGGACCATTTAGCTCCCTTCAAAATGGTTGAGCTGAATGGTGCTGATCCATGCGTCATGTTCGTGAACGGGCGCTGTCAGTTGTGACTGGTCATCTCTTAGTCGCCATGGTTTATTTGAATTAATTATTTTGTTTTTGAGTTGTATTTTATTTTTGTTTTGCTATGGACACTTTTAACGTGCACATCTTGCTACATTGTTCTCACATAATATACCATCTCAACAAGAATGATGTAACCAAGATTTTGTAACAATATTTTGATTTAAAAGAGTGTCCATGGAGTTTCTTGCCCGTTCTTCTCCATAGAGATCTACGCTAGGGAATGGGCAACTACAGTACTTTCACAGTTTTTATGTCTTGTGACTGGGACTGTAGCTACTTTAAATGTTCAATTTTGTTTCGACAATTCAAAAGTGCCTGTAACTGGCCTACTTGAAATAAATGCTTTGATTTTGATTTTGATTTTGATTTTGATATGAAGTCTCGAAAAAAAAAAGGAGCTGCTGTCTACATTTTTCGAGTTACGCGACCAATAAAATGTGTGAAGCAGCAGATTTTTTTTAAGTTGTTTTCATTTTCATGAGTACTATACGACTAAAAAACAACGTTGAAACAAGAAGAAAATGTGTTTCAGCTATAGGTAATAACGATACCGCTCCACTTTTAATACATTTCCAGAGTCTCGATCCGATGCGTTTTACCGAAATTGAAATTCAATCGGTATCGGAATCGAGTGTTAATGCTTCCATTGTTTCTCTTCCAAGAGTATTTTATTGGAGAACGTTCCGATCCGGGTACGATAATACTATTGTACGAATTGTACTTGAATTCATTATAAATTGTATGGTCTTTGTCCTTTTGCGTCTCTTTACAGTTAAAGTGATCGGAGTGCATTTTAAAGAGGCTTAATGAGTATTTGTTCGGATGCGGATGCGTTCGTTGCGGTCGTAGTTTTGTTCTTGTTGATTAGATTTTTTGAGCATGTGCCGTTTATTGTCTTAATTATTATTACCTAATAATATTTTTTCTCACATTTGCTCAAGTAGGTGAATTGAGCCAAAAAAGAAGAGATAAACTTAATGTATCAGTACTTCCTTCGCTAGTTGTCGTTTTAATTGTGACAATATTATTAACTGACTCTTATGTAATTTCATATTTAAAACCTTCCTGATATTCTAATTCCACAGATTGTTCTTCAAATTATTTGTATTCCTGGAAATATAAAATGTAGTAAATATCTAGCGCCATTTATTCCTATAACTGTTTTGCCTGTACGTACACACTTTTTTCTTTATTAATGTTGACGACGTAAGGTTGATTATGAGGTTTGGGATATTTTTGCAATTTTTAAAATAAAATGGCACGACTGTTTCGTAGCTCTGTATTGAGGCAACTAAAGTAGGTAATACGATCGAACATACCGCCCACCAAAAGGACCCTACGTCCTTTTACAAATACAATTAATTGGGCTTAATAACTACACATTGTTTCTAAACTTAACAATTTTCAAAGTAATTCTAACAATTTCTTAAAGTGGACTGTAATGTAAAAAAATGAATAACAGGTTTTCAAATAGTAAATAATCATTAAGGTAAGTAGGAACCTATCTGTTTCACAATAGAATCATTTATTAGTTGTTTAAGTAAGTAATAGCATGCAGGTGGGAAGGTGAGTATATCATTGTCATAATTTTAATCCAGTTTAGCAACCTTAATCATCGAATGGTAAGTACCTACTTATGTACATAATTATCTCAATAGTAATTAAGTAGTTTATTTATACATACATAAGCATGGTTAGTTAGTTTTATTTAGACCTAATTAGTTAAATACCTTTAACAATGTAATGAACAATAATATTATTATGTAACATGCAAACTTAAATTCATTAAGTAAGTAGTATATATAAAGATAAGCAAGTATATAAACAAAACTTGTTTCAGAGAACTAACAATTACTCAAGCGTTTTGAGGTAGGAATATTAATTTAGATAAAGGTCTTTTTAATTCACTTTGTCCCTTACACTGCACTGTAACCACTCTCACTAAATTGTCTTTTCCATGATGCAACGTTATGATTTTTCCCAGAAGCCATTTCGTAGGAGGCAGACCCTCCTCCTTGATGACCACAATGTCTCCCACGGTAGGTGACTGGATAGCTGATTGCCATTTGGTCCGTTGTTGCAGAGTGTTTAAATATTCTGAATGCCACCTTCGCCAGAAGTCTTGTGTCATTCGCTGTACTAACTGCCATCTACTCAATAGACTGATTTTTGAGCCTTCATATTCATAATCAGGAACACTGAGCAAGGGCTCACCTATTAAAAAGTGCCCAGGTGTGAGTGGTGACATCGTCTCAATGGTATTGTCCAGCTGGCACAATGGTCGGGAGTTGAGACAAGCTTCTATTTGTGTAAGCAATGTTGCCATCTCTTCGTAGGTAAGTTTTGTGTCTTTGCTAACTCTTGCTAGATGTCTTTTTGCAGCTTGCACTCCAGCTTCCCAGAGGCCTCCACAATTTGGCATTCGCGGCGGGATAAAATGCCACGTAGTTCCATCGGTTGCTAAGTGTTCGGAAATTTCTTTGGAAATGTTGTTTTCACCTGCTTTGAAAAGGTCTTTGAGCTCCTTTGCAGCACCAACGAAATTAGTGCCGTTGTCGCTGTATAGATGAAGACATTGACCTCGACGTGCGACGAATCTCCGAAATGCAGCCAGGAATGCTTGAGAAGTTAAGTCTGTTACAGCTTCCAAATGTATGGCACGTGTAGCCATACACACAAACAAACAGATGTACCCTTTAGTAGCATGATGGCCTCGCCCTTTTGATGTTCTCATTAGTACTGGACCTGCATAGTCGACTCCACTGTTTAGAAATGCCCGCTGTGGACTCACTCTTACAGCTGGCAATTCGCCCATTAACTGGTTGTTTATCTTGCCTTTATTCACAAGGCAAACCTTGCAACATCTTATGCATTTTCTTACAGCTGATTTCAAATGAATTATCCAATAATTACTTCTTATGTATGTCATCATAACTTGTATACCACCATGTAAAGTTTGTTTGTGTGCTTCGTTAATCAACAATGTAGTGATATGTTGATTATTCGGTATTATTATTGGATGTTTAGTTGTGACTGGCAAATTAGCGTTTTGTAAACGACCTCCAACTCTCAGCAAGTTGTTTTTATCCAAAAATGGTGTCAAGCTAATTAGTGAACTTGATTTTCTCACCCTACCATTTTTCTTGATGGATTCTATATCTCTTCCATAAATTAATTGCTGATAGTGTATTATGCACCTTTGCCAAATTATGCTCATTTCGTTTGTAGTTAAATACTTCTCTTTGTTTTTACTGTGTAGTCTTCTGCAATAAGCAAGTACTCTCTTCATTCTCGTCAGATTTGAAAATCTTTCCCAAATTGTGTTTTCTTCATTTTCTTGGAATTTACTTGTAATAGTACAACAGGTAATTTTTGACTCTAAATCTGTTTCTGTACTTTCTGACATTCTCAATTGAACTTCTTTTTCTGATAGCCACTCTGGCCCCTTCCACCACATCTTCTCCTTTTTCAGATCTGTTAGGAACATTCCTCTGGATGCTATGTCAGCAGGGTTTTCTTGTGACACTACATGATGCCACTGTATGTTGTTTGTATTGTCTTTGATTTCCACCACACGATTGGCAACAAAGGTTTTCCATTTTTGAGGTTCACCATGAAGCCACGCCAGGACTATGGTTGAGTCTGTCCAGCAGTAGGTTTGTTTATGTGGAATTTTCATGGCCAGTGTAACTTGTTTTAGAAGCCTTGACAACAAAAGAGCTCCACACAGCTCAAGCCGAGGTAATGAAACTGTTTTCAATGGAGCGACTTTGGTTCTTGATGCAATTAAACTTGTGTACACAGTACCATCTTGTTGTTTTACTCTGCAGTATACAACTGCTGCATAAGCTCGAGTTGAAGCATCGCTGAAACCATGCAATTGTATTGCTTTTATATCGCTGCTATACGAGTGTAACCATCGGTTTAGAGAAATTTCGTTGACATTCTCGAAATCATTTCTTATCTTCAACCAATCTGCGGTTAATTCATCTGATAATGGTTGATCCCATTGTGTGCCAACTAACCATAGTTTTTGAATGAGCATCTTTGCGAGCACAATACTTGGCGATATCCATCCTAATGGATCGTAGAGTTTCTGTACATCAGACAAAACATTTCTCTTTGTTATGGTAGATGGGGATGAAGAGAGACTGATTTTGTAGAGAAATTGATCGGTACCAAGATTCCAGCTGATACCTAACGCCTTCACAGTACCATCTAGGTTTATATCAAGTTGGATGCTTGAAGAAATGTTGCTTGGATCCATCGACTTCAACAATTCGATGTTGTTTGATGACCACTTCTTCAACTCAAAACCTCCCTTGCTTAACATAGCTCTGAGTTGTTTGCTAGCTTCTATGGCTTCGTTTACAGTGTCACAACCCGACATGACGTCATCGACATAAAAATCTGACAATGTAATGTCAGCAGCTACTGGATAATTATCTCGTTCTTCGTTTGCAAGTTGGATCAAGCTCTTCACTGCGAGATAAGGCGCGGAAGTAGTGCCAAAGGTCACGGTAAGTAATCTAAAATCCTTTATTTCGTCATTGCTATTGTTTCTCCATAGTATTCTCTGAAAATCAGCATCTTCCTTGTATAACATAACCATTCTGTACATTTTTTGTATGTCCGCAGCGAAACAAACGGCGTGCATTCTCCAGCGCATGATTATGCTTCGTAAGTCTTCTTGAAGCACTGGACCAGGTAAGAGTTCATCGTTTAATGATATACCATTTGTTCCCTTACAGGATGCGTCGAAAACTATCCGAGTTTTCGTGATTTCTTTATCTTCACGCAGGACTGGATGATGGGGTAAGTACACTGATTTTCTTGTATATATTTCTCTTTCAGGTACTTCTTCTATGTGACCTAAGTTTTTGTAGTCTTCCATAACCCTTTCGTATTCCTCTTTTAACTTAGGCTGTTTTTTAAACCTTCTCTCTAAATGTATCAATCTTGTTTTAGCTATATCTCTTGAATTTCCTTCGGTTGATTGAATACAATTTGTTTTAAACGGTAGTTTCACTACAAATCTTCCTTGTTCATTTCTTGTGTATGTTTTGTGATAAATGTCTTCACATAATTGTTCCTCCTTTGTATTTTTTCGCCTTGTAGTTGTGTCTATCTCCCAAAGAGCCTTTAACATGTTCTCAACGTCTACTTGGTGATGCATGACCAGAAATGAATGTTCCTGTTGTGTTGTATTTACTTCTCCAAACAATATCCATCCTAGGGTAGTTTTCTGTGCACACGGAGACCCTGGCGGACCCTTAACTAATTTATGTTCGACTATTCGTGCATATTCCTTCACACCAAGCAGCATATCTATCGGGCCTGGTATATTGTACTCTGGATCAGCAAGATCAAGACCCTCCAGGTGCTGCCAGCTGTGAACAGTTATTGTATGATGTGGTATTCTCGTGGTCAGTTGTTTGGTCATGACGTAAGCTTCGACGTGCATGTTGAATTCAGGTTTCCCTCTAGATAATATGTTTAGCTGAACCACGTGTTTAATAGGTGCCTGCATAGAACCCACACCTGTCACAGTGCCTTCAATTGATTTTCTTTGAAGCTTTAATAATTGAGTTGCCTTTTCACTTATAAAGCTCGCTTGTGAGCCTTGATCTACAAGAACCCTTAACAGTGTCGCATGTCCATTTTCTCCTTTTACTTTGACTAGTGCAGTTGCTAATAATGCTCTTCCAGATACTCCAACACCAACATGAAGACTTGTAATGGCCTCCTTGTTGTCTTCTTGTTGAGACGTCGATGGCTGTATAGGTTGGTTAGATGTGGACTCTGTGGGACCCTTCGAAGCCTCTGATTTGTGGAGCAAGGAATGGTGACGTCTTCTACAAACGCGGCAAGTAACTGGTACCTTGCATTTGTAAACTGAGTGACCCGGCAGCAAGCAGTTGAAACAAAGCTGTTTTTCTTTCACATAGTTGTTACGTTGAGTAAGATCCATTTTCATAAATTGTTTGCAATGACATAAGGTATGCTTTTCACTACAAAGTACACAGCTCTTTTCTTTAACAGCACTCACGGCATGAAAGGATCGCTCCTTAATTGTACGGTCTTTATTTGTTACAGGTTGTATCATTTCCAGAGTTCTAAATTTTGATTCCAAAAATCTTTTTAAATCTGCCCAAGGTGGTACCTCGTCTGACTCTTCCTTATAGGCATAAGTTTCCCACTCTTTATGTGATTCCTGGTCCAACTTCTGAATCACCAGAAATATAATTAACGGATCCCAGGAATCGGTGTTAATTTTCAAGTTTTTTAGGTTATTTATGCACTCTGTCGTAGTATCTAATAAAGTCTTCACACTGTTAGCTGTTTGCGTTGTGATTTTCTTTTGATAAAAAAGTCGTTGCAAAACAGAAAACACAATAACACGTTTATTTCCGTATCGGTCTTTTAACAATTGCCATGCTTGATTGTAATTACTGTCTGTAACTTGAATGTGCCGTAATATTATTTCTGCCTCACCGGTAACACTAGACTTTAAGTAATGGAGTTTTTGAACGTCACTGATTGAAGCATTATTGTGCACAAGTGAAATGAACATGTCCTGGTACGTAGGCCACTCCTCGTATTTACCCGAAAAGGTTGGTAATTGAATCCGAGGCAGTTTTACGATCGAACATTGCCCTTGACCACCAAGTAACGATGTGTTTGATGTTTCTATTGATGTTTGCTTCATTTTGCTCAACATGTCTGTCATGTCTGCTTGTAAGCAAAGGTACAGGTCTTCCACGGCGAAAAAGTCTTCATTGAGGAAGTACGGGATTTCTCCACGCTTGTCTCTCGGAGTACATTGTGTCAACATCTCATGAGCTTGCTTAAAGGAACACCAATACTCTTCAATGCACTTCAATCTAGCCCTTATGTAACCGTCTGTAAGTCTCACTTTAGAACACTTGTTTAAGTTCACTTGTGTTTTTCGTATTAAATTTGCCACGTCTTCTAGTGTATTCAAATATTTTTGTTGTTCCGAAGTTAACGGAGCCATTATAACGTTCTATTATGTACGTATTGTAACGTCACTAAACTTGTGCTATGAATAGTCAACCACACTTGTATAGAAATATCTAAGTTCATATAAAAACTTCACAATTTTGCGTAAACAAGTCGTCTTCTTATCTCTGGAATGCGGCCTTTTGTTCTCAGCTCGCTCGGCTGCCGATTCACTAATGACCCACAGGTGTGCCGAGGTACTGATGATCCGGCTCGATTTACGACCATATGTTGACGACGTAAGGTTGATTATGAGGTTTGGGATATTTTTGCAATTTTTAAAATAAAATGGCACGACTGTTTCGTAGCTCTGTATTGAGGCAACTAAAGTAGGTAATACGATCGAACAATTAATAATAACCAACCTATCTATTTAAACCGGTAGGTAGTAGAATATAAGCTGCGTCAAAGAGTTGATCGTAATTTAAATTATAAATTCAAATCTTAATAAACAATTTGTCATATCAAACCGCCCGAACCGTCGCACTGGTTATTCGCAAAGGGTAATAGAGGAGCAAAATATACAGAGATTTCAGGTAAGGTACATATATGTATAAAGGTCACGGCACATATTTACACCGGCACTGCACCACATATTTACACAGTTGTTGCCCGGCGTTGCCTCTAATGTATGCTACGGCTAGCCTCCAGTGCGCTAGTATTATACGCGTCAGCAGCGAGGTGGAAGCTCGCAGACAGGGAGCCGTCAATGAGGCGTAACGATGTTGTTTCGCGGGCAACTCGGAGTTGGCGTCGGCAAACATGTGGTCGGCACGCTGAAAGCACGCTGTCAGCTCGCTTGCAGCGCGCGGACTCCGAGTCGCCCGCGTGTCGAGTTGTATGGTAGCGGCAAGCACGCTGACTGCTCGCCGTAAGCTTTTTCATAAAGACATTACAGAAGATATTTTACGACACACGATTTAAAGCTCTAATTTGGAATGGCAAGTTAATTGCTGGGTTGAAGCGGTATAGTGTGACATGACCAGGAGGTCATGTCACACTATAGTCAGTGCCAGTAGGAACTGGCATGAATAAAATAACAAGCTCGGATAACGTTGGTTAGCATTGGTAAATGTTTGGCAAATGCGCCAACATTCCAACGCGGTTTTCTTATCACACTGAAGTACAGGATAGTAGTGGTTATTTATAGGAGATGTTATTCTCGATTTTAAAATGATTTGCCAAATCCGCATTTCATTTCTTATAGTTTTCTTAGAATCATAATATAGTCAAGTTACACTAATTAACTAGTTTCCTTTGCAACCATTTTTATGCAAAGGATAAGAATTTGGTCGAAGAAAGAACCGTCAAAGAAAGCAAAGCTAAGAAATTATTACTTCGACTGTTCTAACTTCAACCAATTAAGTTATTAGTGTAAAATAAAAGGGTAGTTTGATATTATACTTTGTTTTATTTATAACAAAAATCATAGAAATGCAATAATTACCTTTATAACCATTTTTTAAATATTTATATTCATCAATATACATTAATTAATATATTAATATATTTTAAATAACCATCAGTAAAACATATCAAATTAAACACCATCAAAAATAAATACTGCAAAATCAACTTACCTATAAAAGATGTTAACTCCAGGAACGTCGCACACAAAACTGAGCTCGCAATGATGGCGGCATCCTCTTTTATACAATAATGGTGGGGGTGGCGCCATGATTGCGAGCTTGGCAGTTAAACTTATTTTAATATTATTTGAATTTAAATTAAGATTTTAGTTAGTAAATATTCTTTAATTATTTAACAACAAATAATGTGATATAAAATAACACAATAAGAGGCATAAAGTGACACGTGCTTACAGTCGGCCATCCAAGCAAATTGTAAGTACGTCCCCGTACTTAGATGTTAAATCAAGCAAACAATAATAAGATTAAGGTTAAGATAAGATTAAGTACAATAAAAATACTATGTGTGTAAATGGAACAATGTAAATAAAAATTAGGTAAATGCATTGGTCTAAATTAATATAAGCAGACTTCATTAGTCCTTATTAAATATATTTGACCCCATTGGTCTTAACGTATTGACCCCGTTGGTCTCAATGTTTTGACCCCATTGGTCTCAATGTATTGACCCCATTGGTCTCAATGTATTGACCCCATTGGTCTCAACGTATTGACCCCATTGGTCTCAACGTATTGACCCCATTGGTCTTAATGTGTTACTCCAATTGATTTAATGTGTTGACCTCGTTGGTCTTGAATCAATATTCGACCCCATTGATAAAGAATAAAAAGACTTCACTTAAGTTAAAACGTCATCATGTGGTCTTTTGAAGCAAATCCATGGCTTTAATTTATCCACAGCAATAACACTAGAGTATTTTTTGTTTCCCTTCCTTGTAAGTGGCGTGTCCTCTACTTGGTAACGGTCATGATCGAAAATATTAGTAATTTTGTAAGGGCCCTGATACTTTGGGATTATTTTTTTACTACCACCTGTAGAGGGAATTTGCCTTTCAACCCTTACTAAATCTCCAATATTATATTTGACAGACTTGCAACGAGATTTATCAAATGTTGCTTTTTGAGTCTCCTGTGTGGATTCAATATGAGAAGAGATTTCGGCACGAATTTCTTCGAGACTTTTGTTTTTTGGAGTGATATCATCATCAATTGCAGAAATTACTCTACTATCGCTGGAGCCCTGTGGCCTTATTCCAAAAAGAGCCTCTGCAGGTGTCTTATTGATACCTTTGTTGAAGGTATTATTGATACCCCACTGGACATCGGGCAGGTGGTCTTCCCATTTACTCTCGCATGTGCCAACACATTTGGCTGTTAACGAGTCAACGATAACTTTATTATATCTCTCCACCTGACCGTTGGCCCGTGGAGTAGCAACTGCATTTAATACATGTTTGATGCCCTTATCTAACACAAACTTTTTGAAGAGGTCACTTGTAAATGACGTGCCTCGGTCGGATATAATTCGTTTAGGGACACCAAAGATGCTAATAAACTCTCGTAAAATTCGAATAGTAGTGTTTGATTTTGTATTTTTCACCGGTTTTAAATAAATGTATTTTGTAAAGGCGTCAATGATCACAAGAATATACACATTACCCCTACTACTACGTACAAATGGACCTGTATGATCCATGTGTATAGTATCAAACGGCACATTTACTTTATGAATTGGGTGCAAAAAACCGGGTCTTTTCCCACCAGGTGCTTTACTATACGCGCATTCTAGACATGAGGATACATATTTTGTAACAAAAGCTCGCATATCTGGGAACCAATAATGAGTTTTTATCTTTTCCAGTGTTTTGTCTAGAGCAAAGTGTCCTATATCGTCATGATTTTGTTTGACGATTTGCCATCGAACACCTTTAGGCACAACCCATCTGTCTCCATCAGGTGTGATTCTAAAAAGTTTACCATTCTTAATTTTATATTTTTCTTTTATTTCTAAAATATCGTTAAATTCAGAGTTACATAAAATCCCGATAATCCGTTGAAGTTCTGAATCTGAATTCTGTACTGTTGAGAGCCAGTCTGTTTCTGTTATAGAATTAACCATTTTTTCAGAGTGATTGCTACTGATAGATGGGTTGCGACTTAAAGCGTCCACATGTGCCATGGAAGATCCCGCTTTGTACTCTATTTCAAAATCAAATTCTTGCATTTGGGTCCACCATCTGGCTACCCGGGGAATCATATCACGTTTCATAAAAGTGGATCTTAACGAATTACAATCGGTCACGATTTTAAAATGTATCCCTACTAAATACACCCGAAATTTTTGTAACGAGGCTACCACTGCCAGAGTTTCTAGGTCATAAGAGCAATAATTTTGTTCTTCGGGGCTAGTTTGACGGCTAAAATAAGCCACGGGTTTTAAAATATTCTGTTCATTTTTCTGGAATAGTATGCCACCGATACCTATTTTGCATGCGTCGGTGTGCAATTCTGTTATGGATTTAGGATTATATAGGGCTAATATCGGTTTTTGAACTAAGATCGTTTTTAAGGTATTGAATGCATTTTGTTGATCAGGCCCCCATACCCAAACAGCATTCTTTTTGAGTAACTGTGTCAATGGCTTTGAAATAATCGAAAACCCTTTCACAAACCTACGAAAAAAACTTGCTAGCCCTAAAAACTGCCTTACATTGTGTTGATCTTTTGGTACGGGAAATTTTTCTACTGCTTCTATTTTAGCGGAGCCTGGTTGGATGCCATCATTTGAAATATTAAACCCCAAATAAGTTACTGAACGACCAAAGAAAACACATTTTGATAAATTTAGAGTAAGACCTGCTTCTGATAGCAAAACTAATACTGATTCTAATTGTCTCATACCCTCTTGTATTGATTTTGATGGGATGATTATATCGTCCAAGTAAGCTAGTGCCTCTTTATGACGTAAGTTGCCTAAAACCTGATGCATCATACGTTGGAATGTTGCTGGGGCATTTGCTAAACCGAAAGGCATTCGGTTAAATTCGAAATGACCTTCCGGTGTAACGAACGCTGTTTTATGCCTATCCTGCTCTCTGATAGATATCTGGTAGTAACCAGATGCCAAATCAAGAGCTGTGAAGTACATATTTCCAGCTAACGTATCAATCTGGTCATCTATAAGTGGCATTGGGTAATTTTCGCGTACCGTATTTTTATTTAAGGCTCTATAATCGATGCAAAGGCGGTAACCGCCAGTTTTTTTTCGTACAAGCACAATAGGACTAGCAAAAGGGGAAACTGAAGGGCGTACTATATTGTTTTGAACTAGTTCATCTACAATATCCCTGACTATTTCCTTCTCTTTAATTGCCAGCCGGTATGGCCTATAGACTACAGGTGTGTTGCAGTGCAGGTCAATGCTCATTTCACAAACCGAAGAGTGCCCTAACTCAGAGAGTGTAAACGCAAAGCAATGTCGATAACCATTTAATAAGCAAAGTAAGTCATCAATCACCTCTTTGCTTAATTCACCAGCTACGTTTAGGTCCGATGAACAGATTAAACTCATTTGTTGATCTTGTAGTTTAGAATTGGCTACATGTAGAACTTTCTTTTCATTTTGTTGATTAGCAGTGATACCCCGTGCAATTAAAATATTGTCTTCTAACCATAGAGACTTGGAATTTAAGCAATTTATAACAATTTGTCCGGAACCATCACTGTCGAATTGATAAATTCCATTTAGAACAGAATAAAAAAAGTTATTTTTGTTACGTGAGCCTCCCGCAACGTAAAGGTCACCTGTGAATTTGGGTTCTGTATAGACATCTAAAATAGTTAAACCTGTTAATTGACTATTTTTAAGGTTTAAAATTTTGATTTTTTTGTATTGGTTATTATCGATAGAATTTTGTAAAATTTCAAAATGTTCACTTGTTTTCTTAATCAATACATGAGGTTGTTCAGTAAAGGTTTGTCCTATCATAAGGGGAACCTGCATAACACAATCTGGAACAATTAATATTTCAACTTCAGCCTTGACTCCATCAATTTCAACTAGAGTATTAACTTTTCCCAATGTATGCACAACAGAGTTCCCAAAACCTCTGAGTATAGGCAGATCTTTTGTTTTTATCTCTAAATTCCCCAATTTCGACAATTCAGATTGTTTAAGCATCGAGCACTCACTACCAAGATCAACAAAGGAATTCATTTCTATGTCGTTAACTCGCACAGTTTTAAAATATTTATTTGAAGTTTCACTATTGATATCTACTCTGTTAACTGATTTTTGAGCTGGAATTATTTTTGAATAACAATTTTCCGCCTCGTGACCAACTTTCATACATTTAGTGCACTTTTTGATTGGTTGAGTACATTGACTTACAAAATGACCTTCCTGTTTACAATTATTGCAACGAAGAACTCTGTCTTTGACGCTTGGATTCTTTGTTTTATTATCCGATGAGTTTGTAACAGGCTGATTTTTACTCAGATTAGATTTACGGTCAGAATTTTGTTTTATACTTCTTGAATTTCTTAAATAAGTGAGCAATTTATCCAAGTCGTCATACTGAGCTGCTTCGGCTCCTAACCTAACTGCGCGATCATCTATGCCGTGTAGAACACATTCTACTGCTCGTTTACCACTTATACTACATCGGTTAATAAGAGTAATTTTATCGTAAAAATAATCTTCAAGGGAATCTCCGTAACGTGCGCGCCTAGACAGCATATCAGCTAACATTTGACCATAATTCTCTTCTGAGGGAAAAGCCGATATTAATTTTGTCTGCCATTCGTTCCAAGAAAAGAGCACCGATGGTAATCCTTCATACCAACGTTTCGCAATGCCTTGAAGTTTAGGAAGTGCAAAATGCACTATTTGTTTTTCATTCCATGAATAAATGGCGGCACACTCATTCACTTTGTGCAACCACATACCCATCGTCTGCTCTTTTCTTGCAGGGTCAAACTCGGGTATAGTATTGTTGAAAGAGCCTATGTTTTCATGAACCGGAACAAGTGACCTCAACGCCTGTACTAAAATATTTAAATCACCACTGCCTCCGTTAGAAGCAGCAGTGTTACCTGTAGTTCCTTGATTTGCTGCTGCGAAATGATGCACGTTGCTATTCGTGCCTCGATGTGAGCTGCTGCGCCTCGGGCTGCTGCGCCTCGGGCTGCTGCCCCGCTGGCTGCTGCGCCTCGGGCTGCTGTCCCACTGGCTGCTGCGCCTCGGGCTGCTGCGCCGCGGGCTGCTGCGCCGCGGGCTGCTGCGCCGCGGGCTGCTGAGCGTCGGGCTGCTGCGCCTCGGGCTGCTGCGCCTCGGGCTGCTGCGCCTCGGGCTGCTGCGCCTCGGGCTGCTGCGCCTCGGGCTGCTGCGCCTCGGGCTGCTGCGCCTCGGGCTGCTGCGCCTCGGGCTGCTGCGCCTCGGACTGCTGCGCCTCGGGCTGCTGCGCCTCGGGCTGCTGCGCCTCGTGCTGCTGCGCCTCGGGCAGCTGCGCCTCGGGCAGCTGCGCCTCGGGCAGCTGCGCCTCGGGCTGCTGCGCCTAGGGCTGCTGCGCCGCTGGCTATTGCGCAATTGGCTATTGCGCAATTGGCTATTGCGCAGCTGGCCACTGCACTGCGGGCTACTGCGCAAAGGGCTGCGCGATCGACTGTTGCTGGGTATACGGCAAGTCGGGTCAGTCACGCGGTCTCGCATGTGCTGCATACTCAGTCTTGAACCTTGTGATTGCTGTTTCAACGAGTGACGGTGTCTATGATCATCTGCACTTTCGTTTGATTGCACTTGTACACTCTCCAAAATTGGAGAGGTAAGCACCCTTTGCCTATCCATGTTCTCGACCGAAAAAGAGAAGAAAAAAAAATACACATATTAGAATGAGCTACTAATCCCACTTCTGAATTGTAAAATAAAAGGGTAGTTTGATATTATACTTTGTTTTATTTATAACAAAAATCATAGAAATGCAATAATTACCTTTATAACCATTTTTTAAATATTTATATTCATCAATATACATTAATTAATATATTAATATATTTTAAATAACCATCAGTAAAACATATCAAATTAAACACCATCAAAAATAAATACTGCAAAATCAACTTACCTATAAAAGATGTTAACTCCAGGAACGTCGCACACAAAACTGAGCTCGCAACTACGTGGTGAATTGCTCGGCGCCCCCGTCAGGGGGCGCGGCAGGCGGTCACGGGGCTATGCCCCCTGGCCGCGGAGGCTTTACCTCGGCCTGTAAATACAGGCCCGTCCTTGGGTAGCCTTTAATAAGGCAAGAGCCTGTTGGTGAGTGAATATTTCACTCACCTGTGTTTGGTTGCTATTGTGTTTCCGTAGGCGCGCCTACAGTGCTGTTATACAGCACTGTTATCTTCACGCCACCTCGGCGGTCTGTCTCCGCCAGGTGAGACCTCCGGTTACCCGGAGGAGGCCCGGCGGGGGACGA
Source organism: Xestia c-nigrum (assembly GCA_916618015.1). Classification (NCBI taxonomy): domain Eukaryota; kingdom Metazoa; phylum Arthropoda; class Insecta; order Lepidoptera; family Noctuidae; genus Xestia; species Xestia c-nigrum. The sequence goes on along the minus strand of OU745247.1, from coordinate 19,439,564 downwards.
CCAGCGACAGAGGCGACGACTCCGACGCACCTACGGTGGATGTATGGCTCCCGCCCGCCCCGCTTCCAGAGCTAGCTGGTTACGTTACGGACGGGGGGCCGATATGTGTGTTTGGGCGGTATTGTGTTGTGTAACACCGCCCATGATTGCGTGGTTCGCCAGCCCGCGCTGCGTCCCAACGCGTGAGTCTACGCGCTTGTGTAGAGATGCATGTGTGGATATAGTTACGCGCCCTGCCTATATTAACTTAGCACAGGACGCGTCGCTAGGTGTGTGTTGTGTATGTGGAGTTATAATGTGTAGGTAAGCTGCGTGTAACCTGGAAACAGCTTACCCAGGCGTCAAATCCGGTGGGGGGGGGTCAACGTCCGCTACCAGGTCGCGGGGGAGGGGGCGCCTCGCGTCAGGGGGGCGCGCATGCCATGGCGCTATGTGCTTGACATGTGGCCAAGCAGATGCGTCGGCACGCGCGAACATTCCCGTCGCAAGGCGCCGGATGAAGGCGTCCAGGCTCTCGATCCCGAGGTCCCGCTGGATGACGTCATTCCTCACGTAGCGAGGGGCATCGACGATGGTCCGCAACGCGTAGTTCTGTTGCGTGCGGAGAAGCTTCTTGTGGCCCTCGCTCGTGAAGACGTACCAAGCGGGGGCGGCGTACGTCAGCAATGGGCGTATATAAGTTTTATACACACCCAGCTTGACGCGTACCGGCAGTCGGGACGAGAGCACCGGACGGAGCTGGTGGCGGGCTACTCCAGCCCGCGCCGCGACCTGGCGGACATGTTGGCCCATAGTGAGCCGACGATCGATGGTGACGCCCAGGTACTTTACCCGGGGCGACCACTCGACGTCGGCGCCTTGTAGAGTCAGGGGTGGCGGGAGGGGCACTAGTCCAGTGACCATCGCCTGCGTCTTACCCACGTTAACCGAAAGCCGCCATTTAGACAGCCATGCAGGTAGCAAATCAAGCGCGCGCTGCATCTTGACCGCCGCGTACTTCGCGTTAAGCGACGTAGTGATGTACGCGGCGTCGTCGGCGTACAGCGCGAGCATCGCCTCTGGCGTCGTGGGGATGTCGTCGGTGTAACGTGAGTAACACGCTGGCGACACACAGCTGCCCTGGGGCACGCCAGCCAGCACCGGCCGGGCACTGGATAGCGCTCCCTCGACCACCACGCGGAAGCTTCTTCCTGAAAGAAAAGACTGGACCACTTTTACGACGCGGCGGGGCGCGCCGGACGTGGCCAACTTGTATATAAGGCCCTCGTGCCACACGCGGTCGAAGGCCTTCTCCATGTCGAGGAGTACTGCAACCGCGTACTCCTTCTTGTTCACGGCTTGCGCCATATGGTGCAGTACCCTCGACAGCTGAAGCGTCGTGCTATGTTCCGACCTAAACCCGAACTGCTCGGGCCTCGGGTCGACGTGCGGCTGGAGATGCCGCAACAGGAGTTTTTCAAACACCTTGGAGGTAGTCGGCAGCAGTGTCACCGGCCGATAGCTCTCCGGCTTCAGTATGTTTTTCCCCGCCTTAGGCAGCATAATGACGCGCCCCTCCTTCCACGAGGAAGGAAACGTCCCGGTGCGCAGTATCGCCGTGTACAGGCGCGCGAGTGCCGCAACCATACGGTACGGCAGTTGGCGCAGCACTGTGTTGGTGATACCGTCAGCACCGGGGGCCTTCCTGGGTTTCGTCCTCAGGATGGCGCGTCTGACTGCCCCAGGCGAGAAAAAGATTGGATCTTCCTCGGGGGCTATCGGCGCGGCGAAGTAGTCCCCCAGGTGTTTCTCGACTGTTGCGACATGTTCGACGTTGTCAGTCGGGTTCGGTCGGAATTGACGCTCCAGGTGCTCAGAGAAGACCTCCGCGCGGTCCTCTGCTACGTACTTGAGCGCCCCGCTGCTGTCTAGTAGAGGCCGCACCGGAGCTGGGGTCCTCGAGAGTTGGCGGCACAGTCTGTGGGCGGATGGCCAGCTGCCAGCCGCTTCTTGAATTCTATCTTCCCAGCTCTCGGCCTCGCGGTTCCGGAGCTCGGCCTTAATCCTCTCCGCGAGACTGTTGACTTTAGTCTTGATGGTCGGGCATCTTAGTTGCTGCCACTGCTTGCGTAGACGCCTCTTGTCGGCGATCATCCGTTGCAGATACGCTGGCAGGGGCGGCTGAAGCACTCTCCCCTGCGGTTCTGACGTTGTCGCCGCTTCCAAGGCGTTCTTGATGCAAGCAGTGACGTCGTCCGCGAACTGGTCAACGTCCGCGGAGGTTATCACGGGCCGAGTCGGAGTGGTGGCCTCAGTCTTTTCTTTGAAGGCTTCCCAGTTGTAGCGTCGACGTGGCGCTGCGGGCATCTGACGGGTCGGCATCCCCGATAGGACGACGAGAACCGGGTGATGGTCACTCTGCATCTCGTCGTCCAACACTTGCTGTGTGATCTGGCAGTGTAGCCCACGGAAGGCTACGATGTCCAGCACGTCCGGCATGCTGGTCCTGGCATCCGGGTAATGGGTAGGCGCCTCAGGGCCGGACACCGTGTAGCCGTGGGCTTCCGCGTCCGCGTAGAGTCGTCTGCCCCCCGTGTTTGTCCGGGCGGAGTTCCACGCTGGGTGCTTGCAGTTGAGGTCGCCGGCAAGCAACGTCGCGCCACTGTTGGCCTCAAGAAGGGCCCTCAGCTCCTTAAGGTCTAAGTTAGCCGAGGGCGCCTTGTAGCAGGCGTACAGGGCGATGTCCTCGCCGGCGACATGGAGCTGCACCCCCAGCGCGTAGAACGTGCCGACAGATGGCACAGGAAGCTCTTGATGGACAACTCTACGCCTCACCAATACCGCCAGACCACGGTACGGGGCGTTGAGTGCCGACCTCTCATCTTTCCTGTAAGCGAGGTAACCCGGGACTTTGAGTCTGATCTCCGGTCCCAGCATCGTCTCGCTTACTAGCGCCACGTCGATGTCTTGCTCATGCAGGAGGCGGCGGAGGGGAGCGACCTTTCCCCTCGAGGCCGCGGGCATTCCAATGGAGTACCCTCAACGGCCTATCCATAAAGCTGGAGGAGTGAGGCTAGGCCGTCGATGATCACTGAGCCCGCGTCCTGTCCCTGTCTGATGGCCTTTAATAAGTTCATTAACAGGCGAATTGCGCAGGCTGTAAATTCTTTGCTTGTGGTCCCCGCCTTCCTGATGGACAGCGAGGATGTTTCTTCGGTTTGAGCGTCGGCGGCTGGTCCGGCGCTGGTCGGTCTTTTGGACCTCTGTTGTTGGTGCTGGTGGGCTTGGGGCCGCGCTATGCCGGCGCCGGCTGACAGCCCACCCGTTGAAGTTGGCTGAGTCGTTACAGCCTGCGCAAGGGACGGGGTAAGGTCGTCCTTCTTGGATTCTTCTTCTTGTGCGGTGGGGGGGGGGTCGGATTTCTTTCCTTTTCCCCCTCTCTTCTTCCCCTTCCGTTTCCTCCGCCGCTTTGAGGAGGAGGGGGCTTCTCCCCTGGTGGTGGGCCCGTTGGCCGCCGCCATGAGCGATGCGCCTTGGGCCTCGTTGGAGGCCACGTCTTGTTGTCGCCTCTCGGTGACCTGTTGTGGTCGGCGTGAGGCGGTCGTGGCGGCGACTGTGCCCGCTCGCCTGTTGCGTGTCTCTGCCTGAAAGGTGGGGCAACGCACGTTGTTTGCTGGGTGATCCCCCCCGCAATTAACGCACGTCGCCGGCTGGTCGCGTGGGCGGGGGCAGTCACGCGCAGCGTGCCCCTCGCCACAGCGAACACAGGCGAGCGGCCGGTGGCAGTGGTGGGAAGAGTGCCTGAATTTCTGGCACCGGTGGCATTGTGCGGGCCCACGTTTACCCCGCCAAGCTTCGATTCTGACACCACGCATGCACAAGAATGTCGTGGTGTCAAATATCGAGCGGGCCTCCGGAGTCCTTTTAAGGACAGCGTGAAACACGCAGCCGGGTCTTCCTTGGCGCGCCTTTATATGGCGCACGTACTCCGGCTCGTGTCCCATCGCCCGGAGCTCCTCCTCTATCTCCTCCGGGGGAGTGTCGACCGGCAGGCCCGATATGGCCACCTTTAGGCTTCGCTCCGCTGGGAGCGAATAGGCGAACCAGGATGTTCCCTCGTCCCTCTCTAGGCCCGTCAGATATTTCTGGACCACCCTAAATTCGGTCTCACTTTCGGGTGAAAACCGAATCCCCGTACCAAAAGGCCTGGCATTGGGGGGGTGTCCCAGCTTTTCTCTTAGGGCCCTGAAGTGCGAGGCCCATCCCGGCAGCTTTTCCACAATCAGCGGAGGATACTTCGGCCTCTTAGGAGGCTTCGGCTTCGGCTTTGAGGTGGCGGCAGCTCCATTGTCCTCTCGGGATGCCGGTCGATCTGTGGAGTCAATATTGGTTACGGAACTCACCCCTTGCTGAGTTCCGTGGCTCCTAGGCGTCGGTGTTGACGGAGTCGGCGACGCATCGGGTGTGCGCCGTACCGCCTCCGCGAATGTAGGCGAGGCGGCGCTGCCCCGTCCGCGCTGCGGCGCGCGGTCGCGCTGTGGCCGCGGCGAGTCAGGGCAGTACCGCTTGGCCTCTTCTTTCTCGGTTTCATCATCTGTGCTTCGGCGTCGCCGCTGTGGACGCGGCTCCAGCCGGAATTCGTAACCGAATCCCAGCGACGGCGTCGGAGAGGCCTGAGGGGAGCGCCCCCTAGGCGCGTATCGGCCCGAATCGACCGAGCCCGCGGAAGCTATCGACATGCTCGAGCCGGCTTGCGACGAGCATGCCGACAGCGCCGCCGGCGAGTCGAAGGCCGATGCACGGGGAGGCGCCGGCGAGTCGGGCACCTGTGGCGCCGAGATAGTCGGCCGGCCGCCAGGCGCCATCCTTGTCGTCTTGGGTTGCTCCCGTTCCGCTTGAGCCTGCCCGGCCATTGAACTATGGCTGGGGCCGGCAGTGGCAGTGCGCGGGGTGGTGGGGCCGCGGCTGCTGGAGGCCACCGCGGACGCAGCCCCGGGGGGCGCGTTCGACGCGGCGGGTCGTGCAGCAGGCACGGCGCGGGTAGTGGGGCGCACCGAAGGGCGTACATAAGTCGCCGAGGGCGCCCCCGGGCGAGTTCCGCTCGCAAGGGCTCTTGGTGCCGGCGCGGGAGCGCGCATCGGCGGCGCGGCATCGCGTACCGATACCCGTGCGATGGGTGCAGGGGCACGCGCGTGTGGCGCGCGTCCGGCTACTGCAGTGGCGGGGCCCGGGGCCTGAATGGGCACCGGGCGAAACGCAGGTGGTCGCACAGCCACGGCTTGCGGCTGGCTCGGCGAGGGCGTCGGCGCACCGCGCGCAGGCGCCGGCGACGTCGACGGGCCAAACGCAGCCGTCGCTGCGCTTGTTCCGGCCTCGGGTGGTTGGTCGGCTTCGGTTTGAGTCGGCCTTTTCTTCTTTGTGGACCGCTTCTTCTCCTCACTACGAGGAGGAGGGGGTCCTGCCGGTTCTGCACCGGGCACCGCGTCGCCGATGTTGGGCATCGACGTTGTCCGGTCCAGCCCCGGTTGAGGCACAGGTTGGCCGGCGTCACCGCAGTCCAATGAACTGCGGGAGCCAGGCTTGGGCATCTTGTTGATGAACGATCACAATGTAAACACTAAAAACTTTAAAAACTTCAAAAACTTTTTCTCCTGGATCCGCGACCGCGACGATGCGTTGCACCGGGCTGCGTCGGAAACTTCCCCTGTGCTCGTCCCAGTGCTGGGCACTAGTACGAACACAGGGAAAGTGAAGCGATTTGGCGGTCCGAGCGGAAAAAGTTTTCTCCAGGTACCCTCACGTCCGTACACTTTTGGAGAAACTTCCTGATCTTGAGGTAGGTGGCGCTTCTTACTCGACTACTTCAAAGATCAGACCACTGGCGGTCCTGAGCTCGCAATGATGGCGGCATCCTCTTTTATACAATAATGGTGGGGGTGGCGCCATGATTGCGAGCTTGGCAGTTAAACTTATTTTAATATTATTTGAATTTAAATTAAGATTTTAGTTAGTAAATATTCTTTAATTATTTAACAACAAATAATGTGATATAAAATAACACAATAAGAGGCATAAAGTGACACGTGCTTACATTAGTTACCATTTATACCGGCTAAAAATTTATATGACTGGAATATCATAGGTACGACCAAATATATATTTCCCAACTGAATTTGTAAAGGAGCCATCTCAATACCACTTAGATTCGTCTGTAACTATTCCAACAGTACTTTTGTGTGAGTTTCGCTGATCAGAATACTCCCTTAGATCCGTATCAAAAGCGCAATAAAGCCATTTCTTGGCCAATAAGGGTGGGCCATAAAACTTTCACGTAAAATGGGCTGGTTCTGTTGGTAAGCCGCAATATTTAGTGTCTAAATGATCGACTATTTGTTTGGACACGTCATAACTTTTTCGAGAAATAAAATTTATTTATTATTTCATTATTAACTAGCTAACAGTAGAACCACTTCATCCATTGGTGAAAACAGCATGATAATCGGTACAGTAGTTTTTGAGTTTATCGCGAATAGACAGACAGATGCGGTGTAGGACTTGTTTTATTAGTATTTATTAGTTTATGTAGTGATGTGGGTGAACCCTTATCTGCTGGGGTGTGAATATGTCGATTGCGTGGGATAATTGTCTTGAAGTTATAATTGAATGCAGAGGACAACTAAGCTAACTAGTAACAGCCGCTAGGGTCGATTCTTCAAGTTAAGCCGCGTTTTCTTAGGTTGGTAAAAGTAAGGAAGTTTCTCTTCGGTAATGCCTTTATTCTAGCAAAATCTTCTTACACAACACAATATAAACCCAACATCATACCGATATCCTCCGAGGGTTAAGCAATGGTGAACCTAATAGTACACATCTATTTGGCCATGTAATACCCCGGGCAAGCCTATTGCAACAATCGGGCACAAATCCAGGCTCCGTGGCTGACAAATTCCTCAATAACACTTAGCTCGACCTGGAAATCGAAGCCAGGCCAGCCCAGCCCCGGCAGTCGACCACTACACTAACCAACACCAAACACTGATTTGCAATTAGGCGACATTCATAGACGTCGCAACAGACCGGTTTACCCTTGTTTAGCGCTGTGACGTTTTTCTTTTTAAATGTTACAGCACCATGCTGAGATAGGAGCCTTTTGGTCTTGTACAGGACAAATTCTGTTTTGTATTTTGTTTGTTTTTTCTTATGATTTCATTATTATTATTTTGTATTCTCTCATTATGTTTACTTTAAACTAGTGTTATAATCACAATTTTACCATTTTATTTTTTTATGTGTTATTCTGTCGGGCTGATAAATGCTTTTACTTTCTTTCTTTCTTTATTATAGGGACAGTAGACCTAAGAACAAGCATGTCATCCTAAAAATAACTTTATTTATAGGATGACATGCTTGTTATTTGGTCTAAAAATCTCTTAATTAAGCCGAAAGGCACTTGTTCTTCCCGTCATTGCGAAATTGTTTTTGTTATACACCATACCTGGTACCTTCTAATTACGGAGACATTGGGGCAAAAAGATCTATTTTTTGACAAGTTTTTTTTATGTTAGATTTTTACTTTACTTTATATTCGTAATATTCAGCCCATCTATCAGCACAATGTTTTGAGTGCGTTACATTGAGTTCTACCACTAAACATAATATTTCACTACAAATAAAAAGTTGTTTCCCCGTAATCATTTCTGCGTAAAATTACTTAGTTTGATGCTTGCTTGACGACTTCGTGATGAGTCTGTATACACCCTGTATATATACCCAACCATAATGTTTTAAACTGAAACCGACCCACACTAATAAAGATTAAGTTAGTAATTTGTTTGAAACTCTCACTGTCACCGCGTTCTAGTTAACAATGGTACGTTTAAATGTGGTTTAGAAGAGCGAGTGAATAATTAACTTTATTCCACCCTGAGTGGCGTCGGTTGCATGTTTTCGGAGCAGTGATTTCAGGAATTCTTATCTGTTTATGAAGAGGAAAACGTCTGAAAGTCTGACAACTAGTTTTATAAAGGGGTATCGTATTACACAGTATTAACTGGGTTTTGGAGGTCAGATAAGCAGTCAGTCTTTATAAAATACTGGTATTCAGGTGAATCTGGGTAGACTGGACGTCGAACCCAACATAGTTACGAAAAGGCTAGGGAGATGACGATGATGATAAAGAGGAAATTAAATAGTATTTTTGAACGATTCCAACTTAGTTTGTTTTTGAGCCTGTTTGTTTTTTTTCTGATGGGAAATCATCAAATGACTTCTCTTACTCTGGGCGGAGCGGGAGGGAGTGTCAGGCTTTTACTGACTATAAAACCCATCCATGTTCCTTCCTCGCCCTTTATGTTCCCGGGCCACGGTATGGGTATCTCTTTCGAGCAGTCCCGCAGCCCCGGTTCTTTTTGAGCCTGGTTTCGAGGGACGGGAAAAGTAGTATTTTGGTGTTATAATCAAAAATTCAGTAGCAAAGCCCGAAGTCTGGATGTGTAGTACTTTGATGACAATAGGCTTGAACCCTATTATATGGGACTTGAATATTAACACATTCAGTGATTGGAACTACAGTCCCCTAAATACAAAGTGGCAGTCCGGTAGGACTATAATTATTATATTTCATTTATATTTGTATTTATATTTCCGTGTGGTAACAAGAAAAATACACAATTCGCTGCACTTGATGCGCGTGTGTGTATAACGTCAATGTATTCATTTATGGTAGTATATGTTTTTGAGGTGTATATTATGGATTTATAAATAAATAAATATAGTAATATTAGTTTATTTCCGGCACGACGCCCATTACGGAAGATACAGTTATATCTGGAAAACAAAGATTTCATTTCTTTCGTAACTGGTAAAATGTGAGTGATAGGTATGTGCTCTTCTGCTTAAGATGTTTTGATGATGATAGTTCTAAAATATGTAAGACAAAAACACAAAAAAGAAAGCGGTCTCGACGGCCGCTTTATAAGTCCCAATGAAATGCCTTAATCCATAAAGCAATTAGTAATATTTACTTTCAGCGCTACTACGGTTCGAAAATTCAATGTTAGTCGCTGTCTTTATCTAGTGATTCGACCAATGTCTGGCTGAATATGTATAACTGCATCAGCTTATACCGGAACAAAAGTTATTTTGTGTTAATCCAGGTTTGAACCTATCTGTATGCCGATCTAATTACGGTAATTATTTTTGCGTGCAAGAGTAACAAATCTCTTTTTTATAAAAACAATATTATTTTAAAGACCAATCATAAGAATATACTCCTAACCTAATTTTATATGAAAAGGGGCTTCCCACATCCTATAGACATCGGGTATTTCGAATAACCCATATCACCGCTTGACAGCTGGATTTGTTGAAATGATGAAAAGCTCAAAATATAAGGTACTGTCGTAACAACGGTATACAAACCAACAAACCAAAAATAATTTAATATTGTTGTCCCTGTGTAAATAAATTTTATCATCCGAATAACATTTAAAATGAAACATAAAGAAACCTTTGAAATCCAGCCGGGACCATCAACAATGTTATCAAATGAAACGTACGTCTAATTGTTCGGTACTTGAATATTTTCATAGGACACTGAACCTGGCCGAAGGTAATGAAAAAATAACACTGACGATATTGATTTTTTGCTGTACCTAAAGAAAATTTTAACTGAAGGTGAATATTACTACGTCGATTTTATTCAAGTGCCGTCGGTTCAGTGGGAAAGCTTAAATTATGATAAAATGACTAGAGTGAATATTAAAGCTAGGCTAAATGTCCAAAGAATGGTCATGTCTTGTAAGGATTTCATACATGGTCATACATACATCTACTTTGATTTACATCTATAAACACGGTTTAAAAAAATTTGCTATCAATAATCAAACTGTGTTGACCAAAGAAAAGTCTTGATGGACAAACATTCACAAATACACCGAATTCACGAGTACTGCTGAGCTGTTCCACCTTGCAAAGAATAAAGAGAAAAGTTTGAAGGTGACATTCAATCTTTAGTTATAGGAGAAGCACCAAAAGAAGAAGATGACATAAAGATACAGGGTGTAAACCACCTCATCACAAAGCCTAGCATTCTGTACATCAAACTAAGTAACTTTACGCAAAAATTATTGCTGGGAAACAACTTTTTTTTTGTGGTTATAAATCATGATTTGTGGTAGAACTCAATGTAACGCGCTTAAAACATTGTGCTGACGGATGGATTGAATGTACGGGGATCGTGGAAGTGTTAAAAGTTAAAATCTTCGAAAAAAAAACTTCTATTTTAAAAAAAACTTGTCAAAAAGTTGTAACTTTTACCCCCCATATCTCCGTAACTAGAAGGCTCCCAGGTATGGTGTAGAACAAAAAAATTATCACAATGATGGGGAAAACAAGTGCCTTTCGACTTCGTGAAGAGGTGTTTACTCCTTTTGTTTTTTTTTTTTATACTTTGAAAGTCACACAGATTCGTCACTATCCATTACTTATACATTACAGCCGTTATACAACGCAATACTGACACATAACAACTGTTTCTCTCTCCTGACAAAATAAATGTAAGGAAACATTTTTAATGCCAAAAATGATAAAGCCTTTTCGATGGATGTTGTCACAAAATTTAATATTAGCAATTAACAACGGAAAAACGAATCATATCTCACAACGGAACGAGTCATAAATTGGGTTTTTTTTTTACAAGTTCATGTTTCATAGGAATGAGAGGTCTGTTTTGTTTTTGTTTATTTCGGATTGGATCTACTACCTACACGTTATGTGACGGTTTATAGTTACAGCCAAAAAACTAACGAGTTTGTGCAGATACCTACGTATTTTTTAACAAGAAATAAAAAGACTTCGGGCAGTTTTAGATTGCCGTACTTGTATTTTAGTTTTTCCTACACGCGCCACTCTTTGACGCGCGTATAAGCGCGAGCCGTGACACACGCGGCACGTTTGGATTCTCGGACCCTAAAATTAGCATTGTGTGTAAGTTGATGCGAGCTTATTCGCCCAAAAAACCCACTCTTTTTTGATTTATTTGATTTGAAAAAGCAGAAAATCACGAATGCTTATTTTTGGTGGAAGACGTTACAAAATTTATACCAATTGTAATATTATCCATAGAAAAAAATTGTTTTTATTGTTTTTCAAAGTTGCATGTTTTGCTCCTTAAGATCGGCACTGACGTTGTTTTTTTTACATTAAAACTTATAATTATATAACACTTTATTTTTACGTATGAACAACATTTTTGTTATTTTATTAATTGGAGTAGGTACCTACTTGCTTCTAAACCAGAAAGGTTTAAATCAAAAAGCTGTGAAAGTAAGCTTAAATAATTTATAATAATCCTGAATAAATACAAACCGGAAACCCAGGAAAATTATGGTAAAATACCGAAACAATGGTAGGTACAAACCCTACAATATTTCTGTAAACATTTGTAATAGCTATACAAATATTCCCTTTACCTACATTACGGAAAAGGGCCGTATCCGACAAAACGGGAAAACCAGCACGTGATTTGAATAGAAACTACCGAATATCACTGAATTTACCAATTACGTTAATTGAATTAATTGAAATAGCGCATGAAATGATTGTACAGTATCAATTAAAATGATATTCATTTTATTTAAGTGCTCCATAAAATTCTTTCGTTTTGTGACTATAACTTTCCTATTAGGAAAGCTTATGACAGTCCCGCTGCGTTGAAAGGTTGAGCCGGTTACCAAAGTACTGGAAGCTTACTGCCTAGACAGCGCTGATATCCAACTACTAACACGTGAGGTAAATAAACGTGAATTAAATCTAATACAATAAGTAGAATAGAATAGAATAGAATAATCATTTATTCGTTCATGAACAGCACAAAACAAAAGAGCAATAAATACTTATAACAACAAACAGCTTAACAGTTAATTAAAACAGCTAAACTGCGCTGACTACCCTTTTCTTTTCTTTCCGGATGGGAAATCATCAAATAACTTCTCCCAGTTTGGGTGCAGCGGGAGGGAGTGTCAGACTTCTAAAACCCATCCATGTTCCTTCCTCGTCCTTCATGTTCCGGGGCCGCGGTATCTCTTTCGAACAGTCCCGCAGAGTAAGTACCGTAAAATGGGGGGAATAGTGATCCAGGGGTGAATAGAAACAAAACTTTGGAATGGATTTTAAAGTTGAATTCACATGACATGGTACCAACAAGTACGCTATTGTGTTAACTAAATTATACTTAATTATAAAGGTACCTTGTTGGCCATATACAATATAAGTTCAGCGATAAAATCCCTTCCAAAGCATTGTTTCTATTCACCCTTGGATCCCTATTCCCCCCATTTTACCGGTACTCCCCTGTGGTATGAATAATGTGCTCAAACTGAGTAAATATGATGAACGAAACGATTATTTTTAAACGACTGCTGAAAAGGTTACCAATTAATGTATTTTAAAGGAGATCACCAAGCCTTCATACATTTGTAGGCAATTTTCAAAAGTCGGCCGGCCAACCATAGTAAACTTATTACTTGGATGCTCCATAACTTCACCATTTTTATTATAACAATTCACCGAGAAGTTATTAAACCACAACATATCTGAGATCACCCAGATTAGGGTATTTTCCTCGGGAAGAGGACCGAAAAGACCTGGAAGAACGGGAAAAAGACCGGGAAGAACGAGAAGAAGACCTGGAAGATCGGGAAGAAGATCGATAAGAAGACTGGAAGACTGGAAAGGAGAACTCCAGGAAGAACGGGAAGAAGACCAGGAAGACCGTGTAGAATACTTAGAGGAACCGAAACAACACCGCGAAGACAGAGAAGAATACCGGAAAGAACAGGTAGAAGACCGGTAATAAGACGGAGAAGACCGGAAAGAAGAATTCCGGGAAGAAAGGGAAGAATACCGGGAAGAACGGGAAAAACGGGCCGACCGGGAAAAACTGAAGACCGGAAATAAAAATCTTTTATATCCATAAGCTCTTTTTAATTATTGCGTTTATTTTAGTTGGCCGGCAAAAAAAACCCCAATCTGGGTGATCTCAAATATTTTGTGGTTAAATAACTCCTCAGTAAATTGACTTACGACTCTGGTGTAAAAATAAAAAAAAGGTTTATTTTGTTATGCTCCATCCAAAAGATAAATTTATTTCGGTTTACTTTTGAAAATAGCCCGATCTGGGTGATCTCCTTTTGAATTTACGTTAAGTTTACTCTGCACGTTCATGCAAAATCTTCAGGCGTTTATGTCTTTACATATTAGATGCACTCCTTCAAAAGAAAAACTTATAAGCACTAGGATTCCACTTCCCAACCCAACTCATATTTGCATACCTCTGTAAATCGATGGAACATACTAAAAAAAGAGCATTCATCTTAACTCAATCAAAAACGTAGGTAGGTACTCGTAGTTATATGGATAATTTTCCAACTCAATAAATACCTTTGGTTACTGGAATTTGCAATACGTAAACCAGTATTTTTACTGTTTGTATCGCTAATAAAATTACAGTATCATATTCAACTGTTAGGATTGGCCACCTACTATAATAACACTGCTAAATTTATTTATTTATGAAAGGTCAGAACCGTTTCATTTGTTAAGAACCCACAATCAACTGTTGCAGAAAATCTTTCCAGCCAGTACTTACCTTCATGAATAACAGATATTATTTTCATCTTACACATACGACGGTGATTTTCAATCCGAGAAAACCCAAGGTACCTTTAGGTACTCCAGGTACCTTTAGATAACCGAGGTACGAACCGAAAGTGACAGAACTACGTAACAGTGGCAAATTTTTCTACGTTTCGTTTCGTGTCAATGGGGTGTCTGCAGCCTACCAGTAGCGAAGGGTTAATATTTCTAAGAGGTAAGCCGGAGTATACAGGGTTATTTTTTGTTTATACTAAACCCGAAAAGGGGTCATTGTACTCATCATTTTGAACAACTTTTTCTATGGGACGAACCCTGAAATCGCGAAAAAAAAATCAGCTGTTCCCTACATTTATGTTCGCATAACTCGTCAAAATGGAGGGAACAGCTGATTTTTTTTCGCGATTGTTATATAATGTTGTATATATTTTTTAATCTTCTTTTTGTTCTTCTTTGCTCCATCCCACATTAAGTGGAGTCGGTTCTCTTAATTTTCCTACGCCATGACGTTCTGTTTAGGGTTGTCTGGTCAGTTTTGCTTTATTTATGAGGCTGGTCATACTAGCGTACCATGTCTACGGAGGGAGTCAATATTTTTAATGTGATAATTGTTATTTGTCAATAGTATACTGAGAGCAGTGGTTGCCCAGTGGTGGCGGCCCCGACTTACGAGTAGTAAGTCGTGGGTTCGAACCCAGACAGGCGCATTAATTTGTGTAATTTATTTCATCACCGCTGCTCTCAAAACGGTGAAGGAAAACATCGTGAGGAAACCGGCATGTCCTAGAACCAAAAATTCGAAGACATGTGACATCTACACTGGGCCCGCGTGGTAGATTAGGGCCCATTCCCTCTCATTAAGAGGAGGCCGTGTCCCAGCAGTGGGAACATTATAGGCTGATGATGATGAAAATTATGAGTATACTGGCAGTGTTATTTTTCAACGGGAATCCGCTAGGAACCGAGTTGTATGGAACCTTCGCTACTGGTTTCTACAGAGGAACATGAACAATGATTTTCTTGCTTCTGCAAGTTCTAAACAAACTCTTCATGAAGCCGCTAAGCATTCTGTAAATTAAACTTTTCCCAAAATATATTGCTGGGATTTCACTTTTTTTTGGGGTGAAAAATCACGTTTTACGATAGAGCTCACGCACTCATATCATGGTGCATTATAGGAAAACAATGATTTTGCAGACAAAGACAACGCGAAGACGATGCGTTGGAACACCTCCCTCTAGGTGGACCGATGACCTGGTGTCCTGGCTGGAATCCGTTGGATGCAGTCGCACGGGCCGGTCAATGTGGCAACACTTCAGGGAGGACTATGTTCAGCAGTGGACATCTTTCGTCTGAAATGATGATTATGATGATGAATGATTTTCAATGAGAGGCGTACGCGCGCGTTTTGCTGAACGGATGCGTATAGTCACGTCTAATAATTTGTAATTAGTTAAGATTTTTTTTTAAATTGTGTTTCTTCTAATGTACTGATTAAAATTTAATGTTATTACGTACATTAATGTTAATTAATTTAATGTTATTCTAGAACTCATATTTTATGAAAAAGATCCAATTTCCTAGTTACAATCGTTATTTCTCGCGAAAATAGCTATAATATTAACGAAAGTGTATACATATTTTTAGACGTGACTGTACACGTCTCATAAAAAATCGTTGTTTACTATGGGCATAAGCTGAATAGAGATGAATAAGTGTGAGTAGTGCCTGTCGGTGTCCTGGTGTTGTAAAATGATCGCAATGATGCGGTGAGAACCTACCTTTGCGTACTTTTACACACATTATAACTGTCAATAGCATACAAGTACCTATCAACCCTTGTGGTGCACTGTTTTAGACTTTCACGGTTTTTCACTACACTTAAAGTACTTACGGGATTAAATCCGTGATTTTCGGGTGTTCGAAAAACCTAAGGAAAATCACGGATATAATCCCGTAAGTACTTTAAGTGTAACCCTTGTGGTGTATTCATGTTTGTTCACTATCTAATCACTTTTTATGTTAATCAATACACGATGACGACCTATGAAAAAAGATCTTGATCAGTCCCTTAATTATATTTTTAAAGTAAAAAGAAACTTCATATAGGCACTCTAAACAATAATAAACGAGCCAATTTATCATCTAATAAAATAAATAAGATTCATAAACACATTTTATCTATTACTTAAATTAAAAATGTTCCAACAAATAAATCACAAGACTGTAAATAACTTTGATGTACTTACTTACTCCGAATGGACATGAAAGAAAATAAAAGAGCATTGGCCTCTGTGGGTCATATAATTTGAAATGGCTCAAAGTCAATAAAAATAAGTTATCTAGATATGTCTAAATAAGTTAGTTATATTAATGGATGTGTCTGGAGAAATATTGGATTATGAGCGTACATTAAAGTATTTAGTGAAACTAACATGACATCACTCCTGTTTTGCCCGAAGGAATAATCTGAGGTGTACATTTCCACATTTCTTGAAAAATGTTTTTAAGTCTCTTAAAATAGGGGATGAGCTTATTGCCATCATCATCAGCCTATTAATGTTCCCACAGCTGGGACACAGGCCTCCTCTCTATGAGAGAGAATGCACTATAATTCACCACACGGCCCAGTGCGGATTGGTAGACGCGTCTAATGTCTTCGATTTTAAACTTATATTGTCACTTACGGGATATTTTTTGTGATTATTCTGGTTTTGTAAGTGATAATATAAGTTTAGGTTTAAACCGTGAAAGCCTAAATCAGCTTCTTCGATTTTGTTGATTCTAGAACATTAGCCGGTTTCCTCACGATGTTTTACTTCACCGTTTTGAGAGCAGTGGTGATGAAATAAATGACACAAAGTAATGCGCCTGTCTGAGTTCGAACTCACGACTTCGTAAGTCGGGCCACCGCTGTTCTGCTATCAACTGGGTACAAATTCAGATTTCGATGGAATACCCAATAACACTTTGAACAACCTGGGAATCGAACCCAGGACCAGGCTCAACAGTCACGCTTGCAATTACTATAGACCTCGTTGTTCTCATCACAACATTAATAAATCAATTTTGATAACAGAATTACGAAAACTCCGATTTTTGCTTCAGTACTATCCAAGAAAACAATAAAAAACTAAAGGAACATAAAATCTTAAGAACGTACAATTTCATAGTTATACCTCAATAAAATACGATACGAATAACTTTCGACCAGACGGTTTATCGCCCCTTTTCACGTGCTTAAATATTACAGCACTAATTTTAAAAGAAAACCTCTTGGCAGTAAAGGAGAAACTTATTATAACGACTCAGTAATAAAGATGGTCACCCTTACTGTCTTTTATATTGAAACTTCAACGATACAACCTCTTTATTCGTTATCCATTGACTGCTATTAAAGAGAGTATGATTGAATGCTTTGAACAAATACAATGATGAATACGGTTCTTTGAAAGACGTCCAATGTAGTTTTCCGATAATATGGTGCGGAAAAAGAGGTCCCCTTTCAAAAGGTATCTTTACTGTATTTTATTGTTTCAATTGTTTTTGGCAAAATTACTGTCCTCGCACTATTATACGAGAAATATGGAGGGATTAAATAAGAATCATGGGAGGGTTACATTTTCCGCATATTAAAGGTTATGATAAAGTTCTTACTTATGGGAAAGGGGTAAATCAAATTGGGTATTTATATCCAGTTTGTTTTGTTACTTTTGCTACGAAAGTAATTTAATTCATTTTTCTATGATTTGAGGGCAGTTTTGTTCTAGTTTTACCTAACCAGGCTTGGTGGAGCGACGATTTTTATAGGGTAGCAGTTGGATGTTAGTTAGCGACAATATAGTTAAATGGCGTGCAATAGGGTGACTAGGCGACAAAAACAATCAGGGCCTCGATTCTGCTATTACGATAGTGTCAGAATAGGCGATCATTGAAGTCATAATGATCAAGTTCTGTCAAGTTTTGACCAGTTTGGTAATCTACTAATATAATGGCGTCATTATGACTTCTCAATGAACAACCAGTGAGACTCCATTGAAAGAAATGTCATAGAATATTAATCTCGTACATGAAATCTGGCATGAATAAATGTTCGCATTTAGTAGTAGATCTCGAAAACCATTTGTACTAATGTTTTTATAATAATGACAATACGAAAATGCCATTAAAACACAATTTTATTACGAGACCATCGACCGACCATTGTGAATTTAGCAGATTACGAACTTTAAGCAAAATGACAATGGTATGAGAATGGAATCGTGTTGGAGTGACGAATTTATTAAAATAGCAGAATTAGGCCCCAGATCGTTAGATAGTATTCCAAAAAATATTGGACACCTATTTGTTCTTTTTCACATAAACAAAAATTGAAGACGCGTGACGTCACATTTTGGAACATTTTTTACCGGAGAGTGCCGTCACAAAACCCAACTCGTGATCCTTGACGCGTTTTTTTTTAATCTATAAAACAAAAACACGTATTCAATATTGACTTTACAGAATCATTTTTTTTTGTCAGTGGCCATTTCTATTGAACAGGCCTAGGCAGCAGCATTGCCTACCGTAGACTGATGGGACAATGCACTGTTCCGTCACGGGCCACTTTATTCAATAAACGTAGATACATCAATCTATATTAATATTATAAAGCAGAAGAGTGTGCTTGTTTGGTTGGACGCGCTAATCTCAGGAACTATCGGCTCGAAAAAAAAATATTTTTGTGTTGGATAGTCCATTTATTGAGAAAGGCTTTAGGCTATATAACATCACGCTACGATTATTAGGAGCGGAGCAGGAATGAAAAATGCTGCAAAAAAGGGGATTTTTTTGTCTCTCTCGTTTTTCTCTCTTATGTGGCGCAGACGAAGTTGCGTGGGTCAGTTAGTATATGATAAAGGGTGTTCATATCCCTTTAATGATGCCAGAAAGCACTCGTTCTCCCCGTCATTGCGATAATTGCGATGTTCTGGACTATTATACCTTTTGGGAACCTTCTAGATGTGGAAATATAAGAGATCAGATTATAGTTTTTCTTTATTAAATGTGTTTATTTTAATTTAATGATACGTTTACTTTTCAATGCATCCATCAGAACGATTTGTGCATTTTAGTCCATTTCAAGATTTTTCGAACGAAACGAAATGAAACTTCGATCGATGGAAGGAAAAGCCTTTTAAAAAAAAGCCGTTTCGTTCCCATCAATCAAAGTTTCGTTAAGTTAGATCTGTAGAATGCTTGCTTGGAAGGGTACATTTACACGTATTGCTGTATTTTTACTGGTATTCTACTCATTCTTAGAACCAGGTAAAATCAAAAGACATGTAACATCCACTAAACCGTCTCACAAAGAAGAAGCGTAGCCCAGCAGTGAACATAATAGGCTGTTTTTGCTTTTTGATTCTACTAATTTAAAATCTCCATGCCCTTTGTAAAAAATCCAAACCTTCCACACACAAAAAACAGAATCCGTTTCAACATATCCCACAACAACAAAAACAGTATCCTAAAAATAAAGCAAATTGAAGGACGACAAAAGGAAACCGCCTTTTATCACTTCAAAGAAACTTGATAAACCTATCTTCGTCGACAAACAGAATTATGTACACACGTTGTTTGTTCTACCGTGTAAAGGAAGACGGAAAAACGGAACGGATCGGAACAGGCTTCAGAGGATCGGTAAACAATACCTGAAGACGGCGCCATGTTCAGAATAGACATATTAGTATTATCATACTGTACTTCAGTTAGGAGGAAATATGTTTACCGATTGTTAAGACGCAATGGAAAGGGAACTTTGAAACTTATGTCGCTAGCATAGGTGGTTCCCAACATCGACTTTATCGCGTGGTTATAGGGCCTTACATGGTGTCAGAAGGCCCGAGTATTGTATACAGTCCTCGGGCCTCTGATTAGGCTTTACATCAACATCTGCTTAGCCCTTTCTTTTTTGCCTTAGGTAATACGATACCCCTTGATAAATTCAAATTCAAATTCAAATTCAAATTCAAATACTTTAATTCGAGCGGAGGCTCATATAGGATTAGTAACATCATTCTTAAAAACTAAGTGTTAGAAATCAACACGATACGGTGACACATGTAACTGACAGCAGTGAACCACATAAGGCCAGTCCAATCTGCCAGCAATTATTTTCAGAACCCTGTTAGGGCTTGCCATGACGCGAGCCACCATTGATGCTGCGCGCTTCCGCATTACTGCGTAAAAACAATCTACACGCGCCGCCGCAAACATACCGGACGCACTGCAACGCCACGGCAACCCCATTAGTTTCCGAAACGCGTTATTGAATTGAACACGAAGGGCTCCATACGACGCTACCGAATAATTTTCCCACAAGCTGCAAGTGTAGAAAGTGGTACAGAATGCTCTAAAGAGCGCCACCTTTACGTCCGCAGTACAACGAGCAAACCTGCGGGCTATCATATTCGCGCGTACGGATAGAGCCCTCCGTTCCCTCTCAATGTCAGCATTGTCTCTAAGGTCTGTGGTGACCAAGTGACCCAAGTACTTAAATTGTTCCACTCGCTCAAGAGGAACACCGCTTAGCCGTATGGGAGGCACATCAAGATGGTACTTGGTCCCCGCCTCAAAAACAATGTACTGACTCTTCTGAACATTGTACGATAAGCCATGCTCCACCGCGAAGCACTCACAAATGGCCAACAGCGTCCTTATACCGCCGACTGAAGCGCTCAGCAGCACCATGTCGTCCGCGTAACTCAAATTATTGACACAGATACCGTCAATATGACAACCGACATGATGACCACTAAGCGCCTCAATCAGGGCATTCATATACAAATTGAAGAGGGCAGGGGAGGTCAACCCCCCCTGTCTCACTACAAACAAAAACCATGTAAAACCATTATTACATTGAAAATAATTCATTCAATATTAAGCGCCAAAGATATAATAACAAAGTTTTCTATCTGCCACTTAAATCATATTACAAACATAACACTAATATAGCCATATCAACGAGCTTCGACCTCTGTTTGTTTGATAGAAGTAAACATCTCTAATACTAGCTGTTGCACGCGACCTCATTCGAGTGGAAATTTTGATGTGTATGTGTGAGACTAAAAAATAGCTTACAACCTATTCTCAGACCTACCTAATATACTTAAAAAAACGTAAAAATTGGTCAAGCCGTGGGCGAGTCCGATAACAAACAGTGTGACACGAGATTTTTGTAGAAGATTATCAAGAGGTAAAAAAATTCTAAGTTAGTATGTATCTCCGGAGCTAAAAACCCCATTTCTAAAAGAAAAAATTGGTTGTCTGTAAAGTCGGTTTACGGACGATAGATTTACGTGATAACGTCATAATCATTATTTTATGTAATACAAACAGGTGGAACGTTACTATGGAACGTTACTATGGAACGTTACTATTTTTCATGAGTGTTGCTGGTATTATCAATTTATAAGACGTTATCACGTCAAAATTGGTTGTCTGTAAAGTCGGTTTACGGACGATAGATTTACGTGATAACGTCATAATCATTATTTTATGTAATACAAACAGGTGGAACGTTACTATGGAACGTTACTATTTTTCATGAGTGTTGCTGGTATTATCAATTTATAAGACGTTATCACGTCAAAAATAAATACTCGTAGAAAGCTATTTTTTCCTGGGTACTAAAGAATATTAATCATATTATTATATATATAATTATTTAAAAAAAAAGTATTATTATTTATATTATATGTTATTATTATATTTATTTTTTTTAATTATTTTATTTTGTTTATTTTTTATATCATGCACATAAGCCGATCTAACACAATTTTTGCAGACAAAGTCGCGGGCGATGAGCTAGTGTGTGAATAAGAAGAAACTTAATACTTAATAACCAAGTTCGGGTGCACTTGTTATAAGTGCCTTTAAGGTGTTTGCAGTTCAAGTTTGTTTAAGTGAAGTGCCACTTAATATTGTGCCAATAATGTGGCTACATTTTAATATTACTTATTTTGCTCAGATATTAAATCTGAGGTTTCATAGCTTAAGTTCGGCACCTAAACTACTCGCATAAAGTAAAGTAACTTTGTCAATAACTAGCAGACTGGTTATTTCAAAGTGACAAAATATTGTTCGAGTTTCTTTTGAGTTCTGTCGTAAAAAGACGAATGATTCGTTCAGACATTAAGTTTAACATCTGTTCAGTTATTGGTCATAACATTCTTACTTATGGATCAATAGATTAGGTAGGCTAGAATCACTGAAGTTAATATAATTATAAAATGTTACGTATGCGGTCCCCCCTACCTTTAAATTCTTAAATGTGTTATCACCGTATTTGAACTTCTCCAAAAAAGAGAGTGAATGAAGAGTGAGCTCGCGAACCGTCCTTGACCAAAAGCTAGTAATCACGATCAGTGTGCGGGAAAATCAGTACCTAGTATTTAAGTGCCATTTTCCAAGAAATCTTTCCATCATCACCATCTACAGCCCAACTTCACCCACTGCTGGGTATAAGCCTCTTTTTGTTTGTGCCAAGTTCCACGCTCTTGTGCCAACCTCATCCAGGAGCCAATAGCCACAATATAATCTTCCCATCTCCCCGCTAGACGACCAACACTTCTATAATAATAATATTTAATAATAATAAAAATAATAATAATAATAATAATAATTAGTAACAGCTTAACTTTACCTCAGTGGCGAAGGGTTCGTACAACTCGAAACCTACCGGCTTCCCTTCAGAACAACTACTGTACTGGAGTCTACTATTGCTAAAAGTAAAACAATTTAGGTAATTCAGTTAAGACATGATTGCCCAAACATGACTAAAACTACAAATGGTTCGATGTATGGTCTTTTCGAACATTGCACTGTTTTAGACTTTCACAGTTTTTCACTACACTTAAAGTACTTACGGGACTTAAAGTACTTAAAGTACTTTTCGAACATTATTAAAAATGTGCACCGGACCGGCTGCGGCTTACCTGTTACAAAAATTACCCTTTGCTTATGTTCTACCTGCCATCACAGCGTCTTGCTTAGTATCTATTTGAGTTCCATAACTTGATTTCTAATATCCTAACATATTGCCTGATTAATGTCGTTGCGGGATCCAAGACAGTTTCATTCATTCATGTGGTCGGAATTGTTGATTCTGACTTTCAGGAGTTAGTGTTAAAAAAAACCAAACATAACACACCCATACATCATATAGATTAAATTTCAGATGACCATTATTAAAATTTAAAGAGTAGAGTTGGTTAAAAAGAACCTTTCTGCCTCACATAACCATTCGTACGTTCTCTATTCCTATAAACAGTAGTAAAACTGTTTTTGTAAGAAACTTAATACACAGACGACGCTCGGTTATAAATCCCGTCGACGTCGCGTCTTCGTGCTGTTGACGCAAACAAATGCATAACGCTGAGCGCCGCGACAAGAATGCGACGCTTCTCATTTTCCTGAACAAACAGCCGGCTTGCCGGAAGATATGAGGAGATAATTAACGAATGGTATCTTGATTACTTTTGTCTGGGAATGTACCTACGTTGTTATTTAAATTTTGTTGGAGTGGAAAATATACTTATATAGTGATTCAACAAAAGAGAAGATATCAGAAGAATTTAAGGGGGTGGTATCTGCTAACGAGAGTTTTTCTCCATGTAACTCCTCTTTGATGAGTGAATAGAAAAATTGCATAAAAATATATTAGACTTTAAACTTTAATTTTTACAATTGAAGTAATTCTAACTTTATATGAAAAAAAAAATCTATATTGTAAAGCATTTTTTCTTTGAAATTTCGTAACTACTTCTAAACCACATTAAGTTTTAGTTTTTTTTACACACAAATATTTGCCGCTATTTTCTTCACTAAGTGTACAATTGAAGATTTGATCTAATGATTTATTAGGCTACAATTAAATAAAAACCACTAATTTCGCACTATTCGGCCAGCTGTGACTGACGTAACAACCACTTTGTGGTGCAAGCTGATTAGAACTTTATTCTAACAGTATTTAAAACGAAGTTTGAACCGCCACAAATAGAGTGGCTAATTTAGCAGATACCACAGCCTTAACATAACATCACGCTTAGTAATCCCCGAAAGGTAAGGTAAAGGTGTCATCCTCATCATCGGCTTATTAATGTTCCCACTGCCGGGACACAGGCTTCCTTTTTAAGTAGAGGTGTACCTAACAAGTATACCCACATTTCGCCAGTTACATTTGAATCCCATGTAATAAGAGGCGACCCTATTGTCATCAATCGGGCTCAAATACAGACTCCGTGGTTGCTACTGAGAAAACCCTGATGAAAATCCCGATATTACTTTGTCCAACCCAGGAATCGAACACAAGATCTCCTGCTCAGTAGTGGCACTTCCGACTATAAGACCAACGAGGAAGCCGAAATCATCATACCAAAAGAAATGTTTTAGGACTAATATTCCATATCTCCGTGATGCACATAGGATAAAACTAAAATAAATAATGACAAAGTTTGACATATTTCGCTTTTGCCGACTGCAACCAGATGTATATTGTTAGTAGATTATCATGTTGTCCACTTTGTCCCAGTTTTCATAAGTAGGTACTGTTGTAATTTTGTTAAATAGAAAAGAAAAGACGTGTTTCTTCAGTTATGTTATTTTATGAAGTATCAGGTAACCTAGTTACTAATAGCAAGAAAAACGGTCATACGATGTGAATGGTGCAGCACTACTTCGGGCGGGAATCGAAACTTGTGTCCCCGCTCTAATGTTTGGGAGCTGTCAAAAAAAGAAGACAATTTTGACGTTGGCGCGCGCTTTGGATATAACCGCGAATTAGAAATATAAAAGTTTACTTAAAAAACTGCTTTTCAATCTAACAGTTTCAGAAGTGGGATAAAAAAATCTATTTGCCCATTGTTACAGTTGTGTTTAGTGCAAAATAAAACAATTATCAAACTAATTAGTGTTGGACTTATGTGAATTTGATTTGCAATTTATTGGTGGTGGAAACAAGCCTATTGTGTTTAAAACTTTTCGAGAACAAAGACTCTAATTCCGCATTGTAACATTAAACGAACGCAAAAGTTTTGTTTACTTATCATATGTGGTGACAGAAACGGAAAAAAACATTCCTTCCTTCCTTAGCAGTTGTGTAAAAGGTGGAATTAGGTGCTTCCTCGATTCCTAACGGCGAGAGTGAGATGTAAAAGTTACAGCGAGGGGATTTACCTGGAATCTGGGTGAGATCAATCCAAATTTTACCCGATATAATTGACTGCTGTTTTTATTCTTTAATTACTGGTATTTGAGAGACACTAATGGTGCTAAACTAGTGACAAAACGAATATTGTTGGAACCTGTTCTGTGAGACATTTTTATAAAACAATAATAAACATTTAACTAAAAAGTGAATTGAAGTCAATTAAACTTTTATTATTTTGATTTTTTTTTATGTACAAAGTTTAATTAAGTTAAGTTTGTTTAATTTGTTTTTTTAGAAGTATAAGAATTTGGTGTTTACATAAACATTTAGACTTAGGACTTAAGTATATCAATTCTTTTGTTAAAATGGGTCGGCATAAGAAGAGACTTAGGTCTTCTAGCTCTACCTCTTCAAGCTCAAGCGGTGTGAGCACTTATAATGGTGAAAAATATATGAAGAATTTGCTGAAGAAAAACAGTAGAATAGAAGCTTTAGAGGGGCTTATAAGAGAATTGAGGAAGAAAACTGATTATCATACTGGAAATACATCCCAGCCATCCATAGTTCGCTACATGGGTCGCAATGATTTCATACCTGTGTTTGACCCCCAGACCTCCCCAGTTTCTGTTGATCATTGGATCCGGAACTTGGAAGGAATTGCCAATATGCACGGTTGGGATGAAAGAACACTGATATGTAACTGTACATCTAAACTTGGTGGCTATGCAAAGAGTTGGTATGAGCATCAAGCATCCTTTGAAATGAGTTGGACGGAATGGAAAGAAAAGTTGGTACAAGCATTCCCTTTTACTAAAAATAAACTCACACAAATAAGAGAATTAGTGAACCGAGTCAGGAAGCCCAATGAAGATCCAATTGAATTTTACTATTCAAAAGTTGGGATTGGAATGTCATGCCAATTAAGCAATGAAATTATTACTGAAGCGGTCATAGGTACACTTGGAAATCAATTATGGGAAATTGGTGCTAAATCAGCTGGATGTCGGGACACCAATTCCTTACTCCAGTACTTGGCTAGTATCAATACTTTAACTACTAGCAGCCTAGACAAACCTGAAACTTCATTGAAAAACCATCATGGACCGGACAGAGTGAAAAAGTGTTTCTCTTGTGGCAAAATTGGTCACAAAGCAAGCAGATGTCGCAGAACAAAGGAAAATACTATAAAGGGAAATCGTAAATGCTTCTTTTGTGAAAAGCCAGGCCATATTGAAGCGGAGTGTTTCAAAAAGAAAAATCAGAGCAAACATTGTTCTTCCTGTAACATTGATGGTCACACACTGGAAGAGTGCAAGAAGAAGTCCAGAACGGGTCCACAAAATCGTTTAGTACGAAAGGTTCAAACAGTATGCTGCGATTCTTCAGACAGGAAGTACTTCAAAGGTGTACTTGTTAACGGAGCTCCGGCAAATGCTTTTATAGATTTTGGGAGCTCGTGTAACACCATGAAACAGAGTTTCTTAGAGAAGCAGGACTTGGAGCTGATGCCGAATGATGACACTGTTATAAAAGGATATGGAGATGCTTTAACTACACCATTGGGATCTGTTTCAACTTCTCTTGTAGTTGATGGTGTGGAGAAGGTAAATCAATTCTATGTTGTGCAAGATGACGTACAAGAAGTTGATGTTCTCATAGGGCAGACTTTCACAGAATCCCCGAATATAGTTGTTGTAAAAACCCCCACTGAGCTTAAGATATATGAAAATGAAATGGCATTTCAAGTGACTGAATTGTGTGATTCTTTTGGCAAGATACGGTTATATCCACAAGCTGATACAATACTTACCCCTGGAGTCAACAAAGTTTTGGTGATACCAGATCCTGTTGTTGATGGTGTTATGTGTATCAAGCTTAGCGAACAAAGAAAACCACTTTGCGAAATGGATGTTATGGGTGACAATGTTGAATTACATGACGGTCATGCTTTTATAAAACTTATTAACAAGACAAACAGGACTCTGGAATTAAAAGAAAAGGATTGTGTTGCCAGAGCAGAATTACAAGACCAATGTTATGATAACAGTAAAGTGGGTGATCATTTAAATGAAGATCAGAAGGCATCCCTGCACAATTTGCTTACCAAGTATGAGCACTGCTTTTCTGTTGGTGGGATGGCATTAGGAAATTGCAGTATTGAGATGAGCATAAAGCTAACAGAAGACAAAATTATTAATTACAAGCCGTACCGAGTGTCATTCCATGAAAGAGAAATTATAAGAAATATTATAGCTGAACTGCTCAAGGCAGAGATCATTGAGACCTCGAAATCCCCTTTCGCAAGCCCTGTTCTGCTGGTGAAAAAGAAAGATGGAGGACATCGTATGTGCATAGATTATAGAGCACTTAATAAGATCACCGAAAAGGAACGGTACCCTTTACCAGTCATACAAGACTTATTAGACAGGTTGGTGGACCAATCAGTATTTTGCTGTTTAGATCTGGCAAACGGCTACCACCAAATCAAAATTGCAGAAAATTCAAGACATTATACTGGATTTGTGACACCGGATGGCCATTATCAATATAAAATGATGAGTTTTGGCCTCTGCAATGCCCCAGCAGTATTTCAACGTGCCATGAACGACATACTAGAGCCAGTAATTCATGTGTGTGCTGAGGTCTATATTGATGACGTCATTGTATGGGGCAAGGATACTGAGGAATGTCTTGCTAATTTAGAGAAAGTGCTAATCTTGATTGCGAATGCAGGTATCAAAATAAAGAAAACTAAATGCTCATTCCTCACGAACAGCGTTGAATATCTGGGCCATGAAATATCTGGCGGTGAGATAAGACCTTCACCTCACAAAATCATGGCAGTTTCCAACTTTAAGACACCAACAAATGTCCATGAAATGAGGCAGTTTCTCGGACTAGCCAGTTACTTCCGGAAATTCATTAGGAATTTTGCGAGCATCGCACGACCGCTTACCCAACTCACAAAAAAGGCTGTAGATTGGAGTTTTGGACCTGAACAAGAACAAGCCGTAAATACACTAAAAGATATCCTCACGTCTGATCCAGTGCTGGCAATTTATCACCCAGACAGAGACACCCAAGTTCACACGGATGCATCAAAAATAGGACTTGGTGGTGTTCTCCTTCAACTACAACCAAATGGGGAAACAAAAGTGGTCGCCTACGCTAGCCGACAAACATCAGAAACAGAACAAAGGTACCACAGTTTCGAATTGGAAGCTCTAGCAGTGGTGTTTGCTGTCAACCGTTTTAAAGTATATCTGTCTGGTGTAAAGTTCCGAGTAGTGACTGATTGCTCAGCCTTGCGCATGGCTTGGTTGAAAAGAGACTTGTCACCACGGATCGCCCGATGGTGGCTCGATTTACAAGAGTTCGATTTTGAAGTTGACCATCGACCCGGGACTTCTATGGCGCACGTAGACGCCTTAAGCAGAAACCCTTTGACAGTGCACCACATACAGGAAAAGGACCTAATTGATGCATTACAGGATGACGATAAGGAGATTCAGGCATTGCTTCTGAATTTGAAACTAGAACAAGAGGCCAACAAGAAAAAGAAGGAGGGACTATCGAAGGATTATAGAGTCGTAGAAGGACGGTTGTGTCGTCTAGTACAGAATGAGTTGAGACCAGTCTTACCCAAGAGTGCGAGATTCCATATTATGAAGATTTATCATGACGAACATGGGCATCTGGGAACTGAAAAGTGTCTTGAAGCAATACAAGCTAAATATTGGTTTCCGAAGATGAGAAAATATGTATCAAAATATGTGGCAAGTTGTCTTGGATGCCAACTTACGAAGAAACCGACCGGAAAACAGCCGGGCTTACTACACCCTATCCCGAGAGTGGCCGTGCCGTTCCACACTTTACATGTGGACCACCTGGGCCCTTTTTGTAAGAGCAATGGGAAAACATATATTTTTGCGGTTATCGATGGGTTCACCAAGTTCGTCTGGTTAGATGGCGTTGCTAAAGCAAATGCAAAAGGCGTAATTAGTACATTAAATAAATTGGCCCAAACATTTGGATACCCTGAACGTATAATTAGTGACCGAGGAACAGCATTTACGGGTAAGGAATTTAAACAGTTTTGCGAGAAAAACACTATCAAACATGTTTTAAATGCAGTGGCGTCACCACGGGCCAATGGACAGGTCGAACGTCTGAACCGTACGATTTTAAGTTCTCTGTCAGCCCATGTGGGCGATAATCAAAAAGGATGGGATGTCTACTTGGCGAAGGTTCAATTGGGCTTAAATTCGACTATAAGTCAAGGAACAGGCAAGTCACCTTTAGAGTTGCTGTGTGGCTTAAGACCCCGTTTACCAAATGACTTGCAGGGGGCAGTCTACAGTGATAAAGTTTCAAATTCTCGAGACAAAGCTGCTCAAACTATCAAAACAAATGCAGCTCAAATGAAAACGCGTTATGATAAAGATCGACGTACTGTAGAACCTCTACTTCTTGGTCAGTTGGTAATGGTGGAACGGAAAGTATTATGTCCTGGCCTATCAAGTGGAAAACTTGTCCAGCGATATGCAGGGCCATACAAAGTTACAGCTGTGTTACCTAACGATCGGTACGAAGTCACATCATACACGAAGGGTAAACGAGCCTACAAAAATATAGTGGCTCGTGATAAAATTAAAATATGGCATAACAGACGCCGAGAGTCCTCGTCTGATGAGGATCTGACAGAGCAGTCGTGAGTTGCTCTTTGAATCAATCACCATGCTATTTATTTTCTTTTATCTTTCATGACGAACGTATGCCTCAAGGGTCTAACCAACAAAACCTAATTATCATCACGCTTGCCTACGGGGCCTACAAAGCGTTTAGTCAAGTGTTTGCTTACGGAGCCTTAAAACACAAGTTTCTTGATCATCACGCTTGCCTACGGGGCCTACAAAGCGTTTAGTCAAGTGTTTGCTTACGGAGCCTTAAAACACAAGTTTCTTGATCATCACGCTTGCCTACGGGGCCTACAAAGCGTTTAGTCAAGTGTTTGCTTACGGAGCCTTTGATCATCACGCTTGCCTACGGGGCCTACAAAGCGTTTAGTCAAGTGTTTGCTTACGGAGCCTTAAAACACAAGTTTCTTGATCATCACGCTTGCCTACGGGGCCTACACAGCGTTAACTGACATGCTTGCTTTCGGAGCCTTACAGCACAGTCTTTGCCTTCGGGGCCTTATAACCTTTGTTTTACGCTTGCCTTCGGGGCCTTATCGCGTTAAAACCAACTGCCTAAAATGGTGAAGATCGCCGGTCGTCGATCGTCGGTCCTGCAGCGAGCATGCGGCTGTGCTGGCGTAGCAAGCCATGCGGCTGTGCTGGCCTAGCGGGCCATGCGGCTGTGCTGGCCTAGCGGGCCATGCGGCTGTGCTGGCGTGGCGGGCCATGCGGCTGTGCTGGCGTGGCGGGCCATGCGGCTGTGCTGGCGTGGCGGGCCATGCGGCTGTGCTGGCGTAGCGGGCCATGCGGCTGTGCTGGCGTGGCAGGCCATGCGGCTGTGCTGGCGTCGCAAGCCATGCGGCTGTGCTGGCGTAGCAAGCCATGCGGCTGTGCTGGCGTAGCAAGCCATGCGGCTGTGCTGGCGTAGCAAGCCATGCGGCTGTGCTGGAACAATCTCCTTCGGGGACCGAAGGACTGCAGGATGGCCGAACTAATAGCAAGAAAAACGGTCATACGATGTGAATGGTGCAGCACTACTTCGGGCGGGAATCGAAACTTGTGTCCCCGCTCTAATGTTTGGGAGCTGTCAAAAAAAGAAGACAATTTTGACGTTGGCGCGCGCTTTGGATATAACCGCGAATTAGAAATATAAAAGTTTACTTAAAAAACTGCTTTTCAATCTAACATTACATAGAATAAGAAGAATTTTGAATACAGTTTATGGCCAGTATAAAGCCAGTATTACAACACGCCCCCATAATCAAAATTCTCACAAATATAAAACATATGAAAATAGACTCAAAATATACCAATTTAATAAAAATATGAAAAAAATGTATAGGTGCTATGTACTGGAGTAAACATGTAAAAATATATTTACACTAAACCTAAACCCAGTACACATCTATCATGTGCCACACGCTGCAATCGTTTAGTTAAGATGTCAGCGGGCATATCACTTGATTTGGTATATTTTAAGTTTACCGAATTATCACTAATCTTTTCTCTAATAAAGTGATACCTGGTATCTATATGTTTCGTCCTATGGTGATGTACCGGATTTAAGGCCAAACTCTGTGCACTCTGACTATCAGTACAAACGGTAACGGTATTAGGTAATAACGTTTGCCTTACCATAGGATCTGAAATTAATTCAGTGATAAACCTCCTTAAATAAATCGCTTCCTTCGTAGCTTCACTTATTGCCATATATTCGGCTTCAGCTGAGGACAAAGCTACGGTTTGCTGCTTCCGCGAGGCCCATGAAACTGGACCACCTGCTAATTTGAAACAATAGCCAGTATAAGAACGGCGATCTATATTACAGTTTGCCCAATCGGCATCGCAAAATCCTACAAGAGGCATACTTGATTTTTTATAACAAATCGAGTAATCTAAAGTGCCTTTTAGATATTGTAAGACTCTCTTAGCGGCTAACCAGTGAGTCTTGTTGTACCGAGTATTGAACTGACTCAGGTAACTAGTCGCGTATGCGATGTCTGGACGAGTATTAACACTCAGAAACATGAGGCAACCAATTAATTCTTGATATGGATACGCTTCTTCAATGCTGGTACTAACCTCCAGTTTTCCCGACAGTGGAGTTGTACAAGTTTTACAATTCTCCATTCCAAACTTTTGTAAAAGATTATTTATATAATTTTTCTGATGTACTTTTATTTCATCATTATTTCTGGTTATATTCAAACCAAGATAATAGCTTAAATAGCCCAAATCTTTTATTGAAAAATATTTTTGCAAGTCATTTTTGACGATGTCAAACGTCTTGTCATTACTGTAAAAAACAATTATGTCATCGACAAAGACTGCAACGATAACTAACTCTTTTCCAAAAAGTTTGGTATACACACACGGTTCAGATAGAGTTTTCATAAAACCAAAAGATGATAAAGTTTCATCTAACTTTATATTCCAGGCACGTGGAGCTTGTTTAAGTCCATACAAGGATTTTTGTAAGAGACACACTTTGTCCTCCATACCTTTTACTTTAAAACCTTGAGGTTGCTCCATGTAGACCTTCTCTTGCAGATCTCCATTTAAAAACGCTGTGTCCACGTCCAAGTGACGCATTTTTAAATCCAACTCGGCTGCGAGAGCCAGGAGAGTACGCAAGGAGGAGTGCCGCACGACAGGAGAAAATGTCTCAGAATAATCTACACCTGGCGTCTGGGTGAAACCCTTAGCAACTAATCTCGCTTTGTACTTCACAACATTTCCTGCTGGATCTTTCTTTAACTTATAAACCCATTTACATGGTATAATTTTCTTGTTTCCTCTGTCAACCAATTTCCATGTCTTCAGCTTCATCAATGAATTATATTCATTCGTCATTGCCATCTGCCACTTTTCAACATCATCAGCGCATGTAGCCTCATTATAAGTTCTAGGCTCGTCAGACACTTGACTAGAAACTTGGTATGAGAGATAATTAGGAGGTTTCCGGTCTCTAGAAGGATATCTACGTTGTTCATCAGTTTGACCAGTAGAAACTACTGCTTCCTCAATTGCTTCAAAATATTGATCAGTTTCAGCAGTCTGATCTTCAGTGACAACAGTATGGCCTGGAGCTGGTTCAACAGTGACCACTGGAATATGTTCAAAAGACTCTTGAACTGTACTGGTTTCTTCCTGTATAGGCAGACTATTAGATAGTACTAAAGGTTCAGTAGAAGTCTTAATATTGTTGACATTCCTATTATTTAAAGAAGAAAAACAATCTTCAAAAAATGTAACGTCTCTAGACTTTTGTAAGATTCTAGGACAAGATGAATTTCTAAAAAGATAACTATTAGGATCTTCTGTATAGCCTACAAATATAGCTTCATCAGCTTTAAGATCCAATTTCTTACGATGACAAGAAGGTATATGGATAAGAGCTCTGCACCCAAAAACTCTGAGATTACTTAGGTCTGGTTTGCAACCATTCCACAACTCATAGGGAGTTTTATTATTTAAGGCACGGTGTGGGCATCTATTCTTCAGATACACAGCCGTTCGAACAGCATCTTCCCAAAATGCCTTAGAAAGATCGCTTTCAGCCATAAGAGAGCGTGCCTTTTCTACAATTGAGCGATTAGTGCGCTCGGCAACACCATTCTGCTGAGGGCTATATGGTACCGTGGTTTGATGCTGAATACCACAAGATCTAAGATAACTTGAGAATTCACTATTGACGAATTCCTTCCCATTATCAGTCCTTATTGTTTTAATTTGAGCCCCAGTTTGTCTTTCAACCATAGACTGGAAGTGACAAAATCTATCCTTTACCTCTGTCTTAGAAGAAATAAAATATACAAATATAGTTCTCGAAAAATCGTCTATAAAAACTAAAAAATATAAATTTCCCTGAAAAGAGCTAACTGACATTGGTCCACAAAGGTCAGAGTGGATCAGTTCTAATATTGAAGTTGCTCTTTTATAAGTAATCGCCTTAAACGGTTTTCGAGCTTGTTTTGCTTGAACACAAGCAACACATGGATATTTATCCACGTCCTTAAAATCAATAACCTTATGACTATTTTTCAGCAGATTCATACCGACGCGACATAAATGACCTAAACGCTTATGCCATACCTGATACTTAGAGATAGAATCAGAGTGCACATCATAGGCTCTATATTGGGGAATATTCACCGCACAATCAAGTGTGTACAATCCACCACAGGGCGAGCCATGTAGAACCGCATCACCTGTAAAGGAGAAGGTTTTTGAATTAAATAAATTACAACCAGACTTATCAAACATTACAGTAAACCCTTTTTCTACTGCTGTCTTCACAGATAGAAGATTTGTTTGCAAGTTAGGTACAAACATCACATCATTAATTGTATTGACGTTATTTCCGGTATTTATCGATATTTTACCGATGCCTTTAGCGTCAATCTTAGTCCCGTTTGCAACCGTTACCTTATTATCAATAGGGTTTAAGTCTACAAACCAATCTCGTCTTGAAGTCATATGTTTGGTAGCGCCTGAATCAATGTACCATTTGTCCATGTCATAATTATTCGTTGCTCCTAAAGCAGACACAGAGGTCGAGTCCTTATTAGTAGGATTCTTCCTTTTTATGACCTTCTTTTTCTTTAGAGGACAGTTTGGTCTCTTGTGACCAGGTTCTCCACAACCATAACACACAATGTTCTTTGCCTTTGACTCAACAGAAGAAACATCAACCTTTGACTTCATGGCTGTCTCCAGTTTTATCGAGCTTTCCTTGGACATTTCGTTCAGTAATTTGGACTTCACCAGTTCGGAGGTAACATTAACATGACTATTTTCGAGAGCCATAATCAATGGGTCATATCTCGACGTTAGACCACCCAATAGAATAGCAGCAATGGACGCATCATCTATTACTTTGTCTATATCCGCCAAATCTTGAGCAGTGGAAATAACAGCATTGATATACGACTCAATATTATTATCAAAGTCTTCAAGTCTCAATCTGTATAACTTCCGTTCTAAATGTAAACGCCGACCCATACCTTTGTCCTCATAAGCATTTTGTAGAGCTTTCCATGCTTCAGCTGCCGTGGTAGCACTTCGCACATGCGTAATTGCAGATGATTCCAGGGTTAGACAAATTTTTGTTAGTGCCTTCTGATCGCTCCGCGTCTTTGTAACGTTGGAAACGTTCGACCCTGTAGGGTAGCCACTGATCGCTTCCCACAACTCCTCATGCATAAGATAATTACGCATTTTAAATTTCCACGTAGTATACCCTTCTCTATTATGTAGAGAGAATGTTGGAATTGAGGAACTACGCATACCTCGCTCATTTGTGTCTCCATTTGGGTTCGCCATCTCATAAGAGTACACGAAGAACTATTTTATTTCGTACCCAAAAAATCGCACAAATATCACTTCAACAAAATTACTATGAACACACGCATTACTTTCTAAAATTAAACAAATACTTGTTAGAGCTTCGTGCTGATAACGATTTGTTGTAATTTTGTTAAATAGAAAAGAAAAGACGTGTTTCTTCAGTTATGTTATTTTATGAAGTATCAGGTAACCTAGTTACATAGAATAAGAAGAATTTTGAATACAGTTTATGGCCAGTATAAAGCCAGTATTACAACAGGTACTAAAAGTCAATGCCATAGCTAAAAGCATTAAAGCAATTGGCTTCGCCCTACAAAAGTAAAATAAAATTACAGGCTTCATATTAATAATTAATGCTAATAACCCTAATAACAACTCGACCCGATAAAATCAACCCAGAACAATTCAAATTAATACCAAATAACTCGATCAAATATTTATACAAGTAATCGCGTGCTGCCATACAATTTGGAGGTACGAATTTCATAATTATACATTGTTCGAATGTTATAAGGCCATTAAAATAAAACAAAGCACGAATTACGTGCAATAAAGCATGAAACGCCATCATGACTTGTACTGGCACTTTACAGCCGGATAATGCACGGCATTGTTCCTTAAATTTCAACTTTGCTTAAGCTAATTATGCGATTCCATTGAGGCTTAACAATAGAAACTTGCGAGTCCATATTCTGTACGGATATTCGAACGTGAACAATTAAATAGGCTGAACGGTGACGTTTCAGAGCTGTCAGCTTGTGGCGCGGAATTGAGCGTTTGACAGCTGTCATTTTGGTAGCACAATGGCTTCATCCCTGATAATGGTCACACCACCGATGGAGTTTTTAAATTGACGTTTTATTATGCAAATACATAGTAAACAAAGCAAAATCTTTAAAAGCTTTGTATGTGTTTCTAATAAAACTAATAAAAAAAATACGTAGCTACAATAATTGTAAGCGCGAACTCAGGTACCTTTTCATCTCAAACACCTGCAAATAACATCTAGGAAGCAAAGCGACGCACAGTGGGCTGAAACGGGCCGGTAGAGGACTTAGCGTTTAAAAAAAAAAAGTTTATTTTTCTGAAACTTTAAATAGTGCGTTGGATTTATCTATTGATTATAAGTAATTATTTATATGAAGGTCGTTTAGATAACTTGAGTATTTTCGGAGTTATTAATAACCAAAGTAATTTTTGTATGAAGTAAAACAAAAAAAAAT
The DNA here is from genome assembly GCA_916618015.1 of Xestia c-nigrum. Taxonomy (NCBI): domain Eukaryota; kingdom Metazoa; phylum Arthropoda; class Insecta; order Lepidoptera; family Noctuidae; genus Xestia; species Xestia c-nigrum. The sequence goes on along the minus strand of OU745247.1, from coordinate 19,403,493 downwards.
GAAAATCTCGAAATTCTCAAATTTTCTCAAAGAATTGACTTTACGTATGTATATTACGTATTTTTGTCCTATTTTAGCACCTATTCTCGAGTTGCGATTTTCTGCGATTTGGTCGCAATTTCAAATTTTGTTCCCTATTCCACACCACCATAGAGATTAAGAACCAGGCCCGTTTTTTTTTATTTACTGGTCTCCCCGTTAGGCCTAAACCACTAAGGACTAATAAAATAAGTAAAAATCACAATCAGGTACTGGTCACTGCACTTTTTTGATTTAATCACTATCAAGAGTATCCATATTAACGAATGCAAAATTTTCGTATTCGTCATCAAATGTTTCCGTTTGTTCAATTATTAATAAACTTTGTGCTTCTTCTGACAAAGTTTTATGTTTTCTGCGAAGTTTGTGGCGTTTCGCTGAGATGAGTGGATCAGAGCTGGTCAACAAATTATATAAAATGTCTTTATTTGTAGTTTTTCTACTGCATTTCCTGGAATGTTGTTGGCGGTACCTACGAAAGTCTTTATTTCTAGCTTCAGCAGCCAAAACTTTCAATAATACCTGCACCATGCATAAGAACTTTATGAACACTTGAAGGCATATAATACCAGCCATATAATTCCAAATACAGTCGCATGGTCACTTGAGCAAATTCGTGAAATTTGACTGTGTCAATGTGGTAACATGATGAAATTGCCTCTAAAATGGTTGCAAACCGCCTAATTAAGTCTTCACTTACACCAGTTATCTCAGCAGTCACGTTTGGGTAATAACTTTAAGGTCTTTTCATGTTGATCACTTAATTAGACTACAAATTTAGACCTTATCTCACCACACAAACTGTCATTATTTTTAATACTGCCACTGTTTTTAAAAATAATAAAAAGGTCAAGTTTGGTCACCAAATCTTCAAAAATTTTCACAAACACAAAATAACTCACACTCACTTCACTTATTTGTTTATATAATAAATATGTGAGGGTAGTGCGTCTATTATGGTGGGTAATAGAACACTGAAGTACGTTTGAATGCAATAGTACATTTTGTGCCCTATTATCGTTGCACCAATCAGGTAACGACACGTGTCAGAACTTGATGTTGCGGTCGCGCATTCCTATCTCTTGATTCCCGGAAATAAGTGTCAAAACAAATTACGTCATACCTACCTATATTACCTATGGTGGTGGAAAATGTCGAATTTTTTTTTAAATTTATAGTACTAAGTAAGTATTGGAGTACTTCAGGCCGTTTAGTGTACATTATTTTCAATTTCAAAATAATTGGAATAAATTGCTTAGCTAAAATTTCATGACTCTTCATACAAATTTGATATGGCTATATCTCCGAAAGTACGAGTCCAATTAAAAAAAGTAAAAGAGTAAAATCTTTTTAAATTTATGTCTAGATACTAAAAAAATACATTTTAGTTCTTAAGACCCAACTTTGTAATCCCAGCCCACTGTGCGACGGTGCTCTAACTTGAAAATAAACGTAATTCCGGAGCACAAACTTCCCTTTTCTATTCATGAAGCAATTTAAAATATCTCGACCATTACAACTGACTGTTTATGAATATCGCGAAATATTTAAACGACTCACTCACGAATGTACAGAAAAATTCCCGTTTCTGTTGAAATTCCGACAGAAATACTGTTAATGTTGTAACGGGCAATGGTTTTTCAAAAAAAAAGAAGTTGTTTTTCGCGGTTAGGTCACGCAATATAAAATGCGGATTTGGTTTAAATTGGTTTTTTTGCTTCGGAATATGTGTACGGAATTCTTAATTTGAAAAAAATGCGAAACCACAACCTTAACAAGGATGACAGGAAAACTAATTGAGAAACAGCAAAAAAGTATATTATAAAAACACGTATCCGGGTTATCCTTTAGCTGAACAACAACCAAAAAAAGAAGATTTTAATCACAATAAATTATTTACACAAAGCGATAAGTTGTCGTGTGTGGAATTAGGAACTGTCAGAAACACTGTTTCCCACAGCATAGCGCAGATAAGAGAGGGTAGTTTTTACTTTGTGCCAGTGTACAGTATAAAAACGGCTAATTTAGGTACTTTTTGAAAAAAATAAAGAAAATTTTGTACACTTACGTGCAAAAAGATTATCTTATGAAATTCAGCCATTCATTTTATCCTTAAATTAGAATCTATCTTAAATAATATCTTTGTTTTTTTTTGCATGTTTTCATAATTGAGACACCTTTAGGAAATGAACCGAAAGTCTACCGTGAAATGCTTTTGAATTTTGTGAAGTGAGTTTTTTTTTCTCGATTTAATTCAACACATATTTACTTGTAAAGTATGAATGAAGTACCTACTTATTAAAATTAAGTTGAAATTGAATGGTGTTTTCCATATTTTCATAACACAGCATAGACATTTTTGGGAAATGAACTGAAAATCGACGTTAAACCCGCTTGTACTTTTTAGGGTTCCGATGCCAAATGGCAAAAAACGGAACCCTGATAGATTCGTCATGTCTATCTGTCTGTCGGTCTGTCTGTCTGTCCATACATATGTCACAGCCACTTATTTCCGAAACTATAAGAACTATGCTGTTGAAACTTGGTATGTAGATGTATTCGACGACTCGAATGGCGTAGTGGTAGTGTCGCTGCCTTACGCTCATAGGGGCCTGGGTTAGAATCCCGGTAGGAGCAAATGTTTGCGTGATGAGCATGGAGATTTATTTCCGAGTATAATAAGAATGTATTTACAAACAAAAAAGTATATAATGTAGTATATCAACTATCGGGTGTCCACGACACAAGCTTTGCTTAGTGTGGCACTAGGTGGCGCTGTGTGTTAATGTCCAGCGATATTTATTTATTGAGTAAAGAAATAATAAATAAATATCATTAAATAAATATTTTCACACAAAACTAGAAAAAAAAAACAATAAATTATTGGGGTTCTCCATACTTTGAACTGAAACTCTTTTGGATAGGTCTTCAAAAATGTTGAGGTTTCAAATATCATTTTTTTCTAAATATATATGAATAGTTTGCGCGAGAGACACTTCCAAAGTGGTAAAATGCCCCTCCTCCCCCAGTAAATTCTAAAATAAGAGAATATTAAATGCAAAAAAAAAATATGATGTACATTACCAAGTACACTTCCACCGAAAATTGGTTTGAACGAGATCTAATAAGTAGTTATTTTATAATACGTCATAAATCGTAAAATCATAACTTGTATATTATGTTATTTGTTGTTACGGAACCCTTCATGGGCGAGTCCGACTAGTACTTGGCCGTTTTTTTATGTTTTTTTTTTGCACGTGATTGTGTATTCGTGGCGCGAGTTCCATGACTTTTTACCCTCAAAAAGTGTTCAACGCTCCTAAAAAATTTTCACTTCAAAAACACTCATTGCCTAGCATTTTCTATTGAGTTCCTTCTGATTGTTACCATTTATATTACGGTACTTTTCATATCTCCAAAATACAGTCACTTTGAAAATTTCTGAATTTTCCTAACCGTGTACATATTTTTGCACGCAACTGTAACTACGTATATTCCAGGCTTGAAAAAAACTCGTTGTTATTCTCTTTTGTAGCCAGTTTTTGTTTGAGGGGCAGTGTAATTAACTTTAATTTGGGCTATGTACATGCAGTAGTCAGCTTAGAATTACTACGAGCAAAATGTTAGTTTCCATGTTGAACACGGTCGGTCGCAATCTACTTGTGAAGGCTGCATTATATTTTGTTATTTATGAGATCCACAGAGGAAATGGCTGCGTTTAATTAATAGAGTTCGCAAACTGTGTTGCCTTGTTTTGTGTTGTTCTGTTTAAAAAAAGAAACTGTGTTGCCCGTTTGAGGTGGCATGGTAGATGGCAGCAAAAAAAATGGTTTTAGTTGTTTTAGTTTTTTGGCTTTGCAAGTACTGATTTGTTTACAATTAGCTTATTACTACGTTTGTAACACAGGTCTCCTTATGGGGGTCATTATATACAAAGGGGGCAAATTACTCTATAAAGGGTGTAAACAGACTATACAAAGCCGTCGACTAAGTATTTTGAATCTGTAGATCAAATTGAGTAACTCTGCACTGACTTTTTTTTTGGAGTAAAAAATCATGTTTTGTGGTAGAACTCAATGTAACGCACTCAAGCACTCAAAACATTGTGCTGATGGATGGATTGAATAGTACGGGTGCCATGGAGGTGATTAAAGCAACAATAAAATCTTATTTTATAAACTTGTAATAAAACAAAACTTGTCAAAAAGTTGGAACTTTGACCCCCAATGTCTCCGTAACTAGAAGGTTCCCGGGTGTAGAACTAAAGTGGTTGGAGTGACGGTGGAACAAGTGCCTTTCGGTTTCGTTAAGAGGATTTTTACACCCTTATAATATCGTCACATACATAATTAAAAACAGTTTTGTTGTTTTAATAAAGCAGTAGCTGCATAAAATAAAAAAAGAGATACTATAGTGTGCTTATTTTGACAACTGACGTCTGATTACGTCATTCATGCATGCCTGACTACTCCGCCATTATTTGCACCGAGTTTTCTGGTAGGTCTGCTGTCAAATGAAACGAAGTTTTTTTTTTTGTATTCTTGAATGATTACGAATGACAATGGCGGCCATTTTATGCGCCAGCGTTTTGTAGGTAGTCACGCTAATTGTGTAGATATGTCCAGTCCCTTTGGTTTTAATGCACTGAAGATATTGACAGCTCATAAACTCAGTTTAAATGCGTCGGTAGCATTCCGTTTCATAAGTGAAATAATCCTCCTCAATCTTCTGCACGTGGTTCCGTATTTTCGATCTTCAACCTTGTTCTAGGTTTATGTTCGTGACCCAAATTCTACAGGATGCTTCCTTTAGCGCAGTGGTTCCCAACCTTTCTTAGGCCAGGGACCACTTTGGTATGTTCATTGTTAACAGGGACCATATGGTCCTAGATAAACATAGACACCTACAGGATTTTAACTAGGGGAGTAAATCATTCACTCACACTATACAAAAATTGGACAAAAGCGATCGAATCGAGCTCGAAAAATTTAGCAATCATTTAGTAATTTTGCCTCTGATAGGTTCAATTAGGTTGGGTTGACTTGCATCTTCTGTGTTAAAAAGTACGAATAACATTTTAATCTTTCGTGGACCGTAGTCGAGGCTCCTGGGGACCACCAGTGGTCCGCGGACCACAGGTTGGGAAGCAGTGCTTTAGCGGATGGCTACTTCAATTATTCAGCAAGCGGTCTTAAAGTCCACGGTACTGAGACTATTTAACAAGACTGAAGGTCGCAAAGAAACCGACAGAAGCAAAAGATTAAGGTTGTTCGGCAAAGATATCTTTTATTCCAATTGGGTCACTAACCCCTCTGAAATTTTACAAGTGCATCGGTCATAAAAAAAACTGCGTTAATAGGTACTTATTTTCTGGAGCAAAAACCTGTTAATTACTAAGTTTTCCGTTAGTTATAAATCAACAATATGATGCTGCAAAACCAAAAATTAATTCAAATAATGTTGTTATTAAATTTTTGGGAAATCGAGAATTTTAAAAACAGTACCTTCAAAACGCTCTCACATAGAGCTAACTATCTTAAATCGGTTTTAGATTTCTAATTATTATTTTCTCCTGAATAGCCCAAAGTCTGATATCAAAATAAAGGGTGTAAAAAATAATCTTAAAGAAGCCGAAAGGGACTTGTTCTCTCCGTCATTGCGATCATTTGTTTAAGACCATACAACTTCAAACTTATTTACACTTTTTTTTTAACTGTTTTTCTAAGTAAAATTTTTACTTGAAACACGTTCACGGCCCGCATATTATTCAATTCATCCATGATCATCATGTTGATCAATGTTTAAATGCATTACATTCAGTCCTACCGAAAAACGTGACTTTTCACTCTAAAAAAAAGTAATGTCCCAGTAAACATTTTTGGGTGGAGTTCCTTAGTTAGATGTACAGAATGCTTGGTTGACGGCTTTGTGAAGTCAGTTTATACCCTGTATAACTATACCAAACTGTGGATTCTGATTGCGCTAAACATAGGTTTATATCTGCTTAGTACTCCGGGGAAACAAGCTTTATGTTATATGTGTACGAGTAGTTACATAATGGTAGTCACGTTAAACACGTTTAACTACAACCATTAATCAGTCAAAATTGGACAACTTGTTTAATATAAACGATTTATTGCTGCAAATTCCGTAACACATAAAAACATTGCAGATGTTGATGACGATATTATTAACACCCGACGAAAAACGACGGGGTGTTATAAGTTTTACGTGTCTGTATGTGTGTGTGTGTGTGTGTGTGTCTTTGAGTGTCTGTCTGTGGCATCGTAGCTCCCGAGCGGATGAACCGATTCTGGTTTTGTTTTTTTGTTTGAAAGGTGAATTAGTAGGGAGTGTTCTTAACTATGTTTCATAAAAATCAGTTCAAGATGGCCGCCGCCACAAAATGGCGGATTACATATTTATTCAACAACTCCCTCAATATGGGTATCAAATACAAGGTCAAGCCTTTTATTTGATACCCATAGTACAATACTATAACCTATAAAAGTTTCAAATAGGTACAAGATGGCCGCTACCACCAAATGGTGACTTACATTTTTTTTTCAAAACTTTCTCAATATGGGTATCAAATGAAAGGACTTGTGAAATTATGACCCTACTTGTGTCGGGGGTATTTAATTTTTTTAATTGAATGTAACTAGTTTTTATACAATTGTACATAGTAGGTATGGTAAGGCTTCTATTTACCGAGATCCGAGTGAATCATAATTTTGTTTGTTAATTGAAAAAAATCCATCCAAAACCATGTATTGCATCTTGTTATGTCGTATAGGTATGTTTAAAAAAAACCGAATTATCAGAATTCCTTTGTTTTAGATATCGTCTTTGAGTCGTAAAAAGTTACGTTAAGTTAAGTTAGTTAAGTTAGTTTGAAGGAAAACACTCTCATATGGGCGAAACACTTCATTTAAAAAATATCATTTATCCGATCATGAAAATTGCTGCCAATTATTCTGGAGCAAAAACCGAATGTATTGTTATTTGTTAGTCAATATACTTTTGTTAGTACATGTAAATTCGGTAAAATCCCACTATCACTCAACGCTATTATCGTTAATTAAAATTATAATGATGTCGTTACTAAAAATACAACCACAAACAAACACAATTTATGAGTGACAAATTGGCTGCCATAGATACCTATATCTGTGTGTAGAGATTATGAAAATCTGTGTCCAATTATAGATCTGCGTATGTGTCTGTGTGTGTAGTTATTCTAGCACTAGCTGACCCACGCAACTTCGTCTGCGTCACATAAGAGAGAAAAACGAAAGGAAAAAAAAACCCCGTTTTTGCAACATTTGTCATTCCTGCTCCGCTCCTAATGGTCGTAGCGTGATGTTATATAGCCTGTAGCCTTCCTCGATAAACGGACTATCTAACACAAAACGATTTTTTCAATTCGAACCAGAAGATCCTGAGATTACCGCGTTCAAACAAACAAACAAACAAACTCTTCTGCTTTATAATATTAGTATAGATTACGCAAAATTAACATAAAAATATGCGCCGTGTTGAAAAGAACTCCCGGCAACAGTGAAAAGAGTGGAATAAGACAAAGCCCTAATTTTGAAGAGGAAGGTCTCTTTTGGCTCCAACTACGAACTACGATCACGAATATTATAATAATTATAATGAGGAATTCTAATTATTGAAATTCGTGATCTTATTACCCCATAATCATTATGTTTACCTTCGTAAGCCTCACGTCGGAAAACTCCCCGTGTAGATGAATATAATTATAATAATCTGCTAACAACTTAAAATAAATACACAACATGTATTTGTGTGGAATAACACAACTAAATCGTGTACGCTACAGATTTACAGAAAGATTTCTTTTCAGCTGTTGCACCAATGCGGTAAGTAAAACCGCAACAAACAAAGAAGTAGGTAACTTATACCAAGCCAATGCTATAGTAACGATAGTAAAAAAAATGAGATGAGATGAGTGAGGCGTCTATCTTTTTAATTTCATTATAAAACAAGAAGATAGAAATAAGAACCATATAAATAACAACATTTATCATCATGCTGATTGGTGAAGTGAGTGTCGTGACATTACATATATTACTAGTTTTTTAACAACAGAAAATTACAAACTTGAATCATTGGAATATTGAAACTGAAAAGGCAATGGCTGGACATATTGTCCGTAGACCTTACGATACATAATCAGTGACCAGGGGGGTGAAACTTCCATACTTTGGCTTCGAACAAAAAATGTTCATAGATAGTACTGCCATCTGTGTTTTTAAGGACACAAACTTTTAACTGTTTGACAGCTTACAACTGTCATAAAGAGAACAGCTATTTTAGACAACTGGTCAGTGAAGTAAATAACCTTGCGGTGACAGCGGTTGCCTTGTGAATAATTGTTCAGAAGTTCGAATCCTTGGTCAGTCTTGTGTTTATTTGGTTGAACAGAAACTAACAGCGCCATCTAACAGTTGAGGTACACAGTTTTAAAAACGTAAACCAGAGTTGCGCATCTATCTTGTATTATATAGTGTACTAGCTGACCCACGCAACTTCGTCTGCGTCACATAATTATATGAGAGAAAAAGCTCACAAAAGGAATAAATTTTCCCCGTTTTTGCAACATTTTTCATTTATGTTCCGCTCCTATTGGTCATAGCGTGATGATATATAGCCTATAACCTTCCTCGATAAATGGACTATCCAACACAAAAATATTTTTTCAATTCCAACCAGTAGTTCCTGAGATTAGCGCGTTCAAACAAACAAACAAACTCTTCAGCTTTATAATATTAGTATAGATTATCTATGTCAGTGCGGGTGTTCCATGGCGGTTGAGAGTATATTATACTCGCTACAATGTCTCGATAATGGTGATGCATGTTTCGAATCATTACGTTTTCTTTAAAACGAACAATTAAGTCAGCCTTTGGCCACTCACTGCTGCGCATAAGTCCCTTGTTTGGTGTGGAAAAATACTCATGGATTTCCTTACCATTACCGACTAGAACGACGGTGTTTCTACTACTGCCATGAGGAAATGCCTAATGAAATAAAAATGAAGATACAAGTACTCATGGACACTCCAGATTAGTATAAACCGGCTTTGTCTAGCACTCCCATCATAAAACTGTACGGCCTCTCCCACGACCACATGTTCTTGCATAAAGGGTTCAATTGAAACATTATGCTGTATATAGGGTGGTTTCCGGGGTTGCGGGCCTGTTCGAAAGAGATACCGCAGCCCCGTAACATAAAGGGCGAGGAAGGAACATGGATGGGTTTTAATCAGTAAAAGTCTGACACACCCTCCCGCTCCGCCCAGAGTGGGAGAAGTTATTTAATGATTTCCCACCCTAACAAAAAAAAATGGTAACTGGTTGATTGTTATCATGAACACAATCACGTGTTTAAGTATCGTTAACTAATTACCAGTCACCCTATATTTTAGTAATATGAATAATTTATTAAATATGGAGGAGCTCGTGCCAGAATAATAACAGCCGCTCGGGCCGATCTTTAGGTTAAGCCGTGCTTGCCTAGGTTTTTCTGTGGATGTGTGACCAACCCATACATACCGAGTTTCCTCTGTGCCTCGGCAAGCACGTAGTAAGTAGGTCCCAGCTGTCATTTGTCGATCTATTGCAGTCGTTACAGGTAGTCAGTGGCCCAAAAAGTTGACAACCAGTCTTACCAAGTGGTATCGTATTACCCAATATTAACTGGGTTGTGCAGGTCAGATAGGCAGTCGCTCCATGTAAAGTATTGGTATGCAGCTGCATCCGGTTAGACTGGAAGTCGACCCCAACATCTACTTAAAAAATTGACGTATAAAAGTGTTTGTGAAACCTACTTACAAAGTAAACATCATATGTCATATTACATTATCATAGTTGGGAAAAGGCTAGGCAGATTATGATGATTAACAATTTATCAAATCAAACCAAAATAATGATGTGTCAAAATAATTTGAAATTTCTATTGAATTCACGGTTTAGCAGTGCTTTGTGGTAACGTCACATACGTGAAATTGTTATTTTCAACCGACTTCCAAAAAGAGGAGGTTATCAATTCGTCTGTATGTTTTTTTTTTTTTTTTTTTTTTTGTGTTTGTTACCTCAGAACTTTCGACTGGGTGAACCGATTTGGATGATTCTTTTTTTGTTTGAAAGCTGGTGCTTCCCGTGTGGTCCCATTTTAATTTTCTGAAGATCTGATGCTGATCTTTGGAGATACACAATGGAACTCTTCAAAAATGTACGGCAAATCTGCAGTGATTGCTGTTATCGCTTGTAGGTTCATTGTTTATACTATATCACGACGTAACATCACGCCTGTATGCTCTGAGGGGGTACGCAGATGTGTAAAATACACCCAGATTTCGAAAGTGTTTGTTACCTCAGAACTTTCAACTGGGTGAACCGATTATGATGGTTCTTTTTTATTTGAAAGCTGGTGCTTCTCGTGTGGTCTCATAATCATCAAATCAGAATCTGATGATGGGATTCTGGACAAATAGAGAGAACTCTTCACATTTTATAGGAACACAAGAAGTGATTTGGGTAGTTTTAGGAAGTGTACTTTCTCGAAGTGATCCCATTTTAATTTGATGAAGATCTGATGAAGAACTTCGGAGATATGCATCGGAACTCCTCAATAAATGATAGCAAATGTACTGGGATTGCTGAAATCTCATATCTGTCTATTGCTTATACCAGTTCATAACATAAAATCACGCCGGTACGCTGTGAAGGGATAAGCACATGTGAACTACTAAAAAGTGAAAAATAAAAACTTTTTTACAAAAAACAAAACCGACTTCAGAGAAAACAAAAACGTGAAAAATAACTTCAGGAAAAACGCTTCAGAAGTCGGTGACAAAAAAACTAAATCAATCAAACAAAGGTCAACGACATCTGAAGCGTTTTTCCTGAAGTTATTTTTCACGTTTTTGTTTTCTCTGAAGTCGGTTTTGTTTTTTGTAAAAAAGTTTTTATAGTTCCTAACAACAACAGTGGGGAGTAGCCATCACCAATACTTAGCATAAATATAAAACTAGACAAGAATTTAACAAAAGTGCTTATTGGTCTGCATTTCAAACGAAACACTTCGTCATCTGTTGCTGAATTCAGGTTTTTCTTTTAAAGGGAAATTCCATTATACGACAAGTGTATATTTCCAACAATACATAAAGAAAAAACATAAACATGGGTTTTTTATTAAATAAACACGAAGTAAAGAAGTGGTAGCTATTTCACGAAATCACATTTCATTTTGTTGATCTAGAAAGTAGCTGCTACCGATTTTCTGAAACCAAAAAAAATACAATAAATTACCTTGATCAAAAATGATCGATTATTACTTACATGATTAAAAATTCTGTTGAATTCTAATTAAAGAATACATGACACTGATAATGGGACAATACGTTTAACCTTACGTTCAAACGTTTACGTTTAATTATGTTGTAGTTTAAATTAACATAGAAAAATATCATTGTATCTAATGATCCAATGATATTTTTCTATGTTAATTTCAGTGTCATGTAAGTGGTAAAGTTGCAATGGATGTTTTGGATCATCACGAAATCTCGATCGAACGCTATATTCTAAATTAACTACAGCTTAGCAGAAATAATGATCTTGGTGAAAATAAAATCGAGCCTGGACCAAGCCTTCTACTAAAAGCTAAACTACAAAACTGATTACAGGACAAAAATCATTCCAAGTGGGAACTTACAGCACTTATCCTCTGGTACACATTTGCCGTCAGAATTTCTGAGGTAACCATAATTACAAAGACAGGCTGGATCGTAGCAACTAGGATCAATTGAAGGACAGGGCGGTGAATTCTTCAAATCATTGCAGGTCTTAAAGCACATCTCTATCTGACATTTGTAGTATATCTCATCTGCAGGGCAATCTAAAATAAAAATAAAAGAATACATTAGAACAATAAATAGAAATTCTAAAATTAAAGTCGAAAACAAGAAATTACGGTGACTGTTTAGCTATTTATTATTTTAAAATTAATGATTAAGTCACCGATTTCCTCCATGCCTCGGAAAATACGTTTAAGCTGTTGGTCCGGCTGTGATTAGTCCATCTTTGACGTTTAATGGTATAGGTAGTCAGTGGCCCAAACAGTCTGACAACCAGTCTTACCACGTGATATCGTAATACCCAGTATTAACTGGGTTGTGGAGGTCAGTTAGACAGTTGGTCCATATAAAATACTGGTATTCAGCTGCATCTGGTTAGACTGGAAGCCGACCCCAACATAGTTGGGAATGGGCTAGGCAGATGATGATGATAAGTCACCGATTTTTATGTTCGAATCATGGGTAGATTTACATCACAAACTGAAAATAGGCAATAGACTTCATTATTTGTAAACCAGATACTTGCTTAGACAAAATGATCAGCGACAAATTATACTATGACAGATGAAAAGCTAAATATTTATGGAGCTGACATTACCTACAGAAATGCTTGTGTCAGTTCCGTTGACAGTCGTAGAAAAACGGAACGTTCAAAATTTGTATATGCCTTCAGTAGGTAGGTAGACACGACTACTTCATACTTTTAACTAAAGTAGGGCCAATTTAATAGATCAGTTTACACATCTGCAAGTTCAAAGCAAAGGTTTCCTTTTTTGCCATTATTACAATGAATATGTAATTGTAATTGAAAAAAGTTAAGCAATAGGCTAGTTTCCACCATCAATAAATTGCAAATCTATTTAGTCCGTCAGTTAGAGTATTGGAAAATAATGGACACGTATTTTTTGTTTTTGTAAATCAATGAATACTGACGAAGTTAGAACGCATCAAAACTCGAGAGTGGGAGCTCGTGACGTCACAACGTACTAAAAATTATAGCACGGCGTGACGTATTGAGAATTTTAAAAGCGTCGTATCTTCGTCAATTTTGGTTTATGTGACAAAAGAAAAAATACGGGTCAAATATTTTTTGATAATCTAAGTGACGGACTAATTAGAATTTTTCAGTAAACAAGCCTATTGTGCAGTTATAACTTCAAAAAAATAAGTAATCCTTATTGCCAGCCGTTACAAGGTTTCGTTGTTGTATTTTGATGAAGTGTCAAATTGTGATCTATTTAATTGGCCCTACTTTGGCCCTAAGTTGCTGTTTTGTTTAGATGCAAAAACTACCTGTAAAAGCTATTTTTTACCTCAGAAAAGCAAAAAAAAACAATTAAAACAAACTTACTCCATGAATTCTCATCAGCTGGTGCTGCCAAAACAATACTTAAAACCGCAATAAACAAACAAATAGGTAACACGTAAGAAGCCATAGTAACAACGTTAGTCAAAGGTGATGCCGACACAAGTAATGAACTAGTAAGGCATCCGTCTTGATATTTATATCATCATTATGTTTGGCAAAGTATGAGGATAGAAACAATTAATTAAAAATACAAAATTACACACATTATGAGCCGACGGAATGAGGATGCTGGTAAGACAATATAACATATTAACCGCAGAAATGATTAGCGTCGGTGTTATTGTTTCTACGGCTAATACGTACCGCAAAATACGGGCATGAAGACGCGGAAACCAGCCCGACGATGCCTTTGGAGTAGACGTGTTCTTGAATAGAAACCACAAATTGACAGGCGTAAAGTTGGAAGCTGAAGAGACAATGAGTGGGACATAATATTAGACCTAAAAACGATGCCTCTTGGGGTAGCCGTGAAGGAGTGTTTACGTGAAGGACGATCACGATAAAATGTTGGGTGCAAATCGGATTTTCTGAATATTATTTGGCTGGCTGATCTTTGCGTTGTGCTCGGGAACCCTCTACTTGTGGTTTTAGCGGGCTCTGTAATGGTTATCAATTTAACTTTGTCTTGGTTAACTATATTGACGTCGTCTTTTTCTTGGTCTTTCACTCTTGAAAGAGTGGTAGTAGTCATGGGAGGGTGTGGCCCGAAGATGCGGTCGCTTCCTCCGCGATTCTTTGCCACTAGTTTCAGACTGCATGGTGAGCACATTCTGCCAAAGACGTCTTGGTGACAGAAATTTTCTTCTATAGTTACAGAATGTACTTGCAATGCTGATTCTTTTGATTTGATATAACTATTTTAGTGTTATTACTTTGGATATCATTGCATAAACTGTGGTGTTCTAACCTGTCATACAGAGCATGTTTCACTAGGGATTTTTTTCCGCCATTTCTTCTTCCCAGCTTAATACTAAGAAATGGCAAAAGGCGTGTGTTTTGGGGGAATGTGTTCTGTAATTGAAGTTTAAAAAGTGATGATTTTCAGCCTAATTTGAATATATGACTTTTGAAAATGATTCATGCGTCTTAATGACTTATTTTTCATTTCGTATAGGTTGGTGTAGGAAAATAAAACAATATTCTATTAAAAAGGTTTCTATTTTAAAAAGCTTTGATAATAAAACACTTTCGTTTAATATGGGACGACCGCTGACTCAACTCCTGAAACAAATGAAAAGACACGGTTAATTATTTCATTAATTTAAATAATTAGCCCTTACAGCAGGTACCTAGATTAAAAGTGAGTTTAAGTAGTGCATATAAAAAGAAGGAGCTCGTGCCTAAATAATACAAGAAGCAAGGTTCGATCTTTTATGTTAAAGCAAAATTTGCCAATGTCGGTCAATGTTGTTGTTGTTGTTGTTGTTTGTGTGATGAGCATGGACATTTGTTTCCGAGTCATGGATGTTTATATGTATAATAAGTATGTATTTACAAACAAAAAGTATATGTCTAGTATATGAACTATCTGGTGTCCACGACACAAGCCTTGCTTAGTGTGGCACTAGATGGCGCTGTGTGTTAATGTCCAGCGATTTTTATTTTTTATTTTAATGGATGGGTTATCTTCAAATACAAAATCGAATTTCTTCCGTGCTTCGGAAAGCAGGTAAAATAGTAGGTCCTGGCTGTCATTTGTAGATCTTTAACAGCCGTTACAAGTAATCAGTGACTTGTTAAAGGCTTTAAGGCGTTGCCAATCTTAAAGATAGAGTTGCATTACCTTTTTTGAAAGGACTTTATGACAAGACTTAGTAACTAGTCTCTGGTACGGCTAAAGTCTGTTCAAATTCATGATTTCCATAAATTTTATTTTGACAGAAAAATAAATCTTATGCTAATGTAATTTTTAAACTCAGAATGATTACTTCTACGGAAATTATTTAAATCGAACTGAATTTTAAGTGTTTCGAGTTGTTTATGTAAAAACACCTACCTATGTTTGTTAATTAAGGGTGTAAACAACCTCACAACGAAGCCGTCAACCAATCATTCTGTACATCATACTAGATAAGTAACTTCCCATCCACAGACCAACCTAGGCAAGCATGGCTCAACCTAAAGATTGACCCGAGCGGCTGATATTATTTAGCCACGAGCTCCTCCTACTGTTACAGAGATTTGCGGATCAAAAGAAACTTTATCTCCGAAACTAGGAGGTTCCCAGTTATGGTGTGACCAAAAAAATTATCGCAATGACGGAAAGAACAAGTGCCTTTTGGCATCGTAAAGAGATTTTTTACACACTTTTGTATGAAACCTTAAGGGGCCGGCGGAGCATGCGTTTTTCATACAAACGTAATACCATTATAACATGAAAATCAAACATATTCATAAGGTTGTGTGTATAAATGTCGATTGGATTACAGAATATCTAAGTTCCTAAATAAATGTTTTGAAAGGACAATGATATAAAGACAAGAATAAGGAATTTTAAATTTATACAGAAAAAACATTTTACTCATAACCTTTGTTTAAATAATTATCCATTCAAAATATGTGTTTTGGGAACCTAAATTTTCTGTAATCCAATCGAAACAAATACACACTACCTTAAGAATATGTTTGATTTACAAAATTATTTTGGTACTACGTTTGTATGAACTTCGCATGCTCCGCAGGCCTCTTAATAGCGAATTTAGTATATTGACAAGTAAATAATACAATAGGCTCGATTTCTGTAATAGAAAGCGAGCATGGGACTTACAAAATAACTGGTAAAATGTGGGTTGTGGGTGTACTAATAGACAGGTAGTGTCTCCGGCTAACTCTTCTAATCCTACAGGTTATGAAAATAACTTACCGCAGTCTTTATAAGGCACACATTTGCCCTCGGAATTCCTCAGGTGATCATCTTCGCATTGACAGGAAGGCTTAAAGCAGTTAGCAGCGATGGAGGGACAGGGTGGTGGATGTTCCAAATGCTCACAGGTCTTATAACACACCTCCAAGTCACACTTGTAATACTTTTCACCGGGGGGGCAAGCTGAAATATATTAAACGGAAATAGAGATGATTCCTGACTAAATAAATATGATTCCGTTTAGTAAGATTCATGTTATATGTTATGTTATTGCTGTTTGTTGGCGTTATAGCTGTTAAGGTGTTATTTACATAATTTTAAATAAATAAATAAATGTTCACCAAAAGAATGACGGTCTTTTTATATAAAAAACAGCTGTTTAAGACACATTTTTGTATTGGAAAATATAACAGTGACAGCTGTTTTTAGATAAACGGACCGTTATCTTACTGTTATCACCGAAAAGATAACAGCCTGATTAGCTGAAAACATCTACACTAGTTTTCAACGCACTGTCTCGTTTTTGTTTTTTTTTTACTTGAAAAAAGAAAGACATATGTGGCCAATATTGTTTGGAAATCTATCTGATAGACTAATCAGACTTTTTCCGTCATTTACCTTATTATGACTCACATTGTTACCGTGTATTGAATTACAAACATAAGTTTCCTCATTGAAAATATTCTAAAATCATACAATCATTTTGATGTTACTATAATGACATCTTAATCAAGTACTTTATTATTTCGAACATAATAATATGAAGACATAATATACAACATAAAAAGAACACTCATAACTTTCAAGACAAAATTTTGTAACCTCGACAGGAACCTTAACGATATGAAGTCGGTATGCTAACAAATAAAACTATGCAAATAAAAGACACTTAATGATTCCAGTGGAGCCAGAATCATTGTAAAACAAATAAAAAATTTAAACTCAACAAAGGTTAAAATACCAAGCAACAGATAAAAGAAAAAAAATAACAAGGAATGCCATTATTATCAAACTACTGGTGCTAACTACCGCTAAAGAATGACATCAAAATTCTTTAAACGGAAGATAGCAATCAATGAGTGGAGTCGGGGCTAAACACAGCTGATGCATTGCCAGATGATAACAACTCTGAAGGCCAACATTTTGTTTATTGAAATTCGGATTTCTGAACCAAAATCAAAACTATTGAACCATAGTAAAGTAAAAAGGTACTTACCAAATGGTTTCTCATCAGCTGGTGCAGCAGAAAGTATAGCTAGAAATGCAACAAACAAAAAAACAGGTAACATATAGGAAGCCATTGTTAGAATAACGTTATTCAATGATGATGCCGGCAAATGTAATGACCTAGTGAGGCGTCTGTCTTTTATTTATAAATCTTGTTGTTTGGCCTGCCATTACGTTGTCAAGTAAAGTGGAGTCGTGTCAATATAACCAGTTTATCCTTAACAACGGATATTTTTAGCCATCATATGACATCACGGTTGTAATCCATAAAGGTTTCTGCTACGGTGTAATTACTATAAGTATTCACATTTCCAAAATTCCATCTAATAGGGGCGCTCTTTAGATGGTCTTTAGGCTGCTACTAAGCTATTTCTAACAGAGAAATCCAGTTATACTTCGCCAGAACGGAGAATGGAATACAAGACCTCATACTCTGCAGCTCGCAGCAACGCTTACCACGACTACAACGAACAACCTACAGTATTCAGCCGCATCTGGTTAGACAAGAAGTCATAGTTGGAAAAAGGCTAGTACCATCTAGACAAGTATTATCAACATCATTTTAGCTCGGAATCACCCTCTGCTGGATACAAGCCTCCAATTTCTTCTACCACACTTTCCGGATCTGTGGCGCGTTCCTCATTCAGATGTTTCCCACGATTTTTATTATATCGTCAACCCAAGGAGTGACGTAGTTTATACCTACAACACACATGGCATTCCTGTGGCATAATTCCCGAACATAATGCGAGCGAAGCCGCATGCAAGAGCTGGTATAAATTAAAATACAATCAACAAATATATATTTACATTTATCCATTGCCATTGACCCGTTGTGACACTAAACGACTTAATTATGACAAAATCTATTCGAGGGCCTATTTTAGTTGTTTGCAGAGTACCTATGTGAGTAGTCATTTGGAAAAGTTTTTTGTTTAATGGAAAACTTTGGAAAAAAAGAAACGCAACGCCATTACATACGACTGTTGTTTTATTATATCAGATGTAGATTTGATTGGTTCCAAGTAAGCAGCTACTCAAGTGTAAGTTCTCCTGGTGCTGGTTGGTCATCTACTGATTGATCTCATGCTAAAACAATATAAAGGCAATGAGATAGGATAAAGTATTTTGGAGTCTAGCGCTGAAAGTAGATTAGGTTAGGTAGGAGTAGGTTTCAATAAAGGGATAGTAGGGCAATAAAAAAATCGACAAATCAATCCACAGTCCTGCTAGCAGCGGTAAAATTGTTCAAGAGTCATTTAAGACAGTTATCACCACAATTTTCTGTAAAATGACATTCAACTGCAGAATCTTTTTAGTTTAATCATTAGACTAGGTTTTTCCCGCCGCTGTTTCGCCATTTAGTCGGCAATTACCCTACGGAAACGTCTAACAGTTTTGTTGTATGATCATATGACTCTCGGGGACAATAAAGCTTCCAATTAATCATGTTCATCTTCCTGTCCCATTCTATTTGGGGTCTGCGCAACACGTTTTCCTCTTTTTATTCTCCCCTGTCAGACGTCACGGCATCATTTACTCCTTTCTCTTTCATATTATTATTCATACCATCCATCCATCTTTTCTTTGGCCTTTCTCTTCCTCTGCATCCATCAACATCACTTTTTTAGTCACATGCGTTTCATCTCTCCTCATAACATGTCTATACCAAGACAAACAACTTCCTTTCAATTTTTCGATAACCGGTGCCACTTTCAAACTTTCCCTAATATATTAATTCCTTTCTTTATACATTCTTGCCACTCCACACATCCATCTCAACATTCTACATGCAATCGTTTTTCATCCATCTTTTTCACAGCCCAGCATTCTGATACATACAATATGACCAGGTCTAATCACGGACTTGTATATTTCCCTCTTTAACTTGGGGGGAATTTTAGGTATAGTGTCAGTAGTTCCGAATACTACATCCTACATGTAGACTCAAGAACTATACGTATTTATAAACTTCGTGAAGATATACAACAGCAGAAAAACCACTTACGACATTGCTCGAAAGGCACACAAAGGCCTTCAGCATTCCTCACAGTATCTTTCATACAAAGACAGGTCGGTTTAAAGCATTCGGGATCTAGCGAGGTGCAAGCTGGATGTCTTTTTAGATGTTCACAAGTTTTGTAACACACCTCATCTTTGCATTTGTGATATTCTTCGTTATGAGGACAATCTGAAAGCATAAAGAAAAAATAATAACTTTGAATGAGGAAGCAATCGTAAAAAAACGACGCTAGAGTTTATTTTGGTGAAAGCAATGTAAACTTGAATTAATAACTGATAACCTGATCATAGAAACATTGAAAAACAACAAGTGAGTCATAATTTAAGTCGCTGATGATCTTAGACCAAGTTCAAGTAATTACAAAACAAAAGAATCACACAATGTATAACTCACAAACGTAGTAACATAGACAAGGATAGGCCTTTCTTTCTTATGCCATGTGCTACGACATCGATCCTGTACTTTCCTCATCGAGCATATCCAGATGGCCTAACAAGGTCATTGGTCTACCTAGCAGAAGACCTTCTAATGCTGCGCCTTCCGATAGACACGCGAGCGGTCACCATTCTAGAAGTTTGTAACCTCATAGAAGAAGAAGCGGAAGAATTGGAAAACTTAAGGCCAGTTTACCAATTCTTCCGTTGTTTCTTCTTTCGAATCAATTGTATGACTTATCAAATACCTTGGGCTCTGTAGGTGACCACGTTAATCGTGGCATCTGTAGCAAAGTCTTTCTATATGCAAGTAACATTGGGAATTCAATTGTTCGGCTTAAAAGGATATAAATAATAAAAACTTACCAAAAGCAGGCTTTTCACTAGAAGCAACAGTTAACATTGCAACGAACATGCAAATAGGTATGATACACTTCACACAGGATGCCATTGATATAGTAATGATAGATGAAGCTGATCCCGAGAAAGAAACTAATCTAGTGATATCCAGTGAGACATGATCACCGTCTTTTATTCTAATTCATGAGTGGTGTTTGAATAAGTATTGCATTGTCTAGCTAACAGTGTGTTTTCTATAACAAGGTAAAAGAGACTATAGACTAAGTTTTCATAATAATGTAATTTATCAATGGTAAGAAATTGTAATACAATGTTGTTTTGTGTCTTTGTATGTCTGTGTATGCACTTACTTTTGAACTACACAATGTTTTTGAGAATTTATTCCGGAAGGTTTGTTTACGTTTTGACGTCACCAAGTCAGTTAGGTAGCAACCGTAGGACACAAGGGTAGGTCGTCATTTGGATCAGATCATCATTATTTCAGCTGAAAGTCGTCCACTGCTGAACATAGGCCTCCCCCAAGTGGCGCCACATTAACCAGTCCCGTGCGACTTGCATCCAACGGATTCCCGCAACCTTGACCAGGTCATCGGTCCACCTAGTAGGAGGTTTTCCAACGCATTGTCTTACGGGGTCGCTACTCCAGAACTTTTCGGCCCCATCGGCCATTAGTATTGCGAGCAATGTGCCCTGCCCATTGCTACTTAAGTTTGGCAATTCTTCGGGCTATGTCGTTGACCTTGGTTCTCTTGCGGAAGTCTTCATAGCTCAAATGGCGTTTTGAAAAATAACAACAAACCGTTAAAACAAATTACGCAATACTATGAGGAAAGAAGTTTAATTAAGAAATCATCAAATTATGAAATTAAAGTTCTTATTCCACTAATCATGATGATTAAATTTTTCAAGATCGATTTGGTAGAAGCAGCTGCAATCTTTGTTCCTGAAAAAGAACATAAAACAATGTATTATGCAAATATTTAACAAAAAATAATAAATGTTGTGAAAAGAAAAGTAAAACTCACATGAACCTACTTTTTTACAGCACTACAAAAATTTAACGCAGATTTTACACAATAATCATCGGTTGACTATAAATACTTACAACATTCACTTTCAGGAACACAAACGCCTTCCGAATTCCTATAGTATCTTCCAATACAATTACAGCCAGGCTTATAGCAGTTAGGATCGTAAGGAATGCATGGCGTCTGTTCTTTAAACTGGGCACAGGTCCTTTGACAACGATACTCGTAGCAGAAATAATACTCTTCATTTTTCGGACAATCTGGAAAGTTTTAGAGGAAAATATTGAACTAACCGACGCTCGCTGAAACTAGGCATACGCATTTAAAGAAAGTTACGATACTAGAAAAAACTAGAGGACAACAAATTTGCATAGAAATAATACGACACGAACAATAAATAAAAACAAATATCCTGATAATCACTGTTTTAGGCTTTCACGGTTTAAAACTAAACTTATATTGTCACTTACGGGATATCTTCCGTGATTATTGTTTTAAGCTCCCGATATTGCGACGCTGTTGCAAACGCCATGATCGCGGGCCTCGCGGGGTGACAGTCAACCCGCGATCATGGCGCTAATAAATAATCACAGAAGAAATCCCGTAAGTGACAATATAAGTTTGTCCTGATTATGTAAACAACCTCTTCCATAAATTAATTAAAAATATGGTTTGAATGTGTAATAGACAAATTATATGAAAATGACAGGATCTTACCCAGTGGCTTATCATCGGGTGGACCTCCACGAGCTGCCGATGTAATGGCAAAAACTGCCACAAATAAACACAATGCAGATAGTATGTAAGAAGCCATTGCTGTGGTGTTACGCAGAGACGAAATTAATAAGGATAAAAATCTAGCCGTGCGTCCATCTTTTATACGATACAGGTTTTTGCAGAGTAAAGTAGTGTGTGTGATAAACGCGCAAAT
The DNA here is from genome assembly GCA_916618015.1 of Xestia c-nigrum. Classification (NCBI taxonomy): domain Eukaryota; kingdom Metazoa; phylum Arthropoda; class Insecta; order Lepidoptera; family Noctuidae; genus Xestia; species Xestia c-nigrum. The sequence continues at coordinate 19,381,335 of OU745247.1, read as the reverse complement.
GTTGGCACTTCTTAAATAGTTTAACGAATTCATAAGTACAGTTGACTAATACGTGTGTACTGGGAGTCAACAGTAAGCTATGAAAAGAATATTCAGAAAGGTTTGTTGACTGACTGAAAATTTGTTTGGGTTCTGACTTTCACACTATTGCATCTATCTTAAGAAACAGAGGTGGGTTGCCATGTGGCTCGTTTTTCTGTACAAACGTTCTTTAAAAAAAAGATATATAAATAGAATTTCGGCAGATAATGAGAAGATAAATTAAATTAAGAAAATGGTTTTATTATAATTGTCAAAAAAAACATTTTCTAATTAAAACAGGTGTCGAAGAGTCCGTAGTGTGTAGTGGCTGCCAATGTTTCTGAAAAAAAAAGAAACATCGCCAATTGTGTATTAAACAGAAGGTGAATTCTTAAAACAATTCAATTCTCAAAAATCTAAATTTAACTGCTTATTCAGGTGGCAGATAATTCCTACCCAATGACTTATCATCAGGTGGAGGATCAGTCTAACAAATAGATAATATTGCCACAACCAAACATAAAACAGGTAGTATGTATAAGAAGTAATTACCTACCTGTAAGCCACTCAAATACAAGATCAAGAAGGTTGATAAAAATCTAGACAAGCATCTAACTTTTATAATATCAATTATCTTATGAACTCCGATACTTTATTCATTATATACAATACTAGCTTCTGCCAGCGGCTTCGCCCGCGTGAAGTTTCAAAATTGGGGTTGAGTGAGAATATTATAAACGTAAGAGTAAACAAATATAATAATAACAAATCTCCGAACTGCTAAGCTATCGGGAGTTACACGTGTTATTGTGAGTCAACTATAAAAGACAGACATATGCTGTCTTGGGATATTTTTTATATAATTTTATGTGGAATATTTCCGTTATACATGATTTCTATGTAGCTTTAACCATTAAGGCTGCACACGCGACGGAAGCTAAAAAAACCAAGTAAATTCTCCCGTTTTCCCAACATTTCCTTTCACTGCTCTGCTCCTATTAATGGTAGCGTGATGAAAAGTATACTATTACCTGCTCAGGAGTATGTAGAATAATTGTACCAAGTTTCGTTAAAATCCGTCGAGTAGTTTTTTTTTCTATAAATAACATATAGACAGACAGACAGACAGACAGAAAGACAGACAGACAGACAAAAATTTTACTGATTGCATTTTTGGCATCAGTATCGATCACTAATCACCCCCCGATAGTTATTTTGTAAATATATTTCATGTACAGAATTGACCTCTCTACAGATTTATTATAAGTATAGATAGATTTACACACTACATCTAAAACTATGTATGTATAATTACAAAAATAAAAATAAACGTAAAACTAGTACCAATATAATTTAAACAACAATGTCAATACGACACTTCGGCGTCAAAGTACTCCTCCGCATTGGGAAACGTGCCCAGAAGACTGGCAGCATTGCCCCGTTGAATGGCAATGCTAATTCTTTCTATATCAATTTTTTTGCAGAGCATTCAGAAACCAGAGTAACCAGATAACTGTGTTTACTGGTAAAAATGTTGCAATTTCCAAAGACTTGCGGAATCCAAATATTTTAACTGCATGCACATACATAATTTTCCAAAACCACAACAATTGACTAAAGCATTACCGGGTCTAGTGCGTTACTTCTGGTTAGAATTTTTATCGTTGAACATATGGTACTCATACGTCCTAGACGAAATTTTAAAGTCTACAAAAACAAATATTTCTTCCGCTGTTCCGTCTACCCACACTGTTCGACATGACTCTTCATAGACCCCAGCAGTTTAAGGCATGGAGCAATTAAGTGGAACGTCTTTGGAAATACAGAATAAGTGATTTAGATATTGACGATAGCCTGATAGAGGCACCATACACATAAACAATGCTAATAATATACGTCTATGTAGGGTGTAAACAGACTCCAACCAACCAAGCATTCTGTACATCAAAAAAAATTGCTGGGAAACGTTTTCATTTTTCACAAACATGTTTTGTGGTAGAACTCAATGTAACGAACTTAAAATATTGTGCTGGTGGGTGGATTGAATAATACAGGAGTAAAAATCTTACATTAAAAACTTGTATTAACTAAAACTTGTCAAAAAGTTAGCACTATTTGATCCCTAATATCTCCGGCCTAAGGTTCCCAAGTATGGAGTAGAATCAACAAATGATCGCAATGACGGAGAGAGCTAGTGCCTTGTGGCTTCGATACGAGTGTTTTTACACCCTTCATAATTCAAATTGTTTGCTTTTGAGTTCTAGATTTACTTCGGTCTCCTGGACACACTTTAAGTTTTTCTTCTTGTTTCACGCATACCTGTTATTTGAATCGTTACTGAAATGCCAATTAATAATAGATGTATAACACGACGCTTACGCCATCTACCGGATAATGTGCACAACTCTTCGCCACCCGAGTAAATCACAACTTACACAAGATCAATGAACGATAAGAAGATAACATAAACAGTACCTGCAGACTACTAGCGACATTTAACATTCGACGTGAGAATGTGTAAACGAAGGTTCCAACCACATACAAGCATGAGATGGTGAAGACACACTGTCATCTGTCAACCCGTTATATAAACTTGCACCACAGGACTTGCCCGGTTAAGCAGAAGCCAGTCTTCTCAGACTGAACTGCGAGATGCCCTATCCAAAAAAAAAAAAAAAACGAACTCGTCACTACCCTCCCCATAATGACGCACTAAGTCGAGGCCCGAACCCCACAGGGAGTGCCCTTAGTGATCGTCATTTAAATGTAAATATTTTTAGTTTGTAAGCCCTGGCTGGGGGCCTTAAAGTATTTTTTGGCCACCCATAGGATAGTCCGGTTAAGTAGTTAAGCTCCGCAGTCACCACTGTTGTCATAAGCTTGACCTGAGCGGAGGCCCCGGCCCCGTCGCCCTCAGGAATAGCTAGGTGGGAGGTGAAGGGATAGGATAGCCCCGCAGTCCATGCCTAGGTCCACTAATAGGTCTAACCTTCGTGTAACTTTGTTTGCTAATGTCTGTAAAATGTTGAAGTAAAGAGGCCCCGTCGCTCAGGAATAGCTAGCTAGGAGGTGAAGGGATAGGATAGCCCCGCAGTCCATCCCAAGGTCCGCTAATAGGTCTAACCTTAGTGTAACTTTGTTTGCTAATGTCTGTAAAGTGTTGAAGTAAAGAGAATAAACTCCTATTGTCGTCAATCGTTGGTTTTATTCCACCGCCACCATTATAGATGTTATTTGAACAGTGCTTATTGTAGATAAATATCTTTAACCGTATCTTTCGTCTGTTCACCTCATGAACTCGGCTTACGAAATTCGGTAAGCCAAGATCTTGTCGCAAATCAAACTCACAGATGTCATTCAAGTCATAAACACACAGGATTATGATATTTTGGGGGGAGTTTTATGATCCGTCTTTATGGACTTGTAATAAAATGACAACTATGTCTTTGAGAAAAAGTTGCAACCTCGTCGAGATTTGACCCAGTAATGTCGAAGTTCTTAGGTATCACTTTGCAATTTCTTCGAATCCATTAGTGTTATGATGTAGTGTTACAAAGAAGTTTTACTGGAAGAGACTTCGGGTGACGAGACATTTTTTTTTTCTTTTGAACGCCTCATGCAATTAATATTAACTTTTACACTAAATACTAGATTCAGGACAATACTAGATCATCATAATCATCATCTCACCCGAAAGACTTCCACTGCTGGACACAGGCCTCCCCAAGGGGCGTCACATTGACCGGTCCTGTGCGACTCGCATCCAGCGGATTCCCGCAACCTTCACCAGATTATCGGTTCACTTATACAGGGTGTAAACCACCTCATCACAAAGCTGTTAACCAAGCATTCTATACATCAAACTAAGTAACTTTACGCAAAAAATATTGCTGGGAAAAAACTTTTTTTTTAAGGTTATAAATCATGTTTTGTGGTAGAACTCAATGTAACGTACTTAAAACATTGTGCTGATGGATGGATTGAATAATCCGGAGGTCGTAAAGGTGTTAAAAGTTAAAATATTACAAAAAAAAACTTGTATAAAGGTTGTAACTTTGACCCTCAATATCTCCGTAACTAGAAGGTTCCCAGGTATGGTGTAGAACAAAAAAAATATCGCAATGACGGGGAGAACAAGTAGTTTTCGGATTCGTTAAGAGGTGTTTTACACCCTTTAGTGGGAGGTCTTCCAATTCAACGTCTTCCGATTCACGGTCGCCACTCCAGAATTTGTCCTAAAAGAAAGAGGTAACATTAACCGGAGACAAGACGAAAACAAGGCATGAAAGTAATAAATAAATACAATTATATTGACATTTATTTTTCCTCTTTGCCCACCAATCTTGGCAAGAATAAATACTCACAATCGTTTATTTCACAATTTCCGATGAATGTTGTTACATCAAACTATGATCAGTAATATTTGAGTCTGTAACTTATTTGTGATAGACTAGCTGACCCACGCAACTTCGTCTGCGTCACTTAATTGAGAAAGAGCTCGCAAAGGGAAAAAAAATACCCCGTTTTTGGAACATTTCTTATTGCTGCTCCGCTCCTTTTGGTCATAGCGTGATGTTATATAGCCTATAGCCTTCCTCGATAAATGGACTATCCAACACAAAAAGATTTTTTCAATTCCAAACAGTAGTTCCTGAGATTAGCGCGTTCAAACAAACAAACAAACAAACTCTTCAGCTTTATAATATTAGTATAGATATAATATAAGTATAGATAATGAGGAGCTAGTGGCTAAAGAATAACTAACTCGGATCAATTTTCAGGTTAAGCGGCTACTGGCTAGCTTGGTCTGTGAGTGGGTAACCCACCATTGCATACGCATGTTAAGCCATTAGTCGTAGTAGTAATTTCTAAATGGACAGTCGTTACAGGTAGGAGTCCAAAAGTACGACTACTAGTCTTACCAAGTACTTGGTTCATGGGTTCCCGGTAATAGGTTGTGGAGGTCAGATAGGAGCTCGCTCCGTGTAAAATACAGGTGTTCAGCTGCATTCGAATAGACTGGAAACTAACTGGATCATAACAACAACCGCTGTTGACCGTGAACCAGTAACAATAAAGAAAGAAAGAAAAAAAAATATTAGCCCGCCAAGACAAAACACACAAAATTGCAATGGTCTAATTGTAATTATAACTAATAAAAACAATGTAACTAATGAACATAGAGAGAAAAATAATAAAATAAAAAAAGAAACGAAATAATAATAAAAAATAACCTCATCTAGTTTTGCTACACATCCAAGTTCCATATGCTACAATTTGTCGCCTCATGGACACATTAAGAGGAATATCATTTCACTAATGGGCCGTTGGTTTACGTATGTAGGTGTGTAAAATGTTGGCACAAAAACATCTCTAGCGCTCATTCAATATGCAGAGGTACTGATGTGCAAAATATCGTCTTTACCATACGACTGTTGCTAAGTTCTATGTTAAGGAAAATGTTTACTTGTTACTTTTTAGTTCGGTCTATAAGGTAATATCCGGTTATGTTTGTTTGTTTAAATTGGTTTAGTTTCGGGGAATTATGTGTTAAAATACAAATAATTGATTGAGACATTTTCTTGTTTACACACATACTCGTAAGTAATATGCAAAAAAAAACTTACTATAAAAGGTAGATGCTTGTCTTGATTTTTATAGTCTTCTTGTTTTTGTCTGAAGTAACAACAAGTAATGGCGTCATACATACTACCGGTTATATGTTTGGTTGTGGCAGTAGTAACTATTGGTTCAGCAGATCCTCCATCTGATGATGAGCCATTGGGTAATAATTAATTATTTTCATTCATTAATTTGTCTGTTTGTTCTCTTTTACTTCTTTCATTCCTCCATCTCATTACCACCACCATCCCCCATTCCTCCCCTTGTTACATTCTCCTCTGTTAAGCCTCACGGCATCATTTACTTCTTTCTCTTTCATATCATCTATACTAATATTATAAAGCAGAAGAGTTTATTTGTTTGTTTGGTTTAACGCGCTAATCTCAGGAACTACGGGCTCGAATTGAAAAATCTTATCGCGTTTGATAGTCCATTTACCGAGGAAGGCTATAGGCTATATAACATCACGCTATGACCAATAGAAGCGGAGCAGCAATGAAAAATGTTACAAATCGGGGGAAATTTTATTCCCCTTGTGAGCTTTTTCTCTCTCATGTGACGCAGACGAAGTTGCGTAGGCCAGCTAGTTCTTCATACAATCCATCCATCTTTCTTTGGCCTTCCTCTCCATCCATCCATCATCATTCACGTCCATCACTATTCTAGTCACATGCGTTTCGTTCTCCATTGTATTACCCCTGCTCTCTAAATCAATGAACAGAACATCGTGACGAAACTAGAACAAAAATCTTAGAACAAAAATTCGAAGACATGTGCCAACTGGCCCGCTTGCTGGTGTGCGGTCCACTCAGATAGAAGAAGAGGCTTATGCCCAGCAGTGGGAACTTTATGAACTGATTGAGCTGTCACTTTATTATCACTATGAATAATACTCATAATTATCAGAATTAATTTTTCTCTTCAATATTCTAGACTGTCCGAAAAATCAGGAGTACTACCTCTGCCGCCTTTATCGTTGCAAGCGGACTTGTAAACACATTAAAGGAAAAGCTCCTTATTGCCTTCCACTCCTGCCTGGCTGTTACTTGCCTGGTTGTGAATGCGTCGATGGGTACTATAAGAATTCAGAAGGCACTTGTATTCCTGAAAGTGAATGTTGTAAGTATTAGTACTACCAGTATAGTCATCGGACGATTAAATGTAAAAAATAAAACCGACTTCAGAGAAAACAAAAAAGTGAAAAATAACTTCAGAAAAAACGCTTCAGAAGTCGGTGACCTTTGTTTGATTGATTCAGTTTTTTTGTCACCGACTTCTGAAGCGTTTTTTCTGAAGTTATTTTTCACTTTTTTGTTTTCTCTGAAGTCGGTTTTATTTTTTGTAAAAAAGTTTTTATTTTTTACTTTTTAGTGGTTCACATGTGCTTACCCCTTCACAGCGTACCGGCGTGACTTTAGGTTATGAACTGGTGTAAACAATAGACAGATATGAGATTTCGGCAATCCCAGTACATTTGCTATCATTTATTGAGGAGTTCCGTTGCATATCTCCGAAGTTCTTCATCAGATCTTCATCAAATTGAATTGGGATTACTTCGAGAAAGTACAATTCCTAAAACTACCCAAACCGCTTCTAGTGTACCTATAAAATGTGAAGAGTTCTCTCTATTTCTCCAGAATCCCATCATCAGCTACTGATTTGATGATTATGAGACCACACAGGAAGCACCAGCTTTCAAATAAAAAAAGAACGATCAAAATCGGTTCACCCAGTAGAAAGTACTGAGGTAACAAATATTTTCGAAATCGGGTGTATTTTACACATGTGCGTACCCCCTCAGAGCATACAGGCGTGATGTTACGTCATAATATAGTATGAACAATGAACCTACAAGCGATGGCAGCAATCACTGCAGATTTGCTGTGTATTTTTGAAGAGTTCCGTTGTATATCTCCGAAGATCAGCATCAGGTCTTCAGCAAACTAAAATGGGACCAAACGGGAAGCACCAGCTTTCAAACAAAAAAAGAACCATCAAAATCGGTTCACCCAGTCGAGAGTACTGAGGTAATAAACACAAAAAAAAAAAAACAAAAAAAATACAGACGAATTGAGAACCTCCTCTTTTTGGAAGTCGGTTGAAAAAAGGCGTAGAGTTTTTCTTGCGCCTCATGGAAGCAAAACAATTTTGTTTTTCGAAGGCATTACGAGTACTATTTCAACAGAGTTGTTAGAATCTGACCACCTGTTTAATATTTTTGTTGTTTCCTTTTCAGAATGGCTGCTACTAGTACAACAATAACGGACTCTTCTCATAACTGTTTTACTAAAAAATCATACTTTTGTTATTTATAATTAAAAATTCATTTTCATAACTAAATGTTTTCCTAATTGAATTTATCTTCTCACTTTTTGGGTGAAAAGCCTTTCGGAATAAATTCTCAAAATACATTATGTAGTTCCAAAGTAAGTGCATACACAGAGAGACACTGACTGATAGCAACATTGTATTACCATTTTCTACCATTTATAGATGGTAATGTTGATGATAAGTTTTTATTGTTTATATCTTTAACACCTGCATATTAGAGGACCTGAAGAAACGCTAAATGCTACAGACGTCGCAAATGACCCTAAGTTTTTTCGGCTTCTTCTACGAGGGCGATAAGCTGTTCTAGAATGGCAACCGCCCGCGTATCTACCAGAAGGCGCAGCATTGGAAGAGAGAGCAGCAGCAGCCTGAGACTAGTACAAGATCGATGTCGTAGCATTTGTCATAAAAAAGGAAGGCTTATCGTTCTGATGCGCGCGGCTTCCCCGCGTACAAATTATATATTAAAACCATTTTCGAAAACTACTCCATCTATTGGTGAAAACGGCATGAAAATCGGTGCAGAAATTTGGGTGTAAACCACCTCATCACATAGCCGTTAATCTAGCATTCTGTACATCAAACTAAGTAACTTAACTTTAGTCCCGTGTGATTCGCATCCATGCCCTCACCAGATCATCTGTCCACCTACTGGGAATCCTTCCAACGCATCATCTTCCGTTTCGCGGTCGCCACTCCAGAACTTTTCGGCCCCATCGGCCATCCGTCCTGCGAGCAATGTGCCATGCCCATTGCCACTTAAGTTTTGCAATTCTTCGGGCTACATAGTGTGTGACATAGGCATTCAACATGACATTGGTCTTGTCCATTTTTACTATCTAACTATTTTATCCATATGAACATCCAGATGGAGTTTTGAGTCCAGCTGAACCCCAAGGTCACGTAGAGAAGTAACTTTATCTATAAATGTATTAGCTAGGCAGTAGTTAAATTCAGTCTTATTTTTCTTTTTGGTAAACGTTATAACGTGACATTTTGGAAGACTAAGATAAAGCTTATTGGAAAAACGATAGTCAGAGAAACGGTCCAGATATTCTTGGAAATCAATACAATCTTGTTTATTTGAACTAACATTATATGGAATTTAGAATGTTAAAAACAGAATTTAATGTCATTAATAAATAAGATAAATAACAAGGGACCCAGAATGGAACCTTGAGGGACACCAGAGATGACCTGGATAGAGCTGGACTCGAAACTATCAACCACTACTTTCTGAATTCTGTTAGTTGCGTATGATACAAACCATCGCAAAAGGTCCCTGATTCCGTTGTTAGCAATTTTACTAAGTAATAATTCATGATCAATTTTATTAAACGCTTTTTGAAAATCAGTGTACACCGCATCAATTTTCTGTCTATCGTCAATACTTTCAAAAAGATGAGATGTGAAGACACTACATTACCCGAGGAATGAGCGAAAACAAGGCAAATAAATAATAAATGAAGTATATTGACATTTATTTTCCTCTTTGCTCACCAATCTTGGCAAGAAAAAATGCTTACGAATCGTTTACTTCACAATTTCCGGTGGATGTTGTTACATTCAACTAAGATCAGTAATATTCCTGTCTTTTATTTATAATATCTGCTGTATTTGCTTTCCGTATGGTGTCGGGCGAAAAGAATTATAGCACCATCCCATATCTTTCCGTGGGTGTCATTAGAGGCTAGGTAAATGTGTTTTTTTATGACATTGAAGTTACATAATGATTACAGCGATTGGGTTTGCCCCAAGGTAATCAAACTAGCCCATAGCTAACCGTCCACAGGCCCGCGTCTACGGTGGCCGTTAGCCACCACGTTGCCCCCGGCGGCGCCCGGTGCGTCTCCCGCGGCGGCTGAGAAGAGACGCTAAGGGGCTGAGAAAAAGCAGCAGCGCTCTTTGTGTTCTTTAAGAAACGCACTGCGATCGCGAACCGGCATGCCATGCATGGCAATTGTGACAAAACCCCCCAAATGAGTAGCACATCACAGGAATGGCTCCTAGTGCCCGGCAGCCTGTCTACCCCCAACTACGGCAGCGGCCGAGGCTACAGCGCGCGGCGTGGCAAGGAGTGCAAATAATCTCCGGATGGGATCGGGCTGATGCCAATACCAGCGACTAGACCTGGCAACATACAACACACGCACACTCCGGACCGACGAGAAGATGGGACCTCAGTACAATGCTCGATGACTTCAGTAGAATTCCCGAAGTGTGAGTCAACATGGACAAGACCAATGTCATGTTGAATGCCCATGTCACACCCACTCCTATCAAGATGGGAGACTGCACACTTTAAGTTGTAGACGATTATGTGTACCTGGGACAAACGGTCCAGTTCGGTAGGTCCAACTTCGAGAAAGAGGTCAATCATAAAATCCGAAGATTCGGGAAGTTGCGTTATATCTTCTCGTCCATCTTACCCTTGTCTCAAGACGAAAGTTTGTGACCAGTGCGTGTTGCCAGTGATTACATACGGAAACAAATCGTGGTTGCTCACAATGGGCCTCATCAGAAGGCTTCAAGTCACACAAAGGGCAATGGAGAGGGCTATGCTCGGAGTTTCCTTGCGTGATCGAATCAGAAATGAAGACATCCGCCAGAGAACCAAAGTTATTGTCCCAGCCCGTGTAGCATGACCACCATTGTAGAAACGGGTATCTTTTAAGAAAAAATCGACAAAATATCAGATTTCTTTTATTCATCTGTGATTTTGTCGATTCTTCGTCGACAAGACCCGTTTCGACGGAGGTCATGCTACGCGAGCAGGAGTGGGAACGTTAGAAGCTGTTTATCTTTACAGGAGGTTTGTTTCACCAATGAAACCTGAATAAAACCCTTTTAGCGTCCACTCTGTTAAACAAAACAGACAAACAATTTAAAATAGAAAACATGATACTATTTTGCATTTTTTACACATAAAACTTGTGCTTACGTCGCCGCGTCGTGTTTTTCGATAGATAGTGCAGCGATTTTAAAAGGTGTAGTTTTTTAGATTGCACTGCAGTACTAGTATTTGGTACTTTTTGTAGCCATTCAGTTTTTTGAACAAGATTAAAGATAGATCAAAGAGATCACCACAGACAACACAGAATAGCGTCAGTCTTTCTTGCTTTATTTTTTCACGTAAAATTGGATAAGATAAGAATTTGAGAGCAGTAGTTTTAAATGAAACCATTTTTTTTGTTTTTTGTTTTGGCTAGTCTGTTCTGTCCTACTCTGGACAAAGGCCTCCCTCCACTCTTTCCACCTCTCGCGATCCCGCGCGCCCTCCCTCCAGTTTGGACGGAACCTGTCCAGTTCGTCCCGCCATCTCCTTCGTGGCCTGCCGCGACCCCGCCTCACTGTGTCATGGCACCAGTTTCCTGCTATTTCGGCTCACAGTTGGTGCGCAGCATGCGGCAGACGTGTCCTGCCCAGTCCCATTTGAGTTGGGCAGCCTTTGAGCCACGTTAGCTATGTTTGTTTTGGAGAAACCATTATTAACTGAGTTAAATGTTGGTTTGCCTGTGAATAAAAACTGAATCGGCAAGATTATATATATCGGCTTCACAATTGAAAATACTTTATAAAATACGAAAAAAACACCTTTTTTATTAGTTTAGTAATGTGGAGGTCCGATATAATGCGAGCACAGCTAATATATTAGTTAAAACTTCAACTGAAGCGCCACCTCTACAACTGTCTATAATTTACCATAATATACTTAATTCATTCTTGACCCAGAGTCAACAATTAAAAAAAAAAAAAACAATATATAGTTTCAGACAACACCCTGCTGAAACTGCTGGCAGTTTAGGCAGTATGTTGTCTACCATTAAGTGGTTCTGAAATGTGTCTTAAGAAAATGTATGTAAGTTTATATTCACGTAACCCTTCCGGATTAAATTGCCTTCATTTTTGTTAAAAACTGCATCAAAATTCGTTGCGCTGTTCAGAAGCTTGACGCGGTTACACCAACAGACTGGAAAAGCGACTCTAATAATTATAATCCATACCTTTTTTGTCTGTAGACAACTACATAGAAAAAAAACATTGATAAAAACAAGTTACGTTTAGGTATCCGTCATACGTAATGATCTACATGTCAACCTATTTGACGGATTCGGGGGATCCCCATTTAATAACCGTGTTTTTATTTTTTCTTTATATAAAACACGTTGAACATTACGTAGCAACCGCTGTGGGCGTCAATGGAATTTCCCCTCACGGTCGATAATGACCATGTAGAAACAAGATATAAAAGTATAATCTAATACAAGATGTAGATCTGATAATGATTATAAACCACTATATTTTAATTATGGACGATGGATGAAGTCACTTCTTAATGTTATGGATATCCCCGTTTTAGTACTAGATCTGCTATTAAACGGTTTAACACGTTCCAATAAAATAAATATGAAATTGGCTAATCATGATTCCAGAAACATTGTTTTTTTTTCTAGCCTGCTCTGATCCTTTCACTACGTTCATTTACATATTTAAGTCAAAACACGGGCTAGAAAACTTGATAGATTTTACCCTAACAGTTCTTGGATTTTCATTAAAATTATTTGATTGTGTCACTAAACTAACGCGCTCTTGAGCGCATTCGATTTTCAAAAAACGTAAACCACACTGCCAGTCAGATTTTAAATGAATAAATAGGCTTTACATTTCGGTATTTCGATTTTCACGTTCAATATAAAACTAATAAAACCCTCCAAAGGGTCTGTCCTGTAAGGGTTGTAACCGCGGCCTACAGTTATCAATCTATTGGCATACGTCATAAAACACTTTTTGCCGAAATCAAGAGTTTAGGTGCGGAAGTCGCCACAAATATGTTGAACACAAAAAACATACTTTGAACTCAATTTTCACATGACTAAAGTTGAATTTTCTTTAGACGTGTCTGCTTGAGGAAATGGTAGGGCCATTTCATAGTCGACAAAGCGTCGATCTTTACAAACAATGGGAAGAGGAAATCGACGGAACGCAAGATAAAGATGATTTATAATTTTGATAATAGGTCCAAATGTATTTCAGTAGAACTCTTGGTTCGTATTTTATATAAAAGATAGATGATATAATTATTGATGGAACTTGCGGTCTTTCTTTATCTTGCTTGAGGAGAGTTAAAGGTGCTGGGAAAGATTGAAACTAATTTCTGTTCCGATAAATTTTCGGGACCGGGACCAGTCGATTGTTTCAATTTTATCGAGAATAACTGTCAAATTTATCTAATCGAGTACTATCCTACGTACTGGCACTGGATCGAAGTAACATCATCATGATTTCATCATAAAAATATACCACGGTAATTCCTTTTGTAAAATTTTGCTTTATCAAATTAATGTTGGTTTTAAAAATATGGGATATCAGACACTATCAGAGGGTATTGACGATATTTTGGCCAGTTGCACCAATAAACTACCAAATATTAAGATATTATTTGTATAATCACAGGCCATGCTCGTTGTAATTTTAAATCAAACCATCAAAATGTTCGGTATGTCAATTGCTATATCAACCATTTCCTTATTTTTTCTTCGTACTACACTGAAAAAAAACGTTAGGTTGGATTTAACAGATTTTACGTAAAGGACAATGAGCATGGATATATGGAATCCCGCATCAAAACCAAACTTGGTTTTTTATAGTCTATACCTATCATATTAACTCCAATAAAAGATTTTTTCTGAACAAAACTGGGGTTTCGGAGTTATTTTAATAAAATCGAAAATAACCTCAAAACGAGACAAGTAATATTTTATTGACACGTCATATACAAACAAACATTAGTGCCCTTAAAATAGAGTAATCCGCTTATATTAGTAAGAATTTCGAGTTACAGCGACGTATAGTCGCGACATGGTGCGGGACTGGATTCGGTGAGATTTCCGACATTTCAACCTACTGCTAATACTATGAGCGTATCTAAGTACTATAAAACTTCACTAAAAGTGCTTCCCAAAGTATCTGCTATTCCCAAAATCTCATAATTATAATAAATAATATTCTCAAAATCTGCTCACAAACACTGGCATGACTCTCCGAAAAACGATAACTACTATCTTCAGGACAATAAAAATAGCCTAACCACTTACTGAACAGTATTTCCCTATCTCCTCCACCATATATTTCGTATATCTAGCATCAAATCAGCCACAGCATTCCCCTCTTTATTTATCCCTCCCACTTCATCAAAATAAAACAATACCTCCAGAATTAAGTCACCCCACGCAATTCCCGGCCTTGTCTCCAAAGCCATAAATCTCAATTTACCTCCCCGCAATATTGGAAGTAAATAAGAAACTGTTTACCCTGAAATTGAGGACTGGATTTTTTATGATCTCAGTGACAAAGTCGTTTGATTAAAAATAAAGTTGGATTTAACTTTGTGTAAGAAGATACAAACAAAACGTGAAGTATTTTGTTTTTATAGTCCTTTAAGTTAGGGACGACAATTACTTGAGCGCCCCGCTTGCTTACTTCTTTGAAATTTTCGCTTCAGTTTTATGAGAAAGTTTAAATCAGAAATTAAACTTGAAGTGATCCTTGCTTTACAGACGTTTAAAGATAAACTTTCATTATGGACTCATTTGTCTACCACTAGAAGAAAACAACATTTTTAACCCGTTGTTAGCTTCAACTGTAACTATGTAACCAAATCTTATAAGTTAAATTTGAACCACTTCACGATTTCCGATTGAGCTGAAATGTTGTTTATGTCACCGTAAAATTGTCAAACACGTTATATTACAATATAACGTGTTTCTCTCTAGCGATATTGTAAACTCTCGAATTATTGTTAACTGAACATACGGAAGTATCTCTGCCCCCATAATCGATACTTGGGGCACCCACCCGTTAGGTTAGTTAGGTTCCTTTAAACCCTGCTCTCGGAAATAGGGGCTCCGAGAAGTGGGGCTCCGTCGACTACGCTTTTTAGGGGAATATAAAGTGTTTTAAGGCTAGATTCTATTAATCGATATTTCTCAGCAATGGTACAATATTTTTTCATAAGAGTGATACCACTGGGCAAGGGGGGGTCCCCTCCACCCCGCGTGAGTTGACTACCATCGCATGCATTTCACGAAAAATAATGCGTTTTATTGTAAGCAGTATGTTCATTTGACAATAATTCGAGAGTTTACAATATCGCTAGAGAGATTACAATATAACGGGTTTGACAATTTTACCGTGGCATATACACATTTAGTTTGAATGACAATGCATGATTAGTTCAAGTGGCGTCATTGTCAATCTTATGGCCATATTACAGCCAAAGATGGTTTATTGGACTAGTTATCTCTTAAGCATGTTTTTTTTATATTTCTCATTATAAAGGATGTAAAAAAACCTCTCAACGAAGCCGAAAGGCCGTGTTCTTTCCATTTTGTGCCTGTAATGTGGTGAGAAATCTTTTTTTTTTTATCTACAACTACCTGAAAACCTTAGTCTCTGAACTGGGTCAAAGTTCCGACGTTTTGACAAGTTTTCTTTTTTTTTAATACAAGTTTTTATTGTAAAATTTTCACTTTAAATCCCATCAGCACAATATTGAGTTCTACAACAAAACATGACATATCACCCCTTAAAAAAAGTTGTATCCTAGCAATATTTTTTGCGTAAAATTACTTAGTTTGATGTACAGAATGCTTGGTTCACGGCTTCGTGATGGGGTTGTTTACACCCCTGTATGTGTAACACATGAAAAGATTTGTTGCAGTAAATGCGAGAAATAAAATAACGTCACTCTATAGCGTGTTCTTTTTATCCATAATATTTTAAGACGACGTACTGCCCCTCAAAACTGGACTCTACCTACTTTGAAAACTCCAACCTCCATAGAGGGTTGTCCACTTGACAAACCGACAACAAACTCTTTGAAAGTCCTCGGCAAAACTGGCAGCTTTTTTTCAACCCAGTTGTACATCAAAAATATTCAAAAGAAGAATAAATCCAGCAATTCAAAATTTTATCCGACAACGAATGAATTATGTTTTTAAGTGTAATGAGGCAATTTACCGACCGACTGTAGTATTCCGTGGACCCGTAGAGTTATTACGGACCACTCGTTTTGTTCCCTCATTACTGCGGGTAATGCGTAGTTTAAAATGCAAGAGATTTCCTCGCTTTCCCCTATTTTTGGCTTTGTAGTTTTGGTTAAGCAACGAAATAATCTATTGAGGTAGAATGTAATTTTCGGTGAAAATTCCTTTGCAGTGGCTTACTATATTGAGTGGATTAGCCTACGTAGTCACGTTGATTGCTGTAATATTAAAGTAGAAGCCACGGAGACGAGATTTGTGCCCGTTTGATGGCAATAGGCTCGTCCCCTAAGGACTTAACTTGCGAAATTTAATGAATAGCTGGCAAAATTTGCGTATTATAAGTAGACGCGTCATGTATGAACATCACGGCTGTCGAAAACAGCGTAAATACTGTCGGTAGCTAGATAGCTACTTAGACGCACGAAGAAAGGGAAAGAAAATTAAACGTCATCTATGGAATTTTTGTTGTTAGAGAGAGATAATAGTATATTTTATAACGAGGGACTAAACGAAGCCATTATATACCCGAGGTGGTTTGACTCCCGAGCTTGCGAGGGAGGCAATGAAAGCGAGGGTATATTATATTGGCGTTTAGTCTCGAGGTGCAAACTGTACTTTTCACTTCGAGTGCGAGAAAAATAGTCGTTTAAAACTGAACAAATTTACACTCGACAAAAATTCTGAAATGAGCGATCAGTTTTTTCTTCTATCAGGTCAGTCACAGATTAACCATTGAAAACACAACACAAACTCTCAAAATTTTCGCTCTGAAGATGATCCACACTCCACAGATAATAATTAGTACCTACATTACTGCAGCGGCTAGCAACAGAGGCATTGCTTTTCAAAATCAACGATGCACACAAACAACCATAAATTTTTCTCGCGTTGAAGAGTTCATTTGTTTTTTTATATATTTTCGCTTTCTATTTGCATGCCAATTCGAAATTTAAATAAAACCTTTGTCAAGTTACTCTTTTGCGATCATGTTTCAGAGTAAAAGATCGTTCCATTTTTAAATTACTTTTTACTCCCTAGGGAATAAACGGTCACTTTAATCCCGCTTCGTAGGGCTATAACGGCGTACTTTTAGAGCATAAGAAGTGAAAATATATTTCTTTAATTCCATTGTCATCTTCCCTTAACGGCACGTGACTTACCTCAGGCGCCAGCCGCCATTAGAAGGCATCGAAAAAAATAAAATAAAATATTTTTTTCTTGATTCTTACGCATGAAATGATACTTTTCTATATTTCACAGTTAAAGTATAGTTTTTACATGTCCTAAAAATACAGGACGGCATTTTTTTTTCGTTGTTTGTGGAAGAAATCTTGAAATCGCGAAAAAAAATCAGCTGTTCCCTACATTTATGTTCGCATAACTCGTCAAAATGTAGGGAACAGCTGTTTTTTTTTTGCGATTTCAAGGTTCGTCCCATAGAAAAAGTTATTCAAAATGATGAGTACAATGACCCCTTTTCGGGTTTAGTGTAAACAAAAAATAATGTTGTATATCATTGAGGTGTAGGTACTATTTGTTATTAATTATCATTCCAATTATTATATTGTAGTATATCAACTATCTAGTGTCCACGACACAAGTTTTGCTTATTTTTTTTATAATTAATAATATAACTATCGTCCCAATTTTAATTTAATATATTTTGATTTAATTTTAATTCATTAATATATTTTGATTTATTTTTAATTTAATTTAATATGTATTTATGTTTCTATTTTGAATCTCAATTCCAACCACTATTAATTTCTCACGACATTACCATGTAATTAAATTTGAATTTGAATCTTTTATTGTTTAATTGTATGTAATGTTTATTCCTATTCAATTATGTTTTTAGAGCATGTCTACCTACTCGATAATGTGTAAGCTGGGGTTACCTGTAATTGAGTGTGCGTTACATGACCATTTATTCTGCAATCGCTTTAATTTTACGTTCGTTGGTAATCCTAAATTAATAAATAAATACACCGTCAACCCTACGGGGCAAACAGTCGTAATTTTATGTTTAAAACAAACAAAGGTAATCCCTTTGACAACAAGTATGCGTTACGCGGAAATAAGTATTGTTGCTATGAGTTTTCTCTATGAAGCGCTCGTTGCTAAGTAATAACAGCCGGAAGGATTGATTTTCGAGGTTAAGCAGTGCTTGCCAAGGTCAATCGGTAGATGGATGACTATTACTACATACCGAGGTCTTTCCATGTCTTGTAAAACCACGTTAAGTGACTGATTTATAGAACTATGACCATCACCGTCACGAGTGATCAGGAGCTTGAAAATCTGAAATCCTGAATCACGAAGACTTAAAGCATTACCTAGTTATTAGGTTTGGAGGTCAGATAGGCAGTCGTTGCAGCTATGTAAAATACTAGTATTCTAGATGACTGGAATCCGATCCTGATATATTTCGTAAAAAAAAAAGATGAAGCATTGCCCCACACTGGTAATTAAAACCGTACGCAGAAATAAGTATTGTTGCGTTGAGTTTTGTCAATTTTAAAGGTGGTTTAGTACCTTTATAATATTAGTAATAATTTGTATTACTGTACCCAAATGTCTGGATTCTCATACCAAACCCAAACCTGTCTTTAAAAATCTGAAAACGAATCCTTTGTTAAACCAATCGTAGCCTTTCTACCTAATTTAACATTGTAAAGAACCCTAGAGATAATCTCACCTTTGAGCAAAGTCTGAAGATGAAAGGGTTTCTAATATAGATAATCGCTATCCCTAACGGTAGAAATACAAGAGTCTTTAATCATTGTACCTTAGAACTAACAACGGTCAATGCTCTGCAAGTAAAAATCTAGTATTTGTATCTATCAAGTATGAGTGAGACACAAGCAAAAGGTTCCATCGATATGCCACATTAAATTTAATAGCAATCGTTTAGTTTGTTACAGATTTGCTTGTTTGGAACCTCCTTGCCCTGCACGTGTTTTGTTTAGTTGTCGAAATGGGAAAGTTACGAGTTGGGGTGGAACGCTTATATGATAATGCTAAACGATGACATTTGCCTATTCCTTACACATTCACTCGACTTTGTTTCATGTGAATGCAAAAGCAAATATTTAGCATTTCCAGACGGCTCTATCCTACATGCCATTTTGAGGAAAAATTTAGGATCTCGCGTCAATATCCCGCTGTTCAGATGGTCAAAAACTAATGCAGTTTTAAACTGCCATGTGATCTTAAAAGTACATTATAACACCCGGACTCTCCACCAAAGGGAAGACAAGCCGAGATATACGAAGCGGAGAGGAACGGAAATGCGGAAAAGCTAGAGTGTATATGTTAGCGTCACATCGTAAAAACCATTAGATTGTAGTATAAATAGCGAGATTCTAAATTCTCGAAAGATTGCCAAACGAACAGTAATGACTTTGACTTTGCAGCTCGGGGATGTGCAAAGCGGTACACCGCACATAGCACACCGCTCACCGTACGTCGTTCTCCTCGTCGATGCTGGCCAAAACAAAAACGAGAAATTTCCTCTCCCCTCTGCTCAACCGATTCCTCTAAAGCTAAGCGGCGACGAGAACTCACTATAAATAACGAAATTCTATTGGTGGTCCTCTTGCCTTGTCTCGTGGCCATCGAGTGTAAATGGGGCACGAAACTCCCAGGTTGCTCTCACGTTCGATATGGTAAATTGTGTTAATATTGTACTAATTTACTAAATTAAAATGTATTTCACCTCATCACAAAGCCGTTAACCAAGCATTCTGTATATCAAACTAAGTAACTATACGCAAAAAATATTGCTGGGAAACAACTTTTTTTTTGAGGTTATAAATCATGTTTTGTGGTATAACTCAATGTAACACACTCAAAACATTGTGCTGATGGATGGGTTGAATAGTACGGGGGTCGTAGAGATATTTAAAGTAAAAACTTGTCAAAATCTTGCAACTTTGACTCCCAATATCTCCGTAACTAGAAGGTTCTCAGGTATAGTGTAGAACAAAAAAATGATCAGAATAACGAGGAGACAAGGGCCTTTCGTATTCGTTAAAAAGTGTTTTACACCCTATATGTCAATTCTACATTTACTTTTTTTCTTAGACGACCTGAATGGCGCAACGGTAGTGAGGCTGCTTTACGTGCTGGACCAGTGGTCATTTCGAGCATCCCTGCTGCTCTTCCCGCAAAGCCCATGCCTGCAAAGGCAACGGAGTAGGCTGATGATGACGGTTTCGTGACAGTGCAGCGGAGAAAACGCCGTCAGTGAAGCTGTAAGTACCGCTCCGGCAAGGCTCCTGCAGAACCCAACGTAAAACAGTGCGCAGCGAAGCCAAACACCCCGATGTACATCTCTCGCCTACACTACACCACGGAGGCTAAGGACATCGAGGAGTACGCGCGCCGAAGATTGAAGTACACGCCAAGAGTACAACTACTGGAGTCGCGCCGCAACGTCAATTTCAAGGCGTTTGTGGTGCGTATCCCAACGTGTATGCTCCATTTGGTGATGGGAGAAAGTTTTTGGCCGCAGGATGTGGTGTTCCCTGCCGGGGTTGCGGGCCTGTTCGAAAGAGATACCGCGGCCCCTGAACATAAAGGGCGAGGAAGGAACATGGATGGGTTTTAGTCAGTAAGAGTCTGTCACTCCCTCCCGCTCCGCCCAGAGTGGGAGAAGCCATTTGATGATTTCCCATTCTAAAAAAAAAAAGGATGTGGTGTTCCGTCGTTTCCGCGGACAGATTCCACAAGAACGCACAAAAGATCGTTCAAGTGTACTAACATAGTTTTTAAGTTACTATACCAACAAAAAATGTTTTTAGTATGTATTTAGGTTAAGATATTAATGTATGGGTCTTTGTTACCTGAAATAAATGGTTTATTATTATTATTTACGTTCTTGGGGTCCTGGGTTCGAATCCCGGTAGGAGCAAATGTTTGTTTGATGCGCATGGGCATTTGTTTCCGAGTCATGGATGTTAATCTTTTAGTATTTACAAAACAAAAAGTATCTAAGTATGTAGCATATCAACGGTCTGGTGTCCACGACACAAGCCTCGTTGCTTAGTGTGGCACTAGATGGCGCTGTGCCTTATGTCCAGTAATATTTAAATTATACCAGCCGATGCCCGCGGCGTCGCCTGTGTAAAATGATAAACTAAAACCTTCCTCTTGAATCAATCTATCTATTAAAAAAAACCCACATCAAAATCCGTTGCGTAGTTTCAAAGATCTAAGCATACATAGAGACAGACAGACGCGGCGGGAGACTTTGTTTTATAATATGTAGTGATTTATATTTCATCCGTTGGCGCCTCTAAATCGTGTCCCACTATAATACGATTACATCCCTTTGTTCAAAGAATATTTCGTGCGCCACACTCTCTTCTAACTTTTTCTCGTGGGCAAGCGGTATCATAATAGCGCCCTAAGCCTGCTTAGTGCCGGTCACACAAGTGTTCATAAATATAAAGTCCGGGACAGCGCACGTCGCGTGTATCGCTTTATTACGTTGTTACTTTATTATATTTCTCTTGTTTACTCTTGTTTACTCTCGTAGGCAATGTCTCTGTAGAGATTCGTAATTAATTTGTGCTTTTGGCTTAATAACTATCGCTCGGCTCGATCTGCAAGGTTAAGCAGTGCTGGCCAAGGTTGGACCGTGACCGATTCACCATCGATTACACACTGAGTTGAAAGCCCTTTAAGCGGGAAGCGTCAAAGTACCTAGCCCGGGAAAATCAAATTTTCCTTCGTTTTTTGAAATTTGTAGGCCAGTGCTAGGTTCAATCCAGCCACTGTTCCATCTGACCTTTACAATCCAGCCACTGGGTCCTACAGTACATTTTGGTAACAAGTGTACTGTAGGACCCAGTGGCTGGATTGTAAAGGTCAGATGGCAGTCACTCTATGTAAAATACTGGTATTCGGCTGCATCTTTTCGTCCTGCATCCATTCCCTGCATGATGAGTAATATTTTTGTTACAATAATTATTTAAAATACAAAGTAAAAGATTCATCATCGGTAATCGCATGATTCGTCGTGAGTTCAATTTCCGTTGTTAATTCATTTTAATGATAAATGATAAATGATATTTATTTTGCAAATTGGTTTTCACAAACACTTTTACACGTCCTTATTTTTTAAACTAGATGGGGCCGGTGTTTCGTACCTGACTACTCTGAGAAGAAACAGCCGAAACAAACTCAGAGGTCATAGTCTCTTTTAAAGTCCAGACAATCTTGTTCAACTTACATGAGAACTATGCAGATTAGTGTCTGAGATGGTCTTTTGAAGAAAGAACCATACAGATTTGAGTGGACCTGTCCAGTCAGTGCAAGCATTTGTCAGTTATCGTGTAGCTCGACTTTTAACTCAAGGAGCTCAACGAAACGACGAACAATACGAAAGAAAGGACATTTGGGTAGGTCGCTTATAGTACTCAAACTGCCAGACAGTCGTGGGAAAAAAAGCAACAAAAAGTGACCCACAAGGTCCTCACATTCACAATTATTAAATAAAATAAATAATAATTTACAAAAACTAATGTCAATAAAAATACGAAATGTCAAATACAACACATAAAATAAACAAAAAATAAAGTAAAAATAATAAAATACTGAACTAAGTATTCATGTCAAATCATTAAATGTCATGACAGTCACAAGTAAATATTCATGTCAAATAAACACACACATAAAAAATAAAAATAAGTAAAGTAAAAAAATAAAATAAAAATAAAATACTGAACTAAGTATTCATGTCAAATCATTCAATGTCACAGTGTATAAAGTTAAAGGAATCAATAATAAACAAGCGAAGTCCGAAATTTCAACATTCACAGAGCAAATTGGTGCAGCTTAATCCCAAGCCTTTTTATCTTCGAGATAGTGATTAACATGATAGAAGGCTTTCAGGCAGAGCTTTCGTTTTATAAACAATTTGAATTTATTTAGGCTTAGTGCCTGAATATGGGTCGGAAGTTTATTGTAGAAACGTATACATTGGCATCTGAACGTACCCCCTATTTTTTTGAGCCTCGTTGCAGGAACAACAAATTTATGTTTGTTCCTCGTATTTATGTTGTGGATATCACTGTATTTTTTAAACAATTTAATATTTTTATGCGCGTACAAAAGGTTTTCATAAATAAACTGAGAGGGCACAGTGAGAATATTAATCTCTTTAAATTTTTCTCTGAGGGAGTATCTGGGACTTAATTTATAAACAGAACGAATAGTTAAAATTCTCATTTATGGTGATGCATTTATTATTTTCGAGTAGTTTTACTTTAATAGGCTTCATTCATTCAGGCCTTTAAATGTGCGGAATATTTAATGATTTGAAACAATTTTATCGACATCAACATGGCCTCGGACACAAAGTCAGCGGGAGCGGCAACGCTGTATACCTACCAGGCCCCTTATTCACAACTATTCGACTCGCTTCCGATTCGGAAAGTCGTATGTCTATCTCGGTCGTTTTTGTAATGCCAGAAGAAGACAGATTTACGAGTTGTCGAATCGGAAACGAGTCGAACGTTTATGAGTACGGGGTCTGGTCTGAAGCCAGCGGGCAGATCGCAAGGCGCTAGAGCGGCGTAGTGTTGTGGTAAGAGAAATTAGATTTTGTTCTCGAATGAAATATTTAAACAGCGACAACAACATATTTTTAATATGAACTCCTGGCCAAAGTTTGATTTACTGTGGACAAAAGATGTAAATTCCTATGTCAATGCAGAAGCGGGCATCGTTCGTACGTCGCTCGCCGCCCGCTTTCCGCGCCGTTGACTGAGGCCAGTTTCATATAAATATATGCATTAGAACGCACCGTTTCCCGCGCCGCCAGCGCCGCCGCCGCCGCCCCGCTCTCGCTGACTTCTTGTCCGAGGCCTTAGATATCTAAGACCGTACACATTTTCAGGCATTTTAGTCAGAAAGTTATATTACAGATACATTGTTACAAAATACAGAAAAAATCCAAACCGAAAACAAGGTCACATTATAAGGGCAAAAACATCGAATAAAATTGATTGACATCAGTTGTAGATTTAATCAATTTTAACCAAAATTCGTGATAATCAATTTTTGCAGTGAACAACTTCAACCAATTTTTCAAGTTGTCAAAACACAATTATCAACCTTATCTACATAAATCACACCTATAATTTGTATTGATTGAAACAGTAATTCATTCAATTATGCAAACAAATAATTGTATTAAGCTAACAGATCAAGATGTCGGTCAACAGATTAGGAAGATTTATTTGAAGAGGGCCAAGCCCTTAGTACGGCAATAAATCGTCGGTAGTTATTTACGAAATTGAATAAAATGGAAATATCCGAACCGTTCGTTGTCTTAAAACTTGACTCCCAAGTTTGTTTAGCCATTTCTGATATGAAATTTCTCTAAAAAACTCGTGTAAATTGATTCTGAAACCCTTTTAATATTTTTCATTTCATTGCATTACAAACATCAACGGCCATATTGGAAATTTTCGACCGAGTCAAAATTTTATTAGGACTGAAGAACTAGGTGATATTGAATTCGTCTTAAACAGAATCGGTTGGGACATTATTTTTGTGTTTCTCGAGCCGTATAAGTCTGATTTATTCAGCATAGAGTTCAGAGCCTTGAGAGTTTTTTGCCGGTTTTTTTCCATAGAAAAAGACCAACCTAAACCGTACACCTGCTTTACGTTTAAAAAGTTCCCATATAGGCCTCTGTGAAATAAAGTATTTTCATTTTCATTTTTGACAGACTCGTTTCGACAAAACACCAAAACATCGTTCGACATGAATAATTTCAAAAAAAGAACTGCCCGTCTTCTCAATTAATTCACAAGCAATTTCTGGACAACGCAATCACTGGCTGTTTAGAAAAAGAAAAAAAGAACTTCGAAACAAGTTGCTGTAAAAAGTTTAAAAAATGGCGACAAACGAGCGTAATGTCATTCCCTACTTCAGTGGAAGTCCGCGGCAGCGAGGCTAGTTAGTGTTATTAACAGAACGACGCTGTAGGTCCATCATGCTTACTAACTTTGTGGCACAGACTAGTTCATTGATAGCTGGGACATTAAAAAGTTTGTAAAATAAACCTTATTATTATCTAGCACAGGTTTGCTGCTATTTTATCGTTGCATTTTTGTCCAGAGACCCCAGCACGAGTACTTGGTGTAAACGTAGCGTAAATTTTTGATTGTAAAGTACGAATTTTAGTTCAATTGTTTGTTACAAACAATCAATAACGTCCATAGATACGAATATATTTTTAATAAAACAATAAAAATTTAAATTCCAAATCGACACTTCTCGTAACGTAACATTTTCATCCACGCGCCCGTGCTAAAGACCTCACTAATATTCGAACTCAAAGGGGGTAAACAGTCATGTTCTTATACCAGTCGGGTGAGTTGAGGAAAAAAAAATGAAAGTACAATCTCGAAAATACAATAACACCAGTATTGTGAAGAACTACAATCATTGCGATATTTCCAACAGATAGGCCGTAAAAGAACTTCTGATATTTATTTTTCAGCCGCTGAAAACCAACTTACATTAAAACAGAACGCAACTAAAATTCGACCGCCTTATAATCTCGTTGGGTGCAAAATAAATGACCTCATTAATAATAAACTTACTTATCACCTTAAAAATGAATGAGTAGGACCCAGCCGGTGTGAAATGAGGTTACACCATCTCGATTCGGACGTCCTCGCCACATAATAGATAGTTAACAGAAGCACCGCTCCATAAAATGAGTGAAAACTCACGCACACAAAAACATTCAGCGTTCGGTGAGTATAGCCGCATTTGCAACTGTCTCTTTGTTAATTTATATTAGCCAACGTACAGTCACGTCTAATATTATGTAAACACTTAATTTTTTTTTAATTGTGTTTCTCCTAATGTACTGATTAAAATTTAAGTACATAGTATTCTAGAACTCATATTTTTATGATAAAGATCCAATGTCCTAGTTACAATAATTATTTCTCGCAAAAATAGCTATAACATTAAGTAGAGTGTATACATATTATTGGACGTGACTGTACACCGTAGACGCGTTGGCACGACTGCTGAGCTCTTGGGTTCGACTTTTTTTTGTCACGCAAATTGTTATTGAGTTTTTTCGTTAGGAATTTATCAGTAGCAATCTTGAGTTCGTAAGTTTAAGGTATGACACCACCGCGTCTCAAAATGCACGTAAAGCCGTTGATCCGGCGCCTGGCCTCTCTCCGACCATATCGCATTGCTATCCGATGGACCAATGAGAGTGAATGAAAAGAAACTACATCTGTGTCTGCACACACTCATGTGAACTATAATATCATTCGCTCCGGTGGCAATCTCCGCGGAGATTAGTCGTTGTGACCGGCAACCGTGACGATTATGTTTTTTCGGCCGCCCATTTTCGCTCGTCGTATAGAACTGACTTTCTGTACATATTTCCTCTGTGTCCCCACCGCTTGTCGCTTGGGATTATTAAAACTTTCCATCCTTCATAACAAAGTTTTATATTGAAAGAGCTGAGGCGGATTTTTTAAAGCGAGTCATCTTTAATTGCATCAAGTTATGCAATTTTGTAACCGGCGCACAATTTTAAAAATGGAACTTGGAAGTTAGATCGGTTTATTAAATTATGCTGGCTGGTTGTGATTTTATTGAATAGTGATATTTTCTGAGCATGATTAGCATTCAGCTCTTTCATTTTTAAATTTTCAAAAAAAGAAGGTTATTGAAACTCATTTTGCTTCGCGAACCAAAAAGAATATGGTGGGACATGGGTGGGACGACTGGGATGTCTTCCAAGACAATTGGAAAATAATAGCACAGAATAGTGGCCGATGGAGGGGTTTTAGAAGGCTTTTGTTTGACTAATAGTTAAACAGTCTGAACTACTAAAATAAATCGTTTTTGCTCCGATAACATTTCGTTAATATATGTAGATGTATAAAGTTGGCATAAGATATTTATTCACAAAAGTTTTGAAAATTGCGTAAAGGGGTAAATATGTTCTGTTTATTTCTTTGTTGTTTTTAATTGTCTGCGTAACTAGAATTTCCTTCGGGTATTTTTCCTTTTGTTTTTTCGTCTACGAAAAAGGTTTTTGTCTGAAACATTCTTTTAAATATTATTCCTTTGAAACTCTTTTTTGACCTCATGGCCGTCCACGTGGAATCCTTATAACAAGAAACCTTTTGTCTTTTTCTTTAATTACAATTTTGTTAAGGTTAACCTTCAGAAATGAAATTAATAAGTAATGGAGAGTTGTTTTAATTACGTAAAGTTTTATTTGGGAATGTCATTTTCAAATGTATGGGTGTAAAAAGGCCATAAACTGATATTGTGCTGATAGATGCATTGAATACGGCACATCAGGTGGTCTAAAATCCGCCCCCGGACCCGATAGCTTGCCTGGCAAAGTCTGGCCCGGGTCCTGGCCTCGGAGGCGGAGGTTCTCGGTCCCCGACTGGAAGGACTCCTAAATGCATGGTTGGAGAGAGGCCAGTTCCCGCTTTATCCTGCGGACTCTCTGTCCGTATTTCGGTCCGTATTTTATAAGTGCCCATCTAGGCCTATGTGAAATAAAATATTTGATTTTGTTTTTTATTTTTTATTTTGAGAGAGTGATTGCACACCGCCTCGCCGAGCACCTTGAGGGGGTGGGACCGAATCTTGCAGAGAACCAGTTTGGTTTCCGCAAGGGGTGCTGTACGGTGGATGCTATCATGCGCGTGAGAGTCCTCACGACGGGGGATGCTTTATCCCGGGGCAGGGTTGTCTTGGCGGTATCTCTCGACATCGCCAACGCCTTCAACTACATGCCCTGGAACTGCATCAGGGAGACATTCCGGTATCACCGGGTGCCGACCTACCTCCGTCGTGTGGTCGAGAACTACCGGACGGCCGTGTCGACAGCGCGTTCCTGTTCCACGCGCGCCTCAAAGAGATGTCAGCATAAAGAGAGGGGCCCGCCGGACAATTCATAGTGTCTGTGACCATTTTTAAAACTGTAGTGCAATTCACATTGCTTTGTGAGCGATTGGCTGCTGCATTGCGTCTGGCGGGTTTGATTCCAATGGAAAAAATATTTGTATGTTTACAGGTAGTGGTTCCGGGTCTGACTGTTTGTGTAAGTTTAAATGTTACTAAACATAATCTACGATACGTCGTACTCAATTATTCGTCATCTCATCAGTCACCTCATTTCAGCCATAATTATAATCATTAACAAAAATATTCAGAATTTTTCATTGTAGATAAGCCGCAATAATAAACTAACTTCCGCACCCAATTTTAATTAAAGAAACAATGTAATAAGACTAGGTACGTAATACACGAAATAATTACCTCAAAAAGCCAACAATGTAGTTGCAGAGGGAATTAAAACGAAAACTATGACGCATATCATTTGCATACAACTTGAAAGGTAAGTTCTAGTAATTGCATGGCGCGTTTCAATTAAGACTAGGAAACTACGACACTCGGTCCAAGTGTTTTACTAATTGGAAATAAATTTAGTGGAATAACAAGAGAGCAGGTAAATGTATAATAAAGAACTGAGTACAGGTTTTGGGTTATTCCAGTTGTAATTTGAGAGAATAAGTATTCCGGGGCTGCGGGACTGTTTGAAGGAGATACATGGATGGGTTTTAGTCTGTAAAAGTCTGGCACTCCCTCCTGCTACGAGTCATTTGATGAGTTCCCATCATCTGTCATGAGGTTTTGGTCTCCGGACTTAGTTATTAAAGTGGGCCATTGTACGTGAGCCATGGTGGCCGTTACTCCAACCAGCCCCTCCCTCCAGAAGCAGATCAAGCTTCTCGGTCTTCTCAGGGCATCCGTAAGGGATCTTGGTGTTCCCAAGGTCTCCTCGCAAATCTTGGTAACGCCGGTGCACTCAATGAGGACATACGCCACGGTTTCCTCCGTCTCCATGTACGCTCTGCACAGGGGAATGTCAGTGGTTCCTAGGTTGTGGAAGTGTTTATTCAATGAGCAGTGCCTAGCGATGGTCCCCGCCACCAGTCGCAGACTATCTCTGTCCAGGTGCTTTGATTTGGGGAAGGGATTTGGTCAGCTTTGTCTCCTAGGATGGCATAGGTTCCTTGGGTTGCCTACACCCTGGTGTCGAGGACCACCATTTCTCCGCTTGTATTCGAGTGTGATCCTTTAACCAGCTTCTGAGCTGCTTGAAAGGAATGGGCCCTGGGTCCGCAGGGTTTTGAGCTAAATCCTCTTCAGGCAAGTTCATCAGCCGCATCGTTCCCAAATGATCCACTGTGACCTTTAATCCATTTTGTAGTGTTACCGTGTTGTGGCTCAGTACCGTGATTCAATCTAGGGTATTGTGGCATTCTAATCTTAGTCTCGACGTGATCTGCTTACTCTTTAGGGATTGAAGAACTGAGGCACTGTTGGAGAGTATTCGAATATTGGCATCCGTGACCTCCCTGGCCTCTAAGGGTGTGCCACTTGGATAATACCAGTACAGTTGGCTTGGTAAACAGAGTTGAGCATTCCAAGGCCTTTGGATATTTTAGGTCGTTGGAGATCACCCTGAAACCTGTCACATCGCGTCGTCGGTTTTTGATCCATCAGTGTAGATCCTAGGCACTTTTGTACCTGAATACTCAGACAACTCCGCTGTGAGTTCTATGTTGTAATGTTTTTGGAAGCAGTGTGCAGTGGGTCGTCAGGGTTGTCTCGCTATGTGATGCCGTTATGGGCTGTTGTTTGATTGCATCTTCTCTGATGCGTGTGTGTTTTATTCTGGAATCGTTACTTAGGGTACCGGATACATCGAGCCTGAAAGTCGCTATAGCCACCTCTTCTCTTACGACGAGGTGTAGAGGTGGTAGTCTCAGCATCACCTGTAAGGCAGCAATGGGTGATATTCATGCTGGCGGTGATTGCTACGTAGCCAAATCTTTGTAGTTTCTCCAGATCCTTTTGTGTCGTACTTAGGTTGGTCCTGGGCCGCCAAACTAAAGAGCTGTATGTAATGATTGGTTGCATGGATAACTGCGGTGTAGATTTTGGGGCTTATGCCCCAATTCCTCTCGAGCAGCTGCCATAATGCTATGCTGGCTTTTGTGGTGATGTAATCGGTATGTTTTGCCCAGTTCAGCACTTTGTCCAAAAATATACCCAGGTATTTTGATTTATTGGTTTCATTTGATAGACTTAGTGTGGTCCCAAAGAAGCTTTGTAGTTGTAAAGCTGCTATCTTCATTTCTTTTGTAAAGAGGACCAGTTCGGGTAGGGTTCGCTGCTAGCTTGTATTCCTCGTATGCGCCAATTCTTGAGGATAGTAGAAGTACTATCCTCAAGAATTGGCGCATAAGATTACATAGTGTGTTTTTGTGTGTCTCGGTTATTATTATAGTCAAGTCATCGTGTTCGCGCCTCTGCTATTGAGATGCTTGATGAGGCTACCAGCTACGAGGTCTCATAGTAGTGGTGAGAGGACATCACCTTCAGTGCAGACCTTCGCCACTATGACCCTAGTTGTGTCGTTCACCGTAACTTGTACGGCTCTCAGTCTGAGCATATTTGTGATCCATCCTCGCAGGGTCGAGTCCACACCGTGTTCTTTGAGGGCTGCGTTATGCAATGGAAGATGGTTTTGTCAAAAGCGCCTTCTATGTCAATGAAGACAACTAGTGAAGAGCATTTGTGGTCCACTACACATTCGATCTTGTAGTGTGTTGCAGATTCTGTTGATTTTCCTATGGAATACCGTGTTGTTGTTTGTAAAGTGGCCGCTTCCAAAAAGGTCTAACCTGAATGTGTCAATCACAGTCTCTCGAGAATTTTCAGTAGAAAAGAAGTCAGGCTTATGGGTCTGTACGCCTTGGGTTGAGAGTAATCGGGTTCCCCTGGTTTAGGGATAAAGATGACATCCAACTCTCGCTACGCAATTGGTATATATTTGTGTGCTGTGCAGGCTTAGTAGATGACGGTCAGCCACGGCGTTAAGTCAACTTCTCCCCATTGTCGTGGGGCGGGGAAGATTTTGTCTAGGTCTGCGGATTAAATGGTTTAAAAGTCTTAATTGCCCATTGGACAGGGAGTGAGTATTGTTACTGACCGAAAGTTTATTATCTCCCTCTTGCATAATAAACTATCGCTCAGTTATCGTATGTCCTTATTACACCATCGCATGTCACAATCGAGCATTTTGGAAATTACCGTCTCCATTGTCCGTACTTGATAGCGACTCGGAAGCGTGAATGTGTTCATACAAAATTGCACGTTCGACACTCGGTTTGGACCCGATACATATAGCGTGAGACCAGCTTTAGCTGAGATTTGAAGAAACTTTCAAATATTACTTGAACATAATGTATCATCACGTCTGGGTAAACCAGTTATGTTACAGATCCATGTAATCTATGTAAGGAAGGAAAAATACCGCGGCCCCGGAACATAAAGGGCGAGGAAGGAACATGGATGGGTTTTGATTTCCCATCCAAAAAAAAAAGAATGGATAAATTCAGACTCTGAACTGCTACTGAAATAAAAAACTAATGACACTTTGTCTGACTTGGAAGTCGATCCAAGATCTTATGGTCAGCGTAGTGCTTGCACATGGACCAGGACTTAAAGAAAGCTTCAGACTCCGAAAATTAGCAAAGTCATACCATCAATGCGTAAGAAAAAAAATCATGGCAGTTAGTAGTTATACTGATTATTTGAAAACAAATACCGCAACATATAAACTTCGTATTGTAACGCCTAGTCTAACTTACGAGCAAATACGGCAAACTCACAAACAGAATGGCACTAATAAATATTCATACAATAAACAGCCATTCAGCGCAAGTTGATCAAACTTCCTATATTAGCAACGCATCGCTCACTCACACAAAGTTTGCAACAAGTTCACAAATGTTTTTTTGCAACAAGTTCACAAATGTTTTAAACATACACAAAACCGGTTCGAAAGCTCTTTACACACGGAAATACTGTACCTATTTTCACTAAACGAACATACTAGTACATTTCAAACTACTTTCGTGAACAACTTTGGAGTTCCACGAACAACTCTTATTCGACGATATTTATTTTCCCTGGAGTTTCCTGACTACACTTAGCTCCTTCATACGGCTAAAATAGATTACACTGACATAAAAAGTTAGTAGTAGTTTCTAGCAGCTTCGGCCTTTGCCGGCGTTATTTATATTCTTGTAACTTCTGAATGGTTGTTTTCTATCAAAATTGTTTAGTCAGATTCCTATGTGTTGGTATTTGTAGGGAGGAGATTATCTTTGTCTCTTCTTTACTATGTTATCCCGAACAAAATCAGTGCATTTCTACACTCTTTTTACACTTATCCACACTAATAAATACTAAGAAATATTATTAAGAGAAAGGATTTGATTCTTTATTTGTTTGTTACGATTTAACTCAAGAACTACTCAACCGATTTAAAAACTATTTCACAAAGCTACATCTTTACCTAATAATATCCATAAAATGCGAATGTAAGTTTCTTTGTTACGCTTTCACGCGAAAACTACTAAACGGATTTGTATGAAATTCTGCACACAGATAGTTTATAACCTGGATCCTATGTTTTAACATCGGATACTTTTCATCCCGGTTGTAAGATCCCATGGGACAATAATCAAACTTCACGCGGGCGAAGCCGCTGGCAGAAGATAATCCCTGTCCCTACTATCCCTATCCCTACCTATATAAAATGTGAATGTAAGTTTGTTTGTTACGCTTTCACGCGAAAACTACTCAACCGATTATCATGAAACTTTGTACACATATTCTTGGAGGTATTAGAAGTAACATAGGATACTTTATATTAAAAAAAAACTGACCTTCACTCGCAGACGAAGTTGCGGGAGTCAGCTAGTAGGCTATAAATTAATATTGATGTTTTTATTAATATCATGCAAATTAGCCGAGCTATCACAATTTTTGCGAACGCGCGACGAATGCGCGGGCGAAGCGCTAGTATTCAACAACTAAACAAAATGATAAAAAGTTCAGGCTTGAGTCTGTTATAATTTCAGGATATTTTCTCATGATACATACTCGTACTTCAAAGGGCGCAGGAGAGCAGCGGTGGCCCGGTGGTGGCGGCCCTGACTTACGAACAGTAAGTCGTGGGTTCGAACCCAGACAGGCGCATTACTAAACGGTGAAGGAAAACATCGTGAGGAAACCGGCATGTCCTAGAAACAAAATTTCGAAGATATGTGACATCTACCAATCCGCACTGGGCCCGCGTGGTAGATTATAGCCCATTCCCTCTCATTGAGAGGAGGCCGTGTCCCAGCAGTGGGAACATTATAGGCTGATGATGATGATGATGATGATGACTTCAAAGGGGTGTTTAGTCTGAACGGACTAACATGAATGGACCACGGTCCGTTCAGACGTAAACAATAAATGTTTACGTCTGAACGTTTATTCATTTGTTTTTTTTACACCGGTAGACATTTTTTGTCTACGTCCGAACGGATCGTGGTCCATTCATTATGGTCTATTCAGACTAAACGCCCCCTTCAAAGATAATGCAGAAAATAACAAAACAAATGAAAACAGTTTTCAGTCGACATTTAAAGTTTCCAATTATTTACATCGACTCCGTGTTTCGATCCGTAGTTTCATATGTTTCAGTGCACATTGTCAGTAAAGTACCCAACAAAGTATTGCATAATATTGCTCTTCTGAGAGTCTCTTTTAACAAATATGACGATGTCGATTGAATGGACGAAGAAACATCTGTTCATCCCTGAATGTACCAATTAGTCAAGAGAAATTCTTCGATGATTTACGGTTTACTCACGTATAAACCAACTAGGCCAAACCTGATATCAATTTGAATGAGTAATAATAATTAATAATATATTAATAGAGTAATAATAATTAATAAATTAATTAAATGCGAGTAGTTAAAATACTTTCTAAATTATTATCAAAACCATGGTCAAAGCAGCGGCCTTAAATAAATGAATAACATTACAAATAACTTGAAACAAAATGTGTCTTTTTCAGAAAGTGTCACATATTTATTTAAGATCAAATGCTACCGGAAATGGTAAGAATGATTCGGTTATAAGCACTTAAACATTCACTTTGCCAGAAAAAAACTATAAACACGAAGGAAACGGGATAAGAGGCTTTTGAAAAGAAATCCGATAGACGACGAGAGTATATTGAGACAAATACGGGGGAATTGAGGGGGAAACTGTCTTTGCCCGGAGGTATTTTGTCAGTGGACCATTCTTAAGGACTTCATATTTTGCTATAGGTGAATTTTCATATTCGAATTTGGAACAGCATTTGCATATTTTGTTGTTCGATTTTCGAACTCACCTAATGACGTTGTGTCAACTTTATTTGAATTTGAATTCAAATTCGGAATTCTATTCCCAACTATGTATTAGGGCTTCAGACCAAGCTGCTCTCAAGCAGAATAGATAAATTAGAAAAAAAAACTTTTCTATTTATCTGCCTCATTCGTCGAGTAACAAGCGTCGAGCTACTGAGCAAGAGTTCCTGGATTCGATTCCCGGGCCAAGCAAAGTGTCATTGGAATATCCATGGTTGGTATTTTATTTTTTAGCAGCCCGGAGTTTCAATTTGCACCCGGATTATAACAATACACTCGCCCTCTGTAACATAGATTTAAAAATAACTAGTGAAATGTGACAGTACTAAAAAATACATCAACCTCTGCCTAAGAATTCTTGTTATAAGACCGTGATGTTTTATTAATTTTTAACATCGTGCTAAGGGGAAATTGCTATCTTACAACTATTCCGTGATTTCCAAAGTAACAACATAAGCAGATATACTTAAACTACGTGCTCATACTCTTAAGATAATCCAAAAAGTACCGCATTCTTATCACTGGCCATAGAAAAAGACATTGCCCGTCATCACGAGGAAAAAAAGCGAGAAAAAACAAGAGATGAGCAAAAATCACGTGATTTAAACAGAATTTTCCTTTAAGCCGAACAATGACCGAATCAAATTATACGTCGATTTCATTCACAATAAGTAAATAATTAAAAATTTAATTACAATTGCATGAATTTGAACTTGGAACGTCAAGAAATAGCGGGAAAATGTCGTCGGGTTGTGTAATGTTGTGAATTAGTCATTCAAAAGGAAAAAGTTTGAATGCCAAAGAGTCTGCAGTTGAATTAATATAATAGTTGTTTGGAAATATCACTTTTGTTGTGTCCGTTGACGTTAGTAGACGTTTGTGACAATGTCTAAATTATTTGTGATAGTTCTCGTGACCACTTACTGGGTATATTTTATACATAGCGAAGGTATGTACTTGATTCGTTTTTGCTTGTAATTTTACCGTTTATGCGTGTCGTATGGAAGTGTGAAAGAAATGATACTTCTGCTTTTCACTGATTAACTTGTAGAAAATCGCGTGATAATAATTTTAAAACATTAAAGTTACAGAGGTGTACGTAACGGTAGTTTTTTTAGACTAGCTGACCCACGCAACTTCGCCTGCGTCACATAAAAGAGAAATAGCCCAAAAAAGGATTATTCCTTTTGTGGGCTTTTTCTCTTTTATGTAAATGAAAATTGTTGCAAAAACGAAAACGAAATTGTTTTTGCAACAATTTTCATTTATGCTCCGCTCCTATTAGTTTTAGCATGATCTTATATAGCCTATAACCTTCCTCGATAAATGGACTATCCAACACAGCTTTTTTTTCAATTTGTTTCTGTTTGTGTTTGTTCCTGAGATTAGCGCATTTAAAAATCCAAACAAACTCTTCACCTCTAAAATAATTGGTGTAGTGGTAGTGATGCTGCTTTACGTTCTTAGGGTCCTGGGTTCGAATCCCGGTAGGAGCAAATGTTTGTGTGATGAGCACGGACATTTGTTTCCGAGTCATGGATGTGTACTTATATGTATAATAAGTATGTATTTACAAACAAAAAAGTATATATGTAGTATATCAACTATCTAGTGTCCACGACACAAGCTTTGCTTAGTGTGGCACTAGGTGGCGCTGTGTGTTAATGTCCAGCGATATTTATTTATTTATTTAATAGTATAGATTCATTTATACTAATATTAAATAGAGAAAAGATTTGTATTTTTGTATGTAACGAATAAACTTAAAAACTACTGGACCAATTTGAAAAATTCTTTCAGCAATGGGTAGCTACAATATTAGCGAGTAACATTTTATCCCCGTACTCTCACGATAACGGGAACTACGCGGGTAAAACCGCGTGACAACCGCTAGTAGTTTATATTTTTGGTCCATGAATAAACGCAGAATTAATAACATTCAGCATAACCTTCAGATTTGCCACACATATCTCGATGAATAAGTTTGGCATAACTTTACTCTACGGACTAAATTACTTTATAGTACATTTTGATCCAAGTGGAGAAAGTTTGTTATTGTAGTTCAATGTGGTATTGATACAAGAAAGTTTCATAAAGAAAAAAAAAACATGTTTTAAAGAATCATGTTTATCTATGATATTGAATTTATAAACACAATTTGAGTATTCAAAAAATGTTTACGCCGTAAAGACGTAGATCGCTTTGCCGAAATTAATTAAATAAGCATGTTTTTTTTATTTTTTTTTATTATGCTTTGAACCAGTTTGGACTAAGTATAGGTATAGTTATCTGTGGCAATTTTGCTTTCCGCACATGTGTGGAAAAAACATGAAAAACGCACGTGTGTGAAATACACTGACATACACACATTTTGAACCTAATAGTAGTGCAAAAAGAACCAGTTTTCGAGGAAGTGTATTGCAAGTACTTTTCTGAGTTAAATGAGATTTTTTGTCATCACATACAAACAATTCCATGGTAACAACGGTGGCTGGAGGCTGCCATGGTTTAGCCGTATGCTAAATCTCATAGAAATCCATTCAACCGTTAAGGCGTCAGAGCGTAATAATCTCACTTCCATATTTATGGGTACGTTTTAGATGGCATATAATAAAACATTCCGGACAAAAGTATGCAAGATATCTACAATATCTTTCCACAAATGTTCCCGTTGCATTTTTATGAGGAACACGTAAGTTAACGGTATGCACGCTTTCCGAATCAAATATTTTGAGATATTTATGAGAATCTGACCGACATACATTGTCGGTCAGATTATATAGTCCAGGAAATATTCGAGAATACTATGTTGGAAATCGACCAATTGGAAATATATATTCATGAGAAAGAAAAAAAAATATATATAGTGTTAGGGTAAACTTACTTACCTGTTGTTAATAATATAACATCATGCCTGCAGTCACCGAAGAGTACGGCAGAAGTATTTTTATGTCCATAGTATATGAGGCGAGCATATTTCCATCGACCCTGCACAAATACAGACTCCGAGGTTGCTAGTCAGAAAAGCCTGACGGGAAAAAACAATAACACCATGGGCCTTGGAAATCTAACAATACTATGGGCCTTGGAAACCGTACCAAAAAAAAAAACAAATAAAAAAAATTACCTCAAGGACCTCATGGACCTCAACACAACTCATCAACAACACACACAGGACACACACTACATCACATACATAACACAAACACACACATATACACACACATATACACACACACATACATGTACACACAACACATGCACACACACATACATGCACATGTAATTGTGTGTACATGTTCATGATTTAAACATAACTGGTGAAATGTAGGAGGCTGTATGGTCGTTGAATGTAGGTGTACGAAAAGTTACAGCTCTGCCTCACCCTGCGGCGATTACAGATCTTTTAACCATTTTTACTTCATTTTAACTTCTTTAAAAAATTGGTTGCCTGTAAAGTCGGTATACGGGCGAAAGTTTTACGTGACAACGACTTTGAGTGGTAAAATAATTTTAATGTGAATATTCATTCGTATAGTAGGAAGAAGGATGAAATATGTCTGTCTCTCTCGCTCTTAGGCGGGCTAACCATGCCCGAGTGGAAGGGACGCGTGCCTCTCACTCGCTCTCATTGTGAGCGCATAACGTGAGCGGAGCGTAACGCGTAACGCAGTTTCTTGAAGTGTCACCCGGCAAACCAATTTATAAGACGTTGTCACGTCAAAAATTGGTTGCCTGTAAAGTCGGTATACGGGCGAAAGTTTTACGTGACAACGACTTTGAGTGGTAAAATAATTTTAATGTGAATATTCATTCGTATAGTAGGAAGAAGGATGAAATATGTCTGTCTCTCTCGCTCTTAGGCGGGCTAACCATGCCCGAGTGGAAGGGACGCGTGCCTCTCACTCGCTCTCATTGTGAGCGCATAACGTGAGCGGAGCGTAACGCGTAACGCAGTTTCTTGAAGTGTCACCCGGCAAACCAATTTATAAGACGTTGTCACGTCAAAAGGCGAAAGGTACTGGTTCTCCCCGTCATTGCAATCTTTTTGTTTTGTTCTACACCATACCTGGTAACCCTGTTAAGAATATATTGGGGATCAGTTCCAATTTTTTACATTCTTTTTTATAGGTTTTTAATGTAAGATTTTTACTTTAAACACCTCCACGGTCCCCGTACTCTTCAATTCATTCATCAACACGATATTTTGAGAGCATTACATTGAGTTCTGACCACAAAACATGATTTTCCCCCCAAATAAAAAGTCTTACTAACTGTGATACTTTAAGCAAAATAATTTTTGCTTAAACTAACTTAGTTTGATGCTTGGTTAACGGCTTCTGAAGTCTGTTTACACCCTGTATATTTTTTCGCATCTGAATCGAAAAAGCAGTGCAATCGAATGAAAAGTAAACTTCTAAGAGATATCGGATCAGTGGTTCCCACAATGCCAATGGAGAATGCATTCGTGCATAACTAAATCAATTGGATTCGTACCGTGTAAACGCAGTCTTATATTCAATTCGAACTTTTTTGCGTACTGTGTGCCGTCGATTGACATCTTACTAACCTAACCAACCTACTCTTTTTGATACTTGTGCATGTTTTTATTTCCATTAGTGAGTAATGAATAATGTCAATAATTAGTCTGTGTTTAAAAAAAGCCATCTGGCGTGTTCATTTGGGTTGATTCTCAAATTACCTAATAAGAAATTTCTCCTACTTTACTCGTACATAGGTAATAAACATAGTTAGATCTAGAATTTTTGAAAATCTCATTTTCCAAAGTCTTGTATGAATATTGAAGTTTTTTGTTCCTGAAAGTGAACTGCGCGCGTTCAAATTAATATTATACGAAGTAATAAAACACTAGTTGCAGTACACGCGTGGTACAAAGACATGCTATTTAATATCGTCAGGTACAAGAGTTTTGTCGTTTATTTCCAGAAAGGAGTTCCTTTATAAAGACAAGTTTTCCAGGAAGAATGAAAGACAACTCCTTAAACTCGTTACGTCTTATTACGGAAAGAGAGCTAACTTTAGCCCGAGCTTATACCTCTAAGGCATTAAAACTTAAAATTTGAATTTTATTCCGAGCATTGTAAAGTTCTTAATAGAAAATTGTCGAGCTACTTGGGTTTAACTTCAGATTGTGCAATTAAAACACTTTTTTTCTGTTGGAATGAAGTTCGAAATTCAAACATAATTCGATGGTCTGAAGATTATCCTTGTTTTTGTACTAGACGGTTAAATATCATCCTAGTAGTCCTTTTCGATGAATAATTTAACAACATCGGAACACCACGTTTCCTTGCAACCCATTATGTAATTTCGCGGATGTTACACTTGATAATACAAGAGTTGATCCCAATGGCGTCCAAGTTTTACTTTCTAAAGGGTTGGAACCCAGGGAGGCATTCCATTTTCTGTAATTTATTTCGACGCAGTTTTCAAATTAATTACTGAATGTGCTCTCAAACGATTAATAAACTATCATGAGAAAACAGGGAACATGGAGGATGCATCCAGGAAAGGAGGCATGTTCTAGAACCGAAAAATTTAACCGCCCTCCGATGCACGGTTTGAGCATTGATAAGGTTAGGAACATGCAAAATTATGCCTAAGCAAGACATCTGTTGAAGACATGAAGGAAATTGATTGCGCACATTACATGACAATAGCAGTCAGGGTTGAACAAAAAAAAACAAATGGTATTTCCAAAAACTTTGTTTAAATCCAATATTTTAATATTTCAGTCGTGAAACGGGAAGTATGCAAAGAAAACGAAGTAAACGTGGAGTGTTCACACTGCGGCCCGAAGACGTGTGACGAACTGGGACACCCGATCCGCTGCGGAGGGGCCACTTCGCTCTGCAAACCGGAATGTGTGTGCATAGACGGCATGGTTCGTGACGTTAATGGAACCTGCATACCGAAGACGGACTGCCGTAAGTTGGATCTTTTGGATTGCATAGATAGAAGAACTTTATCTACCTTATTTTCGCTTTTATTGTATTGATATAAAGTATTTTTCTGACCGGCTCAAGGTGATTGGATTGATGGATAAGTTTGAGGCCTGAACTTTTGTCGCGCTGACGTCGATCGTGCGTACCAGTATACATTGTGTTCTATATTGCACCATACTGCAACGCTGACGTCAGAGGAGCGTATTTGCTACTGTTTTCCTCGCTGACGTGACGTCCAACCGTGCGTAACCGACCGTCAGCGCACACAGCAGTGACAAGTCTTTTCAATGTTCCGACAGTTTATTTTAGATCTATCGGATAGAAGATTATAGTTTATGATTTGTACGTACGTGTCGTACGTACATAAAATTCTAGTAGTTAAATCAAGTAGAGTGTGCCTTAAAGGCCTCTGCGACTTTTTAGAAATCATTACCACTTATAGTACTATAGGCAATCTGGACAGTCCCATCGTTAATTCATATCAATCCGGGGATACCCCATATGCTGTAGGGAAGCCACTTACCGGTGCAAACCGGAAAGTGTGCACTTACGAACGTGCATACCTAAAGGCCTTGGTCGCAAGTTGAATGTTGATGTTGTCCATACACATAGGTACGATAGAGGTGGTGGTAACTACATACAATATACGATATAATATATATATATATATATATTTATAATATTAAAGCATCTTGAAGATGCTTTAAGAAATTGAGGATTTTTAGCACTGACAAGATGTTTTTAAACAACACAACTTTTCCCTTGTACGTATAATAAAAACTAAGTTTTAAGTAATACGAAATACCTTGTTAGATCCGGGAAGGAAAATACAGCTCATTTACGTACATGATATTAATCTTTCCACAAAAATGGCCCAACTCGTTCATTATCAAACTATAGCCAGTTTTTTGTTGCGTCTGGCTGCTCGACTCGCTTTATGTGAAACGATTACTCGGCCTAAGGTGGAGCGCGCTTGCTTGAAAGAACCCAATTTGTTAAGACCTTCACCATCACTATAGACTGTCTTGTTCCAGCCTCTGCATGCTTCCCTGGTCTGTATGAGTATCAACCAGGTCTTATCCTCGATCTTCTGAATGTTATCCACCCATCTCGATGTTGGAATATCCATAGTAACATTCCAAATTATGTGCAGTTCGCTGTAACAAATAGGTACCGCAGTACTCCGGGTTCGAACGTAGGTGCTTTCGGAGGGGTACCACTTACACTACAATAAATACATTCGTGAAATTTCAAGGAACTCATAAAAAGAACTCCAAGGAAAAAAAGTAAAGTTTCGATTTTTTTTTAATTTTCTTCTCCACACCTCTACAAACCTCAACGAAAAAACAAAATCCACTAATAAATAAACTTCCTTCCACCTTTTGAGTATTTAAAGTCTAATATTGCACTTGTCCACCACATATACTCCAAACTCCAGACAACAGGAATCGATTGGTACAATTTAAACGGGGTGTAGGTAGAATAAGTTTGTTGTTTGGAGTCACCCTAAGTCGGTAGGAACTAAGAAGTGAGTCAAGTTTGTGGTCTGAGGCTGCAGGTACGTCTACGTACGTTTAGTTTCATAAGTAGGTGGGTAAAGAAGAAGATAAGATAGGTACAGAGTGCTAAAGGAACTCTCACGAAGACTAAACTAAGAAACTGATAATGCAAAAAATAATTTGTAAATTAAATGAACAATGAAATTATATTAGTGATGTAATACGGTTTATCAAATTATACCAGCGTTGAAGCAAAGTTGTAAGAAAACAACTTCTAGAAAAAGATCCTAAAAAGTAGCAAATTACTTTCGGAAATTGGTGGCAAAAAGTCAATGGAAACAAGAGAAAGTCACCGACTTCCGAAAGTAAAGTAATTTACAGTTTTTATTGTTTATTTTTTTAAAGTCAGCAATTTGTTTACTTATTTTACCCTTTTAGTTGTGGTATCTCATTCTCATGCAAATTCTTGTCAAACATCAGCTTTACATTGGATCTATAAAATATTAGTACATCGTCCACAATGACGAAGAAGACAAAAAAATGCATAATTTAGAGGATGAATCATAAACTACCCAAGCAGCCCACTGTCACACGACTTAAGTTGTTTTCAAGTTTTTATGTTGTTTGTGGAAACACGTTATCTACCAGACAAATTAAATCTATAAAACCAAGTTAACTGAAACTATACTAATCCGGACGAGGCGAAACCGACTCTAAAATCTTTTACATCTAAACATAACAGCAGCGATCCCCGAAAAGTTAGCCAGAGGTGTAACTTATAGTACGTACGCACACATTTTGCCGGTTATGTTTAAGTCCTACGTAATAGGGGACCAGCCTATTGCCATCAACTGGGCCCCAATCCAGACTCAGAGAAATTCCTGATAGAAAACCCCAATAACACTGCCCGAACTCATAACATTTTATCCTCATAATAAGTGGTATGAAAAACTTCATAAAGTATCTACATCATCATCATATGCGTAGCCTTTTCCTAGCTGTGTTGGGGTCGGCTTCTAGTCTAACTGGATGCAGCTAAATAAATAAATATCGCTGGACATTAACACACAGCGCCACCTAGTGCCACACTAAGCAAAGCTTGTGTCGTGGACACCTAGGTAGTTGATATACTACATATATACTTTTTTGTTTGTAAATACATACCTACTCATTATACATATAAACATACGTTTTAGAGGGTCCTGACCCTCTAAGCACGTAAAGCAGTGTCACTACCACTACGCCATTCGGGTGGTCAATACCAGTATTTTACATGAAGCGACTGCCTATCTAACCTCCACAACCCAGTTAACACTGCGTTATACGATACCACTTGGTAAGACTGGTTGTCAGACTTTTTGGACCAATCAATGAAATAACCATGTTTGGTCACCGCATGACAAACAAAGGAATAGGTGCTATAAACGTTATTAAAGCCACAGTGAAAGTAGGAATTACTTAATAACATTGTTATGATGTCATTTAGGTAATATTATAAACCCAGCCGCAGACGTAATTAGTAATGCACATTCACGAAAACAATAATTTATATCAATCCTCACGTAGGCGTTATGATACATCAAAGTGACGGTAACAGTAACAATGTAACTGTTATTTAAAGATTTCGGAATTATCTGAATATATGAGAAAAACCAAAGTCAATCAAGACAAACCAAGTAAAACCTCTCATTCTCACATTTATAAGAGTATTGTCCAATAGCAGAAGCATTTTAGGCCAATTGTGGTCTTTCTGTGAAGAATGAAACATTTTGCTTATCTAACACATCAAATTAATCTCCGAATGAACATTTTCGGAAGCATCAGGAAATGTTCTAATTTGGCCACAATGATCAAATGTTCATTTGGGCTTCCTGTATGCTCATGTTAGGCATAGAAATGAAATAACTATCTGAAGATAACAAAAGTAATAAATTTACGTTACAAAATAAATGTCTTTCTGGAGGAATATAATTATGTTGGAGACGCGCAGCTAGCATTCGGCCCCTGGCAAACCACTGTTAGACATAGGACTCTCTGAAGCAGCTACAAGACCCTGTTTAAAGCCGTGGGTACTTCCAGCAGAACCGTTTTCATAAACATCAACATCATCATCAGTATCCACAGTCTGAATACTGAATAGAGGACTCTAAATGCTGGTTAGAGACTTTATTTTTTGTGTCATTCTCCATGTGTTTGTCTAGCCTCATCTAGAACTTTCTAGGTGACTTCTTATTAATGACCACCTCATTATTACAGCCAGCTGCAACGGTGACTTCAACGCGACCTCTGGCTGCGGCAACCACTGCGGCAACTCTTGCTCCGACTACAAGGAAGTCAACAAGACTTGCTACAGCGGCTGTCGGTACAACAGTTGTGATTGCAAGTCTGGTTATGTGTTCCATGATAAGTTGAGCAAGTGTGTGCTTCCTGTTGATTGCTGTAAGTATATCGTGATCATTTTTATTGCAAAAAATGTCCGAGTCAATAGAAAATAGAAAAAGTAGTGAAGAGTGAACTCAATATATATATATTTTTAACCTGGTTGGTCTCGGGAGAAACTGTTGACCAAAAAACAAATCAGCGCATCAGTTGGATACAGATGACTTATACTAACATACACCGCTAAGGTGTCTATTAACAATAAAACATAAATGAGCGAGAATAGAAGAATTCCGAAATTCTCTTCATCTTCAAAAAGTTCGATAAGGAAACCGTTATTATTACAACCCTAATTTAATTATTCGAAAGAATTTTTATAGCCGTTAAAAGCAAATTAAAAAAAAATGTTTTCAGAATTTTTGCTTTAAATTATTTTGATAGCTTCACTTTCCGGTAAAGATA
This sequence comes from Xestia c-nigrum, assembly GCA_916618015.1. Classification (NCBI taxonomy): domain Eukaryota; kingdom Metazoa; phylum Arthropoda; class Insecta; order Lepidoptera; family Noctuidae; genus Xestia; species Xestia c-nigrum. The sequence goes on along the minus strand of OU745247.1, from coordinate 19,336,667 downwards.
GGAAATTGTGTAAGCGTCCTTGTCGTGGAAATGTCGGGAAACATTATGAGATGCGACCTTTGTAATTTGTATTGTTGAAGCAACAATTATAATAATTGTGGCTAAGTGTGAACTTGGCTTTAGCCTTGGGATTTCAAAATCTGTATATTCTTCCTCATCAGAAGATATTTTATTCGCTAGTTCGAACTAGTTTTTCTTCAACTTAAAATGTCACTTACGGGATATTTTCCGTGTTTGTTGTAGTTGTTGAGTTGTTGTTTTATTCTTTTTACCTTTAGTTAAAAACGTTATGCCGTGTCACGATTAATTAATTATTTTTTTAAAGCTATAAGATGAAATCCAAATACAATAAGTTTTGGACTAATCATTAATCACCCGCTCAGAGAGGTCATTTGATGATTTCCCATCCGAAAAAAAGTACGTCCTAAGTAATTCGTTTGGCAAACTCGTATGCATGCAAAAATAGTAACATATGAATTCGCCGACAATGTCGTATTCGTGAGACCATTCACTTTGGTTAAAATTCGGTGTAGGTTTCACTTCAACAAAAAAATCATTAAAATCTCACTCTTCGATGAACCTTTTGTGTACAGAACCTTAGAAACTAAAACGAGAATTGCTCTCATAACGGGACCTTTTATTTAATTTACAGGAAAATTTTCGTTGCGAACTGCGAAAGAGGAATTCGAGGAACTTGGGACTTTCAAGAGAAAATTTTGAAAAAGCAAGTTTTAACCCTCGGAGATAATTACGAGGGATTTTGAAGACTGACCAGCTAACTAAGCATTGTATAAAATAATCTTAAGTCATAATATTTGCTCAGAAAAAACTTTGAGGAAAATAAATCCCAAAATATTTCGAGTTATTTTTCTTGTTATAATTACATCCGTGAGCGACATTCCTTAAACCAGATTATATGTTTTACCAGATAAACCTCGTTTTCCTGTAAAAACTAAAACTGTTTAAATAAAAACTTTTATAAATAAATAAATAAATATTGCTTGACATTACACGCAGCACCATCTAGTGCCACACTAAGCAAGGCTTGTTTCGTGGTCACCAGACAGTTGATATACTACATGTATACTTTTTGTTTGTAAATACTTACTTATTTATCATACATATAAACATACATGACTCGGAAACAAATGTACATGCTCATCACACAAACATTTGCTCCTACCGGGATTCGAACCCGGGGCCCTAAGAACGTAAGGTAGCCTCAGTACCGCTGCGCCATTCGGGTCGTCAGTTTTATAAGTTGTACATAGGTCTTCTGGCGCGTTGTCTAAATCGGAACTGATGCCACCATCTTTATTTGAAACACAATTTAATGTTTGCCAACAGTGGCAAAAGAATCGTTCGTAATCTAGGTCTTCCTTTTCCGATTATTATAAAACCAAGCCATCCGCCGTGTCGGCCGGTCTATTCACGATAAACTCAAAAACTACTTAATTGATTTTCATGCTGGTTGAATAGATTGGTTTTTGAGGAAGGTTTTAGTATATAATTTGAAGGCGAGCGAAACCGCAGGCATAAACTTGTACCATATAAACAGGACAGTAGGACATCATATGCAATGAAAAAAAGAATTCCTTGTATGTAAGACACACATTTTGGAAAAGATAATATCAGCAAAGTCTGAGTGTCGAGAGCCAAGGAAGAAACATATTATCCTGTCTGTCTAATGACTTGGCTTCGTACTACAAAACATCCTTGTAGAGGTAGGTAATTACTTGCAGAACCTGCTCTGGTATATCATTGTTTATAGTGGAAACCTCGTTTTCCGTATAACTTCCTTTTATGAATATTTCAACAAAGAGAACTGCATTGTAGTTTTTAAAAGATGCATATTTTAACGACTGCATATATATATAAACTAGCTGACCCGCGCAACTTCGTCTGCGTAAGACGAACCAACAGTTCCTAAAATTAGCGCGTTCAACCAACCTATCAAACAAACTCTACAGCTTTATAATATTAGTACAGATTGAAGTTAGTAACAATTTATTTTTTCTCGAATAGGTTTACATTAAACGCCAAAATATTTAACTTATGTTTTTCCAAATAAGGACTCTTCCCTCGACAGCCTTACATTTCATAATATCATCCTATCAGCCTAATATCATACTCCAGCTAGGTCGAAAGTTCTCATCAAGGGGCATGACATGAGCCGAGACACGTTAACGCTGCATCTGCCTTCATTCTCCAAAGTCACACCATCAATGGTAGTCATACTCCAGCCGGCGTAGCATGGCGTTCTATCTCTAGTCTACCAAGACTCGACAAAGCTCTTTTCCATACTGACAATCGACAAAATGACAGATAAATGACAGATGTCCAAGACTCAAGACATGTCAAGTTGTATGGAAAAGAGCTTTGTCGAGTCTTGGTAGAGTAGAGATAGAACGCCATGCTACGCCGGCAGGCCGGTCAACACAATACGATGTAGATGCTGTAAACACTTGAAAACCTATTGCAAATTCTTTTCGTCTCCAAGCCTCCATCATGAGACCTTCGATGACAGTCATATTCTAGCTATTTCTAAAGTTCTCATCAAGGTGCATCAAGTCAGCCTAATGACGATATAGCTGCTGTTAACTGTTGAGGATCTCTTGCTACTACCTTCAGTCTCCATTGTTAGACCATCGATGACAGTCATGCTCCAGCTAGGTTTAAAGTTCTTATCAAGATGCACGAAATGAGCCTTAAACACGATAGAGCAGATTTGAAGTGTTGCGGACCTCTTGTGACTGCCTTTCGTCTCCATTGTCAGACCTCCGATAGTGCTCATACTCTAGCTAGGTCTAAAGTTTATATCAAGGTGCATGAAATGAGCCGACATACGATATAGCTGCTGTAACTGATCACAGTCAAACTTCAGACAGGTCTAAAGTTGTCAAAAAGGTTTATGAAATAAGCCCCAAAACAATCTTCTTCTTTATCGTGTGGTTAGTGCCTAACCTGTTGTCAGAGTTTTTATGCCGCCCAAAGTCCTCTGTAGGTGCTTTACATGCCGTCGAGAAATATCTCTCAGGCATGCTGTGGTTTTCTCACGATGTCTTTCTTCACCGAAGCAAGCGATGTTTCCTTGCTTATCGTGTTGTTGCCTAACCTGGTGTCAGAGTTTTATGCTGCCCATGGGCCTCTGACTTGGCTTAACATGCCATGTCTCTCAGGTATGTTGGTTTCCTCACGATGTTTCTGCAAGCGATGAATATATAATACGCACATGAATTCGAACAGAACTATTTTCAATGAAAAATGGGACAAACTTTGCTAAACACGCTTTTCAATCAAAATAATCATGAAAATTGAACTTCTCTGGAAAAAGTTATGCGTCATCATCATCATCATCCATAGCCCGACTTCACCGACTGCTGGGTACAGGCCTCTCTTTGTTTGTGCCAAGCTCCACGCTCTTGTGCCAGTCTCATCCAGGATATTCCCGCAATGGCAACAATATCGTCTGCTTACCTCACCGCTGGACGACCAAAACTTCTGTTTGGATTTCTAGAATGCCACTTGGTTTACTCCACCTGACATCACCGCGCCTTGCTAGGTCTCCTGCCCTACTCCATTTGAATTATCATCATTCATCATTATTTCAGCCGAAAGACGTCCACTGCTGGACATAGGCCTATCAAGTGTCGCCACATTGACCGGTCTCGTGCGACTTCATCATTCGGTCATTTGAGTATTGCTCAGCCATATTATAGGTACCTACATAAAGAAAAACAGGCGTTGAATTGAGAACTTCTTCCAAAAAATCAAACTTGAAACATCTGACACGGGAGAAGTCATTCCCAGAGTGGGAGAAGTCATTTGATGATTTCACACCCTACATAAAAAAAAGACATCTGACACGGGCGAATGCCAGTATCATTCTTTCACGGAAAATCGTAACACCGTAATTCAGAAAATGTAGTCATATGAACAACGTCATTTATAGGGCACGAAGTTAAACTGCTAAAACATATGCATGGAATGCGGTCGAACGGACACTCTACTGGCTTTGTAGATTTTTAAAGCAGGGTCATGTTGACTATTCCCTTCTTCTCTATCTTGTGATTTTTATTCATTAGTACCATTTTGGTTTCATAGATGTCATTGCATGTATCCTTAGGTTATGATAAGTTCTCCTTAAAAACGTTAAAGTCATATATCTTTTGATGGAGAGCACCGATTGCAAAGAAACAAAAATCAAAACTTTCTCTAAGTTATGCACAATAATAATTTGTGCATTAAATCAAACCACATTGGTTTTACAATTTACACGTAAAAGGGCTACGTAGAGACACAGAGAACACGAAAATTTAAGAAATAGTAGAAAAGGGTTCTGTGTGTGATTCTTTACAGAATTATTATTTGAAATAAATGATTCCCAAACTGTCGTTTAAGTGTTAAAAAAAATATGCATAAAAAAATTATTTAGAAATATGTAACCTTTAAAAAAAACAAAATACTTTGTTACAAAAAGTGAAAATCGGGTGGTTTTTGAACGTGCGAACCAAAGTTATTATCGGAAATCTTATAGCATTCCACAAAATCAAAAAGTTTTAAGGTCTGTACTGAGGCTTGACCTTGCGACTCACTGTTCGAAAGGCGGTTGCCGTCACCGACGGGCTATTTGTTCTCGTGACAATAAGTGTGAAATAGGTTATCCTATTACAATGCATGTTATGACAGTTGTCAGTTGTCAAACAGTTGAAAACTATAGACGAAATGCAATATTGCTCACCCCCGTGAATAATTAGCGTGATAATATATAGCCTATGTCCTTCCCTAGGTTGAAATACATCTCCTTGCCAAATTTCATTACGATCCGATCAGCCGTTTTGTCGTGAAAAGGTAGCAGACAGACAGACAAACAGAGTTACTTTCACATTTATATAATGGTATGGATATCGCGATATTTAAATGGAATTTTATAATGCTATCTCAAAGGAGAGCAGAAAGCCAGTATCATTTCTATTTTTAACTTACTTTTAAGCAATTGAAAAATAAAGTTGAATCCCCTCCTGGCAAAATAAAAACAGCCGCAAGGGTCGATCTTAGGCCGCGATTGCCTGATTAGAGAAAATATGAAAATGAAATTAATCTATAAGAAAGAGATTTTTAGTGAGCAGACGATCCTGCAGAATTAAGTCATGCCTGCCATTGAATCTATTGTCACCAGAACCAAAGGTGTGTGCAAAGTTTCAGCTCAGGTTGAGGGGAACTCCGGCGCTGCGGGACTGTTCGGAAGTGATACCGTGGCCCCGGAACATAAAGAGCGAAGAAGGAACATGGATGGGTTTTAGTCAGTAAAAGTCTGACACTCCCTCCCACTCCACCCAAAGTTTGAGTCATTGATGATTTCCAATCCGAAAAAAAAACCGTTTCGGGGGAAATAGTTTCAAATTCAGTTGCAAGATTTGACCAGCAATAAATATAATAATATATAAATGTCGCTGGACATTACACAGCGCCATCTAGTGCCACACTAAGCAACGAGGCTTGTGTCGTGGACACCAGATAGTTGATATACTACATAGATATAATTTCTTGTTTGTAAATACATACTTATTATACATATAAACATACATGACTCGGAAACAAAAGTCCATGCTCATCACACAAACATTTGCTCCTACCGGGATTCGAACCCGGGACCCTGAGAACGTAAGGCAGCCTCGTTACCGCTGCGCCATTCGGGTCGTCAAGAAGATACACCACATACTAAGACATCGATCACTAACAAGGCAATTCAAATAAAAGCTTGTAAAAATATTTGTTCCTATTAGGCACAGACTACAGTAACACACATAGTTATTTCTGAATCCCAAATTACTAACAAATAAAAGATATTTCTAATAACAAAAGCGTAATTGCAATCCTGCTATTCTTTATTGCTGTCTAATAAATAATTATTGGGTACCTACTAACTCGTAATTAATCTGCAACATCTATTTGCTAAGATTAACAGAACGGTAAGTATCCTACCGGCTGCGCCATGAAATGTTTAGATGTTGTAAATAAAAACCGATTAGATAGAATAGTGACTTTAATGGTTTTACACGTATTAATCAACTCGTGTCCTTAAGTTAAGTGTCTATGCCCGGACTGTCCCTGGCAGCTCCTAGCTCCTGTCATTTTTGCGGGAGCTAGGTTTGCCCTACTTAAATTAAATGCCACTTGTAAGCAAAAATTATTGCAATACAACTGGATTCTATGTGTCGCAGGACTGCCTCGTTGGAGAGCATGTGGTCCTGTTTTCGATTCCCGGTTCTGTCAAAGTGTAATTGAGTTTTTCCATCAAGAATTTCTCAGTAGCAGCCATAGAGTCTGGAATTGTACCCGATTGATGGCAATAAGCTCGTCTCCTATTACATGGGACTTCAATACATAACCAGCTAAATGTGGCTGTACTATTAGGAACACCTCTACCTAACCTTCGAGCATTACAAGCGTGATGTTATTACAGGCCAATGGTAAAATTATATTAATGTAAATATGTTTTAAGAAATCTTACTTTGAGTCAAATTAAATTACAGAGAAAAATCGTAACATCTACTTTCACAGTTTTCCTGAAGAAAAATTGTCCTTTTGACGAACTAAATGTAGAAAGGTTGGCCTTCTAGCGACAAATATTACTCCCAGAAAAAAATATAACTTAATCACAAACTCAGAACGAGCGTCTCAAAATCAAATTAAGACCTCAGACAATTTCTCCGGCCATCGACGCTCTATAAATCACAAAAGCATCCCACACAAACAAGAATACCGCTCACACAGAAATAATCAAACAAAGAAATAAAAGAAAAATCAACGGCGAACAAACAAATAGGACGAAAACCAATTACAGTTCGTAGAATAACATTTATCGTAACCAATTATTTAGTTAGAGTTTCCAGAGGAACTAATAAGACTGATTAATCGAACGTTACTTGGTTGACGGCGGGCCTCGACTGAGTACAGACAAAATGGACTCAAATCGGGCTCTCCCCTTTATGAGTTTCTGTGGGGACAATCTTTAACCCATTTTTCTCTTACGGATTTTGTTTGCAGAATCGTTTAATTAATACCTTGTTCAACCGTCTCCTTGCTTAAAAGGTGATCTCCAAATCATGTGTAAAAAGCATTGTGTAATTTAAATAACCTTTTTTTTGTCTAAATTGTGTATAAATGGAAAATATTCATTTTTTAAATCTGATGTTACTCTATTGAAAACCATAACATGCCTTTAGGCGTCAGTTGGCTTGCATATATGTACATATTATGTTTAAAATACCGAGATACAAGAAACTAGGTTTATTTTTGTAATATGATCTCCGAATTTCTGTGAAATCGGCTGTTGTTAAACTTGTAAGTGCTCAATTCAATTCAGCTCCATGTAAAATATTATTATACAACTCTGTTTCAAGTCATAACATTTTATATATACCTACATGCAAGCATTTTTATAATGCTCAAGATACATTATTTTTACAAAGTGTTTTTAAATACCTGTATTTTTAAGAGAATATTCAAATCTTCTTTCTTGCTACGTATTTTTCAATGAGTCATTGTCTTTTGCCTTTATCACGATATTATTACAGCTGCTGTGCACTGTAACTGTTGGTAACAGGCCTCTTTAGTTGTAATCCACCTGTAATCCCCAAAAGGTCAGACAATTGTATGTTTAAGTCAGTAATAGGGGGTGAGCCTATTGCCATCAAATGGGCACAAATCCCGACTCCGTAAAATTTCATAACCCGAAGACACTGCCCGACCTGGGGATCGAACCATGCTCAGCAGTCCCGCTTCCGACAAAACTCAAACTCAAACTCAAATAATTTATTTCAACTAGACCATTACGGCACTTTTGAATGTCGATAAAACGAAAAAAAAAAATGGCTACAGTCACAGACACAAGGCATAATAACTTGAGAATGTACTGTAGTTGCCCATTCCCTAGCGTAGATCTCTATGGAGAAGAACGGGCAAGAAACTCCATGGACACTCTTTTCAATCAAAAATGTTGTTACAAAATCTTGGTTACATCTTTCATGTTGAGATTATACATATATGTGAGAACGATGTAATAAGAGCGTCCAGAGTAAAAAAAGAAATAAATCAACAATTTATAAAATAAAGCAATTCAAATGATCCATGGCAGCTAAGAGATGACCAGTCCCGACTGACAGCGCCCGTTCACGAACATGACGCATGGATCAGCGCCATTCAATTCAACCATATTGAAGGGAACTAAATGACCCGACCCACCCGCCACCATCAGCAAGACATTTAAGCGAGCATGACAATCTCTCAGCCACCAAGGAATATTCAAGTCAATGAAAGATAACTAAATTCAAATGGTAGCTTTACAGTACATGGTACTCACACATGTGCTATGCAATTATACAATACTAGCTTCTGCCAGCGGCTTCGCCCGCGTGATGTTTGAAATTGTCCCACGGGATCTTACTACCGGGATAAAAAGTATCCTATGTGTTAATCCAGGTTATAAACCATCTGTGTGCAAAATTTCATCCAAATCCGTTCAGTAGTTTTTGCGTGAAAGAGTAACAAACATCCATACATCCATACAAACAAACTTTCGCATTTATAATATTAGTAGGACTAAGAGATGGAGTCTATACAATGCAAGAATATTTTTACAATCTTCTGCAGCTACCACAATAATATTGTCCAATAAGTTTGCACCTATGGTTGCGGAGCAGGACCAGCATTTAGCCAAGCATTTTTATCCTCAATGTAATCTCCCAGCTTGCCTACATAGTGTGCGTTTTACACAAGATTTAAATTTCGTCTCATTCAGTTGTAAAATGTGGGGAGGTATTTTATTGTAACATTTTAAACAGTACCCCATGAAAGATGAATCTACTTTAGCAAGCCTGAAACCTGGCTGAACTAGTTGGTCCCTATTTCTAGTGTTATAGTGGTGTCTGTCACCTCTTTTACTGAATAAATGCAGATTTTTCCTAACATACATGATGTTTTCATATATGTATTGACAAGGTACTGTCATGATATTAATTTCCTTAAACAGTTCTCTTAGAGAATCGCGTCTACGTAATTCATAAATTCCTCTGATGGCTCTTTTCTGCAGAATAAAAATAGACTCGATGTCTGCAGCCCGTCCCCATAGTAAAATACCGTATGACATAATACTATGAAAATAACTAAAATAGACTATCCTCGCCGTATCAACATCAGTAAATTGACGGATTTTTCTAACAGCATACGCTGCCGAGCTCAGCCGGCCTGCAACAGATGTTAAATGAGGACCCCATTGTAGCCTGTGGTCGAGCGTAATTCCCAAGAAAACCGTTTTATTGACAAATTCAAGTTTCTCTTGATTCAATACTATGTCACAATCACTACTTTTGACATTTGGTAAAGCAAATCTTATGCACTTAGTTTTATTCCCATTTAGTACTAAATTATTAGCGGTAAACCAATTATGAACCTGCAGTAGGGCGAAATTTACATCGTCAAGATTTGTGGCACGTCTGTTTATCCTAAATATTAAAGAAGTATCATCAGCAAACAACACCATTTGCGGATGGTTGTTAAATAAATGGGGAATGGGGGCATTAATGTATACTAAAAAGAGGAAGGGACCCAATATCGAACCTTGTGGTACACCCATTTTTACTTTTAAACCCATCGAATTTACACCCTTTACTTGTACATGCTGCTGTCTATCATTCAGATAAGATTTTACTAAACTGAGCGCAAGTTTACCTAAACCGTAATGCTCAAGCTTCAAAATAAGGGTTTCGTGATTTACGCTATCAAATGCCTTCGAGAGATCACAGAAGATTCCTATGGCATCTTGTGCCTCTTCCCACGCAGTAAAAATGTGTTTTAATAAAGTGACACCGGCGTCAGTCGTACAACGTCTTTGGTGAAACCATACTGCTGTTCGTGTAAGATTTTATTGGTGTTAAAATGGTTAAGCATCTGATTGAGCATTATCTTTTCTAACACCTTGCTGAAAACTGGCAACACGGATACGGGCCTATAATTGTTGGTGTCTTTACTGTCGCCGGATTTAAAAAGCGGTATTACCTTACTGAATTTCATTAGATCCGGGAAGACCCCTTGATCTACGCACAAATTAAATATTGAGGCTAAATACGGCGCTACAGTCTCAACAATTCAGGTACAAGCTTTGATAGACATACCCCATAGATCTTCAGTTAATTTGATCTTGATTTGCTTAAAAGCTTTTATGATTGTTATGGGGTTTACATGATGAAATTTAAATTCATTTGAACAGGCTGAAACGTTCGCCTTCAATAAATCCATAGAGAGCAAGGGAGAGGAATTTAAGGTTTCAGTAGTTTTAAGTGGGATACTTGTAAAGAAATTTACAAATTCTTCAGCGACTTCGTTATTAGAGCTCACGAGACCATGAGAGGGCTCTAGTGTTATGTCATTACTTGTTTTTTTAGATCTATTGGTCTCACTGTTGATAATTTTCCAAACCGTCTTTTTGTTATCGGCTGATTTTATCTTGTTGCTAATGAAAAGAGACTTGGCTATCTTGCAAGAGTTTTTAAAAAAAATCGAGTAAGTAGCCACATATTTACTAAACGTTTCTGTGTTGATATAAGGCTTAAGGCCGTATAGCTCAAACAATCGTTCCCTACTTTTCCTAATACCCTGTGTTGCCCAATCACTGAAAATAAACTTTGGGGCAATAGTTTTAGTTTTCTGTTTTAAAGTATTATTGAACTCGGTGTGCACTACCGAAAAGAATTCTTCATACAATTCATTTACATTGTTTCCAATATGGCCTGGTATATTTAATTTGCTAATTAAATTATTATTAAACTTTTCTAAATTACAGGGTGTTATTTGTCTAGTTTGAATCTGAATTCTTTGTAATTGTTTATTAGACGCGAAGGCAACAGTCTGTCCGCAGCTGTGATCTGAAGGAAGGTAATTTACGATGGATTTATCTAAGTAGTCGCAGCAACAAAAAACATTATCTATGCATGTAGCAGTATTTGTAGTAATTCGGGTTGGTTCTGAAAAAACATTTGACAAATTAAATGATTTAAAGAGATTTAAAAATCTACTGCTGTTAACATTATTCTCTAAAATATTGATAGTAAAGTCACCACAGATAATTATTAATTTACTACCAGTTACAAGTTTTGCCAAAGCATCTTCCATTACTGACTCAAAGATAGAGTAGTTCAGGTAATTATGGGGTCTGTAAACGCACACTATTACATTCTTATCTAGCTCAACACAAGACAATTCTATGCTATGTTCAACCGAAAAATCGACAATATCATTACGAGGCTTAAATTTAAAACAATTTTTAACTAAGATTAACGAACCCCCACGCATCTTAGACTTCCGGTGAAAGCAACTGCCCACACTATAATTCTCGTAATTAAATTGCATTTCGTAATCCTTCATCCAATGTTCCGTTAAACAGATAACATCAAACTTGTTTTTTTCTAAAAATAGTTCGATTTCTAATTGTTTGGAAGAAAAACCCTGAAGGGTCCACCCTTTATAGCAGAACTTTTTATGTCATAATATTATTTTGCATACCAGCTGATGGCATAAACTTCATTTCGCAGGAAATAGTTTATCAGATACTCATTTATCATAGGTTCATACTCATAATTTTGTAAGCCAGAATCATCTTCAGGCATAAATTTCATATGCATAAGATTCAAAAGTAGAACCATCTTATCGCAGAAAGTTCACAGTCAGAATCATCTGTTGGCATAATTTTCATATCGATAGTCTTTAAAGGCAGAACTATCATATCTCAGAAAGTTTACAGTTAGAATTATTGTTTGGCATACATTTCATATGCATGATAATGGAAAGACTCATCTATCATATCACAGAAAATTCATAAAATCAGTTGATTGTGAACACTTGGTTTTTATTTCCCTGTAAAAAGCAGGCAAACAAGCATATTATATCGTGCATGTATACAAGCTAGCATGAAGCAAGCATGCAGCACGCAGCATGCAAGCAAGCATGCAGCAGGCAAGCAAGCATGCAGCAGGCATGTAAACATCTGAACATGCATATACCATGCATACAGCATGCATGCAAACAAGCATGCAGCATACAAACAAGCATGCAGCAATCATGTAGCATGCAAGCAAGCATGCAACATGCAGCAGGCATGGTTTCTGTCACGGCTCCGGCGCTGCAGGGCTACGGCGGTCCCACGCGAGCTGTTCGTCGCAGATGGGTTTAACGCTCACCCCTCCGCGCCTACGCGATTTTAAATTACACTCTTGGGGTAGGGCAAACAAGACTACGTGGAGTCGGTTTTGAAGCGATTCTTTTCTGTCACTAACTTTTCTAGCACAACATATTGACTTTTTAAGATAATATTTTAATTTTAAATTAAGGTTAAAAATGCTATTTTGTGGCATTGAAAAATGGCAATACTGCCAAATAAAATTATTCCAAATGAAATTCTGCAATCTTCATAGTATGCCAAGTGAAATTATATCAAATAATCGTCGTTCTAAGTAAACATTATTGTAAACGAAATTATGCGAAATATGAACAATGCCAAAGGTAATTATGCCAAATAAAATTCTTCTATCTAAAAGTATGCCATTCCAAATTCGGACATACACACATTCAGCCAAACAATAAGTATATTTAAAAAAAAAATATGCCTTTAATATATTCGTTTAAAGAAAATTATGCCAAGTGTGTTATGCTAAATGAATTTCGGAGCAACAAGATTCTGCCAGATAGATGGAACCCAACCCTGAATGTTCTGATGAAATAATGTAAAGGAATTCTGCTTAACCCCTTTTTGACAACTAATTAACTGAGAGCTAGAAGATACCTTAGAGTTGATAAGTTTACCTAAATTATCACTCGTAGCTTCCATTGTCTTACTGACTAGTTTAAATGTAAGCTAAAATGTGTAAAATTACAATTAGTACCTATAATTACTAATTTCCGTGGAACTATTTACAAGTAGAACAACGAGACGTCTAATGATGAGAATTGGTGCTATGATTACTATAAGAAAACTGTCATATATTCCCATTTAAAAAGCTCGCTAGCCATATCTGTACATGGATAGTCACAAAAAGTTTAGGGGGAATCTTTTCGCCGCGGATTGATTTATGACTCTCACAAAAACTTCCATTCACAAAGCAGAGATTGTACGCGTATAAACGAGACGTAGACATTCTGCAATTTTTCTTCTTCTATTTTGATACCTGGTGACGTAAGTAAATGTAGTTTTTGCTTTAGAAAGTAAAGAAGATATATTATTACTTATATTCTATGTAGCAGTAATAAATGTTTTATTTTTTGGACTACCTGGGAAGTCGACGTTTTACTGAGGTAGAAAGTCGGTTATAGTTTTGTTAGAAAATATTGTCTCTTAAAACTCTCTTCATGACAAAATAATAAAGCGATTCCATCCATCTTTCATTTCAAGTTGTCATGACAAAACCTTATCAGGAGTATTCAGAAAACACAAAAACTGACACTTAGTTAAGGCTGAGGCTACATTGGGCCGCGACGCGACGTACAACACATGAGCGAATAAAACAAGTAAATGAATGCGCCGTACATGGCTACACTGCACATCAAATATTACTAGCGATCTTTCATTTCTTTATGCGATTGAAACCACATTACTGTAATCACGGCATCGGCTACACCAACATAGCGAAATTGAAGCGAATGTATTAGAAAATACCGAATCTCGCTTGTAATGTAGCCATACCATGTTTTTCTCGTTTCGCTTTTCCAGTCGCATCACAAATAGCTGCCTAGTGTAGCCTCAGCCTTAGGTCTTAGTTTTAGCCCGTAACTAATACTGATATCCACAATAAAGGTACGATAATTGTCAATATCAGCATCAGTTACGTGCTGTTTGTGATTTGAAACCAAATCGGTCTGGCGCCATTGTTTGACTACTGTATCTACTTAGCTGTATTTTTTTTTCGTCGATTTACGAAATTCTTTTTAGGGTTCCGTAGTCAACTAGGAACCCTTTTAGTTTCGCCATGTCTGTCTGTCCGTCTGTCCGTCCTCGCTTTGTCTCTGTGACCGTTAGCACTACAAAGCTGAAATTTCCTACGAATATGTGTATCAATCACGCCGACAAAGTGGTAAAATAAAAATTAGAAAAATATGTTCCCAATGTTGTTGCCCTCCTATATGTAAAGTGAGAAGTGATTTTTTTTTAATTTCAACGTGTGATATATTGTTGGAAAGGTATTATTTATATTAAGAAAAAAACAATGTGTCCCCCCCCTCCAACTTTTGAACCATAAGTTTAGAAAATAAAGTTTAAAAAGTTTAGAAAAAATCTGAAAAGTAGAACTTTATAAGGACTTTCTAGGAAAATCATTTAGAACTTGAATGGAAACAAGTGTTGTACAAAAAAGACAAAAAGTTGTACAAAATAATTTCTGGACTAAGTTTGTGGTATAATCGTATATGCAAGCATTTTTTTTAACTTCGTTTACATATTTTATTATCCTGAACGTATCTTTTTTCAAACAAAAAAAGATTTATTAAAATCGGATTGGATTGAACACTTATTGTGACGGACGGGAAACTACGGAACCCTACACTGAGCGTGGCCCGACACGCTTTTGGCCGGTTTTTTTCATTTGGTAGAGGAAGCTCGCGTGGTGCTTGTGTAGTTTATGAGTTATCTTATATGCTACATATTTTTTTCTTCTATGTCTATGTGAATGATCTGAGAATCACTTTTAGTAACAATGGAAAAATATACAAAAAAAAAACCTTTTTGTCAAAAAAACAGACTTTAAAAAATCGCTAAAGCGTGGTAAATTACTTTACTTTTTTTGAAAAAAAAAACACAGAACTAAATACAACCGATATTTGCCGACCAAAACAACAAAGAAAAACCCAAAGTTCAAGGTTTCCGCTTTGCTTTTATTACATACCGGAGGCCAAAAGACAGTCGTTTCGTGTAAAATATTCAGCCGCAACTGGTTAGACTGGAAGCCTTCACTATCGAAGACAAGGCAATGTAAAGGGACTTGGGGAATACCCCTGGTTAAGTAATCTACACTACTTTGTCTTAAAACTTGAGTTTCTAATTAAATATTGTTAAACTAGTAGGTAGTTGTTAGTGACTTTGTTCTATAAACTTTTATCCAAGTTTGATCTGTTTTGGGTTGGGGTTGCAAAAAATCCTTTTGGTTTTTATACCTTTTGCAAAAGGTCTTTGTCACGGCAATGGCATGACATGAAAATGGCAATTAGGTCACCTCCAATAAACTTACAAATCTAGACTTTAGAGTGTATGGCACTCGGGGGCTGCAGCTAAAATTCAGAGTCAAGTAGCGTTGCCCTCTTGTATTATGCTGGGCAGAGGCCGTTTTGGCATTAAAAACTTCGATTATTGACTTTGTTCAGTGTTTATAAAGGTGTTTATGGTTTTGATGCCAATAAATACACTTATCTATCTTCCTTTTTTTCACTACCTGCTATTATGAGCTACCTATTTACGTCTGCCTAAATCGAAGAATCAACCAACACAGTCTATCACACCCCACTGCTGGACATAGGCCACGGTAGTCGGGGAATACAGACATAATAATAATTCTTCAGTAACATCTACGGAGCCTGTATTTGTTTCCAGTTGATGGTAATATGGTCACCCCCTATAATAACATGGGACTTGAACTATCTGGTGTACCAAATAGTAAACACACCCACATTTCATCAGTTACGTGTGAGGTGTACTTCTGCCTTACAGCCGTGATATAATGGTTATGTAATATTTTGTCTTCCCGAATTTCACGTGTCAATCTTAGAGTGCGTTGTCAGTCAGCAAATCAGTCAGATAGTAACTAGAGTGTTTTCCAATGTATAAATAATCCCACATCTTCTATAAAGAAGATTGGCTCCAAGCTCCACGTAATCTGGAGACCACACTTAGAATTCGCGTGCCTTCATTAAAATACTCTCAAAAGAGACGAGTAGATCGGTGAAATTAAGATATAGTTCAACAACGAAAGCTCACATCGCCACTTTCGTAGTGAGAGAGTAAAAACATGTATGGTAAACTTTATTAATGACCCAGTGTTTGTATCTATAAAATCAGCGGAAATCCATTAAAGGCTATAAAATATTTAATGGCTGCCACCGGATCGAGTAACCCACTTCACTGTAATATGTTAGAATATTCTGAAATCGACACAACGTTCTGTAACCTGAATATGTTGACTTGTTGGTGATACAAAATTAATGGATAAGTAGATACCTTTTCTCGCTCCTTCCTTGCTTCCTTTGCTCCCCCAAGTGGGATAAAAAGAGGTAATCGTTTTCAAAGCAACTTATATAAGGTTTATCAGTTCGAAATCTCTTTAGCGGTCGTTGTACTCATCATTATGAACAACATTTACTGTGGGACCAAACACGGAGACTGAGTATAAGTGAGGGTAGTCGAATAAACGCCTTCGCTTTGCTGTCGCGGTACCTCCAATACTTCAGTCTCCCCGCGACCACGGCTGGTGCAATGCGGTCTAAGCGTCAGGCTTTAATTAAAGGTAAATTCGCGATAAATACCCGTCTTCATATGTTTTGTAATGTGTTCTGATCGTGGGTGTTAAAAAAAGATAATAGTAAAAGTTGTTCTTTCTTGTATGAACAGATACACTCTATTCCTTTATTTTATAAACGGGATTGACATCAGCATTTGATTGCTTCGTTGGTCTAGTAGTGACTGCCTTTTTTTTCGGATGGGAAGTCATCAAATGACTACTCCCACTCTGGGCGGAGCGGGAGGGAGTGTCAGACTTTTACTGACTAAAACCCATCCATGTTCCTTCCTCGCCCTTTATGTTCCGGGGCCGGAGTCTCTCTTTCGAACAGGCCCGCAACCCCGGAGTAGTGACTGCCTCGTAGAACTAGTGGTGACTGTTAGTTTAGGAGTGTCGATTGCTTTACTGCCGAGTAGTTTTAAGTTCTTGGATTCGATATGCGGGTCGAGCGAAGTGATATTCGGTTTAACCATCTGGAATTTCTCTTTAGTAGCGCGATGACTGTATTTATGGGCGGTTGATGGTAATAGGGTCATACCCCATTACTTAACCGGAGAATTGTGGGAGTACTAGAGCTATGTAGAGACACCCCATTTTTTGAGGGAGTGCCAGACTTTTATTGACTAAAACCCATCCATGTTCCTTCCTCGCCCTTTATGTTCCGGGACCACGGTATCTCTTTCGAACAGCCTCGTAGCCCCGGAAGGCTTCGGCCCTTGCGGAACCCTTCCCTATGGTGATATCTCTTTGAGGTGCGTGTGGAACACGAACGCGCCGTCGACACGGCATGTAGAGACACCCCTGTATAAACCTTTGGGGAAACCATGCGTGGTGTAAATATACTATCGCATATCCCTTTGTCGAGTTTCTCAGTACCTACTCAAGTAATTCTAAAACAACAGACCAGTTAAACAACAAAATTGTATAACTGGTCCATCTTCTTACAATAGTAGATAGAAAGACCGAAGAAAATATTCAACGATCTTGTTTTTTGTAAAAGTCTTCAAAATGTTTTCGAAGCAATTTCAAATTAATATACATGCTTAATTTCTTGAAAAACACCCTCTTAAAAACTTTTATAAACACAACAGGGGAGATACTAAATAACTGTATACTCGAGTACATAAGTTAAAGAATACCAAGATTACTTTAAAATTTGATTGAAACAGACAACAGGGGGATATTAAAATATCAATTTGACGCCTTAATGTCCGTCGAACTTCGCTCACTTGATACTAAAACTTTTATAACTTGGAAAACTTGAGAGGAATTTTCTTCAAGAAATAGAGGTGTCATCGAAATTTAGAAACTTAATTTTCAGCTGGTACCTACAGTTTCAATTTAGAAGTAAACTACGCAAGATAAAAGAAACATAGAATATGGAATTCTTGAAGTTCATTGTAAAGGATTGTTTCAAAGAAGGATATAACACAAAATGAGTTTCTGACTAAAGATACGTTCGCGAATATTACTTTAGCACAACGGAAACTTCTAGTAGAAATATATGAATGTGTGTGATTATAAAAAGAAAAAGAGCTCGTGGCTAAATAAAGACCTTATCACGCTAGCGAGTTGCGAGTGAGTGGAAAGTGCGAGTGCGCAGCGAACTCGCCGCGGTTTCGCAACATATGCGCGGCGAACACGCCGCGGGTGCGCAGCGAGCTTGCCGCGAAGGGATCGCGAGTGGGCAGCAAGCTCGCGGTATACGATCCGCGTTTTGTACAATCATTTTGTTTTTCTTCGCCGCCGGCTCGCCGTGCACACGTTTCTAACTCGCGGCGAGCTTGCTGTGCACTCGCCCCGCTTTCCACTAGCTCGCGTGATAAGGCCCTAATAGCAGCCGATTTTCAGGTAAAGCTGCGCTTGCCTGGGTGGGTCTGTGGATGGGTGACCACCCAATAGGTAACGAGTTTCCTTCGTACCTCAAAAATCTCGTGGAGAGAAGATTGAAAGGTTATGTGGGAAGCTTTTACCCAGCAGTGGGACATTAGAAGGTTAACAAAACAAACATGCCAGTCAGAGTCGAACTCGCGTATGGAAGGATTGAATTGTATTTTTTTTTTTGTTTTTACTACGCACGTTATTAACGTGCACATCTTGCTACATTGTTCTCACATAATTATACCAAACATGAATGATGTAACAAACATTTTGATTTATAAGAGTGTCCATGGAGTTTCTTGCCCGTTCTTCTTCATTGAGATCGACACTAGAGAAGGGCAACTACAGTACTTTCACAGTTTTATTTGTGACTGGGACTGTAGTTATATTTACTGTAGCGACTGTTCAAAAGTGCCTGTAACTGGCCTACTTGAAATAAATGTTTGAATTTTGATTTTGTTTAGTACTCTCGTAGTAGAGGAAACACTTTTAATTTTTAATTTATTACTTGTTATAGCGGTAATAGAAATACACATCATGTGAAAATTTCAACTGTCAACCTATTACGGATCATGACATACAGACGGATATTTGGACAGCGGAGGCTTAATAATAGGGTCCCGGTGTTTACTCTTCGGGTACGAAACCCTAAAAACATAATTAAAAAAAACACGGGCTATAGAAGTGAAAACTCGTTAGGTGACGGTCACGCAAGTTCCATGATTGTGGTTCAGTCAAAAAGTGATTAGTTTTATATTTATTTAATTGACCAAATTTTTACAAAACCAACTTAAATTTTCATCAATGAAAGTATCAAACACGAGTAACGCGCTGCTTTTAAGCAATCAGCCAAAAGGCAATAACTTTGCACTTTATAGTCGTTCTGAAGAAATATAAGTGCCCGTTGGCTTGGAGTACCTAATGCAGTTACATTTTTTAAACAATCGAGATGTACAATTCTGAGTTTTCTTTGAGCAATTGTTTATGGAACTTGACTTTAATGTTTGAGATGAGAGAAACTAATTATTTTGAGTGCAGGACGAACCAATTGTTTTAGTTTTATGGATGTACTAGCTGACCCGCGCAACTTCGTCTGCGTAAGACGAACCAACAGGTCCGAAAATTAGCGCGTTCAACCAACCTAACAGACAAACTCTGCAGCTTTATAATATTAGTACAGATTGAAGTCAGTAACAATTTATTTTTTCTCGAATAGGTTTACATTAAACGCCAAAATATTCAACTTATGTTTTTCCAAATAAAGACTCTTCCCTCGACAGCCTTACGTTTCTATCCTTGGACACTCGACAATATCATACTCCAGCTAGGTCGAAAGATCTCATCAAGTGGCATGACATGAGCCGAGACACGTTAACGCTGCTTCAAACTGTTGCGGACCTTTCGCAACTGCCTTACTTCTCCAAAGTCAGACCTTCAATGGTAGTCATACTCCAGGCAGGTCAACACAATACGATGTAGATGCTGAAAACTCTTGAAAACCTATTGCAAATTCTTTTCGTCTCCAAGCCTCCATCATGAGACCATCGATGACAGTCATATTCTAGCATATATGACTGTCATCGTATTTCTAAAGTTCTCATCAAGGTGCATTAAGTGAGCCCAATGACGATTTAGCTGCTGTTAACTGTTGAGGATCTCTTGCTACTACCTTCAGTCTCCATTGTTAGACCATCGATGACAGTCATGCTCCAGCTAGGTTTACAGTTCTTATCAAGATGCACGAAATGAGCCTTAAACACGATAGAGCAGATTTGAAGTGTTGCGGATCTCTTGTGACTGCCTTTCGTCTCCATCGTCAGACCTCCGATAATACTCATACTCTAGCTAGGTCTAAAGTTTATATCAAGGTGCATGAAATGAGCTGACACACGATATAGCTGCTGTAACTGATCACAGTCAAACTTCAGACAGGTCTAAAGTTGTCAAAAAGGTTTATGAAATAAGCCCCAAAACGATAGAATAGAATAGAATAGAATTAAATAATCTAATCATAATCTAATTATTATCTTCTTTATCGTGTGGTTAGTGCCTAACCTGTTGTCAGAGTTTTTATGCCATCCAAGGTCCTCTGTCTTGGCTTTACATGCCGTTGAGAAATAACTCTCAGGCATGCTGTGGTTTTCTCACGATGTCTTTCTTCACCGAAGCAAGCGATCTTTCCTTCCTTATCGTGTTGTTGCCTAACCTGGTGTAAGAGTTTTTATGCTGCCCATGGGCCTCTGACTTGGCTTAACATGCCAAATGTCTCTCAGGCATGTTGGTTTCCTCACGATGTTTCAGCAAGCGATGATGATACAATACGCACATGAATTCGAACACAACTATTTTCAATAAAAAATGGGACAAACTTTGCTAAACACGCTTTTCAGTAAAAATAATCATGAAAATCGGACTTCGCTCGAAAGTTATGCGTCATCATCATCATCATTGTGGTATGTAATATGATGTGCAAGCTTGCAGTAACAGCTTGCAAGTAGTTTACGTAGAATAGCGGATAAGTATTATGTTTAGACAGTGAATAAAAGGATGGCACGACGTACACACGTTTCTTTATAAACTCCGCCTAACCCTCTGCACAATCCCTACATGGCGACCGTGACAGGACTTCAACCAAATTTCGACGTTGTTTAAATATCTACATGGACAGTTAACGTACCTACATCAAAATGTGTCGCTCAGATATAAAGAAGGACGAAGTATTCATCACTCAGAGTGCTTCCGGAGGATCAAACAGCAGCGCGGAATATCACCTTTCAAACATAAGCGTCGTGATGTTCGTCATCTGCACAATACTCTCTATTGCAGCACTTTACGGACTATACGTTTTGTACAAAAAGTGCCATCAGAATTGGATCACGAATGAAGTTTTGACACAAAACTTGAGACGGTCCATTCGCCGCGTGACCACTAGATCCGGAGAGGAACCTACCTGCGTTTCCTGCGCCTGCCGTAAATAGAACGAAAAATAAATAAATAATGAAGAAGTGAAGAAAGAAGATAAAATAATATAGAAGAAATAAAATAAAAATTACAGAAGAGAGAAGAAAAATCAAAGAAGAAAAAAAAAAAAAAAAAGCGAGGAGAACGAAGAAATAAAATGTACGAGTATTTAGTTGGAGGAGTCAGGGAATTCCCGGCTCAGTTACCTGTGGTGTCCAGGGTATAGCCCGGCCCAAGCTGCCATTCCTGAGGATGAGCCAAGCAGTCACTTCAGAGGACAAGCCAAGCAGCCCTTCCAGAGGACAAACCTAGCAGCCATCGAGACGGATAACTCCATGAAAGGTATCAGTGCGGTACTCATAAGTGTAAAAATAAGAATAAGTGTAAAACTAGACTCTATAATTATTCATGGAAAGACTTAGTGAAATATATGAAAGTATACTAGATTTATGTGTTAGTATTAGAAAATTAGGCCCTAAACGGCGAAGCGAAAAAGTAGGAAAGCAAAAGTTTCAGGAGGCTAATAATTTGTATAACGAGTTTACATTATTAATAGAATACGGACGTATACGTAAAAAGGAATTACATTTAGATCCGTCAATACCTAACGAAATTGAGCAAATTTATAGAAAAATCTTGGGTTATAAAGAGGTTACAGATATTTCAGAAAGTTCGTCCGACGAATTTTTAGATATAGAGGAAAATAAGACAACATACAAAATGGAAAGTTTCAGTTTAAAAACGGCTAGTACTTTGATTCCAATTATGGACGGAAAGGAAGAAACAGTAGAGAGAATAATTGAAGGTATAGAGATGTATGAGAGTTGCTTGACAGAAGAAAGTTGTAAGAAATTGCTCGTTTCATTTGTGTTAAAGACTCGTCTATCAAAAATAGCGAAATTAAAACTGAATAACAGTTACACCACTATTTCGGATTTAATCAAAGATATTCAAACTCATCTTCTGACAAAAAAATCATCCAACTCAATAATAGCACAGATTAATAATATAAGTCAAAACAACTTGACCATAGGCGAATACGGAGAGAAACTAGGAGATTTGTTTACCACCCTCACCATAGCGCAAGCAGACGGAAACCAGACAGCCGCCGAGATACTAAGTCCAATAAACGAAAGGTTAGTAGTTAAAAGATTTGCAGATGGTCTGAGAAATCGACGACTTAGTACTATTTTAGCAGCTAGAAATTACAGTCAACTCAAGGATGCAGTACGAGCAGCTGAGGATGAGGAGCTGTCAGTTCCCGGAACCTCAGGTCAGGATGCCGTGTTATCATACACACGAGGTAGAAACTCAAGGTACAGTCGAAATCGCGGAAACTACCATAGTGGGCAGACTACTCAATACCGTAGAAATCCTTCTCACTACCGAGGTAACAACGCAGCCCAGCATTACAGGGGTCAGGGGGCCCCACAGCGAGGTTTATACCGTGGCAGACATTACCAACAGCGTGGATACTATAGACCGCCGAATAAAAGTTACTATAGGAGTAACAGGGGTCATTACAGAGGTGCCAGGCAAGACAACGTAAATGTTGTCACAGTGCCAAAAGAGGAAAAGGATAAAGAAGAAAATTTAGCTCAGTTTTTTCGGAGCAACTAATTATAATATAATATGGAAAAGTCTCGATTTTATTTATTTATACGCTGGAAAAAAAAAACTAAAATTTATAATCGATACGGGTGCAACTATTTCATTAATCAACAGACAAATATGGTAACACGCGAAACAAAATTATATAGCGATCAAACAAATATAAAAGGAATCGGTGGAAAAGTACAAGTATATAACTTCGCGTACATTTCTTTGAAATTACAAACGGGTGTACAGTTTCGTCACAAGTTTTACTTGTTCGATAATATTCCATGTGAATCGGATGGAATACTCGGTTTAGACTTTCTGAGAACTTATAACGCAAACATTGATTTACCGACAAACATACTCAGCTTACAATTAAATGACAAAGCGCCTCATTATCGCATTGAAATACAAAACCAACAACCAATTCACACGAACTCGGAAAATTATTTGCTTATTCCAGGTCGAAGTGAATCTATTCACTATGTCGACATAAACAAAAATATTTACAAAGAATGCGTTTTACACCCTAAACAAATAAATGACGACTTATTCATAGCAGGTTGTATTTTTCAGCCAAAACGAGGTAAAATTCCAGTAAAAATTCTAAATACTAATGAAAATTTAATCAAAATACCGAAATCAAAATTAATACGTAACGATGATATAGAGTATTTAGATAACTATAATATTTGTTTATTTAATAAATCAGAAACGGGACTGGAGCGAGTAAAAAAATTACTATCGGAACTAAATTTATCTCATTTAAATTCAAGTGATAGAAAAGAATTGGAAATAATTTGTGCTAAATATTCAGACATATTTTTCCTTCAAGGAGACAAACTAGGAACAGCAAATGTAGTAGAACAGTCAATAACAATAAAACCAAATACGATGCCAGTGTATACTAAGCCTTATCGTTTGCCGCAATCATCGAAATCGGAAATAAATAAGCAAGTCGAAAAAATGTTACAGGACAACATAATAGAGCCCTCCAGCAGTGAGTGGAACAGTCCTATTCTTTTAGTACCCAAAAAATCAGATGGAGAAAAGAAATGGCGTTTAGTAGTGGATTACCGAAAACTTAATGATTGTATCCAAGACGATAAATTTCCACTACCAAACATTACCGAAATATTAGACTCTCTTTCAGGAAGTATTTGTTTTAGTCATTTAGATCTTCAGCAAGGGTTTTACCAAGTTAATTTAAAACCAGGGAGCAGGGATATCACCAGCTTCTCGACTAGTGAAGGTCAATATCGTATGAAGCGCCTTCCTATGGGACTCAAAATATCACCAAATGCGTTTTCAAGAGCCATGTCAATTGCCTTGTCAGGACTAACATTTGAGAAATGTTTCGTTTACTGTGACGATCTTATCGTATTCGGTAGGACAGTAGACATACATAATAAGAATCTTATGGAAGTTTTCGATCGTTTAAGAAAAACGAACCTTAAGCTGAACCCAGCAAAGTGTGAATTTATGAAAACTCAACTACTCTATTTAGGTCATGAAGTTTCAGCAAATGGTGTATTACCAGATCCACAAAAAATTACTGTAGTTAAAAATTACCCAGTACCAAAAAATGCCGAAGAGGTTAGACGATTCGTTGCATTCTGCAACTATTACAGAAAATTCATTCGATCGTTTGCAGAAATTACAGTACCACTAAATAAATTATGTAGAAAGAACGAACCTTTTGTATGGACAAGTGAGTGTCAAAATAGTTTTGAAATTCTCAAAGAAAAGTTAATTAACCCACCAATTTTGCAATACCCCGACTTTTCACAAGAAAATGAATTCATACTACAAACAGACGCATCTAATATGGCAATAGGATCAGTCTTATGTAACAGCGATCTAAGACCAGTAGCTTACGCCAGTAGACCACTAAATAAAGCAGAGTTAAATTATCCTACGATACAAAAAGAACTTTTAGCAGTAGTGTGGAGTATAAAATATTTTAGACCATATTTATATGGAAGAAAATTTACTATTCTAACGGATCATAAACCACTCATCTATCTATTTGGTATGAAGGATCCATCTACACGACTTTTAAAATTTAGATTACTATTAGAAGAATACGATTACGACATCAAATACATAAAAGGTACAGAGAATAATGTTGCTGATGCATTGAGTAGGGTTACCATAAGTTCCAATGAATTAAAGTCTTTAAATGAAAAAGTAGTAAGTATAGTAATGACAAGGGCACAACGAGCGAAAATAAACTCAGAGTGCAAAGCAAAATCACAATCGAGTGACAATGGTTCCCTTAATATAGCTGACGAACCAAGGTTAGGCCAACCAAGGATAGCAGAGATATTAAGAAAACCTAATGAAGCAGTATAATTAAAATTTATAAAGGGTAAAGATCTGAACAAGAAAAATAAGGATTACGAAAACGAATGTTTCGCTTATGTAAAGAATGAATCTACTCTATATATAAATCTCGATTATATGTCGCATTTCTCGCGAGTCGAATTTGCGGATTTATTGAGTGATAATTGTAGAAAAATAAATAATACAGAACTATGCATAGTAAAAGATAAAAATAATGTCGAATTTATTAAAGAATTGATCAATGAAATAAAAAGAAGACCACAGTGGACCGGCCCACAAATAAATATTCTAAGAGGAATAAAAAGAGTCCTAGAAAATGACGAAAAAACATACATACTACATGATTATCATTTGCTGCCAACAAGTGGGCATGCAGGCGTACGACGCATGATAAACAATATAAAGGGTAAGTACTTTTGGCCAGGCATGGAGAACGACGTACGATGCTACGTTTCAAAATGTAAAAAATGCCAAACTAGTAAGTATTCTAGAAATATAGTAGAACCGATGGTCGTAACTACAACGGCAACAAGTGCTTTCCAAAAAGTATTTTTAGATTTAGTAGGCCCATTAGATAAGGATTTAGAAGGTAACGTTTATATTTTAAGTTTACAATGTGAGCTCAGTAAGTATGTCGAAGCGTATCCATTACAGAGAAAAGATACGGTAAGTGTAGCAAGAACTTTTGTAAACAACTTTATACTTAGGTATGGTTTACCTACAACCATCGCTACCGATCGAGGTACGGAATTTATGTCAGAAACAATGTCAGAGGTATGTAAGTTGCTACAAATTAATAAACTGAATTCGACAGCATATCATCATCAGTCGATAGGTGCATTAGAAAATACCCATAAGCATCTTGCAGCATTTTTACGTACTCAGTGTGATGGACATCCAGAAACATGGAGCCAATGGTTGAATTTTTGGTGTTTTTCATACAACACTACCGTCCATACGGAAACAAAATACACACCGTATGAGTTAGTATTCGGTAAAACATGCAACTTACCTAGTAATCTTACCAATGACGTAGTAGAACCGCTTTACAACCCAGACAACTATGTATTAGAACTTAAATATAGGTTACAGTTAGCTCATAAGGAAGTTAGGAATAATTTAATTTTAAGAAAAACTCAAAGGAAATTGGTATATGACAGAAAATGTAATCCTATTTCGTATAAACCAGGTGATTTGATACTTATTAAAAATGAAACAGGTACAAAATTAAACAAGTTATATAAAGGACCTTATACTGTGTTAAGCGATAACGAACCTAATGTCATTATAAATAAAGACGATAAATTAGAGACGGTTCATAAAAATAGAACAAAGAGATATGTAACTTAAGTACCTATAACTAATCGGTTTGTTTACATTTAAGTGATATCATGTTATGACAGTGACACACTTCACTTAATGATAAGTTACATTGTTTAGATTAATAAAAATATACGCTATTGTTTATATTAATGTACTTAGAATAACATTAAAATAACTACCTACCTATTAAGCTAATGTATATAATGCGCATTATAAGAATTATAAGAATCTTAACTATAATATTGCTCTAGGCAAATAAAATGTAAAAAAGAAAAAAAAATACATTTAATGTGTATTTTTTTTTTTGTAACAACCCCTATGATGTGGTATGTAATATGATGTGCAAGCTTGCAGTAACAGCTTGCAAGTAGTTTACGTAGAATAGCGGATAAGTATTATGTTTAGACAGTGAATAAAAGGATGGCACGACGTACACACGTTTCTTTATAAACTCCGCCTAACCCTCTGCACAATCCCTACATCATCCATAGTCCGACTTCACCGACTGCTAGGTACAGGCCTCTCTTTGTTTGTACCAAGATCCACGCTCTTGTGCCAGTCTCATCCAGGATATTCCCGCACTGGCAACAATATCGTCTGCTTATCTCACCGCTGGACGACCAACAGTTCTGTTTGGATTTCTAGAATGCCACTTGGTCACAGCTTTACTCCACCTGACATCACCGCGCCTTGCTAGGTGTCCTACCCTACTCCATTTGAATTATCATCATTATTTCAGCCGAAAGACGTCCACTGCTGGACATAGGCCTATCAAGTGTCGCCACATTGACCGGTCTCGTGCGACTTCATCATTCGGTTTTTTGAGTATTGCTCAGGCATAATATAGGTATCTACATAAAGAAAAACAGGCGTTGAATTGAAAACTTCTTCCAAAAAACCAAACTTGAGACATCTGACACGGGAGAAGTCATTCCCAATAACACCGTGATTCAGAAAATGGAGTGAAATGAACAACGCCATTTATAGAGCACGAAGTTAAACTGCTAAAACATATGCATGGAAAGCGGTCGAACAGACACTCTACTGGCTTTGTTATAGATTTTTAAAGCAGGGTGATGTTGACTATTCTCTTCTCCTCATCTTGGGATTTTTATTCATTAGTACCATTTTGGTTTCATAGATGTCATTGCATGTATCCTTTTTTTTTTTTTTTTTTTTTAAGGATGGGAAATCATCAAATGACCCCCCCACTCTGGGCGGAGCGGGAGGGAGTGTCAGACTCTTACTGACTAAAAACCATCCATGTTCCTTCCTCGCCTTTTACGTTCCGGGGCCGCGGTATCTCTTTCGAACAGGCCCGCAACCCCGGGAACAGGCCCGCAACCCCGGAACAGGCCCGCAACCCCGGATTGCATGTATCCTTAGATCATGATGATAAGTTCTCCTTAAAAACTTTAAAGTCCATCCAGTTCGTCGGTGCTCTCCATCTTTTGATGGAGAGCTCCGATTGCAAAGAAACAAAAATCGAAACTTTCTCTAAGTTATGCACAATAATAATTAGTGCATTAAATCAAACCACATTGGTTTTGTAATTTACACGTAAAAGGGCTACGTTGAGACATACAGACACAGACGAAAATTTAAGAAATAGTAGAATAAGGGTTCTGTAGTTTAAGCGTTTTTTTTACAGATTTATTATTTGAAATAAATGATTCCCAAACTGTCGTTTAAGTGTTAAAAAAAATGTGTATAAAACAATGATTTGGAAACATGTAAGCTTTAAAAAAAAACAAAACAATTTGGTACAAAAAGGAAAACCGGGTGGCTTTTGAACGTGCGAACCAAAGTACACAAAATCAAAAAGTATTTTATGTCTGTATTGAGGCTTGACCTTGCGACTCACTGTTCGGAAGGCGGTTGCCATCACCGACGAGCTATTTATTCTCGTGACAATTCGTCTAAAATAGTTATTCTATTACAATGCATCTTATGACAGTTGTCAGTTGTCAAACAGTTGAAAGCTATAGACGAAATGCAATATTGCTCACCCCCGTAAGTAATTAGCGTGATAATATACAGGGTGTCTCATTGAAATCGGTCAGTATGGGAAAATCTGAAACTATAAGACATACGAAGATCTGTTCTGAGGAACCATGTCATCGATTTTAATAATAAGAAAAACTGCATTCATACATTTTAAAAAATACCAAGATTCACCTATCAAGATTCAGATATCACAGTTCAAGCACCTACTAAAATAAATTAAAGTATGTGGAAACAATGCATTTTATTCATTTTAGACATCATGTTTCATACAGACATTTGCTGCTTAAGACCTACACAATCGATATCTAAACAGAAATAGAGTAGGTTTTTTTTTTCAAAATAACCGGGTTCGATTCCCGAACGGAGTACAGATGTTTTTTTTAAATGTATGAATGCAGTTTTTCTTGTTATTAAAATCGATGACATGGTTCCTCAGAACAGATCTTCGTATGTCTTATAGTTTCAGACTTTCCCATACTGACCGATTTGAATGAGACACCCTGTATAGCCTATGTCCTTCCCTGGGTTGAAATACATCTCCTTGCCAAATTTCATTACGATCCGATCAGCCGTTTTGTCGTGAAAAGGTAGCAGACAGACAAACAGAGTTACTTTCGCATTTATATAATGGTATGGATGCTCCTTACCAAATAAGGGAACCCAATCTCCAACATACTCGCCATAATCGATTTTTTTCGAAAGAAACCTGCGTAAGATGGATGGACCGATTTGTCTTCCCACGCAAAACTTTTGCGAAGAACAAATTAGTAGTACTTATTTGATCCACGAGGCCTTCCTTTTATTGTACTTTGTGGGTAAACAAGGATATATCTTGGATAAATAAAAAATATCGTCAATTCTTCCGGTAATAGTTTATTTATCAAGACTCAAATTAGATTTCGTTTGGACAAAACAGGAATAGTATTTGCTTCGTTTAATCAGTTTCGAACTAGGACAAAGTAATAAAAAGGATGATTTTCCTTGGAAATATTAATTGCAAAAATAGAACAGTCTTGAGAAGTGATTTGTCCGCGCTCAGCAGGCTGAAAAACAAAGAAAAAGAAAATAGTGGTTATCCTTATCTAACATCAAATTATCATTAAAAATGTGTATGAATCAATGGGGTAATTGTCGCTTTGAGTTTAAATGTGGATAACTATGAGAATAGGGGAACTATTTCCGATAGATGGATTCTAAAAAATATAATCAAGCGACCTCTAATTTTTCGGATTCATGCGCTTAATTTTGACTTGCTTAGATAAAGGAAAAACAGCATGAGTAAACCAGTATGTCTGAGAGGTATTTCTCGACGGCATCAGCATGTAAGACTAAGGTCCATGTTCACCGAAAAGATGACCGTCTGATTATCCAAAAACAGCTGTCACTGTGACATGTTGTCATACAAAAATGCGTTTTAAACAGCTGTTTTAGATAATCAGACTGTTATCTTTTCGGTGAACATGGACCTAAGTCAGAGGCCCATGGGCGGCATAAACACTCTGACTCCATGTTAAGCACTAACCACACGATAAACAAGAAGACGAAAGATATCCCGTTGTTAATGGAGTTATAACATTTAAAATATACCTGGACAGTGCTCCGGTTTGACACATTTGCCATCTTTTTCATTAAGGACGAATCCAGCCTTGCACACACAACGGCCTGGCTTGCTGCATACTTCTGTGCACTCTTTGAAAGGGCCCGGGCTAGCACAAGTTGGTTCACAAGCACTCGGGCACGAGTTGAACTCTGCGTTGACATCTTCACATTCTGGCACTGGTGAGTAAGGAAAAAGGATAGTAAAAACACATTCAATCAATGAGTAAAATGGAAACAGGCTTCAACCATCAGCCCAACCTTTTCCCAACTACATATGTTGGGGTCGGCTTCCACTCTAACCGGATGCAGTTAGTACCAGTATTTTAAACGGAGTGACTCTATCTTACCTCCACCACCCAGTTAGTACTGACAGACTTTTTGAGCCACTGACTACCTGTACCGACTGTCAAAGATCTACAAATGCAAACCGGGACTACAAATTTAACGTGCTCTCTGAGGCACGGAGAAAACTTGGGAGTAAAGGCTGGTCACCCATCCACAGACCAATCTAGGCAAGCACGGCTTAACCCGAAGATTGGTCCGAATGGCTATTATAATTAAGCCACTAACTCCGACTCGTGCTGTGTAGCATCCGTAAAAATACCTGAGGATGATATAACCATGTTAAAGTTAAAGAAACTATTACCTGGACAGTACTCTAGTTCAGTGCATTTGCCATCTACTTCATTTAGAACAAATCCTGGCTTGCACACGCAGCCGGGATCCATGCACTGGTCACTACAAACTTCGTATTGCGGGGTATTACAAGTCGGTTCACAAGCACTTGGACATTCTTTGAATACCGCGTTTAAATCCCCATCGCACCCAATTGCTGTTAAAAATGTCATATGTAATTAGGAAACAAAATCACATTCCATATTCAAAAGGATATTAATTTCATGGACTGAACGAATAATGGGCGAGATGGGGTGAGGATATTGTTGTATGTTATTATTGCGGAAATATCCTGGATGAGCCTGGCACAAGAGCATGGAGCTTGGTATAAACAAAAAGAGGCCTATTATATACCCAGCAGTAGGTGAAGTAGGGCTTTGGATGATGATGATGAACAAATAAAAAGTAGCAAAGAAATTTGGATTTGTGCCCGCTGACAATGGCAATTGACTCGCCTCCTATTT
Source organism: Xestia c-nigrum (assembly GCA_916618015.1). Classification (NCBI taxonomy): domain Eukaryota; kingdom Metazoa; phylum Arthropoda; class Insecta; order Lepidoptera; family Noctuidae; genus Xestia; species Xestia c-nigrum. The sequence goes on along the minus strand of OU745247.1, from coordinate 19,305,280 downwards.
CATGAGACTTAAACATATTAACCCAAATGTGGGTGTAAGGTCGAAAAAGCTATTTGGTTTACAGTTTAACCCACAAATTTCATTGTAAATTGTAAAACAAATAGCTTGTTCACCTCTGCCCAATCTTTGGGGATTACAGGTGTGATGTTATGCCAATGAAAAACATAGGAATACGGACTATATGGATACGAAACGTGCGTACATGGAAACAGGCAAATAACACAATGTTCAACTTACGACAATCCTTAGCAGGAATACAAATTCCATCGGAATTCCTGAAATGATTCTTCTTACATACGCATCTAGGCTGACAGTTCAATACCAACGTATTGCACGTGGTTGGTTGATTGTTGACATCTTCACAGTTTTCGGCTAGACATGCGGATGGGCAGCTACTCCATTCTTCATTTGGTCTTGTGCAATTTACTGGGCCTGTAACATTAAAACAAAATGAATTTGTTGATACAATGTATTTCCATCCAATTGCTCTCTTTCGCTTTGGGATTTTTTTTTTGTTTTTTTTTCTAGTAATTGGCTAACTTTGCGAAATTAATATGTAAAAGAAAAGAGTCAATAATGTTTACTAGCAATTTCAGACAAACCCAAAAGATGCAATATCCTGTTACTGACAAACAATACACGTAATTTATATTTTCTTTTCTCTAATATTTACTTTACTTCAAATATTATATTCACTATCAATAAGTTCTTCTCCAAAATCACAATCCAAACAGACATTACAAATCAAATTGCTTTTTCATAGGAAACGATAAAATCGATCAATTATTTCCTATTCCACTTCTGTTTTTGTTGCCTTCGCAAATGGAAAATGCAATTAACATTAAAAATCACTTACAGCACTTGGACGACGTGATACATTTGGGGTTTATGCGGCTTTTTCTTTTATTGTTTAAATTACAAATACAACCGGACAGGCAATGCCCGGCTGGGGGGTCACAAAATACTATGGCACGACTGTCATCCACTGGGCAATAGGCATCTGGGCAATCGATCTTGCAATCAACGAAGCGTCCATTCTTGCCACATGGGTTTCCACCTGAGAAAATTATTATCATTGCTTTTGTCAGACACGTCTGAAATCCTAGACGGCGTTGTAGCTTTTGGAGATTTGGAACTAATGTAGTGGCAAAAGTCAGAAAGCTTTCAATTCAGGCTTGAAATCGAAAAATTATCAACCTTGAAATATTGATGTGTGCCTACGGCGCCTTCAAGGCCTAGACAAAGCGTTTGAAATCTACATCGACTTAAGTAGAGGAATGAAATAAGCATCCAATTTGTATTGTAGACTTTCCATCATATTTATCGGTGACGGAAAGTGGCTTCATCTAGGGCTTTAGCACCTCTTTATTCAACTAGGTTTTAAAGAATCTTTTTTCAAACGGCCAGAAATGTCTACACAGTAAGAAACCTTGTCATGTCATCACAATAGAACAGCTAACCAGCATATTGTTTTCTTTTTTCTTTTCTCTGTTGTCATCTTTGTGTTTACTGTATTGCTAAATCTACCCACTGTTGTTGAAAGTGTTCTGCACTGATAATGAAATTTTATTTTTGTTAGGTATATTTTTCTTTTTGCATGCTGTGTCTATCGCATCATATTGTACACTATGCTTGTATCACCATATTGCTTGTATTATTAGGATAAACAGTGTAACAATATTGTAGATAGGCCAATAAATAAATAAATAGAACGCAAAGCAGACGCAGTTAATAAAACTAATTGTCACACGAATTATCGTAATTCATATAATTCTAATTCTGCTGAAGCAGCCATTTTAGGCCCCTGATCTTCAGTTCACCAAAGGTAATCAATAATTCACTTACCAGGACATTTATCAGGTAAGATGCATAGACCAGTTTCATTAGAAAGCAAATGTCCAGGTTTGCATACACACGCAATTGGATCGCACGCTCTCTTGCAGGGAGTTTGGTCTGGTGAATCGCAAGTCGACGGACATGGCTTAGGACAACGTTTGGGTGCTGCGTTGGGGTCACCGTGGCAGGCTACCTCAGCTGAAATATTATGAACGATGATGTTATTACAGATATTCAAAGTAGGCGTTCGAAAGTTGTCTCAGTTGTCAAAGTTGTTGTTGTGAACTTATTCCGCTGTGATGTGTGACATATTATTGTTAACACATCCAATTACATAATTTTGTGTATCAAGGAAACTCGCCCGGTTGACAGTGTGGACGTCGACAATAATTAGCAAACTATTATTACTCATATTATAAGACGAGAGTTTGTGAGGATGGATGGATTGATGGATGTATGTCACTCTTTCCCACAAAAACTCTTGAACGGATTAAGATGAAATACGGCAAATTTACAACCTATAATAACACATTGGATACTTTTTTAGGGTTCCGTTGCCAAATGGCAAAAAACGGAACCCATTTAGATTTGTCATGTCTACCTGTCTGTCTGTTTATCTGTCTGTCCGGCCGTATGTCACAGCCACTTTTTTTCAGAAACTATAAGAACTATGCTTGGTAAGAAGATGTATTCTGTGAACCGTATTAAATTTTTATAGAAAAATAGAAAAAAAAACAGTACATTTTTGGGGTTCCCCATACTTTGAACTAAAACTCAATTTAATTTTTTTCATCAAACCCATACGTGTGGGGTATCTATGGATAGGTTTTCAAAAATGATATTGAGGTTTCTAATTTTTTTTTTCTAAACTTAATAGTTGGTCCCCCCCCCCCCCTTTAACTTCTAAAATAAGGGAATGATAAAACTTAAAGAAATATATGATGTACATTACCATGTAAACTTCCACCGAGAATTGGTTTGAACTAGATCTAGTTTATCTTGGTAGTGTGATACCGTGTGCCAATTATCGAAAACCACGTGGGCGAAGTCGCTAGCATAAGCTAGCCCTTTATAAGAACTCAAACCTGCAGGTATTGCTGCAATAGTAAATCTTAAGAACATGATGAAATACTAAAATGGTTACTTACGTGGACAGTCTTCAATAGGAATGCAGTCTCCTCCTTTTTCTGACAGAATATAACCTTCTTTACAATCGCATCCGTTTATATTTTCTTCAGGTGGATTATACACACAGTTCTGAGGGTTCGGTGATGCACAAGTTCGCTGGCACTCATCAGGAACTTGACAGGCTGTAACAGATATGCAAGACTTCTAAATCGTTTTTGGTAGGTACAGCCACGATTAAAATCTTCACAGTGAATGTCAACCTTAAACGGTGGAATATAGAGTTGTAAACAAGTGGTTTCAAGATGCATAGAGAAGTGAAGTTTTACATTCACGTGTCTGATAATGACGCCGTTTGAGTTTTTGACAAATAATAATTTCGCTAACAGTAATGAGAGAATCACCTTTAGGTAGCACTGAGTAGTGAGAAGAAAAATAGACCTCAATGACAAATAAATATTTATCTATTCTAAGCCATGGTATATACTTGATGCCATTTTTTGTTGTATCTATCCTCATACATGTAACATTGTAATTATTTACAAGCAGAAAAATCATAAAAATAAACCAGTAGGGATATCAATCGTTGATTGATATCTTTACTGGTTAAGGTAAAGTTCTTGGTGGTAAAGCAAAGCATTTATTTCAAATAGGCCAGTTACAGGCATTAAGTCTGCCTCTGTACTATGTGCTTGAAGTGTTAAATAAATAAATACAAGCACTTTTGAACTGTCAAAACAAAGATAACAACGAAATGTAGCTACAGCCATAAGGCATAAAACTGTGAAAGTATTAGAGTTGCTAGCAAACCTAAACCGACTCAAAACAACCAAAGAAGAAGAAGAAAAAAATAGAAAAGAAAAGACAGTCAACTTAAAAAATCTTACGTCCAGGACACTGATCATTCGGTACGCATATCCCGCTGCCATTCCTAAGGTGATCGGGAAGACAGTCACACCCAGGTTCACATTTTTTCGATTCCTTGGTACAATAGTAGTCAGTGTATGCTATATCACAGTTTTGGGGTGGGCAGATCTGTCTGCAGGGTACTGATACTTCGTTGTAACCACATGTTGGTTCAGGTTCAACTATAAAATAAAAGATTTGAATGAACTACTGGTTACTGCCGTTTTATAGATGATATCTACTGTCTAGTCATCGCTAATACGTTTCATGATCAATACTGCAAACAATAGTCTCAAGGATGAATCTCATGTTACTTAAATTTGATGACTAGAGAGATACAGGGAAACCAAGGAAGAAATGGATGGATTGTGTGAGGAATAATTTGAAAGAAAAATACTAGATAATTGATAGCGTGATGGCTAACAGAGGAGTTCCCTAATTAACAACAGAATGAACAAAGAGCAGGAAGATGATGATGATGATGATGAAACTGTAAACAGCACATTAAGATCTTAATAAAATAAACAAGAAGAAGACGAAAAGGTCAGATAGGCAAGAAGATAAAAAGAAAATGAAGATTTCGAAAAGCAGAGACAGTCAACATTAAAAATATCTTACGCGGAGGGCACTTTTCACTCGGTATACATATTCCTTTCTCGTTTCTCAGATAATTGGCGACACAATCGCACCCTGGCTCGCAAGCTATGTCTTGAAGGCAACTAAACTTAATGAATTTGCTTTGGCAGGATTGTGGGGGACAGATCTGCTTGCAGTCTCTAGCTATTTCGTTAATCCCACATACGGGAGTTGATGGATCTAGAAATTATGTATGGTGTCAAAAGTAAGATCAAAGAAGGTATTAAAGTGGATAGATAGTAATTTTGATGTAATCCGAAAATTCGTGTCAAACAAAAGTCAAATCATGGATGTGTAAGGCTGCGTCGTAACTACGATTGCTGCGCGAAAAAGCGACAGTTTATTCGGCGTTCATGGAAACCACGACCGTGTTCATGAACGCCGAATAAACTCAAGGAGAAGGAGATGTTCTCATTTGTGTGCCTAATCGCGAGAAATCCCGATTAGGCACACAAATGAAAGACATAAGAACGCGGCGATCGTGTAAAGTAAAGTCTAAAACAGTGCAGGTAATGATGATTTCATAGACGTTAATTTGATTAAAACAGACAATTATGGACTTTGGTGATACAAGTCAATTATGACCAAAATATCGTTCTGATAGCAGATTATTTATTTACAAAGCAACGTGATTATGGTGTTGAAAACTTGAATTACTGGTCTTACAAGGACAATGATCATTCGGGATACATATCCCGCTCCCATTCCTAAGATGATCGGGAAGACAGTCGCACCCAGGTTCACATTTTTTTGTTTCTTCAGTACAAGCATATTCGGTGTATGCTATTTCACAGTTTTGTGGTGGGCAGATCTGTCTGCAGGGTACTGAGACTTCGTTGTAACCACATGTTGGTTCAGGGTCAACTATAAAATAAATAAAGCAAATCATCATCTTTCTGCCTTTGTCCTTTGTTACTTGGGGTCTTTACAACACGTGTTTTTCTTTCATTCTCCTTTGTAAACTTTCTTTACTCCTTTTTCTTTCGTATCTATCATTCCTCAAACAATCAATCCATAGTTTCGTTGGTATTGCTCTCTCTCTCTCTATTCAAAATAAATAGAGTCAAATGAACTACTAAAATATGACTTACGCCAACTTTATGTCACATGGAATAAGAACACGACTATAATGATAATTTTGTTTAGTAATCCAAACTTTAATAAGAACATTAGGATAACAATAAAGACCTCATGAATAAAGAATAGAAAAGAGAAGAAAAAGAATAGGAAAGAAGACATAGAAAGCAAGGACAGTAAACATGAAACATTTCTTACGCGGAGGACACTCTTCGCTAGGTATGCATATTCCCTTATCGTTCCTTAGATAATTTGGAACACAATCGCACCCTGGCTCACAGGGCAAGTCTGCAACACAACGGAATAACGCGTACTTGCTCAAGCACGTCTGTGGTGGGCAGATTCTTCTGCAGTCTTTAGCTACTTCGTTTATCCCACAAACAGGAGTTGATGGACCTAGAAATAATATATAAAGTAGTGTCGAGTGTAACATCGAAGAATTTATCGAAATAGTTACGGGCAATTTTGATGTAATGCGAATATTCTTTTTTGCAGAACTACTGGTAACAGCCGTTTTAAAGATGAAATGAATATTTCTCATATATCATGAGCGACGTAGACCAATATGTATATTGTCTGCGTCATACCTTTTCTTCTTTGTAACCTCTTTTCAGTTTAGACATAAAAGGATTTTTTTTAAATCGTATTGTTGTATTTTTTAAGAAAGAAGAAAAGATATAACACTGGTAAAAAACTAACATTTTAGGAGCACTTATTTAAATACAGACGTTAAAAGGCATGAATATATTGAAACACATTTTAACACTCAAACAAAATACGCTAGTACATTCTGTTTGAGAGTTAGAACGCTAGACAAAAAGTTTTAAGTGTTTTCACTTTCAAGGCATACATACGGTAAGAGACGGTCTTCAGGGAGCCAGAAATAATTTTTGAAGAAAAATTATATGACTAGACAAAACAAAATATAAACGTGTTTGTCTAGACCAGTAATCCCCAAAGGATTTGGCAAAGGTGTACCATAATAGTACACCAACATTTTGCCAGCTAGGTCACATGTAATAGGGAGCGAACCCATTGCCATCAACTGGGCACAAATACATTTGAGTCTCCGTAGCTGCTACTGAGATATTCCGGATGGAAAAACCCAATAACACTTTGCCCAACCTGGCAATCAAATCCAGGACTTCATACTCAGTGGGCGAGCTTTTGAACACTGGACTAACGAAGCATTTGAAACAATCCAAGACCATTTATTCATTTTGCCAACGGAAAAAATAATGACTTGGTTTCGAAACAACATTAGTTTCCAAAGCAAGCTTAAAATCAACTCTGAAGACGGTTATAATATACCAAATCCTTACTTGGAAAGGCCGTTAAGCCCTCTGTACCCGACTATCATCTACAGAGGCTGTCATTAAGGCATTTGGAGGCCTATAAAGCCCCTGATAACGACCAAAATAATAGAAGGCCAGATTTCAGTTTGTACTGATACGATTTTGACGTTGATGGGCCGTTGTGGCTTTTCTTGAATAATTTGTGGTTGAATATAGAATAGAATATGTAGGTACTTAGTGTAAAATTGTAGTGCTCGTTTTGTCTAAGCGTCAGTTCACAATGAGACGCAACGTATTCGACGCGGCGCGACGGTACTGGAAAAGGACAATAATTCCGCACTACGATGCGCACCGCCGCGAGACGCATCGCAATGAATAATGTGTATTTTTTCGAGTAGTAAATAACATACAGGGTGTATTTCACCTCATCACAAAGCCGTTAACCAAGCATTCTGTATATCAAACTAAGTAACTTAACGCAAAAGATATTGCTGGGAAACAACTTTTTTCTTTGAGGTTATAAATCATCTTTTGTGGTATAACTATAACGCAATGTAACACACTCAAATCATTGTGCGGATGGATTAAATAGTACGGGGGTCGTAGAGATATTTAAAGTAAAAATCATGCGATAAAAAGTGGTATTTAAAAAAACTCGTTAAAATCTTGCAACTTTGACCCCCAATATCTCCGTAACTAGAAGGTTCCCAGGTATAGTGTAGAACAATAAAATGATCAGAATGACGAGGAGAACAAGTGCCTTTCGTATTCCCAGTTAAAATTAATAATATAGGATTAATCAGAGACATGTATCCTGGCACTTATTGACTGCCAAGTGAATATTTTAATACATTATTGCTCTGTTAATATTTCGAATCTCCAAACTCTCCGTTATAAACTCAACTGATACTGGTACTGTACAGTTGATTTGATGCAGGGCTATTGTGGACCACTGATTGTTGGAGTTCAACTCTTCGCACTATTTTCTTCGAGGTCTACCGCGTCGCTTTCTGGCTGTGTCACGGGTCAAGCAATTAAATAAACTAAATTTGGGTCCACAGCTTATCGATTATGCGGCAAACATGGCCCGTCCAGTTTGACTTCAGCTTAATGGCTTTTTGAGCAACGTCAGCAATTTGTGTTTTGGAGCGTAGCATGGTGCACAGCGTCAGTTCACAACGAGACGTGACACGCTACGCTGCGCTCATATTTTAATAGGGCGATTCAAAATAAAGGGTGAAGCAGCTGGACCGGGAGCTTCTCCTGGAAGCCTCGATCGTGCAGGCCTGGGTGACATCACCGGACAGGCAAGCCGACGTTAATAGCGAGGCAGAGTGGTTCCAGGAGGCCATGTCCGACATTTGTGACGTGGCAATGCCCCGAGTCCGGCCAGGAAGCGCCCGACGTCAGGTGTACTGGTGGTCGCGCGAAATAACGTCTCTACGCGAGGCGTGCGTTGAAGCGCGGCGCCTGTACGCCAGGCATCGCAGGCTCCGCATCCGCCCGCCGGATGCGGCAGCCATTGAGGCGGAGCTGTACGAGGGATACAGAGCGGCGAAGACCGCCCTCCGGGACGCTGTCCTGCGGGCCAGGGAACTGGCCCGCACGGAGATGCTGGAGACTCTCGACAGAGATCCGTGGGGGCGCCCTTACAAGATGGTGCGGAATAAACTCCGCACCTGGGCTCCCCCGCTGACGCAGAGTCTCCGGCCAGAGCTCGTGGAGGACGTGGTGAGCGCTCTGTTCCCCTCGCGGGGGGAACATCCGCCCCCGCCTATGGCTCCGCCACCTGCGGTGCCGGAAGAGGACCCAAGCGACGACGACGACACTCCGGAAGTGACTGGGGTAGACCTGAGAGTGGTGGTAGGAAGGCTCAAGGCCAAAAACACCGCCCCGGGACCCGATGGCTTACCTGGCAAAGCCTGGGTCCTGGCCTCGGATGCGGAGGCTCTCGGGCCCCGACTGAAAGGGCTCTTAAGCGCATGCTTGGAGAGAGGCCAGTTCCCGCTTCGTTGGAAGACGGGGAAACTGGTCCTCATCCAAAAGCCGGGGCGCCCTGCGGACTCTCCGTCTGCATTTCGGCCCATCGTGCTGCTCGACGAGGTGGGCAAGCTCTTTGAGAGAGTAATTGCAAACCGCCTCGCCGAGCACCTAGAGGGGATGGGGCCGAATCTTGCGGAGAACCAGTTTGGTTTCCGCAAGGGGCGCTCTACAGTGGACGCAATCATGCGCGTGAGAGCCCTCACGACGGGGGATGCGATATCCCGGGGCGGAGTCGTCTTGGCGGTGTCTCTCGACATCGCCAACGCCTTCAACTCCCTGCCCTGGAGCTGCATCAGGGAGGCACTCCGGTATCACCGGGTGCCGACCTACCTCCGTCGTGTGGTCGGGGGCTATTTGACGGACAGGGCCGTCATCTACCCCAGTCGCTGCGGAAATTGGAACCGGCGAGAGATGTCGTGCGGTGTCCCACAGGGATCGGTTCTGGGACCGCCCCTGTGGAACATCGGTTACGACTGGGTGCTGCGCGCGGACCTCCCTAGTGGAGTCAGCGTCGTCTGCTATGCAGGCGACACCCTGGTGCTGGCACAGGGGAGGTCGCACGAGGCGGCGGCCGAAACTAATACTACTAGTCGTTGACAGGATCCGGCAACTGGGTCTCGAGGTGGCACTGCACAAGTCCGAGGCCATGTGCTTTCATGGGCCTCGGAATGCGCCACCGTCGGGATCCATGCTGACGGTAGGAGGGGTATCCATCGGCGTCGAGTCGACGTTGAAGTACCTAGGACTCGTCCTCGACAGCCGGTGGAACTTCGTGGAGCATTTCCGACGTTTGGCCCCCAGGCTGGAACGGACAGGGGCTGCCTTCAGGCGGCTCCTGCCCAACCTTGGGGGGCCGAACGCCTCCTGCCGTAGGCTCTACGCGGGAGTCGTGCGGTCCATGGCCCTCTACGGGGCCCCAGTGTGGGCGCGTTCGTTGAAGCGGCGTGCCGCTCACTATCTGAACGCGCCCCAAAAAGTGGTGGCCGTAAAGATGGTCCGTGGGTACCGCACGATCTCTCGCGAGGCGGCGGGCCTGCTTGCCGGATTGCCGCCGTGGGATCTGGAGGCGATAGTCCTCGCGCGCCTGCATGAGTGGCGCGCGGAGGTACTACGCCGGGGGGAAACTCCGCTGCCGCGGCAAATTGCCGCTCAGCGGACTGACCTCCGGCGCGATCTCATGGCGACATGGAGAGAGCGACTGTCGCAACCCCGTGCAGGGCACGCCACGATAGTGGCGGTAAGTCCCCTCTTTGAGGAGTGGCTAGAGAGGCGCCACGGCGTCCTCACCTTCCGCCTGACGCAGGTCCTCACCGGACACGGATGTTTCGGGAGGTACCTGCACCGAATCGGGCGGGAGGAATCGCCCGGGTGTCTCCACTGCGAGGATCGACCGGAGGACACGGTGGAGCACACGGTGGAAGTCTGCCCTGCGTGGGCGGAGCTCCGCCGTGTCCTCGTGGCGGCGATCGGCGGCGGCGACCTCTCGCGTCCGGCCCTGGTTCAATCCATGGTCCGGAGCGAGACGGAATGGGAAGCCGTCGCCTCCTTCTGCGAAGCAGTCATGCTAGCGAAGGAGGTGGCGGAACGAGAGAGGGAGAGATCCTCTCTTCCCGGCCGCCGCGGGAGACGCAACGGGCGTCGGGGGCCACGTGGTGGCTACCGGCCACCGTAGATGCGGGCCTGTGGACGGTTGGCTATGGGCTAGCTAGCCGTCCGGCCGTCTAACGACGACGACAGGCCGTGTCGACGGCGCGTTCGTGTTCCACGCGCGCCTCAAAGAGATGTCAGCAAAAAGAGAGGGGCCCGCAAGGGCCGAAGCCTGTCGGGGTTGCGGGCCTGTTCGAAAGAGATACCGCGGCCCCGGAACGTAAAAGGCGAGGAAGGAACATGGATGGTTTTTAGTCAGTAAGAGTCTGACACTCCCTCCCGCTCCGCCCAGAGTGGGGGGGGTCATTTGATGATTTCCCATCCTTAAAAAAAAAAAAAAGAAAAAAAGGGTGTAAAACACCTCTTAACGAATACGAAAGGCACTTGTTCTCCTCGTCATTCTGATCATTTTTTGTTCTACACTATACCTGGGAACCCTCTAGTTACGGAGATATTGGGGGTCAAAGTTGCAAGATTTTGATAAGTTTTTTTTTTAAATACCACTTTTTATCGCATGTATTTTACTTTAAATATCTCTACGACCCCGTACTATTCAATCCGTCCATCCGCACGTTTTGAGTGTGTAACATTGAGTTATACCACAAAACATGATTTATAACCTCAAAAAAAAAAGTTGTTTCCCAGCAATATTTTTTGTGTAAAGTTACTTAGTTTGATATACAGAATGCTTGGTTAACGGCTTTGTGATGAGGTGAAATACACCCTGTATAGTGAAGTGCCTTCCTTAAACCATGTGCACAGAAAACACCTATAAACCGAAGTAATTCCAAACGAGAATTGCTGAATTTAGTAAAACCAAAAGTTTTTTGAATAGAAGTTCAGCCATGGCTCGCGAAAATAGTTTTTTCATTTCACTCGCATGAAAAGTGTGACGAACGAATTTGCGGATACTATTCAACTTAAAATTCTGTCTGTCTAGCAAAGTCAGTTTGAATTTTTTTTCAAAAGTTCAATAAGGTTTTGAAGGGTAAAGATAAACTCAAGCTCGTACTTTTCTGCCGGGGCTGTGGGACTTTTTGAAAGAGATAACGTGACCCCGGAACAAAAAGGACGAGGAAGGAACATGGATGAGTTTTAGTCAGTAAAAGTCTGACACTCCCTCATTTGATGATTTCCCATCCGAATGAATAGAAGGTAAGGTAGGTCGAAAATTATCCCATTGGACTATATTATAGAAGAAACTCACCAGATGCAACACTCGTCCAGTCAGAGGTTTCTCGCTTTTGAATCGGGGATGAGGATTTATAACACCTTGTTCCCTATATCACTAAAAGTTTAATACCTGTTACCTTGTTTAGTTTAGTTTACCTGGACAATCTTTAGGGTCAATACATTTTCCGTCTTTGTTCAGTACATATCCTGGGTTGCACTGACAACCAGCCGGTGCACACGCCTCTATACATGCCTTTGGTTCCTGGCCAATGTCATCACAACTCGGAGGACAATGACTGGTGCATTCACTGTGTGTTGCGTTGCCATCACCGTTGCATCCCACTACTACATAGAGAAAACAGATCGTTAAGTTTACCGTATAACTTATATTTTGTCAAAATTCTTTAGTAAAATGTATTAGAACTTTTACCTGGACAACTGTCTAACTTGACACATATTCCACTTTCTTCATTCAGAACAAAATCTGGTTTGCAAACACAGCTAGCCGGCAGGCACTGCTCTGTGCAAACTTGAGGGTTCGGGTTTAAACAAGTCGGTTCACAAGCGCTGACACAGTCTTTGTGCATTGCGTTAGGATCTTCACAACTTTTCACTGTTTTAGTAGAAAAATAGAAATGAAAAAAAAAAAACAATCAGTTAAAAGTGAAATCGGAACGTCAAGATAATTCAATTCCCAAAGCCAATATTTCTATATTAAGATCAATAACTTAGCTATTAACTGGACAGGTCCAAAAAATAAATAGCAATGACGGGGAGAACAACGTGTCTTTCGGCATTGGGTTGGGTTTTTTGAATCCATTAAATAAATTAAAAAAAAAACAACATATTTACCTGGACAATCTTTAGGGTCAATACATTTTCCGTAATTATCCAGTACATATCCAGCGTTGCACGTACATCCAGCCGGTGCACACGAGGCTATGCATGCCATTGGTTCCTGACCGATGTCATCACAACTCGGAGGACAATAACTTGTGCATTCACTGTATGTTGCGTTGCCATCACCGTTGCATCCCAATACTACTTAGAGAAGACAGGTTGTTAAGACTACTATATTTTATATCAATTATCTCCTTAACATTTCTATAATATTTAGTGGTTGAGTCGCGTTTGCTTGGTTTAGCCCGTGGATGGGTGATTATTCAGCAGTGTGATTCTGTAAGAACTCATTCCTAACTTCGAAAGTGAATCCGCCGTGAGTTTCTTGATTGGGATTCTAAAAACTCGGTTGATAATTCGAATTTACACTAGCGCCACCCTTGCGAGCGCGTCCATGAGTTGGACTAAATCAAACGTGACATTTTGACAGATAAAGTATGAGATGACATAATTATGAAGTGGTATTCTGTAAGGTATTTCCGCCGTCACTTCGACGCTCACCTCGAACACGAATTCGATTCAAAGTGTCAAATAAAAAGCATCTATTTTACAAGTGAAATTATAAGAAATCCTCTAAAAACAGTGTTAAAATAATATGTTTATGTCACAGTGTTAATAATTAGTACACTAACTATATAATTTGTGGTTAAAAACGATTTTTTGGCCGTTTGTGTAAAGTGAATACGATGGCAAGAATGTTTTTTTGAAATCTTTATTATAAGAGGCTCATGCTTTGGATAAACCAGAAAAACGTTGACAATCTAACCAAATTAGAAGTTTATCTATATTGCGTATATAGATTGTCAAAGGAACTAATTGACCAACTAGAGTACCTATGAGTTACTGCCTCTGATAAAACCCACAAAACGTCGAGGCAAAGGACTTTCAACTCGTGTAAAAGTAAGTGCTTCATTTTTAATACTTAAGTAGGTCTCAAGTAACTTTATAAGTATTTACACAATTAGCTGATAGATTTGTAACCAAGCTCACCAACACAATTTACCATTGAAAACATGAAAACACTACACAATAGGGAGTATTCCCATTTAAGGTTGTTTCCCTGCTAGCTATGTTTTCATGTTAGTCTAAGGACCCAATGATATTATTATTATGCATGTAATAAGCATAGTGTTTTTTTTTTAATTTATTGTTTCACAGATATTATCACCTTGTCATTCTTGGCTAACATCAGAAAATAATAAATGAAAATTAAGGACATATTTATCGCAACCATCAGCATCTCATTGCTTATATGAAGTAATGGAAGCTCTTAATAATAATCCAGCAAAAGTAAAAAAATATAGATTTAAGATTCACTCAAATCAGAAAAGAAAGACAAAAATGTTAAAAGACAATAATTATAATTAAACTTCTTTAATTTTACATTTTTGTGATAGTTAATAATGTTAGTGCTTAATTTAAATTGCAGGTTCTACAAAAAGTTTGGCTTTTTTGAAGCAAAACATTTCTTGTAGAAGTGATATCAATCAAATAATGAAGACGAAATTAGAAATACAAATCTCTTGATAAGATTGTGCTGTAGAAGTATAGATAAACACAACGCAACATCATTCAAATAAGACGTTAGTAAACTACATATAATTTGAATGTCATTTTCACATTGAACGTCACCTGAATAATCACGCATCCATAGCGAATAGCGAGGTGAGATGCGAGTTGTTCGAATTTTACAGAATCAACCGGCAGTACATACAGAATTTCCTCCGTGCCTCGGAAAGTACGTTTAGCCGTTGGTCTCGGCTGTCATTTATAGTCATCATATCTTTGACAGTCAGTGGTCGAAAGTCGGACAATCAGTTTTACTAAGGACCCAGTACTAAATTTCATTAAATTATTTACTTATCAGTACCTGGTCTCATTGACGATGAACGAAAACATTTTGAGGAAACCGGTAATCCACACATTAAAAGATACTTGACATCCACTAACTCATACTGGGCTCACAAAGAGAAGATTTGTGTATGTAAGCAGTCGAGACATTATAGGCTGATAATGCAATGACATTATACTACTGCAATTTAATTCATTAACTGTGAAGTGGATACAATAGTTAACAATCGCATCAGACCGATTCGGTCGGTTTCCACAGATGTGGAAGGATTATAACAAAAAAATCGACCATAACCAAGAGCGTGTCGGGCCACGCTCTGTAGGGTTCCGTAGTTTCCCGTCCGTCACAATAAAAAAATGCTTGCATATAATATACGATTATACTACAAACTTAGTCCAGAAATTATTTTGTACAACTTGTCTTTTTTGTACAAAAACTGTTGTTTCCATCCAAGTTCAAAATGATTTTCCTAGAAAGTCCTTATAAAGTTCTACTTTTTAGATTTTTTTAATATTTTCTAAACTTATGGTTCAAAAGTTAAAGGGGGGCACACATTTTTTTTAATTCTGGAGCGTTTATTTCCAAAATTATTGATATTATCAAAAAAATATTTAACTAGACCTCTATTCATTTTAAAATACCTTTCCAACAATATATCACACGTAAGGGTTGAAATTAAAAAAAAAAACACTTCCCACTTTGCATATAGGGGGGCTACCCTAATAAAACATTTTTTTTCCAATTTTTATATTTTCACTTTGTCGGCTTGATTGATACACATATTGGTACCAAATTTCAGCTTTCTATTGCTAACGGTCACAGAGATTAAGCGAGGACGGACAGACACACATGGCGAAACTATAAGGGTTCCTAGTTGACTACGGATCCCTTAAAACATAAAACAATACACTTCACGTGTACACGTGTATCCGAACACGATTTACCACTTACGCGTGTATCCAAACGCGTCAAATCACTTTAAAAAATAGTCGCAATTTTTGTATTAAAACAAAAAACAGAATTTCTACTTTAAAAAAAAATAAGTTATGTTAAATACAGGTTTCAAAGAATAAAACAATTACTATTTATTAATTTAGAAAAATAATAAAGATCATTTTCAAAGAAAATAAATTATTTTGATAACGTCAAGTCAATTAAAGACCAATAGTCTTTAATCGACTTGATTGAGTCGACTAAAGACTATTGAGATTAAACTACATTCAATTAACAACAAATCTTTTATTACTAACAACAATCTTTTATTTTCACCTACCTTCTCCCTCCACATATTTTGTCACACCACTATGAACTAAAGAAAGAACACAAACAGAAAGATACACGAACAACATTGTCAGACACTATTCCTCTCAATAAAATACCACTTATATTACGAACTCTGGCAAAACAAACTGTATGAGGATATAAAAACACTAAATTCGTCGGGGACACAGTATAGATATAACCAGTAAACCAAGTCGAACATTTTTGCAAAATCAAAGAGCCATTCTTAGGGTTGTTAAGTAAACTTTGTGCTATTTTGCAATGCAGCCATAAAACGTAACGGCCCTAGTTTCTTTGTCTTAACCGTGGCCACTACCGGATGAGCAGGTCAAATTTCACTAATGCACGCGATCGATACATTTATACTGCGTTAAAGATCAAAATGTGTCACCACATCGCTTCCAGTTTAAATTATTTTAGTCCGCTCTTTAATTTGTGAAATATTTTTTCTCTAGTTGAAATACTGTAGGTATGTTGACATGTCTACTGTGGCGGGGATATGACTCAGATCATGCAAGATCGTGCTACGAGTTGTGACGTAGTTCACGCGGGGACTTTTTTTACTCCAGCGCACTAATTCTGTATTTCCTTAAAGTTGAGATTTTGGTATTTTTATGATATGATATTTAACCTATTATGATATTTATAGATTAACAAGATACGAGAGCAGCGGTGTCCCAGTGGTGGCGGCCCCGACATACGAACAGTAAGTTGTGGGTTCGAACCCAGACAGGCGCATTACTTTGTGTAATTTATTTCATCACTGCTGCTCTCAAAACGGTGAAGGAAAACATCGTGAGGAAACCGGCATATCCTAGAATCAAAAATTCGAAGACATGTGACATCTACCAATCCGGACTGGGCCCGCGTGGTAGATTATAGCCCATTCCCTCTCATTGAGAGGAGGCCGTGTCCCAGCAGTGGGAACATTATAGGCTGATGATGATGATGATGATGAACAAGATACGATTTTGTCGTAATTATGATAATACAGTGATCATAATTATCTTCATTGGATGCTACTTCAATTTATTCCTACCATATTACTCTTTCTACATAATATATTATTATTAACCGCCTTAAAAAGATAATTCCAAGCTCCCCAAAAATGTGAAATCATAATCACGAGGTCCAGGAAATTGAATCGAAACTCACAGGTCATTCATAGTTCATTTAGCATTTGACAGTTGCTCCAAATAAAACAAACATGTTTCACTAAGGGCTGTTTTTTCAATCATTAGATAACTTTATTCAGAAGAGTAAATCTGACGTTTTGACAGAGAGTCCATACAAAATCTGTCAAAATGTGAAACTTATTCGTCGGATAAAAGTTAACTGGCGATTGAAAAACCAGCCCTAAACCGAACAACACCGTATGAATTGTTCCGGGAAACAAAATCAATAAGAACAATAGGGAAAAAAAACAAAACACGGTAATAACACAGTTCAAAACACTTTGAAAGAAGAAAAATAAAACAAAAGACAGAGGAATATAATCGTATGCAACTTAGTAACAACTGACAGTCCATTATGTCGGGAGTAGAAACGCTAGAAATGCAATAACGTGCATATAAAGTTACTTTGTCAGATATCGTTCGCTGTACTTGATATCCTTTTCAAGATATTACTATCTTCATAATTGCAGCTATTAGTTTTAGTTGTAACTATACTAAGTTGTAGACTTGATGTCCAAAATATGATGTAACATTTAATGAGCGGTTTCGGAATAATTTCATCTTGACACTTATTTGGGACATCGCAGCTATTCAGTGGCTCGAAGGTGTGATAACCAGTCTTACCAAGTAAGATCGTGTTGCCTAGTACTAACTAGGGTGTGGAGGTCAGATAGACAATTGCTCTATATAATTAATATACTGATATTCAGATGCATCCGGTAAGACTGACAGCCGAGCCCAACATAGCTGGGGAAAGGCTAGGCAGATTATGAGATATTGGTTCATTGGTTCATTCAGTCCTAGGGCCCGCTTGCTACGTCAATAAATACGTATAATTTGAAACACTGTTGTGTATCTGCAGATTAAAACAATTTACAGAAAAGGAAAGATAACTTCAATTCGCTTTAACCCAAATTGTGTACAAATTTTGGTATAAAATAAGCCTAAAATAAAACGTTTCCATAAATTAATTAACACAATTAATAAAGAAGAAACAAAATAACGTTATGTTTAATTAACTTTTCTATAATGAACTTATCGGGGAATAAATTGACTATTGCTAACAGCGCTCTTAACTATTAATTAATTTTTCAATTTTCAATTACTACGATTTACTGCACTTCGATTAAGACTCGTTCAACTAATATGATATTTAATTTACGTTTGAATTTACATGATGTCAAAGGTATATAACAAACAAAAACGGAGACAGAAATCCTAACAATAAAAAAAGAAATATCAAAAACACTTGAACAACAATGCTATCTAAATCAAATCCTCTAAATAGTATTTTACGGTTAAAAGAACGTCATCTATAAAAGAAAGATGGCGATAAAGCGTAATCCAACTTCGAAATATTTTCTATTACATTTACTTAAATCGAACGAACCTGTTTCACTAGGGTTTCCAACTAAGCCATCGACTTTCCTCCCAAAAAGCCGGGATTTATTTCCACTTTTCAGTTACGTGTTATTCGCTCAAAGGCATCTGAACAAAGCGATTCAATAAACATAGGTACCTGTTCGGATTCTGAATTGTCCAAACAATAGTTAAACGCATTGCTCATTTCAACCCTTGGACGTGGCAACAACGGATTGTTTTAAGCCAAATAATCAATTTGTCTTAGCAGTTTAATTAAAATTATTTTGATCCAGACCATCCTACATTTAAATGAAATTGAAGAAAATTTATCAGCATTAGAAGAAAAATCTTTTATTAGTCTATTCGGCATCACTAGACTAAAACGAGTAATGGAAATGACTATGAATTTAGACCACAAAAGTTTTAAACACGCATTCTTTATGCAACAATGGAATCCCAAAAAAAAAACTTTTTGTTAGAACAGATTTATGTTCAAGATCTCTCAGAATCCAGACAAAATTCAAATGAAAAATATGGTAATAAGGTTCAGTGTCCAACCGTCGCGGTTATTCTATTGCAATATCTTTGAAATGCAAGCGACAATAAATCCTTTTCAGCTCCCCGTAGACGGAACTGAATTTTCTTATTCTGAAGATTTCTTGTCCAGGTGAAAAGAGGATAATTTAGTACCAAGATATTATTGCTACTGAAAGAAGGTACTGCTCCTTCTAGTTGCTAGTTTTATTCTGAAAGGGTCTTTGCATAAAGAAAAGAGAGCAAACATATGGGAGAGACCAGTAAACCTGGCTTAAGGTCGCGTTGTCCAAACCAAAAGGAGAGCAATGAAGTTTGTTTTTCTTTATATCCATAGATATGCAGGCCTTTCTGATTTCACGTATATGAGTATGAATGTAAGTATTTTCACTTCCTTAGGTAATCTGTAAACGTTAATAACTTAGAACTAAGGCAGCTAAGGCACATTTCAGATAAGCGGCTTTTAAAGTTACGCCTTTAATTTGTAAATTGGTGTATATGGTCACAAAGCTGTCAACCAAGCATTCTGTACATAAAATATGTAACTTTATGGTGAAATATCACGTTTTACGGTAAAAATTTAATAGTAAACGGGTTATAGAGGTATCTAAAGTAAAATGATGAAATCAAAAACTAAAATTAAAATTAAAAAACTTGTGAAAATGTTGGAACTTCGACTTCCAATATCTCCGCAACTGGAAGGTTCCCAGGTATGATTTAGAAAAAAAATATCAAAATGTCAGGGAAAACAAGTGCTTTTCGGCTTTGTTAGGGTCTTTTTACGCTCTTCATGTTTTGGAGCGTAGTGTGGTGTTGGATAATACTCGTATAATGGTAATTTAGCTTGACAGTTAGAATACTGCGCTCCATACCACGTTAGCAAACATTGATTTAGGAAGTAATAACTTAAAAAATATTGAATGCCTTACCACAGTCTTCGGGTCTTATGCAAACTCCACCCGGTTTAGACAGAACGAATCCGTCATTGCAGATGCAGCCGGGTTCTGCACAGACAGTTGTGCATCCCTGATCCGGGGAGTCACCACAAGTTGAAGGACATTCACTTGGACATTCTGAGAATGTTGCATTCAGGTCACCTTTACATCCCGGCTTTGCTGCAATAATACAGGATATTTAAGTGAATCTGATTCTTTCACACAGGGTTATATTTTTTCAAGGGTTCTTGTTTTGAAGATCTCTGAACCCTACTTTCCTAAAACTTTGAAACCTGTGCTAAGAGACGACATCAACTACCAGGTTAATCACTTGAAATGCTCATTTGGATACCTCAAATTGGTGTAAGGCTAATGATAAATGATAAATGATTTTTATTTTGTAAGTAGGTTTTCACAAACACTTTTACACGTCAATTTTTTTTTTTAAATAGATGGGGCCGGTGTTTCGTACCTGACTACTCTGAGAAGAAACAGCCGAAACAAACTCAGAGGTCATAGTCTCTTTTGAAATCCAGACATAATCTTGCTCAATTCAAATGATCTTTTGAAGAAAGAACCATACAGATTTGACTGAAACCGGCTATTGCAAGCATTTGTTATCACTATAGCTTTTCCATTCAAAAAGCAGCCTAGTAATTCCTATCACTAGAACTTAATTTGGAGGGTTCTCCTAATTGACTAAACCATCTGTGTTTAGACACACCAGCTTCCGTATTCACAACGCTTCGATTCGCTTCTGATTCGGGAAGTCGTATGTCTATCTCGGTCGTTTTCGTAATGCCAGAAGAAGACAGATATACGAGTTGTCGAATCGGAAACAAGTCGAACGTTAGTGAATACGGGGTCAGGTTTGTACTTTTAAAACATAGTGGACACTCACGACATTGGCATTGCGATACACAGATTTCATCCTGGTTTCTGTAGTACCCTGGAATACATCTGCATCTTGGTGGACCGGGGTATTGGAAATCGCAGGGAATGTTCCTATCATCACATCTTTCTCGTAAGCAACCTGGAGCATAAGCGTCCCAAAACTCGTTCGGTCTGCTACAATTTAGTTGTGCTAAAAATACAAATCCAGTTAGTCAGAATGTCAAACCTTTCTCTATAAAGAATGAAGAGCTAGGGTGTAAAATTCTTCATCCTTCCCCATACAAAAGGGAGGATCCTTCGACCAGACGAGTGTTCTGTCTGGTGGGCTACTAACCGACAGATGTTGCCCAGTTTTCTCATAGTCTTAATTAAGTCACGGATAGATTCACATGGATTCGATTCTCAGTTATGCCAGTTATGCGCCGAATTTACCGTCCTTACGGGTTAGGTACTACGTACGAATGTCCACCAATTTAGACCAGCTTGACGGGAACTGGATTACCTTAAGGCGACTGACCCCCAAAGACACGGACGGTCGCGGAAGTTAGCTTCAATAGGGTGATTCATAATTTTTAAGTAAGTTTTTCTTTGTACTATATTGCTGGCAATAATTTTTGTACTGTCCACCACATCTCGAAAGAAATAGGCAGAAGCTTCAAAGTCTGTAGCATCAACACCATAATTTAACAGCATCAACACATCACGGTTTTTTCTTAGAACGTTAAACAAAGTAACACTAAGCCAACAAGATACAAGAAGTGCCATTGATAGGATATTTTGCTGCAGTTACATTTATTACTATACGCATGTTGTGTCTCGCTGTAGGGCAAAAGTCCTTTCTATTTTACGTTATTTTCCCTCTAGACTTATTCCAGCCCAGTCCATGAAGTAGGAGTCCAGCTCATCACGCCATTTCTTTCTGGGCCTACCAAGTTGCCGATTTCTGTTGTTCGGAACCCAATCCGTAAATATTTTTTCCCAATTCTAATGTGACATTCAGCAATTGACGTTAATTTTTTAGGTGGACTTATAATCATGATGTACTTACGACATTCTGAAGACAAGATGCATGTCTCATCATCTTCACTGACCATCAAATAGCCTCCTTTGCAAGAACAGCCTCCAAGGCACGGATACGGTGGATCGCAAGCGATAATAGCGAGACTATCATCCGTAGGACAGTAGTCAGTTGGGCACCCCGCGTTGCAGTAGACATAAGTTTCATTTGCTTTACATGTCGGAGATCCACCTTAAATAATGATAATCAAATGCAATTTTTGCAATAATCAAAACATGCCTTCTAAATATGTGATAATATCCTTCTGGGTGAATTTCGACCCTGATGGTCAATCTCAACGGAGATCAGTCAAGTAAATATACCGGAGATAATAATATTATAGTGCACAATTTGCCAACAGTACGGTAATCCGACAAGATCGGAGAGAGATCAAGTGCAGGACCAAAGAAAGACTGCGTGTTTAGAATCTCCTCCGAATCAATAAAGTAACAAAGGCAGCCATTATTTAGCCGTTGAAGCAAGAAAACATGATTCCAGACGATAACCGCTACAGATAAGCAGTAACTCCATTTATAAAATACTGGAAAAACTGCAACCGGGTGAACTGGAAGTTAAACAGGCTAGGTAGATGCAGATGACGTAGGTACATGGTACATATTTTGTAAATAAAATATTACTTCTTTTTTTTTACCTGGACAATCTTCGGGCCTGATACACTGACCTCCCTTTTTCTTAAAAATATATCCTTGCTTGCATATACAGCCTGGTGGTGCGAGCATGTCCATGCATTCTCCTTCGGGTTCCGGATTCTCACAAGTTGGCTGACAGTATTCTGGGCTCTGAACGTATGTTGCATTGCGATCCCCGTTACATTGAGGCTCAGCTGTCATCAGAACATTTGAAGATTTAAAAAAAAGGCAGGAAGTCTTGTAACCGATACTAGCTATAGCTATGCGCACGCGGCGCTTAACGTCACGACGGTCACCCGAGTTCCATGATATTTTTCAATCAAAAAGTGCTCACCGCATATAAAGAAGTGTTCACTTCAAACTAAAATGAAATCTACAATTGTGATGTTCTAGAAGTTTCGGTAGGAGTGAAGTGAAACAACCTCTCGTAGCAATGGTTTATTCCGAACTAGTACACAGATGTAAAACAAATAGTATCCGCTACATTTCGTGTTACCCTCATTAGTTAATATAAGATAATAAGCAAGTACCTACATTACACTCTTCCCTACCAATTTATACATACAACTTAAAATATAATTATACATGCAGAATCTAAACTTATATAATCTAATGCACAAAATCATTATTAGGTTCACATAATGTTTATTTCTAAAGGTATGTTTATTTCCATAATAATGAAGTAATATTGGTACAGTATTACTTAAACAATAAAGTTTAGTTACATCTTATAACTTAATTTATTCTTAATTCTACACTGCCTAACTGGACGAGGCTGGGGTACAGGTGACACGTTTGGCAAGGCATCTTCGAATTTCGGTGAGGCCGGAGAACCCATTTCTATAACCTCTTTCCCCTCCGAATTCACATCCAAAGTAGATTCCCTCAGTTTATCTGCCGAACGCTGCTCCAGCTGACCCTCACCCTGCGATGCCTCGTTCCCTACAGCAGATATTTCCCTATGAGAATTCGTGCTAGATTGTCCGACTTCCCCGACAGGGTTACCAGCGCAGGCGATTGATAATCGCGACGACCTCTTTTTTAACTGATCTATGTGTCTTTGAAATACCTCTCCCTCTTTACTTTTCACCCTATAGTTACTTGGTCCAGTGCACTCGACTACTTCTCCTGGAACCCATTTCTCCCCTTTCGAATACTGCCTATACCATACTTCCTGCTGTGGATCTAATATTCTATTCGCCCCTTCTACGTATGCTTTCTGACGCTGTTGAGATCTATAAACTTTAGCGCCCCTATCCGGTTTCAAAATATCTAGCTTTGTTCGTAAACGCCTGCCTACCAACAAAGTGGCTGGACTTTCACCTGTGGTTGAGTGTTCAGTGTTCCTATAATGCAATAAGTACGTCCACAGAGCGATATCAACATTCTGCCGTTCTATGCTAGCTTTTTTTATAACTCTTTTCAATGATTTCACCGCATTTTCCGCCAACCCGTTCGATGCCGGATGATATGGAGCTGTGAAAATATGGTCGATTCCTAGGCTATTAGTAAATTTTTTGAACTCCGCGCTCGTGAAAGGAGGCCCGTTATCCGTCACAATTTGTTTGGGAAGCCCCCATCGGCTAAATAATTCCATAATTTTATGTATCACTCCCGTAGCTGCCGTACTTGACACATGAAACACTTCCAACCATTTTGACATGGCGTCCACTACGACCAAGTACGTTTTACCTAGAATAGGGCCCATAAAATCCAAATGTAACCTGGACCATGGGCGGTTAGGCCAAGGCCACATTCGCGGCGTCTGCCGTGGCGGAGCGTCCGCCAGTGCCGCACACACCGTACATCCCCGACACATGCCTTCAATCGCCTCATCCATACCGGGCCACCATACATAGCTACGCGCTAACGATTTGGACTTCACTATTCCCATGTGAGGCTCATGGATTAATCTAAGTACTGTCGCCCTGCATGCCTCAGGAACCACCAGCCTATGGCCCCACATAATACACCCTAACTCTTCATATAATTCCTTACTCCTATTAAAATAAGGACGCAAATTTATAACTTCACATTCTCTTGGCCATTCGTCCCTTACGTAACCCAAAACTTTACCTAACATCGGATCTCGGATAGTTTGTTTCTTTACCTCGTTAGAATCTAAAAGTAATTCTTGTTGAACGAAATGTAAATAAGTCTGCTCGGGCATCGTATGAGTCATTTGTTTACTCCCTTCTATCGGTAGTCGCGACAACCCGTCCGCTCCGTTTTCGTCGGTGCGGACGTACTCGATATCGAATGAATACGCAGATAGAATGATTGCCCAGCGCTGCATTCGGCTGGCTACCATTGTCGGTATTCCCTTATGAGGGCCTAAAATAGATACTAGTGGCTTGTGGTCCGTTCGTAAAAGAAAATGCCGACCGTACAAGTACTGATGAAACTTGTTTACCGAAAATATAATAGCTAGCGCTTCGCGATGTATTTGTGAATAATTTTTCTCCGCGTCACTAAGTGTGCGTGACGCATACGCTATCGGTCGTTCTGACGAGCCATCGCCGCTCGGCTGTGAGAGGACGGCCCCCACACCCCGCGCGCTCGCATCACACGTCACTATCAGTGGCCGCTTTGGATCATAGTGAGCTAATACCTCCGCACCTGTTAATAACTGTTTAATTTCCTTGAAAGCACATTCACACTCATTTGACCAACGCCATTTCCTATCTCTTTTTAATAAATCATACAAAGGTACTAACTTTGAACTCATATTCCTAACAAATTTTGCGTAAAAGTTAATTAATCCTAAAAACGACCGCAACTCCCCGACGTTACTCGGTCTAGGTATCTTAGAGATGGCCTCAATTTTACTGGGATCGGTCCTAATACCGTCTTTACTCAAAATATAACCTAAGTACCTAACCTCGTTAACCAGAAACACACATTTATTGCTTTTTAATTTTAGTCCATATCTATGTAACCTACTAAACACTGCTTCAACCGCCTGCAGGTGCTGACCCCTGGATTGACCCCCTATAACTACGTCATCTAGAAATACCTCTACGTTAGGGATATTGCTTAATAAATTACACATAATACGCTGGAAAATTCCGGCACTTGATGCTAATCCATAAACTAGCCTGTTATATTGGTACAAACCCCTGTGAGTGTTTATTACTGTGAATTTCTTAGTACTATCCAGCTCGATCTGATTATAAGCTTGTGACAAGTCAATTTTTGAGAAATAAGTCGAATTACCCAACCTTACAATTAAATCCTCAATCCTAGGTAACGGGTAGCGATCTACAATTAGGGCTGGGTTTACGGTAGCTTTATAATCCGCACAAATTCTCAGGGATCCATCCGCTTTATTTACCGGTACCAATGGTGAGGCCCAGTCGGAGCAGTCCACGGGCTCAATGACACCGTCGCGCAGCATCGCGTCAAGTTCGGCGTCGACGCGCTCGCGCAGTGCATACGGTAATGGCCTGGCGCGATGGAACACCGGCGACGCGCCCTCGCGCACCCGCAGTGTTGCCTTGCCACCCGTGTACCGTCCCAACCCGCCACTGAACAGCTCCTTAAATCTGAAACACAAGTCCCTAAGTTCACCATCTAACCCTAATTTTTCATTTTCCTTAATATTATGAAAATCACTAAATGTCGGTATTTGTATTTTCAACTCGGCTAACCACTGTCTACCTAACAAAGAGGTGGTACCCCCCTCAATCACAAATAATTCTAAGCGCCTGCTTACCCCCGCATAACATACATTTGGTGTAATTATTCCTAACGGTCTCAGTGCCGATCCATTGTAAAAATTTAAACGCACATTTGTCGGCTGTAACTGTGTACTTGCAAAATGTTGTTTATAAGTTTGCTGACTAATACACGACACGGCTGTCCCGGTGTCTACTTCCATATGAATGATGTTACCGTCGATAGTTATGGGTAAACTCACCGCCTTATAGTCGTTCAGGCAGAGGTGATGAAAATCCTGCAGGTACCCCTCCCGCCCCTCCGCGTCAGTCTCTTCCGCCGCTTCCCCAAAGTACATGGATGCCTTGTTGGAAGCGCCATGGCCCCTTGGACTGGCCGCGCCTTGGCTCGGGCATACTCGCCTCAAATGGCCCGGTTTCCTACACCGGCTGCATACATAACCACGAAACCGGCACACCTCGTAATTATGTCCTGTAGAACCACACCCGCTACAGTTGCCGTCCGCACTCTTAGTTTCGTTACTCCGCGCTGGGGTACCTCGCCTCACCGGGCGATAGCCGCGTCCGCCGCGGCTGCCCCGACCTGCTGCCGAACGCAACCGGTCGCTGTCCGCCGCTGTCAACGCATGCAGGCCGACTCCGCCTTCCCCGCTCGTTGCACCCGGCGCGGGCGGCACCGCTGCCGCCGATGTATCCACGGCCGCCGCATCGCGCTCCGCGGCTTCTAACGAAGTCGCCAGTTTAACCGCACTTGTAAAACTTATCGAGTCCTCCTCTGCGAACAATCTCTGCCGAATCATATCACTTTTCAGCCCGCACACAAATTGATCTCGTAGATTCTCGCTCAGATTTCCCTCCATTTTGCAATGACGCGTCAACTTTTTCAGCTCGGCTACATAACTGGCGATATTTTCATCCGCTGCTTGCCGCCTTTGCCTGAAGCGAAATCTCTCTGCCAAAGCTGACGGTACTGGCTGTAGATGGCTCTGCATCATGCCAACCGCGGCGTCGTAACCCAGCTCTGAAGGCTTCTTAGGACTGGATAAATTGACCAACAGCTCATACGCAGCATCCCCCATCACGGCTATCAGCGTAGGTAGTTTAAGGTTGTCACTCACGTCGTTCGCCGTAAAATACATATTTAAACGGTCTATGTATGACGACCACACTCCCGTCACCACGTCAAACTCCTTTACTTTTCCAATAGACATCTCGTAAATTTGCAAATACTCCGCACGCGAATGCTTCTTTTTATCCTCGTCGCCACTGTGATGTTCTAGAAGTTTCGGTAGGAGTGAAGTGAAACAACCTCTCGTAGCAATGGTTTATTCCGAACTAGTACACAGATGTAAAACAAATAGTATCCGCTACATTTCGTGTTACCCTCATTAGTTAATATAAGATAATAAGCAAGTACCTACATTACAACAATCAAACGCAATTAAAATCGAAATGCCCACAATCGGTGGTGTAATCTAGACCTACTTATACAAAAAAAAATCCTCTTCCAATTATTAGATAAAATAAAAATAGAATAACTGATTGCTCGAGACATGTACAAGTTAATCAACTGGGAAGAAAAGCAAAG
Organism: Xestia c-nigrum; assembly: GCA_916618015.1. Taxonomy (NCBI): domain Eukaryota; kingdom Metazoa; phylum Arthropoda; class Insecta; order Lepidoptera; family Noctuidae; genus Xestia; species Xestia c-nigrum. The sequence continues at coordinate 19,277,637 of OU745247.1, read as the reverse complement.
CTTTCATCATCGTTAAGGCACGATGCATAGAAATATATGAAAACTACGAATAAGATCATACCTGGACACGTTTCCGGGTTGACACATTTTCCAGTTTCTTCATTTCGAACAAAACCTGGCATGCAGACACAACCGGGAGACAGGCACTGATACGTGCATGGTTGGTTGGGGTCCGATTTAGTACAAGTTGGTTCACAAGCAGATGGACATTCACTGTACATCGCATTGGGATCCCCTTTGCAACCTATTCCTGTTTTGGAAAAACGTATGAACAAAAAGTGGAATCATTACATTAATACTTACAACACGAAATCTAATATTACCTTATTAAAAAAATATTGTGGAAATAAAATAAAAATGGAGAACTACCTGGGCAAGTCTCGGGCTTGACACATTTTCCAGTTTCTTCATTTAGAACAAAATCTGGTTTGCAAACACAGCTAGGAGGCATGCATTGCTTGGTGCATATTTGGGGTTTTGGGTTAGTACAATTCGGCTCACATGCACTGGGACAATCGCTGAATACTGCATTGGGATCTCCTTTGCACCCTGGCTCTGTTTCAATAAATAATAAAACAAATTAGCAAAAAGTGGAATCAAGTCTGTATTTGATACGTGATAAGACCATTCTTGTCATCACCGTTGTTTTGACTATTTCACAAAACCAGAGTTAAAATTATTAAAAAGATTGAAGTGCAGTTACTGTCACGATTCTGAATATCTGTGTGCCAATAATAATAGTACTTATGTACCATGACATCGATGTGAAGATCATAAAGATTGACCACATACCTGGGCAATCTTCGGGCTTAACACATAGCCCACGAATTTCAGTTAACATGTATCCCTGCTTGCACTCGCAGATACTTAGATCACAAACATTCGCACAGTACTCTTGTTCTTCTTCACTATAATGGTAACCACAGATAGGTGGACAAGCACTTGAGCAGTCGCTGTGCGTTGCATTCTGGTCACCTTCACATCCCGCGTACTCTAAATTTACCGAAATCAAAGTCAGGGACTTTAACTAGCAACCCGTTCATCATAAATGGAATTGTACTGACTATGTGACTGCCACATGTAAGATGGGAAATGAGGTAAAAAAAATCCCTCTGACTGGAATCCATGAAACGCTAGACAACATCGCAGCGTATGAAGTTGAAAATGGCGGGTCAGCTTGACATTTGAATTGTCAAATTTTCCACCCTTCTAAATTTGAATGCATCGTCGAGCAGACGCAGAACCCGTCTAGTCAAGGATTCCCACTTTTCTATCGGGTATGAAGAACTAAATACCCAAAAGGTTTATATTTACCTGGACAATCTTTAGGGTTGATGCATTTTCCGTCTTTATTCAGTACATATCCTGAGTTGCACGCACATCCTGCCGGTGCACACGATTCTATACATAACTTCGGTTCCTGACCGATGTCATCACAGCTCGGAGGACAATGACTGGTGCATTCACTGTACGTTGCGTTGCCATCACCGTTGCATCCCACTACTACATAGAAAAGGCAGGTCGTTAAGTTTACTGAATTTTTATATCAATTATCTACTAGCAGCCTCATTGATCCTGGGCTCTATTCCCGGGTCAGTCAAATAGTTATTGAATCTTTCCAAGAGGTTTTTCAGTAGCAGCAGTCTGGATTTGTGTCTAGTTGATGGCAATAGGCTCGCCCCCTATTTAATGGGACTTAAACATCACGTGCCCAACCCTTACTTAACACTTTAGCAGAAAACATATTGTTGAGTAGCACGATATCTCCAATAATTGTTCCCTCTTTTACTTTACAAAATTCCTCAAACAATTTTAGAACAATAATATTACCTGGACAGGTCTCGCGTTTGACACATTCTCCAGTTTCTTCATTTTTAACAAATCCTTCCTTACACACACAACCGCTTGGTAAACATTGCAAGGTGCATATTTGAGGGTCCGGGTTGGTACAGGTTGGTTCACAAGCACTGACACAGTCTTTGTACACCGCATTGGGATCTCCTCCACAACCTATCACTGTTATAGCAGAACAATTCAACTAAAACCACACATCATAAACACTCAAAAATAAATTGTATGATTTGATTTGATTTGAAAAAAACTCAGAGAAAAGTAAGATTAAAATGTCATTATCTAAAGCTGATCCAACTAATATTATAAATGCGAAAGTTTTTGAAAATGGATGGATGGAAATTTGTCACGCAAACACTGCTGAATGGATTCAGACGAATTTTATAACCTTAACTAACACACAGGATAGTTTTACCTCGGTAGTATGACTCCGTGAGACAATGATTGAAATCAATGCAATGCGGGCGATGCCGCGGGCATAAGCTTGTATTTCTATGTTAAAATACATTAAAGTAACTATTACCTGGACAATTTTCGAGCTTGACACATTTTCCAGTTTCTTCATTCAGAACAAAATCTGGTTTACAAACACAGTTAGGAGGTAGGCACTGCGCTGTGCATATTTGAGGGTTCGGGTTTAAGCAAGTCGGTTCACAAGCACTGACACACTTTTTGTACATTGCATTGGGGTCTTCACAACTATTCACTGTGAAGTGGAAAAATAGAAATTAAAAAAACATCAGTTTAAAGTGAAATCAGAATGTGAAAGATATTTCAATTCCCAAAGGTGATATTTAACTGCCGATATACATATAACACTCGGACAGTTCCTGAATACTGTATTGGGATCTCCTTTGCAACCTGGTACTGTTTGTATGTAAAATATCGTATGAAAAAAATCAGTTCAAAGAGTAATTAATATTCGCGATACTTCAAAACTCAAAGCCGACATTTCTATTTCAAGCTTCTGCATTCGGGTCTCCTTTGCAACTCAGATATGTATGGGAGAATTATTGGAAAGAAAAAAGTATGAGTTGTACCAAAAATGGAATAAGAGAAGTCACTTTTCACTTGACAAGTGCAGATGATCCATTAAATTTCTGTTACCTGGGGGACAGTCTTCCGACTTGACACATTTTCCACCCTTCTTTGTCAAGATGTATCCCTCCTTGCATACACATCCACTCGGATCACATAGAGCAATACACATAGTTTCTTCTTTGCTGTAGCGATCAGCACAGGTAGGTGGACAGCTACTGGGGCAGTCGGCGTGTGTTGCATTTAGATCCCCACCACATCCTTCGTCCACAACTATAAAATTAATATCATGATTATTTGGGAAACAAAACGATTAAACTTTACGGTGTAAAAAATCTCGATGCGATCATTTTTTTATTCCACACCTTACCTGGGAACCTTCTATTCACGGAGATACTCGTATTTGGGCACAAAGTTTCAATTTTTCTGACAAGTTTTTTTTTAATACAAGTTTTTAATGTAAGATTTTGATCTCTAAACACCTCCACGACCCCCGTTCTAGTCAATCATCAGTAGAATGGTTTAAGTGTGTTACGTTTTTTGTGTGAGTTCTGCCACAATTCATGATTCTTATCCAAAAAAAAATTGTACCCGGCAGTAATTGTTGCGTAATGTTTCTTAGTTTGATGTGCAGAATGCTTGGTTGACGGCTTCGCGATGAGGTTGTTTACACCAAGTATTAATATTATAAAGCGGTCATCGTTGCATCCCACTTCTTTATAGAAAAAGACAGGTCGTCAATTTTACTGATTTTTATATTAATTATTAAGTGACTGCCTCGTTGGTCTAGTGGTTGTATTCGCAGCTGCTGAGAATTGACCTTTGGTTCAATTCCCGGGTCGGGAATATTGTATATTTTGGTTTTCCTATTTAGGAATTTCTTAGTAGCAATCACGGAGACTATTTGTGCCCCGTTGGAATGTGAATTAAATGGAGGACAATGACTGGTGCATTCACTGTATGTTGCGTTGCCATCGCCGTTGCATCCCATTACTACATAGAAAAGACAGGTCGTTAAGTTTACTGAATTTTTATATCAATTATCCACTAACAGCCTCGGTGATCCTGGGCTCTATTCCTGGGTCGGTCAAATAGTTGTTGGATCTTTCCAACAGGTTTTTCAGTAGCAGTCTGGATTTGTGTCTGGTTGATGGTAATAGGCTGGCCACGTGATGTTTTAGAGAAAGAAAGAAAAAGCATTTATTAGCCCGACAGGACAACACATAAAAAAAAAGATAAAATTGTGATTATAACACTAGTTTAAAGTAAACATAGTGAGAGAATAAAAAAAAAATAGTCCAATCTAATAGGGGGCTATAACATTGGACTAAAACATCACGTGCCCAACCCTTACTTAATACTTTAGCGAACACATATTGTTGAGTAACACGATATCTCTAAGAATTGTTCCCTCTTTTCCTCTTTATAAAATTCCTCAAACAATTTTGGAACAATAATATTACCTGGACAGGTCTCGCGTTTGACACATTCTCCAGTTTCTTGATTTTTAACAAATCCTTCCTTGCACACACAACCGCTTGGTAAACATTGCAAGGTGCATATTTGAGGGTCCGGGTTGGTACAGGTTGGTTCACAAGCACTGACGCAGTCTTTGTACACCGCATTGGGATCTCCGCCACAACCTATCACTGTTATAGCAGAACAATTCAACTAAAGACACACATCATAAACACTCAAAAATAAACTGTATGATATGATTTGATTTGAAAAAAAAACTCAGAGAAAAGTGAAATTAAAATGTCATTATCTAAAGCTGATGCAACTAATATTGTAAATGCAAAAGTTTTTGAAAATGGATGGATGGAAATTTGTTACATACGCAAACACTGCTGAATGGATTCAGACGAATTTTATAACCTTAACTAACACACAGGATAGTTTTACCTCGGTAGTATGACTCCGTGAGACAATGATTGAAATCAATGCAATGCGGGCAATGCCGCGGACATAAGCTTGTAGATACATTAAAGTAACTATTACCTGGACAATTTTCGAGCTTGACACATTTTCCAGTTTCTTCATTCAGAACAAAATCTGGTTTACAAACACAGCTAGGAGGCAGGCACTGGTCTGTGCATACTTGAGGGTTCGGGTTTAAACAAGTCGGTTCACAAGCACTGACACACTCTTTGTACATTGCATTGGGGTCTTCACAACTATTCACTGTGAAGTGGAAAAATAGAAATTAAAAAAGCATCAGTTTAAAGTGAAATCAGAATGTGAAAGATATTTCAATTCCCAAAAGTGATATTTAACTACCGATATACATATAACACTCGGACAGTCCCTGAATACTGTATTGGGATCTCCTTTGCAACCTGGTACTGTTTGTATGTAAAATATCATATGAAAAACATCAGTTCAAAGAGTAATTAATATTCGCTTTACTTCAAAACTCAAAGCCGACATTTCTATTTCAAGCTTCTGCATTCGGGTCTCCTTTGCAATTCAAATACGTATGGGAGAATTATTTGAAAGAAAAAAGTATGAGTTGTACCAAAAATGGAGTAAGAGAAGTTACAATTGCAGATGATCTATTTAATTTCTGTTACCTGGGGGACAGTCTTCCGACTTGACACATTTTCCACCCTTCTTTGTCAAGATGTATCCCTCCTTGCATACACATCCACTCGGATCACACAGAGCAATACACATAGTTTCTTCTTTACTGTAACGATCAGCACACGTAGGTGGACAGCTACTGGGGCAGTCGGAGTGTGTTGCATTTAGATCTCCACCACATCCTTCGTCCACAACTATAAAATTAAAATCATGATTATTTGGGAAACTTAACGAATATACTTTACGGTGTAAAAAATCTTGATGCGATCATTCTTTTATTCCACACCATACCTGGGAACCTTCTATTCACGGAGATATTTGGGGACAAAGTTTCATTTTTTCTGACAAGTTTTTTTTTAATACAAGTTTTTAATGTAACATTTTGATCTCTAAACACCTCCACGACCCCCGTTCTAGTCAATCATCAGTAGAATGTTTAAGTGTGTTACCCTGAGTTCTGCCACAAAACATGATTCTTATCCAAAAAAAATTGTACCCGGCAGTAATTTTTGCGTAATGTTTCTTAGTTTGATTTCCAGAATGCTTGGTTGACGGCTTCGTGATGAGGTTGTTTACACCAAGTATTAATATTATAAAGCGGTCATCGTTGCATCCCACTTCTTTATAGAAAAAGACAGGTCGTCAATTTTACTGAATTTTATATTAATTATTTAGTGACTACTTCATTGGTCTAGCTAGTGGTTGTATTCGCAGCTGCTGATAATGTTGTATTCGCTTGGGTTCGATTCGCGGGTCGAGAAAACTGTACCTATATTGGGTTTTCCTTCAGAAATTTCTTAGTAGCAACCACAGAGACTATTTGAGCCCCGTTGATATTAATAGGCTCGCTTCCTATTTAATGTAGATTAAACAAACCAGGCGAAATGTGGGTGAACTAAATTTTAAATGCACCTCCCCCTAACCCTTTACTGATTATAGGCGTGATGTTATGTTTATGGTATCTATGAAATCATCATCATCATCATTTCAGCCAAAAGACGTCCACTGCTGGACATAGGCCTCCCCAGTTGTCGCCACATTGTCCGGTCCCGTGCGACTCGCATCCAACGGATTCCCGCAACCTTCACCAGGTCATCGTTCAACCTAGTAGGAGGTCTTCCAACGCATCGTCTTCCGGTTCACGGTCGCCACTCCAGAACTTTTCAGCCTCATCGGCCATCCGTTCTGCCAGTAATGTATCCTGCCCAATGCCACTTAAGTTTGGCAATTCTTCGGGCTGCGTCTGTCATATCTATGAAATGTTTTACTTCAATGTAGAAAATAATTACCTGAACACGTCTCGGGCTTGACACATTTTCCAGTTTTTTCATTCAAAACAAATCCTGGTTTGCAAACACAGCCGGGGGGCATACATTGCCTTGTGCATGCTTGGTTACGGTCTGGTTTTGCACAAGTTGGTTCACAAGCGCTTGGACAACCTTTGTACACTGCATTGGGGTCTTCGCAACCTGTATGAGTGAATTGAAAGACAATTGCATTTTATAAGCGGAAAGTTAAGCCATCATGTCGACAGAAAAGAGTAAGACCAGTTGCAACCGCAGATGATCCTGAGAATTTCAATAGTCTAAAAGCTAAGTAACTGGATATTTATGAATGGATTTTTGAAAATTGATTAATTTCCAAAGAGCTTTGAATAGGAAAGTCTATATGTTGTGGGCCTATAAGTACCTCATCGGGCGGATAACTTTCTGCTAAATAAATTAAATGAATAATTCATTAACGCACATTTGATCATATCAAGTAAACTAGCCTGGTGGTGTGACCGTGGGACTGCCAAGTCGTAGGTCTCGAGATCGAACGCAAGGTAATCACCTCTGATTTGTTGGATTCATATTCGTATTGTGTAATTATCACTTGCTTCGGTGAAGTAAAACATCGTGAGGAAACTAGCATGCCTGAAAGATATTTCTTAACGGCATGTCAAGGCAAGTCAGAGCCCCATGGGCGGCATAAAGACTGACCACACGATAAAGAAGATTTAAATGCCATATTTACCTGGACAATCTTTAGGCTTGATACATATTCCGTCTTGATTCAGAACATAACCTGGGTTGCACTGACATCCAGCCGGTGCACACGAGGCTATGCATGCCATTGGTTCCTTACCAATGTCATCACAACTCGGAGGACAATAACTTGTGCATTCACTGTATGTTGCGTTGCCATCACCATTACATGCCATTACTACATAGAGAAGACAGGTCGTTGAGTTCACTGAATTTATATCAATTATAAATACTGACTGCTTCGTCGGTCTAGTGGTCGCAATCGCGGTTCTGAGTATGAGGTTCTGGTCTCGATTATCGGATCGGGGAAATTGTTATTGGTTTTTTTCATCGAGAATTTCTCAGTAGCAACCATGAAGTCTAAATTTGTGCCCGGTTAATAGCAATGGACAAGCCCACTTTTACATAGAACTTAAACACAACTGGTAGAATGCACATTTATATTAATCATACTAATATTATAAAGCAGAAGAGTTTGTTTGTTTGGTTGATCGCGCTAATCTCAGGAAATGCCGGCTCGAATTGAAAAAATATGTTTGTGTTGGACAGTCCATTTATCGAGGAAGGCTTTAGGCTATATAACATCACGCTACGATTATTAGGAGCGGAGCAGGAATGGAAAATGTTGCAAAAACGGGGGATTTTTTTTCTTTCGTTTTTCTCTCTAGGGTCAGCTAGTTAATCATAAAATAACACCTAGAAATCATATTCAAGTGAACATTTACCTGGACAATCTGTAGGGTCGATACATTTTCCGTCTGCATTCAGTACATATCCTGGGTTGCACGCACATCCAGCCGGTCCACACGCCGCTATACATGACTTCGGTTCTTGACCGATGTCATCACAACTTTGAGGACAATAACTGGTACATTCACTGTATGTTGCGTTAAGATCATTCTTACATCCGAGTGGTGCTGTATCGTCAGAAAAAAAAATCAAAAGAACACATTAAGAATGAGGTAAAGCAAAAAACAGTACCACAGTTTGCAACAAATATTTATAGATATTTGAAACAGCACCTGTAGACAATGAATTTCAGACTTATTCGTCTAATCATCAGTATCGTAACTGTGATTAAAAGCTTGTACGTATCTACTGGTGAAACACGGTCTCCTATTCAAAGCTTACTATGATTGGTTATATTAACAGATCAATAAAATGGTCAGGGTCATTCAAAGTTACAATAGCAACGGCTTTTTTCTGTCTTAGTTTTATTTTCCTTAAATGTCCTACTGTTAAGCAAAGGCCTCTCCCACATACTTCTCGATACTCTTCTCCTGCGACTTCGACGAGACGAGATGATCTGGACGCACATCATGAAGGCAAATTCGATTTGTACTAATATACAGTAATAAAATTTATAGGATAACTTACGGCATTCCGAAACAGGAACACAAATGTCGCTTCCGTTCCTGTAGTAACCCTTTTCACAGACACATCTTGGTCCAGGTGGGTATACGGTATTACAATCGCTGCCTCTATCTTCACAACTTTCGAAGAAACAACTTGTGGGATTGCGATCGAATACTTCGTTTGGTCTTGTGCATTTAACTTCAGCTGAAATCAAAATGAGATAATTTTAGAATCTGATTAACCTTTTTGGACGCCAATAATTCAATTATTAGTAAAAAGTGAATTTGTAGTTGAGTCATGATGCTACAGAAAACTAATTCATGTTGCAAAAACAATGAGGCTTATTTTTACTTACGACAATCTGAAGACAAGACGCACTGAGGGTTATCGTAACTCACTATCAGATAGCCACCATTACAAGCACAACCACCCTGACAAGGATACGCTATGGAACAAGCTACTATGGCCCGACTATCATCAATTGGGCAATAGTTGGTTGGGCAACCAAATTTACAACCGACGTATGTTTGATTTACTTCACAATTTGGTGATCCACCTACAAAAATAAATGTTAGAAGTAATTTTTAACTTTTTCTTTTCGTTTGACGTTACACATATACTATTATAATGTTTGGCCCAAGAAAGTAGTTACATTTATGGTCGCGTCAGAGGGGACACCTTTAGAACTAATTTATTATATTTTACCTAATTTAGTTGATAAAAAGGTTGACTGGATAATTAGTTTACGATACTTAAACACGTGATTGTGCTCAAGATAACGAACAACTTTTACTATTGGACTAAACCTGAAATAGCGAAAAAAAAGCAATCACCTGTTCAGTACATTTATGTTCGCCTAATGTTTGTTATCATGAGCACAATCGCGTGTTTAAAATATCATACACTAATTGCCAGTCACTCTAAATACAGATTCAATTACATGGATGCACATGATGGTGATGTTTACATGGACAGTAAAACAGTTCAAAGTAGTGTGAAATTCGGCTTTCCAAGTTCTGTGGGCATCCCTCGCAACTCAGAAATATATGGACATCAGAATCGATCTTGAGTCTAAAAAACAGTCCTAAAGTAGGAGAATAAAAGAATTTTTAATATAGCATTCACTCACCGGGACAATCTTTTGATTCAATGCATTTCCCATTTTCGCTAGACTTAATATATCCTGGTTTGCACTCACACCCGTTAAGTTGACAAACATCAGAGCGGACTTTAGGATCAGGGTTTTCACAGGTCGGTGGATATGGACTACTGCATCCACGGGAGTATGTCGCGTTGACGTCTCCGCCGCAACCTGCAGGATCTATGGGATGATAAACAGACTTACATTTAGTAGTGGTCCGAAGATGGAACCTTGTGGGACACCACTGTGTGTTCCACTGGCGAAACATTCGCGTAAAATATGGTGATTTTTGGGTCACCAGCTGCCACCAATCTAATATAGCGCTTTATGGCAGCAGTCAAAACAGTTAGGCGACCACTGTGGGGTCGGTCAGCAAAATTACCCATGCCGTGGTACCTCTGCAACGTGGTCACGACACGAGATTGGGATATAGCAACTTTGCGTGCTGTTTCTCTCGTGGTGTATCCTTCTTCCCTCAAAGTAACTCTTCTAGCTCTGTGTTAGCTGTAGGTTCTCCTATTTATTAAAAAATTACATTAAATTTTAAAACTTCTGATAAACTTCATAATTTTTTCAATCAAAACTTTCTACGAAACCAAATCAGATTTCTGAACGAACGTAAGCTAGGACTGAAAACCTTTTTATATGGAAAAACAATTAAACTGTTTTGTTGTTTCTAAAATCTATATTTTTAAACGAAGAAGAAATAATAATTATTATCTACCGAAACATAAACTTTTTTGTTGTATGTTGTTTGGTTGGTAGATACCACATATACACGATATTTTCTTTACCGTTTTGAGAGCAGTTGTAATAAAATAAATAACTATAAGCAATGCGCCTGCCTGAGTTCGAATCGATGACCTCACATCTCGTAAATCGGGGCTTTTATCACTGGCCTACCATTGATTTCTGATATCAATAAATATATAAGCGTTAAATATAAATTGGCCAGTATTGGTGTGAAGAACAAAAAAATTGCAAAGGTTCAGTTAGATTCCATATAGAATTGCTTCAAAGTATTTGAGTAAAATACGCACCGTTGTAACATTCTTCATTCGATACACATATCCCGAGACTGTTCCTAAGATAACCTTCAATACAATTACAACCAGCAGTGCAATTTGTTTCAGCACACAAGTACTCGTAATTAGTGTACAGGGTTTCGCAAGACTGAGGGGGGCATTGAATTGCACAGTCAGACGCTATTTCATTTTCTCCACATTCTATTGCTGAAAACCAAAACACATTGTTATTACTATCCTAGCTCCGAAAAGTTTGTCAATATGTCCAAGGTGTACAAAGAAGTGTAAAAACAAGAACATCAATACATACGATCAGGTTTAAAACAATCCTCGGAAAGGATGCAAATTCCGTCCTTATTTCTCAGGTAGCCGTTCTTACAGTCGCAACCTGGGTCGCATTCGGTCGGCTCGCAATAGTATGAAGTGAAAATACTATCACAAGTTTGAGGAGGACATTTTATTCTGCAGCTAGTTGGTTCTTCATTTACACCACATTCAGTTGGAATTGGTGCTAAAAAATCAAACGTATCACAATTGACTTAGAGTTCATTATCATGTCTGCAAGCTTTTTTATTAATGGGTGTATACTTACGGCATTTGTTTTCAGGTATACAAGGTCCAGTCGCGTTATCATATGATCTGACATATCCAGGTTTGCAGGAACATCCTGTGAATGGGACGCAGGCACCGGCCACGTCACTGTTAGCCAACAACCGATTTCCGCATGTCTTTTGGCATTGGTTATCGTCTATAACGTAACGGGAATGTTTTGGGCAACATATTGGTGCTGTAAAAAAATAGAAAGACAATATTTAAATTTGTCATACTGGACGGAAGAAACTTGGCGTCACAGATGATGGAAGCAGTAAAAGCATTAAGCTAAATGCTTATGCTGCAGGGAGTGGGAAAGCAAACCTAACAAAAAAAAAAAACAGTAGATACCTGGACAATCCTCAGGTCTAACACATTGCCCATGCTTAATATCGTCGATGTCTAGAATATATCCTGAGGCACACTGGCGACCTCTTTTAACGCAAGCCTTAGTACAAACTCTTGGGAACGGTCGGTCACATGATAATGGACATGGGTTGGGACAATCTACGTACTCGGAATTAGGATCTTTGCATTTCTTTCCTGTTATTATGGAAAAACGAAAAAAGAATTAGGAAAGTGAAATAAGAAAAAGATTAGTAACATGACTGATAAATAACTTAATATTAAATTGTATTGTTTGAGCAAGGAAAAGTACAAAAAGCATTAAAAAAAATGCACTAGAAAAAGTAAATACCGGGACAATCCTTAGGCCTAACACATTTTCCGTTAGCTTCATTAAGGACATAATTAGGGGCGCACTCGCAACCGCCTTTATTGATGGCCGCGTAGGGACATGGCCTTGGTTTTGGGTGAGCACATGTTAAAGGACAAGGATTCATAGAATCTTTGTAGACTGCATTACAATCTTTGCATTTTTTCGCTGAAATTGAGAGAAAGATATTGATAAATGGAGTAAAATAATAAGAATTGGTCCAGTTAAACGGCAGTTCTCAGTAACAATAGGCTTGCCATAGTAAATGATCTCATAAAAGCGCACAGTTAGAATTCAAACTCTAGTTGTCTATGCATGACTTGCCTACAACCGGTTAGAGGCGTGCGGGGTGGTGCGGTGGTACTGTGGCGCTTTTATTGATAAAAAAATTAGTTTATTTAAAAATAAGATTTGTTCTGTAAGTAAGAAAACTCCATAATATCTAATCAAGCATTCTATTCAAAATCAAAATCGAATCAAATCATTTATTTCAAGTAAGCCAGTTACAGGCGCTTTTGAACTGTCGAAACAAAGATGAAAATTAAATGTAGCCGAAAATTAAATGCAGTATGTCTTAAAAACTGTGAAAGTACTGTAGTTGCCCATTCCTTAGCGTAGATCTCTATGGAGAAGAACGGGCAAGAAACTCCATGGACAGTCTTTTAAATCATAATGTTGTTACAAAATCTTGGTTACATCATTCATGTTGAGATGGTGCATTATGTGAGAACAATGGAGCAAGACGTACACGATAAAAATGTCCATATTAAAAACAAATGAAAAAAAAGTGAGATAAAATTAAATGAATAAGAAAAGAAAAATCTTTTCTACGGCCACCAGACTAAACAGATACAACAGCAAATGACGATATAGAGCGAGATGAACATTTTAAACCGAAATGGCTGTATGATTTCCCATCGAATTTCTCATAGCTTTTGCATGGGCTAAATAAATTCGATCCCTTGTTTTTTTCGGATCGTCTTAACGAGCTGAAATAGTTAATAACGAAAACATGTCTCACGGAATGTCGTGAAATAATGTTGATGAATGTAAAAGATAATATGAAAAGATACGTGAAGTTTAATTGGTCACGACGCGACGCTAGTAAAAAAGATATACATAATTAAGGTGATTAATATGCATGGAAAGCAACTTAAATAACACAATTTCAGTATATTTACAGAGAAACGTATTTTTCTTATTTGTATTTGAATGCTGGATAGTCAGTACCCGCTAATAATCTGAAGTTATACTGATCATCATCATCATCATCTCAGCCGAAAGACGTCCACTTCTGGACATAGGCCTCCCTCAAGTGTCACCACATTGACCGGTCCAGTGCGACTCGCATCCAACATATTCCCGCAACCTTCACCAGTGCCATGTTTATTAAAACTCACAAGTCTACACGTTCACAAGTTATAGTTTACAAATTTTTTGTGTAAATTACGTTTATCAAAAAAATGTACAAGGCTTGTAAAATTGAACACTTGTAGGTACTACTAGTAAGTTCTAAAATCAAAAAGATAGCATGGCGCATTCTTTTCCCGCTTGTTTTTTTGTTTTTAAATGAATAACCCTACTTAAACACATGGCTAAATAGTATATCGTCTATGCCTAATATTGACGGGACATTAAAAAACTACTAGCGACAAAGAATTCCCTAAACGTTTTATTTATAATTTGATATTAGCGGCTAGGTTTTGCGATTTCTTGAAAAAAGACGTTTTATTTGGTGCATTTAGCGACAGGTGGACATCCAATTTATTTCCATTTTAATTTTATATTTTCACTAATTTTCACTACTGGTAATGTAATGTCATTTGTTATTCTGTTGCTGTTGTTATTATGAAATTTGTATTTTTGTAATTGTGTCTATTTTATGGGCGTCTTGCCTGAAATAAATGTTTTTTTTTTTATTCGACGTCAACACACGAACACTTTCACTTTTTTGTGTTTTTTGAAGTCGGTTTTAGTTTCTGCAAAAAAGTTTTACTTCTGTGTGAAAGAAGTGAAAGTTCGTGTGTTGACGTCGCATAAAACCATCTCTTCATAGGTTTTGATTTTAATTAGGTAGTTTTCATTGGCATTCACAAAACAAAGGTTACCGGAGGAAATTCCGGACATCTCTTTCCTATCAATTACATAATTTAAAATTTCTATGAGAGAAGAACAAAAAAATACGTGTAATAAAAATAAAAATTGAAAAACTATTCGCCTAAGGGTTGATTTTTCAATCGCCAGTTAACTTTTATCCGAGGAATATGTTTCATAATTGACAGTTTTTGTATGGACTCTCTGTCAAAACGTCAGATTTACTCTTCTGATAAAACTTATCTAATGATTGAAAAATCAGCCCTTAATGTGATTTCTTAGTGTGGACTTTGTTTTACTTTTCCGGACGTTGCTAGTTGAAGCATTTACTTTTCATCATTTATTTTTTTCATTTCTTTGTAGTTTTTATTTTTCACTTTTTAGTGGTTTACTTGTGCTTACCCCTTCACAGCGTACCGGCGGCGTGATGTTATGTTATGAACTGGTATAAACAATAGACAGACACCTTTTTGAAGTCGTGACGCACGATACTGTTAATACAATATCAAATCGCGATTCAAAAATGTAATGGCTATTGTTTATTAAACAAATAAAACCGATTAATTAAGTGCTATGGTAACCAGCTGTGTTATTTTATTTTTGTTCAGGGTGTATTGTTGTTACAACAAACAAGTTTAACAAACATAAAAATAAAATAACTAATTGTTTAATTGTGTTTCTATATTCTATCTGTTACTAAGTATTTCCGAGTATTGTCTAGAGGTATAGTGGTAGGTTTGAGATAGTAAATTTCTTACTCCTTCCTTACACTAGGCAATGAAATTAATCTAAACAAATACTATAAAGGGGAAACATTCTGATTTTTTGTATGTTTGTTTATTACGATTTAACTCAAGAACTACTCAACCGATTTAAAAAAATCTATCATCTTTAGCTACATCTTAACCGAGTAACATAGGGTAAATTATATTGTAAACATGCAAATTGGCTGAGCTATCACAATTTTCGCGGACGAATTCGCGGGGAAGTGCCAGTTGATAATACTTTTGTCGAGACGTGGAATGTAAGTTCGGATTCCATTGTGTCGATTGTTGTTACGGCCGATAGCTTGCGAGAAACGCAAGTCTCTATATCCCGAGGCGATTATCGCAAGCATGCACAGCATTTTTTCATTATTATCTAGCGATCGAAGGTTTGCGACATTGTCGTTATAATCTATATCGAGATCCCCAGCCCTGATGGCCAAAAGCCTCGACGAACACCTTTTGAGGCTCTTTCGTCGGGTTATATTATGTAATCCAATCGAAATAAATACACACTACCCTAAGAATACGTTTGATTTACAGAATTATTTTGGTATTACGTTAATATGACCTGCGAATGCTCCGCGGGCCTAATTCCGCCGTTTGGTCAGCAAAGGGTCCGCACACAACTAAATCATAAGTTATTTACGAAGACAATAAAGGATGTAGGGGGTAATCTTCGGTACAATAGATCCGAACCTGAAATTCTGTCACTAAAGGAAACCTACATTAATCGCGAGTGACAAGCAATATTAAAATAAATAACAATACGAAGCCGAAGGCAAAAAACAATACGAAGACGAAGGCCAAAAACTAGTCAACGATAAAGTTGATGGAAATGTCAAATAGTTGACAGCCACTATTCTTTTTAATAGCGGCTGTCGACACATATAAATATATTGACCCTGTTTCAGACATGTTTTCTAAATTCTTAACCTGTTTGACGAGTTTTCTAAACGTTTTGTCTAGGTACAACTAGTCTTTAAAACTTGCTGTTTATGTGTAAACGATAAACGACACAGTACATACAGGGTGGATTAATGTAGCGGCGACCGCTCGCGTCCGGCTCGGGTTAAATCCATGGTCCGCGGCACAAAACGGAATGGTAAGCCGTCACCTCCTTCTGCGAAGCAGTCATGCTAGCAAATTATGTGGTGGAACGTGAGAGAGAGACCTCTCGTCACAGCCACCGCGGGAGACGCAACGAGCGTCGGGGCCACGTGGTGGCTTCCGGCCAACGTAGGCGCGGGCCTGTGAATGGTGAGCTATAGGCTAGCTCGCCGTGCGTCCGTCTTATTACGACAGGCCGTGTCGATAGCGCGCTCGTAGTCCACGCGCGCCTCAAAGAGATGTTAGCAAAATGAAGGGCAAGGGCCGAAACTTACGGCGCGTTCGTGTTCCACGCGCACCCCAAAGAGATGTCAGCATAAGGGGAGGGGCCCGCAAGGGCCGAAGCCTGCCGGGGTTGCGGGCCTGTTCGAAAGTGATACCGTGGCCCCGGAACATAAAGAGCAAGGAAAGAACATGGATGGGTTTTAGTCAGTATACGTCTAACACTCCCTTCTGCTCCACCCACAGTGGGATAAGACATTTGATGATTTCCCAACCAAAAACAAAAGGGTGGATTCATCGACGCATAAATGATTACCATCTTTCTGAACAGATGAAATAATAATCCACAGAAAAAAAATATATTGATTGGTTTTATTTTTGTAATCAACCCTCATCATCGCCTGTAATTTCTGAAGGGTTAGGCAGAAGGAGTGCCTAGTAGTACACACACATTTTTATTTCTATTTTATCTGCTTAGCCTTTTCCCAACTATATTGGGGTCGGTTTCCAGTCTAGCTGGATTCAGCTGAATACCAATATTTTACATACAACGACTACCTATCTATCAACAAGACCAAAAAACCCAACAATACTTCTCGCTCGACCCGGGAATCGAACCCAGGACCTCAGGCTCACCACTACACCATCGAGGCAAATAAATCATGTTTTATTGTTGTGTTTGTTTTCTACAAAAATGCGATACCTGACACGGGCGAAATTAATGGAATAGTAGATAATTTTTTTAATAACCGATGAATAATTTCTGTGGTTCGGAATGTTGCATTGAATACATATTCAAGTCAAGTCACCCTGTATAGTATTTATTTATTTACTCTCATGCATATCATCACACATTATGCAACAATATAGATGATTTGTCAGCCATAGTTCATCGACCCTGTCACTGTTGAGTTGGTTACTAAGGGAGGATTTACATAAATATAGTCACTACATATGACAAAACAATGTCTTCCGCCGCGTCCGTATGTCTGTCTGTCTGTTCGCGATAAACTCAAAACCTTCTGCACCGATTTTCATGCTGTTTTCACCAATGGATAGAGTGGTTCTCGAGGATTGTTTAAATATTTAATTTGTATGCGGGTGAATTCGCAGGCATCAGTCAGTTTTATATTAAACTAGCTGACCCACGCAACTTCGTCTGCGTCACATAAGAGGGAAAAAGCTACCTACTACTACCTACCTACTACTCCCTACCTACTACTACCTACCTACTACTCCCTACCTTCTACTACCTACCTACCTACTACTACCTACCTACTACTACCTACCTACTACTACCTACCTACTACTACCTACCTACCTACTACTACCTACCTACTACTACACTTTTTTTTCATAAGAACCTTCTCCTGACAATAACAAACACAACAAAAAAAGAATCAGCCAAATCGGTCAAGCCGTTTTCATGCTATGTCGTGACAACGGAAAACGGGTTTCATTTATATATATATAGATTTCGATCATTGGACAGATAATGGATGAGGAATTAAACGCAAAAACGATTGGGTGTTATAAGTTTGACGTTTCTGTGTGTGTTTGTGGCATCATAGATGCCGAACGTATGAACTGATTTTGATTTTGCTTATTTTGTTTAAAAAGTGAATTAGTCGGGAGTGTTCTTAGCTGTTTGATGAAAAACGGTCTGAGATGGCCGCCGCCACAAAATGCCGGATTGCAAATTTATTCAACAACTCCCTCAATATATAAAGGGCTTGACTAGTACAATACTATACACTTTGATAAACTTAAAATAAAAGATGGCCGCCACCATAAATACATACGTAATTACTATCGAAATTAGATGAGGAAAGTGGACTAATGACTGGTTCTTAGTACTTAATGAATTATTGTGTCGTGGGATTTTAAATTTATAATTGTATTGTACTTATTAAGGTGTTTTATACGAGATAATAAACGATTTGCGAAAATAACACTTTTTTAGGAATCTTTTTTCTGTGTCGGTCCGTACACTCTAACCGAAATTCCTTTAAAACGATCTCAACTTACGGCATTTGCTCTCCGGTACACATTTTCCACTGGCATCGTCCTTGAGTCTCACCAGGCCGTCTTTACAGACGCACCCAGTGAAAGGTTTGCAGTCATCAGAGATGGGCACCCCTTTGTTAGCACAGGTTCTTATGCATTGTGGATTATTTCGCGTGTAGTGTTCATTTTTTGGGCATGATGCTTCTGTAACCGTTACAGAATAATTATACCTTTAGACAAAAAGTTTTTGAAGTGAACCTTCTAATGCGACTTCCAAAAATGTTGCGTTAAACGTTTAACGCTACCATGGAGCCCCGCCCCCCCCCCCCTCTTCCCCCCTTCCTTCCTATTTTCATTTCCTCATTACAAAGTTTCACTCCTTCTACGCGAAGGGACTTCACTCGCACTATTTTTTCTAATTTATTAATATTCTTATAAAATATTAAAAGGGTAATAAATTAGACAGTGACCAAAATTATGATATTATTTTTGTCTCCGGATGACAGCTATGTTGTACTTAAACGTCTAAGCATCCTGTTGGTTATTTAGTTCGTTTTTAATTAGTAAGACAGTTTATTTTATATAAAATAGCCCTACTTTTTGTAAATTTTTAGTTTTAATTATATATAAGTAGCTGTAATTAATTAAAGCATGTATTTATTAAATAAAATAACGATAGTATTTTCTGGTCTTGTTAAAATTAATTTATTTGCTTTTGACCCCACTTTTTTAAGCCTAAAAAGAGGGATATTTTTAAAGTACCTAAATAGCGGGCCGCAACTCGCCTGAAGTGAACTAATAAAGTGAACTAGGATGGATCACACATGCCTACAAGAATCCCATTAACTTGAATTTTGAAGAGAACTAGATTATAATGATCAGGAAACAATCAAGAATATTGCGTTCAAAATTTAAATTAAAAAGATTTTTTTTTTTAAAGCTGAGAGTAATCTTTCCGAAAATAATTAAATAAATCCTACCTGAATGCCTGCGCGGTCGGTATTGGTGGCCGCTGACACCACTTCCTAGTACGGAAGTCAAAATAAGGAAACCTACGAACAGTAACATCACAACTTTACCACTGCCTGAACTCAGTACTACAGCTGTAGTATTTATTATCTCCGTAAAACAAACACAAATTATTCACTATCTATTGAAAAGGTTTCAAACAATAAAAAAAACATGCAAGATTACAGTTGAATAAATTCGTAAAATTAATTGAACGTTCAAACATATTAATAAAACGAGCACGATAAATCAATAAAATATACATAAAATAAGTATGCGAGTAATGCTTAGTCGTAAAATAAAATAACAGGTCGCATCATTAGCTAAACTTTGTGAACGAATTTTAACAAAGCATGTATGTGTTTTTATCAGGACATTGCTCGTTTTTGTACACAGTAATTGTAATTGTTTTGACGAAATGTTCAATTAGTTCAACTGGAATATTAATTCAATCAATCGTTTTGTTTCTTTTTTGTGTAATTCGTTAGGTATAGTTATTTGGAAATTATTGATGAATATTTTACTAATTATAAAACCGGCTTAGTGTTCGTTTGGTAGCATCGTTGAGTTCAGTAATTTGATTAATTTCAATAGCACATAAATGAGGTCCTTTAATTAAGAGTAAGTACCATAAAAAACTCATGAACCTAACATTAAGTGCCATCTAGTGCCACACTAAGCCTTGCTTAGTATGACACTAGAAGCTGTTGGTCCCGGCTGTCATTTGTTGATCATTAGCAAACGTTACAGGACTAAGGTCCATGTTCACCGAGAAGTTAACAGTCTGATTATCCAAAAACAGCTGTCAATGTGACATGTTCCCATAAAAATGTGTTTTAAACAGCCGTTTTAGATAATCAGACTGTTATCTTCTCGGTGAACATGGACCTAAGTGGTCCGAAATTCAAGCAAGCAGTCTTATCAACGGGAATCTTATTACCCAGTATTCACTGGGTTGTGGAGGTCAGATAGGCAGTCAGCAGTGAGTCCATGAAAATACTGGTATTAAACTGCAAACTTAAAACTCAAACTCAAAGCATTTATTTCAATCAGACCATTACGGCACTTTTGAATGTCAAAAATAGAAAAAAAAGAATCAAAGCTACAGTCACAGACACAAGGCATAATAACTTGAGGAAGTACTGTAGTTGCCCATTCTGTAACGTAGATCTCTATGGAGAAGAACGGCCAAGAAACTCCATGGACACTCTGTAACATCGAAATATTGTTACAAAATCTTGGTTACATCATTCATGTTGTGATTATACATATACAGGGTGTAAACCACCTCATCACGAAGCCATTAACCAAGCATTCTATACATCAAACTAAGTAACTTGACGCAAAAATTATTGCTGGGAAACGACTTTTTTTTTGGGGTGGAAAATTATGTTTGCAGGCAGAACTCAATGTAACGCACCTAAAACGTTGTGCTGATTGATTGAATAGTACTGGGGTCATATAAAGGAAAAAAATACAATAAAACTTGTGTTTAAAAAAAACCAGTCTAAAAGTTAGAACCCCCAATATCTCCGAAACTAGAAGGTTCCCAGGTATGGTGCATAGTAGACTAGCCTCGCGGTATCAACATCAGTAAATTGACGGATTTTTCTAACAGCATATGCGCGATTCCCAAGAAAACCGTTTTATCGACAAATTCGATTCAATCTGTACTTATATATATTATTATCATAGAAATATTAAAAACAGGAGAAGTGGCAAGGAGGCGTGTCAGCGAACACGTGGACATGAGCGCGTCACTCAGCTATTGATAAAATGGCCGTTACCGCGAGTTAGTGTGTTGTCAACCGCGTTCGTAAAAAATACGATTATGCCGTCATGTTCGGTGGTTTCGTGCAAAAATAGAAGCCAAGACAAAAACTGTAGAAGTCATGGCATTAACGACTGTATTATGTTTGCATTAAATACATTACCTCTTTTACAACCACCTCAGTCTGTCACTGAGTGACTGAACAAGCAATGTACACCTGACATAACGAAACATCATTAAGCCGTAATGTCGCATGGTGCGGCCGCTGCTCCCGTCCGCCGTATTTGAGCGCGAGCTAGTGATGTGCTCGTGGAGGTTTAACAAAGTCTATCGACAAGAAAGTGGACTCCGAATTGTTATATTACTATTTCAAAAGTGCCTGTAACTGGCCTAATTGAAATAAATGCTTTGATTTTGATTTTGTACGTGTAACTGTGTCATTTAATTTGTAATTGTTTTTAAAATATTTTTATTAATTAAATAATGTTTTGTAGGTTTCATATTGTTTTATTTACTTTATTTCCAAATCGTTTACAAAAAAATAAAGATCGATAAATCTAATCGATAACTCTTCGATTCAGTCAAGCACTGTGTCGTATCCGCCCCCGTATCCCGACCACACACAATGATAATTGTTTTAGTGTGAGTAAATTATACGGAAAAAGTAAGCTGTGGCTTAAAGAATAAGGTTTTTATTTAAATGACAGAGTTATCGATGGCGCGTGTATGCACTTGTTCGTAGTATTGTTTTGACATAACTGTGTGTGCAATATTAGCGTTATGGAGGGGCAAATGTGGCTTTATCGGTTTTCTATACATTTTGAACTCCACGCCATATCTCCTCCTTTATTATATCTATGATTATTATAAAGCAAAAGAGTTTGTTTGTTTGGTTGAACGCGCTAATCTCGGGAGTGAAAAATTATTTTTGTGTTGGATAGTCCATTTATCGAGGAAGGTTTAAGGCTATATAAAATCACGCTATAATTATTCGGAGCGGAGCAGGAATGAAAAGTGTTGCAAAAACGGGGATTTTGTTTTTTTTTCTTATGTGACGCAGACGAAGTTGCGTGGGTCAGCTATACTAAATAAATAAATATATAAATAAATATCGCTGGACATTAACACACAGCGCCATCTAGTGCCACACTAAGCAAGGCTTGTGTCGTGGATACCAGATAGTTGATATATACATACTTATATACTTTTTTCGTTCGTAAATAAATATTTATCTATACTTATAATAAATCTGTAGAGAGGTCAATTCTGTACATGAAATATATTTACAAAATAACTATCGGGGGGTGATTAGTGATCGATACTGATGCCAAAAATGCAATCAGTAAAATTTTTATCTGTCTGTCTGTCTTTCTGTCTGTCTGTCTGTCTGTCTGTATGTTATTTATAGAAAAAAAAACTACTCGACGGATTTTAACGAAACTTGGTACAATTATTCTACATACTCCTGAGCAGGTAATAGTATACTTTTCATCACGCTACCATTAATAGGAGCAGAGCAGTGAAAGGAAATGTTGGGAAAACGGGAGAAGTTACTTGGTTTTTTTAGCTTCCGTCGCGTGTGCAGCCTTAATGGTTAAAGCTACATAGAAATCATGTATAACGGAAATATTCCACATAAAATTATATAAAAAATATCCCAAGACAGCATATGTCTATCTTTTATAGTTGACTCACAATAACACGTGTAACTCCCGATAGCTTAGCAGTTCGGAGATTTGTTATTATTATATTTGTTTACTCTTACGTTTATAATATTCTCACTCAACCCCAATTTTGAAACTTCACGCGGGCGAAGCCGCTGGCAGAAGCTAGTTATACATATAAACATACATAACTCGGAAACAAATGTCCATGCTCAAATCAAACCATCACACAAACATTTGGTCCTACCGGGATTCGAACCCAGGACCCTATGAACGTAAGGCAGCCTCACTACCACTACGGCATTCGATTCGTCAAATCACATACTATGTCATAATCACTCCTTTGACATTTGGTAGAGCAAATCTAATGCACTTAGTTTTTTTTTTTCATTTAGTACTAAGCATCCGGTAAGACTGAAAGCCGACCCCAATAAAGTTGACAAAGGGCAGATGATATGACCTTTTTATGAAAATTACCTACAATGACTGTTGAACACAGATAGATAATGTATTTTGGTACTTATCTTAAGTATTATAAGAACTACTGACTCAAGGTAATTTTAGTGATCATTATTATTAAATTTTCTACGAGTCTTGAATTTTTACCTACCCACATTTAATTGTGGAAGTAAATTCTATTTCTGTGCTTTCTTTCTGTGTTATTTTCATCTTGGCATTATGAATATTACTGAAATATTTCGACGAATCCCGATTTTAGATTCAATATGAAATAAACCTACGCATTGACATATAATAACCCAAAAGATATTATAATAAAACGTGAAGGCCATCGATAGTCGCGAAACGAATTTGAATTAATAACACTAATATTATGAAGGCGAAAGTTTTTATGACTGTTACTCCTTCATGCCAAAACGGCTTAACTGATTTGAATGAAATTTAGTACGCAGACAGTTCATACCCTGAATTAACACATAGAAGACTTTTATCCCGACAATACGATCCCATGGGACATTATTATCGAAGTCCACCCGGGTGAAACTGCTGGCAAAAGCTTGTACAGAATAAGGCGACTCCACAACACCGTTCGTTCTCGTGATGATCCCATGATGAGGTGGTGTTCGGTGGTTATGATGAAGCGGATCTCACGTCAGATTGGCTAGTATGAAATCCGTTAATGTCTAACACGTACACCGTGAAAAGACGTTTGGGTCCTATCGTCACCGTCTCCTCAGCTGACCGAAAATAATAAAAGTAAAGGTCGTGGCTCACTTGACAAGCACCGCACCAGCACGGCACCAGCACAGCTCCTGACCGGCGTCGCCTCGAATATAGGCTACGGCGCGCGGCCCGCGCGGCGCAAGCGGGGTGTAAGCGCGCGGTCGCCTCGCTTGCGGCGCGCGGTCCCCTCGCTTGCGGCGCGCGGTCGCCAAGCTTGCGCCGCGCGGGCCGCGAGCGGTCCCCTCGCCGTCCGCAAAGCGCAAGCTCACAGTCCGCACGCTGGTAGTAATAGTCCAGGAGGTAGCAATGTATTTTAGGGAATTATCTCTAGTAATTATATTTTGTTGACGTGGATTCGTGGTTTAATTGTTACAGACCGACCGACCGACCGACTGGTACTGTTGTAATCGAAGGTTGATCTTATAAGATCATGGTCTCTAAGATCTTATAAGATCAACCTTCGATTACAACAATATTTGTCGGTTTATTAGGGCATTTTTATTTGCACTGCTACCTCCCGGAATAAGAGCTTGCTGTCACCGCGAACGCAATTGTAAGGCATTTGTGATTGAGCACGCGTAGGACTTGCACGCCTTTGGGAATAATCGGATTGGCTTCAGAGCTCTTAAGCAACTAGTTTGTGCTACTTCGGTGTCAACAAGATTTCGATTTGTACTGAATTCCACATAACTTGAGAGTCTTATCATAATAGTAATGGTTTTTTTAATAGCGCCGCCAGGTTTATGTATTCCAGCATCGTGACCAATTATATATATAGATATTATCTGGAAGTCTAACCGAACTAGGTTTAGTGTCGTGGGCTCTCGAACTAAATTTGTAACTGGCCATACATTAAACAAAGAGTACCCACGACGTAGAGAAGCACGACGGCGCAATGACGTTGTTTCGCGGGCCACTCGGCGTCCGCGCGCGGTCCCCTCGCTTGCGGCGCGCGAGCCGCGCGCCGTCCGCGCGCCGCAAGCGAGGGGACCGCGCGCCGCAAGCTAGGGGTCCGCGCGTCGATGCCGCGCCGCCCGCGAGGCGAGGCGTATGGTAGCGGCAAGCGCGTTGACCACCCGCCGTAAGCTTTTTCATATGGACATTAAAAAATATGTTATGCGACACACGATTTAATGCTCTAATTTGAATGGCAAGTAAATTGCTGGGTTGGAGCGGTGCTGGTGCGGTGCTTGTCAAGTGAGCCACGACCTTAACTCCGAATAGAATGTGTGGTGTTCAGTCGTACGCTAGTTAGGGTTTAGAGTAAAGCCACCGTATATCAGGGTAGTGTCTTTGTTCAAGGTTGTACAATAAAACAGTTTCCAATATTACTGGGTTAAGCGTGCTGTTGCTAAGGCTGCTCGGACTAGACTGAGCGCGGCGCATCGCCCCGCGCTCCGTCCAACGCGCATCCCCCACCACAGCACGCATAACTCATTTATTAAACGTCACATAATGCTTTACGAGCATTAACTGCGGCTTTTGATCTAATCTCCCTACTGTCTACGGTAATGTCTTATACCTCGAATTTGTTATGCGACGCATGCAAGTGCATCCCTTCGGCCGACCACGAAACTGTAGTTTCGTAAGAAAAATAATTCATCCGTCGAAACTAGTTCCGCAACTAGGGTTTCGTAGTCGGCCGAAGGGGTATTTATTACTTTAAGGACGGATGGTACTAGTCATGTCAATGAACAACTTTTACTATGGGACCGACTATGAAATCTCTACTAAAAAATTAACGTTGTGTTGTTGTGTGCAGGGGGACTATTTCGACGCATGTTTCTTTTTTATGATCCTATTCTATCCCACTGTTAGGCAAAGACCTCCACCATTTCTTGAATGTAAGAAAAGTGTTTTTTTACGAATTGAAAAATAATTATAAGCTTTATTGCGTTTGTTACCCAATGTTGCGTTTAAAACTATTGTAGTTTATTGTACCACATTCCGATTGTATGACACATTATATCTTGACATAGGTTATGTCGTTGACCTTGGAGCACTAATCTTCAGCGATGTGATAGGCATCATATCATTATTTATTCATACTAACTGTCAACAGAATGAACTGAACCTTCTGCTAATCAAAACATCTGTCCTGAATTTCGACAGTGAATTATTTCGGCACAGTCCCAATTTCGAATAACAATAGTTCGAATACTCATTGCTTCGGCAGAACATACTTCAACAATACACACCTTCGAAAAACACTACTTCGACAGAACCTTTCTTCGATATGCACTTGTTCGGCGGATTCCTAATTCGACAGAACACACCTTCGATATAATCGCTCTGAAATGTGACAATACCGTTTGTCGTCCAAGTAAGTTGCTTGTCGGTTCGAGGCTTTAGGCACGATTCCGCAACGCATGACTCACCAAAAAGCGGACATCTTTTAGTTCTGTGCATCGCTTTCTTCCCGAACAGGGTCATCTTTTGACCGAAGTCTCTTGATACCGTTGCCAAGTACTCTAGACAGTTGAACAGCTCACATTTAGCTGCTAAGAAACTTCTTCAAATAGGGCTCTAATTTTACCGGCCCTTATCGCTTTATCACTCACTAGCTTCTGCCCACGACTTCGTTCGCGTGAAGTTTTGATATCGCAACGCATCGCCTGCTCAACGGAAGATGTTTTCCCTTTTGCTATATTTCTTATTGTTGCTCCGCTTCTATTGTTCATAGCGTGGTGTTATATAGCTTTCTTTAATAAATGGACTATCCAACGCTAAAAATATTTTTTCAATTCGAGCTGGTAGTTCCTGAGATTAGCTCGATATCTAAACAAACTATTCTGCTTTATAATGCCGGTATAGATATCAAAATCTGGTATTTAATGTAAAAATAAAAAGATTGTATTGTTTAATTAGCAGAAAATATTCAAAAAAGAAAAAAAAAAGTAATCAGTTAAACATGGTTTCAGCAATTCGCGCCATTAGTAAAGCCTTATCCATCCATATCCATACTCCATACCATTATATAAATGCGAAAGTAACTCTGTTTGTCTGTCTGTCTGCTACCTTTTCACGACAAAACGGCTGATCGGATCGTAATGAAATTTGGCAAGGAGATGTATTTCAACCCAGGGAAGGACATAGGCTATTTATTTTCGGGGGCTATTAATTACTTACGGGGGTGAGCAATATTGCATTTCGTCTACAGTTTTCAACTGTTTGACAACTGACAACTGTCATAACATGCATTGTAATAGAATAACTATTTAAGACAAATTGTCACGAGAACAAATAGCCCGTCGGTGACGGCAACCGCCTTTCAAACAGTGAGTCGCAAGGTCAAGCATCAGTACAGACATAGAATACTTTTTGATTTTGTGTAATGCTGTAAGATTTCCGATTGTAACTTTGGTTCGCACGTTCAAAAACCACCCGGTTTTCACTTTTTGTAACAAAGTATTTTGTTTTTTTTAAAGCTTACATATTTCCAAAGCATTGATTACATATTTTTTTAAACACTTAAAGACAGTTTGGGAATCATTTATTCAAATAATACTGTTAAAGGATCACACACAGAACCCTTTTTCTACTATTACTTAAATTTTCGTCTGTGTCTGTGTGTCTCTACGTAGCCCTTTTACGTGTTAATTATAAAACCAATGCGGTTTGATTTAATGCACAAACTATTATTGTGCATAACTTAGAGAACGTTTTGATTTTTGTTTCTTTGCAATCGGTGCTCTCCATCAAAAGATATATATATGACTTTAAAATTTTTAAGGAGAACTTATGATCATGATGTAAGGATTCATGCAATGACATCTATGAAACCAAAATGGTACTAATGAATAAAAATCACAAGATAGAGAAGAAGAGAATAGTCAACATGACCCTTCTTTAAAAATCTACAAAGCCAATAGAGTGTCCGTTCGACCGCTTTCCATGCATATGTTTTAGCAGTTTAACTTCGTGCTCTATAAATGGCGTTGTTCATTTGACTCCATTTTCTGAATCACCGTGAAAGAATGATACTGGCATTCACCCGTGTCAGATGTCTTTTTTTGTTTTTTTTTTAGGATGTGAAATCATCAAATGACTTCTCCCACTCTGGGAATTACTTCTCCCGTGTCAGATGTCTCAAGTTTGGTTTTTGGAAGAAGTTCTCAATTCAACGCCTGTTTTTCTTTATGTAGATACCTATATTATTCCTGAGCAATACTCAAATGACCGAATGATAAAGTCGCACGAGACCGGTCAATGTGGCGACACTTGATAGGCCTATGTCCAGCAGTAGACGTCTTTCGGCTGAAATAATGATGAATGATGATAATTCAAATGGAGTAGGACAGGACACTTAGCAAGGCGCGGTGATGTCAGGTGTAGTAAAGCTGTGACCAAGTGGCATTCTAAAAATCCAAACAGAACTTTTGGTCGTCCAGCAGTGAGATAAGCAGACGATATTGTTGCCATTGCGGGAATATCCTGGATGAGACTGGCACAAGAGCGTGGAGCTTGGCATAAACAAAGAGAGGCCTGTACCCAGCAGTCGGTGAAGTCGGACAATGGATGATGACGCATAACTTTTTCCAGAGAAGTCCGATTTTCATTATTATTTTTATTGAAAAGCGTGTTTAGCAAAGTTTGTCCCATTTTTTATTGAAAATAGTTGTGTTCGAATTCATGTGCGTATTGTATAATCATCGCTTGCTGAAAGATCGTGAGGAAACCAACATGCCTGAGAGACATTTGGCATGTCAAGCCAAGTCAGAGGCCCATGGGCAGCATAAAAACTCTTACACTAGGTTAGGCAACAACACGATAAGGAAGGAAAGATCGCTTGCTTCGGTGAAGAAAGACATCGTGAGAAAACCGCAGCATGCCTGAGAGTTATTTCTCGACGGCAAGTAAAGCCAAGACAGAGGACCTTGGGCGGCATAAACACTCTGACAACAGGTTAGGCACTAAGCACACGATAAAGAAGAAGATCGTTTTGGGGCTTATTTCATAAACCTTTTTGACAACTTTAGACCTGTCTGAAGTTTGACTGTGATCAGTTACAGCAGCTATATCGTGTGTCGGTTCATTTCATGCACCTTGATATAAACTTTAGACCTAGCTAGAGTATGAGTATTATCGAAGGTCTGGCGATGGAGACGAAAGGCAGTCACAAGAGGTCCGCAACACTTCAAATCTGCTCTATCGTGTTTAAGGCTCATTTCGTGCATCTTGATAAGAACTTTAAACCTAGCTGGAGCATGACTGTCATCGATGGTCTAACAATGGAGACTGAAGGTAATAGCAAGAGATCCTCAACAGTTAACAGCAGCTATATCGTCATTGGGATCACTTAATGCACCTTGATGAAAACTTTATAAATAGCTAGAATATGACTGTCATCGAAGGTCTCATGATGGACGCTTGGAGACGAAAAGAATTTGCAAAATGTTTTCAAGAGTTTACAGCATCCACATCGTATTGTGTTGACCTGCCTGGAGTATGACTACCATAGAAGGTCTGACTTTGGAGAAGGAAGGCAGATGCGAGAGGTGCGCAACAGTTTGAAGCAGCGTTAACGTGTCTCGGCTCATGTCATGCCACTTGATCAGAACTTTCGACCTAGCTGGAGTATGATATTGTCGAGTGTCCAAGGATAGAAACGTAAGGCTGTCGAGGGAAGAGTCCTTATTTGGAAAAATATAAGTTGAATATTTTGGCGTTTAATGTAAACCTATTCGAGAAAAAATAAATTGTTACTGAATTCAATCTGTACTAATATTATAAAGCTGCAGAGTTTGTTTGTTAGGTTGGTTGAACGCGCTAATTTTAGGAACTGTTGGTTCGTCTTACGCAGACGAAGTTGCGCGGGTCAGCTAGTTCACAATAATACACAATAATCATTATTTTTCTTTTGTTATATTGAAATTTAAATTTGGAACGTTAAGAATCACGCCAGGATGCTTTAAATAACATGTCAATAAATCCTCAAACTAATAAAACCTTTCTTGTTGTTCTTCATTGAAGCAGATACATAAATCTAAACTACAATTTTTTTGGAGAGAGCCCCATATTAATCTTCTTTAAAAAGGTTTTAAGTAATCTTAAAAAAAAGTGTTGACGCACGTCTTAGCTCCGGGTTGTTCTTTGCAGGGTAATTCTGGTGGTTTTCACAAATAAAATACGATGTAGGATGATGCAAAACGGTATAATCGAAGTGAGTACAGAAATTTAGTAGTACAGTCAACAAAATGTGTAAGTAACCATGGTCATCAGATATAATAACTGTAGATTAGAAACGTAATGGTCCGCACTGGGCCCGCGTGGTAGATTATAGCCCATTCCCTCTCATTGAGAGGAGGCCGTGTCCCAGCAGTGGGAACATTAAAGGCTGATGATGATGATGATGATTTTGGAGAAACGTAATGTACTATAATTATTTCGACCCTGGTTACTTATTTGGTTTGTTGACCGTACATAGTGTAGCTGGCGCGGTGTAGCCTTTTGCAATGGCGGCCGCAACGCGCGAAGTTCAGTATAGTTCTGAGCTTCTTACTTCAGACCGCTCGTTCGCCCGTAACCTAACAAAAAAAGAAATATCAGAAATCGAATCCCTTAAATAGTATTTTACGGTTCAAATAATCAACACTAATATTATAACCGACTTCAAAAAAAAAAAACAAAAAAGTGAAAAATAACTTTAGCTTCTGAAGTCGGTGACCTTTGTTTGATTGCTTTAGTTTTTTTGTCACCGACTTCAGAAGCTAAAGTTATTTTTCACTTTTTTGTTTTTTTTTTTTGAAGTCGGTTTTATTTTTTGCAAAAAAGTTTTTATTTTTCACTTTTTAGTGGTTCACATGTGCTTGATACATGGAAAGTGCATACCGTTACAATTACAACAAGCCCAAACACGACTATGGTACATTGTCTCATTATGGAGTTCCGTGACTCTTGGCTTCATCATCAGATCTGATGGTAGAATGGTTCTTATCAAACGCAAATGCTTCACTTGTTGTAGAAAATACCAAAATCGCAACACGTTTTCATCTAAAATTTGAAGAGTTCCCTCGATTTCGCCAAGATTCCATCATCAGATCATGACAATATTTCTATGGGACCAATTTGGAAGTATACCCTTTCAAACACAAAAAGAATTTTTCAAATCGGTTCAGGCGTCTTCGAGTAATCGGTGAACATACATAAAAAAAAAAAAAATACATACAGTCGAATAGAGAACCTCCTCCTTTTTTAGAAGTCGGTTAATAAAGAGGAAAACTTTGTTTGTTTGGTTGTAATGAATAGGCTTAAAAACTACTGGACCGTTTTTAAAAATTCTTTCACCATTCGAAAGCTACATTATCCACGAGTAACATAGGATATATATTATCCCCGTACTCCCACGGGAACGGGAGTTACGCGGGTGAAACCGTGTGAAGTCCGCTAGTGTAATATAAAAAAAAAGATGGCGATAAAGCGTAATCTGAATCTGTAGGAAAACTGGACAACAATTTGTCGGGCAGGGGTCCACCAGACAGAACATCCATCTGATCTTCCTTTTTCTATGGGGGATGCAGAACTTTACACTGCTGTTCTTCAAACCACTATAGAAATAAGATACCTGAGAGATAAGAGGTCAAATGTGATTTAAAGATACCCGAGAGATAAGAGGTCAAATGTGAGGTAAAATGGGATTTATTTGATTTTTGGACTATTAGAATGTAGCAGACCCAACGAGTTTTCGGACATATGCTCCAGTTTCCTTACCTACTCAAAAGATGTGCCGACAAGATATACTCTGCGTTTTTCTAGTGCCCGGAGCAGTGGAAATGTATTTGTCACCGTAAAATTGTCAAACACGTTAGCTTGTAACCTGTCTAGCGGGATAGTAAATTCTCGAAATATTGTCAACTGAACATACTACTTACAATATAACGCATTATTTTTCGGTAGATTATCTGAACCTGAACTTTTGGAACCCGTGAAGGCACGGGTTCCAAAGGTTCAGGTTCAGGAAACTAGATTCCAGAAACATTTTATCCAAAAAATTGCGCACTCATAACAATAATTTTACAAAATCTTCAAAACAAGGAACCTAATGATAACTTGAATTTGAACCCTGATCCTCATACCCCTAATAGTTCATATTTACCTGGACAATCTTTAGGGTTGATGCATTTTCCGTCTTTATTCAGTACATATCCTGAGTTACACGCACATCCTGCTGGTGCACACACGTCTATACAATAGATTGGTTCCTGACCAATGTCATCACAACTCGGAGGACAATAACTGTTGCATCCTTTGTATGTTGCGTTGGGATCACCGTTGCATCCCACTAAAACAGAGAGAAGACAGGTCGTGAAGTTTACTGACTTTATATCAACAAGCTAGTTTCCACCAACAATAAATTACAAATCTATTTAATTAACCGACTTCTTTAGTCCGTGGTGGGTATTA
Source organism: Xestia c-nigrum (assembly GCA_916618015.1). NCBI lineage: Eukaryota > Metazoa > Arthropoda > Insecta > Lepidoptera > Noctuidae > Xestia > Xestia c-nigrum. The sequence continues at coordinate 19,245,085 of OU745247.1, read as the reverse complement.
AACTGATACTGTCGTCCTCACAATATATCGTCTAGTAAAATGTGGCGAAACTTGAGATGTTTGAAAGGTTACCATTCACCAAGACATATTGTGGACGCTCAACGTAGACAATAAACGGGAAACAATACGAAGAAAATTCTATTCCATTCGAAAATTAAAAAAAAAACCGTGAGTCGTTCAATATATTTAAATAAATTCTACCTGAATCACGACGCGATCGGTGGCTGTGCCCGCTGACACCACTTCCTAGTACGGAAGTCAAAATAAGGAAACCAACGAATATTAACATCGCAATTACTGAACCACTGTCTGAACTCTCGTACCACAGCTGTAGTATTTATTACCTCCGTTAAGCAAATATAAACTACCTATTCACTCACACAAACATGCAAAATTCCAGTTGAACAAATTCGACAAAATAATTAAACGCATATTCTTTTGGCCTTCCGCCTGGCGACACAGTCGGACCACAATAAAATAATAAGCAAAAGCTTGACTTCAAAGAAACGACCAAACACTGACTTTATAACCGAGCCCCTTCCCCTACCCGTTCTTACGGGAATACTTAAAGTAGCAAACAATAGCAATACCGATAGTAGCAACTCTAACTACTCTTTTTACTTTTTCACGACTGTAAGGCTATCGTATTTTAATTAAATATGGCATTTAGGCAAAACCATGGGCTTGGTTGAGCCATAGAATACGGACGTGTACGTTCCTATAAATTACAAGACCTCCGATCGACCAAAGCCAGAAGCAAATAGTACATTTTGATACAAGTGGAGAAAGTTACGTGGTTATGTTAGTGTGTGGACTGCAATAACAAATGTCCACGTGTAACAAACGACGTTTTTCAATACACTTTTGAAGAAAAAAAATAAAATAATGTAAAATATTAGTTTCATGAATGTCACGAGACTATGATTTAAATTTTATTTTTTTCCGCGCTTTGCTTTCGCCAGGTTCAAGAAGAGGCCTACAGCCTAATATAAAAAAATAAATTTTAATTTGTTTTTTGAATTTAGAACACAAATAAATGTTAATTTGTTTATAAAAGTAAATATTAGTTATAATAATCATAATTATCACCGATATTGAATTTATAAACACAATTTGAATATTCAAAAAATGTTATAAAGACGTAGGTACCTAGATCGCTTTTCCGAAATAAAAAAAAAACAATGAATTAATAATTATGCAATGAACCAATTTTGATCAATATGTATGAATTATTACAAGCAATGTGGCAATTTTACTTTCTGCACATGTGTGGAAAAAACATGGAAAATGCACACGTGTGAAATACACTGCATTTTGAACCTAATCGTAGTGCGAAAAGAACCAGTTTTCGCAGAAGTGTATTGAAAAGGTTTATTATAGGCTAGTGAATCTAGTGATTCATACATTAGATTTAGCCTAAAACCTTGCCGACCCGAATGGCGTAGTGGTACCATTGTAATAATCTACCACATCTTGATAGTATGACACATGGTTATTATAGTAATATGTAGATATAGGTTGCTTAATAATATAAAAGCCATTGGCCTTGGAGCACTAATTACCTACGTCAGTCAGGCATCATTATTAATTCATACTAACTGTCAACAGCTGAATCATCTGTAAGTCAGAATACGGAACGTTTTGCCTTACTTACAAGTCTACTGAAATAATAATGTGCTTTTGATTATTCAGGAATCCAAAACGAAGCTTTATTCATTTTAATGACAGGGGTGCAAATTCTTGTTGGCTGCCTCGTTGGTCAAGTGTTTGCTAAGCGACTGTTGAGCATGATGAAGAAACTGATTAACTCACGCCTAATTAAATTCCTTTCAAAATTTAAAATACTCTCGCCTTCTCAGTTTGGGTTTAGACAGGGAAAGTCTACTGAGGATGCAGTTCTGTCACTAACTTCTGCTCTGGTAGACGGTGTTGATGGTGGAGGTACGAGTAAGTGTCTTGCTGTTTTTCTTGACCTCAAAAAGGCCTTTGACACAGTGTCAGTCCCCTACTTTAACAGAGGCTTGAACACATTGGCATAAGGGGACCCACTCTTGAACTTTTTAAATCTTACCTCAACAATCGTAAACAAAAGGTTAAAATTGCGATGTACACCAGTACCGAGTCAACCGTCACTTTCGGAGTCCCGCAGGGCAGGGCGGAGGTCCTTGGGTCGACCTTATTCCTCATCTACATTAATAACCTCTGTAACATGAGGATTGATGGTGGGCTCATTTTCTCATACGCCGATGATACTGCCATTGTCTTTACTGCTAAGACTTGGGATGATGTTTGTGGGTTTTCCGAGCGTGGCCTTGCGAAGATAGCAGCCTGGCTAAACCATAGTCTCCTCACTCTGAATGCCTTAAAGTCCAACTACATAGACTGCTTTACTAAGTATAATAACTCGCAACCGTCTCAAGATTTCCAAATAAAAATCCATAACTGTCTCAACCCCCCCAACCCCGGCTGCTCTTGCTTGAAAATTGACAGGTTACAGAACACCAAATATTTAGGTGTTATGATTGACCAGCGCCTGTCCTGGCACATGCACACTGAACTTATTATGAAAAGAGTTAGGAAGCTGGTATGGACCTTTAAAACACTGCGACATGTGGCCTCGAAGCAACTTCTGAAGCAAGTATACATATCATTGGCGCAATCTATTCTTATGTACTGTCTGTCTTGCTGGGGAGGGACAACAAAACAAAAAAATTTGGAACTTTAGAGGGCGCAGAGAACTTACTTAAGGTCATGTTCTTTAAGCCCTATAGATACCCCACCCACAGCCTCTACCAATTATCTGATCTTTTGTCTGTAAGAAAACTGTACTTGCTTCAACTTATACTTAGAAAACACACATCCATACCGTATGACACCTCTAAACCAAAAAACAGAAGAAGCTACTTAGTCGCCCCAACTCAAGGTTAAATCTGCCTTCGCTAAAAGGCAATACTCAAGGCGATCATCTTCTCTGTACAACTTGCTGAATAAAGAATTACGTATATATTCCATGAAACTCTGGGACTGTAAAAAAGTTGTAACCGATTGGCTTAAAACTAAAACCTACGACAATTTTGAGTCTATTGTATCTACTTTGCAATAACCAAATTAGGCACAATTGGGGTGTAAGGCACATGGTTAGTGAAAGAAGGCTTGTTAAGCCTCTTTCGATCCCAAGACATTGTCGCAGGGCTAACCGACAACCTTCGTATGGGCTTGAAGGCGTGTCCAGTGTATAAATAAATAAATAGACAAAATATTAATTGGGATAAGTGAAAAAAGCATTGGTCATAACTCACACACCGCACAATCCTCACTAGTCACACTCACACCCACACTCACTCACACACTCATGATACACATACCACACGCACACGCGCGGTCTGGCTATTCGCTATCCTCCTCCTCTGCATAACGTTGATTCATTTGCAAAACTGTTTGTATATTCTAAAGTTACTATTTTAATTTGTATAATTTTATTTTATTTTATTTGTAAGTTTTGTATTTTATTTGTTATTTTTTGTTATTTTTTTATTAGTACTTAGTTGTCCTTATTAGTCTTGCATGTTTACATTGACTATGTCACCGTAAAATTGTCAAATACGTTATATTGTTATCTCTAGCGATATTGTAGTCTCGAATTATTGTCAAATGAACATACTGCTTACAACAAAACGCATTATTTTCGTGAAATGCATGCGATGGCAGTCAACTTACGCGGTGTGGAGGGAAGGAGGGGTCCCCCTTGCCCAGTGGCACAACTCTCATGAAAAGATAATGCACCATTCCTGAGAAATACCGATTAATATAACATAACCTTAAAACACTTTATATTCCCCCTAAACAGCGTAGTCGACGGAGCCCCGCTTCGCGGGGCCCCTATATCCGAGTGCAGGGTTTGAAGGAACCTAACTAACCTAACGGTCCCGATTATGGGGGCAGAGATATTTCCGTATGTTCAGTTGACAATAATTCGAGACATTACAATATCGCGAGAAAAAACACGTTAAGTATATTGTAATATAACGTGTTTGACAATTTTACGGTGACATCTACTCGTACATTTCAATTCCATAAACTGCCAAGTGGAAGTGCGGAGTCTCCAAATACAAGCAATTTCTTGCTTAAAAGGTTATCTCCAATAAGTTACTCGTATGTATCAAAACGACTAATTTAATTGAAAAAAAAGAAAGAAGTCCTGAGTTCGATTTCCGGGTCAGGCATTGATAGATATTATTGTGTTTTTACATCAGAAATTTATAAGGTCTTTGTTCACCGATAAGAAAACGGCACGATTATCTAAAAAACAGCTGTCACTGTGACACGTTCCCATACAAAAATGTGTTTTAAACAGCTGTTTCTTGATAATCAGACCGTCATCTTTTTGGTGAATATGGACCTAAGTAGCAGCCACGGAACCTGAATTTATGCCCGGTTGGTGGCAATTTAGTTTATTCTTAGTATAGTTACCTAAGTTCACTTATGTATCCCAAAATCTCATGCTTATCAGTAGTACTTTAGACCTAGTTACAAAAAAAACATGCGGGGCAGTTTTTGGGACCGCCGATAGAAATGACAACTAAGTAATCTATATCTGCTACGGGTTGTGCCCCGCGCACGCCAAGCGGTGCTACGCCGTAGCGGATCGGCTACGTGTGCTACGAAGGTTAGGTGACGGTCCAACAAGTTCTATGATTTTTGTTCACCCAAAAAGTGCAGCACCAAATAAGTTTTCACTTAAAAAATACAGGGTGTAAACCACCTCATCACAAAGCCGTTACCAAGCATTCTGTACATCAAACTCAGTAACTTAAGCAAAAATTATTGCTGGGAAACCTCTTTTTTTGAGGTTATAAATCATGTTTTGCTGTAGAACTCAATGTAACGCACTTAAAACATTGTGCTTATGGATGGATTGTATAGTAAGTCGTGGAGGTGTTAAAAGTTAAAATCTTACAAAATAAACTTGCATTTACAAAAAAACTTTAAACCCCATATCTCCGTAACTAGAAGGTTCCCAGGTAAAAAAATATCGTAATGGTGAGGAGAACAAGTGCCTCTCAGCTTCGCGAAGAGGTGTTTTACACCCTTTACATTGTTTTCACTCCTCTTGCTCGAAAAGACCGTCATAATAGCGTACCAGAGGGGGCGTAAAATTGCTCATTATAGCCCTAGGGAAAATAAGCTTTTTTTAAAAAAAAAATTGTCGTCGGTGTTCGATAACGCAAAGTCTTTACTCATAATTCATAAAGAATTGACTAATTACTGTTCCATAAAAAAACCATTTTATTTTAAAAATGGAACCAAACGCGCCGAACGCCGAACTCTTTGGATGTGTGCGTTGCATTCCAGCTACAGACGAAATAAAAAAGGCATTGGCGCGAAATTTTAAGATTTTTTCTGTATTATTTATTTGAATTATAAGTATGATTCCTTTTTATCTCCTACGTTTACCCCACAGACGACACAATATTATATTCGCCTTCACAGAGAACTGAGATTATGTTGCCGGGAAAAAACATCTCATTAGAACAACAGTACAAATTGTACATTTCATTTTTAATAAAATAAGCTATCATATTAAATATGGTTATTTTATTTTCTCGCAATCGTAGTGAAAAGTACAGTGTAACACACGGCGCTAAAATCCCATTATAACTCGGTTCCTATTTACTACCTCGCTAAAGCTCGGTAGCAAAACTACCTCGTCTATAATGGGTAATTTTAGCCCCTTGTATCACAATGTACTATTATAGTTAAGTTAATTATTCTATGAAAACACTTGATAAACCAACTACTATAAATACGTAAACAGCAACATACGAAAAGGCTTTTAGTTTAAAAAGGGTTTGCTAATGAAAGCTCACGAACCTTTTAGGCGTTGCCTGAGATTTTAAAGGTATGTCCGGCAGCTTTTGAGCAGCATGCCCAGGAGATACTTTTGGGTCAGTTTGAATCATTAAGATAAGGTAAACATGGTCATCCTGGTTCTTAAAAGGCGTCACTCTGACCCTGGAATAGTTCAAATCAGTGTCTGGTAATTTATTGATTAAAATCATCATCATCCTCATCATCAGCCTATAATGTTCCCACTGCTGGGACACGGCCTCCTCTCAATGAGAGGGAATGGGCTATAATCTACCACGCGGGCCCAGTGCGGATTGGTAGATGTCACATGTCTTCGAATTTTTGTTTCTAGGACACGCCGGTTTCCTCACGATGTTTTCCTTCACCGTTTTGAGAGCAGCGGTGATCAAATAAATTACACAAAGTAATGCGCCTGTCTGGATTCGAACCCACGACTTACTGTTCGTAAGTCGGGGCCGCCACCACTGGGCCACCGCTGCTCTTGATTAAAATAATGATTATAAAATATGGCTTTGCAGACTTCACCATCATCATTCTCTCATCCCAATTCATTTGGGGTCGGTACAACATGTGATCTTGTTCCATACAACGCTTTTAATCTTCATCTCATCAAACACCATTCTTACTATATTATCCTTCATACAGAGTTAAAATCATATTAGATCTATAACTTTTTCATGAAATAGTCAAAGGCTACCCCGGAGACATCCCTTTTTAGGGTTCCGTAGCTAAATGGCAAAAACGGAACCTATGAGGATTCGTCATGTCTGTCGGTCCGTCACAGCCACTACTATTCCGAAACTATACAAGCTATCCTGTTGAAACTTGGCAAGTACATGTTTTCTGTGAATCGCCTTAAAATTTTCACTCAAAAATTAAATAAAACAACAATAAATTTTGGGGGTTCCCCATTCTTAGAACTGAAACTCAAAGTATTTTTTTTTCATCAAACCTATACGTGCCGGGTATTGAATCAATGGATAGGTCTTCAAAACTGATATGGAGGTTTCGATTTTTTTTCTAAACTTAATAGTACCTATGCGCGAGAGACACTTCCAGAGTGGTAAAAAGTGTGTAACTTCTAAAATAAGAGAATGAAAACACAAAAAAAAAATGGTTTGAACGAAATCTAGTACCTAAGTAGTTTTAATTTAATACGTCATTGTTTTATTATGAACCCTTCATGGGCGAGTCCGCTGAGTTGGCCGCGTTTTTCGGATGGGAAACCATCCACTCTGGGCGGACCGGAAGGGAGCGTCAGACTTTTACCGTCTAAAACCAATCCATGTTCCTTCTTCTTCCCTTTGTGTATCAGGGATCTCTGTCAAACAGTTCCGCAAGCGCTCTAGAGTTTGGAAGAACAACTCTTTAATTTTCGAGTTCATTTTAAATGAGAATGGAACGATGCGAAGCAGTTTTTGTAAAATACTGATATTCAGCTGCATCTCGTTAGACTGGACCAAAACATAGTTAGGAAAAGGCTAGGCAGCTGAAGACATAGCAATTTTAGGCTGTACCAAATCGCAAAGGTTTTTGTTGAATGTACGGTCGAACAAGCTTTACAGTTTAACCTGTTACAGCTTTACAGTTTAACCAGTTTACAGTTTAACCCACAAATTACATTTTAAAGTGTAAACCAAATAGTTTGTTGAACCGTATCATATAACACACCTAACTGACTATCACTCGGTTAGTCATGGTTTTAACAGTACCGTGCCATAAATTCAATGTAATAAGACGTTTAACCTACATAATTGAAATAAGACATCGTGATTTACCTCCACAACGTGCCATAACTCATATTACATTAGTATTCAGGGTGCGATGCTCCGAACATTAGGCATTAACAGACTGTTAAGGCCTTAAGGGGCCGGCGGAGCCTGCCGGGGTTGCGGGCCTGTTCGAAAGAGATACCGCGGCCCCGAAATATAAAGGGCGAGGAAGGAACATGGATGGGTTTTAGTTAGTAAGAGTCTGACACTCCCTCCCGCTCCACCCAGAGTGGTAGAAGTCATTTGATGATTTCTGATCCCAAAAAAAAAATGAAAAAAAAGGGGCCTGCGGAGCATGCGAATTTCATACAAACGTGATACCAAAATAATTTGTAAATCAAACATATTCTTCACACTACGTGTATTTATTTTGATTGGATTACAGAATATATAGGTTCCCAAACACATATTTTGAATGTACACCGATTTAAACAAGAGTTAAGAGAAAATATTTTTTCTATAGAAATTTTAAATTCTTCATATCTCGTCTTTATATCATTGTCCTTTCAAAATATTTATTTGAGAACATAGATATTTTATAATACAATCGAAATAAATTCACACTACCTTAAGAAAATGTTTGATTTTCATATTATTTTGGTATTACGTTTGTATGAAAAACGCTTCGCCGGCCACTTGAGGCTGGGTTACACTGTTGCTCCATTTCGCAATAACATCACGTGGCATAACCGACAGGCTGGCAGAAGTGTAATAATTGGTAGTATACCTACAACCAGCCAACCATCCCCCAAGTATCGCCACATTGATTGGCCCCATGCGACTCGCATCCAGGGGATTCCCGCAGCCTTCACCAGGAAACCAATTACGTTTAATTCCCATGCAATAGGGGGCCAGTCTATTGCCATCAATCGGGCATATGCAGACTCCGTTGCTGCTACTGAGAAATTCCTGATGGTAAAACCCAATAAAAGGACGCCCAGGACTTCGAGGTCAGCAGTCGCTACACCAACAAGGCAGTCAAAATCGGCATTTGTCCACTGCTTAATTCTTCGAGGATTACAAGTTTGATGATATTTTATGTATGGTGTCACTGTGTTATGAATTTTTCGATATTTGTGCCAGTCCGATACTAATCGGGAATAGGTACCTACTAAAACCAAACACCCCAATAAGGTGGTACACCAAACCTTGGTGTAAGTAATTAAATTCCTATAGGATATTACTATCACTACATTTTATACAAGTAAAATTAAAAAAAAAACCCCGACACAATGTACTTCGAGTTAAGGCCCTTATCACACGGCCTATTTTAAACGCGCAGACGACGCGCAGATGACGCGCCTATACGCGCTTCAAACGAGATTCACAGACACGTTAAACTGATAACACCCCGTCGTAAAACTACTGGTACCGATTATCATGCTGTTTTACCAAATGGATAATGGTTCTCGAGGACGAGTTTATAATTTGTACGCGGACATCTGCTAGTTGTTATTAGTATTGTTTCCTCGTAACTTAGCCTTTACAATACAAGGAAGGACAGGAGCATCTCCCAAGCCAGCAGTTACTGAGAAACATCAAACTGGAACTAATTTCACTAACATTAATTTGTGAGCGATGTCCGTCTGGGAGTAAGCGAGTTGTTCCAGATATTTTATAGGTCAAGTTCGGAGGAAGACTTAGGTTGGTAATTTAGTTATTACAGCTGGAAATTGTACTGTAAATTATTGTATACTTACCGTACTTATATGATCAAACACGTAGGTACCCTACATTCTCTAGTGATTGCTTCTGATTGGTTTTTTAGTTTTATTTATTAGGTGCCTACCGTACCCAAACAATGTCGTGATGGCCCAGAAAATAAGGCCTCGCCTCTCATGCATTGTGGCGTCACCAGCTGCCGATAACGCTGAGCAAGCGCCACCCGCCGCCGTCGTCGCCCGCGCCACAACACCGGCTGCGGCAACGTCACGCGTGGGTACGTCGACCCCTAAACGTGCCTACGCTGCTATTGTCACTAGCGGAAGATCTGTTGCGTCGCAGCCTAAGCGACAAACCAGAAAAGGGGATAAATTGGCTCAACCTGCCCTGGCTGCGGTCCGTAGCTCCGTGCCAAGAACTAGCCAAGTTGATGAGGAGGGCTTCACGAAAGTGGAAAGGAGAAGGAAGAAGAAGCCCTGTTCTCCCAACCTGTGCGGTACCGCACCGAGTGGACCCAACATGCTGCTGCGTCCTGCTGTGCCTACGACGCAGCTGTACATTTCGCGTCTGCATCACTCCACTACAGCTGAGGAAGTGGTGCAGTATTTGAAAGTGAAGATCAACTTCATTCTGCGGGTCGAAAGGTTGGAATCGCGCCACAACATCAACTTTAAATCATTCGTGGTACGAGTTCCGACCGACCATCTACAGACCTGCATGAAGGAGGACTTTTGGCCGATGGGTGTCGTGTATCGACGTTTCCGTGGACGGTTACGCGACACCACGCAGCGAAACACGACGCCGACCACATTACGTGTTTAATAATAGTTTTTATAAGTTAGAAAATGTATTAGTTTATTGTTTTTGTTGTTTTGTTATTTGTGTATTTTATCTATGGGCCTTAGTTGCCTGATAATAAAATGATATTATTATTATTATTATTATTGTGGGTTCAATTCCGGGCAAGTACCAATGTAACTTTTTCAACTCATATGTATGTACCTACTTTCTAAGTGTATCTTGGACATCACAGTCGCAGACATCGGTGAAGGAAAACATCGTGAGGAAACCTGGACTTATATAATACGTCTTCAGCAAGCGTGATAAATGCTCGTGCCTTCTCTTTATGAGAAGAGGCTTTTGCCCAGCTGTAGGACAGTAGTAAATCTATGATATAATGATAGATCGTCTCAGTAGAATAAAGTACATGATTTTTGTTGGACCTCGTCTTTAATACATGAGGTTGTGCAGTCTAGCACCTTACTCAAAAACTCATGAGTAGTATATAGCTACTTACACTGTCATTCAAATAAAAGATGTAAAAAAACCTTTCACGAAACCACCACAACCTGTTTTTTTTAATACACTTTTAATATAAGATTTCATGTTTAAACATCCCCACGCCCCTTTACTATTCAATCCATCGATTAGCACAATGTTTTGAGTGCATTACATTGAGTTCTACCTACAGTAAAACGCGATTTTTCACCCAAAACAAAAAGTATAGTTTTTGCATATCCTTAGGTACCTACTTAGTTTGATGTACAGAATGCTTAGGTGACGACTTCCTGAAGAATCCGTCTGCAGCCTGTATACCTAAAGTTCTCTAGAAAAAAGTATGTCTATCAAGAATCAACGTCTATCTCCAGTAATACGAACGCTCGACAATGAGATCCCAACATCATCTGTATACCAATTAATTGTATAGGTAAAAAACGTAATGTCTGTTATTAAATTGTCGTGTATTTTAGTCCTGAAAGCTTATACCTTTTCACATACAAATGTAGGAAGGAATGAGTACCTAGAGCAAAACATCATACAAAAGAATGATTAGGCAACAGAACAAGCCATTAAGTAAGGCAACATAGAATTTTATATCATTCGACGTTTCTGTAATTCCGTACGACGCTCATACTCGCTGACTAGGCTACAAAGAGATATTAAATTTAAAAATGTACGCGGACAAGATTGCTTGGCACGGGAGGGTTGCTCAGGAAATATTTGGGCTTATGCCGTGAAGGGTTGAAGACGTGAGAGTGGGTAATTTTATTACTTATGCACCATTTCGTGGTGGATTTTTAATTTTTATTGCGGATGAAGAAAGTTTGTTCGTGTAGATTGGTATGTTGTATGATACGGCCCGGAGATATGTGTATAGAGTCAAATTGAAGCAAGCCAGCAAAAGACTGACACTAAGGTTTATGCGGATATTTTTAAGTCATTTGTTTTTTACCTATGTTCCTCATGCCAGGTTTAAACCTACACTTGACGACTTGACTATGTAATTTGTTGAACAATAATACACCCCAAATTCAAATGCTGATTTCGATCCTTAGGAATTTCCAAATTGGAAATCGAACTATCGTTCGTTAGTCATAGGCATCATTTGCCTTGCCTTTTCCTAAATTTATTGAGGTCGGCTTTTACTTACCGGGTGTAGCTGAAAACCAGTATTTAACATGGAGTGACTGCCTACCTGACCTCCACAACCTAGTTATTACTGGGTAATACGATACCCCTTGGTAAGACTGGTTATCAGGCAGTTCATTAGCTCCGGTACCTAGTTTAAATAAATGATGAGAGAGGCGTTTATCTTCCTTTGGAAAATAGGATCATTGCCGGGCACCAAATCTTAAAATACACCAGTGCTGGATTACAAGTAATTACAACAGGTATTGACCCAGTTTTTATTTTTATAACTACACTTATACTAATAAGCAATGGTCTTTCTTCCCTGTTCAAGTAGGTAATCCTTCTCCTCAAAGCAATGAAACAAGTGCCTCTCGACGTCTCCGCGTTTCACGATCCATCAAACAGTGACGCTCGCGGTTTGTCAATGAGCTCCCTTATTTTTATGTAGGTAGGCATGTTGTACCTAAGTAAAAATTTAGGGCTCCGGAGTGGGTTCAATTTCGTAACGACTGTATAACTTTAGTAGGTTTTTGGGTAGCATGTACGGTACGTACCCACATTCATAGTTTTCTTTCCGTACCTACAGTGTTTGTTCGCATAACTCGACAAAATGTGAACACATATGATTTTTTCCTGCATTGCATTTGACTCGTTGGGAATATCGTTCAAAGGGCTGTAAGATTTATATTTTCCTATTGTGTGTACTAAGCAATTACGTGTTTTTTGAATTCCTTATGATTTTTTGTTGTGGTTATGGATAGTTTCAGCAATTGATATTTTGTTCCAAGTTAGAATAAACGGTTAAATTCATTACTTTATGTACCTCGTTGTCTTATTTTAAACATCTTCACTTCTGAATGCTAAATTCAGTAAAAGTTCTTTATAATGATTGTCGAAGGTTGTCAACCAGACCTACCTAAGGGGTATCGTATTACCTAGTAGGTTGTGGAGGTCAGTCGCTCCATGTAAAATACTGGTATTCAGTTGCATCCAGTTAAACTGGAACCCGACCCCAATAACGTTGTAAAAAGGCTAAACTTAAGATGAGTGATTGTCAATGGTTTTCAGACATTTTCACAACACCTACTAGTAGAACTAGTACTACTACTAGTAGTACTAGTACTAGTAGTACTAGTTACTTATTGTTTTGTATCTTTTTTATTTATTATTGTGTGTGTGCTTAATTAACTGACGTCAAATAAATATTTTTCTTTCTTTCTTTCTTTCTAGTCAATTTATGAATTGGTAATTGTTCCATAGATTTCGAATAGTCTATCTAGGTGGTCTATTGCTAGGAAGGGGTCCACAACGGCCGAAGCCTGCCAGGGCTGCGGGACTGTCCGAAAGAGATACCGGGGCCCTGGAACATGAAGGTCGAGGAAGTAACATGGATGGGTTTTAGTCGGTAAAAGTCTCCCTCCCGCTTTTTTTTTAGGTGGACTGACTGGTGAGCACGAGATAATGGGTTTGGTTCTCAGGTCGGGTAAAGTGTATTTGGGTATCAGTGTGTACCTACTCAAAAATAACTGGCGGAATATCATCATTGTTCGGAAACCTCTAGAACGCAATGATGACGTCGACGGAGGCGGCACGGCGACGGCGTCAGCGGGGGCACGGCGCGGTGCGGGGAGCTCACCTATATAAGACGCAACCACGGTCCGGAGCGGCACCCACTCGAACAGCTTTGAGCACTGTACGCGTCGCGCGCCATTGCAAATCTTTTATTGTTAATATTTTATAATAAACCAGTATTTTCGATATCTGCGTCGTCATTCATACAGCCCACTCAAAATCTCCTCAACAAATTGGTCCTTCGAGCCGGATTCATTTCAATTCACATATTTCAAGCCTGGTTATTGCTCAAACCTATTATACATCGCTGCATAATTAGTCGCAGAGCAAAAAATAAGAAACCTGTTTTGCACGAGCACGTGGTAGCTTGACCGCTCATTCTATCAAGGTCAACATCTGTCGCTTTGCACTCATTGAATTAGTCACCGCGTTGCTTGCTTGATATTTACAGATTTTAACGTAATCAATCTTTACTTTAATTATGGAGTCTAAAGTTAAAGAATTAATTAAGAAACGTGCAAGCTGTAAGGCTAAGCTTACGCTTTTCAGCAATTATTTAAATGTAGTCCTTTCTTGTGCACGATTAAGTGATCTACAAGTAACAGAACTAGAAACCCGTCTTGATAAAATGGATTTATTATATAATGATTATGATAAAATACAGGGGGAGATCGAGCTGATGATGGAGGACCCCGCCGAGGCCTTGGGTGATCGCGAAACTTTTCAAAACCAATACTTCTCCTTGGTGTCCTCGGCGCGCGAGGTGCAACGTCATCATGGCGAGCGAAGAGCCAGCGTGTTGGTGAGTTCCGTACAGGCTTCAGATGTTAATGACGTCACACAGTCTAAACATAGTGTAGTGAAATTACCTCAAATTAGTTTACCGCATTTTGATGGAAGCCATCAGCATTGGCTCGAGTTTAGAGACACTTTCGATTCATTAATACACAAGAACACGTTGCTGGACGATATAAGTAAATTTCACTATCTTAGGTCCTCGTTAAAAGGTGCTGCTGCCTTAATTATTAGAAGTTTAGATTTTAACTCAGGTAACTATAGCATCGCTTGGGATCTATTGACGAAACGGTACAATAATAATCGTCTTTTGGTAAATAATCATGTTCAATCGTTGTTTAATGTCGACCAAATAGAAAAGGAGTCTAGTAAAGCAGTACGTCATCTAGTCGATGTAACCATGAAAAATCTGAGGGCTTTAACAATTCTAGGACAACCAACGCAACACTGGGACATCTTAATTATTTATATAATGGCTCAGAAGTTAGATACTAAAACTTATATTCATTGGGAAGAATTTAGAAATACATTATCCGAGGCACCTACATTGTCTCAATTTGTAACATTTTTAAATAACAGGGCGGACTTGTTAGAATCTGTTGAGGAATCAGAAATTAATAAAAACAAAACCTCAAACAATAAATTAAATAAACAAAAAAGCTTTGCAGTAACATCAAATGATTGCAACAATGGTTCAAATAAAGGCTCGAGCTCAAATTGTCCAATGTGTAAACAAAGTCATGTTTTATTTAAATGTGATAGTTTTCGTAAACTGTCTTCAGACGTACGTATTCAGAAGGCTAAAGAATATAAGGTTTGCCTTAATTGTTTACATCCGGGCCATTCCGAAAATAAATGTAAATTATGGGCTCGGTGCAAGTATTGTAAGGCAAAACATAACACGCTGTTACACGTGGACAAAGATAGTGAGCCGCCTACCAATAATCAAATAACAGATAATGTTACTTTAACAGCCAAAGCCATACAGAATACTACTTCTTCCACCGTATTGCTTTCCACAGCGAGGGTGAAAGTGCGAGACAGCAGTGGCCGCAGCCACGTGGCGAGGGTGCTCTTGGACAACGGTAGTACCGCAAATTTCATAACTAAGGAGCTGTGTGGTAAGCTGGGTTCACTTAAACGAAACGTAAACTCCAAAATAACGGGTATTAACCAGCAAACTTGTAAAAGCACACAGTCTTGTTCTTTAACCTTGGAATCTTACTCGGGTAATTATAAAACAACAATTGATTGTTTAGTATTACCTGAGATAACTAAATCACTACCATCGACATTAATTGATATTAGTACTATTCCATTGCCATCAGGCATCTGTCTAGCTGATCCTCACTATTATAAACCGTCAAGCGTAGACATATTACTAGGTGCTGAACAGTTTTGGAATATTTTGGGTACTAACACAATCAATTTAGGCAAACATCAACCTAGATTATACGAATCTAAATTAGGATGGCTTATCTCTGGGTATATTGCACAACCTAGTCCATCCCGTGACCAACCAGTGTGTAATTTTGTTCAGGAAATAAAACCTGAACTCACTCGGTTCTGGGAACTAGATTCAACATCAGAAAAACATTCGTTGTCAGCCGAGGAACGCGCATGTGAGGAACATTTTTTATGCACTACTACTCGTGGCAAAGACGGACGTTTTATTGTAAAAATGCCATTTAAACATTCACCCGAAGCATTAGGTGACTCATACCAGATGGCAAAAGTTCGATTTCTTTCGCTAGAACGTAGGTTCGATCGTGATCCCTTATTTAAAAGTAGGTATATAGATTTTATGCGCGAGTATCTACAACTAGGGCACATGTCTGAAGATAATAATTCAAATGATAACATAAGTTATTATTTACCACATCACGGTGTTATGCGCGAGCAAAGTACTACAACTAAATTAAGAGTTGTCTTTGACGCGTCAGCTGTGACAACTTCAGGTATTTCTTTAAATCACCTACAAATGATTGGTCCCACTGTGCAGGACGATCTTTATTCTATTTTGTTACGTTTTCGACAACATCGATACGTAGTATCAGCAGATATAGAAAAAATTTACAGAGCTATAGAATTAAATAAATCTCAACGCTCTTTACAAAAAATCCTATTTAGATTTAATAAAAATGAACCGATTAAAACATATGTTCTTAACACAGTTACTTATGGCACAGCTTCGGCACCATATTTAGCGACAAAGTCACTCGTAAGTCTCGCTTCACAGGCCTCAAATGACGGCGTTAAGCAAGCTATACAACGAGACATGTACGTAGACGATTATCTCGGGGGCTGTGACACTGAGTCCGCCACCATACAGTTATGCAAGGAGGTGAGTTCGATCCTGGCATCAGCTCAATTCAAATTAAGAAAATGGCAATCTAATAGCCCACAGGTGATGAAGGCTATATTATCATCTCTTAATCCGAATGATAATAACGTACTCGATTTAAATCGTAACCAATCGTCCAACACTTCTAAAATATTGGGTTTAAACTGGGTTTGCGATTTAGATAAATTAACCTTTTTTATAAATCTACCTCCAAGTAATAAAATAACTAAACGATATATTTTATCTAGCATTAGCCAAATCTTTGACCCATTAGGCCTAGTGGGGCCATGTGTCGTATTGGCAAAGATAACAATGCAAAAATTATGGCTAGAGAAATGTTCGTGGGATGAACCAGTTTCGCATGACACTCAAGAACGTTGGCTGTCGTTCGTCACTACGTTATCGTGTCTGAATAATTTAAATATACCACGGCATGCATTTAATTATAACTATAAATTAATTGAGTTGCACACTTTTACAGATGCCTCTGAATGTGCCTATGGGGCATGTGTGTATGTTCGTTGCCTAAATAATGATGGTACAACGACCATTCACCTTTTAACTTCCAAAAATAAGGTCGCTCCTATTAAACATACAACCATACCCCGTCTTGAACTATGTGGGGCCTTATTAGGAGCAAGACTGTGTGCAAAGGTAGTAGCCTCATTAACTATTAAAATAAATAAATTTTATTATTGGTGTGATTCGACGATAGTTCTCTGTTGGTTATCTACATCACCAAATAAACTAAAACCTTTTGTCCGCAACCGTGTCAGTGAGATACAAGAAAGTACCGGGGAAAATTCATGGAGATACGTGTCGTCGAAAGAGAACCCGGCGGACCTAGTATCTCGCGGGCTGAGGGCCGATCAAATCGGCACCTGTTCATTGTGGTGGTCGGGCCCAGAGTTTTTAAATTTCGGTGAAGACCGTTGGCCTAAAATGCCAAATAAAAATATAGGTTCAAATTCCAATATACCTGAAATTAAAGTTCATTTAGTAGATAACTGTCAATCAACTCAATCAGTAATCAGTCGTTTGATAAGTAATAAATCAAACATAAACAAATTGAAACGTATTATTGCTTATATACTTAGGTTCATTTTTAATTTAAAAAATCCTAACGGCAGGTTGTGTGGTCATTTATCATGTGATGAATTACAGGAAGCATTTACGGTCATGATACGTATTAGTCAAATGGAAATGTTTCCTGACGAATACAAAACAATTAGTTTAAAAAAGCCATTATCTAGGAAAAATAGACTTGTTTCATTATCTCCATTTTTAGATGATCGGGGTGTAATTCGCGTAGGTGGCAGATTAAATAACGCTAACTACAGTTACGACATTAAACATCCGATATTGCTAGATAGTAAACATCACATTACAAAAATATTATTTCTTTGCGAACATCTTAAACTTATGCACGCAGGGCCACAACTTCTTTTATCACACATTCGTCAAACTTACTGGCCTTTAGGAGGCAGAAATCTATCTAAAGGTATATTCAGAGAATGTGTCAAATGTTTCAGATTTAGAACTCAGGTGGTGCAACCAGTCATGGGTCAGCTACCATGCACGAGGACACAGCTTGAATTTCCATTTAATAATTGTAGTGTCGACTACGCCGGACCAATGCTAATAGCTGACCGTAAAGGCAGAGGTACCAGACTCATTAAGTCTTATATCTGTGTGTTTGTCTGTTTGGCAGTAAAAGCTGTCCATCTGGAGCTTGTGACGGATCTTACCAAAGACGCTTATCTGGCCGCTTTAAAGAGATTAATTGCTCGTCGGGGTAAACCACACAGCATCCTCTCTGATAATGGCACGGCGTTTGTGGGAGTATTTAATGAGCTTGCACAATTCTTATCTAATTCAAATTTAGAGACCGATCTTGCACAAGATGGTATTAAGTTTAGCTTTACTCCTCCTTATAGCCCACATTTCAATGGTATAACAGAGGCCGCTGTTAAATCTACTAAAAAACATTTGAAAACTATTGTTCATTCTTCTCATTTAACGTATGAAGAAATGAACACATACTTAGTCCAAATTGAGGCTATTTTAAATTCCCGTCCCCTTGTTGCCCTTTCTTCGTCACCTGACGACTTTACCGCTCTCACTCCATCTCACTTCTTAATTGGACGACCGCTTATATCCGTTTCTCAGCCACAGGTACACTCCATCAACATCACCCGATTGGATCGCTACAGAAGAATTGAGCATCTCCGACAACACTTTTGGAACCGATTCAGTATTGAATATGTTGTCATGTTGCAGCAGAGAAGCAGATGGCATGCGTCCACAGGCGAACTTAAATTAAATCAATTAGTTCTGATCAGAGATAAAACGCAACCACCACTACGATGGCTAATGGGCCGTATCATCAAGGTGTTTCCTGGTCCTGATGGCATCACAAGGGTGGCAGAGATCAAAACCAAGAAGGGAAACATTACAAGGGCTTTCAATAACATATGTCCTTTACCTATTGAAGACAATGTTTCAACCCGGGCAGGATGTTCGGAAACCTCTAGAACCCAATGATGACGTCGACGGAGGCGGCACGGCGACGGCGTCAGCGGGGGCACGGCGCGGTGCGGGGAGCTCACCTATATAAGACGCAACCACGGTCCGGAGCGGCACCCACTCGAACAGCTTTGAGCACTGTACGCGTCGCGCGCCATTGCAAATCTTTTATTGTTAATATTTTATAATAAACCAGTATTTTCGATATCTGCGTCGTTATTCATACAGCCCACTCAAAATCTCCTCAACAATCATTTCAGCCGAAAGACGTCCACAGCTGGACATAGGCCTCCCCCAAGTTTCGCCACATTGATCGGTCCCTTGCGACTCGCATCCAACGGATTCCCGCAACCTTCACCAGGTCATCGGTCCACCTAGTGGGAGGTCTTCCAACGCATCGTCTTCCGGAATATACCTACGTGTAAATACTCCTCTACTTAATCCTTCTGGGATTACAGTCGTGATGTTATTTTATATGAAGCATAAGCATCATTGACGTAACGCCTGACAAGTATAACCGCATTTTATGAATAATTCGAGTTCCATTCACACTGATTACTTTAACATAACTAGAACCCGAGAAGTTACTTTAAGTTTCGACAGTTTTAGAGCGATTTTACTTAATACATCATAGAGGGTTCCGCGAAAAGGATTCGGGTTGGAACATTAAAATTCAATTTGACACGGCCATTCAGAATGGTTTAAAGGGGTCTTAGGGGTCTTACCTGTACAACCCTTTAAATGTATTTTACGTTGCTATTAGGGTCCACTATTTTACTTTACTCTAATTTATGAGATATAATATTATAGGTAGGTTATGTCTGGACGGCGTCGTTTGTCTAGTGGTCGCCAGCACCTGGTAAGGTCCTGGGTTTGATTAACGGTTCAGGCGGTGCTGGGACTGACACTGGCTTAGCTACCATCAGGTATTTTAATTTTAATAACACAAAAATTAATTAGATAGAGACATGTAAGTGTATCTTTATATATGTATATATTATGTCACCGTAAAATTGTCAAATACGTTATATTGTAATATCTCTAGCGATATTGTAAAGTCTCAAATTATTGTCAAATGAACATACTTACTGCTTACAACAAAACGCATTATTTTCCGAGAAATGCATGCCATGGTAGTCAACTTACGCGGTGTGGAGGGAAGGAGGGGTCCCCCTTGCCCAGTGGCACAACTCTCATGAAAAGATAATGCACCATTCCTGAGAAATACCGATTAATATAACATAACCTTAAAACACTTTATATTCCCCCTAAAAAGCGTAGTCGACGGAACGGGCCCCTATTTCCGAGTGGTGCCCCAAGTCACGATTATGGGGGCAGAGATACTTCCGTATGTTCAGTTGACAATAAATCGAGACATTACAATATCGCGAGTAAAAACACGTTATATTGTAATATAACGTGTTTGTCAATTTTACGGTGACATTTAAATATATTGTATGTATTACGTAGGTATATTTTATTGTATGTATTAGTTTCTTGTATAAAATAAGTTATTTTAGGTTTTTAACTGTATTGCACATAAGTTTATCCTCTCCTGCAAATACTATACACTGGACCACCGCTACTCTCATTTGTTAGATCTGGAGAAATGGTAAGTTTAGATTTTCAAGTTAGTTCTGAGAATTCTGCATTGAGTCTTTATTTTAATTAAGTTTAGAAAGGGAAGTAAATCGTTTCTAATAATATACTTTTGAGAAGGTTCGTTAGTACCCAGTACAAACTGGGCTGTGGTGGGCAGTCTCTCCATATAAAATACTGGAGTTCAAGTTCATCCTTAGTTAGACTGTAAGCCGACTACCGTAATGTAGTTGGTAAAAAGCTAGACAAATGAAAATAAGGTTTGTTAAGAGGACTTTGTTCCAATAGTAAAATACTAATTCAAATGGGAACCCAGCTATAGTTTTTCAACAGTTTCAAAATAGATTGTAATCAAAACACAAGTTGATAATAAAAATTAATTTATTACAAAAATTATATTAACAATTTTACCACAAAATTATGATACAATTTATTCTTCACAATCAAAATAAAACATTTTATTATTTTACAAGATATACAATGAAATTATATTAGGTAACATTTTACTCTCCAATACGTAATAAATAAAAAATAAACGTTAATATCGGTTTGGCACAAATGACATTTTGAAGCCAGATTAAAAAAAAATAAAAAATAAAACTATAAAAAACTGAGCATTTTATTAAATTATGCTAATTATATATATATTTTTTTTTTATAAAACTACGCCCACGTATTGTTATGATGGTATAAAAAATGTTTCCTGTCTTATAAAAATCATAGGAGATAGTTCGCTTATCCTGAGACTTTGCAGACGCAAGAAAAGACATAGTAAAAACCTTATAAATACATTTTAACAGTAACTGGCACAAAATTCGTAAAGAATATGTAAAAAGAAGCAAGATAAAAAGTTTTGTTCTCAAGAATGAAATTTTAGATAAAAGCTAAGTTTAATCGTAAGAAAAATTCACCTTTATCGCTTTTATATTGGGTTCAAAGTTTGATCTCAGGGCCAACACCAACCCCTTTTATAGCAACATTACTTAATGTAACTTCACTGTTAGAAAGAGATGACGCTATCCAGGACGTCTAGATCTATCTCTTTTTCACACCGAAGTAAGATTAATACAATACTGCAATAATAATAAAAGGTAAGGTAGTCAGAAGGCATTAAAGATTCGTTTGTTTACAAAAGTTTCAGAACAAACTTTGAGACCAATATAAATGATGTCAAATTACGTTTAAATTTAAACAAAGTTGATAGATGGCACTTAGCCTTAGAGATGTCTAAAAATAGAGATTTACAAAAATAGTAAAGAAGTCTTTGTACCTGTATTTACAATTCAGGTACCTTAAAAATATACATCACCATGTAATGCCATAATTATTTACATCATTTATTATGCACATTTGTTCATAAAAACGGGACTAGCCTTGGCTAAGAAATTACATTACAATTAAGTACAAAAAATATAATTCTATCTAAAAATTCGTTATTCACATTTTAAACTTTAATATTATTCGAAAGTTCAGTCGTATTCTTACACGAAGAGAATTATTATATTCGTTGAACACAAACGTTATAAAAACATGTTGTTTAAATTAATTAATGATTTTTCGGACGGAATCCACATTCAATTATTCACTTTGGGAATTAAGTCACTTTGTTTAAGTTTTGTATTAACACTTATAACATTAAGTTTTGTATAAAAACTTATAAACATTAAGTCTTGTTATTCACGATTCTTGTTTTAGTTTATAACTCAGTTGTGGTCTCGACTGGTGATTGGTCGTAATTGTAACCGGAGAAGTTCCTCTTACCGAATGTCACATTATCGTTGTCTGATGCCCTGGAATGTAAAAAACTATTTTAGCGATAAGCTGTCCAATTATAGAAGTTCTTATAGACTATTTTTTGCAATAAATAGCAGAAAGTCAATACTTGTAATAAGACGGTCAAACCCTGCAACCTAATTAAACCCAACGGTTCTGCATTCAATTGTTATTCGTCGAATTGATCCCAAAAGCGCCATCTGTAGGCGCGACCATGCATTCCTGTTTGCGGAACAAACTGAACGCAATAATCGCGTTTGTTAGGTCACGGTGTGAGCAAAACTGCTGCAAATAGCTCGACGTTTTGCTTCGATACAGTGTGGGTTACCCATAACCCATTTAATTGGCTATTATTTACTTTGTTTATTTCTACACTTACACTTTTGTATTTTAAATATGCCTTTAAAAGGTAACTGGAGCAGGGATATTTTGATTAAATTGATCAAAAAACTAACCTCTGTAATCCAGGAATCTCATCATACGCCATAATAGGCTGTGTAGCTTTCTTCTTATGATTATTCCCGCCATTAATCTTCCTTCCCAGCGTCGTCGCCAACAACCCGCCCCCAACTCCATTGTTGTTGACGCGAGGGAGCGTCCCTATCGCGTTGTTTAGCGGATGAGTGTTTGCTACTCGACGGTTGAGCGTCTGAGTGTTGCGTACGAGCGTCGAGTTGTTGGCGATGGGCTCGAATAGTTGGCTGTTGTGCATGTTGTTGAGTGTACCGCCGTTTTCGTTGACGCTTGAGGCGCGCGCTGTGGTTGCTGTTTCTGAGAGGGTAGGGCTGCGTTCGCCTAGAATAACATACAATATTATTGTATAAGTAACTTTTCTTGACCACGATCTTGTCTTTTAGATCAGAAAAAGTACAGACAGCCAAATAAAGAAAAAAAAATCAGTTTGTAAACAGGGATTACACTCAAGTAGTTTTCTGTTGTAACTTGTCACCAACTAAAAACAGCTGTCACTGTGACATGTTTTCCCATACAAAAATGTGTTTTAAACAGCTGTTTCTAGATAATCAGACCGTCATCTTTTTAGTGAACATCGACCTTAGGTGTGTTCAGCCAAGAAGACTACGATAGTGCCAGTCTGCCGACAAAAAAGTATTTTTGGGCTGTGGTTATTTTGTATGAATAGTACAAAGTCAAACTTAGTACATGTAATGAGGAGGGATGAAACGCATGTGACTAAAAGAGTGATGGACATGAGTATTGATGGATGGAGAGGGAGAGGAAGGCCAAAGAAAAGATGGATAGATTGTGTAAGGACTGATATGAAAGAGAAAGGAGTAAATGATGCCGTGACGTCTAACAGGGGAGAATGGAAGAAGAAAACGTGTTGCGCCGACCCCAAATAAAATGGGGCAAGGGCAGGAACATGAGTACAAAGTCAAACTTACCATTGTCTTTCGATAGATACTGCACGCTGTGTATGTTAAACGCGTGGTTGTTGGGACTGAAGTCTAGCTGTAAATCTGCGTCATCCACCGCCATGTTTAGGACCTAGAACAAAATCGAGATTTATTTAACACTTTACAATGTAATTCAAAATCTATTTTAATGAATGAGCGAATGAAATGGTATGTTTGAAGCATTTTTCAGAAAAAGTAGCATTCATTCATTTTATTTTGCGGCTATTCCATTCATCATCAACGTCATCAGCTTACGGCAGTACACAGCTGGGCATGGGCCTCCTCAAGCAGTGGCGAAACAAGAGTGGCAGGACTGGCAAAATTCCACGGGCCGCCGGCCTGACGGGGTCCCCGACCCGAGAGGCTGTGAGGTCAAAAGTGACCTAACATTTTTAGCAAAATGTAAAAATATAAATTTTATATAAGTACCTACATAAAATCAATTACCTACCAATAAACCTACTAGATGGGAGGACGTTGTTATAAATATATGCCTATGTTGTGAAAATTAGATTTTAACTAAAATGGACACAATGTTACAATTGTGTAAACTAACCCAATGATTTATTAGAACTAAATTAAAATGTGACTACTTTTCTTCCCATACAATGGATTTGCCAAGTGCCTCAGACGGTATAGTTACGTCACTGCAATCCATCGCATTCCATTCCCTCTCATTGAGAGGAGGCCGTGTCCCAGCAGTGGGAACATTATAGGCTGATGATGATGAATCCATCGCATGCCAATAAACTCAATTCTCAGCCACTCTCACCCAGTTGCTACCAGTCACCCTGCAGACATCGTCACTCCACGCTCGCCTGTGGACGTCCCACCTTATGTTTGCCGATTCACGGTCTCCACTCAAGAACACGTCCATCCCAAACAGTCATCGGTTCTACGGCTAATGTGACCGGCCCATTGTCACTTCAGCTCTCCCATACAAAAGGTCAATACAAACTCGATCAAACGATGTTGGTCCCATGGAGAAAGTCATTCAGTTTGATGATCTAAACCAAATCTTAAATATGACCACACCATGCTTTTTATATTGCTTTTAACACTTCCTTCCTAGGTCATAATTCATAAGCGTGCTACATGTTTGAGTCGGCCTGTTTGATAAGGCCCGTGTGAAAAAAATACAAGTTCTAGTATGTCGCCAGTCTGTGTCCAATCATGGCCCATCAAACCAACCCGAGTGTAGTGCAACCTTAAGACATGCTTACATGCTTTCAAGCTGTGCGAAGTTGACAAGATATTAGCTAGATGGTTAATTTGTGATCTAAATCGTTGAAAGCTTCTGACAATTCTACGTTTCATGCATTTGTTTTACTTTAATTGCACGATTAGTCGTGCATATAAAGGGTGTAAAACACCTCTTAACGAAGCCGAAAGACACTTGTTCTCCCCGTCATTGCGATCATTTTTTTGTTCTACACCATACCTGGGAACCTTCTAGTTACGGAGATATGGGGGGTCAAAGTTACAACTTTTTGACAAGTTTTTTTTTTAAATATAAGTTTATATTGTGAGATTTTTACTTTAAATATCTCAATCCATTCATCAGCACAATGTTTCAAGTGCGTTACATTGAGTTCTACCACAAAACATGATTTATCACCCCAAAAAAAAGGAGTTTCCCAGCAATAATTTTTGCGTATAGTAACTTAGTTTGATGTACAGAATGCTTGGTTGACAGCTTCGCGATGAATATCTCTAGTATATTATGTGTAAATGTGGTGTTGTCCTACAAACGATAGGACACTTGATTTCGGGGCCTTTCTGTCCTCTTATTATTAGCACATCACAAGAGCTGATAGACGCTACTAAAAATAACAAATTCGTCGCCAAATTTTCGGCTGACTCAACCTGAGTAGGGGAGAAAAAAAATTGTCCGTCAATTAAATTATCAACAAATATTTGAACTGTATTATTTATTTTGTTACATAAACCAAAGTTGACGAAGCTATGACGCTTTTAAAATGTTCAATACGTCACGCCTTGGTATAATTTTTTGTGAGTCCTGACGTCACTAGCCCCCCCACTCCCGAGTTTTGATGCGTTTTACATCTTTGTCAATACTCATCGATTTACAAATACATAAAATACGTGTCTCATTATTTTCCAATACTCCAACGGACGTGATGGATTTGCAATTTTTTGATACCTATTTACATCGAGACGCTAAAAAGAAGAAGATATGCTGATAAAGTAAAACAGAAGCTGCAGAACTTACTTGAAATCCATCCACGACATGTTCATTCATCTGGCATGCAAAGCCGCTAGTAATACCATGCGAATGACAAAAGTAGTACATACTCGTCTATTTACCTGTGTTTCGTACCGCGGCGCCGGGTCGTCTTCGCTGGACTCGTAGCCTGACGCGGGCCGAGGTGTCGGCATGCTCATGCTGAGCGTGCCGTACTGTTGGATGGCTTGCTCTTTGTGTTTCTTGTATCTGTAATGTGTGACCGGTGGGTTAGGTTAGGTTAGCCTGGTTACCTTGGAACCACTCACGAATGAATAAAGCTTTATTCATTCGTGAGTGGTTCCAAGGTTAGGACTGTTCGAAAGAGATACCGTGGTCCTGGAACAGAAAGGGTTAAGAAGGAACATGGATGGGCTTTAGTTAGTCAATATCAGACACTCCTTGAAGAAAATCAGTTGAAAGGTTTATTTGTAACATAATTTAAGTGTTTTGTAGTATTTATTAGGTATCTTTCGGCTACTGCTACGAGAATCCACTGAGAAATTTGTCACGTGAGGGTTAATTCACAACGAGACGCGACGCGACGTAGCGTTTACATTTTAAGGCGATTACATGAGCTAAACGCAAGTTTTATAATTACTAACAGTATATGATTCACTGCTATAAACAAAACCAGAAAAATATATGATGTTCTTCAAGATATATGGTAGCATGATACTGTTTTGAAAACATAACACAATTAATTTGGCTCGATAAAAAGAAATCACCAATTTATCTCTAAAACATGGTAATATACATGCGATCATTCTGATTTTTTGGCGAATAATTCTACAACCAATATATTAGCATGATACTGTTTTAGTTTTTTAATCCAATCAATAGTTTTTTTGTAAATCGATCGAAACCACTTATTTCGCGTTATTTGGCCCGCAGTGGTTGACGTAACAACCATTTTGTAGTGGAAGCTGATTAGAACTTTATTCTCACAGCATTTCAAACGAAGTTTGAACCACCACAAATAGAGTTGCTAATTTAGCTTGTCTAAGCGTCTAGAAAAATTCAAATATAACTTTATTTATTACACGAAAAGATACACATTTCATTCACAGCGCAAAGTTGCTGGTTTGTTCCAGTATTGTCGCGTACGTTAGTTGTGCGATTCATTTGTTTGCTCGTAGGTATCCATGCGTGCAGTTTTTTTTGTTATTTTATTTTTACAGCGAAACCTAGTCTTCACTGTTATTTGATAATGATGTAGTCATAAGTAAAACAACTGTGAATGAAATTGGATAAGTTGGTGTGGACCAGCGTCTTGGCCCTTTATGGAGCTTTGCCTAGCCACATTGTCGTAATTTCTTTCACTCGTTAAGCTGGGTGGATAAATATTGGTTAAAGTGTACATATTGCAATTTTATCAGGGCCAAAATAGTATATTCTATAACGAGGGACTAAACGAAGCCATAGTATACCCGAGATGGTTTGACTCCCGAGCTTGCGAGGGAGGCAATGAAAGCGACACACTCGACAAAAATTCTGACCATGTTTCAGAGTAAAAGATCGTTCCATTTTTAAATTACTTCTTACTCCCTATAGAATAAACGGTCACTTTAATCCCGCTTCGTAGGGCTATAACGGCGTACTTTTAGAGCATGAGAAGTGAAAAGAGAATTGTAAATGTTCTCTCACCTGTTCCAAGACGCACAGATGTAGATGGTGGCCGCAGTGGCGGCTATCAGCACGACGGCGGCGAGCGCGATGAGCGCGGCGGGGAGCGCGCTGGCGAGCGGTGCGGCGGCCACGTGCGGCTTGCGCGCTTGTTCCGTCGGCGCTAGTGGCGCGCGCACCGCGCTCACCGGGGACTGCAGCCGCGCTGACACTGCCACGTGCACTCCAGACTCTATAGCTCTGGGAAGACGAAATGGTTGGCTCAATCAATGGGTATGTTATTAGCTGGGTTGTGGAGGTCAGATAGGCAGCGGCATGTACAATACAGGTATTCAGCTGCATTCGGTTAGTTTGGAGGCCAACCCAAACGTAGTTGGGAAAAGGCTAGGCAAATGATGATGATGATGATGGATTATAAAAAAAAAAGTAATAGTTATTATCGTAAGACTAGTACGTACTTTTACTTTTTTTTTATAATCATCATTATCTATCTGGCCTTTTCCTAACTATATTAGGGTCGGCTTCCAAATTAACCGGATGCAGCTGAATACCTGTATTTTACATGGTGCTGCCTATCTGACCTCCACAACCCAGCTAGTACTGGGCAATACTCCCTTTTTTTTATTGGGATGGGAAATCATCAAATGACTTCTCCCACTCTGGGCGGAGCGGGAGGGAGTGTCAGACTCTTACTGACTTACTTTAGTAAGATTAATTGTCGAAACTATCGTACAGCTTGGTGTTATACCACGGAGCAGGATCAGGTACATAAATAAAAAAATATCACTGGACATTACACACAGCGCCATCTCGTACCACACCAAGCAACAAGGCTAATTACACAAAAAAAACAACACACTCGCGTGAGTGTGTTGTCGTTTTTCACCCGCACATATACATTACACTCATATTGACTATGTACCATATACTTTTGTCTAAGAAATGGCGTCATCTTTTCAAATCACAACTAAAGTATATCCAATAAAATAAAAACATCGACTTACTTCCGAACAGGCCTCGATTCCCTGGTCAATATCTCCCCACTATTCGGGTCAACAAGATACAACCACACATCGGTCCCCTTAGTATCGCTCTCAAGCGTCCCATTCTCTCCCAAGTAATGTCTTGAAGTCAGTTTCTCAAGACCGGCGTACAAACCGGTTTTTTCTTCGATGGTAGTGAGTAAACTTCGAGATCTACGTCGCATTACGTCCGCGTTTAAATCTGATACTTCTAGGACTAGTTGGTTATCTTTTTGCAGGAGGTTTATCTGGAAAATGTTGAATAAAAATTAGGATAATATGATGCCTGTGTTCATCTAAGGGTTAGGCAAACGCGTTTATAATAGTACACCCCACAGATATAGATAGACCTAGATAACACAAGTATCACGATCTGTATGAAAACCAAGCGTGCCATTTCTTGACTACCTTATCCATGCTCATCACAAAAACATTAACTCCTTCCGGGATTCGAACCCAGGAACCTAAGAACCTAAGGCAGCCTCACTACCGCTAGGCCATCCTGGTTGCCAATTGATTAGTAATTAATTTACAAAATTAATATTGATAAGTAACAATAAATATGTACATGTAAAATACTCACAATAACAGAAGCCCTCGCGATGTTATAATCTTGCGCAGAATTAGGGTTATCCCTCGCCGTGACACTGAACTTGAAAGGCAGTACTTCTTTAGGAACGTTCTCAAACGTCTTGATATTGCTGATCACTCCCGTATCAGTGTCTAAACTGAAGTATTCATCAGCTGCCTTCGTCCAAGAGTTCTTGTGGTACTCTAACTTGCCGAAATCACCACTGTCTTTGTCCTTTGCCTAGAGTGAATGAATGAATGGTTTGGTTTTAGTTCACGATCACAAATGGTTCGTTGGTAACTGGTAACGATGTTGGTGATTATCAAATGTATTGTTAATTAGTTCTAGCATTAGATGATTAATTATGCTATTAGATAATATAGTTCAATTTACTGCGTAGTTCGTAGTGAAGGTAATTTACATTACGGTGTGTCATAGCGATTATAATTTACGCGGTAATTTATTATTTGAAGATATTTCAAAAGTGGTATTTAACAGATAGGCTGGGTCATAACTAGGGGTCGTGCAAACACGCGATCTTCGCGTCGATTTTGTTATTCGCAGCCAAAAGTATTGTTGGATTTTTCATCAAATGAATGATAAATGAATGTGACGGTCACGTATTCGAGATGTCGATCGCTTTGGTTAGGAAGCTTGCCATAGTGCATTCCGGGCAATACAGTCGACATCGTTTTTTCTTCAAAAGATTAGTAAACTAAGTACTAAAAGCCTGAAAACTCACCTTAACTTGCAAAACATTGGTCCCCAACAACATGTCTTTGGTCACAATCGCAAAATATTTCCCCTTCGCAACAGAAATACTGCTTTGTTCAGGAAAGACAAACACTGGGGCGTTGTCATTCGCATCAGTTACGTGGACTTTGATCGTTGCTTTACTGCTCTCAGGGTTTATCAACCCCTGGATGGATTCTAGTTGGACTTCTAGAGAGTATTCTCCAAGAGTCTCGTAGTCTAAGGAACTGGTGTTGAGGTAGATGGCGCAGTCTCTTTCTTCTGTTAGTTTCACGTAGAATACTCCTGTGGAAGATGTTTTGTGCAATTTGTGAACAGTTGTCGTCATATCAAAATAGGGTAGACGACGATAAAAATATAATCGGTCCGTCAGCTAGATTGTCAAAAAATATTTGACCAATATATTTTCTTTTGTTAATTAAATTAAAGTTGACGAAGATACGACGCTTTAAAAATTCTCAATACGTCACGCTTGTGTATAATTTTTAGAGCGTACTGACGTCATGAGCCCCCACTACCGAGTTTTGATGCGTTTTATTTTTGTCAATATTCATTGATTTACAAAATCAAAAAATACGTGTCCATTATTTTCCAATACTCTAACTGACGGACTATTAGAAAAGTCAAGCCTATTAGAAAAACATGGTTGAATATTAAATGAATGTTTGTTAGCAATGAGGAAATGAAGATATTATTACTTTTACCAATGCTGTACAAATATGTTATACCTACTGCACAGTCAGCAACATTAAAGGCAATTTCCAATACCTTACTAACAGGTAACAAAAGGTTTGCTATCTCTGACTGTTTGATATTTAGCTTATGGACAGTTAGAAACAAAACGTCAAAGAAAAGTTTTAAGGGGGATGCTTCAAAGTAGCCCGCGAAATTATTATTTTTTTACGTTTTTTGCAATTTGCAGGGCAGTGTTAAGTTTTATGTTGATAATATCGGTCGCGGCTGTAAGACGTTTTAAGTTAAAGAATTATAATCATCAAAATCATCAATACAACCCTCCAAGTTCATAAGAGTCGAAGAAGGACTTTGAGCGTGAAACAACTTAGCACTGCATTGCAAATTGCAAAAAACGTAAGAAAATTTGAATTTCAGGGGCTACCTTGGAGCATCCCCCTTAATGAATCACAGTCCTTCAAGTGAAAGGCAGATAGGACATTCCAAGCTAACTTTGTTTATAGAAAACGCCAATAGTGTCAAATGACAGCAGTGCCAATCGTACAATTAAAACACAAAGAAGTATGTACACAGTATAGCAAAAAAAGTAACACAACCACGCGATCACAGTGATAATAATATCTTCATTTTGTCACTGACCTGTCACCTTACCTTTCTGCGAGGACTCAGTGAGTTTACACTTGAGCGGCGTGTCGGGAGAATGTTCGCGTTTGTTCAGTAGCGGGAGGATCCTCACTAGAGTGCCGTTCGCGGAGTTCTCTGCTACGTGCTCTGTGTACAGCGTGTCTGCGAAGCCAAGACCCACCTGGAACAGAGAATGGGATAGATATAGAGGGATGGAGAGTGAGAGAAAGAGAAGGATATAATGTTTCCTTTGGCAAAAATCACTATCGCGAAATTTTAGAAACCAAATGCCAATGCCGTCGAAGTTTGGACGCCGCGATCGGAGTCAAACAGTAAACTACTGACAAATTACCATCATCATCATCATCATCATCATCAGCCTATAATGTTCCCACTGCTGGGACACGGCCTCCTCTCAATGAGAGGGAATGGGCTATAATCTACCACGCGGGCCCAGTGCGGATTGGTAGATGTCACATGTCTTCGAATTTTGGTTCTAGGACATGCCGGTTTCCTCACGATGTTTTACTTGAAATGAAAACGTGACAAGCGTCGATGTCGTTATTTACGTAAGCGTTTTCAAAGAGTTACATAGATACCAGTATTGTTGCTTGTGTGTGGGTTTGTGTTATACTTTGAAATCATCATCAACCTAAGAATATTCCCACTACTGGGACACAGGCCTCCTCTTTATGCGAGGGAATGGGCGGGCCACTTCCGATTTGCATGCTTTGTAATATCCAAACATTTTGTATACTCACACAGTTTCATTTTCACATTCATTTTATTTTGCCACTTTGAATTAGCATGGTTTACTTAAAAATCTGTCAGTACATCTTGTTTAAATGGCAATGAGCAATGAGTACTTACATCTAGCAGCACAGTGACAGAATGGCTGAAATATCACTTAACTACGTTTTGACTTTGCCAATTGTTTGGTTTGTTTTTTGCATTTAAATAATTTTGTTTACAGTTTTACAGAACTAGTATTCATATTCATTTTCATTGGCCACTGCAGATTTGGTCTGCCAGTACATAGTACTTATCATGTTTAACGTGGCAATGGTTACTTACATGTAGGAGCTCGTGGCTAAAAATATCAGCCGCTCGGGTCGATCTTTAGGTTAAACCATGCTTGCCTAGGTTGGGCTGCGGATGGGTGACGACCCTTACATACCGAGTTTCCTCCGTGCCTCGGAAAGCACGTTAAGCCGTTGGTCCCGGCTGTCATATGTCCATCTTTGACAGTCGTTACAAAAAAAAGTCTGACACCAGTCTTACCAAGTGGTTTCGTATTTCCCAGTATTAACTGGGTTGTGGAGGTCAGATAGGCAGTCGCTCCGTGTAAAATACTGGTATTCAGCTGCATCCGGTTAGACTGGAAGCCGACCCCAACATAGTTGGGAAAAGGCTAGGCAGATGATGGTTACTTACATCTGGCGGCACAGTAGCAGAGTGACTGACGTACACAGTAAGACTAGACACTGATGACATCATGGGCTCGCCTTGATCGTAAGCTTGGACGTCCACCTGAAAAATACAATAAACCTAATAAGTCTAAAGAATGACCTACTAGCACGGAGTTATCTCAGGGTATTGTAAACGGAAAGTAGTGGTGAAACTCCGAAGCCGAAAAAAACATATTTCCTTCAAGGAAATCACATCGGCTCAAATAACGTACCTGCAAATGCTACCGACAATAGAAACTCTGCCTTATATGCACGTACTACAGCACAAATTGCAAATACCCAAATTGCACATGTATTACAAAGCTCATAGAACTCTTCCTATGAGCTTTTACTTACTACTACAGCGATTTTTTTTTAAATTATCTTTAATATCATTATTAAAATGCGTCAGTGTTGTGCTGCATAAGTCACCTATTATTAATGTGGCTGCATAAATTACCTTTAATTAAGTTTTTCCTTGTACCACTGACTTTTGCAGTACTAAGAATCTTAATATTTAGTTCAGCTATTTTTCTTTGTCCATAATCCCTAATCATATTGTAAAACAATCCAAATACGATAAAATTTCGGTAAAAGTTTCAATTTGACAGCAGTTAATACCCGACGCCTACGTAGCGACATCTAGTGTCAGAAGAAATCCGAATAAAAGAGTAATTAAGAGCTACTTACAGTATATTCACTATCGGTCTCCTTCCTCAGATCGTCCCGGACCCTGACGGCTCCCGTGTCGGGCTCGACGTGGAAGTATATGGAGGCCTTGCCCCTCCCCACGAGCTTGTACCGCACGCGGTTGTTGGGCGGCGTGGCGTCCTCGTCTATGGCGACCACGGTCTGCACTAGACTGCCGATAGAGGATGAGTCCTCTATGGTCACCGGACGGACCACGGAGGTGAAGATTGGAGAGTTGTCATTTTTGTCCTGGAATGGTAAAGATAGGGGTTATTTTATTGCTTTTTATTACTTCTATGTTCAAGTTATTAGTTCTAAGAAACCAAGAGCCACACTGCTTTAAAAAAAGGCCTTTTCCAAAAAGAACCGATCGTCGCACAAATATACGATCTACACATTTATATTAGGACTGTTTTCACTCTTATTTCGTTATCGTGTGGTTAGTGGCAAACCTGCAGTGCAAGAACGTAGGAGTTTTACGTACTTGCACTTCTAATACTCACTGACGGACCGAATGTTTTGATACTGTTGAGCATCAAAAAATTCAGTCCGTCAGTGAGTGTTAGAAAATAATTGACGTCTTTTTTGTTTTTGTAAATCAATGAATATTGACACCGGTAAAACGCCGAGTGCGGGCTCATGTCATCGGTACTCTCTAAAAATTAAACCTAGGCGTGACGTATTGAGAATTTTAAAAGTGTCGTATCTTCGTAAATTTTGATTTAAGTACTGATATTTTTTCACTTGTTACAAAAGGAAAAATATGGGTCAAATAGTTTTTGATAATCTAATTGAAGTCCTCTACCTTATTTTTTATGTCACCCATGGGCCTCTGACTTGTCTTAAGTAGCACGTAATTGTCTTTATTTTCTACTTAGTGTTAGGAAAAACGCTCATAAGAAAAACAAACCTAAATTACGATACTTACATCAACAAACACTTCAACAGTAGTAGCAGCACCGGGTCCCTCATCCATATTCTCCTCAGTCCCCACAATGATCTCATGCCTCGCCGCCGACTCCCGGTCCAATTGCTTCAGCGTCCGTATCATACCGGATTTGCGATCTATTGAGAACAACTCGGTATCTCCCTTTAGGATCGTGTAGGTTATTTCTGGCGTTGTGTCTGGGTCTATGGCCTGAAAAGTGTTTAAGAGTTAGTTTAAACGCATTGACAGCCTACTGGTATTACCATCGGAGTGCCAAATTCGAGTTCGAACCTAAGGTACGCACGATAAAGAAGAAGTTTACTTTCCAATAAATCGATAGTTCCTATTTCTTAAGGCGATTATATGAACTAAAGCGAGTTTTATTATTACTAAAAGTACTTGATTCACTGCTATAAACAAGACTAGAAAAATATATGATATTCTTCAGGATATATGTTAGCATGATAGTGTTTTGAAAACATAATACAATTAATTTGACTCGAAAAAAAAAATCACGAGCTTATCTCTAAAAATATCTTTCAAACAAGAAAAAACATACTAATTTGCATGCGATCATTCTGATTTTTTGGCGAATAATTCTACAACCAATATATTAGCATGATACTGTTTTAGTTTTTTAATCCAATCAATAGTTTTTTTGTAAATCGATCGAAACCAATCATTTCGCACTATTTGGCCCGCAGTGACTGACGTAACAAACACTTTGTAGTGCAAGCTGATCAGAACTTTATTCTAACAGCATTTCAAACGAAGTTTGAACCACCACAGAGAGTTGCTTATTAAGCTCGTCTAATCGCCTTAATGCATAACCCCTTCAAACTTCAATAAGAATAGGCGAAGTTATGAATAACCGACATTGTTAATCATGGATTTTATTGTCTGCATTGTTAAAAAAAAAACGAAATTATAATCCAAACTTGATAAACATGACCTTTTTTTTGGGATGGGAAAATTATCAAATGACTTCTTCCACTCTGGGCGGAGCGGGAGGGAGTGTCAGACTCTTACTGACTAAAACCCATCTATGTTCCATCCTCGCCCTTTATGTTCCGGGGCCGCGGTATCTCTTTCGAACAGGCCCGCAACCCCGACAGGTTTCGGTCCTTGCGGGCCCCTCCCCTGATAAACATGACCTTCGTTCCTCGTTTTGGGTCGTATCCTAAACTTGGATACTATACGGATACTTACAATTATCTCTTTTAAAGTGCTCATGTGTCATGGTGCACGGTGGATCATTAGATGTATGTATTGTTACAGCTTTCAGCAGACGTTTCGGTAGTCACTTCATAATAATAGGCACAACGACAGTATCAAACAATTACAAATCTATTTAGTCTGTCAGTTAGATTATTGAAAAATATAGGACATGTATTTTTTGTTTTTGTAAATCAATGAATATTTGCAAAGATAAAACGCATTAAAACTCAGGAGAGGGGGCTTGTGACGTCAGAACTAGCTCAAAATTATACCTAGGCGTGACGTATTGAGACCCTAAAAAGCGTCGTATCTTCGTCAATTTTGATTTACGTAACAAAAGAAAAAATACGGGTCAAATATTTTTTAATAATCTACCTGACGGGCTAATTTGATTTTTTTTTTGTCGTCTACCTTATTGGTATCACATGCTTGCTATACTAACCTCAACCCTAACAACAGGGTAGTTAGCCGCATTTTCGGGCACATGCACCGAGTAGACCGGTTTGTTGAAGACTGGCGCTTCATCCGGTATGTCCGTCACTTGTACAGTCACACTCGCGGTGCCCAGTCGCTTGTCGATAGCTCCGTCCATTGCTGTTACTACGAAGGCATAATCCTGGAAAGTTGTAATGTTAGATTTTATTATGTGATTAATTTCAATGGATTAAAATCTGCAACACGCTAATTTTGTTGTATTTGATAAAAATAAAAATAAAGCCGTCAATGCCCAACCTTTTTTAATTTTTAGGTTAGTAGAACATAAATGTAAAAAAACGAAAATTGTGTTTTATTTTTTTTCTCCAAAATTAGGGTATTTTTAACACTTTTCCCATAGTTTTGAATTTAGTTCTAATAAACCTATACAACGTGTAACAGAAAGGGTATAATCATAAGTATTAGTTTACTGAGTTTATACTCACAAACTCATAAATTATGATTCGTTTTGTCGTTTCGTTATTTTCTCATACACGTATCAAGTTTTGTTATTGGCCGCCGAAAAAAAAAATGCATTTTTCCAGATATTTTAGTCATTGAATTTTAAAATTGTATGCTGTTTCTTCTGTGATAGAGATCATTTTTGTTTACCTTAGTAGTCTCATAATCCAGCTTGGTGTTAGTTGTGATCAAACCGGTTCCGTTGTCTATACTGAAGGGTAGATGCGTCGGTATGCTGTAGCTGACCATCGCGTTCACACCTTCGTCTATATCTGTTGCATGCACCTCGCCTACGACTTCGTTAGCAGCGCCTGAAAAACAAATCATCTCATTAGTACCAAAAGTCTGACAACCAAGACTGGTACACCAAGTGGTATATAAATAATAACAAATATAAATAAATATCGCTAGACATTACACACAACGCCATGTAGTGCCACACTAAGCAACGAGACTTGTGTTGTGGACACCAGATAGTTGATACTTTGTAAATACACAATTATTATACATACAGGGTGTAAAAAACCTCATCACGAAGCCAGGGAAGAAGAACCAAGCATTCTGTACATAAAACTAGGTAACTGTAAGCAAAAACTATTACTGAGAGATAACTCACAAACACACACACCTTTCACACAAACCTTTGATCCTACCGGGATTCGAACCCAGGACCCTAAAAACGTAAAGCAGGCTAACTACCGCGGCGCCATTCCGGTCGTGTGTATATCGTATTACCCAGTACTAACTTTGTTGTGGAGGTCTGATAGGCAGTCGCTCCATGTAAAATACAGGTATTCAGCTGCATCCAGTTAGACGGGAAGCCGACCCCAACATAGTTGGGAAATGGCTAGGCAGATGAAGAGTAGTAGTCGCAACTGATGAGAGCATGAGGTCCTTTTCTTTCTGATGGGAAGTCACCAAATGACCCCTCCCACTCTGGTCGGAGTGGGAGGGAGTAACAAACTTTTACTGACTAAAAACCATCCATGTTCCTTCCTCGCCCTTCACGTTCCGGGGCCGCGGTATCTCTTTCGAACAGTCCCGCAGCCCCGGCAGAGCATGAGGTCCTGGGTTTCATTCCCAGGTCAGGCAGGGGTAGTTGGGCTTTCCACCAGGTATTTCTAGGTAGCAGCCACGGTATCTGGATCTGTCTGTGGTTGATGACAATAAAACCCACACCTATCAAGATCGAAGACTCTCACTCGAAGTTGTAGACGATTATGTGTACCTAGGACAAACGGTCCAGTTAGGTAGGACTAACTTCGAGAAATAGCTGAATACGACTGGGCAGCGTAGTATTTTCTCGTCTAACTTACCGCAGTGTCTCAAGACGAAAGTCTACGACCAGTGTGTGTTGCCAGTGATAACATACCAGACCGAAACGTAGTCGCCCACGATGGGTTTATCAGAAGGTTCTAAGTCACCCAGAAAGGCAATGGCTATGAACGAAGTTTCCTTGCGTGATCGAATCAGAAATGAAGACATCCACGAGAGAAGCAAGGTTACCGGCGTAGTTGTAATGCAGGCATAATGTTATGTGTATATGTGTTCTTACCTTCTTTAACATGGAATACGTAAGAATCTTCATCGAACTTGGGGTTATTATCGTTGATGTCAGTGACTTTGATGTTCACTGTCGCTGTGCTTGATAGTCTACCTGGGTCTTCTGCTCTTACCATCTGGAATATAGTAATGATTTTGTTAATTCAATTATAAATGAGTGTACAATTTGGCGTCGAGACACCTAATACATACAGAAGATATCTGGAATGAAAGTCAGGTCTTGCAAGCTGGACGTTTAATTCAGTTCGGAAGTTAGCTGCGAGTGATGATCTACGTATTATACAATCAAGACGATAGGCCTCGGCGCCTTGCTGGTACCTAAAATTGTTTATCTACCCAAATATCATAAACCCTCTCTAATGCGTTCAAAAACCATAGGCAATGACCACCATTACCAACCTGCAGAAATAAACGGAACTGTAATGAACTCATAACGCAACTGAAAACAGTAGGTTATGAGTTTTATCTACCCAAATATCATAAACCCTCTCTAATGCGTTCAAAAACCATAGGCAATGACCAGCATTACCAACCTGCAGAAATAAACGGAACTGTAATGAACTCATAACGCAACTGAAAACAGTAGGTTATGAGTTTTAAATTTGGAACAGGTGTCAAATTCAAGTGAGTGTGCTATTCTTGTACAACCTACATTAAATCAGATATCGATAAAAAAAAACCCCAATTCAGTATGATTTTAATAATAAATCGCACGACATTTTGATCTCGAGTGACACAAGAATAGTGACTTTGTTCGTTTGCCTATGATTTAAAAAAAAATGACAGATATCCGAAACGCCGCCATTTCGAGCTGTCATTTTGTTCGTTAGCTTTTTATTTCCAGTAATCCAGTTACGAGTAGACAAATTTTCTGATAAGTTCTTTATTTCTGTCGAAAATGAGTGATAGTGACTCAGAAATTGCCATGAATACTCCGCCAGATATCGTAAATGCAGCGACGAATGCAACTAATAACCTGTTGGCACAAAAATCAAGGGCCAAGTAACAATGCAGGTCATTTCCCTATGGTTCCTGAACCCATCATAGAGCCCTTATGATATTTGGGTAAATAAAGTAGTGTATGCAACTATACATAATTAGGCATTATGCACAGTCGCATAAACTACTATTTCTGCACACCTTTACGTTAGATGTCCGAGCCACCATAAAGTTTGAACGGTTATACCTGCGCAGACGGTCACTTGCAGCTAACTTCCGAGCCGCCATAAAGTTTGAACTGAAATATAATATCACAAAAAGCCTCACAGGACTAGATTGAACTCGTATTACCGGTGTTTGAGTCCACCCTTAGGCTCGCGTTTGCCCAGCTATACTGTACTACATTTAAAATGTCACTTATGGGATATCTTCCGAGCTTCTTTTGAGCATGGACATTTGTTTCCGAGTTATGCATGTTTATATGTATAATAAGTAAGTATTTACAAAAAATAAAGTATATTGTAACGTAGTAGAAACTCAAAAATGTTTCTATCGTTACTTTGTTTACATAGACAGATTCAACGCTTACAATCTAGTCAAATGTCAAAATAAACGCCACAGATTATGTAAAATCATTAGGGCATTCTCGTTACTAAACGACTAAATTAGCTGTGTTCCAGTGAAATGCGCACCGCGTTCCGTGTATCCGCACTAGTGAGTGCGGACTTGTCTATGCGTGGGCGTGGGTATATAGGTCATCGCCCCGATGACCAGCTCTTTTTACTGCTACCGAAAATCAGACGCGTTCACCGGCATTTTATCCACCGTGACCTCATACGTGATCTAGAATATTCGGCTTGAAGCAGGCAGTTTAACTCGTTTCCTTAACGACATAATCTAAAAGTGATTTTATAACCCCAATACTGGGTAAGTTGTTGAACAGTAATCGTTTTCTTATTTTCCTTGTACCATCTAGCTACGTGGATTCGAGATGTGAATCCACCCTTCATCATTCTTTTTGCTTTGCACTTAATTTTGTAAAAAACATGTGCCTTCAGCTGAGTGTATTTTGACATTGTGTTTTCCTTCATGACACTCAAAATGTGCAACTCATGTCGTGCCTTCCATCACTACCTTGTAAACTCCGTACTGATTGTGACTACCACACATCACCTGCATGGCGCATGGGTACTCCCCGCTTTGCTTACGCCTTGGTGTCACAATCAGCGGAGATGACCATCAGCCATCTCGTGACACGCTGGACGTTTTTTCCAGGGTCCAAAGTTCCGGCTGAGACATCCAAAGTTCTGGCTGACATCCAAAGTTCCGGCTGAGACATCCAAAGTTCTGGCTGACATCTAAGGTTCCGGCTGAGAACCAGATACGGATAGCTGTACGTTAGCACCGGCTTACCGGTTATCAGCGGGCCAGCGTCGGGTACTTTTTTTACCTGCGTGGCCGCTACCGACATCTTCGGGTCGGCGCGAACACCTGCCGACCGTCACCCTTCCTGGCGTCACCAGCGTGGCACACCGCTACGGTCTTCGTCGCACCGGGCTGAGCCAGGAGAGTACCGCGCTAACCCCCCAGGCGGGCTTGGAGAACATAGTGACCATAGACCTTCCCACACCCGTGTTAATTGTTTAATTATATTTTTATGTTGACAAGGTTTCGTGGTTTTTAATTAACCTTCCCCACGAAAACCCCATCTGTCACATTGGCGCCCAAAAACGTGGTTTTATGGTCACTTTTCTTCAGGTTTGCTTGAGGGTATTTTTTTATGTTGGTTTTTTTTGTGTGGTAGTCTTCGTTGTGGAAAACGTTCCTGGTTGCCAG
Organism: Xestia c-nigrum; assembly: GCA_916618015.1. Lineage (NCBI taxonomy): Eukaryota > Metazoa > Arthropoda > Insecta > Lepidoptera > Noctuidae > Xestia > Xestia c-nigrum. Next base: position 19,204,255 of record OU745247.1, on the reverse strand, counting down.
CAACTAGGGTGTACGCAACAGTACCAAGTTATTAATATCAAATTGTTTTAACTTTGATTATTCTTTTTTTTAAATACTAGTGAAGGTGGAAGAAAAAAAAAAAACCCAATTCATTTTCTCACTCCTCGTAGTAGTAGAATCTTTTAGAACGGTTCGCCCCGGGGAAGTACTACCACCAAACTTATTTCTTCCGGTAATCAGCGTTGCTGTATGCCGGCTGAAGAGTTTGGGTGCCGGGTATAAATTACTGGCTAATTTATAGACAACACAACTTTGTCTCAACTGACACCAACAATCTATGCGGGTTGTTGAGTAAATATTATACCAACAAGTTTGCTTGTTGTGTGTCAATTTTTTTTTTTTTTTTTTTTTTCCTATCCTTCCACCAATAGATAGTACTTATAACATTTTAAACTTACCTTTCTTTATAAAGTTAATATTTAGAATCAAAACATTAAACATTATTTTTTTCTTTTTGTTACCATCACAAGACTTTTCTCTTTACTCAACTTTTCAAAAAAAAAAATATTTTTTTTTGTTTTCTTTTTTAATTTAGTACCAGATTACATTGCTTAGGGAATGCGTACACACTAGTTGCACCTTTTTTATAGTCATTTTTTAAATTAAACTTTAGCATACTTATAACTTGTATAATTTTTAGTTCTCAACTCATTGCTTTAGGATAACAACCAAAGCGTTATTTATAGCTTATATTTGTAACAGTCGGAGTATTGACATCATTCTTCGTTCTTTGCTATTCATACCGTGCAGATTACTGTTCAACACTTAACGGTTAACATTTCTTTTTAATTTAACTTTATTTTTTTTTAATTGAACATTCATTATTATTTTTTATTTTTTTTACCACCACTTTCAAATGGATAACCCAATTAAATTTATGTCGCTGCAAAAGGCAGAGCTCGAATACGAGGTAGCTATCAGAGGAGAAACACCCGCCGCTACTGTTCAGGAATTGCGGAAACAGATCGCAAAATGCGGGCCATTGTTTCCCTCAGAGGACATTCTTACTAGCCCATAGGACATAGGATCCTGGCATATAAAAGACCTAAAATTGGTAGGCCTCAATACATAGTAATAAACTTTAACTTAACTTCAACTCTGTTCACTTCACAGTAGTTAACTTCCATTTGAAATCTTTCTATTTAATGTAAATTTTAACTTAATATATCTGAGCGGTTGCAACTCATTAAATAAGCCTTTGCAGGAGCGGGTGGATACTCCTTAAATAAGCCTTAATCCAATTTCAAATTTAATAACCCAGTAGACTACTTTGACTTTTGCGTACTTGCTTGTAAGCGGTTACAGCTGCTAGCACGTCTGTTTTGCGCGAGTATCACGTCAACTACGGACATGATACTCTCACACACCTGATAGGATGCGGACTCACCTCATGTAAAGGTGGTCTGTTAGATTTGATAGGATACGATGAGATGAGGGATGAATGAGGACGAATAAAAGGGGTCGTAAATCAGATGAGAGGTATAGTAGGAGTAAAGGATTTTTACTGAGGTAAAAACCCTAACCAAGCGGGGGGGTATTGTAACGTAGTAGAAACTCAAAAATGTTTCTATCGTTACTTTGTTTACATAGACAGATTCAACGCTTACAATCTAGTCAAATGTCAAAATAAACGCCACAGATTATGTAAAATCATTAGGGCATTCTCGTTACTAAACGACTAAATTAGCTGTGTTCCAGTGAAATGCGCACCGCGTTCCGTGTATCCGCACTAGTGAGTGCGGACTTGTCTATGCGTGGGCGTGGGTATATAGGTCATCGCCCCGATGACCAGCTCTTTTTACTGCTACCGAAAATCAGACGCGTTCACCGGCATTTTATCCACCGTGACCTCATACGTGATCTAGAATATTCGGCTTGAAGCAGGCAGTTTAACTCGTTTCCTTAACGACATAATCTAAAAGTGATTTTATAACCCCAATACTGGGTAAGTTGTTGAACAGTAATCGTTTTCTTATTTTCCTTGTACCATCTAGCTACGTGGATTCGAGATGTGAATCCACCCTTCATCATTCTTTTTGCTTTGCACTTAATTTTGTAAAAAACATGTGCCTTCAGCTGAGTGTATTTTGACATTGTGTTTTCCTTCATGACACTCAAAATGTGCAACTCATGTCGTGCCTTCCATCACTACCTTGTAAACTCCGTACTGATTGTGACTACCACACATCACCTGCATGGCGCATGGGTACTCCCCGCTTTGCTTACGCCTTGGTGTCACAATCAGCGGAGATGACCATCAGCCATCTCGTGACACGCTGGACGTTTTTTCCAGGGTCCAAAGTTCCGGCTGAGACATCCAAAGTTCTGGCTGACATCCAAAGTTCCGGCTGAGACATCCAAAGTTCTGGCTGACATCTAAGGTTCCGGCTGAGAACCAGATACGGATAGCTGTACGTTAGCACCGGCTTACCGGTTATCAGCGGGCCAGCGTCGGGTACTTTTTTTACCTGCGTGGCCGCTACCGACATCTTCGGGTCGGCGCGAACACCTGCCGACCGTCACCCTTCCTGGCGTCACCAGCGTGGCACACCGCTACGGTCTTCGTCGCACCGGGCTGAGCCAGGAGAGTACCGCGCTAACCCCCCAGGCGGGCTTGGAGAACATAGTGACCATAGACCTTCCCACACCCGTGTTAATTGTTTAATTATATTTTTATGTTGACAAGGTTTCGTGGTTTTTAATTAACCTTCCCCACGAAAACCCCATCTGTCACATGTAGTATATCAACTGTCTGGTGACCACGACACAAGCCTTGCTTAGTGTGGCACAAGATGGCGCTGTGTGTAATGTCCAGCGATATTTATTTATTTATTATTGTTAATTTTGACCTCCCGATATTTCGATGTTGTTGCTACCGTGAATGCTTAAAACAGTGTATAGTACTACAGTGTGGGATTGCAGGTATTTTCAATGTACGAGTAATAACTTACCAGCTGATATCTCGTGAGCACTTCTCGGTCTAAACTTCTGATGACTGTAATGATGCCAGTGGTGGAGCCAATCCCGAATTGACGGAGGTCGTTACCGGACGCTATGGAGTATGTTACTGGCTCGTTTTCTGGGTCTTTGGCCTGGAAATTATAATAGAAGACCCATTTGTAAGAGATGCGTTTTCAGACATGTCTGAGTTTTACAGAAAAAAATAAAATAGAACATGGTTATATTCGCAATTACGGTGCTTGCTGGTTATCGCTAGTGCGCAAAAGTTTCAGTTTTAAGGATGGCGCACACTAGACTAACAGTAACAGTAGTATTAATAGCAGCGAAACAGAAACAGATCCGTAATCATCCCGTGAAGAGAACTGAGGTCTTGTACTAGGCCCCGGTGTAACGGACAGTTTTACGATACCTTGTGAATGAAACCTTAAAACATACAAAATAGAGTCCAAAATTCAACTTACAGTGACAGTAGTGACAGTAGAATTGATAGCAGCGCCTTTGGAAACAGGTGCATAATAATCTCGTGAAGAGAACTGTGGAGGCCTGGTATTAGGTCCTGGCGCCACAGTCAGTCCCAAAATCCATTGTAAATTGACCCTTACCTTCACAAAATAAAGTCCAGAATGCAACTAACAGTAGCAGTAGGTTTGATAGTAACGCCGTCAGAAACAGATCCATAATCATCCCGTGAAGAGAACTGAGTTCCTGTACTAGGTCCCAGTGCAACGGACAGTTATACGATACTTTGTGAATGAAACCTTAAAACATAAAAAATAGAGTCTAAAATTCAACTTACAGTAACAGTAGTGACAGTAGAATTGATAGCAGCGCCTTCGGAGACCGGAGCATAATAATCTCGAGAAGAGAACTGTGGAGGCCTGGTATTAGGTCCTGGTGCCACAGACAGTTCCACGATGCCTTGAGAGCTGAGGCCTTTAGCGTCAGTGGCCCGAATTGTGACGCTGTATTGTTCTCCGGCTTGTAAACGGCCTGTGCTAGCTGTGAAAGAGACAGAAGATTTATGTTAATTTATAAGTGAAGATATAGGTAGGTGCAATGCAATAGTTTTGCTGTGAATGTTAAAATAATGTGTTTTCTAAAGTTGTAAAACAAACAGTGAGTCTTTATAATTTACTACATTTGTTGCATAATTGGTGTGGATAAAAATGCATTGTAAACATCAAAAAAAATCTAAGTGATATTAGAAGAAAGTAATCAATCATGCCAACACAGTGCTATCAGTCAAAGTTATTTAAGGGTGTACGGTCAAAACCTAAACCATAATAACATACCTTAGTATTTTTTTTTAATTTTGGCTTGTCGAATATTTGCATACCACTAAAATTTTGGGCATAATTATAGTATGCATATCTAAACAAGATATAATATAATTATGTTATAGTTGAAAATATGCAAAAATACTGATCAATTGATTTCAATCGAATGGCTTTCTCTGTCATTGGAAAACTAGTGCTACTATACAACGACGACAAGTTTTTTAGTCGTTTTAATTACTTTAAGGGCGTCTAGTACACATGAAATAGTATATTTTATAACGAGGGACTAAACGAAGCCATTATAATTATACCCGAGGTGGTTTGACTCCCGAGCTTGCGAGGGAGGCAATGAAAGCGAGGGTATATTAAATTGGCGTTAGTCTCGAGGTGCAAACTGTACTTTTCACTTCGAGTGCGAGAAAATGTTTTTTTCACTTCTCATACTCTAAAAGTACGCCATTATAGCCCTATGAAGCGGGACTAAAGTGACCGTTTATTCCCTAGGGAGTAAAAAGTAATTTAAAAATGGAACGATCTTTTACTCTGAAACATATGGTCACAAAAGAGTAACTTGTCCAAGGTTTTATTTAAATTTCGAATTGGCTTGCAAATAGAAAGCGGTATATTGAAAAAAAAAACCAAATGAACTCTTCATTGTTGATTTTGAAAAAGTATGTGGAATGCCTCTGTTGCTAGCCGCTGCAGTAATGTAGGTACTATAATTATCTGTGGAGTGTGGATCATCTTCATTGCGAGAATGTTGAGAGTTTGTGTTGTGTTTTAAAGTCTGTGACTGTCCTGATAGAAGAAAATCTGACTGCTCAGTTCAGAATTTTAATCGAGTGTAAATTTGTTCAGTTTTAAATGACTATTTTTCACGCACTCGAAATGAAAAGTACAGTTTGCACCTCGAGACTAAACGCCAATTTAATATACCCTCGCTTTCATTGCCTCCCTCGCAAGCTCGGGAGTCAAACCACCTCGGGAATATAATGGCTTCGGTTAGTCCCTCGTTATAAAATATACTATTTTTTACCATAGGACCGACTATGAAATCTCGAAAACAAATCAGCTGCTGCCTACATTTTTTCGAATTACGTGACTAATAATGTATGAAAAATCCGTTTTTTTTTTTGAGATTTCATAGTCGGTTCATTAGTCAAAGTTGTTTCATTTTAATGAGTAGGTACTAGACGCCCTTATACTAATTAAAACGATTAAAAAGTGTTCTATAAAGGCTCGACTGTATTCAAAACTCCCGCCGCATCTGTCTGTCCAGTCCCTATGTGTGCTTAGATCTATAAAACTACGCAACGGATTTTGATGCAGATTTTTTTGAAAGATAGAGTGATTCAAGAGGAAGGTTTTAGTATATAACATCATATACTCGGCTAGTACTTACATAATAAAACACACTCACAAATACCTCTTTCATCACAGTTATATCTAGTCTTACGAACAAGTGCAAAAAAGTGCAACTTACATATAACTCCTGTGTTAGGGTGTATAGTGAACTTGTTGCCGCCATTGTTAGATACGTGATATATGCTGTACGTTATGCGTGCGTTCTCACCCTCATCGATGTCTATCGCCTCTACCTGTGGAATTATATACAGGACGTTTAGCTTGCAAACTGAATTAGTCGGAAGATCATTTTACAGTTGGGTTTCCAATTAGACGCTTTATTGGACAAATTAAAGCTGCCTTTTTTTGTTTTTTTTTTTTTTTTTATCAAATAACTTCTCCCACTCTAGGCGGAGCGGGAGGGATTGTCAGACTTCAACTGATTAAACCCATCCTTGTCTCATTTCCTGATGACTCATTTTACGATGAAGTGAATAAATAAATATCTCTCGACATGCCACACAGCGCCATCTAGTGCCACACTAAGCAACGAGGCTGTGTCGTGAAAACTAGATAGTTGATATACTACATAGATACATTTTTTTGTAAATACATACCTAATATACATACGTATAAACAGTATAAAAACCCATGACTTGGAAACAAATGTCCATGCTCATCACACAAACATTGTGATTCGAACCGGGGACCCTAAAAACGTATGGAAACCTAACTACCGCTGCCCCATTCGGGTCGTCAATTCCTATGCTATACAAAAACAAATCTTAATATACTGACTTTATGAACTTCAGCAGGTTCCAAACTAGCTGGTACAATGATCGGTTGAGTCTTCGGTATGATGGGAGCGTTATCATTCTGGTCGAGCAACTGAACTGCCAACGAGTATGGCGCTGATGCTGCTCCACCGTTTGCTTCACGAGCGACCACCTGGAATGAGAGAATAGTGAACATTCAATAGTTGGAAGGTGTTTTGGATTTTAATGTTTGGTGTTATAGTCTACTATGGGTTGGTAAAATGTAATGTTTCTTACATTTCTGCGTTACGATACTTATTCAATTCGCTTAGAAAAGCATATAACATAAGTATTCTATTGTAATGAAAGAATCGGGTATTTTTGTGAGATGAAAAATAATGTTGAATATTTGAATATTCAACAACAACATTTAATAGAATCTGCAAATTAGAGGTCCCAAATCATGTCTCCGTCGGTTTTTTTATACATTGGAAGGACGATTATTACAGAAATAGAAAAAAGGACTTATTTGTAAATAAGTCATTGTCATTTCAAGCAAAGAACGAAAAACAAACAATTTCAACGAGTAAACCTCTCAATTTCGCATTTTATATAATTGAAAAATTTGAAGTTATAGAAACAGGAAAACTACTTGTGAAAGCAAATTACCCATACGATTAAACATCAGATCATAGTATGAAACAACTGTAGCTGCAGCCTGCAAGTCAAGTCATACATCCGTCCGCTGCCGCTGCCAACCGTGTACTGGCGCCCCTCGCACGGAGAGGGGATATTTATACGCGGCGCAGTTTAGCGCTCGCAAGGAAAGCGATCTACACAACTGCGACCCGCGCGCCACCACACGTATTATTTAGTAACTACATTTTGTAAATACATCTCAGGAAATCCACTACTTGTACCTATGTATTTTGCTATAAGATCTGTACATATTTCTGTTTATTTTATGCTATCCTAGTCTTGATTATACCTACGTTCATAACTACATCTGGAGTATCATTTACACTACCTAAGCGCTACAGTGGTGACCCCGACGTGATTGTTATTTGAAGACCTCCAGATCAAGTATTCACCATGCCTAACGAAGGAGAACCAGAAGTATCAGGTGTGTCGACGTCGCTGCGCATTCCACCCATCTGGCGTGACAAAATACGCTTGTGGTTTGTGCAATTTGAAGCCATCATGTCTCCTCAGAAGAAGGGTGATCAAGCCATGTACGAGCTCGTTATCGGACACCTTGAGAGGCAAGACCTGGATGAAATAGCGGACATCATTCTCCATCCACCGGAAAATCACAGGTATGCCGCACTGAAGAGTCGTTTGTTCCAAGTGTACGAAGAATCTGAACAGCGGCAAGTACAAAGATTGCTGTCTGAGATGGAACTCGGCGACATGAAACCTTCGCAGCTGCTACGTCGAATGAAGAACCTCGCCGCAGACAATATCTCCGACTCAGCGCTACGAATCATGTGGACAAACCACTTGCCGCAATCCGTTCGAGCAGTTCTCGCTGTCAGCGATAATATCGCTAAGAAATCAGACATCCACGAGCTGGCGGTGATGGCTGACAAGATCCTCGAGCAGACGCAACCATACGGCACCGTCGCGGCAGTTAGCTCCACTCCCACCACCTCGCATGCATCTACGTCACTGGAAGAGAAGATCGACGCTCTCACACGAGAAATTGCCGAGTTGAAGGCAAATCAATCGCAACAACACAGCTATAGACGCAGACCGTTTAACAGGCGACACTCACGATCGCGCTCGTCGAGCCGGGCCAATCACGATCGTGCGCGTAACGACCAATCAGCGATCTGTTTTTACCATCGCAAGTTCGGCAAAGAGGCGAGAAGGTGCACGCGGCCGTGCAGCTACACAGACAGCAGCGCCCGCTCGGAAAACTAACACCTGCGTTGGCCGAGGCGGGAACCGGCGCAAGCAACTCATATTACCGCCTATTTATCACAGACAAAAACTCACGTTTATCTTTCTTAATTGATACTGGCGCCAACGTATCCGTGATACCGAAGAGAAAAGGCGGGAACGCAACACCAACCGATTTCTGTTTGTATGCCGCGAACAACACAGTGATTCCAACGTATGGTGAGAAGACACTACAACTGGATCTCAACCTACGTAGACCTTACACGTGGAAGTTCATCATTGCCGCAGTCAGCAAGCCCATCATTGGCGCCGATTTTTTAACGCATCATCAACTTCTTGTCGACGTAGCCGGCCGATGTCTCGTCGATAAAGTTACCAATCTCACCGCCAGAGCACCAGTCACCTACTCCGCCGAGCCTACTGTGAGAAGCATCGATGTTGATCAGCCTTATCACCGGCTACTCAGCAAGTACCCCGACATCCTTCGACCGTCATGTATGAAGGACACCCCAAAACACCGTGTGGAGCACCACATCGAAACTACCGGCCCACCAGTGTATAACAAGACCAGACCATTACCACCACATCGATACCTGCCCGTGAAGAAAGAGTTCGAGACGATGCTGCAGCAAGGAATATGTCGTCCCAGCAAAAGTCCATGGTCCAGCCCGTTACACGTCGTACCAAAGAGAAACGGTGACATTCGCGTATGTGGCGACTACCGCAGACTCAATGACGTCACCAAACCAGACCGCTATCCAGTACCACGACTCAAGGATTTCACCTACCTACTACACGGCAAGAAGATATTTACTACGCTTGACCTGAATCGTGCGTATCAACAGCTGCCTGTATATGAACCGGACATCGAGAAGACCGCCATCACCACTCCATTCGGTCTATACGAATTCCCTCGAATGTGTCCAGGTCTCAGAAACGCCGGACAGACATTCCAACGGTTCATTAATGAAGTACTCATCGGGTTAGATTACGCATTCCCATTCATTGATGACGTCATCGTCGCATCAGATAACGAAGCATGCCACCTCGACGACTTACAAAAAGTGCTACGTAGATTAGACGACTATGGAATAACAATAAATCCATCGAAATGCGTCTTCGGCAAAGAAAATGTCAAGTTCCTGGGCTACGAAGTGTCAAGTAACGGAATCAAGCCACCACAAGAAAACGTCACTGCAATCACTGCTTACCCCCAACCAGTGACAATTCACGACTTACGTCGATTCATCGGAATGGTTAACTTTTATCGCGACAGCATTCCTAATGCCACACACATTCAAGCGCCACTCAACGCGTACCTACACAATTCCAAGAAACGTGACAAAACCAAAATCGAGTGGAACACAGAAGCTTTACAAGCATTCGAGTTGTGCAAAGCCGGCATACAAAACGCAGCTTTGCTCGCTCATCCATCCCCATCACCGAACGACGCCATCTCCCTAATGTGTGACGCATCGAATACCTGCGCAGGAGCCGTACTACAACAACTTGTAAACAAGAAATGGATACCACTGGGCTATTTCTCAAAAAAGTTCTCCGACACACAACAGCGATACAGTACATTCGACAGAGAATTACTATCCATCTACATGGCGATCAAACACTTCAGGAAAATGTTCGAAGGAAGAGAACTCATTGTTTACACCGACCACAAGCCGTTGACCTACGCTATTCGCAAGCCGCCGTCAGATAACGACACACAAAGACGCACTCGTCAGCTGTTGTTCATCAGCGAGTTCACTACGGACATTCGTCATGTGAGTGGAGTAAACAATGTCGTCGCCGACGCACTCTCACGCATCGAAACCGTCGACCTACCATCGCCTATTAACTACGATGACGTATCTCAAGCACAAGAAAAGGACAGCGATATACCCAACTTATTGAAACAAACAAATATTCAACTCAAGAAAATCGTCATGCCCGCTTCAAACAAGCCAATATTCTGCGAAACGTCTACGTCACACGTTCGACCGTACCTACCAACTGACTTTCGTCGCATCGCATTCAACGCCGTGCACAATCCAAGTCATCCCGGGTTACGAACTACACGCAAGCTCATGCAACAACGCTATTTCTGGCCCGCAATGAACACCGACATTGGCAATTGGGCGAAAACGTGCATATCTTGCCAACGCTCGAAAGTTCTACGTCACAACCACAGTGAAGTTGCAGCTTTCCCACCAAGCGAACGATTCCAACACGTACACATGGACATCGTTGGTCCGCTACCCACTTCATCGTCTGGACATCGGTACCTGTTGGCAATGATCGACCGCTGCACACGATGGCCCGAAGCAGTAGCTCTACGGGAAATCACTGCCGATATCGTCGCCAAAAAGCTGTATGAAACGTGGATATCGCGCTACGGGTGCCCTACAAGAATAACGACTGACCAAGGACGACAGTTCGAAAGCTGTCTATTCAGAGACCTCGCACAGCTACTGGGAGTCGAACGAACCCGTACCACTGCCTACCACCCGCAGAGCAACGGCATTGTCGAACGCTGGCATCGAACACTGAAGACCGCACTTATGACTCGCCTACAAAATAGCATCACATGGATCGCCGAGCTACCTACAGTGCTAATGGGATTACGAGCCGCCGTGCGTACAGACACCGACACCAGCGCCGCGCAGCTCACCTACGGCCAAGCATTGCGACTGCCTGGGGATTTCATAGCACCATCAGCATCACCAGCAAAGTCAATGGATCACAACTTCGTCGATCAACTACATGACGTCATCACAAAGTTAACACCAACATACAAATCGCATTCCAACACGCGATGTATGTTCGTGCACAACGATCTACAAACATGTAGCCACGTGATGCTACGCGACGACACCGTCCGAAAACCGCTACAACAGCCATACAAAGGTCCGTACAAGGTCATCGAGCGCAACGAGAAGTTCTTCACCATCCAACTACCAGGAAGATCCAGCACAATATCGATCGATAGACTCAAACCGGCATACACTATCGGCACTGAAGAACACGACCACACGAGTAGTGAGACACCCCAATCAGCTGCAGCTTCCAGCGAAGATAACACCAGCCTACTCCCGGCCAACACCAACGAGCACCGCACCAGATCCGGGCGATCAGTGAAGATGCCTGTACGTTTTCACTAAGGGGGGAGTACTGTAGCTGCAGCCTGCAAGTCAAGTCATACATCCGTCCGCTGCCGCTGCCAACCGTGTACTGGCGCCCCTCGCACGGAGAGGGGATATTTATACGCGGCGCAGTTTAGCGCCCGCAAGGAAAGCGATCTACACAACTGCGACCCGCGCGCCACCACACGTATTATTTAGTAACTACATTTTGTAAATACATCTCAGGAAATCCACTACTTGTACCTATGTATTTTGCTATAAGATCTGTACATATTTCTGTTTATTTTATGCTATCCTAGTCTTGATTATACCTACGTTCATAACTACATCTAGAGTATCATTTACACTACCTAAGCGCTACACAACTATCCTTAAACACCAACATTGGGTCATAGGACATTTTATCGATGCATTCAAAAGTCTCTTCCTCATCTTCCTATTCCTTTATGACCATAAGGTTGAATGCCACTTGCATGCCGAACAACAACAAGGTCTATTTTCCTATATGACATTCTCATTTCCATTTACTGGAAATTGTAGTCAAAAAAGGTAAAGCACATACAAAGTCTACAACTATATTCTTACCTGGAATCTGAATTTGCCAGGATTCGGCGGATCACGGTCGAGTTTTTCGTCACTGACAACCAGGAAACCATCTTTGTCGATGTCGAAGAAGTTCGTTGTCAGTTCAAACGTATAATTTGGCACTGGGTCTCCGGGTCCCTGGAAATTCAATATACTGGGTCATTAAGGCTATCTTTATTAGCTAGTAAGTAAAACTACACGTGAGGTACTCACAACTTTCACCCTTAAACTCGGAGTGATAAGGTTGAAAATTGGTTGGGTTTTATTGATTCCCTTTAGAATGAGATGTTAATAACTTTGAATAAGTAGCAGAATTTAGTCTAGGGAGGAAAGTAGTCCTGTCTCGTACACTCTGATGAATAAAGATGAATGTAATGTAATTGTTTTGAAAAGAGTAACCAACAACCATGGAGTTTTTTGCCGGTTCTTCCATCCATCCATCAACTAAGATATTAAATTCAATTGGAATACTTTTGAGATTCCCAAAGATAAACATAAGATAAGGCAGGTGTTAGTATCTGCGGGACTGTTCGAAAGAGATACCGCGGCGCCGGAACATAAAGGGCGAGGAAGGAACATGGATGGGTTTTAGTCAGTAAAAGTCTGACACTCCCTCCCGCTCCGCCCAGAGTGGGAGAAGTTATTTGATGATTTCCCATCCGAAATAAAAAAGCAGCTGGCTGATTATTTCTGGCTGAACCCGTTGGGATTCACTATCAGACCAAAATGTTAGTTTTAACTTACCAAATCAGGATCCGAAACAGTCAATCTAATAGGGTTTCCCTCGCTATCGAGTATGTTGGTGCCTTTCAAGGAGTTTTCTTCCACCACTCCCTCATCAGATGTCGCGTGTACCACGGGTGGACTCGCGTCTACTGGACGTACTGTTATCGTTAGTTTCGCTGTTGTGAATCGACGAGCTTCGGTTACTTCTTCTGCCTGGAAAGATTTATAAAATAAAAATCAATTATTTTTCAGTATGAACGAACGCTTTGGCTCGCTTCGCAATATGCACTCTATTAATTTTCTCTTTTTGATTGAAAGATTTCAATTATTCTAGCTAAATTATTGAATGTTCCAAAACCACTTTTTTTCTGCAGATTTTTCTTTTCTTTTCTTCCTTTTGCATGATTTTCATTTATTTTAGTACTTAATAATTCTAATCCTCAGTTAATTAGCACACCAAAGGAGAATGACCAAAAATGTATGGGCTCTGGTCCAAAAAAAAAACTGCTGCCCCCAGGGTTGACTCCATTGTGGGTTAACTTATAATGTTGGACTTACTATGTGTGCCAATGTGCATCAAATTCTAACCCCCAGTTACAGACTAATTCAACAATTTTGAATGTGCAAGTGAATGTGCTACTTTTTTTCAAGTTCACGTTTCAGCTAATATCTATGATTCCGTGTGACAGATTTTTTCAGTTCCATAGATGAAAATTAAGCATTTTAACCAGTCTTTCAAATGAGCTATGTAGTAAATCTGGGGGCAGAACTTTTCTTTTTTTTTTCAAATTTTGGTCCACTTTGGTCATTCTCCTTTGTACGCCTCCTGGCATAACATGATAACATAGCGCTCTTTTCAACTATACTAATATTATAAAGCAGAAGAGTTTGTTTGTTTGGTTGAACGCGCTAATCTCAGGAACTACTGGTCCAAATTGAAAAATTATTTATTATTATATAGTCTATTTATCGAGGACGGCTTTAGGCTATTATTATTATTATTATTATTTTTTTATTTGGTTTTAGGTCTTTTTGTTATTGCGCTACGACCATTAGGAGCGGAGCAGGAATGAAAATGTTGCAAAAACGGGGATTTTTTCGTTTGGTTTTTCTCTCTTATGCGACGCAGACGAAGTTGCGTGGGTCAGCTAGTCAAATATAAAATCCGTACTTTTTACCTATGTTAACAAATAAACTATGATTTTATTTGATTCCTCTTAAAATATACATCGTGTGGCTATTACCAAATTCACATCAATTTTACATGTAACACCAAATATTCACATAGTTATGAGTGTGGTTGATATCTACGTTAAGAATACATCTTATCTATTATCCTCATTCTATTCACTGATATAGAATAGAATAGAATACTGTTTTTCATGTACCCCATATGAATTAGACATAGACAGAAATTTTACAAGGGTGACAACTTGGGCGTTGTAATCTGTAAAAGCGATACAATATCCTTGAAAATTCTATTAGACTTACCCTTATAACCAACTGAAACTTCTTAGCAATGGAAGTATCAACCGGCACAAGCTGCCTTACTCCCCCAGTGTTAGGATCTATCGCGAAGTACGTAGCCCAGGAGTCGGGCTCTCCGCTATCGATGGTATACTTGATCCGGGCGTCTAATGTGTCCATGTCTACTGCTTGGATCTTCTCTGGTTCGATTGTTAGGATGCCTGCTAAGACGCCGCTGTTTACCTGTGAATTGAGAGGTGGATTATGATGTTTAGGGATCAGTATTACTCAGCCTAGCTAGTGGGATTAATTTATACCAGTGATCTAAAAATCTTTAAGTCATAGGATATTTTCTTGCTTAGCTCGTCCAAGATATCTTGACGCTACCGAAGGAGCCAAACTGGTAGTTCTGTTTTGGACAGACACAATTTTGATTGCCATCAATAAGCTAATAAGAAGAAGATTTACAACTGGACTAAATTGTGTAGAGTGGCAAACAGCAAATAGCAAGCTGATCAATGGCAAAGATGGCGTTGAACATCAGAACCATCAAAGGTCGAGTAATAAGGTATGATTACAGCCAAATATTTGTCTAAATATTTCAGATTAAATGGACCTTGAAACAGTAACATATATAACAGATTAACAGAGACAGTACTCAGCTATTGAGAATGCACACAGAGTTTTTGAAAAATTTCGGCTGTTCACCGTATGTCATTATATCTTCCTAAAAATCTGTCTTCTTATCTACCGTTGGGTTCTATATTTTTATGCATGACAGCCAGTTCATCATCATCATCATCATCATCAGCCTATAATGTTCCCACTGCTGGGACACGGCCTCCTCTCAATGAGAGGGAATGGGCTATAATCTACCACGCGGGCCCAGTGCGGATTGGTAGATGTCACATGTCTTCGAATTTTTGGTTCTAGGACATGCCGGTTTCCTCACGACGTTTTCCTTCACCGTTTTGAGAGCAGCGGTGATGAAATAAATTACACAAAGTAATGCGCCTGTTTGGGTTCGAACCCACGACTTAATGTTTGTAAGTCGGGGCCGCCACCACTGCGCCACCGCTGCTAACAACCAGTTATACTTACAAAACTAGTATATTCCGGATTGAAGCAAGCTCCCTCATGTAGCGTGCAACCCTTGTATATGAAGGACGGATCCTGGTCATCATCATCTTGTACGTGCACTGTCAACGTCGTGGTGCTGGATAGACGTCTCTTTGTGTCGCGGGCACGGTCCTGAAGTAATTGGGAAGAGATTGTATTTAATTACTGAAACGTATTCGCAATCAGATGAAACAAAAAAACATTTTCTTTATAAAAAGAAGCGATGATTGATCTAATATATTCTTCAGTTAAAGAAAAAAACAAGAATTACTGCCAACATATTTCTCTCTATGTAGCTGTCTTGATGCTCACTAGGAATCAACGGCAGCAAGCAGAAAACAAGACTAATCCCGTCTATTCAGATGACTCGCAAAGTCAGCAATCACTATTCGTCTCCAACATTTTCATCATCTCTTATTACAAGATTGTGTAGAACACAGAAGCGAAATCGACCAAGAGGGTGTAGGGACCTTAATGAGGCAATCTTATCCCGAAGCTTCTATAGCTGTCCATTGCGTGCACCTCTATAATCTCATCTCCTAGTACCAATAAAACCTCAGAAATACTTACAGAAGCAAGGATAGTGACTAGATACTTCTGCGTGCGCTCGTAATCCAAGCTTCTATTGACTGTGACCTGACCCTGATGAGGCAGTGGTATCGCGAAGCTTCCATAGCCGTCCACTGCGTTCGCTTCCTCTATCGTTGTATTATCTCCTGGTATTATGAAGTATTCTGCTAGACCGTTGACGCCTGCATCGAGATCTAGTGCTTTGATACCGTCGAATATTGTAGTGCCGATCGGTATCAGCTGAAATAATATAAGTTTTGTTGTCAAGTAGGAGAAAATATCATAAGAACTCAATTCAATTCATTTATTTATTGCAACAAATATGGTAGGTACAACAAACACAATTAAAAACGGAAAGTGACTTTATTTCGATACACTGAAATTACAATCTTACCTCAGAAACAGAAGCTTCATACGGCGTCCCTTGGAAAACAGGGGCATTGTCGTTGATATCCGACACTCTTACTATCACTGGTATCGTTCGCCGCTTCTTTGTCGCTTTCACCTGGCAAACCAGCTGCAAACACACCCATTAATTATAACCCAAATTACTTTTAACACAGATTAATAGCTACCATATTAGCTTTAGGCGATATATTAATATACTTAATTCGGTTAAGGCGAAATATATCGGACCATATTTAGCTTGAAGAATATTGAACGTTAATTCAGAAGTGTAAAGTTGGAAATCGATTGTTAAAAAATGTTAAATGGCTACCTATGAAGTCTAGAGATCTTTTTAAATTATATGACAAATTATCTTATGATGATTGTGATAGATGATTTATTTTAACAATGATAAATAATGGCTTAGGAAGAGTATATGCGGGCGAATTCACAATATATTTTTGATCGTGGGAACTGTAGAAGGAATAGTTGTGTAATAAGTTACTTAATCGATGACCCACAGTCACAGATGTGTCTTTTAAATTATTCAATCGTCCGTCCACACGTTTTATTGAGTTATCTAATAAGATTGCAGGGGCACGCAATCTTATTATCTGCTTAGTATGCAGTGCTATATGATTTGATTTGCATACGTTTAAAATCGTCAAAAGCTGACATGTTATTGCCCGGTTGGTGGCATTGGAGTCTCCCTCTTACATGGGACTTCCACATAACTGACAAAAATGTGGCTAACTCTCCTGTGCCGACCTGTGGCTACTTGAACTATAAAAAATTTAGTACCTAACCTGAGAATTTGATAGAATAAGAAGTCAAAAATGATTAACTACAAAATGAAATGATAGGTCTCCTGACCTATTAATAGCAATCTTATATTGGTCAACCATTTTCAATAGAAACTTGTCCACCTACTTCAATAGACTTTACGTTTGCTTTAACCACCAATGTTTCAATGAGTTTACGTTAGATACAAGTACAGAAAATAAACCACAATACCTGAAACACCATATGCGACAAGTTATCCTCATCTCTGTCGAGAGGCTGTAGGAGCTGCAATCGTTTTCCATCAAGCTGGAACAACGTGGGGCCCTTGGGAAAGACCGTGGATAACAACACGTCTTCACCTGGCTCCCCGACTATTGGCAGCTGGGCTGGCACTGTGCTTTGGTTCACCTCTGGAATAGGATAAAATGCACGTGAGAATGGATGTGTGGGTGATATACTACAGTCATTACAAAGAAGGACTACAGCCTACTACATTACCTGACCCCTGCCTACCCTCCTCTCCTTTGTAAGTGGGGTCAAGTAATATAGCAGGGAACTGAACGTAGAGACTGTAGGATCTAGGATGTGCTATAGGTAGTCACTACAAAGAAGTTATACAGCCTTACCCTATAGTAATACCCGACCCCTGATTCCCAACCTCTACTGTTGTGAGTGGGGTCAAGTAACAGCAGGGCACTGACTGAAGGTATTGAAGGATCTAGTCGACTGATAGAAAAGCTAGATAGCTCTTCAGCTTTTGAGTGATCGCGCTTGAACAGTTCTTAAGTACCCCCTTTTTATGGCTTACTAATACGATGTAGAAGATTAATAGTTAAATTACTTACGATTTCCTCTGCTCTCTTCAATATCAACTATAATGCTAGACTGGCCCGTTTCCACTTCACATGGACCTGAAAAACAACAGAATATTAATCATAATGACAAAAATCAAGTTCCTACAAAATAATTTGAGCATCAATCGTTCTGCACAAGCGACGCTCATAAAACATTACAATACGAGAGTCTTAGACAAATTGATTATTCAATTACACACTCCAATTAGCATACAACCATTTTTCAAACACGACTTTTTCCTACATTCCAAGTCTTCCCAGCACATCGTAAAACAAATCCGTCGCCCATTAATCCCACATTTATCACCGTGGAAACGAAACACAATGCATTAAGATAAGGGTTACAACAAAGCCCGCAGTTCTAGAGATAGAATAAGCAAATACTCTCACATGAAACAAACAGTAATAAATAAGAAAATCGACAGGTGCACGAGACCTTAGCTTCGTTAGGCCTTTGAACAATTAATTAAGGTTTTGCAAACGTTGCCTTTCCTTTTCCCATTAAATTGTTTCGCGATAATGTTAACTGTATATCGAGGTGCGGTTTCAGAGATATCGGAATGGATAGACGTGCCGAAATAGTTCGGTTGTGTATTTCAGCGCTCATCATGACTCCTTATGTACTGCCGAATTCACTGAGGGTGGATTTTCAACCTTATTACTTAAGGATGAAAAGTGACAGACCATTAGTGAACGTGGCAGTAACAGGACTGCCACGTTCACTGATGGTCTGTGTAAATGTTTAACGCGCGTAACCTGCTTTGATTGGCTGAATAAATGATAAACAGTCAATTGAATCACTTGATCGTTTAGTAGGGTAATACATCGCGAAAAATCCAGAAAATATGAAACGTTTAGATTTATGAGAAAAGCATAGAATTCTTTTTAAAGTTGGGCGTCACGGGACTCGTGAAACCTCGACTCCTTATCCCGTTTTTGATAAAGGCTATCAAAAGTTTATTGACACCCATTTTATTTATGTTTGCGATACACGCTAGTCACTTGGCGTTAATGACTTAGGTCCATGTTCACCAAAAAGATAACAGTCTGATTATCTAAAAACAGCTGTCACTGTGACATGTTCCCATACAAAAATGTGTTTTAAACATCTGTTTTTAGATAATCAGAGCGTCATCTTTTTGGTGAACATCACCCTTAGAAATTTTTGAGCACTACTATATTGGTTAATAAAATACGAACCTATAAAATATACCCCCATATTATAACGAAAATTAATAAATAACTTACTAGTAAGGGATAGTTTAAGATTGGTCGTAAAGTTAGTGAGTTTAATAATAAATAGCCGCGAGAATCCTGATTTAACTATGTTATTACACGGTCTACGAGCTACGTAACTGTAGTTGGGTATTTAATAACTTGAGAGATTTTCACTACTGATGACGGTTAAGGTAGTACTAAAACTAGTAGTTGTACGCTGTTTTACTCGCATTCTTGGCCGGATAACAGTGCATACCATGTGTTAATTGGTCTGCATGCTCCAAGGGTCTACCCTTAGAGCATGGTTTATCTATTGGCCGATACGGTAATCCAAATAGTCACGCTAACCTGTTTATCTGTAATTGAGCAACAATTATGATTTTAATTAGACATCTACTATTTTAAGAATACTGTATTATATAGAAATAAGTTCACAGATTGGTATTCTGCACAAAATCTTGGATTTTTATTGTAGGTCTCTAAACTCTAACTAATTTCTTAGATAGATTGATTAACAATGCATTATTTTTTCATGAAATTTGGTGAATTAAACAAAATCACACTCAGAAGTTACATTACGTAAACCTGAGAACCAATCAATGAATTTTCTTGTCATATCAATACATTTTATGCATGCCTCGAAATTGAATAGTCAAACGAACTTACCTGTAAGTGAAGTTCGACGGTAATTATGCTTGTTGTTGTGTTGTTCGAAGATGATTAGGAAAACTAGTGTAGTCTCGGCTTTACTCTAGGACGTCACATATATTTTAAAGATTAAAAAAGAAAAAATCTTATTCCTGAACGCAACTTACAGCATTCCCAGTTGTCTCTGTAACATATATTTTCATTAAGTTCATAGCGATTTATTGGTTTTACAACATAGGGTCCATGCTCATATAACTATATAGCATGGAAAATCTGGGTCGGGTGGGACTAATCATCTTCGAACAACACAACAACAAGCATAATTACCGTCGAACTTCACTTACAGGTAAGTTCGTTTGACTATTCAATTATACTTGTTGTTCGTGTTGTTCTCGATGATTAGGAAAACTAGTGTAGATGTTTAAAGACCAGTTGTAAAATCAATAAACATTTATTTAAAAACAATTAACACATTATTTAAGGTTTCATAAAGACCACTTTAGTTACTTTAATAACTAAGGTAGCATTTTTACAATTAGGGTTTAATCACTTTCAGTGTTATTAAAAATTGCTTCAGAGAAGCTTCTAATATTTACTACAGGTCTATTATAAAAGATGTTTTATTTTTGGCCATGAGATTTTCATAAATCAAAAAAGAGGAAAAAAAACCCACGAATTGAGGAAAAAGTCTCTCATTCTTTCGTGAATGTAAGCCTGATTTCTTGTGCACGCAAAATGAATTGCCATATTATAATCAACATGGGGTCTCAAAATTTGCATTTCGGTTTCGTTCTGAAAACATGTCACATCAAAGCATAAATAACATAACACTTAATTGTGAAAAATAAGTGTTTTTGCACCATTCATATTTTATATTATTCACATAGACATCTTTTTCGACTAACTATTTGCAAGTGTAACGATTGCTATTTCTGAATATTGTACTTCTGAACGAATAAATCAAAAAACATTTTATAGGTTTGACAGTTTCCAGGTTAGGTAAACATCATCTCCACAAACTGTCATAACTGTCACAAAACGTCAAAACAAAAACAAACATTATTATTGTGTGCTTGCACTCACTAAGGAAAAATATCACTTTATTCTATTTAGGGGTAAATTTTCCAGCCTTTCTAAAAGGTACAGTTTTTGGACAGAGTCCCATACAAAAAAATATTACGTCTCCTTGTGTCGAACCATCTGCTCGTCTAATATTATCTAACCCCGTTGCTGATATTGTTGCATGGCGGGTACTGTTCCATGCCTTTTTCGATCAACGGTTGCTTGTCCTGGAGCTTACGGATATAAATGGTTTCTTTGTAAGTAGGTACTTAGTATATAAACAAAATTAGTAGTCTGGTAAACCTGGTAAAATTTACAATAATTAACCACAGCTGTAGCTTAGCTGGGCATACTCTTATTCTAGAGTTAAAGAAAGGGGCAGTTAAAAAAGGTTGGCATCGTTTTGGCCCTGAAGTTTTAATCAACTTGTCAATCCTACTAATCGTAGGTAATAACTACTGTTTTGTATGATCATTATATTATTGATATTGATTACAGGAATTGTTTGCACCCTTTGAACTATGACTTACAGTAATAAAGTTACAGCTTTTTTGGTAGCAGCTTGATTAATAAAACTGAAAACATCCCAAGTTTTATTATATTTGGGCTTTGGAGGTCTTAACCTAGAAAAACCTCTGAAAAATAATTTTGATCATCTGTGTATCTATTTATGATCCTTTAATTAAAGAATCAAAAAACTTTAATTAAATCTCAAATTGATATACTGAATAACCTCAGCAACGGTAGGCTTGATATGCTTATTATATTATTTGAATTACAGTATTGTCCTGGATGACATAATTGGAGGTGAACATTGATTCAGTGTACTTTTATTTGTTGAACTTATATACTTAACTGTTGATATTATGATATCAACAGTTTCTTTACTACTTCCAAAGACTATAAATGTTTTCCAGATAATTCTCCTGCCATCAATTCCAGTTTCTTGTAAAGTGGGTGTAACAATCTAGAATTCTGCAGAGTGAGGAGATTAGAGATCTCCTCACTCTGCGTGGTTGAAAATTAACAGGTTCCTGTATCAACAATCTATTAAATAATGGGAACCATGACCGAGTAACCCAACGGGAAACTACTATAATATGTAATTATCTTTTCTATAGTTTTAGGAACCATATAAAATGGTGGAAAGCATGGAATAATTGATACTGAGAGCAATGCAAGGTTAATGTATTGACCGCTACAGTCCATGGATCTGGGTGCCATGTATAAGTAGGTATGATACTTTGTTGGTCTGTGATACAATAAACCAAATAACAATATATTCTTTGATAATTTAAATCACTTGTTTCCCAATCTGTGTTCTCTAGTTCCTTTTAAGGCTCGTCTGCTATCACAGTATCTTTGGTATTTATGTAAGTAGCAAAAAACCCATAAATTTCTAGATTCACACTATTGCAAAAAATTCTAGAAATTTTATTGAACTCCTTATCTATTCATGTATGATAATGCAATCATATCAGTTATATGATTTTTTGGGATTGTTTGAACTGGTCATGTTTATAGACTATAATTTGAGATTCTGTATACATTTACTATTTAATGTAGTGTTAATATTCTAATTATCAAGTAGGTACTTTGTTCACAGTCCCATACTTATGTTTGTCCAGCACAAACATATTAAATTTCTAATAACTCGAGTTAAAAAACCAACTTTAATTTGACTTTTATCAATTAACTCATTTATTAACAGTGATGTTAGGAGTTATGTTCTTAGTATTGAAAAACTAAGCCTAGAATATTAGTGTTGTCTAGGTTTGAAATCACATTTCTCTATGTAATTATAAATCCAATATTTTCCAATAAATTGGCTGTTGATTGCATGTTTTCTAAACATAAAGCTATTTCTTATTTATGGAAAAAACATCTCTATATTATGTGAATGATATAAGGCCTCTCTCTCTTAGGGGAGCTATATTTGTGTAATAAGCATCTATAAGATGCAATCTGACAAGTAAATCATTTGTCTGTAAAAGTTTGCACATTATTCAGTTTCAACTTGAAAGAATTCAGTCTAAACAAAAATATTTCATTTCTGTAAATTAAAGATAAAAATGGAAAGTTCCATTTATCTAGAGCCATGAAAATTGGTTATATATAATAGTTTAGTTTCCAATCACATACATCTGCCCACCTGTCAGGTAATTTGTGATGGGACGATTTCTCCTGGCCTCCCACGTTCTGTCTGCTGCTGGTGCCTATGATGACGCCCCCCTCCCCTTTCCTCTTTACTTCTGTCCAAGGAGGGCCCCGCCAGTTTGAAGTTTTATGAATGTTAGTTCACTCATGTATTCGCGCGTAGTGGATTGTTGCCCACTCCTTCTCATAAAGAGGCCTGTGTCCCAGCAGTGGGAACATTAATAGGCTGATGATGATGATGACCCATGCACTCTGTCTAGGAGTGACTGTTTTTTGCTTCAGTAATCATTCATTCTTGAACAGATAATTTAACAAATTTTTCATACATTAAGACAGAAGAAAAGCACAAGCTGTTCTTATTTTCTCAGCAAGACTTACAGCAAAAAGATGTGTTTTGTCTCTGATTGTAACAACAAATCTGTCATGCCATTGTCTTGGTTAATTATCAACAATATGAGGGCTCTATGTCCCGTTGTATCTAGAAGTTTCGAGTCATATAAAAATTAAAGCATCATTTAACTTTGCTTTCATCCCTGAGCATCCTTTATACACATTTGAAGGCATGAGCCAAAACATGCTAGGGCAGTTGAATTGGTCTTGACTTTTGGATTCACCTCAGCGCTTACCTCGATCGGGTTTTTACAGGTGGTAACATTTGTTACTTGGTTGGTTGTTGGTTTGGTTTATTGATTAGAGAATTGTGGTTTTCATCTTTGATCTATCTTTTCCTTCATATTCCATCTTTGAGCTGTCTGTTTATGTAATTCCTCTCCTACTTTCTCCGGCTGTGTATCCACACCTAATATTTCAAACACTTGATTATCTAATAATTATTCCTCACCACTTGTTTATCAATACAAGCACTGCGTTTCAACCTTTGCATCTGGTTGAACCAATCTCAGTTCCAGGCAATAATTCTCAACCAACAACGGGAGGATATTTTCTAGTGACTGTGGAGGGACATTTTTACTGTCCTGACCCCTGTTAGGAGACCTCCTGAAATGTGTTATTTCAACTTCTGGAAGAGATACATATTACATGTTGTAAAAAACAACATTACACTTTATAACCATGTAAGTTCCCGCAGAACTTCCCTTGAAGGTTATTTTAGAACAGTCAACCGCGTGTGTTCCTAAAGAACACCCCCCAGGTTGCTAACTTCACGACATAGCCATTGTAGACCACGTACGCCCCCGCAGGACGTCCCACAGGCCAGGCAAGTCGTTTACGATATCTATTTTGGATATCGTGGACCAAGATCACGCTAGTAGCTTACAGTGAAGATCACTTAGGACTCACTGCACGTTTTGGCGCCAATGTGACAGGCACGCCGTTAGTTGCAAACTCGTGCAAAGCGCAAGGCACAAACAACTTGAAAACCACATACAATGTTTTCGATTTAGATTTAGCAATAATTTGCACATAATAACAGAGCCCCAGGCCCTCGATTCCAATTCTTCTGCAGGAGGCAAAGCGAATCAAGGAAACACAAAGTGAAGCCATCTTTTGTCCTTACCTTTATCCCTCGAAACCAGAGTTTAAATATTTCCTACGCTTTACGATTCTTCAATTTCTTCAAAAACTTTGATTTTGTCGACACCGACTTTCTGTTTCCCAATATAGGGCACTTTTTAAACTAAAAACAACAAAATTAATCGGGAAAGGTGACGCCATAACTAGACATAAAATCCGAATGAAAATATATGTTACAGAGACAACTGGGAATGCTGTAAGTTGCGTTCAGGAATAAGATTTTTTCTTTTTTAATCTTTAAAATATATGTGACGTCCTAGAGTAAAGCCGAGACTACACTAGTTTTCCTAATCATCGAGAACAACACGAACAACAAGTATAATCACCTATCTGCCTAGCCTTTTCCCAACTATGTTGGGGTGGACTTCGCAGTCTAAACGGATGCAGCTGAATACCAGTGTTTTACAAGGAGCGACAGCCTATCTGACCTCCACAACCCAGTTAGTACTGGCCTAATGGGTAAGTAATTCAATATCCCTTGGTGAGACTGGTGGTCGGACGTCTAGGGCCATTAGGCATGTATCAATATAATACACCTAAATAGCGACCATAAAAGACAGCGTTAATTAGTACGTACACATGATGTTAATAAGCACATATATTTTCCTCCCTCAAAAGGAAACCGGGACCATCCATATAAGTATTTGTTCCAATTAGAAAATACTGTTCGTACCGTTTTCGAAGTACGTAGGATTCTTGTAAATCGTTCGTTCAGGCTTTTAGGCAATTAGTACTGTGTTTGTTGTAAATAAATTAGTTGAAACGGGCTGCGGTTATGTTACGGGAAAAGTTGTGGCGCCATTTTGTTGCGAGTATGGTTTGTTTGACTGTATTTAGGCATGGGCTGACCATGCTTGTTTATTGTGGGCTCGACGACGATTAACACCTTCAGTGCCCACTAACAAAATTGCTCAAGCAAATGTGCTCTATGAAACAGGGGTGGATTCTAAGGCTGGAAACTGTGCTCAACCGACGGTCAGCGCTGACCGTTGGTCGGCGTAGCTATATCTATGCAAGTCTAGACGGTACGCAAACCAAATCACGCGCGTACCGTCAGCGTAGCGGTGTGCGCATTCATAGACTTGCACTTGCACTTCTCTAAGCACTGTTTGCAGGCCTTAATTCTTGTCGAGCTGAAGGTCGATCACATACGAATACACATTGTGTTCTATATAGCACCATACTGCGACGATGACGTCAGCGGCGACCGACCGTCCGATTTCCAGCTTCGATTTTTAGTATGCCACTGAAAGCCAACATGTACTTACTAGTATTGGGTTTCAAAACTCGCTAGTTATTGCAAAAACATCGGTGCACAAGCACATCACTAACTCGTCGCAAGAAGCAGCGGCCGCACTACGCGATGCATCCGCTTATTGTACTATCGTTTGGTGATTTTTACATTGTTTTTCCAGTCACTTAGCGAAAAACTTAGGTAGTGATTGAGGAGCAATGTACTATTGCAAAAATAGAATAGACATTTGTTTATGACTGGGCCTCTTGTGCCAGTCGCGCCGACACCGGCACGTCCCTGTGCCACTTCTCTTGTTTTTTTTTTAAATATATTTCTATGATTATTACCTATGCAAAAGAAGTTACGGTAGCAGAAGCCTGACTCTCTGACAAAAAGTCTCACTAAAGGGTGTAGTATTATTTACTTAGTACCTATCTAAGTTGTGGGAGTAAAATACAAGTATGCAACTGCATTTGATTAGACTAGAAGGCAACAACAACATTGTTGGAAAAAGGCTATCCAGATAAAGATGATATAGGTACCTAATCAAAACATCTACTTTGAGATCTGCTCAAAGAACACAAAAAGTCCTCCTTTGAGTAACAAAAAGGACGTAGATTACCATACTTATCCTGCTAACCGATAACTACTTTCCGAATCAATGACATTCTATACAAGCGATTTTTACAAGCTTCATTGGATAAATTAGTTTCATTGAATGAAGCGGTGACATTATTTGTTACACGGTCCATTCATCGGACATTATTTGTAAATACAATACAATGGAGTATTGATCTGTTTGTTAACAAACACGATTAATGATGTGATCTTAATAGCCAGTATGTGTTTATTTGTGTATCGATGTATAAAGTGCGACGAAAAAATCTATTTCTATTCTAATATTATAAATGTTGGCGCCATTGCTACCGGTGACAAAAATTTGAAACGTTGCGGGCGAGTCATTGGCTACCTGCATCGGCTGACGTCATGCCAACTCGCGAGTTTCACAGTCGCCAGTTGACGAATAAGCCGTAATTATTTAGCCACGAGCCCCTATAAGATTACACTATACTCGTTTAATTTATGGTACGTTTATTTTATTACTTACCGGGCGTTGTCCTCGCCACTTGCAGTAGGCAGATGAAAACAATGCAAGCCGTTGATCGTCCATGCTGGAGCGCACTCCACCGCGCCATCTCACTGTAACAAGAGAGAATATTCTGTGTTAGACTAATATTTTCGCTTATACAAGTTTAACTTAAAATGTACATACAGGGTGTAAACCACCTCATCACAAAGCCGTCAACAAAGCATTCTGTACATCAAAACAAGTAACTTTACGCAAAAATTATTGCTGGAACAACTTTTTTTTTTGAGGTTATAAATCGTGTTTTGTGGTAGAACTCAATGTAACGCATTGTGCTGATGGGTGGATTTAATAGTACGGGGGCCGTGGAGGGGTTTAAAGTTGAATTCTTACAAAAAAAAAACTAGTTAAAAAAAAACATGTCAAAAAGTTGTAACTTTGACCGTAACTAGAAGGTTCCCAGGTATGGTGTAGAACAAAAAAATGATCGCAATGATGGGGAGAACAAGTGTCTTTCAGCTTCGTGAAGAGGTGTTTTACACCCTTTATAGAAAAGAAGAAAATGGCGCATTAAAGGGCGTCAAAAATGTTGTCCACATCACTCATCATCATCATCATCATCATCTGCCTAGCCTTTTCCCAACTATGTTGGGGTCGGTTTCCAGTCTAACCGGATGCAGCTGAATACCAGTATTTTACATGGAGCGACTGCCTATCTGACCTCCACAACCCAGTTAATACTGAGAAATACGAAATCTTGTCCACATCACTATCAACAGGAATAGTGCCCAGAAAGCCGACAACAACTTAAAATAGCTATAGTTGGTGCCATTTAATTAATATGTCAATAACAGTCATTGCCCTTTCCCTAATATCTCTTCGTACGAACCAAAACAAAAAAATCTTGAAGATCACGATAGAGGACGATTCAAGACAAAGTTAAGAACTTTAATAAATGTAGTTAGGTCAATGACCGCTATTGTCATTTTAACTAGCAGCAACTATAGTACTAACACGTAGACGTGAAGGGTGCAAACCGTTGGAACAGTTAATTTCTTCTATGTTTAATAGTGTTAGATATCGATACCCATCAACATCTGCCTAGCCTTTTCCCAACTATGTTGGGGTCGGCTTCCAGCCTAACAGGATGCAGCTAAATACCAGTATTTTACATGGAGGGACTATCTGCCCTCCACAACCCAGTTAAACTGTGTAATACGATATCACTACCGTTAGATATCGATACACCACACACTTAAACTGAAAGCAAGTATCTTTAATAAGTGCCCAACGATACGAGTATGAGTAATGAGTATTTGAGCAGCTTACGACTCAAAAACAGACAGTACTAAAGTTGAAGCATAAATAAAAACAAAAGATATCGCGCGATCTTTAAAAGATATTATGCAAAAAAGAGGAGATTATGGATTGCGTCTACAAATAAGCCGAGTCAGCATGTTGCCTCATCATGTATCGCCCACGACCATGGCCATGAAAATGTTAATTTTAATACAATATCATGTAAAGCTATTAATCCTGCAGTTTATATACTTATTTTACTTATATGAACATTTTTAAAAATCACTTGCACTTTATATCTCACTCATGTAAAACTTTGAGTGATAATCGACAATGTCTTTACAAAGGGAGTGGTCATGCCGACACAAACCATTAATTAATAAACACAAAATTTTATATAATATGACTAGGCCACAGCACAAGCTAATCGTTGATAAAATATCCTATCAAAAATAATAAAGAAACCAATACCTTAAAACACAATGGAAAATCCGACAACACATTTATCCACATGCGAGATAAACAGACAATGAGGACACGTGTTTTCACTCACTCGGTTATAGACAAATGAAATAACAATTGTCTTCAGACACACAAACAATAGAAGAGTAATAGAACAACAAAATAATAACAAATGACAAAAGAAATCTGCAACAGAGTGTAATACGAATCAAAGTTAATCTTCAACTGAGTTCCCAAAGGATAGCTGACACTAAACTGACAGGCGAGATTGCGATAAAAACGCATTAAGTTTATTACAAATTAACACTTATATCTATGATCTTATTGATGGTAATGGGAAAGCTTGTAATCGATGGATTTAAATTATAATAAACAAGCTTTAGACTGCAATAAGCCAAGTTAATGATGATGATGAAACTTTTGTCCGAGGATTTGCTCACGAAGATTAGGTTTCTTGAAATAGGCAAGATACTATTGGAATTACTGAGATAGTTTATTAAATGTTTATCGCTGTAACATGGACTATATTGATCCAAAAGTAGTAAATCGATTCCGTTAAACAGCCGAACCATATGTGGAAGAAACTCATTCTCACATTTGTTATATCAGCTAGGATTAACACAAATAGTTCTGATCTTATTGACGGTAATGTAAATGTTTGCGATCAAGAGATTTAAATAATAAATAAGATATTTTCAGGCATGCATTAAAGGCTGCTACTTATCGCAGCAATGCAATAACAGTAAAGCTTTGGAAGAATCTGCCAAAGATAAATTGTCAAGAGCAGATGCAGATATCACAGTAGTCAATTTAACAGAAGGATCCTTTTAAGCGCTACGTGTTATAATCTGAAATTGAAAAATTACTATTCTTACGAAACATCTTGAAAGTGTTTTAGAATATAAAGATACTTCAAGCACAGTAAATACTTAAACTTTATGTTCGGATAGAAATTGCTATTTGATCTGCGAACCTTGGAGGTTGAAGGGTGCCCGAGCAATGATTTAGAACTTTACGTCACTCAATAACTTATCAAGTCCAAATTTTAGGTAGGAACAGCTGTTTCTGTTCCAACAATATTTTACAAGTTAACATGACAGGCTACCAACAAATCCCAGTGTTGGACTTTCTGGTACCGAAGTAGATAACATTAATCGGATTACAAACTACACAGTTATCGCACCACCAATTCTCACGATTAAGCAAACAGGCACAGCCTTGGGAACACTTTACAAATCCATTTGTATCTAAATGCAATTTACAATCATTGAAATCCCACAAGCTAAAGCAGAAAAATAAATGGTGTCGCATAAATTATTTGTATTGATACCCTGGTCAATATATCGTTTCGAAGCTTAAGACCTCAAAGCCTTGGGGTCTACATTATATTGGAATTTATAGGCAGATAGTTTGTAGGTGATATTCAGCAAATGTATGGTTCCACGTTGCTTGCTTTTGCAGCAATGTGAATCTCAACATAAAAAACACAGACGAACTTTACGAATTTATGATGTACTTGTCTTAAACACTTCGCTGTTTCTATTTCTACAGGTAAGTGTTGCATCTAAGGTTCTGTTTTCATTAAGAAACAGGTAAAACGTTCATTAGCGGTTTCGTGTCGTAATACTTCATCCGCAGTATTGTGAGATTCTGGTTTTACGCGTGAATGCGTATTTTCAATTTCTAGTACTTGCACACAATGTAGAGACATTTGCACGACATTTCATAATTTAACTTCAGGCTACATTTAATCGAAATTAGGGCACGCATAAACTATCCTATTATTATGTCCAAAGTTTCGTAAACACACTTCCTAAAACCTACATCATAAGATTCAGAAAACATAACAAAGGACACAATACTCCTTTGCTAGCAAGCACTGTAAATTCTCATTACGATTAAGGTCAAGCTCATATTGTATGTCAAAGTAACAAAGTTACAATTAAATAATCACCGTAAACAAACGAACGCGTAAAGGCTTTTAAAATGTATGCAGTTCAGAAACAAACTTCGGTATAAGGTTCGAAAATGCTAAGATTTATTCGTCCAATGCACGCTAAAGACTTTAGTCATACGATGTCTTATATCATATATGACATAATGCCTCGCTTACGCAACTAATGTGCATACAACTCCTGGCAGTACAAAAAGAAAAACATGTGATACAGCATATTCCTAGCGGAAGGCATCTTTCTTCGAGACAAATTATGAAATAGCTACAATACCAGCTTACAGATTAACGTTCCCACATAAATACATTCTTATTAACACAATATTGTAGTGTGTATTTTTATTTTTAATACAGATGCGACGGGCTTGCTCTATGCAGATCTGCAAATGAATGCATCACCTGCTCATACTCCCACGCGGTTCAACACAAACAAAGAGGCGAAAACTTTATATTAAATGGAGCTGTTTGATTTTATGCAAAAAGTCTTAAGGCGTTGTCTGTAATGCGCGCTTGTCCTAAGTGAAATTATTTATAGTGGTTTATAGGTGCAATAAAACAAGCGGAGCGGTCCTGACCGGTTGCAAGTCAGTGCAAAAAGTAAACCCAGTATTAACAGGCTTTTCAGAAGACAGGGTAAATCATGAGAAATCGTTAAAACTCTAACGCAACATCTAAGTTTGTGGGCGGGGACGACAATAAATAAGATAATGCAATGATACGGCTAACGGATGAACTTACTTTTATAAGTGTTAATCTTTTGTATAGAGGAATTATTGTAAAGAAAGGAGAAGCTCTAATGGTTGCTGTTGTAAATTGTAACCTAGATAGAATCGTAATTTGTGTGTTGGATGAAAGTTGAAACTAAATTTTTACAGCTTCCGTATGGTATTTATCAATCTTAGGTAAGACGCCAAGTGATTTGCAACTAACAGAAAAAATATAATAACCTTTGGGATTCTAGACTCCACTTGTCATCCCATAACCATTCACAAAGAAATTATTCTCCCCGATTATAAAGAAACCCGCAACAGCACATTCTTTCTTCGTTCTCATAAATCATTTCACAATTAGCATTATTGCTAGGTTATAGACATTGAATCGAAGCCAACGTTTGCTTGCACGTAGCTTTAATTTGTCACGCGTTGTATTTGCATGCTAAAGGGATGTCTCAGGCAGGCCCCCTGGCGAACAGACTTAAAGTTTGACGGGACTATGAATTACTATTTGTTGGACACGCTACGGATGTACGCTGAATTCTGATAAGGTTTTGATTAATTGTTTAAAATTGTAATAATGGTAATTAGAGGAAGTGTTAGTAAAAAACACTGTGAGAGCCGAGGAAGGCCAAAGAGACAATGGTTTAATGCATGAAAAATATTATGGCTAGAAAGAAGAGGGGTCATAAGATACAAACAAATTAAGTAACTAATAGTGCGACCCAAATAATTCAAGAAAGAAATAGTAAGAAAGACAATGTCATTATTAATGAATACGTATCGCTTTATTAAATAAGTATGATCATGAGGCTATCGTGTAAGTGACAAACTGGAGTAGTATCGTTTGATGGATCGTCCATGTTCGTAAGCGTAGATAAGTATATAGCACCAGCCTGAACTCGGACTAGCGGTATTCTTAGTAAGATGTTGTGAATGCCAATGGTAAACTTGATAATATATCCTATGGTTGTTTTTATTTATTTATTTATATGGCATTTCTCACTAAAACATACGTAAATATGGATCACAAATTTTCGGTACAGTGAATTCGTCACTTACAGAAGTGCACAGCACTCACATAATATTAAAAGCGCATGGAAAAACAACAAGTTAAAATTAAAACTAAACCAATCGGAGAATAGTAGTGAATGTCAAAATTGAACTAAGTCAATGAACCTGAAGGAGTTGTAAGAATCAAAATATTGAAACCAAATCAGAAATCAGACCAATAAACAGGTCACAATAAAAACATAATCTAAATGGAAACCTTATAATAATCGGAATAAATCAACGCCTTTATCCAGATATGCGATTACGGTTAGCCTTGATTACGGAGCGTATAATCCGTTAACAGTATTACGATGAATTACGAACAGTAGGGCACATTGACGTTTCTTATAATCCTATTAGTACCGTCTTGGAATCTTGTCACGAACATTAATGTTTGGGAAATTATCTTCACTGACACGGTAATTTTGGAGTGTTACAAAATATTGATGAATGTAATGACGGTTTTTTCGACTGATGCTAAGATATATTAAGGTGCTTAGTTGGTAGTGTTTATCGAAACTGGATGGCATAAAATTATGTCGCATTCCTTAGTTTTGAAATTGGTGGTTCTCGTCATGGTGATTTTGGGATTAGACAATTTTACTAATGAAACTCAAATTCTTTAGACCAAACGAAATATTAAATTACTTGAAAAAAAAAATGATTTTGTTGTTAAAAATGGTCGTAATACATTGACAGAAATCTAATCTAATAAGCTAACGATGCAGGGTTTATGACGTTGAAAATATTGTGGATCGTTTTCTGATAATATAATAGATCAATAAATCGAAACATAATTTATTATAGTACTGTAGTTTTATTACCCAACTCGCTAATTATTCCCCTAGATGATGAGAGCCTAAACGTGACTTAGACCACACAGGGTTAAAAATATTAATCAAGCAATATTAATGATAATAAACAATTCATAATCGCCATAAAACATGCTGGATATAAAATATAATATTAACGAAGGAACTATTAAAAGACATGTACTGAAACACATTAGAAGGTAATTTATGTGATATCTAATCAATAGCTTAAAGTTTTTGCTTACTCCGAGCAAATTATAGAATAAAATAAGTTCATAAGTGTTTTTTTGATGAAAGAGTAACGAAGAGGATTATCGGGCTTATACTTCCCGAGACTGGCACAGTATCATCAGCTTGGGGAAAACTGTTCAACTTCACCAAACTAACAGCTTCAACAAACCAAGCTACTAACAACTCTTTAGTAACTTGTTCCACACTCATACACAAGCAAATACAGAGTGTATTTCTAGCCCACAAACGTACATAATATAGTTTTAACTAATCAACTAAACTCAGCCAATCGCATGAACTGTTAGAACCAAGCTACGTTACAAGCTACAACAAGAATATTAACCAAACAGACGCGAAAATTGAAAACGTCATACCATACGCATGAAATATAAGGTATTACTCATAACTGAAATAGTTCGGAAACCTTCAACCTATCGGCAATTTGCACACGGAACAATGAAAAACGTCTAGGAGGCGGCTACGGAAACTTGCACACATGTAATTTGTGTTAGGAATTTGTATTGTAAAACAACAGTAACCCATCGCCATTGTCTTAACGGATTGTGGTGCACTCCTGCGCACGTTCGGGGGCAGACTAACACCGATGAATGTTGATA
Source organism: Xestia c-nigrum (assembly GCA_916618015.1). Lineage (NCBI taxonomy): Eukaryota > Metazoa > Arthropoda > Insecta > Lepidoptera > Noctuidae > Xestia > Xestia c-nigrum. Next base: position 19,170,290 of record OU745247.1, on the reverse strand, counting down.
GGTTCCTTTGGAGCATTTCTGCAGATAATGTTTTCGATTTATTGTAAGGTAGTTTGGAATAAGCTGCGCAATATACAGTTAGAACGGGTAAGGAAGACGAAACTACTTAGAAACGCACTCAGCGAAATGTTAACAAAATCAAAATGAACATGAATGAACAGCAATTGGAATGGAAACTAACGTTCTGAAGAAAAGGAACAAAAAAGAACAGATAGTCTTCCATCTGACTAATTACTAGACAGCCACTTAATAAAAACTAGTGCCAAAGATAAACGAATAAAATATCCAACGTCAAAGATAACAGTCGATAAATTCTATCATTATAAACATTTTGACACTCGATGATGGATCGTTTGTCGACTTACTTTATACTTTCAATAAATTAGTAGCCATTTTTTATTTCTGCTGATCGCTTGTTAGTTAACACATCGATATGATTGCTAAAGACACTTAATTGCGGCCTGTCGAACGTGATAAAAGAGTGGTGATTTCTAAAGTAAGAAATTCATCAATTTAAACGAGAAAATGCCAATGCTATTTTCACACAGGTCTAAAAGGTTGTGATTATGCCCTTCGAGCGCTGCCCTGAGAACAATAATCAATGAAAAATTAATGACACCACACAAATATTGTGTGGACATTACATAAACAATCTGGATACTTCATTAACATCCTGGATGCTAAACCCAACTAATGGCAGGCAAGGCTACATTTCAGTCGTTCAGCAGTGTTCTCTATGAGCATTAGTTTATACCACAAAAGTACAAACATACTTTCTTTAAAAGCTCCTAAAGCCACACGATCTAATTAAAACCCCTTTATATTCTTACTTCTTCTGTATTTAAAGGCTGCTTGCAATTTTTTCAACAAACATCTAAACACCCAACAAACGTACTTTCTTTAAAAGCTCCTCAACCCTCACGATCAAATTTATAACCGCTTTGCGGAGTCATACTCCTTTAAAACTAAAGGCTCTTCTATTAACCGCACCGTTACATCTGCAATATCACGGATCATTCCATCTGTTTCCGCATCCACCCCTCGATTTACTTTGCTAACGGCGGCGATTGTGCGCCGGCGCAACCAAATGATCGATGCTTTATTGTAATGGCCCACACGCGGGTGAATCTATTAACGTTCACAATAAGCGGCGTGAGTGCGAATATATTGCTTTGTGACGTAATACAGCAGTGAAGATGCATCGGACGTTAAAGGTGGATTTTGTTGGATAAAGGATAAAGAAATCTGATGGGTACCGGTGGATGGTATTCAGAAGATCACATGTAAGTCCTTTATGAAACTTGCTCGGAACAGGGAAACATGACACAAATGGGGGAAGAAGAAGTAGGCCCAGAAGTTTGCTGCGTTTGACGGTCTTATGCATTATAAAGTGAGGACGATGCGTGTGCTGAGACGTCTTCTGCTGATACGTAAAATTGTGTCCTGGGCAGCTTTACGTTAGCCAACATTAAATTTAAACCGTTAGGTAGACCTGCACAGATGGTCACAGGTAACTTCCGAGCCGCCATAAAGTTTGAATAGAACTATAAAAGCTTTTACTTAAACCGAAGGCATTAAAGACGAACAAAAGAATTAAATAATGCTTCAAGTCTTAAAAAAAATATGTTTACGAGCCAAGATCAACCCATTGCAATCTACACTTAAACGTTAACCTTCATCGAGTTAAAGCAAGATTGAAGGAAATGACAGATGTATTACAAGTGCCTACGCTTCCTAAGAGCCTTTACTGAGAGGATATCGGATTCCTCCCACACGAACCCCTATAGTGTTACAAGTAATCTCAGATACGTTAGGCGTCTGCAAATCTTTTGATAGTAACAGGAATTGGGATAAAAGATTACCGATATTAAAAGATTAAAGCTGAAAGATATTATTGACACTCAGGTGTTTGTCGCTTTCGTCCTGACAAAGATAATCTTGAATTTGTTGCTATGACAACGGACGGGATAAATAATTGTACAACTTTTCCACTAACCAGAATCCGCAATGCTATCAATTGGCTCAATCGCAGTCGTTAAATCGAAATAAATAAGCTCTTAAAAGTCAAAACTAGTTTCGAAATAACTTCATCGATAACATAATAAAAACGCTTAAAAAGCAGGTTTAATAAACCTGTATCAATATCAAGTAAACGTCAAAGCTTTAAGTAAAATAAAAACACATCTTACAACTAAAAAAGTCGTGCTAGTGATATTGGAAGTTGAAGTGTCGAACGCAAAAACGAGTCTCGTGTAACGTGGCATTTACTTTTATCTCAATGATCTAATTAAACAACAAGAACAACGCCATAAGTAGACTCACTTTTAAGGCAACATACGCCGTTTTTGAACAGAGCAGTAATGAGCTAGATTAAAGTTTCTTGATCCTTCGCAAGACAGGTGTAGAACACGCTTGCGGTGTTGCGTCGGAAATCGTGCTTTACCCCGTGGGAAAAGGGTTGATATTAAACTGATATTGTTTGACATGATTTAAGTTCCCTTTTATTAAGCAAACTCCCGTGCGATTTCGATAGCAGCTTACTTTGAGACTCGAATGTTGTTTCCTGATAAAAATGTAGAAATGTTTTAGCTAAATATACTTTTTGTCATGTTCGGTTCTAAGTTCAAAAGTGATGAGGTAGGCACAAACGGAGATGATAATAATAACAACAGAACGAAAAAAGCAACAAAACACAGTAACCAACCTTTCAACATAACGAAAGTACAGGTGAATAGTAAAGAAAAGAATAAAGTAAAAGTAGCGTACATAGAGGCCCACACAATGAGAAAAGACACCAATAAATACAGGGTCTGCCACGGGTCGGATTATTTGAACTTGTTGGTGCTATCTCCTATCGCTGATACTATCTCCACATACGACAAACAATATAAATTCCTACACGTATATGCAGTAAAAGGGGCGTTTAGTTTAGGGTTTAACGCGAAATTTCACCGTTGCTAGAGTGAGTTGTCTAACAGACATGGAAAGTTAGGATTTAATTAATCAGATCATAGAGCAATAATTACAGAACAATACTGATTAGTGTTATCACTTAAAAACGTGTCTGGCCAATTGAATCCCAAGTAGATTTATGATAGAAAACATTTCTATGATGATAGTGTGTTTTCTGAAACCCTAATGGACGATTTTAAAATAACAGTGTATTTTGACTTAAATCTTTAAATTTTAAACGACAAACTAGAGACCGTTTTCAGTCCTCACCTAAAAAAGGCACACAGAAATATCGTTACAAAAAGCACTTAAGATACAGTGTGAATTTTATTATATAATAAAACCCTTAACGGCGACAACAAAGATGGAGAAGATAAAGCAACAAATCAAAACCCTCACGATTCATTCCCTTATATTACCTTAGCATTACGTATAGAACCTCTATTAGTTCGTGAAAGTGTTTACATAAAGCCTGTGTTTGGTGCATCCTCATCATTTGCATAGGCTTACGTAACATCTTCATCTAAAGTTCATTGGGTCGCAGCTTAGTGCTCGTGACTGATGTAAATTAACAGCGCTGCAGCGTCTTCGTGTCAGCGGATTCTGAAGTATAAGGATGATAGGGTTGGCGATGAAGCATTTCTTAATATAGTCTCATCGTTCATCAATCACAAATCGAAAATCTAGATACTCAAATAAAAATCTTAAGAAAGAAAGCAGATCGATCATAATATTATTTTTGGTAAGTGGAAGAGACAAATAAAACATCATTTCACAGTTAACTGATTCATCTTGAAAATGGTTGTTTGGCTTAAATATATTTTTTTGGAACTGTAACCGTGAAGAGTCGTCAACTGGAAATACGAACACCGAACCGAAATACTGAAATTGGTCTAATTAAGTAAGATTTATATCATTCTTGATCACAAAATGCCTTCTTTACATGCAGAGTCCTGACGAATGATAACCCTGTGCAGATTGCATAGCAGAGCAGTAAAATTATAACCGATTTGTGAAATAGAGATGTAACGTATGATCAATTGCTCGCCGACTTAATGACCGTCTTGCTAATGTAATGAACCAAATATCGCAAAGTGCAAAAGGCCAACACTAGCCTGAAGTGAAGTAATTAGTACATTGATCATTACTGGGTACTCATAATCTATTATTTTAATGTTCAAGTAAAGTAAGTATACAGGGTGTAAATAAACTCTTCGCGAAGCCGTTAACCAAGCATTCTGTACATCATACTAAGTAACTACGCAAAAATCATTGATGACACTTGTGGTGATACATCACGTTTTACTCGATGTAAGTGGAGGTCTTAAATTAAAAAGCAGTATTTAAAAAAGAAGTTGGAACTTTGACCCCCCTTCGAAGATAAGTTTGGGTCCCCAAGTTAGGGTCTAAAAAAATATATTTTTATTTTTTAATTAATCATTTTATTTTTTAATTGTTTTTGTTAGTTTTAACTATGAACACTTTTATCGTGCACATCTTGCTACATTGTTCTCACATAATATACCATCTCAACAGGAATGATGTAACCAAGATTTTGTAACAACATTATGATTTAAAAGAGTGTCCATGGAGTTTCTTGCCCGTTCTTCTCCATAGAGATCTACGCTAGGGAATGGGCAACTACAGTACTTTCACAGTTTTTATATCTTGTGACTGGGACTGTAGCTATATTTAATTATCATCTTTGTTTCGACAATTCAAAAGCGCCTGTAACTGGCCTACTTGAAATAAATGCTTTGATTTTGATTTTATCCTTCAGTTTCGCTAAGAATACTTTTACAACCATTTTAATATGCCTAAAGAAGTCAGTTGCTATGCTAACAAGTCAGATACTGTTATAACTGCCTTTCTTGCGAATACTAACTGAGAATGTTATTGTTATGGCTCCCGTACAACCCACTGTGGCCCACTTCAACGCCCACAGCGCTTGTCGTACAAAAGAGGTCTATTAAAGATGCAATTAAATCACCAATGGTTGTTAAAGTATACCCAAGACCAGGAGCCACAAAGGAATCAGCGTTAACGTAATTTTATTGGCTATGAAAAGGAACTTGATTAAAGTTTATTTCCTTGAAATAAATGATCAAGAAATCATTGGTTCTGAGAATAGCTAAACCACAGCTGCTTAAATCCTGAATGCTAAGACAAATATCACTCCAACTATGTCGATATTAATAGATAAAACAAATGAGACATTGACATCTGACTCACAATATACTAAAATTAATACACAACCCATTAAAACAAAACGAATTCTTAATTTATCACCTATAAAGAAAACTAATTTTGTAACATCACATATTGTTACAAAATTTTAAAATTCACACAAAGAAATTCAGAGAAACATCGACAAGATCTTGCATGTTAAACTCCTCATTTGAATAATATTTCATTATGCGACCGTTAGATAATAAGATGCAGATGTGATTAACATAACCAGATAGATATTACAATGATTACAATGCCGGACGTGATAAAGAATACAAAGGAAACGCTGATTAAAATGAATTCTGTTGAGTCGGTCACTATCTAATCTAAATTAATTTGTAACTGCAATATGCAAGACTTGTCCAATAAAGGATTGTATTGCACACTAATTTCACGGATTAAGCAACATTGACAATGATAAAAAGTCCACGCCCCGACTTACAAGCAGTAAGTCGTGGGTTCGAACCCAGACAGGTGCATTACTTTGTGTAAATTATTTAATCACCACTGCTCTCAAAACGGTGAAACAAAACATCGTGAGGAAACCGGGATGTCCTGGAACCAAAAATTCGAAGACATGTGACATCAACCAAACAGCACTGGGCTCGCGTGGTGGATTATAGCCCATACGCAAAATACGCGCTTCGACGTGGAGTTGCGGACACCAGCCCGTTGTAGAATACAAATACAATACATACAGGTGGTTATGTATGATTTCTCTTCAAAAGAAACCAATGTATTATAATTATGGCAAAATAAAGTATATGCGCTTGTAAAGGTGATAGAGAGAAGAGTATGTGTGTAACAGAAGTCCTTGATCATCATCATCATTCTCATGCCCTTATCCCAATTTAACTGCTGTCGACGCAGCATGTCTTCATCCATACCTAACTTTTACTCGGCATCTGAGCAGTCACCTTCACCTTCTAGCCATTTAAATAAATAAATAAATATCGTTGGACATTAAAACACAGCGCCACCTGGACACTTACCACCGGACTTTAATACATATAAACATCCATGACTCGGAAACAAATGTCCATGCTCATCACACAAACATTTGCTCCTACCGGGATTCCAACCCAGGACCCTAAGAACGTAAGGCAGCGTCACTACCAAATGTGTATCATCCGATACACATTCCATTCATCGTTTCTTTGGTCTTGCTCTATTCTTATAACCCATCCACAAAGAAGTAATAATCTATTCAAATCTAACAATGAAAAGGTTAAGGACCTATGTTCAGCAAGTTAACCAATTATTCACCAAATCACAGTTATAATTAAAATTTATTACGATTAAAGCGTTACAATTCAAATAAGAACATAAATCTTTGTCAAGGCTGTCTGAAAGATTGAGCACTAAAATAATTGATTGGAATGATTAAGCAAATATTGCAAAACGACAATAAAACTAATTTCACGGATAAATATGAGTTAAAAATAACATCTTGTGTTTAGTACATTGAGAGATTAAATCTGCACTCTTAAGACCGCATCAAGTCGGCAAGGATTATCCACCGACCACTGCTAAACATAGACCTTGGTAATATAATAAATAATTTTAAAATGAGCACCGTTACGAAGGTATAACCACCACTCTGACAAGCGAATTCGTGATTCCTGTATAATACCTATTTCTAAAAAGTCACTGTTTTGCGGCAGAAGGCAGTGATTATTACAGGACTCAATGAAGTCTTGAGGACATAACGTCTTCTCAACAACAGATGATTTACTTTTTATTACCTTTCCGTTATTCCAATGCCACCGGACAACATCAGAAAACAACTATCCAGGAAACACAATTCTAAACAAAGATAAACTGATGCTGATGTATGTGCATAATAAGCACACTATTACATAAGTGCCGTCGTATGTATGATAAAAACGGACAATTTTCTAGCCACTCCCACGAGACTGAATCACCAGGCCTCATTAAAGCAGGGGGCTTGAAGATCGGATCGGCACGCAAGGAGATCCGATCTAGATGTTATCATCGGGACATCGCCACCGAAACTTCTGAGAATAAATCCTGTGTTGACTGTACTTTTGTTGCTAACTTTTTCATTTGAATAGGCGTGCAGCGTGGCTTAAAATGCACCTGCGTGAATTTATTTGGCAAGGAACACAAGGTGGCCAATGCTAATTTTTGAATAATGTTTCAACTGTGGAATGAAATATAAAGGAAATTTAGTATGCAGCCCTTTGCTATTCAGCGCCGGGATCAATAATTATGGCATACCGATAATAAAACATAACATCTCCTGGACATGTTCATTTTATTGCTTTTAATAAAATTGACAACAAAAACAACAGGACTTTGATGCATATTCATTGTTATTGAGCAATCACGACTAGCGACTACAATCATATCATCAAGGTAACAGTAAAGGATAATAATATACTCATCCTGTACACTGAATAACACATCTGACCATCAACGGCGATTTAGCATACCATCTTATGGATATCGGATAACCATCAGTCAGGCGACGCGTCTCTGCGGACTTTCAAACAACATTTACTGATGAACATGGATCTGATAAAACCCTATTACAAAGTCCAAAGGTTGATTTTAGAACACTCTTCTTCTTATAACATGGTCATGTTTAGTTTGCAACAATATCTTAAACGACACCAAATGTCAAAGGGGAAGTAATGACAGAACATCGTAACCTGGTAATAAGCTCCTTTTATCCGACCATGGTAATCCGCAGATTTATGAAATAGGAAGCAAGTTGACATAAAATGTGAGAAATTTATCGCTGTCGCGTTTTAACGCTAAGCAAGTTTACTGACAGTTTCAACAGCAGGCAATCAACGGGTTATGCTGAATAAGTGCGTTGTAAATTGACGTAGAAGCGATTACACTGTTTTATGAGTATTAAGACTTTGCGGTGTTAATAAAGAAAGGGTCGTATGCTCAAAAAGTACTGTCTTTTTTATTACGGTTGGATTCTTTTTGTGCCCCGGTATAAAACAGCTCACCTATCCTATTATTTCGTGTCGTAAAAGGCGTTTAAAGACGTGTCCAGAAAACGGCAATGGCATTTTCGCATCTCCCTGTAAATTGTTAACAATATACTGCGAAAGCCCAGTCATTAAAATTGTTCACACTTTAATTGCTTTCAACAAAAACAGAAAATGAAAGATTGGATGAAGTTGATTGGAAGCTCACATGTGTTAAGAATTATAGCCCTCTGATGTGAATTCGAGCACATTCCAGATCCTAACACAAGTTCACGTTTCGTCTCATTCAAAACTGAATAATTCCACAATTAACATCTAATAACCTCTAATATAGATAGCGATACACTGAACCGTTGAGAAAATAATTGACAGATCCCATGAATATTAACTGAACCCAATTGTTCTGTCAAACGGATTCTGATACGGCTGCCCCGTTTTCCCAGGATACAAGCAAACCACGACTGTAAAGTTTCCTCTTAAGGTAACAATCCATTAACATTTTGCCTCTAACTACATATCAGAGGGCGAATGTAAAGCGGCAATGTACATGCAATTAAGAGTTTAATTCGTGGCCGATGTATAGTTGGGTGCGGTTCAGGTATTTTCTAGTCGCCAGGATTAGTGTTATTACGTGAAGATAGAAACGGGATTTGCGCTGAGGTGTAAGCTGTGTTTATAATACCTAAGTATACATAGACGAAGCGCAAGTATTTTGTTTCGCTTAAAGAAATTGCTGGAGTAAGGAAATTGACGGTGCCTATGAAATTGGACGTGGTTGTGTTTCATTCCCTTAGGAGTACGGTAAATGATGCAACAGTTATTATTGTTTAAAGGATAAGCAGAATATAATAATTGTTATGTTATGGCATTCATTTTCAGAAACCATATTTGGCATTCATTATTGTGAGCTAAGGTTTCATGTCCAACGTTCGTAAAATATATAAAATAGGTGTCTTGAACAGCATTTTACAGAAACAAAGTTGCGAATTTGTAGAAGTTAATAGCCAATAAACAAGTCCCAGCAACAAGGCCTTCGTATTTACAACAGAAAGAAAGGTTTAAAGTTACTCGAAACAAAACAACACAACGAAACTAATCAATTACGATTCGATCACAACTTAGAACGTTACAAGAAGCCATTCGCGCCAAGTGCACAGTGCAGAGAATTCGTGAACATTCCTTAACACAAAGCTCCAGTTAGGCTAGTCATTATGCTAAGAAACAGGTAGCCTATAGTGCGGATACGCCATTACTGATCCGTCTTGTAATTTTGCTGCAAAGAATGCAGGCTTTGCGCGTTAGACAGCGAGTCTTTACTGCACCAATAACAATTAAAGGTGCTATATTTTTACGTTTTATAGACTCGGGACTTAGACTTTTTTTCTGATAGATTTATGAGAAAAAGTTTGTTTGTTAGAATGTTTATTATGGGATTGAATAGATGTTTATGGCTTACTTTTGTAGATTTAATAGGACATTTAATGGCCTATTTGGTTACGCACTATGTTTCGTTACGGCTGTTAACTCTTTTAAAGATGAAGTAACTTAGTTCAGGAAGATATTTTTCGTCTATAAATCTATACTAATATTATAAAGCAGAAGAGTTTGTTTGTTTGGTTGAACGCGCTAATCTCAGGAACTACTGGTTCAAATCGAAAAATTCTTATTGTGTTGGATAGTCCATTTATCGAGGAAGGCTTTAGGCTATATAACATCACGCTACGACCATAACGGGCGGAGTAGGAATGAAAAATGTTGCAAAAACGGTGATTTTTTCCTTTCGTTTTTCTCTCTTATGTGACGCAGACAAAGTTGCGTGGGTCAGCTAGTAAGATAAATAAAAAAGTAAGCGCTACTAAGTCCAATCAATCGATCATCATCATTTAATGCCTAACCTTTTTCAACTATGTTGGGGTCGGCTTTTAATCTAATCGGATGCAGCTGAATATGAGTATTTTACATGGAGTGACTGCCTATCTGACCTTTACGACCAGTTAGTACCCCTTGGTAAGACTGGTTGTCGGACTTTTTGGAACTCTTTTGCGACTACCTGTTACGCTGTCAAAGTTCTACAAATGATAGCCAGGAACAACTGCTTATCGTGCTTTCCAAGGCACAGAGGAAACTCGGTATGTAATGAGTGGTCACCCATCCACAGACTTACCTATGCAAGCACGGCTTAACCTAAAGATGGACCTGAGCGGCTGTTATTATTGAAAAAAATATCAATTCACACATTTAATTTATAACCATATCGATTGATTGGACTTGTGGCTACATACGAGTCCAATAAATCGATATAGATATAACTTAAATGTGTGAATTGATGTATTTTTCAATTTGTCAACTAATAGGTCAATTGAAAAGTGAAAACTTCAATCAATGTTATAAATTACTAAAAAAATATTAAAATTAATGTAAACGGTCAATTTAAGTCAGACCATAAAAAAAGAAAACAGATTTTAAAGCAGGCCAATTACATCGAAAAACGTTGTAATTAAAATTTAATTAATTATAAATGCACATATAATTAACTGACGTAAGCTGTCAACGTCAATCTGACATAGAAATGTTTATGAGTCAAACGGTTCAGACGTCAAATTGATTTGCGAAGTCATAAATCTATTAAAAACACTTTTATGTAAGTAACTTCGTCTATAATCTTAAAGCTTTTAAACCGTTACATTACAGTGATATAGATATTATGCTAATTTTGTGTTTAGCATTATGCATTATGTAAATTGGTTCTAAAATTAATGCTAATGATAATGTTGCAGTAATAAAATTAAATTACTCGATATTTGAAGTTAAGGAAATAGAAATGTCACTTCTAAATATGAAATGTCAAACCCACTCCAGACTGGAATTCAAGGCACATATATTACAGGCAGACTAGAAAGATAAAGTACAGCAACTTTTTGTAAAATTGTGTTTATATTCGTATTCATTACTTATTGCCACTATTGTCTATTTGTCCTAGAACAAAAAAATCGAAGATAATATGTGCAATGACATCTACCAATCCGCACTGGGCCCGAGTGGTGGATTATAGCCCATTTCCCCAGCAGTGGGAACATTAATAGGCTGATGATGATTGTCTCGAGAGAAAAGCTCTTCAACTCTAATTCAACAGTCTATAATATTTTTGGGAGAGACTTCACCCTGTCAAAAATGTTGTGATTCTTTACAGTGACATTAATTCTTACAGATTCCACATTATCGTCGTCGTACAGTCGTGCTTTGCTACTTTAAAAGATATAAGGCCAGTGACATTTGCCAAACTTTTTACACTTTTAAGCTTAGTACACATCACACGCACAATCTCACACGTACTTTGCTGCAGACTCACACTAGACATGTGAAAACTACGCTTATAATAAAATATTACACACGAAAAAATAAAAATAAATGGTATTAGATTAAACTGGCGATAAAATGCTTGAGTGACTACTTTTTACTGCTAAAATAGTAGCTTGACTTGACTGTAGCCTGCGGCCTTACCAGGAATTAGTTTTTTGACGACTGCGCGTAGGTATTCTTGTTTTAAAAGTTGAAAACTATGCAATTATATTTCTCTGGCCATCTTGGAATGAAGTGGTTAGTTCCTGATTTATAGTTTCTGTCGCTTAAGTTCTAAGCGATTACATTAATGATTTATTAGACGGCTTCTTGTTATTTCTTCCTGTTTTCCAAGGCTCGGATATAAAAGTATTAATATGCAGGTTTGTAAATCTAAAAATCTATTAAAGAACACTCGTCCAACATAACTTCCTAGAATATTGTAATAAACTTCCAAGTCTCGTTTCTGAACGCAGCAAAAGCCTTTTATTCCATCCAATTTACGATAGCATCCAAGAAATAAAATCACAATGCAGCTCTTTAAAATTTATAAAGAAACATTTAGCTTGCCAGCGGTGAATTAAAACATGTAAGCGTCTACCAAGCTAACCGTAGGGTTTAGAAAGCAGATGCTATAAATTATAGCGAAGAAGAGGCACCGGATACAAAGAGACATGTATAATTTGCTAGAACCAGTTCCTACACAGTCCGAGCATCGAACCAGTAAAATATAGTGTTACTATCCAGTTATAAAATATCACATAAGAATTTATTTATGATTCTTTAGCATAGAATTCTAGGTGGCCAGGTGTTTCGCGAACATAAATATTAAAAAGTTTCCAATTTCTTTTTATTTCGTAAAACGAAAATCTATCTGGTATTTATTAAAAATTACTAGAGTCTAAACATCGGCCGGCTAGTGTTGGACGTCAAAATTATCGATAATCTTGCTTCGTCGTCGTTGCTACTCGACAGAAGATTTATTGTTCCAGTGTTGCGAGGCGTTCACCTACGCGGTGCAAGTGTTTTAAATAACTATAACGATGTTATCGATCGAACATCAAGAAAGACAAACTAGAAGATTTATTTCACAGCACTGTTTATCGATTGTCGTTTGTAGTTACTCAGCCAATGGATGCCGACTGAGCATTCATGATACGAATAAAACTTTAATGAAGTCGTTGTTAGCATTTAAATAACTACTGTAATGCACACACTGGGCTTAATAAAGAACTAAAGCAACTGGACATGTTAACGAGAAATGTTAATTACCCAGCGGATGGCATAACTATAACGTAATAGCTTTTTATTATAGCATAGAACAATAAATGATCCCATTTTACAACACATAATAAATTTGCTAACACATTGTTATTAAAACTTTTACCACGGTATAATCGAAATTGCGAAGCAATTATGACGTAACCGAATAGAACTTATGTGTGTTAAATCAGAACAAACTTTCTGAACCGTGTAATTTTAACTCCACGATTTTAATTAACTCTGCAAATATCCTAACCGGGAATAGCAAATATTATGGTAACGAACTAAACGATTGAACTTCATTATCATAATCATTTAATGCAATCGCAATCTTTAATTACCTCTCCTGTGGTCAGTTAGCCATGCACCTTATTTGCGTAATAGTGTCGATAAAATGCAATTGAGGCCAACACTTTTTTCAAATTGACAGCTGATTGGAAGATCGGTATCTTTAAACTCGTGTCGGGTGAAATTGTTCGTTATTTTCTGTTAATTGTTTTCCGTGTTTACTTTATGATTTATGTCCGTTGAGAACAGGTATTACTGCGTGCATGTCGAGCTATGTAAGAGAGTCGATATCCCCTCATCATAGCGTCTAATAACTTACGTGATGCAATATAACCGTCGCTCCCTTTTCAAAAGCCCGTCTGTTTGTTTGCAAAGTAGCAGCTTTGATGTTCGCGCAGTCATGTTCTTTCCGCTGTGCGCGTGAAAGGAACTCCAATCAGTGTCAACAAGAAGTACGTTCCTGGTTGGAACGGCTGCAATAATGTGTTGGGGATTAATTATTGCAATGGTACAGGAGTAGTGACAAATTGCTGGGCCGTCGGCCACGGAAACATTAACCAGTTTCCAGTTGATTTCCAGCTACTTTAACGCGGCGATAAACAGCTAATATACTTTAATGCGCTGTTTTCATTTGGTTCATGGATAAAGACGACAGAGTAATCACTACATGTTGCAAAATGAGGCACCCATGTAACGATGTTCATGTTCAGCGTACTTATGTTTGAGACTAATCTGAAGATCTATAAAAGTAGTGGATGGGTCTTGGACCTGCATCATGATTAGTTACCTGGTGGAAATTCTTGGATTAATATTGTTTTCTTCGATCGTGATTAAGATAAACCATTAAGAATCTGGAGTTTTCTTTAGTTTTAATAAGTCATCGAATCGTTGTCAAACCTCAACACACAAAACTAGATTACTTTTATCAACAAATCTTATTTTTTATTTGTGCATCCATCAAACAGCGATTATAACCCGTTCTTATATGATGCTCGTAAACGTATCATTAATTGTGAATAGCTTCATTAGACGTTTCCCTTTCTTGTATTTGTTTAAGCTTTCTATAGGAAGTTGGGTGGGCGTGTAAGAGTACGTCGATAATAAGTGCTAATACTTCTGACCTCGATATCGATAGACGGGTTGGGCCACACTATTAGCACTTTGAGCGTAGGAAATGGAACATACTAAAGTGTCATACTGCGGCTGTTATTTATGTTTCGGTTTTCTTGTTTCACGTTATTTTAACCATATCTACGTTGAGGTTTTTCCCGGTTAAGGAATTTGCTTTATTTCAAAATTGAATTAATCAAGCTGTTTGCCATAAACAATCAACTAATTATAATTTTAAATACTTTAAACTGGTAGGTAGTAGTATACTAGGGAATGCTGTCCTATCCTAACCTCAAAATCAGTCAATATATTTTATTGTCAATAGTATCAGAAAGGACACGGCGTTTGTTTATACAGCCTGAAACGTGAGAACGGTATTTTAATGGCTATTTATTACATTACAATCGTTACTTAGTTTAAATAGAATATTTAACTTGGACGTAAAGTTAGACCTTATCTTAAAATGAAATAATTATATCATCGCTAATTAAAAAGTCTAGCTTTATATTTAAACGCATATTAACAATATGCTAATCAGGTGGACATGGGAACCTACTCTGGAATTACTAAGTAGCAGCCACGGACTCTGAATTTGGGCCCAGTTGATGGTAATAGGCACGCACTCTATTACGTGGGACTTAAACATAACCAGCCCGCGTAGTATGACCACCGTAGACACGAAAGACAGTCGACAAAATCTTTTCTTGGTCTGTCACTTTGTCAATTCAATGACAGATGAAGAAAAGATTTGTCGATCGTCGTGTCTAGGGTGGTCTTGCTACGCGGGCTGGTGAAAATACTGTGGGTGTACCGTAGGGTGTACTATTCAACGTATAACATAAAGGTGTTATACATATTGCAATAACACTATATTAATATAATTTAAACAAATTTATAACATTTTTTTATAAGGGATACCAACATCGTTACGACGAGAAATCAATCAGCTTGCTAATTCATTTGGGTCACGAAGGTATTGTGTGAGCAATGAGAAAAGGAGTAAATGTTAGAATGACGGTTGACAAAAGAAAAACATAGCACAGGGACAGGAAAATCACGAAGGAGACCGTATTGAAATAATGCATGAGAAAGCTGAATATTCTTTCATTATAACCACGACAGTCCCATGAAGACAGTGGTTCAGTTTGATCGTCTATCTATATACCATCAAACTAAACCACTTTGTTGTCAGACTTTCAGGGCACCTGTATTGTATTGTATTGTTCAACGGGTTGGTGTCCGCAAATTCCACGTCACGGCTATAATCCAACACGCAGGCCCAGTGCAGGTTGGTAGATATCACCTGTGTTCGAGTTTTTGGTTCTAGGACCTGCTGGTTTCCTCACAATGTTTTCCTTAACCATTTTTGCGAACAGTGGTGATGAAATAAATTACACAAAGTAATGCGCTTGCAAGTCGGGGCCGCTACCACTGGGCCACCGCTGTTATTCGACTACCAAATTCAAAATCACAATAAAAGTGCTAAAATATCTAAATTTCTAAAGACACATAAGGATGGATCTTGTATAACGGTAATGTTAAACACACACTCGTCTAAACAGTTATGTTGAAGCAGCAGGAAGATATTTGCATGTTCTGCTTACGTCATAAGAGAAAATCACCGTAATTATTTAACTTAAGAATGTTGTAATGCCTGTAACTTCAATCCTAGTATAGAAAACGTGTATTTGTGTAATAGGCGACTTCCGAATTGTACAATACATGGTAGGATATTTTCAATTTGATGGTGAATAGGTACTTTTATACTAATAAAGAACTTAGATGTTTTTACCGAAGAAAGGAGCTTTGAAATAACCAATTCTGATGGCAGACAGCGTAACTTGGTAATTTGGAAATGCGTTTAATTTTAAAGCAACACCCTAATCCAATATTGTTGCAGTCCACATTCTACCGAATACTCTATTAGCTCACAGCCATCATCTCGTATCTCGTAGATCAGCGGTCGGCAACCTTTTGGCAGGCAAGGGCCACAAGGTGGCAAAATAAAATAAAGGCGGGCCGCACTTGTGATAGAAACCCATTATGACCAATTATACGTAGGTTCAAAATGAAAACCGCGTTAAGGTTGCACTTTTAAAATTTGTGTTGAAAATTTTAGTATCCAGCGATCCTGCCTGGGATAAGTTAACTTTTGACAGCCTCTAGCTTGGACAGTTACAGAAACTTTGGGGCCCTGAGCAAATATCCAAAGTGCCCGATGGCAAAGATGACTGAGGGTGTGGGCAAAAAGCACGCTCTCACCTGGCATCGAGCCCGACAGCGTGAGTTCAGAAGATGCACGATAATTCATAGAAAGACGCGCGGAAAAATACATAAACCTGGATTTTCCAAGGGCTTTTTACCTTTGGAAAATCGAATTTTATGAAAAAACCACTGCATAAATCAATTACAAATAAAATTGATTGTATTCGACAGTTGTGCTTTGTCAAGGCAAGACGATATTATGTTTAACTTTGGATATACGAACGAATAAGCTATTAGATTTACATTTTACCTCACAAATTACATTCTAAAATGTAAATCAAATAGCTTTTTTGACCGTACAGTGTCAAACAATAGTAATTCCTTCCCGAAATTTCTATGAAAAAATGTTGAATAGTGTCACGCTCAGGCTGGATCCACACTATACGGTCGATAGCGGTTCGTTCATGCATTTATTTTGATATTTATAACTTATTAACAAAACGTTCGCGGGCCGCAAGTAAGACGTCCGCGGGCCGCTTGTTGCCGACCGCTGTCGTAGATGATAAAATGCGATGGTTTCATTCAACCCGGCAAGCAAGCAGGCAATAAAGAAACTACCAGCAAATATTCCCTTTTCTTCTTCCTAGGTAATGGCACATCTTACACAAAACCCACCCAACGTGTTCTTCATTTTCTTCCCTTTAAAGGCCTTATTACATTAGCGAATTTAATTCACATGAACAGTTTAGTTGTAAGCTCACCTGAAATGATAATTCAAGCTCTTTCCGTTCAGGTATCTGAGAAAGCGGCGATTGTTTGACCTCGCATTCACACGCAACGCATAGTTGGACCATGCCTTTATCTCACGCTTGCTATATGCGAAATTATAATTATTTTCTATAATGTTGTCTTTGTTACGTAATATACGTGACTAAGGCAGATGGTTGGCAAAATTATGTGTTTGTACTACTCTGAGGTAAGGTACTTTAGGTGAGTGTTTTTGTGCTTCGTGTTATGTGTTTAGCCTGAAGGTGGTTTACTTGCGTTCATAAGTTCTGGTTTAAATTTATTTAGACTAGTTCTGTTTTGGACGCTTCCTAGGGAAATTCCTATAAGGACAAAAAGTAGTCACTATATTGTTATTTAGGTGAGAGCTAGTCTACCTATGTGAGTAACCCGACTTTGAGCAAAAACCTTTATTCGTTCAACCATTCAAGTGTGATTGAGTTTCGAGTTTTGCAAATACATACAAAATACAAACTCGAACATTTTAAACAGCAGTTACGTACGAGGGAATAAATATAGGTACCTAATTCAAAATTCCACTATTCGATACGCTATTTTATAAAATCGATGATCTAAATCGACAAATCTGTAAAATACTCGGTATCCACATAATTATGCGTAACTAAAGCTTACTCGACTACTAACCATTAACCACTCGTAGTCGTAAACGAGTGAACAGATTAGCGTAAAATTTCATAGACGATAGATCAGGCTTTAGATTACAATTAGTGTTACATTGTGTATTGCTAATAATGTAAGTAATGCTGATGGAACGATACATAAATAAGGAGATATATACTAAGGTTTGCACGCGGTTACACCTGTAATCGCTTAATTGAAGGTTTCGATAAAAAAAAAAAAACATAATATTCGATTTCATGGATTATATTATATTATTATCATTTTGTGCCAATCACAATGTTGTCCTATTTGATCCAAAGGGTGAAGACTGGTAGAGAAGACTTGTGGCATTTAGTGCGTACCACAAATTGTACACGAAGTTTGAATAAATAAATATCAGAATTTGTAATAAAAGCAAGCTCATTCATTATCTTGATCAAATTCATAATGCAGTTTTAAAACGACCTAAGAGGTCGTATAACTTATCCACAAACTATACAAAAATTTACACTGGTTGCGCCATTGTTATATTATTGCATATAAACCATTATGATAGAAAAAACGGCAAATATTAAACCAATAAACATTAACATAATATCAAAACAATTGATAAATAATCAAGATGAAATTAGTTCAACATCACAAAACAAGAAACAATTGAAAGTGGTCACATTGACAATCGAATACGCAATTTGACAGTACCCATTGTTTAGTTCAAGCTATTTCTGAGCAGTCGATTGTTTATTGGTCAATCACAATCCACAATCGAATTAGTAAGTGGAGCATTCGAATAATTTAATTAATTTGTTTTGCATTTTATTGTCTGCCATCGTTAATTCATTAAAACTCGTGTAACTGCTGCAAGCAATACCAAATCTAGAGCCGCCTACAGTCAAATTCGTTGATTAATAATTTAATTTAATTGAAACTTACTAAAACAATAAATCAAAAAGTGTTCTTGGTATTTGTTTATTAAATCCGCAAGATATTTAGAAAGGGTCGAGCCGAAACTTTAATGTAATTCTATACGGGATATACGATTATTCAAGTATAATGTCAATAGGGTAGGGACTAGATTCCTACATAATCTATAACATAAGCTTTGACGAATACAATTTAGCTAACCTAAATATATTACAAATACATACATTTATTTAGCATATTTCTCACGATGACGTGGCCGATCACAATAGGCATAATCTAAGCGATTAAAGTCACTCAAAGGGCAATCGAGAGGGCCATGCTCGAAGTTTCAGTTACAGTCTCAGCTGAGAACCAAGAGAACCAAAGTAACCGACGCAGCCAGAAGGTTTGGCAAACTTAAGTGGCACATTGCTCGCAGAACGCATGGCCGATAAGTTCTGGAGTGGCGACCGCGAACTGGAAGACGATGTGTTGGAAGACCTGCCACTAGGTGCACCGATGATCTGGTGAAGGTTGCGGGACACCGATAGATGTGAGAACCGTAGGAAATATTAAAAAAAGTGGGTGCAGGTACAGGTGATGCCTCCCTCGTACGCAAACAATTTCCCCTGTCGTTTCTTTTTATTAAGGCTGTTATTTTAATTTACTCTTTTTTTTTTAAAACGACTGCTCATAAATATTCAATCACAAATAACTTTTGATTACAAGTCGTGTTTTAGAATTTTTATACACAAATATTAATAGTTGTTGTTTCTAAAGCTATTTAATTTAAACGTTGCATTTATCAATTTGATTAAATTATTTTTTAACATGTAGGCAGATATTGTATTAATCTAATTTTTAGAGAGCAGCGGTGGCCCGGTGGTCGCGGCCCCAACCTACGTGCAGTGAGTCGTGGGTTCGAACCCAGACAGGCGCATTACTTTGTGTAATTTATTTCATCACCACTGCTCTCAAAAACGGTGAAGGAAAACATCGTGAGGAAACCGGCATGTCCTAGAACCAAAAATTCGAATACATGTGACCTCTACCAATCCACACTGGGCCCGCGTGGTGGCCCATACGCAAAACTCGCGCTTTGACGTGGAGTTGCGGACACCAGGCCGTGGTACAATCTTCTTTTTGTACCTACCTCGGGGTTTTTGTAACAGGCTGCCTGGGTATGACAAGACATGGTCTGTCAGAAGGAAAGTGGTTCTCTAATCCCTACCGTCATACATACGACAGCATCTAACTGTAAAATGTTGATCACTTTTAAAAATTAATCACTTTCGGTCCCTTACAGATTCAATAATTGAATAAGAACTTCTTCTTAGCTTAAATTCAAATTAGGCTATAAGTTTATTACTTTCAGTATCGTTTATCAGCTCCTGGGATGTGCAAACAACAGGACAGGCAGGACACTATATCAAGTGTCCCGTCGTTTGCGACGCAACACCACATTTGACTAAAGCAGCATGAGCGACTCCAGGCCAGATGAATCTACACCTGATCAGGTTTTTCTTGTTTCACCCTGACCAGAGTCTAATAAAGACTTCCAGAACAATCCTCGTAAAATATGGAGAGTGATGACAAAAAAAAACATGTTGTACGTATTGCCAGTCACCTCAAATAAGATAAACGATCAACATCAACAAGAACAACTTAAAAATAACTTGTGGTCATTCATCGACACACAAAAACATCTGTATTTTGGTCAAGAGGTCATTACTCTAAAACAAGGGCTGTCAAATAATATTTTATCACTTGTATTCGTATTCTCCAATTACTAAACATTGGTGTAAGACAATAACAGAATTAGTAAAGTTCATTATGCTAATCGTAAGGCCAGATAATTAGTAATTTACCGGCAATTAACGCAGTAAGTTGCGTTCATTGTTGTAATTTGAGAGGTAAAGGACATTATTTGTAAAACAAGCCTTTACAAAATTAAAGAATTATTTTACAAATAATGTCCTTTCATGTGTGTATGGAATGAAGACGGGTCGGGACAGAAAGAAGTATTTCACTATGGGCCACCAACAGTAAATTATATTTTTAATTAAGTACATGTATTTCCATCTTGACTAAAACAATAAAAAAAAACTACAAACAATGTTGATTAATTTTTATTCTCGAGTTTTGGAGTGACTATCAGGACAATAATAAGTAACTTGCTTCTAGGAAACTGAAAATGAGAAACGGAAAGTTTAGAAAACCTAAAACATTATTAGATTTGCGGGCGGACCCGGTAGCAATTTCAAACTTAGACAATAATTCAATTACTTAATATAATAAAAATATAATTGACCAATTCAACCCCATTACGTTCTTTGAAAAGGAAATGAACAAAACATAAAATATTAATGTCATAACATAATTACGTTTAGCAGCAGGCCAGATTACCTTTCACGACCACGAAACCTAATCTAGAAATTCCTATTTCCTATGTAGTCTGATTCTGATAGAAACCTTATTTATGTCACATTGAGATGTCGAGATGTGGTCCACAGAAAAGAGGCCACTCCCCTTCCCGTCGTTACTCGTGGTCCCGGAGGGTCGACTCATTACCGAGTCCATGGGTAATTCTAATTACCCGTGGATGCATGGCTTTAGGGATTGTGTTCAGGACTTCCGAATATATCGATAGAAAATACAAATCCATAACAACAGCATATCATATCCCACCGGGACCACGGGTAAGGTTACGAGTGATTGACATAATTTGACTACGGGTTTATTGGTTTTTTATTTTTATTAAAGTATCTACAACTACCAGGAGGCCAGAATCCTAAAGGAAGTATTTTATATTTTTAATAGCCACCTTCACTGTCTGTGTGGAACTCCTTTCCTTATTTTCATGGGTATCGTCATTCTTCTTGAGTATGCTTCCCTTTTATCAACTCAGTCGCATTCGCATTAAACTGCTGGACATATACCCGCATCCAGTCTGATCTAGCCACCTTTTTGAGGTTGTCTGTCTATCTAGCGAGGGGTAAGACTACCCCTCACTCGCCGATACTCAATCTCCCCCAAGACTCCCTGCATTCCCATGTCATTGCCCACTGTCGTTATTAGAAGAAAAATCTGCATTTATTCCCGTTAGCCGTCAACTTCCCTTTTCATCCATTTCATCTCTCATGAAATAGCTAGTAAAATGTAATCACCAAACCGCATGTTACTAAAGCTTTAATTTTGGCTTTGAAAATAAGTAGATAAAGTACCACCATCAACAAGACAACCCTACAATCACTTAGATTTTCGCTTTCGTTCCATTTCGGACGAAATTCACATGAAACAGAGCGAACCGACTTCGATACACTACTTTTTGTTTGCAAAAAGTGACCGCAACTTTTCGTTGTTATTGTTATAATTTTTTTTGTTGTATTTGTGGTAATAGATAATCGAAGTCTGGTTTTCCTATTAAGAACAGTTTTGAAGAAATACGTATAAAAAAGTTAATAGGACTTAAAGTCACACCTGTAATACTATAGTCTTATTTAGCCAGTTACATATAAGTCTCATATAATACGTGCGAGCCTATTGCAATGAACCGATGAAGATGAGAAATTGATAAAACCCAAGAAGACTTTGTCCGACCTGGGAATCGAACCCAGGACTCAGGATGCACAGCGCAGCTTGCGACTACTAGACCAACGAGGTCGTCATAAAAGAAGGTATTGCTTGTTTCCCTTTCTTTCTACTGCAGAAAGAAAGAGAGACAAGCCATAACTTCTTTGCAAGGGTCAGTGGGTTAACTCTACCAGCTGTCAGCAAATTTGCAAAGTTCATACGTCAAAGCATAGTGAATGACTCACTTCCTAATTAAACGACCTGTGGGTCGTGGGTGTGAAATTAACTTACGTTTGTACTTTATAGCTTGGACGGCAGGTCTCCCCGTTTGAGAAAGGTCCAGAAATGCGTTGGTTGGTGGTTTGTGAGCTATAATTTCAATTACTGGGATACGAAACGGAAAGTTTAGAAGAACCAATCGCGCATGAAACAAATCACATTTAAATGTCGCTCCAAATTCATTTTTTAAATTTGCATTTTCGAGTAAACTGGTATACAGATTATCATCATCTTCCTGCCCTAGTCCCATTCTATTTGCCATCGGTGCAACACGTTTTTCTTCTGCCATTCTCCCCTGTCAGAAGTCACGGCAACATTTACTTCTCTTTCATATCATTCCACACAATCCATCCATTTCTTTGGCAATAAATTATAATTAGGTAGGCCTAAATTATTGGATTCTTATCTCCAATTACTTAATAGTCCCTCCGAACATGCTCTTATAAAGTGATATATCAATCACCCCGCATACCCCATCGACCATAACAGCCAACCATTTTATTTACCATCGAAGCGCACCTTAAATCTTTTGTACTAATTCGTCTTACTTTAATTGGAAGTTCCCAAAACTAGAATAACACGCCACATAAATCAACATGTTTGTCGGCATGCTGAGACAACTCGACGCTAGATTAGGGTTGGCCCACGTGCATAATATATTGTATAATCGTCTTGCTAGAATTTGACCTCCCTGTCACTTCCCGTTAGTGTCGCAAGAGTTGATTTCAGGATTAAACGTAGAAGACCCACGGTATAACTCCAGAAATTCACTTGCAGCATTGCAAAGTAGATAATTGAAAATAGATGGTATCTTTTCCCACCGGTGACAGCTGTCACTACTGTCAGTGTCAGCAGTGACTTTACCATTTCAATTTACTTGTCAAGTAGAGGATTTTTAGAAGTCTCAGGCCGTATTCCCACTTTGTCGTGATGACAGATAATCGTATAGTTTCAAGTGTCGTGGCTTGTGTATTTAAATTGAGGTGTTCACATATAGGACGATGCGATACTGTCGTCCACGATGACCACGACTTTTGCCAACTAAAAACCAACTAAAAATTAATCATCCCGACGACACTCACGACATAGAGAGTTTTTAGTTTGTCAGTCTCCAGATCATTGTCATTCAGCAGCTAATGGACAAAATATAGGTTTTCGAAATCCAGAATATTGTGCGATCCCTACAAACGATTAATTCAATTCACAATTACAGGTTCCCTACTTGCATGTTGACGCCCAAGTTCTTGATGTCCCTTGATTTATGGCCATTATTCACCCACATTGTTTAGCTTTTCAAAGCCATTTCAACATTGAAATGGACATTTTCCTAGATTAGTTGTCAGCCCTACACTAGATCGGAGAGCCAGGAATGTGGCTGTGACGAAACGCAAAGGCCGCGTTGGGTGCGAGCGGTACTTGCTTATTTGAAGTACCTACTATGAAATTAAAGGCAATAATGTGCACCGTGCACCTATATCGTAATCTGTTCGGAAATGATTTAGCTTCAGAAGGTATATTAAAGTTATTAAACTGATTCGATTTGATATCAAAAGGTAGTAGTAAGGTAATGTATGGGAAATGTCTGAAAGAGGCTTTTGTCGCCGAATAAATAACAGGATCTACTATCATTAAAGCTTTTGATTGTATTAAATTTTAAGTCTGCCTCGTTGGTCGAGTGGTCGCAAGCGCGACTGGGTCAGGCAAAGTGTTACTGGGTTTTTCCATCAGGAATTTTCTCTGTAGCAGCCACTGAATCTAGATGGTGCCAGTTGGATGGCAATAGATTCGCCTCCATTTGCATGGGACTTAAACAAAACTGCCGAAATGTGGGTGTTCTTTAGTTTGGTACACCTTTCCCTAACCCATCTGGGATTCCAGGTTTGATGTTTGTTACCTTCTGTAACATTTTTATTATTTCCAAGTCCCTGAAACAGGACCAGTTGGACCAAACCCACGAACCAAAATTGTATAAAACGGAACCGTAAGACCAAATATAAAACAAATGAAATAGAAACGGGTACTGGTCGATTGAGGTACTGGTAAAGCTTACTAAATACAGTCAATTGGTTATCAAAAGGTATGGGCAAACGACTTCATTAAACCAAGAATTTGATTACAAACGAGTGGGAGGTAAGTTAAAGATCAAAGCTTATGGAAATATAACGAGGAAACAGTTATGAAATGGAAACAGACTACAGGCTTGTCCCGCACTAAGATACAAATCCCGTTGAATGTTGCGTGATTTGTGACAATATTTCTAACATAACATAACACCACGACTGTTTTCACCGAAGTTTTAGGCACAGGTGACCTATTACAACCAGATTTCGCCGGTTATGTGTCCATGGTGGCCTATTCAACCAGCCCATCAATGGAACAAAACTCCAGGCTCTGGTCTGCTACCGGGACATTCTTGATAGAAAATCCCAAGAACATTTTTCGTGAGCCGTTAATCAAACCATGAATTGGTAGCATTTACGATGACTGTACCATCAAAACAGTCAAACATATTTCTATGAGATGTTTGGTTTATTGTTGTCACTTTTCGTAGGCTAGTTTTCCACCATCAATAAATTGCAAATCTATTTAGTCCATCAGTTAGAGTTTTAGAAAAAATTAACACGTATTTTTTGTTTTTGTAAATTTATGAAACAAAGATAAAACGCATCAAAACTCGGGAGGGGGGAGCCCGTGACGTCAGAACGCTCTAAAATTATATCACCGGGTGACGTATTGAGAATTTTAAAAGCTTCATATCTTCGTCAATTTTGGTTCACGTACCAAACGAAAAAAATATTGATAATCTAACTGACGGACAAAATAGATTTTTTCAGTCGACAAGTCTATTGTAACGACTTCTGGCAAGAAGACACGGCACAAGATACCGAGTATGAAAAAGCCTTGAGGTATAACTATAAGTTTATTTATAAGGTTTCCAAAAAAACACAAAACAGTTTGCAACGCAATAAAAAATCCAATAAAATTCTCCACGGAACTTATAACAACTTCATCTCAGCACTTAATCGGCTTTATCCTCGTAAAATGTATTTTTTTAACGGCAACCCTTTTATTTTTTACGCTGGCAAGCAATCAAACAGCTGGACTGCGCGGACGCACCGCGTACGGAAGACAGGTGCGCCCGCTTCCTTTGTTTATAACTAACCATAAAATTATATAAAATGAGCAGTTTAAGTTTATTACTATTCGAAGAAATTGGATACTGTTATGGATGCTCTATTTCTCTTTTGTGTGACCTTTTACCTACTACCTCTTTTAACCCTCTCCAAATTTAAAATACATTTTCGTTACATCATGTAACAATGGACATGAATAATATGATTATTCACAAACCATTGCATGAAAATAGCTCATATGGACCTTTTTCATTGAAGTCATGTGGTAGAGTATTTGTTCAGCACTCCAGCAGTAAGTAAAGACGATACTAAAATATAAGTCACTCAGTAACTTTACAGCACTCTAATATAAAAAGCATACGCCTTCACTAAATTTGGAGTCGTATAAACTTTTAATTAAAACATTGCGACACATTGGAACCGAAACGTGGTCGCTCACAATGGGCCTTATCAAAAGGCTTAAAGTCACCCAAAGGGCAATGGAGAGGGCTATGCTCGGAGTTTCCTTGCGTGATCGAATCAGAAATGAAGACATCCGCAAGAGAACCAAGGTCACCGACGTAGCCCGAAGAATTGCTAAACTTAAGTGGCAGTGGGCAGGGCACATTGCTCGCAGAACGGATGGCCGATGGGGCCGAAAAGTTCTGGAGTGGCGACCGCGAACCGGAAGACGATGCGTTGGAAGACCTCCCACTAGGTGGACCGATGACCTGGTGAAGGTTGCGGGAATCCGGTGGATGCGAGTAGCAAGGGACCGGTCAATGTGGCGACACTTGGGGGAGGCCTATGTCCAGCAGTGGACGTCTTTCGGCTGAGATGATGATGATGATGATGATGACACATAAACAAATAAAAACTAAGTACAACACTTAAGACAACGCCTCCTAACTTTACCATTACAAAATCAATTGCGAAAATAATTCATTAGGTAAACCACCTATCAATCGAATTTATTTAATTGAGCCTTCACAAGAGTTAATATAAAAGGTCATAGTTTGTATGTCTGTTGATCAATCATTTGAATTAGCAGACGCGAAACGAACTGTAGGTCAGGGATTAACGCTTCGCCATTTTGATTGAAGTGAATGTTGTACGTCATTTGTTTTTAGATTTTGATGAGTAAATAGGTTTTAAGTTTAGTCGGTATCGTAGTCAAATATAGCTTGATTTCCAGTTGAGCAGAACTCGAACTGAATGGATGCCGATAGGACAGTAAACTGGATAAACTGTTAGATCGGTTGACGACCTAAAAAGTTCACTGATTTGTCTGGAAGATGCTTTACAGACCGGGGAAGATTGACACAAAAGATAGAAGTCAATAACAAATCAAAAATATTTTAGATATACGCTAACGGTCAATTCTTTTTTTTTCTCCCATGATTTACATTGTTTTCTAAACCACCCAATCTTTCTAAAAGCGTTTTACGTCCTGACCAAAAACCCATAACTGTGGTCGACCTAATTTTTATTTTTGTAAAGTCACGCCGACTCTCATCAAGTGTCGATAAGTTTCATCAAGTAGCTTCTTAATAGCTAGACGATTGCTAACATCCGGTCTGCCGTCAAAATATTATGATAGCAGATTGCTTCACTCAAGAAGACTAAGCTCATCTGAAGTTCAGTTATTAAGCACTTGGAAAGCTGGGTCTTTATTGCAAAACGGACCATTCAATTAAGGTACACGGTCTGAAATCACACTACATAATAATTTTGGTCGGAAACGGCATACTATTGCAAACAGGGTTGGAAAGCCACAGCACAGTAATTAAAAAACATTTACCGTGGTGGCACTTTTGTGGGAACAGATTTTTTTGAAATTACCGATGAAAAGTTTTGATGAGGTGTAGAAGGATAGTACCGTACTGAGTATATGATAACCGTATTCGCGTTGGTGTTCATTCCACCCTGTATACAACATGCTAAAGAAAACGATTTAAGCTACAGTTTTAGTTTCACAAGTGGTACAATAAAATGTTGTTCTAGAGAATTATTAGCAAACTAAACGACATAAAATTATAAAGGTTTAATCGCTAACTATTTGCCAAATAATAATAAATTCTCCATTCATGGTCATGCTAAGAGCGCTAAGTATTATCTAAATTGATGCAAAATATAGTTTACTTAACAAATTGTTACCGTAATTACGATATTACAACACAATAACCGATTTTCGATCGACGTAGGTGGGCGTCGTTCTAATGAATCGATTTTGTTATGCGATTGCATTTGAATCGAATTACGATAAAGTTGTAATAAAATTGTTGAATAAAGTGCTGCTGATATTATTTTAGCGAAGTCCTCTAATATTGTTGGTATTTTAATGTCGGTTTCTCTATCGGTACTAGACTTCAACTCAGGATAAGCAACCGTTATCTGGAGGTACTCGTATACAAGATAACAAGTTTATTTTGAAACTGCCATATTAAAGTGCTTTAAGAGAAACTTGCATGATGCAAAATGGTAGTTTGGGTGTCATCCAAAACTACACTTGGGAAATGGTAACAGTAAGGTCCTGCTGTTCCAAATCTAAATTAAAACACAAATGCAGGTTACCGTCATGACCCACGACATGGACTTCAAGATTGATGACTTCAGGAAGAAGATGAATTCAATGCAAGTATCAACGACATACTATGAGAATTCGAAGTCGAAGGTACTGATCCACAACAACACCAATCGCACACGCAAATAATAGCTAGTCTCCAAACCAGACAAAACTACATAAATTCAAACATATCGTCGTTCAAGACAAGTTGTTTAAGTGCCCTGATAATGGTTTCACTTGCACAAACCAACTGATCAATAAAACCAGCAGTTTTATAGCCAAAGATTAATCTTAAACTGGAGCGGAATTTGTTGTTAAACATGTTTTGCAAACAATTCTTGCTTAACAGTACTTCTGTTGCATTTTATATTGCGCATAAAAGAATTCTAATAGCGTATAATTGGTCGTATTTGTATCTGATTTCGAAGAAGGTGACGCCGATAAGGTATTTGATAGTGCGTTAGCTAATGCAAAGATTGCAGTTGCAACCGTGCTTACTTTGCTAATCAAAAGTTCCTGCGTAATGGTATTGCTTGGCGCAGTTTGGCTACCTAATACACATTCTAATGAACATGTACGATCTGTTATATAGCAAAAAGGGAAGTATGAGAGGTGGTTGGTAGTATGGTATTCAAGAGTTCGACTTCAAGATTGGCAGCTTCAAAAGCAAGAAAAATAGGAATATTTCTAGGGTAAGAGTAGAACAAAAGTTTATTTTAATAGATGTTAGGTCAGGACGTGACTTGCAGCTGCGGGACTGTTCGAAAGAGATATCGCGGCCCCGGAACGTAAAGAGCGAAGAAGGAACATTAATAGGTTTTAGTCAGTAAAAGTCCGACACTCCCTCCCGCTCCGCCCAGAGTGGGAGAAGCGAAGTCATTTGATGAAATCTCATCCAAACGACGTGACTTGCAAATACTAGGAAAGCATAGCATAAAACGGGAGCGGTCCTTAATCAGCAGTGTGTGGAACAAGGCTGCAAATGATTATTATATTAAAATATTGATAATACTTTTTAGGTGATACGTTTTCTATTTTTCTAGCAAGGTATTGTTCTTTACCTAATTATAGATATCCTAAAATGGGCCTACATTTATTGGAACATAAATTGTACCAATTACCTATAACGTTACCCTACGTGAATAGCTAGTAGCAACGTTTGAAATATCACCGCAATATATCATGGGACAATTTATCTATACGATTACATTATATTAGATAATCGTGACATTATATTAGAAGGTATCGACCACCTAAACAATAACTTACTGGGATATTAACGATCAAAACTAATTATTTATGTGAGATAATATTAGGTTAACAGGAGCCATTAAATTAATGAGCGGATGGAGGCAATTAAATGAAATTATTTAAGAATATTTATAGGTCATAAATACTGAGTTATAATGCCTTATTATGTTAACTCACATTAACTTAATTTTTGTTTTAATCGGTATAATACAGCGGTACTTGTTTATTTAAATTACATACTTATTTCTTTGTACTGTCACAATTGTTTATAAAATTTGAATAAAAATACAATTATGACAAAAACCGCCTTGAAGCTGCGCGACCCGTAAAGGCGATTGTATCTATAAAATTAAATATAATCATAAAAGTCAAAATCAATGTCGTACCTCCACATCTTAATATTCAATCCCAAAATAATCTCTACAGATCTGACTTCATCGAATTTCATGGCCATAACGTGAAAGGAACATGACTTGATTTCATAAAGAAATTACCGTAAAATATTGTATCAAACTGTCATCTGACGATTGTATTAAAACATGACTATTAGAAATAATAAAAAGTCTAAGGTTTCAATAAGTGAAGCCATTTACTTTCATTTCGATACGACAAATCTTGTCCAATGTATATGTATCAGATTCCCAAATCTCCCAAAACATGAGCATATAAGATTTCAACATCACTTTCTGACAACTCAACGTTGTATTTACTATTTAGATTTACCTGAGTGGACGATTTTAATTTAGATTTTCTAATGATCTTGATAGTCTGGTTTCGATCAATTACATTGCATGTAGGTTAAATAGATTATTCGTAACGCAATGTTAATTTTAAAAATCAAGGCACTTTAGTATTAATGACACATCAGTGACATAAAGAACCATATCTAATTGAGCCGTACACTTACTGATTAGACAAAAAAGCAGCCTCATGAAAAATGTACGCGCATTTTTCATACAACTTCAAGTTCTAAACCAGCTTATCTTTTTACTACCATCAACATAGATCAAGCAGTAACCACTAGTTTCAAGCCCGTTAACTACGCGTGTCGAATTGAAAACGAATCGACAACCGCATATAATGGATGTTACATAAAATTGTACTTACGCAGAAATTATGACACCGAAGTGTTCGCATTACTCAAATTATGCTTCCTTCTCGTACATCTGAAACAAGAAATTAAAGGTGTTATAGATGGAACGATAAAATGATCATTAAAAGTAAAACAAGGTGAGAAAGCAGTGACCAGTGAAGTCACTGATAGTTTAACACATTAAAAAGATTTTATTGCTGATGAAGATAATTTTACCTATAAATAAGATTTCGTTGTTGCGCCATGTTTCGGTCCTAAACCAGGGAAATCGTTTAATCTTAAACAAATCACTTGAACGACCGAAGCTACAAAAGACAATCACAAAATCTTACACGGCAAAAGATTCTTAATAATAAGATACGACAATGTTCTCAATAATCAGGACCTAAATCGAAAGGCACCGTTCTAAGAACCCATCGCTTCCTACAGCAACAAAAAGTCGTTGCATCATGATCCTTAAGGTCAGCTCCCAACATTGTCTAACCACAATGGCAATTGTGAGAAAGAATCGCCAAGGGAACAATAGAAACGAGTCAGCAATTAGCAATACCAATTAAATATTTGTTTAGATAGCATATTGTTGTGGTCGATCTGTCGAGCTCTAAACAAAGATGGACGGTGAAATTGAAAACAATTGACTGTGGATTCAATTAGATTTTAACAATACTTTCTTGCAAACTCAATTCTTCGATTAGTTTTGGTTTCAAGTTCCTGGAACAATGGAAGTTAGCATTTAATGCAGCATCGGGTTCCATACATCATGATGTCCTGATCATTGCAATAATATTCGTAAACAATTCAAACTAAGACGTTATGATATAGAGATACAGATGAATATCTGCACGTATACAAAATCGCCCCAAATAAATAATTTCGTCTAGATATAATTTACATTAAATTTCAAATAATAAAATAAACTGAGTTAATAAGTAAGAACAATAAGAACCATACGCGGATGATAGACCTATGAGCCAATTGTTTCTTCATAATGGAGCAAATAAAAAAGCCTAGAATAAAATTATAGTATACGCAAAATCACATTAACCATAGTACAGGGCACATGTCGAGACAGACCAAGGAATGTAACCATAGGTTGTCATTAACTGATTACATGGAAACAGAATGCAGAATAAAAGGATAGCCTCATTGTTCTCCAGTAAGTAATATCTTTGATTCGATTCTGATTTTATATATTAAAAAAAAGAGAACAGGCATAAACTAGCGTTATAGCTAGGTTTTACTGTAGTAAAATTTAGTTAACTGTTGAAGATGACATTTAAGTGGTTACAAAAGAACTGAGCTTTCCTACATCTATAATAAAAGCACTTAAACAAAAAAGTAACAATTCGTGAAGTCCACAAATGAAAAGCAAACGTATTAAATAATCTCCAAAACATAAATCAAACAGCAAACATTAATGAACTGGCAGAAACAAACATAAAAGAACAAGTGTAACACTACAACCCTTGCATAAGTGATGTCAACGTTTCGGTGCGCTGCGTAGGCGCAGAGTGGGTGTGGGAACCGGTCCACGTGACTCACTTATTGGACAATAATTTTGGTGGTAAGACAGTTACGTCATTAATTTAATAGGAATAGGGTTGAAATGTTTCGGACTACGGTCGTAAAGACAAAGTTGATGTCAGAGCAGTAAAATCTGGTGAGTGTGCGAAAAGTTGTACAGAGGAAGCGTATTCAGGGCTGGTAGGTACGAGTAGGAAGCACTACTCTTAGTTGATTTTTTTTCTTCTTGTCGCTGTGACAAGAGAAGGTATTCGATTTGTTAAAGTACCTAAGTGTTGATTTGTAGGTTAAGTACGAAATGTCACATGTTCCATATTTTAATTTAACTTGATTGTTTCTACCACAGTGAGTATGTTAATCAAAGAGTTCAGATTGTTCAATATTACTAGCTTGAAGAAAATATTCTTTCTTTAAGCTGGTAATCTTGGTGGCTGGACTTCTTCTATTTTATCTTTATCTATAACATAGCTCTTTTCTACGTTAATTTATACTAAAACATGCAAATCGTTTCTCTTGTGTTTAGTATTTATAAGATTTGTTGTTTTCACACCAAAGCTGTGCCATGTGTAATAAATGGAATTAAGCACCACTTAAGTCATACTAGGTGGCAGGCAGTCTAGAAGTACGATAATAACTTAATTCGATTGGCTCATATTAGTTGCGAGTTTTACCAGTCCCCCTTTCCCTTCTACATCGAATTGGGTAATGTTTCTTTCATATATTAATACACTTTATGGACTAGTAGCAAGTCCCTATTAACATAATCCAGAATTTGTGAGAAATGTTAAGAATTTCTTGATTGGTATAATTTAGTTACGTACTCAACATGCATGGCACCCTTAGTTAGAACTTGACGTTGATTAAAAGTAATAAGGACTTGGCAAAATGTGGAGTATTTTATTAGTTTCACTAATTGAAGTTTTTTAATTGGAAATCATTCTTTTAACGCCAAAAAACTCTAACCAATTACAGTTTTATGGATCAAAGTGACGATTTTATGACTTTCTTTGATCATCGATGATCGATTAACGATATCAATCATCTTAATCTTTAATAGTCCAGTTTCCGTGTGTTACACCACGTCTCTATAAACTTGCTGGCGACTGGTTTGACTAGGCATCAAACCTGATCGATCATTAATATATTTACAGAAACAAGTATTGTATCAGGTTAACGTTATGCTCTTTTTGCTTGCTATCTAAAGTTTAAAGGACTCTATGCTGTGAAAGTTATTGAAGTATGTTGTGTTTGGGTAGCAG
Organism: Xestia c-nigrum; assembly: GCA_916618015.1. NCBI lineage: Eukaryota > Metazoa > Arthropoda > Insecta > Lepidoptera > Noctuidae > Xestia > Xestia c-nigrum. The sequence goes on along the minus strand of OU745247.1, from coordinate 19,136,967 downwards.
TAGAAGAATCTTAGTGTGCATGTATAAAAGCCCTACTTCCAAATCGAGATTGATTTTGATAAATATTTTAAAATTATGCTGAAACTTGTTAAAGTACCTTTAACCATGCATTAATGTACACGAACTTTTGGATGTACATCACATAAACGATGGTTTAACTGTTGCTCTTCATAACATGAAACGATTCTCACACATCTCACGATAATACAGAATAATCGTGCGGTTGCATACTCGTACATTGTAACTTAGCCAAGCCATTTACAATTTCAATTTACTCGCAGTCTTTACTCTCAAATCAAATGCACCATTCATAAAAATTGCCTTTACGTGTTACCCAAAACAATAACAATTTATCACGCTAAACACATACCTAGTTACCCACTTACTGAAAATTGGACCACCCGAATATCTCGGAATCGCAACTCGATCTGTCGTAATCGATGTAACTGTATACCAAATCGATTTATGTGTACATCGATTGGTGTTGTGTAGGGGACGAATAACACGGAACAAAAAATAAAAGAATAGCAGTTTCTTTTTGGGCTTTCGCTGCGTGGGCTGCTGGGAGTAACACCGAATGAAATGATTCATACAAACATGAACAGGTTGAATAAGTAAGCATTGAATATAATAGGACATTCTGATCACAAAACAAGATTTATTTGTGCCACACGGGTAGTCTGTGCTAACGATGTATTTAGTAAGACCGCTGAGATCTCAATACTGGTCAAAAGTTTATCTATAGATTCAAATAAATAGCGTTATATATCTTACGTCTCTATTCAGTAAAGGAAATAGTAATTTGATTTACGTATACTGTGAAGATAACGTCTTGGTGCAATTTGACGTTTTCCTAGATATCACTAACAATATTAATGCATCAAAAGCTTGGACTTGAGAATAAGATACGAATCGTGCATAACACAGAGATGATTGCGATAAACCGTTTCATGGACGAGGTCTTACGCAATAACTTGGCTTAATATGTAATTAAACCCAAAACTCCCAGGCAAGGCAAATGCAAAATCAAGCTCAAACAAATTAAATTAATCAGAAAAAAGAAAAATACAATTTGCTATAGAGGTACTTACCTACGAAGAAAAGGGTGTAAAGATCCTATCATTTAAAAGGGAGGATACCTCGAGCAATCGGATATTGTGGCTGGTGAGCTACTGGTCCAAAAATAATTGTAGTCTCATTCCTGCATCAGGTACATATTAACCACGTGGATATCTCTGCTTACGTTTTTTGATGACGTCAGGTACAAAGCGTAATAAGTAAGAACATACACGGACAAGTCAGTACTTTCATAAGGAACTTCATTATAGGACCAATGTCATGAACAACTTTTCTTGTGAAAGTAAAATAATACAGACACCAATATCGGTAGAAGACCGTTTGTAACACTTCCAAAATGCACCATCCAAAATTTAACATAAACACAAAATACCGTTATTACGCATGGCTAGTCGCAAGTCGCGATTATGGTTGATATATTCTCATCATTGTCTCCTAAAACCATTGTGAGATTGCTAAATGGCCCACTTACGATATAGCACGTTTGGGCCCCAACAAAGCGGCTAATTTAGAATGCTGTGTCCATGAGTTTTGAGTTTTTACTCAAAAGGTTTACTCGAAAGCATACCGTTATGAAAGTCAATTAACATGCACAAACTTTTGAAGAAAGCCGGTGCTAGCTTCTTGTGTGGATAAACAAAGATGATGTTCGAAGTAAATGAAGGCAGTATTAGGAAGTTTTACTAGTTAAGGACGTGCTCAGAAGTTGTGACAAGCTGTATAATAATTGGAAAATTCCTGCTAGTCGCTTTCTAGTTTCTAAACTATAATTGTTCTTTTTCATTCCAAATATTTCTAATGATTGTCTCACGAAACATTAACTAAACGTTTATTGAAGTACCATAATTTGTCTCGATAATAAATCAAAGAGCGTTCCCATACCCAAAAAATGTGATGGGTGCATACTAAACACAGACTGAAAATAAAACGGCAAAAAAGCATAGGTCTCATACATTGGCAAATAAATACATAAATATCGCTGGACATTAACACACAGCGCCACCTAGTGCCACACTAAGCAAAGCTTGTGTCGTGGACACTAGATAGTTGATACACAGAGATAGATATACATATATACTTTTTTGTTTGTAAATACATACTTATTATACATATAAACATCCATGACTCGGAAACAAATGTCCGTGCTCATCACACAAACCAAGTAACTAGAAATAAGTACTGCTTTTATGTCCCTGAATTGACCTTATAAAGGTACTTTCACCCTCAGAAACGTAGCTAATGAATTAAAACGCAGACAGCTTGTAAAACACCCAGGCCAGGTCGATGTATCGGCAGTTTTACGAGCAACACTTACTAGTAACCGATTACCAGAGCACGATTCAATTTAGGCTGCCGATTGTAAAACTGCACCTAGAGGTGCACTACTCATAAAGTGTTCATGTCTCATGTCAAAGCTTAAATATGGCTTTTATTAAATACATTTAGAGATAACTTTACGATGTATGAGAGTCTATCGTTATGATAATGAATGATGTTTATCAAGATTTTATTACACGAGACGCGTTATAAAAGATATGTTGGTGTGATAAACTAGTAAATGATGTGACTGACAATAAGAAACATGTTGCGGCTTATACCTACAGAGGAGCTCCATGAAGTGCATGCTCACCTTTCTTTTTACAAAATACTACTGTCGAACGTGGAACACAAATGAAAATGCTCGTAAAACAAAATCCAAATAAGGCAATAAGTTAAAAAGAAGGACCAATAAAAAATGGTCCTTCATCCAATCCTTATACAATTTCCTAATCCGGTACAGCTTTGAAATACCGGCAAATCATACATGAGCAAATAAAATACTAGAACAATAATAAAAAAGTAACGTCGGCAAACTGAATACAGCAAGTGGCCAATTGACATTTCCTTCAAATGGAATTTTATCGAGCCATTCTCTTGTCCTTTAGTTGGTCTTACATGGCTTGCAGTTTTTTAACAAGCAGAGACAATACTGTGACATACAGTTGGCATGGTAAGTCAACATGAAAAAAATATAAGGCAATGCATCCACATCTTGTCGTGTAACTCTGTAACATGGAACATGGTCAATGTTTTCTTCGCAACTTGGCACAAATAAAACTTTCTCTTCGATTTTACTAAACACTTCGGTAGACATGCTCTTCTCTGATCTCGTTATCTCAAGAATAATTTGAGCAATAATTTGCTCTAAAATTACAATCCACCTAATATTTTTCATTACGCTGTCCTCATTCAAACGCTATTCTTCCCATCAATCAACACAACAAATTGAATTAACGACAGTTCACACTTCACCGCAAGAAATACAGACACGCAGTTCACATTTTTTCAACCTAATTGACGAGCCGCAAAGCCCCTCTGTCATACATCGTTAAAAGCACGTAACACTATCCAGTTTGGATTGCGTAAAGACCTACGTAGCGAGTTGATAAAGACAAAAAATCACCGAATACGAATACATATCGGTATAAACTCGATCAACCGGCAACGCTCACTTTTTGCACGCATATCCACTCACTTAGAGCACCGCCCTTCATTGATTTTATTAAATTGGCGTTATAGTCTGGACTCAAACGATATTTTATGATTTTTAAACAGGTGAATTTGAAATCAGGAGTGAAGGGAAGGAGGCACTTGAGAATAATGTGTTGAGTATCTTCTTCTTTGTCGTTCCCTCACTGCTGAGAATCGCGACCACTATCGGAAACATCGACCTTACTGCTTTCACAGCTTTTAATACACCACGTTTCAGCCCCATAGAATAAGATGTGATGTGGAGTATAACAGTGATTAATGCCTTTTTTTTTTGTGGATGGGAAATCATCAAATGAGAAGTCATTTGATGATTTCCAACTGACGGAGCGGGAGGGATTGTCAGACTTTTACTGACTGAAACCCATCCATGTTCCTTCCTTGCCCTTTTTGTTCCGGGGCTGCAGTATCTCTTTCGAACAGTCCCGCAGCCCTACACAGTGTTTAATACCTTAGGTAATATTATTAAGAGACAGAACATTGTCAATTCATATATTCCAGTGAATTTTCGAAACGTGTTGACATAAAGAGTAATTATAGGAATAAATTATGAAGTTAAAGATAAAAAAATATTCAAATATGGTAAATCACGTCCAATCACGCGGATGATAAAAAGAATCGCCTCTAACCTACCGTTGATTGAGCACTGCATATTCATAAACAAAAACTTTCGAAACTCTCTTTATGAATTTTAATTACAATCAATCAAGTTTGTAAACTGAACGAAGCTAATTGGCACCACCTAACATGACTAGATAACTTTATCGTCGGAAACTGGAATAAAGGTGGGTACTGAGTGGACTGCAAAAAGCTAACGTGACTCGAAGTTGGTTTAATCTATCAGACAGTGAATAATGTAGACACGCGTCGATCAGTCTATTGAGCTAATTTCAGTGGAATAGGTAGGACGACATATTGGTAGAAAGGTAACTTACTCTAATGGAAACGTGTGTAATCCACAAGAGACTAAAAATCCACGAACAGTTATTAGTGGAACCAAAAGACTGGCAGTCAAGAGCCCGTTACTTTAACTAAAGTATTAGGTTTCAACAAAGAGACAAAGTGGATGGAGGTGTAGTTTTTTACAGTTAAAGGTAATATGAGTTCGTCATTTTAGTTAAGTCAAATATTAACCTCCAAAGCTGACGACGCATTAAACAGACGATGTTGAGCAAACAACTAGTCGCAAGATGCGGTAAGTAGGAGTAGAATATATTACTGACAAACCATAAGAGATTAAAGAAGGTGACAATCATTTTATATTAGGTAACAAACAGCTTGTTATAATTATATTCGATATGGATAGCAATGATGTAACAGCCCAGTTAGCACCATAAGCAGCGATTGAAATCAGGCGTCAGAATAAGTGCTAGCCACAACTCCACAAGCAGCAATAAATAAAACAAGAAATAGTCGTTTTACAATAGAAATCACGTTAAACATAAAACGTGATTTGCTGGTAAAATGTGAATCTCCCACGTTCGAAGCTCCGCAATGACATTTGAAACTTGAAGACAAATGTCTTTACACAACAGGTAGGGTACACCAGTATTTTCCCTTTTTAATTGCATGTCGTAAAAGTATTTCATACACCTTCTAATATATTGTTGTGAGAATGGTATTTCGATGAAGTGAACAGAAAATATTACAAAGAGGTATTGCAATTAGAAATTTCTGAACCCCTATATTTTCAGTAAAGAATCTAAAAAAGTGCGCATTGAAATATTTAATTATAGATTCAAATACACCATCCTCCATTCATTACCGAGGATAAAGGCACAAAACTTCACCATGGTTCTATCTGTTTGAGTAGACAATATTTTCTTGGTCCCATATTCCTTAATTCAATCAAAACAAGCATTAACTGACTGTGACTTCCATAATAAACAGAGGCAGACGAGCAAATATCTCTCATTAAATACAAATTCTCGGAAAATCCAATCCCGTAGCCAGTTAAAACCGTGGCAAATGATCGTCAGGTCTATAAAAGTTCAAGCTTCGACCAGTCAAGGTCCCGATGATGCCGTTATCGGAACACCACCGTCACGAGACGAGCGGTGCTTTCTGCACTTCGGAATACTTCGGATGCACGCCCAACGAGTTTCCATTGTAAGGTCGGGACTTGATTTAGGATGTCGTCTGTGAAAGCACGGTAATTGCTTTCTCTTCGATTGTCGGGCCATGATCGCCGTTCGATTAAGCTTGCCTTTACATCGAAGGGAATATCTTCGCAGTTATATAAAGGTCTATGGAATGCGCGAGTTCAATTTGCGCTCAGATACAGTAACGTGAACTTTGGTTCGTAAAAAGTTCCATGAAACTGATAAACAATAATAATTTGAGCGACTTTCTCCCAAAAAAGACAAGCTGTACAGTTTTAAGGGTTTATTGCCCAAAACTTGCAACACTTGCCAACATTACACAAGGGCAACTACGTAACTTGTCGGTCCAAAAAACGAATTGACATCAGTACGTTATCTATAACACGTCAATGTTCGTGCATAAATGGAAACAGGTATTGGCAACGTCACGACCGGCATTTACTTACTATCAAGAACCGAGCTAAGAAGTCCGTTGATTGTCTAGACTCTAGCCAATAGAGTGGCACTGCTGTAAATTCGGATCGCAATAATCGGATAGCTGAGTAATCGAGCACCGTATAAGGTAGACGAAATTATAGAGGTAGATGAAACAAAAAACTTGAAAGTTGGCATATCATGGATGAAGGAACTGGTAGTTAATGCGGGTACTTCACTACCAGTTATTTTAAGTGTCGCCAACACTAGCAATTAGGTGGGAAAGGCTTAAGATGAGAAAGATGATGTGAAAATGATTAAAGAAGCCGAAAACGTAGGCAGTATCATTTTCTACAAGGAAATCGGTCGCAATACGTCTAACAAGCCGAAAAACCTCGTTAAACTCTTTGTTTGACAAACATAAAAACATTTAAACTATCCCAAGCATCTCAAAACCTCGGTCCACCTAGTTAATTTCGATTTTACTAGCCAAATAAAGCCAACATAGATCGGATAGCCTTTCACGTACGTATACAGACGATAATGGCCAAAGATTAAGATCTTTTTCGAATGAAATCGTAAGTAATGGACAGACTGGTCGTTTCCATATCGGGCTGTGACGATTAGACATTGGCAGTTGTTCCGAACATTTTATTATATTATCTACCTCGGTGTGATATCATTTCCATTGGTTGTATAGCGTGTAAATGATCATGGAGGAACAAATAGATGGGCGGAATTGGTTTTAGTAACAAGAAGTTATTGTTGCAGGAGAATGGTTAGACTGCTCATGAAAATAGCATAAATTCTATCCTGTTGAAATATACCGAAACAGTTTCGTGTTTTCTATCGCACATTTTATTTATGTCAGCCTTTTCTTGTCCTATTAGAGTTTGCTTTAGTTAGCAAATCTGATTGAATGCAATATAATTTCGAAAATGTTGAACATTACGGACCTAAGCGGCGCTAACGCTTTTAGTTGATCTCTATAAGGGAAAGTGAATTTAAGAGATCGAAATAAACAATGGTTAACTGTATTTTGAAGTGGTATAAATTCAGCTACTTTATTATAACTTGAAAATGTTCAAGGATAAACTCTGCAACATTGTACAGAAAACGGTCTGCCTGCATTAGCCAACTCGGTTTCTTTTCCACAAAAACTATCTAGTTTGCCGGGTAGCCAAAACCGTGAGGTCAGTTGGGCGTTTAACTTTTGGCCAGACACGACACGATAATGTCACCGATTGCGAAAGTCACGCGCAAACACAACCACACTAGCGAGCAAAGCCGACCGAAATCTGGCGGATAATTCGATTCGTAACAATTACTCGATGGTGAAATTCGGAAACTCGATTTTTTTGCTACAATTCCGCTGTTACGCGGTTATGCTGCATTGGGGTCAGAGTGCGTACGAAACTGTGTTTGCCAGTGACTATTGAAAGCGAAAAGGGACCTTGGTCCTCATAAGATGCGCACGATTTGGCAGTAGCACAAAATTCTTTTCGGAAGTAGCACAAAAAAGTTTCGTTTATATGGTTCGCAAACCTAGATTCAGTATATATCTAAAAAAGTTATCTTTTTATGTTAATGTTAACCTGTAATTGGCAACTGAATAAGCCCAAGACTATTCCAATTGTTAAAATAGTTTGTATACAGAAGCTGTTGAAGACCTATATTAATAAATAGATCGTATCAACAAGGATGCATAGAATAAACGACTGAAAAAGTCAGAGACCTACGTACCTACCAGGAAATGATACTGTCCACAAATTGCTGCCATTCATACTCGTATCATACACCTATGACTCGCTTCTTTGGACTCACACCCATATGAGCACTTTTCCAACAGTCATCACAATTTCTCGGTAGATTGACTCCGTATCAAGAAAGTTGATATTAGTAGTGGATGTCACTGGAACTAATTAATGATTTGATAATGGCTTTGCTTTCGCCTTTACGCTTTCACAGTTCGTGCCGTACAAAGTAACGTGTGGTTTTATTGTGGGATTAAATATTTTGTCAGGTGTTGAATTTGATGAAGTGTAAAATTACCATGTCACTGACTGTTATCTGCCCATATTACCATTGATTTTAATTAAAATTTTAATGCAATTGTGGTTTCAAAAACATTTGTGTGAGTCTTGAATCTCCAGAATGTCATGATTACCATTTAATTGAAATGATGTTATTATAACTTTCCTGTACGATTAATAGAAGATGATACCAATTTATCTTAACATCTTAATAGATGTTTCAATAGATTTCGAAACCGCAAATTCCTATAATTATACTAAGTTTAACATAATTACAATCTATATAAAACAAGGTCAATGTATTCATAGCGCTTATTGATACTGCCAAAATGATGCGTTTGCGCCTACAACTGGCATATCAAGGTGATATGAACCTGTAGTTACATCTAATGACTATAATAATAACATAATTTGCTTTATATATTATTGAAATAATAAAGAAACTACATACTGAGATATTTAAGCAATCAAGCAACTAAGAAAAGAGGTCAAGTTAAATTATTATACTTGAGAACAATAGAATAAATGAGATTGCTAAATTACTTCTGATTCGAATGAATAGTTAACTTTAAAGTGCTTTGAATTGAGATGTCTACACAAAATTGTCTGATCTACATCTTTAATTTGAATAAAAGAACACTAAAGCTACGGTTACACACTGTAAATTAGAAGCAGAACATGTGTTCAAAATTTCCGACTGTAGAACCGCGTTTGAACTTTTCCTTTTAAATCTTCCCAGACAGGAAACCAAGCAATAATGCTTCTTCTTCAGAATCCATTTTACAACTGCGAAGTTTCGAACAGTCGACAGCATTCGGATTCAGCTGTCTGCGACTGCCTGAGAGATTGATGTGTGGATCATTAACAGCCCCGGTCGTCCGTGTACACTTCCCTCTGGAGTCCAACCAGTCGGTGTGTTGCCAGCCTTAGCTGTCTAACAAGAAAAAGATGTGCCGATAAATTGAATTTAAATTAGGACTACGGACATGTTTTATTTAAACTGTTAGGAGTTACATCCCCAACAAAAGATAAAGACAAACATTTTTTTAAATGCTTTATGATTGTTGGTACTACTCGTGGCTCTGTTTCTATAAATTCTTATGAACTCAGTCTATTTAGTCGCGGCTTGAATTTCCCGAGATTTGATCTCTTGTTCCATTATTCTGAAGTATAGGCTCAATAATTTTGAAAGCTCAGGAACAGCATTCTAAACAATATTTGCAACAGTAGCAGAGACTGCAGAACGCAAACATAAAGCGACAATTGGTTATAACTATCCGTTATCTATTGCAGTTTTCATAGCCCCCGTTTCGCCCCAAGCCTTTGAATCGATAGCTATAATTAGCACCCGAAACGTGGTCTTACGATATCGAGTATCTAATCGATACAAGAGATCCATTTTACAATTGTGAAAGAAACTTTACTGGAGGCAGTTTCAGACAGCCCCCGCTGCGTTAACCGAATAGGGCTGTAACTGCGCCGGAATTTCCAGAACGCGAAAAATATAAAGCAAATGTTTGCACTGCTGTGAACGAAATGGTTTTCTTAGTTGACGTTCTAAACCAAGAACTATTGTATTATATTAACCTGGAACTGAGTCCCTCGTTTATGACTGATATTGTCTTGGTTTTTCAGTACTGAGAATACCTATTATTACTTCCGGCATGTAAATGATTTATTTCATGTTTGCGTACGCTACTTCTTCTTAAAGTTGCTGTTCATCATGTTTATTGAAACTTGCAATACCAACAAGAGCGTGTCCTGGAATGATTTTATCTTGGCACCTACCTAATAATTACTATAAACAATCCTATAATCGGCACCTGCCCGCAAATTTTATTGCAGATCTCTTCCGCCGACTCACAAATTGGTATTCAAAATCAAATATAGGAAATAATGAAATAACTAATCCCGTGCAACAGATTTTACGACGTCTTAATTAATAGTATTGCAAAACCTGGCACGTTTATAATTATTTACCAGGAGTAGTGTCTGGTTCTTTTATAACTATTTATAAACTCTCGCCTTAAGTGATCTCATTTAAGTTAACGATGTAATGTCTAATTGGAATCGTAAACATGGCGAGGAATGGGCCACCCGCTATCTTCCTAAAGGTGTCTTTAAGGGTGACTAAGGGATTTTATTAACAGAAACGGACATCAACGTCCCCTTTTCTGCTAATAAACATCAATAAACGGTAATCGTCAATCCTTAAATTAAATCATGATGGTTGGAAGTCTCACTAGCGGTAGATTTTACGTAGCAATTTGATCCTGTGCAAGAGTTAACTGAGGCTGAATTGCATCAAGAATCCACGAAGAAAAGTACAAAAGTATAACAGATCTCAAGGTGATCTCAATGAACAGTAAATATACATGAACAATAAAGTATCCCCGACCGACGATGACCTGCCTCAATATAAGACGTTACACACAAAACGAAAACTAACCGCAGGAAACAAACTCTGTAGACCAATATAATATAATATTTAAACGGTACTGCAAACCACAACTTGTAAAATCAGTCAGACTTAGAATAACTCCAGTAGAATAGCAGATAAAAACTAAAAAGCTTAAAGCAAGAGTGCTAACTCTAATTTAATCTTATGAAATTCAACAAAAAATTTGCTTACTGCTCATTTCGTAACTTTGCCTTTCGAAACCTATTAAGAAAATAATAGAAACCACAATGAGATGTATTTAAATAGTTTATTCTGGTATTACACTTTCGAAATTATTGACGATTAGCTATAGTGGAACATAAAAACTGATTTGTTTGTGACTGGAGCATTACGTACTGTTTTTAGAACACCAGATATTTCTTTACCAAAATATGGCAAGGAATAATAATAAGGTGAATATAATGGAACTTTAAAGAAACAGAAGTTGATGGTGCTGGAAGGGCGAGTAAAGACAGCAACCTAATTAACAAAGAAGCCATAGAAGATAACAAAATTACAGAATTATCTAATATATATACGTGATCGATGAGACTATTAATCATACTAAGTAATTCATAAATCGTAACTCTCAATGCATTATCCAAGTATTTGAATAAGCATTCCAAGTAATATTGAGAGTATTAAATTAAATTTATTACTATCAAAGCTAATCTCACATATTTTACATTGAACGCTTTTACTGGTAGTAATTTTTCCCGCATTAAATACTTCAGTAAATCAAGTTTCGATTGGTGTTATGGCATCAAGTCAAAATCAAACTTCACTGATGCAGTCAGAGTTGATAATCGTTTGACCGATGCTCAGAGATGGCCAGGGCATACCAAAGATACATTTACGCAAAGAAACGCATATGCATCACAGTTCCATGGCATTGTTCAAGAAGAGGCTATGGTAATAAGCCAAGAGTAGCACAATGGTAGTAAATCAGTTGATTTAGTATCGAGAACGATAGCCAAACATGGTAACTTGGGTGTTATAAATCATAATACGAAAACTGGAAGAGACTTGCGGAAATGAATATTCAATTATAAACTAGCGCTTATGTAAAAATGACAGCTGTGATCCGCTTGTTGTGTAATATTCTTGGACGGTGTTGCGAGGGCCTTATAAGGGTGTGTCTTTGCGCGGAAAGTTTAGCAGATTTCCCAAGATTATAATGATTTCTAAACATAAAACGATCACAGTTCTAAAGCTATTTGGGAACTATTTGAAGAGCAGGAAGCAGAAGGATCTACACGGGTATTATACGTGGCTATACAAATGTCGATTTTCCGTCCATGTGCATTCTTTAAATATCTTCGTAAATCATAAATGACCGTGCTTTGAAACGGTTTAAACCGTATTCAAATCTAAAAGTTCATTCCTTTTCGTGGTAGTTTTGTTAACTTCATGCTTGTCTATAAATCCAGATTTAATGTTACATTCCTCTATTATTTACGACAGTAACTTCCTGCATCACTGAACAAGAAAAACAACTGGAATCGGTTCAACAAACTTTATAATTGAAATCTGTAAGAGCATCACAAAACATGTGAAAACAACAATCACAATTCCACATGCTCTGTGAGAATTAATTAGAAACCGCAAATAAACTAGGAAATATACAATAAATTACGTATATTACTTAGCCCCAGTCCATTGTGCGTTTACCGATGCGAGCCGAACCACCGTCATGAGATAAACAGGACTATAAAACATACTGATTGCTTGGGTAACATCGATAAATACAGTTCTAAGTGAAAAACGTTAGTTGACAATTTTAATAGACCATTCTGTAAGTTCCCCGTTCCTCGGCAAGGATTTATGCCTTCTCTTTTAATTGTTCCGGGAGATATTTACCAAGTTTGTAAGGATTGCTAGGCCTGAAAATATGGAAGCGATTCATTTTAAAGTAGAAAAATAAATTACCTTGTTAAGAACGTTAATCGTCGATTTAGTTGCAGTTGCTGTTGTTTTATTGTAAGGCCTGACTTTTTGACAGTCGGTTGCGTACGTCAACGAGAAAAACAGTCGCGAATACGCGCCGCTAACGCCAGCGTCGCAGAATGGTGCTATATAGATCACAATGATACTCGTACGCGCGATCGACGTCAGCGCTACAGGAATTCAAGTCTTATTCTTGCACTAAGTATTAGCTGTTTTGAAGTAATTACTAAGCGTCTTACGAATAACAGTATGGGGACTAAGGATATAAATCGTGCGATAAATATGCAAGTTTAGACTATAATGCTTTAATCGAATGCATGGGCGTAGCTCGGAATACACAAAACGGTTAACAGTATCTGTCATCTAAACTGCAACAGAAAACAAATGTCAGGAAATAATTGGATATAAATGAAAACGGCATTTCAAAATGTTGTTTCTAATAGAATGTATGGAATGAATAAGTACTACATTGCTAAATTCGATCTTAATGGGGTTTTCGTTCCGTATCATCAAGAAGATGATCAATGTGAAGTTTTCTATTATAGCCTACTTCTTCTTCTTCGATGTGTTGATGATTAAACAAACAAGATTAAATCAGTTTGGACCAGAACTCTGCCACCTCCACGGCGTAATTCTCTGCCTATTGCTTTTCACTGAAGGCGAAAGGCAGAGCAGTTTCCATAACTGCATTGATTCATGCCCATGAATCGACTGCCCAGCTGTGTTCTACCCACTGTTGTATAAAGGCCTCCTCTCTGATCCGTGCGAGTCTTATCCATACCTTCCTGGTGACCTTTTCTAGAACGTTGAACGCCATCTGGCTGTTAGTCCGCCAACGCTCCTTTTCTCTGATTATCCCTGATCAAAACGGTTCTTTCTCCCATCATTCATTGACTCCCAGGCCAACCCAACACGTATCCATTCATCACAGTTCACAAGTAAACAGGCAGACCACCTGCCTATCGACTTAGCATAACGAAGTGCAATTTATAGAACGGCATAACTAACTACGTAGGCGGCGTTTAGTTCACTACAAGTTGACTATAAGTTCGCTATAAAGGCTTTTCTGGACTGGACGCGGACTTTAAAGGGAAAAGTATGGGTTTTATTGCAAGTTGTACTTGAAGTACGGTTATGGAAAGTGTTGCTGGCTGATCTTTATTGGGTTTTTATTTGAACTAATTGTCGTTGCTTTTATGGTGTTAAACTAGTACTTGTTGCCTGTAACAAGATGGTGTAGATTCACTGTATAAGCTGTTATTTGTATCAGTTTTCTTAGTTGAAGGAGATTCTGTAGTAGTCTTAAACTATTCACTACTCTGTAGCAAGCTGACTACAGATAATTTCAGTACCTCGATTGGTTACACCAGAAAACATTAAACTAAGAACCGTATACCATCACAAGTCAGGTCCACAACAGTTTACTCCATTTTCCATACAATTCACACCGATAACCGTCAACACAAAAAGAAAATGTCGTTTCAAAGGACAAGACTTCCTACGTATAAATAAACCATTGTGCAAACGCTGTCATAATTCCGTGAATCGCGAAAATTATGTATTGCCGTGAAGAAATGGAAGTCCACTGTATATTTATGGCATGACTAGCTTACACCCGCGGTTGCGGTCTCGTGTATGTCGGAAATTGACCTACAGGAACTAACAAGCGTATCTTAGGTCCTAACTTATGGGTACCAGGGAAACGTGACCCTGGTACCCATAGACTTTCTATGTGCCAATCATGATACGTCATCATTTTCTGCCTTTTTCCCATTTTAATCGGAGTCAGCACAGCATGTCTTCTCCCTCCAAACTTCTCTATTACTCGTCTTCCTAACCTCCTTTCTAACTATATCATCCTACACATAGTCTATGCATCATTACTTTGGTCTGTCCATCCCTTTACACACTCAAGTTTTTCTTAACGGAATTCTTTCTCTTTCCTCCGCATCACATACCATACCATGACAACCGATTACCACCCAACCGTTAAGGTGTTAAAAGGTAATAGACCCAATTTATTAGCGGTCTATGAAGCACGTCGATCTCGTCATTTCAGCAGTCACCTCCTTTCTAATCATACCATCTTTCACAGAGGAAATCCATCATTTCTCATCCCGAATCCACACAAAACTTGCATTTTCCTCATTCCTCCGGATCACATGCCCATACCGTGACAACCGTTTATGCTTATTAAGAAGACTAAAGACAGAAACAGTTACTCTTTTATAATATTATAGTATGGAAGGATAGACCGCAAAGAAATACAAGTCCCCTGTATACTTATGTCATGATTCATTTGACGTAATCGACATCCGTGGCGGGTACACGGGTTAGCTTGTACCAGACGATTTATTACGAGGATGATATTGTTAGATTAGATTCAGCGCGAATCTAGATTAAGTTCGATGTATTGGAATATGCGAGAGTTTGATTGGCTAAGCTGTTCCTGTATATTCTGAGAGCCCGCCTAAGATCGACCTTCACCCATGTACATTATTTCATGGGAATAAGAGTTGACTGATTTCCCTCTCATAGAGAAGACGCCTGTCTCCCAGCAGTGGTAACATTGATAGGCTGATGACGATAAAGAGTTTACTTGATTTCATCAGACAACCCATTCGCAATATGTTTATACTTTATTAAATTTGCTAAAACATTGGACAGATATTCGGTCGAAAGGAGGGATCTTTGACTATAAGTATTCTTTAATTCAAAATAGGAGAATGCTAAAAGATAAAAAGCTTTTAAGTTAGACTCGTAAGTATTCTTTAATTCAAAATAGGAGAATGCTAAAAGATAAAAAGCTTTCTTCAGTCAAGTATACAGTCGGCTCTTTTCTTCGCCAACTTATCAGATCACAATAATTAGTATGCATAAAGTATCAAAGCATTGCAATCTTGTTATTCAGCTACTTCACATCCGCTTAAGTGTTAACAATACCTTTTAGCGTACCAATTTATTCTAGTTGTTAAACATTACAAAAAACAGCCTATTACGATAGCGCCATTCAAATTGCAGTTCAACTTTCTATACCAAAAGAATCAATTACGCTTATCACACATCTAATTTTATCATTCAAATGTTCTAACAATGTTGTTATCTCGCAACCACATAAAAGGTAAGGAACGTTTCAGATCGCAAATTGATTCATTAGATGTTTGATTAACCCCGTATACCGCGATTTTCCTGGACGATATGGTAAGTTGGTCTCGATATCGAAGTCAGGATAAGGGACAGAGTTGATACAGAATTAATTGAAATTGAACATTCGTAATAAGCTACAAGGATTCATGCAAATTGACTACATAAACCAGTACCCACAGGTCACGCAACAAAAAGAAAATGCGTATTTTCCGACATAGGGCGTTGATTTTCTTGCCTAATCCGTATTATGCTCTAGTTGTGTATTCACTAAGTACCTTTTACTAAGTATCTTTTTTTAGATTTCAGTGATGGTCAGTTTTTACCTTAAGGCGCTTAGACGAGCTAAATTAGCAACTCTGTATGTGGTGGTTCAAACTTCGTTTGAAATGCTGTTAGAATAAAGTTCTAATCAGCTTGCACTACAAAGTGGTTGTAACGTCAGCCACTGCGGGCCAAATAGCGCGAAATTAGTGGTTTCGATCGATTTACAAAAAAACTATTGATTGGATTAAAAAAC
Organism: Xestia c-nigrum; assembly: GCA_916618015.1. Taxonomy (NCBI): domain Eukaryota; kingdom Metazoa; phylum Arthropoda; class Insecta; order Lepidoptera; family Noctuidae; genus Xestia; species Xestia c-nigrum. The sequence goes on along the minus strand of OU745247.1, from coordinate 19,120,761 downwards.
TAAAACAGTATCATGCATACAAACATATATTGCTTATAGAATTATTTGCCAAAAAATCAAAATGATCGCATGCATATTAGTATGTTTTTTAATGTTTGAAAGATATTTTTGAGATAAGTTCGTGATTTCTTTTTATCGAGCCAAATTAATTGTATTGTTTTCAAAACAGTATCATGCTAGTATATATCCTGAAGAATATCATATATTTTTCTGGTCTTTTTTATAGCAGTGAATCATATACTTTTAGTAATTATAAAACTCGCGTTTAGCTCATGTAATCGCTTGAAACTGTTAAAGATAAGGAAAAGCAACACATGCTACATGTTTAACTACACACATACATCCTGACTTTATTTCTATTCGTTTTAAAGGTTGTCCTTCTGTATTCTGTTCTTATTCCACATGCAAAGTTACGATATCTTTGTAGGGATAAGGCGTGCATTTACATGTACAAGTCAGCCGCATAGTATGTTAGAACCGTTTGTTCCTCGTGGCTCCAATGCCGTACCGATGCCGCCTTGCCGGTTCAAAGTTTAGTAGTGTAGCTAGGAATGTACATTCTTCTATGTGTAGTACGGTTAGATTCATTCCTGTTTCTTTTTATTTGAGCAGCTGTTAGTAAGTTAGATATGTATACTATTATCGTGTGATCTTTACAGAGATGTAACATCGACTGTCCACTTTACTGATGTGGTGGTAATTATACAACATTATTTTTTGTTCACACTAAACCTCGCGAAAAAAAAATTAGCTGTTCCCTACATTTGTGTTCGCATAATTCGTCAAAATGTAGGGAACAGCTGATTTTTTTTTCGCGATTCAAGGTTCGTCCCATAGAAAAAGTTGTTTAAAATGATGAGTACAATGACCCCTTTTCGGGTTTAGTATAAACAAAAAATAATGTTGTATTTATAACGCACTAGAGCGGATGTCACGCGGTTACTCGCTGAAAATGAAGCTATCCATTGCTTCATTGCTGAAAGAATTTACAAATCGGTTCAGTAGTTTTTAAGATTATTCGTTGAATACAAACATATATATCTTTCCTCTTTATAATATTAGTATAGATTTAACACAGCAAATTAAATCATGCTACCGTATCCAGTGCAGCAAATTCTTTACATGTTAGATTGCCTACTTGCGTAAACCTAGAAATAGGAAATATTACCATGCGTTTCGTATTAGCATCCATATTATACAGGCCCTAAACATAATCGTCTATAAGCAGTATAACTGAACACATAGGCCTGAGAGCTTAGATGGTGGGTGACCCACTTTTCATTTTACGATTCAAGCCTTTGATTTGACGGTGCATTCGTGATACGCTCGTCTGCCTTGTGTAAATCTAAACTGGTGGTTTTAAACCGTAAGTAATAATGCCGGCCAGATTTGTAAAATTTGTTGTTGCAGATCTTGTAGCTATTAACTGTTTAAAATTCGGTCATAAGCTACCTATGTGTATAATTTAAATTCGAAACCTGTAGTCCTCGATCGAATGGAAGATTTTCTAAAAATGTAAACGTCAGCATACATCTTTCCTTCTATTAGTGTGGTATGTGCCTACCTGGTGTCCGTATCATACTGGGAATTTCGGAAGCACATGATTTCTTACATTTTGTCAAGACAGGCAGTGATTTCGCCTATAATAAGCCTTTTCAATCTTTCGAGTTAGTGTAGGTAGATATTCTTTGAGAATTGAAACCTTTGGTTCGTGACGCGTTTGTACTTTCGTACAGCCATGATACCGATGCATGAAATTTGACGAGAAATCGATAAAGTTCATTATTCCTTGTTGGTCTAATTTTACCACGGTGTTACGGTGAAAAATAGGATCGTGGCAAAATAATAACAGCAGCTAGGGTCGATCTTTAGGTTAAGCCGTGCTTGCGTAGGTTGGTCTGTAGATGGGTGACCATTACATACCGAGTTTCCTCCGTGCTTCGGAAAGCACGTTGATCCCGGCTGTCATTTGTGGGTCTGTGACAGTCGGTGGCCCAAAAGCTTCGACAACCAGTCTTACCAAGGAGTATCGTATTACCCGGTACTAACAGGGTTGTGGAAGTCAGATAGGCAGTTGCTCCATGTAAAACACTAGTATTAAGCTGCATCCGGTAAGACTGTAAGTCGATCACAATATAGTTGAGAAAAGGCTGATGAAAAATAATGACATAACAAAAGAAGAAAAGGCGCTAACAATTGTTTTCCACAGATTTCACGGTGAAGTGATCAACACGTAATTCATTCAATTATCGAACAAAAAAACAAAGATCAGGTTTCGTTTTTGTTTACATAATGACATCCAAACAAATAATTCGATTATTATCGCAACAGGAACACTGCATCGTAACCAATCGATTTTAATCAACTCGATCTAAAATGAAATTAAATCGACGTTTTTTAACTCCACACAATATCTAGTGCGATAACTTTTTATTAGTATTGGTCTGTTGAGACACAATTGAATCGTTAATTTTGTAATAGCTTTTCGATAGATCTATGTAATTATAGAGATGTATAAGTACGTTAGAAGTGGGTCAGACAATGTTAGTTGTTACTTAGAATGTTGACAATGTATGTACAGTGTACATACAATGTATGTTGTATGTGTAAGAAACTGGTACGGTGTAAGTAAGGTTGTCAAAGCCATAACTTAGCCATACTTACCTACTTGTGTTTGACGCTTGCGCATTAACCTGTATGGCTGTCTTGACCATCCGAGTTCCCAATATAGTGCCTTTATTTCTTTACTCTCAGTTGTGGGTAGGGCAACCTAGTTCCAATTTTCTGCATATTAACCCTAGCTAGTTTGGGAGAGCCCAAGTAGCTGGGAATACAGAAGTATAGGCTTCTGCTGCCTCTTCTATGACTAAAATAGACTGCAATAGGCAGAGTCCGTTGATTGACTGTATAGATCTACGCTAAAGCGCAAGGAAACAGTCGAGATTAGACGTAATCATTTAACACCACATGTTTTGATTTACAAAAGAAATTGGAGTTACTTCGGTACTTATATCGATGATCATTCGTTTTGAACCTGTACTTATTCACCTTTAAAACCGCCGAAGTATTGAATGCCCTCCTCACTTCCACGAAAATACCAGTATACACAACACAGCTTGCATTGTGGACCACCTGACCACGTCTCCGGTAATCACAATGATTAATTCAAACAATTTTCAATCGGGCAGACCGTCGAACAAATTGCCCTCGCCCACATAATACAATTCCTTTGGTACGGAACCATCGTGACGTCTATAAAGTAACGGTGTAAATGTTGCTGTGAAGCTGGAAAGATGGACATACTTAGAAGTTTCAGTAAGTCCCAAAATTTATTAAGAAAATCTAGTAATTATGTATTATAACTTTTCCGTACTAGGATTTAGGTAGAGGTATAATATGTATGTAACAAAAAAATACATGTATGTTTTATCAATCGAGTAACAGCTACATGACATGGGTGATAAGGAAAAGGAAAAAATAACAGAAGAATTATCGTCGGATTATAACATTCATACAAAATCGAAGTACGATTATAAAGTAATGCTTTATACCTAGTCAAATTCGTTAAAACATTGAACTTCTAAGATAAACACTGAAACCTAATATTTTACCGCTTTTCAACCTTTAACAGTAACACAATAATTCCAGCCAATTTTAGCGTATCCGCCCACAACTGAAAAGTCGACAAACATTGTTATTCGAGTAATAAGAAGGCCGCGTATTACACCGACGCGTAACATCGGAAACCCATTAGCAACAACGATTTATTATCCAAAAAGGTGTAACCGCCACCGTTACACAACGCATGCATTCGATACTTTACATTAGTTTACATAATTCGGACATAAAGTAAAATCAATGACTTCATTCTGTATAATAATGTCAATTGAATTACCTGTAATTTATTTGGAGACTTCTAATTGATGTTTAGACACAGTTAGAGATATAGAACCTGAATATTATTAGCCATCAATTAAAATTGAGATGGATTAGGCTGCGCTCTCTACCTAGCTAAAAAGTAGTATAAGAGACTATAATTATAATCCGCGTTGTGTAACATAATTCTAGTTCGTACAGTTAAATCTGTTTGGAATAACACCCTGACTTTCCATGGATTCTATTTACGAAAATGTGTGTAAATTCTAAAATACCATATGACCGTCCAAATGAGCTTCCCCATTGACCGTACTACCAAAGATCTTAGGGGAGATAACGCCATGATTGCACATGGCAGGTAGATCTGTAATCGCAGTATAGTGAAAATGTTGCAAAGCCTGTTGTTAATAAGTAAATAAATACGGTTTATTTCTACTCCTCCGCTATACTTTCTGATTAATTTCGTTGCGGGATCCAGGACAGTTAAATTCATTTTTGGGACTTCGTCGAGCTTCATTGTGTCGGCGCTGTTCTGGTGGTCGCCACTGTTGATTCTGGCTTTCAGGAGTTACAGTGGTTTGGGAATTGTGTGGCGGGCTTGTCCCAATGAAAGAAAAAGTTTTGATTCCATAAAATATATAAATGAGATACAATCCAGCAGAGTGAACGATAGCCAATCTCGCAATACAGATACACAGTTAAATGAAAGCCCGTTCAATGATAAATGGGGAAATGGATAAGCATATGTACACAGTACGAATCGAAATATACCCTTAATTGACCAACAAAGTGCAGTTTACCACACATTGAAAGATAACCAGTAAATAAATCAACGCAATTGAAGTCGCCAGCGAAAGCCGTTTTACAAATGATCTCCTTTTTTGACTGGCGATATTCGTATTTCGTACGCTTGGAATCGAAAGTAAATAGATGTATATAGAAGATTTGTAGAAAGTAAAACCGATCTGTGTGGCCCTAGGCTAAAACGGGGTTCTTTTTAGATGACGCTGATTATAGGATGGGTACTTTATGATTATAATTTAAAAAAAGACATACATTTTGCAGGATCGCAAACAAACTTATATAAACAACTGAAACACTTACCATTGCATCGTAATCTACACTCCTCGTGATAGAAAAAGTCATAAACAGACACAAACATGGCGTATAAGTCACTGACGTCACAACCAAAACATTCGCACCCGTGTCACTGTCGGCCGCCGTTAAAACTATAGCTATGGCTATCCTGGCAATACCGTAATACTAGGGCGCCGTCAGTAGCGAAACGTGAGCGATAATTTAACGATAGTCCCCTCGAACGGTACCAGACAATCGAGAACGTTTACGTATCGCTTATCGAGAATCGCCACGATCGGAATTTAGGGTCGGTATATCGGCGATTGGCGATTGCAGTGCAATCTATGCAGCGCATCGAGTTGATAGAGATATTTACTTTGTCGAGTAGCATCAGTTAGAGATGACCCTGCTCGAATAGTGACTGATTAATCTATGAGAAACTTCGGATACGATACTGGCGGAAGACGTGTTCTTGATGATAACGATTTGTTTACAAAAACAAATATCGATGTTGACTCTTAACGACACGGATGTGAAAACATCGATTAATAACAATCAATACAAATTAACTGGTTTATCACGCATCTTCATTCACTCGATACGCCAGCAACAATCAACAAAGAATGACAGATACTCCGGGTAACGACTCAATACAAAAACAATTAACGCCTTTTAAATATTAAACACCAAGAAGAACGGTAAACAACATAAATTCAAACCACGTCTCAACATTTCCATCATAATACAATTTTCGAAAGAAAAACCCATTCATAATTCAAAAGGTAGAAGATGAAACACGTGTAAGGTACCAAAAAAGGCGTCCGCGCAAGTAGCGGTGAAGTTTGTGCTATGACGAGAACAGGTTGTGCCAAATTTGGGACAGAGCACAACCAGTTCGCAGACATCAATTATTATAATTTGAGGAACCTACATATAAAGGTTGTGATTCATACTCTTTAAACTGCAGTTTAAGAAACTCTAGGGATATGTGACATTAAATTCATTTCCATTACATTTCATGATTTGGTTGTTACTTTCTCCCCAACATCATTTAAATAATTGAAATTTGAAGTATCTTTTCAATTTTTAAATGGACAGCTTCAGAGTCAGACAGTGGTCGCAAAATAGTAGAAGGTCGCCTTTTTTTTATCAGTCATCTGCCTCCTCGCCCTCAACAATCCAAAGGAGTCAAGTGGGTTATTATAGTGGTCGCTAGAGATCGCTATCGTTGTTTATAATTGCAACAACTAGAAAGTCAGACTGTGATAACTGGTACTTCCTCACCTCACCATTAATCGAATCATCATAACAGTCAACTTCTGTAAGAACTTACATGAAAATCATTACATGAATGATTACGATCAATTCGTAAATGTAAGCGAGCAACTATTTCATAAATTAGCATCGTTACAGCATCCTAGCCTTACAGTTAACATTCAGAATCAGAATTCACTACAAATTAACCAGTCCAGTGAAAGTTTTATTAAATACACGTCCAATCGCTTCGTAGATTATGCAATTATCAGCTCCGAAGACGCAAATTTTATGCACAGTATGGTCCAGGACTTGCGCAATGACACCCACTTTAATTGCCAACATTAATCTCGATTTTCACGTCAATTGAGAAGCTAGCTTTATAATTATCTGCCTACAAATAAAATAAATTACAACTATAAGTTTTATTTGCAAAGCAATACTTTTGGATTTTGAAGGAATATCATTAATTTTCGGAAGTGGGAGTCGCAGTTGTGACAGTATTGAGAAAGTGGAAGCTAAGATTAATTGTTTTGGTAAATATTATGACAAAATGAATGTATGAGAGACTCCAATCGGGATTGCTATCTTTTTCGATGTGACAGGTTGACAATTTTCAATTGATAATGATGGTAAGTGAGAGCTTTTTTCCGTTTTGCAAAAACAGTAAATTATCATGTACGCCTAAGAGCTGAGATGAGGCATAGGCCTCACTTCAACAGTTATTAGTATAGGTATTTACAGTTATACATGATTAAACTAAGGAGATAAATATAGTCATTGAATTTTAAACATAACTGTTAGAGCTGATTTTGAAAAAGCTATCAAGCTGACTCAATTAAAAACTGGTAGACAAGCCCGCAAAACTATAACGGTCGAAGATCATCGTGATAACGGTAGTAATATTCGACCGTTTTTATGGCAAAGTTTAGACATTTAATTAAGAAAAAAGTGGCCTAATGCAAGAAGAAATGACCAAGGTTTTCACTGAGCAGCACTAACAAACAGTATAGAACTTGTAAAAGTACATTTAAATACAAGAAAGTGGGTTCAAAAATACTTACGGACCACATACTGACTATTTACAATAACCGCATAATAACACCATTAGTTCATGAGGATAATGATTCAGCATATTTAACAGACTCAACACAGCAAAGTCTTAAGAAGACTGATTAGAATTACAAATTCTGTCCGACGGAAACAGTAATGTCTAAGCCATTGAGAAACAAAACATTTTTACGCTAATTTAGAAATCGAGAAAAATATATTCGTCATCCTACGCATTGTTTTAGTTAATAATTAGGACGATGGTACACCTTATAACTGTTCATTTCACAGTGACATAATTCCAACCGATGCGATGCGATGCGATCTACAAAACGGTACCGATAAACTTTATATCGGCACTGCTGGAAAATCGCGCTCCACACAAGGGAAAATGGCAAATTACAGATACATATTCATTAGAATCTTAATAGGAAGGCAAATAAGGGCAATCTTATGAATGTCTGGGAAACAAACACAGATTAAGATAAAGGGGCCGTTACAACAGAACCAAAGATTTAAATGAGACGAAAGATACGTACGTGAATTACAAAACGGACATATTCACTGACAATTTAGTGCATATGTGCACAATAAATACATTACATTAGAATATTGTAATGAGCCATGGGAATGAGAATTCTAAGACAAACCACACTAAGAAGCTTAGTTAATAAATTTTCATCAGTGTAAGTAATGAACAATGCATTTCACGCTGGATTAACAGTGCTTGGCGCTAGATGAAAAAGTGTACAACCATTTGTAACTCGCAATCTAATTATAGTCTAGATTCAATGCACTCGTTTCTTTATACAAACACTGACCTTGATAACCAGACAAACTCAAAGGCTTCTGACACAATAGAATAATTGATATTTGCAGTACGCAATAAAGTACCGCAGTACGAGTAAAATGGTTTTGGCTTTATAAGAGTTTAGAAATTGTTCTACAACTACATGTTGTGCTTCTGTTACAATACTCTATTGTTGATGTTCTTTATTATTTTCACATTTTATACGTGCCCTATTTTTCGAACACTTTCGAAAGATTCTTTGGAATTCAATTATGAATCGCAATCGATACTGTAACAGTTACCAGAATAGTTATTTTATTGGTTAGCACGATCAATTTTCGCGGTACACTTTATCTTACCAATTATAAGTCCCTTTGCTCCTTGGGCCAATCAGGTATCTGTTTCAGAAGCATTATCACTTCGAAACGAGGGCGCCAGCCCCGTACCGTTATGGCGAGAACTTGAAGGAGAAACACACGGATACGTAATGTCGGCGTTAACGGTTAGAGTTTACTTAGAACCGCATAATGAGCGCTTCCGTATTAAATATTGATGTGGGAGTTCAAATAAATGACGGCAGTCAAAGCTGATGTGTAGAAGATTGTCTTTTGGACAATGTTTCTACAAATAGTGGAGCTAATATAGGTGGAGGCGTTTATAATCTTTCGAAAACATGGCCTGGTATAATTGTGCAAAATACAAGTTTTACTTAATGTACTAAAATGTGTTTAGAAACTTTTAGATATAGATAATTCATTTATATTAGATTCAATTTATTTCCTTGAAACGATCTAAATGGCAATCACTACACACACATATAAAGCAACGTAGGTCACTAATACCACAACCTTATTACCTTTGAATTTATCGTTAACGCGCGTAAATTCGATCCATATATTTCGAAAGTCGAGAGTTTGAAAAGCTCGTACCGCCATTGTAAAGACCTTATTAGCTTTAAAGGTCCGTGTTCCTGTGAAAGATTTACTTAATGTGATTTCGGAGTAGCGTGCAGAAGTACGTGTGGTCTACTGCCATTTGGTATTCAATGAGCCGATTTAGAAGGGGAGCGAAATTAAGAGCTGGAGATAATATACCGGTAGTAGAAGTTCAGTGCTGCTGTTATTGTCTGGAGAATTGCAATTGTCAAACATACGAAGACTTTTAAGTGCAAGTTTTCCAAATCATCAAAAGGGAGCATTCACGCTTGCCAGTACAATATCTTAAATATTTCTTAGCTTCTGTAACTCGACTTGGGGCTAGGTGTCATTGAACATCACGACATTCATCATGCATTTTAAAATCTAGTCTATTTAAGGCAAAATCTGGAGTAGTCTAGACTGCTGACATCATAACATCACAATTCGCGTCGTCAGTGACATCATATTACGCTATCTCAATACTAATCGCAACAACTTTCAATAGTTCATTCCCCTCACGTTTTATAATGATGTTGATTACATTAAATTAAGCAAAACCCATATCACGAACATGTATGTTCGTATGTTGTAAAGTTCCGTGAACTTTGACCTGAGACTTAGTAGTTTTCTTTGGGAATTTGTTCAAGAGTAACGGAATCCTTTCATTAATGGCATTGTGATGGGAACGTTTAATTGTATGCTATCGTGAATATCGTGATGTTTTAGGGCATGTGTTGTGGGCTGTAAAATTAATGTTTTCTTTTGCTTCGGTCTGCAAGTTAATGCTTTATTGTTTTCTTGTGATGTTTGTGCCAAAGAATCGTAACTAAGACATATTTTGGCCATTTGGGATGGTTGCCAAGATTTGGAATGTTGCATAATCCGGATTTGACAAAGTTTGGTGTGATGCTATAGAAACAATCCCACTGAACAAAGTAGAAGCAAGTTCAATTAAGGTTGGTAGGTAAACTAAGTACAATATAGAAATAAAAAGGAGACATAAATGTAACAAACAAAATGTGCAAAAAATACAAATAACAATGTGTAATACTGAACTTGACACGCTTAAATTACAACCATGTAACATTCCCACACTTATTAAAACTGCAATCAAACGAAACAATACACCTACAATACACAATAAAACAAATTCTTCCGCCATGACTAAGATTACACTAAAATCGGCGTCATTTGAGTATTCCGTAATACTAGCATTGACGCTTACTTATTCAGTGGACGTAAGTTTACTGTCGTAACCAATTTATACCGTACACATAGTACAAGTTGAACATGGTGTATTGTTAGCTAGCCTACAGGCAGAATTTGTAACACCTCGCACAAAATACGTGGTTGAAAGAAAATGGGATCAGAATGTGAGACTCGTTGGTAAAGCAAACAAGGGGTCTATGGATGTGGGAGACGTTTCAAGAAGAGATAAAGAAATATTTCGATAAAATAGACAATTTGATGGCAAAAAAATTCAGTAAACAATTTCGGACATGAGCTTTTTGGTCAATGACAAATCCATTAATTAAGTAGATGGTTGTGTAAATTAACTGTTTTATATGTTGCAGTAACTTGTTTTACTAGACAAGAATTGTAATTCTGTATTGAATGATTATGTAAATGTCATATGGGTACTCAAGTCATACATTTGAATAGAAACCATTCAAACCATGTTTATTCTGACAATAGCCGAGTTTCAAATAGGAGCTGTTTGTACGATTGGACATTCGAGTAAAGCACGAAATTTATTAAAATATACAAAAGCTTGCTGAGAAATCAAATTCGTAAATTGAAAACAGCTTCAACAATACGTTTATTCATTCCACTTCAAAACACAATACAAGTCCGAACAAGCCACTATGAAAGCACTACTACAGAGTATTGAAATGTTACTGAACTCACAGCATTACTCAAAATATAGCTCACAGTACGCTAGCAACTGAAATAAGTTGTCTTATCTGTGTAAAATCTAAGATACTGGAAGTTTAACGATTATTACTTTCGATTATACATGAGCAACCTGTTTTATTAAAGTTCAGAGCGTTTTAACGGAGCTAGTTACTCAATCTCATCGACTCTCAATCTACATTGTACAACAGTATCGACGCGAAGGATTTACGACGAGAACAACTCGCAATTTCACGATTGACGTGAGTTAGGATCGTATACACACCACATATCACGTTGTGAGCTATGATGTAATCTTGGTAACCTGTTGCCTTCACACAGTAAGTAGGGCGACCCTAAATCATCTGAACAGTTCACTGTCTTGTCAAAACGAATTGAATGACTTTATTTTGTCACTAAAGAAGCGTGGGTCGCAGTCCAATTCCTCATGCCACACCCTTCACTTTGCCGAGAGGGCATTTATCCATATAGATTGTCGATTAACCGCCAGAATAGGTCCATTATGTGCTTATGGTATAAACATGTTTCTTTGCATAATACATTTACATTCTGGACTCACCTAAAAGTCGTTCGCCGTTCGACCTCATAATCGTTCCGCCATCTTTGAATCTGAGAACAATAAATAAATGTATGTTAAGAATAAGCTCATATGTCTTACTGGGGGGCTTAATGATGAGTGTATGATTACTTCATGAATATGTAGAGGCAGAGGCAAGAGTGGTTGAGAATCATTCAACATGGATGCGTTGGTTAAGATTAATTCTGATATTCATCGTTCCAAGAAAGAGCCATCCAGTGTCAACGCACAAAAGAAAAATAGAGCTCCTTTTGTATATCAGATGCCTTTTACCAAAAACCTTTGGTTGGAAAAACTTTCATTAAAAACACCGCCATGAAATGCTTTACAGCGGCTATAACAAGGGATTACCCATTAAATTCCTACTTAGTGCCGAGCTTGCTATAAAAAAGCTAAATTTAGTGAGGATAAACGTCCAAGCATTAGTAAACTTTAAGAAATATAAATCAATCTTCCTTTCATTCCATACTTGGACGAGTTTTTGCTATCCTTTCATAACCCATCTTGGCAATTTAATAATTCTATTTATTCTGAGTAATGGCGGCAATAGACTTAACGTAATCACCGCCATCTCGAAACACTTTTACTGCTTTTTCTGCCGTTGAAGAACGACTGGCGGTTACCGAGAAATATATTTTCAATATAAGGATGTCTCTTTCATTTGCCGATCACGTCTTCAGCGTCGACACGTGAATTTGTTTTTACATTTTCAAAGGGTAGTTGGTTAAGCCTGTGCAATTTTTAGCCTTAAGTGATTGCAATAGAGGCAGAATTTGCATCGAAAGAGAAATTAAAATACGAGTATTGTTCGTATCAGTCGCAACATATCTACCGGTTGATACAAAGACTCTACTCTCTTTGCATAAAGAATCGTCGTTTAAATTAAGTCGGCAAACGACTTGCAAGTTTATCAAAGCTAAAACTTTCTTCGTTTTGGGCAATAAATGCTAGGAAGGTTAGAGAAGAGCTTAATTCCGTCGTAAATCTTTGGTAGGAGCCTCTATAAAGACTGACGTAAATACTTACCGAGTGATAGATCCCACGGCTAATTTACAGACATGCGAACTAGCTAAAGCCTTTATGGAACCAAGAATGGTGACCGTTATGGTTATTCAAATTTCTAAATTGATAATCATAAAACTGGACAATAATAGTTACTCTTGCAGGCTTCAGGGCTTCCAGCTATAAATATATTGGAATGACGATCGCGATAGTGCACAAGTATCCATGCTGACCCGTGGCTTTGGCGTCGTTAGGGGTTTACTACTTGCCCTGGATATGAAACCGCTAATACTGTCTAGACGCTCATCTGCAGTACGGTATTTTACTGAGATAAGGCTCAGCAAATTTTAAAGACTTCTCTATCATAAGTTACTATAGGATATCGCATTTCTGTATGTATACAGATAGACAGATAGATAGATCTACATTCTGCATTGAAATTGAACCCAAGATTATTTTGGTAGCAGTTTGGTTATAAACCTTATGGCATTTCTTGTGCATATCTTTCCTGTCAGCGGCATTTGGCATATCTCGGGGACACTATTTGAATGATGTTTTATTACAGATTTGAAAGGAAAGTCGATTCACATGCAATAATGGGCTTCCTTCCTACATCTAGAAACATGATACGAATTCCTCCCAAAAAGTTGAGTGGAACATTTCAACACGTTCCTCTACAAGATATTTTCAATTTGCTCGCGCCTTAAACGTGTGCATATAATTGCATATTGCAGCGTTACCACATAATGGTTCTCGTGTGCTCGTGATAGCAATTACGTGACTGTGACTCCAAAGCATTGTCAACAATTACACTACGACGGATTTAGGGAATAATTTTACTGAAATTATACGGTACCGTATTGGTTTTATGATCTTTTTGGAGCCTTTGGTTAACAGTTATTTTCGTCCTAAAGTCACAATTGTTCAGAAACTGTATATTTCTTAATTATTTCTTGTTAAGGAATTGAAAGGAATTATGTTATTTGAACTAACTGAGCAATAAAGTACACAACAGCTGTGTTGGAATTATGTATAGAACATTATTTTAATTCTAAATTACACGAATCTAGAGTATCTAATATTTTGTCTCAGCAAACGGAATTGTACGAATCCTTCGCCTTAATAATTCAAATGTTTTATTACAATTAAGTGTTCACCAGCTCTGGCAGCCGGACTGTTTACATTCTTTACGGAATTACCTTACAACGATTATACTTGTACTCAAGTCATAAATATGAGAGCACGTTTTCTTAATTCCGTACCGAAGCTTAATAAAACTTGCTCCAGGAAGAAATTAGAGTTAGCGTTGATGAATGTTTGACGTGACGCTAGTTCGTGACGTAGTAGTTTCCATAACTGTTCCTTACTACTAAGTGTTGGGGGTTTAAATGCAAGTCTTATAGTTGTTAGAACATAATTAAAAAACAAGTTATTTATTACATTTAGTACAACTTAACCCATTAATACTAAATTAAATTAAGTAATCCTTTACTCAAGACGGGTAGGCGATCATTGCTCATGCTTGAGGAGCAAGCAGTGGGCCAGTAATAGGCTGGTATTACTATTATTGATTCTTTACTCGGTCTTTTACCCACAGATATTCTAACATTATCGTCTTCCATTCACTTCATCAGCAAACAAGTCCAATCCAGGGTTGGTCTCCACGATGGCGTTGAGTATTGTCAGCATATACGCTGTAGATGGCAAGTGGATCGAGGTACCACTGTACCTCGAAAAGGGCGAAAATTTATCATCGAATTTATTATCGTTTATTGTCACGTGTCAGGAGTAATTGGATTGACTTGAAAATGCTGGGAAACCATCATGGATATTCAGCACCGTCATCACGTTCTTCTTTTGAGGGGCATTTAACAGGAATAGGGTGTTAAAAACCAAGTGTGGTTCACAATATTTTGGTCAACAGAGTCACGTATTTGCTTCAACTGAGGAATTCAAAAAAAAGTTTACGTTCAAAAAATAAAAATCCTCATTTCGTTCTCAATTTAAAAATTGCTAAACTTCGCACTTGACAACTACGTTGTACTTCTCGATTCCCGTTAAACCGCTGAATCGATTAAAGAAGCCTGACTAACCTCTTGATGCGGATTCCATGCCAAAAGGTTGGTCAAGCACGAATTAATTAGTGATGTTACGATCGATGGAACCCGTGTCATTCAACTAAATGTTGGACAAGCAGTAATTAAGCACATAATTACATGAATCGTGCAAACATTTTGCTATGCAGAAGCTTGAAAGGAAAATGTCAATCATATTCAGTTGTAATTTGAAATTATTATTTGATGGTATCGTATTCCATATTGCTATTCAGGTGCTTGACTGCTGGTAAAAGAGCGTTACGTGCTAGCACTTAAGGTGTATAATGCCAATTTTCATGTAAGAGTGAAATAAAATTACTTAGTGAAACTCAGCAGACGTTATGGTTGTTTTTTTTTTTTTGGCGTTACGGACCTTGGAGGTCATATTGTTAGTTAGCTAATTTGTTCCTGTAAAATGCAATTTTGCATCCAAACTGCAGTCAAACTAAAAACGTTGGCAAGTCTTGATATCGATAAGCAGGACTGGCAGTATAATTACTACCGATTATTGGCATAAATAATTGTGCAAATTAGTATTCAATTTTACCTCATCATCTCAGCCGAAAGACGTCCACTGCTGGACATAGGCCTCCCCCAAGTGTCGCCACATTGACCGGTCCCTTGCTACCCGCATCCACCTAGTGGGAGGTCTTCCAACGCATCGTCTTCCGGTTCGCGGTCGCCACTCCAGAACTTTTCGGCCCCATCGGCCATCCGTTCTGCGAGCAATGTGCCCTGCCCACTGCCACTTAAGTTTAGCAATTCTTCGGGCTACGTCGGTGACCTTGGTTCTCTTGCGGATGTCTTCATTTCTGATTCGATCACGCAAGGAAACTCCGAGCATAGCCCTCTCCATTGCCCTTTGGGTGACTTTAAGCCTTTTGATAAGGCCCATTGTGAGCGACCACGTTTCGGTCCCGTATGTAATCACTGGCAACACACACTGGTCATAGACTTTCGTCTTGAGACACTGCGGTAAGTTGGACGAGAAGATACCGCGCAGCTTCCCGAACGCTGCCCAGCCGAGTCGGAATTTTACATCGTTTTCATGCAAATTTTAACAACCATCAACGTGAAAATAGTCCTACTTTGAGGGCCAGGCCCAAATGATGGCCTTTGATGGGTGTGTATTTAAACGTTTTAATTGGCACTTGCTAAAGGTAAATGAATATTTGCTTCTTAATTTTATTTTCATTCAAATTTTAACCTTGTTACAGGCATTTAGTGTCTACGTCATCGCCATGTTAATTTAAAATATGACCTAAAGCGTAATGTCCTGTATAATGTTTAAACTAATATTATGCGGTGACAGAATAGTACTATGAGGGACGCAGGACGCTAAAGATCCTGCCGGGGCTGCGGGACTGTTCGAAAGAGATACCGCAGCCTCGGAACGAAAAGGGCGAGGAAGAAACATGGATGGGTTTTAGTCAGTAAAAGTCTGATACTCCCTCCCGCTCTGCCCAGAGTGAGAGAAGTCATTTGATGATTTCCCATCCGAAAAAAAAGGACGCTAAAGATCATTCATTACAAATACTCAGAAGACTGAAAGTCTAACAAGGGGTAACGTGTTAATGGAACTTAGTTGTGTTGCTGTCGCTACACGTAAATAAGACACTGGTATTCTGCATATGGTTAGATTGGAAACCGACCCCAAGATAGTTGAGAACAGGCTGGATAAGTAGATGATCCAAACGAATAGTTCGGCGTTCGGAGTCAAATAGTTAATCAAAACGTCAGGCTTAAATTAAAGGTAAAGTTCGCGAGAAATACCCGTTTGCATTGCAAGTTTTATAATGGATAGATGTTGATAACACAAGAGTGAGCTAATAACAAGCACAATAGAGTACCCAATTAATATTTTGAACTGCAATTTCTATTTGCTTAAGGGGCCACTGAATGGTATTATGTAAAACTGAACTAATGATATGTATTTTAAATATGAAACACATTTATCTGCCAAGATGAACGTGTTAATGGCTCCGTAGTGATGGTCAGTTCATTTAAATAACGCTTTGCAATGTAGAGCATACATCTTATCTGACTTGTAATTACATATGGATTGAAAAAAATGATGCAATGAATTCTAATGTCTTCCATAGTTGTGCCCAATGGCCATGTGTGAAATATTTGTAAATGGATGCCAATTTGTCTAGAAACAAAAGATATTGTTTTTGTTGTAATGAGAGCATGGATGATCATTTTTGTTTTTGTACCTCTCTTAGTGCAGTTATTTATTAGGTGAGGCAGCTTTCGTCATTGGTTTCAAACATCATACTATGAAAAAGTAAGCAGTTATTTGTCAATTGGTGCTGTGTTTTCTCTTTATGTTTCAAAAGCGTTTCTGCCTAGTCTTTAGAGGCTAGTGCTGTGGGAGGCTTTGTTAAGACACTTTATGCTTGCGGGGGCAAACCCTGAATAGGCCCCTATTAAGCTAAATACAGGTAATCTACACCTACGGGGATTAACCTCTTAATACATTCAGAGCTGGGTCAGTTAAGTTTTTATATGTTCTAATAGTCTCTGCTAATGCAGGGGCTATCGATCAACAATGAACTAGCAAAAAAAGGGATTTCACAAGAGAAAATCCTAGCTTGTATTACCTTTTCCGATAATCGATAACAATGCCCATTCCTACGGTTAAATTTTCATAACCTTACAAAGTGGACTGTTTATTACATACTTTAGATTTTTCCTACGTATACAATTGTGCACAGTAAGTAAATCCGCGGTTTTTAGAGCGGGTCTTTCTCACAGAGTTCTATTATCAATACTGGTCATCTACAACATAAAGTAGTCCTTCCTACTTTGCAATAGCAGACAATTTCGTTTGTACAGAAATGAAATATCGAAGGTTATCACGTCATAGGAATATAGACGTTACCTTTTGTTAACAAAGTGTGTTTTAAAATGTCGTCTGGTGGTTTATAAGGCGTTTTAACGAGTGATAGACACGACTGTCGTGGTCAGGTTTCCCGGCTACGCAACTTGCTGGTTGGGGTATACTTTGTAACCAGATTGCGACATAAGTGAGAATTACTTAGGAACCAAAGACTATGTGAAGATGTGGTGAATAAAACAATGTTTGACTTAACATTTAGCAATAATGAATACATTCAATAAGTAACCAGTTTTTTTTTTACAAAAATACAGGCATTACGTGAATTTTCTGTGTGTGAATCGTAAAACAATCTTTTAGCGCCAATTAATTATCAATTTACATTGTGAGGAAAGTTTGGGTTTTAATGTGGCTATGTGACTTTGGGAAAGACCAAAGATGTTTTAGGTGAAGGATGATAATAAAATGGTTAGAAAGACGGTTATTGCAGAAATGAAAAGTAATTGAGAAGTATGGACGAGAAACAACTACTGCGCCGACCTCTCCCTCTCTCTCCTCTTTTATACCATGTTTTTAAGCAAATAAATATTATTCTGTTCTATTCTATTCTCAAATAAATTGGAATGAGGTCAGAAGCAGGATAATGAATGAAGATTAATACGTCAACACTATCCAAAACCGTAAAGCACAGAAAATTCAATCAATAGATCACCTTTAAATCTCCGCCCTCAAAACAAGAGAGAAAGAAATAAATATTAATTAAAAACAAACCATTAACATAAAGCAGGCGGTAGCGTGCACAGAGCAAGAACCGCTTCATTTGAATAAGTAACATGATACTTTGGAATATGAATACTTAACTCGGTTGGAACAAACGAAATCTGAAACGTTTACCTGGATTTCGGAGGTAGACGTAATGTGAGACTTATCGGATTTTGCACTTAGGAATTCGCTGTAGAAGTCAGAAACATTTTATATCTTTATCTACCCAAATATCATAAACCCTCTTTAATGCGTTCAAAAACCATAGGCAATGACCAGCATTACCAACCTGCAGAAATAAACGGAACTGTAATGAACTCATAACGCAACTGAAAACAGTAGGTTATGAGTTTTAAATTTGGAACAGGTGTCAAATTCAAGTGAGTGTGCTATTCTAGTACCACCTACATTAAATCAGATATCGATAAAAAAAAAACAAAAACCCCAATTCAGTAAGATTTTAATTATAAATCGCACGACATTTTGATCTCGAGTGACACAAGAATAGTGACTTTGTTCGTTTGCCTATGATTTAAAAAAAATGACATATCCGAAACGCCGCCATTTCGAGCTGTCATTTGTTCACAGTAATCCAGTTACGAGTAGACAAATTTTCTGATAAGTTCTTTATTTCTGTCGAAAATGAGTGATAGTGACTCAGAAATTGACATGAATACTCCGCCAGATATCGTAAATGCATCGACGAATGCAACTAATAACCTGTTGGCACAAAAATCAAGGGCCAAGTAACAATGCAGGTCATTTCCCTATGGTTCCTGAACCCATCATAGAGCCCTTATGATATTTGGGTAGATAAAGTAGTGTATGCAACTATACATAATTAGGCATTACAACACTCGTGTGATGCTATTAAGAAACTCGCCTTCGGCTCGTTTCTTAAACCCACACTCGTGTTGTAATGCCCTTCATTATGCACAGTCGCATAAACTACTATTACAACTCTCCGTTTATAAGGAATACTTTATTAGAAGAATCTGAAACGTTTCTAAATCAATTTATTTTTAAATACGTTAAGAGTATCATCGTCATCATGCTCTTGCTCAAATCCCAATTGACGACCCGAATGGCGCAGCGGTAGTGAAGCTGCCTTACGTTCTTAGGGTCCCGGGTTCGAATCCCGGTAGGAGCAAATGTTTGTGTGATGAGCATGGACATTTGGTTCCTAGTCATGGATGTTTATATGTATAATAAGTATGTATTTACAAACAAAAAGTATATATGTAGTATATCAACTGTCTGGTGACCACGACACAAGCCTTGCTTAGTGTGGCAATAGATTTCGCTGTGTGTAATGTCCAGCGATATTTATTTATTTTATTTACTTAATTTGATTGGGATTGTCCCAGCATGTATTATTGTATTCTTCCTCATCTCATCCCATTTCTAGCTAAGATCACATCATACTGATCATTCACACAGTCAGATAAGTAAACAGTAAAACCAGATTCTGCTTCTAATTTTCTGCTATTTGCCTTCCAATTCTACAACCCAACGGTACATCAGATTGCCAATATAGCAAGGCAAGCTAACCGTCTGTCTAAATGTTTTACCACCGACGGAAAACCGTAATTAATTTCGCATTTATCATACTACCAGCAAATATTCGAACGAGGTGAATAAGTAGGTAGTATAGGAACATCCATCGGAAGTACAAATTGATATTACAAGTAGTACTACTTACACTTACAAACTGACAACTTAATGATAATTTCCACCAATAGAGAGGAAGTTACCAATCATTTGGAGGAAACACCTGAATTATCGAATGACAGATTTGGAAACGGTTGTCACTCATACCAACGCTTATAAAAACTTCTATGTCGTTTTGATTATGATCATAAAGTTTTTTTTATCCGATTTTCATTATTATTCGACGAAAATCTCATTTGATTTGATGTGCTTAAGAGCAAATATGGACTTCGTTGGGACTGCGGTGTCCTAAATGACGTTATTGGTGCTGCTAGAAACTTTATATGAAAATGGTAATACATTGCATTAGGCAATAATTAGCATGGAGTGTAAATTTTTATGCAATTTCATATTTAAGAGTCTGATTATAATAAATGTATCAATTAAAAGCTTCGATGGCGTCATCTTTACATTATAGGTAACTTTTAGCCAGGTGCAACAGAAATTTAATACTGTAAGTTACCACATTGATAAAAATAAAGACAGAGACTGGTAGGTACAGATGGATATGCAGAACCAAAAGCTAGATAGGCATATTATTAGTATTTAATTATTTACGAAGAAACTGACAAAAAAAATCCAAGTAACGACGAAAAATCTGATGTGATCAAAGATACATTGAAATATTGCGACAGCCAAAATCTCTTGTTCACGCATGTCATTTTAATCACAGTCATGTTTCTAAAGAAAACAACTGTTATTGCTGACAGAGCATCATTACATCGGTATTTAATCGAAGTTCAATGTACGCAACAAAGTCATCAGACAACAGAAGATTGACAAAACGTTTAACGATTGTGACCATGCGTAAAAATCTTCATTACGCAACGGTATTGAAAATAAAATATGTGTACGTACGTAGTTTTAAATGATTAGTTTGATAATCAATAAAGATGAAGTGTGTCGGTCCGTTATACGTACAAAAACCTGTAGTAGGTCATTGGCACAGTGAGATGGCGAACGGAGACGAAGCGCGCTTCGGTCATCTCCGTACGAATGTTGTACCCTTTTTTTGCATTTCGAATCGATTTTGATACGGTGTTCGATGATGGTTGTTGACGATTAAATACTTTAATAGTTTTTTGTTTTGGGTGATTTCAAGTTGACATTCGGATAAATGTTCGGAATTGGATGCGGCTGATTTGTTAACGGCAAAAGGTAAATCCAGGAAAGCAGGAAGCAGCTTCCTAGACTCCTTCTGTGATAGC
Source organism: Xestia c-nigrum (assembly GCA_916618015.1). Taxonomy (NCBI): domain Eukaryota; kingdom Metazoa; phylum Arthropoda; class Insecta; order Lepidoptera; family Noctuidae; genus Xestia; species Xestia c-nigrum. The sequence goes on along the minus strand of OU745247.1, from coordinate 19,099,689 downwards.
AATACAAAGAAGAAGCTTTATTAAAACTATCTTCGTGTTTTAAACCAACAACGGGTAATTATCTATCGACGGTACTGCAATAATAAAGCGAAACTTCCCAAATTAGAAAACCGCTTCAAGGCAAATAAACCGAAACAAATTCTTAGAACCCATCTAGAGATCAAACACATCGAAAAGCACCTACCAAGAAATCATAAAATACCGCTTTGAGTGTCAAAAACCGTTGTATTAGTCATCGATACAAACATTTAAGATGTAAATCCATTGCAAAAACCTGACTAGAATATTTTAGAGAAACAGCAACACAATTTTACTAAGAAGGGGAATGAACTCGATACAATATGGCCATTTGCATACAAAAATATAAATCACAATGACGATTACTATAGTATTATTTGTAAACAGGTGGACAATCATGAGTATTTATGAATAGTGATGATCAATGATGACAATGAATAGGCTACATTCCGGCCAGCTGTTTTGTTTTTGTTATTTTTTTATACTCTACTTGTAAGGTAGGTCAGGAATGTGTTAGTAATCACGTGGTTAGGTAATTACTAATTAGAAATGGTAATTACTATATAACAGGTATGAAGGATCTAACGGCTAACCAATAAACAGGAAGAAATCGAGATTCGAAAATGCTTGCTCAATGAACAAGACAAGAAAGGATCGGTTTACTTTCTGAGGGCGATTAAGTCAATCACTTACTTTCTAGCAAAATCATCCTTCACACAGTCCATCCATCGTTTCTTTGGTCTTACTCTAGTCTTATCCATCCACGTACATATCTAAGGCCACGTTCCGAGATAGGCTGTAAACGATTTAACTGTAAGCGTCCATAAACCCGTTCCGAATTACCGTGAGCGCGATATCGATGTTCCTTGAATCGTCATAGATGATGTCATGACACGCGCCATCTTGCGATTACACCGACCATGCCCCAAATAAAAATCATCGTGAGCGCTGTCAAATGACCTGATGACAGATCTTAGCTGTCATAATAGTGACAACTAAATCCGAACGCAAAATATTGATGTGAGCGCTGTGAGCGATTATTTCGTATCTCGGAAGGCACCCTAAGTTAAACTCTATACATTCAAAATATGTATTAAACTATTGACGACTCAGCACATCAAAACGTGATGTTGTAAAGGTGCAATGATGAATGTGATTGTAATTAGCATTCAAGCAATTATTATACATGTTATTAACGATCGTGGATAAATAATTATAGCTGTGTGTGGTCTTCCAGTTGAAATAAATAAAAAATATTGTGTAATTAGGCTTTCGTTATTCTTACATCGTTTTAAGTCGCATAATTATAAAGTGTTAAATATTTTGACTTTTAAGTTCAACATGTAAGATGGAGTGGTTACCCTTGGTCCCGGCCGGCGCGGCGGGTCGAACCATTTATTACCGGCTCCATGGGTAATTTTAATTACCCGTGCTTCCACTGCATAGAGATTGTTTCCTGGACGAAACCAGACTATATCAATACAGTTTACTCATTCGCAAATAAAATAACCCCATTGGCCATTGCAAAATAAACAATTCCAATATTGCAACGAACCGTAATTTAGCACCAATAAATAATCTTGTTGATTTTCATGTACTCAACACATGATCTTAGTAAGCACACATAGGAATTTACCACGTTTTTTTAGGATGGGAAATCATCAAATAACTTCTCCCACTCTGGGCGGAGCGGGAGGGAGACTTACTGACTAAAACCCATCCATGTTCCTTCCTCGCCCTTTATGTTCGCAACCCCGGCAGGCTTCGGCCCCTATGGGCCCCTTCAATGTGCTGACATCTCTTTGAGGCGCGCGTGGAACACGAACACGCTGTCGACACGGCCTGTCGTCATTAGACGGACGGATGGCTAGCTAGCCCATAGCTAACCGTCCACAGGCCCGCGTCGGTGGCCGGTAGCCACCACGTGGCCCCCGACGCTCGGTGCGTCTCCCGCGGCGAAGAGAGGCTCTCTCCCTCTCGCGTTCTACCACCTCCTTCGCTAGCATGACTGCTTCGCAGGAGATGACGGCTTCCCATTCCGTCTCGCTCCGGACCATGAATTGAACCAGGGCCGGACGCGAGAGGTCGTCGCCGCCGATCGCCGCTACGAGGACACGGCGTGGTGCTCTGCCCACGGAGGGCAGACTTCCACCGTATGCTCCACCGTGTCCTCCGGTCGATCCTCGCAGTGGAAATTTACCACGTCAAAGCAGGAATCTATACTAATATTATAAAGCAGAAGAGTTTGTTTGTTTGGTTGAACGCGCTAATCTCAGGAACTACCGGGCCGAATTGAAAAGTTATTTTTGCGTTGGATAGTCCATTTATCGAGAAAGGCTATAGGCTATATCACACCACGCCACGCTATGACCAATAAATGTTGCAAAAACGGGGTTTTTTTTTCCTTTCGTTTTTCCCTCTTATGTGACGCAGACGAAGTTGCGTGAATGGAATAGATAAGACACCAAATGCGACAAATCGATTATCATCTGAATCAAAACTAAACGAAGGTAACTTAAAATGCCTAGAGGAAATACATACACACGTTACTAAATAAAGTAATTACCTCTAATTACACAACATACATGACACGGTTTACGGTTCCGACATGTCACTGGCAACTAAGATAGATGGACCAACTCTACTTACAAATATGTACAGAGCACCAACAAGAAAAATATAACACCGTCCAGAAACCGGGTCTATAATTCAAAACTCAGAAACAAACTTGGTGTAATAAACTAATGTATTTATTAGCAACAAATCCGTCAGCTGCCTTCTCACTCACACTGCAAATAAATCGGACGAAGTCGCACGACCGGTCGGTTATGAACTAGTGTAAATCTGTCCGTCGCGGTATGGGAAAGGTAAATACAAAATAGTATGGCTTACTTTTGATTAACGACTGAAGTTAGAAGTGTGCTTAGAAGATGAAGGATCTTATGCTAGCTTTGGCATACGATTTTCATCGAGTAGCAATGGAATGTTTCAATCTGCAAAGCTTGGCCGTGGGAGTCAGTTTTCGAAGTAAAACTTTGTTTGGTTGCCTAGCCAATTATTGCAATTTGATTAATAGTACTAATGTGAGCTGACTCAAATATATGTAGGTATGTTTTTGTATAAAAGTTAGTGGAAAGCATAATAAGATGGAAAAGGTGGAGGAAGGTCTTTGCCAAGGAGTGACACAGAGCAGGCTAGGAATAAAAATACTTATTTGGCTGCAGTGGAGTACTTACATATAGGACAAGCAACGCAGCCAACAATTTACAGAATAGCTAGATGAACAAAATCTGGAAGCCCGTTAGTGGCACAATTTGGACAAAATCAACACACAAAACAAAGGAGAGGAAAGAAAGTAGACCACCTGCAATGCTTGACTTCGTCAATGTGCCGCTAGAACAAACAAGCGTAAAGAACACAGAGCTTTAAAAACTTTAGTTGACACTTACACATAAGTCTATAGTAAGTACAGCCATGCCCACGCAAGTGTGAGCGTCAACGAAGAAAACAGGTCCCTTATGTAGGTCACTTGTCCAACGTCCAGTCCCATAAGTGTCACGTGGCCGTACTTACAGCTTTTTATGAGCATCTTTGGTTATAAAGTTGAGCGAAATTGACTGCAGTAAAATATAAAATGTCTACCAAACGGGAGAAGTATATAGCAAAGACAGTGTAGAATTACAACTTTAATTTAGTCCTACAAGACATCTTCATATAAACCACTACAAGAATCTCCTTCCTCCTGCAATATCCAATTAATACATATTCATGTGTAATTAGTTCCACGATAATTAAAACTATATAGCGGAGATGAGGATTATTCAGAACCGGGCACGGTTTGTTACACTAAGAATGTAGGTTCAGAAGTACGACTCCTCATAATGCATGAAGAAAAGAAGATCAAACTAAACAAAGTCCAGACGAAATACCTATAGCCCAAACTACTAACAGAAACAATGATTCAAGACTTCATACCTCATCTATTGAATTAAGAAAAATACAATGCTCACGTTCAAAACAAGTCATAACACAACACAGGAGTTGGGCAAGCTAGTTTTAGTATTAAATGCAGGCAGCGGATTTTTGGTACTGATTAAATGCCGTCAAAGATATTCTTAAGATAGAGTCTAGTTGAGCACTTCGCAAGATATTTGTAAAACACCCTGATAACGATAGCGCGACGACGACGAGGCGTCGCTCGTCTTCTTGACGAGTAGACTCAGGACGAGAACCAAGAATTTAGACCATATTTGCCTTTAGCGAGAATTAGATTTATTAAGTGGCCCAGATCTAATTGTGAGGCATGAGGGTGAGCCTTCTGCTCTCATCTATCTAGTACATGTACAGCTTGTACCCAACGGTGTAACAGTTATGCGCGCGCGCGGGTTGGGTGGGCCGCGATCACGACACGACGCGACGTCCCGAACGAGTCACGATGATTGACGACTACCTGACGGACATTGCCGAAGGGCTGCTGGGGGTATTGTGCTGTGAGCAGTAATTAGGTCAGAATTGTTTGTTTGTTTGTTGAGATGTTCATGTTGGCGTTTATATTGTCTTTATGAATTACAATGATGAACAATGAACATGATATGCTAGTGTTTGGACACGAACAAGGAATCAGTATGCCAAATAATTTGAACATTTTGCCGTGGCATTTTAGATCTAACTATTCATGGTGGCAGAAACAAAGTAACTCAAACCAACATGTTAAGTCTACACTATGCATTTATAAAGAATTTCACTACTCTTCTAGCAAAACTATCTAACAGAGACATTTCCAACCTGTCACCGTTACAAAGTATTACATGATCAAATACGACTTGTAAATCAACATATCTAGAGAAACTAAGTAATGTTTTCTTAGAAACCTATTTGCAAGAATTCCTTGCAATCTATCGCAACCACTAGGTTCTAATAAAAACGGTATACGCCCAGAACATATAAACCGTCGTAATAGATAGTTAAACTAAAGTAAAAAACTTAGCTATCGCTAATAGTTTCGAGTTACAACAGCAAAAACACTTGCTAGACATCCAGTAGATATATATCCACACTGCACTTATTAATTAATGCTGACAACGGGATCAAGGGAATTGAGTTAGAACAGAAAGACACAGAAAGTTCTAGTAGAGGAACAAAAAACAAAGAAGTGGTGGATTTGTGTCATTCAGAATGAAGTCTTGATTTATGTATGAATTCTAAGCTTGGGAAGCCGTTGGAATTGGTACACCTGCAGGCTAACAGGATTATGATAATGTTAAGAGCATACATAACATTGGGCAGACTTATTCCTGTGTTTGTGATTATAAATAGATGGATTCGTAACGCTTTCACGCAAAAACTATTGAACGGATTTGGATGAAATATAACAGATAGTTTATAACCTAGGATAATATACGATACTTTTTATTTTAGAAGTTAGAACTAGGCACTGTGTTACATTAAGTGTAAACAGTCCATCGCTTCCGAAATGAGGAATAAATGTCCACAAAAACGCAGTGCTACCCATTATTTTCGATTCTCCATTATCAAATACATGCACGTGCTAAGAATATTCACGAATTCACCCGAGTCGTGGAATAGCGGAACAAACGGTCTACTCACGAACGTGATAACACCGCTAATCGAATTAACAATAAAACAACCTAAACTGACAGAGGGGTGACAGAAACTGGGACGTACGGTGACAGCTAGACAACTGTAATCTTTGGTTAGAACCGTGACGGGATTGGGACTGGCCCCTACAAAAAGCATGGGCACAATTTAGTCACGCTTCTCTTTTATGATATTTTATTCGATTTGCAAGCGTACAAAATCGATAACTTTTGAGAATGTTCTTGCAAGCCTAACAAAGGGCTCAGTGAAAAATAGTTTAGTCGGCACAAAAACCAGAGTCGATGTAGGAAAAAATATTATTGTGCGCAAAGTCAAACTAATGCACAATGTATTACTTGCTTATGGTCTTTTTAGTTATAAATGTAAGTTACCGAATAGTAGCGTGGTAACTCTCAGGGCGGACCTACAAATCGATCACTTGCGAAATTTATAACCATCGCTAATACTGTTCACCGATCGAAAATCATTAACTACGTGAGCGTTTTCGATAACAACCCAATAACGGTACTATTTGTAACACGCTAATTCAATAATGACGCTAACGAAACCAGAGTGTAAAAACTTACGTCACCAATCGATTGTGTAGCAGTGATCGATTTCACGACTCGATGCGAGATGTACTCGATACGAACGACAAAGCGATGCGTGCAGAGTTGATCCATTAAGATGTCTCACGCTTGCGCCAAGAGCTTCTGTCGGCCATCTCACACAATAGCATGCTTTGTGAAACTTTAATGAACTGTACTGTCGAACTTTAACTGTTCAATAGAAGAGCAATTTGCTACCATATGGTGTTAATTGTGTAAGAAAGAAAGTGACGAAAGTACTGTTAATTTGAAGGTGTCATTAAAAAATCTTAGTTTCATTCATTAACCTTGTCCGAAAATCCGAAATCTACTTGATAAACACGAACTAAAATTAAAACATGATTCGTGCGTTAAAAAGCTTTTAATTACAAAATGTACTTTGAAGCAAAAAAAACCTCGCAAGAACCTTTTAGCGTGAAACATTTATGATGTGCAAGATCATAACATAGGCAGTTTAATAGCAGCAACTAGTAAAGCTATAACATAACACTTAGCATGCACAATTAGGCATGCACATACCGTGACTCAGTATTCGTTCTCGGATAAAGTGATCTCGCTTGCCCGTAAATGAAACTATGGAACATCTTACTCGATACTCGCACACTTAACCCCGGTGTCGTGAAATCGATTCAAACACGTACAGCGGAATCGATTTCCTTTACAGTTTCGCGTCCACCCACGGTCTCGTTCACCGAACAGAATATCTCCATACCCTGATATAAATGGTGCATACTAGATAAGGAACATCACCAAATACACCGGATATCTAGTTATCAACTCCGTTTGTCTTTCTAGGATATGTTTCAACTAAATTCGATGTTATACAGGAATCGATTGGGAATTATTATCAGCTCTATGAACGTAATATAGTGTTTCGACCGAAATGCTTATCTAAACGATTGTCTCATTTGAATACGTATGACTACGTAATGATGTTGGACTTCTATTGGGTGTGCAAGCACTGTTTTCATAGGAAAATATTGCGAGTACAAATCTACATACAAGGGAATACGAGTACTAAATCTTCCAGTGGACTTATTTCCATCTTTCTCAGTACTTAGGACTGAGAGTCTGAGAGCGAGCCGCGCTCAACCATTAGCATAACTAGAGAAGCGCGGGCGCAGGTGAGCGGCTAACGGAACCCCGCATGAGCATATCGACGACGCATCTATTACCTGTGAAGCATACCAAATTCAACTTTGCAAGTACTGATTTAAAAACCATATTCGATTGATTGGCGCTAAGTTTGAAGTCGTTTTAATTTATTGTCGAGTTTAGTCTACAAATCCGAGAGACAACGCTCGGGGCCGTGTCAAACAGATTAGCGCATCACCGTGTATTGTATGGTTATAGCCTTTACAACTGGCATAATAAAAAGTTCTGCGGTGTCTTTGCATAGCTCTGGTACGGTGTGATTTATTTTATTGATAACATGAAAGGTACAAACAAGATGTATGGTACATTGCATTTTGATTATGGATCTATTATACTTACATAGTTGTAGCAATGGATGAGCTTTCTTTTCATTTGTTTAAGCGATAGCTTTCATTATGGCCAGTACGTCTATGTCTAAGCGTGGCCTCTTTTTCAAGTATTACAAATTCTATCCACTCATTTCCATCATTCAAACATCTACACAGTCCATATCTAACGCTTGAACAGTAGTTCCTCCTTAACCGCATACCACGGACTATTATGGGTCACCAAATACGTTTTACATGCGCATAATTTGTTGGACCTCAGTAAACTCACGAAGTGTATTCAAGATCCATTTGTCGTATTGAAAACCAAATATTTAAGATCAACATCTCTATGAAAAATAAATTGTCTAGTCCCGAAATGTTGCCAGAAAACACGGCTCTATGTACAAATATTTCCCGATACCAAGCTAGGAGTGTTTGTTTACATATTTACACTCTAATTCACAATCCAAGCGTGTTAGTAGACCATACATAATGTATCTTAAACGTCGTTTCGAGAGCAAAACTCGTGATTCTGAAAGCGAAACGAGACTTACGAGGCGTATATCTCAGTGACTTAATGCATACGTTTAGACCTATTACGGAATGAACGAACCGTTATGGTAACTACGTTTATTGAAATGCTGTTGCGTTTTTGATTTTATGTAACTGTTTATGTCAGTGTAATTAATTACGTTCACAATTGCGGTTTGATAGGTTATCGCAGGGTTGTGTATCCGCGATTACATCCTTCATTGCAGTAATATGTTATTTGATATGAGTGTTGTACAGTGTTAGTTCAAAGAGCTTTACCTGGTGTTGACATATACGCGTGTATCTTTGATAGAGGCTTTAAATTACTATATGCTATTAAAGCCTTCTTGATAATATCCATCCTCGTAATAATCCCAACAAAAACACCACTTCCTCTGTTAAACACGTGAAGTTCTAAAGAGTCTTGTCTGTTTACTGTTACCTAACCATCAAATGCAGGTAAAAAATCCCCGTTTTGGTATGGCTAGGAACTTGACAATGTTCATTGAGAATCAAGTCGTAAAACGACTCTCTGTCTACGTGTTAATTTGTAATCGTGAGACTGAAAAGCAGGATACGATCGTAAAGTGATAAATATAGGAGGTCCGAGGTAGGTACTGTTAAACTATCTGACCCAGGAACATGTATTTTATTGCTCATCTACATTGTTATCTTGCAGTCCCTGTCTCAATTAATTTCGATTCGGAGCAGCATTTCCTTCCATTAATCGTCATAGGCGGTCATTCCTGTAGGTATTCATTCTCATTCGAATCAGAGACCAGCTTTCACCTTTTCATCGTTTTCAAGTGACAACTTCTTAGAGGAACAGTAACGAAGGAGTTCTGGAACGAGGTAGTTCAGGAATGTCAGGAGCCATAGGCTAGCACACCCTAAACCGCAGATCGTAGAGACCCGAAACTTGGAGGGTGTGTTCTTCGTATGACGTAGGCATTCGATAAGAAAGGATTTTCCGAAATTCTACTCCTTAGGGGGTGAAAACGGGGGGCAAATTTTGTATGGGACGTGATTTCTTGGTTCATTCTACTTCAAATTTTGCATAAACCTTTTTTAACAGAATTGATGGAAGACAGGTTTCATATTTTATTGAAATTGATCCCTTAATGGGGCTAAAAAGGGGTTGAAAGTTATTGTGGAGGTGATTTACTACGAATTTGATATAAATAGATACTCCATAGTGCTCTTGATTTAAATTAAGTAGGTACCCTATTTATTTTTACACGTCTGAAAACTCAATCCGATTTTATTTTAGTTTGTAAGTTTAATTTAGTTACATTAATAAATTAAAAGCTATCCCTTCTGTTTACACACGCACACAGGTTTTTCTTCTGTTTTCTACACCTTAGTTTTAATTGAGTTTAATGACAGGACTTTCTACTTTCCATATTGGCATTGCGTTTGTGGTCAGTTGGTAACTTAGGACAAGCTTCTGAGTTCTGACTCAGCTCTCCTCTATGGCTCTGAGCAATACAGAACCTACCTCGTGGTCTGCCTCCCGTATCAAGTCTAAACCTTCTTGAATCTAGACTGTCTATTTAGCCAGATGCTTTTTATAGGAGTTAGTTATATTATGATTGTTCCTGGGTTCAACCGTTCTCTTAGTTACACTAAAGCACCCTGTTCTTTGCCTTATCCAGTATGAGCTGCATTCCATCTTCACTCAATAGATCGTTTTAGCGGTTCTAGCCGGATGCTCGTATCAATCCTAACATTTAACAAAACGTTTTTGTTTCAGAATCGATTCAACAGAGTGACTGTATCGATGCTAACGTGCGATGGCATTGAGGCCAAGGTGAATACCGTTCCCATCAAGTCAGGTAAAGAAGGGTCTACATTGTTGACATGACAAACCATGTATATTGTTATAACAATGTCGGCAACATCGTGCATCATTTTCTGGCAACATAACCTCTGCCTCGGAAAGCACGTTAAACTGCGTTGGTCCGGGCTGTCATTTGTCCATCTTTGGCAGTCGTTACAGGTAGTCAGTGGCCCAAAAAGTCTTACAACCAGTCTTATCAAGTGGTATCGTATTACCCAGTACTAACTGGGTTGTGGAGGTCAGATAGGCAGTCGCTCCATGTTAGACTGGAAGCCGACCCCAACATACTTGGGAAAAGGCTGGGCAGATGAATGCATAGATGACGTGTTATGAAAAACCTAACAGATGTATTCCGATCCTCATAAAGTTCCCAGTTTGAGAGATGAGCAATTTGAGTCATCTCGGCTTTTACGTCCGTTCCTTTGTGCTGCCCGATATTTCTCTCACAATTCATATGGCCTAGTCCCGTACCTTCTGTACATAAATCTTCATCCATACAATATTGACTCCACGACACATATAATAAGAAACACGTTGTCACGAGCGAGTAATTTCGAGAACGCGGCTATATTTGTTACTCACGTACCGATCGAGTTTGAAGTATAGCCGACTGAACAATGTTCTGTGGCTAAACATAATGTATGGTTCGACTGTGTCGAATTTGTACAAGAAAATGGCAAGGAAATGTAACATACCGTCGCAATACGTGAAAGGTGAGGCGAAGGTACAGTCATAGGAACTGACAACAAAGAGGAATGGGATTACAACCAATAAGATTTCGAATTCCGTGGTAATATCAATATTACCACGGAATTTTTTGTTTTATACTCTGATGATACACAGCACAGTTTCAGAAAGGTGCTGTCATATTTTAGGATGTGGTATAGACCATCAAACTGAACGTTTTCCACGGGACCATGGCATCGTTAGCACCAAAAAATTAAATACTTTTTTGACTTTCACGGTTTAAAACTAAACTTATATTGTCACTTACGGGATATCTTCCGTGATTATTTATCGTTTTGAGCTCCCGATATTTCAACGCTGTTGCAAGCGCCATGATCGCGGGTTGACTGGAGACTACGGGTGGATGGAAAATAAAATTGTTACGAGCAGACAAATCTGTCTACCGTCTTTCTAAGGAGATATCCCGTAAGTGACAATACAAGTTTACGAAAAAAATATTTGACAATTTCCGAATCGCTGTAACAGAGCTACGTTTTTTAAACTGTATTGTTTGTTATACGAATACTTAGTGGAAAAATGATATCGATTTCTTCACTATCAATTTTTCTACTTTCTCGCAACTGTTATACGATAAAACTCCAGTCATGCTTCAGATTAAGATACCATGAATAACATTATTCTATCGTAAACATATTATGGATAGGTGATCGTTCGAACTCTCAAAGGAAGCTAGTGAGTCAGTAATAGACCGATTTAATAGAACCTTTAAGTGTTTATAGTGTATTGAATTTGCCATTTCAGATACGGAATACAGTTAAAAATACATTAGGAAAGTAGAGTAGGTTTACTGCGGAATTCGATCAAGATATTGTGATTATTACTGATATGAGACCTACATACGTTGGTTAAAAATGTATTGAGGACTTAGTTATTGTTTCGATTTCATGTTGTAGACCTTTTTAATTCGAAGTTTTTTTTACAAAATAATTACTTACCACAAGAGAATTAACAAAAGCATAATTCTAAGCCCGCAAAGCCTTGATAACGTATTCGTTTCTCAAGTGTAATAACTTCTCCTTCTTTATGTGCGGTTTACGCCTAACCTGGTGTCTGAGCGTGTGAGTTTTATGCTCTGACTTCGCTTTACATGCCGTCAAAAAATATCTCTCAGACATGCTGAGTGTAAGTGATAATGTATACTTACTAATATTATAAAGCAGTTATGTTATATGTTTGGTTGAACGCGCTAATCTCAGGAAGTACTGATTGAAATTGAAAAAATCTTTTTGTGTTGGATAGTCCATTTATCGAGGAAGGCTTTAGGCTACATAACATCACGCTGCGACCATTAGGAGCGGAGCAGGAATGAAAACTGTTGCAAAAACGGGGATCTTTTTTCCTTTCGTTTTTCTCTCTTATGTGACGCAGACGAAGTTGCGTGGGTCAGCTAGTTATACAATAAGCACATCAATCCGAAAGATTATTGGTACATGTCATGGTTAATGTAATACAGTAATTACACTGACCATGTCAGTACGAAGGCACTATTAGGGGCTTAAATTGTGGGGCTGCGGGACTGTTCGAAAGAGATACCGCGGCCCCGGAACGTAAAGGGCGAGGAAGGAACATGGATGGTTTTTAGTCACTAAAAGTCTGACACTCCTTCCTAATCCGCCCAAAGTGAGAGGGCTCATTTGATGATCTCATCCGGAAAAAAAGGAGCTTAAATTGTGAAATGGTCTATGAAGGAAGACTTCTATTAAGTTGACTGAATATAAGTGGGAAGTAGTTAGGTAAAGGTACAAAACCCCTATATGCAACGGCACTTGTAGCTCCAAACATTACATTACCATACATAAATAATGGTTGGTATTCTAACCCTATACGCGCGGTCCCTGATTATCAATTACAACGAGTTTAGAACAACCAACACGCATTCCATACTGAGGAGCCGCATTATTCAGAATAACAGTATTTTGTATAACGTGATCGGTCATAAAAATGGTAATAAACACGGTCTTCTACTGCTCGAATACATACATTTTGTACAACCCATTAAAGTCCTATAGAACATGCTATCACGATTTCATTACTGTGTTATTTATTTTATGATTTTCACACAACCTTAGACCTTAAGCCTATGTGGCAACATAGGCTGCTATAACATATGTAAAGCTCTAATAAGTGATTTACAGTTACAGGAAATTAGTTCTTAAAGCACAAAGCAATTAAGACTGCACTTAGACATTTAGGAACAACGATCTGACTAACATTAAATTAGGTTCAATTTCGATTAATCCTTAAACGCAAGCACCCCAATTGCGAAACACACTTTCAACCACAATCTGAAGGAGTTCGACGAAAATTCTAGATCCATTGCTGATCCATGTTGTTCAACTGTAAAAATCAATGTCTTAGTCGTCGATGTGAGTTTTGAAATTATTACGTCCAGAATCTCTGTGAAATATTACCTCTATTTTAAATCCTCATAATCTAACAAGTTTATTTTTACTGTGTCAACCCTGAGCATTAAACAAAAAAATCTCTCCACATTATTATTGCTGTCATATTATAATGATTTATAGAAGCCGCATCTTCTGTAGTTACCGCTTTTGATTCTTGTACATTTTGTAAGGGAAGTGCGTGACACCGCATACATAATGGGGTATTTAACCACGAAGCGATGCCATTGACCATTTGCAGTTCTTTTAAAACCAGATCAAATACTATATACACGGTAAGGAATATTTTATGCCTTTACTGCTTCAATACTATGTCATTTCATATTATACGCAGTGTTTTCTATTTTAACAATGAATTATATTGGCAGCTTGAGTTTATCAAAGTAGGAATTGATAGGTCACAAGCAAAACTCCACCCCGCACGGTCTACAAATTCTGTAAATGTCGGATCTCTGTAAGAGATATTTGAGATTCTAGATTATTTAAACAAGACATAAACCAATGCGAGAGTAATATTTACTACCAAACTTAATGTTCTTGATATTTATATGATTAAAGCTTAAGGAAAACATCGTGAGGAAACCGGCATGTACTAGAACTAAAAAATCAAAGACATGTGACATCTACCAACCCGCACTGGACTCGTGTGCAGGTAGAGTCCATACGCAAAATACGTGCTTTGACGTGGAGTTCCGGACACCAGCCCGTTAAACAATACAATACATATTATTATACTAACACCAAACTTGCCAGCAGAGTTACAATAATTTGAACTATCTGATCAACTCCAATAACTGACGTTTGTCAAAAAGCCGCTAAGCTGAAGTGGAATTGCCCCGATTGAACTATCGTATGTTTAATGAGGTGGGGGCCAAAAAAGCTACTGGAGCCCTGACGCCAGAAGGCGATGCAGCAGAAGATAGCAGGACAAGACCAACGATTAGTGGTCCACATTCGCCCTAAATCGAAAAAAACGGCAAGTTATTCGGAGATGTCTTTGCCAAGAATTTGTCTCGTGTAGCACAGTATCAGTATTTGATCAACCTATATCAAAATTAACAAGTAAGACCCTTACGATCATAACTTCTCGAATAGTTTACAAGCCAAATGGAGAACCAAAGCTCAGGCGAATATTGGCAACGCGCCATACATCTTTGCATTGCAGTATAATGAGTTCGTTTACCTATGATGCTAACTTTACAAGTCCAATAAGTACAAAGTTAGACACACTGGCAAGTTTGTTATTTATCTTTCTTTTGTTTTACAAAAATATTATGCGCAGTTCAGCTTTGGATGAGCTTTGAGAACGATTATCATCATAACAGTCAAGTGTAGTAATTGTGTAGTTTAAAATGATAACTTTTGTGCTGATAGCAATACATGTAGTACTGTCGAACACCTCAATAGTAAAGCCTCGCATCCACTAGGCAACACGTTCGCCGGCGTTGCCCGACATCGCGCGACGTTGCCAGTTCGCGCGCAACACGACAAAACAATATATAAGTTGCTAAACAAAAGTTCCGCGCTGACTTTCAACACGTTGAGCAACAGGTTGTGCAACATGTTGCGCGTCAATTGTTGCCTAGTGGAAACGCGGCTTAAAACTTTGATCTTGCTTGAAGCAGGCCAGCTAGGCAACAGTCAGCTTGTACTACCAGTGAAAGCCTAGTGGTATGACATAAGTATCGAGCTTTGTTTTCTTAATTGTATAATTATCACTTGCTTCGATGAAGAAAAACATCGTGGAGAAATCAGCATGCCTACGATATTTCTTGACGGCATGTAAGGCCAAGTCAGAGACCCATGGGCGTCATAAAACTCTGAAACCAGATAAGCACACACGATGAATAAGAAGAGAAAAAAGAAGCTTGCACTGGCTTTGTTACTAGCGACATGTAACCTACAGTTAGCTATAACTGTCTTTCAGTGTCCACCAGAATATGCTTCAGTATCTATCAGAACAGATACGTAAGCTTATCTATTCAAAACACCTCTACAAGTTCCCACTTTGTATCCAACATTATCTTTAAGTCTCCGTCGTTCCTCCATTGTTTCGCTTACAAATAGGCGGATAAGTGCGTGATATTTGGGACCATTTTCCGTGCCATGTTACAAATCTGTCGTGCATATCAAGTCAGGTCGTTTAAAATGCCTTTGAGATATTTACATTTAACCGATAGACACATAGCCCAGAGATAGGGTGTGGATTTACGAGCGAAAGGTCACCAGTTCAAATTGGGCAATCATAGTGAACCTATTCCCAGAACGAGAATTTTGCGTAGTTTTGTTAGATTAATACGAATATTAAGTCTACGCAATGGAGACAAAGATATTAGATTACTGGGTATTGTGATACTAGGTATTAGTAACGCGAATGAAATAGACCGAGCCGTTGGAAATATGAATTCAATAAAGCTAGAGTTGTCGAGACCGGGTGAAGCCTTACCCTCAAAAGCAGCTTAGCCCAACAATGAGACAGCGCGGTCTAAATATGTCCCCACTACAAATTACGAATGAACTATTATCGTAACTTAGTGATTAAATCGAGTGACTTGCACTCATTAGAATAAGGGCTCGTGAATCGATGTGATCGGTGAGATGTTTACCGTGTCAATATGCAACTGTGTAGACAAAACGGAATAACAGTCCAGTCGATTGTGTTGATATAGAACTATCGATCAAACTTGTTCGACCTAGAACCAGGTGGATAGCTGTAATAGTACGCAGAGACGAAACTACATGTTACATTGTTTCGTTCGGACTCAGACCTTTTGTCGGAAATAGAGCGACGTGAAGGATAATAACTTAAGAATTGAAGCACACAAGATATTGGAATCGGCTACATTCTAGTTTGTAAATATTGGAATCGGCTCTCACGCGCTTACAAAGCAGTTAGTTGACAGCCCGGTTTGGTTTAAAATAATGCGCCTAATTTATTACTGATTATCTTCATAAGGTGATAAATCATCACCGTCAATTCAGTCAGAAGAAGTGTGACACTTGGGGGAGGCCTTTGTCCAGCAGCGGTGCTGGTCATAGGCCTCCCCCAAGTGTCGCCACATTGACCGGTCCCTTGCGTCTCGCATCTACCGAATCCCTAGAACCTTCACCAGGTCATCGGTCGGAGGACCGTGTAACCTTGGTTCGATAGTGATTGATCAATCAAAAAATGAGGAGAAATAAACAGTTTATATTTAAAACATTTATCTAACTCCTGTTTACTGTTTATAAAACTAACTACAAATTGAAGAGAACCAACAGCTAATTCACACATCTCTTTAACCAATGAGCTTTTCCTAACAGACTTTAAGATTAAATTCCCATGCTTATATGAAAATACTTCACCAGTCTGGCTATAATTAATAACGTAGCATACGTCAACCAGTTCGTATCTGCACACCTCTTCCGATATACCGCCGGTACAGCCTGACAGCGAATGGGCGTGCATTAGTTACAATATTTATGGCCCAAGGCACAAGTGGGTGGCGAAAAAATGTAATTAACTAGGATAGAATTACTGTTATTAGTAACCAATATATTTTTTGTACGTGTGAAGGGAATTAATTGCGAATCGATTGCGATTTTTATCGTGGATAGGTTATTTATCTCGGTTGCCTGTATGGAATATTAAATGGTGTTTAATGGGTAAGTGTTGGAGAATGAGCGCTGTTCGCGCCTTTAGCGACGCGTTATAGATGTCATCGATGCCAATTATTTCATTGAAAAGAAATAAAAGTATGAATTCATATTTATTAATGTATCCTGTCTCTGTTAAGGCATTAACTAAGGCAGACTACGCTCCATAATGACAGAAAGGGACAACTTACTGAACCAGTCTAGTAACCTTTCCACCTGTTTTTTAACACTGTTCTAGTAAAACATCTTATTTATGTTAATGCCCCATTACAAATAAATCAATACACTGTAATAATCTAGGTATTTCTTTCCTAAATGTGCTACACATGAAATATAACGAATTTGAACCAATATGACAATCGCGGTGACATGTTTGCACGCACCCAATTCCAAAGTCAAATCTCTCCCAGTTCATGACTTGTGCACCCATCGCGAGCGCAACCGCACCGTATGGGAGCACGCTTATAATTTATGTGATAGAACGAACGATGCTCACAGAATCCTGTGTTCTACCTCTGTTGTCGTCAGCCATGTTAACCTGCTGCGACTTTGTCTTCAAACTGATACGTTTTGATTTAGTTGCGTACTTCATTTGGAGATTAGGATTCTTTATAGCTTCTACAAAAGGAATTTTGTACGCTATTATCTGATTATGCTGTGGCTGTTTCTGAGCTGTCGTGTTTAAGATACCGTTTGAGGTGAGATTTATTTTGTGGACTTATTTGGTTTATTTCAGTTGGAAATCAATGCTTATGTGGATAATCCTTAAGGTGTGTTTCGCGGAATCAGCCAGTAATTTCAGAGTCTTATTTACAAATGGCCAGTGTAATGTTTGCGCTGATGCTGGGTAAAACTTATTTTGATGCGGAATGCGCTAGTAAACCATCGGAAATGGATTATACACGTAATTATCCACATGTAAGTCTGCCACACTATGACGGGTACAAGGCGTAGGAAAGCATTAATGTGATTTACTCCCCTAACGGGATCTTAAGCCTCGTCCGTGACTAGTCCAGTTATACTGGTTTTTGGTTAAAGGATATTGCCAATAAGTGTTTATAGCACTATGTTATTCGCAAAGCAATTCAAGCGGTAGTAATCTATAATAAACCTTTTGTAGCTTCGTCATATCTGGTCAGTACCTATAGATCATAACTTTCTTCTTTTCTGTATGTAGTGTGTACATAAATTGTTAAATAAATTAATACTAAAGAAGTTCTCTAGGTAAGGTTTAAATTGAATGCTTTTTATGTTAGAATTACCTGGTTTACTTCATGAGTTTTGTTTACTACATCCCTATCCCTACTTCCCTATACCTACTATTATATAAAAGTGAATGTAAGTTTGTTTGTTACGCATTCACGCGAAAACTACTCAACCGATCATCATGAAACTTTGTACACGTATTCTTGGAGGTATGAGAAGTAATATAGAATACTTAAAAAAAAAACTAACCTTCACTCGCAGACGAAGTTGCGCGGGTCAGCTAGTAAATAATAAAGGTTTAGGGTTTGTTCCAACAGAAAGAAACCACTTACATGCTTCCCTATTTCGGCCGCATATCGGAGATGAGGAAGAAAATTTATACGTATCTGCATCAAAAAAAAAATCCGGAGTCACTGAAAGTTCCTGCAATAAACCGCAGCAGAAGACTAGGGGGCTTTTAGCCTTCTCCCTAACGATACAGCGGCTATTCAAGCTATAGATTTAATACCAATATGTAAAACAGAAACGACTATTTACGCCCATAGCCCATTTTATCTCGCATTAAGAACCGATTGAACACCTCGTTAGTTGACAAAAGGTGCAATGGACATTAAAATTTACATATTCAGCGAATTGCCTACATTTGTGAGGGTCAAATGTGGGAGTTTTGCACGTAAAATACATAAAATGCGACATCCTTTAATACCTGTAAACAAGGATTGAGACTTAAGCTTGTCAGGCTATCTTGTTATCGAAGAAATGGCATTAATTGGAGCCTAAACGCATTTGAATAAACCGTCGTACTTAAGAGTAATAATGTTTGTTCTGGGGGTCTAAAATGGCCGCTTTAGCAAAATCGTAAATGAATTACGTTAATAAAAAATCTTAAAATGGTATTTGGATCATTGCTATAAAGTCCATTTGAGGATATTTTTATTTTCGTGATTCATTTTATTGAAGAAAATTTTAAAATTCTTAAAATGGACTTTATGGTAATAGTTACAAAGACCATTTTAAGAATTTAAATTTTTAACGTGATTAACTTACTATTCTGCTAAAGCGGCCATTTTAGACCCGCTGATCTCAAAATATCGAATTACTCGATGGAGTTGAAACAGGGAAACAAGAAAGACTGTAGACCACAGAAGAATATAGCAGACAAATTGTACAAGAAATGATAGCGAATTCTGACGGATACATAAGTTGGCAGGGCACATGCACGCAAGCGACGTATACGCACAGAAACCCTCCAAGTATGATGCAGTGGTGTTTACGAAGCAATGGTTTCATGTTACTCTTTCCACCCATTGAACTGAAGTCCAGGGTGTTGTTTATATTACCAAAGGGGAGGCCTTGACTTTACAAGAAACCTTTGAAATTCTGCCTTAAAGGATTAAACACTAGCAATTTGTTGAGAAATGGTCTAGAAGCAAAGAGTTTTGTTATCGAAGCAACATTATTACAAAGTGAAGCAGCGACACTGTCCCTATAATGTCATTTAATGTTGGCATAAATATTCTAGGCGGTTAAGCATTTCTTCCAATGCACTTACTACCAAGTTTTATCATTGATTTTATCTCATCCGTAACCTGAAGTAGATTGGAAAGACTTTGTTAATATAGAGAAGTAAAGTGTGATCTAAACGGCAGATAGAAGCTGTCAAATAATATGAAAGTTGATACGTTCCCGTGCCAAGAACAACATGGCAGGTGGCAAGATATAAAATTCTATGCACTGTTAGAATTTACGTTTGAAAGCAGCCGCTAGAAGTGCCAAGCTAAACTGGACACGTAATAGTTCCTTGGAAATGCAAGAATTCGATTCTAGAGAAGAATAGAGCTACAGAGTGTGAGAAACATTCACAATTTTACTTCCATGTATTAAACATTTGCAATACATATACAGTCATTTGTCAGTCAGAACAAAAGTTCAAAGAAGATGTAAGGTATTCTATGAATTATGTGAAGCGACTTTTAGCAGTAAAAGGCTATGTACAAGTAGGTGACAACTCGTCCGCCTGCAAGCACCATGGTAACCTATTTACCTTAGGTAAATAGAGAACTTTCACAACGTGCTCGAAGATAATACCTAAGTACTCTAGTAGCTAATACATAAGTATTCGGTTGCTTGGAGATATAATATAGATATAATATCTTCGTTTATACTCGGACTATCCGAGTCGGAAGTCTGATCACGTAAGGTTAATGCAAACGTTGAGGTCAGAAGATGTTATGTGCGTAGTCTATGAAGGATCGCTTACACTTTGATGTTGTTACGAAGCCAAGGAGATCCTTAAGTCTAGTTTGCGATCTCGATAGGATCTTGCATGACCAAACTGCAAGCCTTTCAAAAATATAATTAGACTCATTGCTAAAGTTAATGTTGACCTTTTTCTATTACCTCTGACATAAATTCGGACATTTTTACTGAAATAATTACTAACAGACCTCTCAATTTACGAATACTTGACATTCATAACCGCACGCAAAGAAACTTGTGTAATCTCTCAAAGAGTGCTATGTCACTTAGAACGTTAGACTGAGAAGCAAGAAACATAGTGCGGGACATTCGATAATGGAGCAATTACACTTGGTCGTTAGTCCGTTTTCGGGTGCTCGAAAGACTTTGCTCGAATTCGGGCCCCGATGCTTTAATTACATTTGAGTAGTTGAATGAAGTTAAACCATAAAAGCAATCAAGGGAAGACGGATTTTCCGAAGACGGGTACTCGACTCCATCTATTTACACCTTGGTCGTTTGTCCGAATTCCACAATCGAATTCGGGCTAACGACCAAGTGCAATCGCGCCATTAGAGGCAAAATAGTCTAAGTACCAAGTAATGAGCAAATTGTGCAAAAGTTTCGAAATAACAAGATACACTGTATTGGTATCCGAGCGAGTGACTTTTGACCGTTGTATGGTCACTTAAACGCTATAAATATCACGAAATTGAATTGGAATGAAGTGAATGAGCTAAACAATCGCCAATTACTGTTTGAAATTTTCGACTTTAGCACGGTTCTCATACTGTATTAGGTAAATAGACGTAGAGCTAAATGTATTGTGTTTTTAGGGTTGTCATACAGTATTAAGAAGAGCTTATGTGCGTGGAATTATAAATGCCCTGAATTTTCAAAAAAAATAGAAAACGAATTCACTTAATCGACACAGGAATCGATAGTATCGCCCAATTGTTTAGTGAGCAGTTTAATGTGTTTTATTTTTTAAGCAGCCGTCAATATTATATTTAGCAACAAATCTTCCTCTATTATTGATATATGCAAAAGCAAGACATATATAAGGAAAGCAGTTTATCATCAAATGTCTGGAATTTTCTACGGGAATTGGGAACCCTATGTGTATTACGGTCTACGGTGCGGTGCAATCTGTAGATCTTCTTAGGAACTCTGTCGCCTGTGGCGTGTCTCGTTGTAAATCACACGCTTCTTGCACCAATTTAGGGTTGCTTGTTTTTATTTAAGGTTGTCAAGAAATTAGTGGGCTGAAGCTAAGGTTAATTTTATTGTATCAGGTATTGTAGGGACTTTAAAATCTTAACTTGGACGAAAACGCGTTGCTAAAAAGCACTTTGAGCTCTTGAAATTAAGACTGATATCATCATTATGAAGAAAATGACGTGAGGAAAGTTTTGAGTATGAATGTGGATGGTTATATGGGTAGAAGACCAAAGGAACGATGGATGGACGATGTTAAAAATGATATGGCAAGAAAAGAAGTGTCTGATGAGATCACGAAAAATAGAGGAATATGGAAGAAGAAGGCATGCTGCGCCAAATGAATTGGTATAAGAGCAAGAGAATAATGAATATCATTTTCGCATTTAATACCCTTTCTTATTCAGGTTGTGCTCGATTCGTGCGTATATTGGGTTGAAAACTAAATCACGCTTAAAGTACTTACGGGATTATACTCGTATCTGTGATTTTCTTTTGTTTGGAGCACCCGATAAAGCGACCGTGAAAGTCTAAAACAGTGCATTGAAAACTAAATTGTTTCCTATCCAACTATAGATCTTCTCTCACATCACTGTATCCGAATGAAAAGTGTTTTTCAACGCACATTACACACGGTAACTAGCTTCTCATGGATTTGTAAGTTATATCAGCTGTCAAACTACAGATCTACGAGTATTGCCTAGATTGCTCAAGTTTCTATCATCATTTTAAAGATGACATACCGGTAAGCAAGTGCAGTTGCAATAGTTTTACAAATACTCTAACGATGCGATTGCGTACCTAATGTTACGATTGCGTGACTTTTTGCTTCTTGATCACCGGACATTTGGAAAAATATTTATTTGATTACGCTACTAGTTGTGTCGAAAGACGATGTTTTTTGGGTATTCTCAGAATTTGAGAAATACAGAAATATGACAGTTGCATGTTTAGAAAAGCTGACAACAGTGAGGTTAAAATGAGACAATGAACGGTCTCCAGTAGCTGTCGGCTTCAGAGGTACTGCTTTCATCATCATCATATCAGCCCAGAATCTACAAATGCTGGGTCATCATCATCATCAGCCTTTAATGTTCCCACTGCTGGGACACGGCCTCCTCTCAATGAGAGGGAATGGGCTATAATCTACCGCGCGGGCCCAGTGCGGATTGGTAGATGTCACATGTCTTCGAATTTTTGGTTCTAGGACAAGCCGGTTTCCTCACGATGTTTTCCTTCACCGTTTTGAGAGCAGCGGTGATGAAAATAACTTACACAAAGTAATGCGCCTACCTGGGTTCGAACCCACGACTTACTGTTCGTAAGTCGGGGCCGCCACCACTGGGCCACCGCTGCTCTCAAAAAAAAAAAATGCTGGGTATAGGCTTAATTTACAAAAATTGTAGTATGAACAGAGTTCCTGATTACATTTGTTATTCGCAGCTGATCTGACGGAGATGCTCAGGAGCTAGGGTGTATCCTCCAAGCTGTGCGGAGATGCGTAATTCATCCTACAGCCTACTGCAATATTAGAGGATGCTCACGCTATCCTACAACTGCAAAATCATGTGACATCTACCAACCCACAGTGGGCCCGCGTGGTGGATTATGTGACATCTACCAACCCGCAGTGGGCCCGCGTGGTGGATTATGTGACATCTACCAACCCGCAGTGGGCCCGCGTGGTGGATTATATAGCCCATTCCCTCTCATAGAGAGGAGGCCGTGTGTCCCAGCTATAGTTACATTATAGGCTAATTATTCTTATGCTATACTCACTGTCAAATAAATTATGAATAAATGACACCATGTACTGCACACACCCCTAGAGTACAATTTAAACATTGCAGTAATCTACCCAAGTATTTGCCTCTAGCGAGCCACTTGTTTTACACCCAACGTGATGCTTAACAAGCAAGTTAAGTGAGTTTTACTTAGAATTTTTTACACTTAAACTTAGACAGAAATAAGACTTGCTTATTGAAAAAGCTTTCTTTATTTTTAAACCCGTCTAGGCTTTGTAAATAAGAGGTCCCTTGAGGCTTGAAGCAAAATAGTTATGTTACATATCAGCATTATGAACCAAAGCTGCGTGTATTGTTCCATTTCCTACTAAAGAATTGTTTTTAAAGTGTTTAAATATTATTTATAAATTCACAACAATATCATCATTAACATTTGAAGAAGCATCTGTTAGCTTATTGCAACAGAACTTAACATAATGATGACGCAATTTTATATTTCCGATAAGTGTCAAGATCATCTTCATAGAATGACACTTGATTATAAACAAAATTCGTGGCCACCAAGTGTTTATGAATATAATATATTGTTTCTAATTTGCATGCTGTGTTGACAATGAAAATCGAACAAATATTCTCATTTGAATAATGGGTTACAAAGGTTAAGTTTGGATTACTGAATATTCAATTGTTTTTCGTGACATAATCGGCTCTTCCACTTCTAAGATCTGCATTATTATTTCAGTCTCTTGCCCTTATCACAATTCATTTGGGGTTTGCGCAGAATGTCTTCTTCTTGCTTGGGTACTACTTGAGAAAATAAGTTTTTTTCTAATTAATTTGCAGTTGTTCTTACTGCGAAGAACAACATAAGCGAAGACACTGATGGTCGATCAATTTTCACTCTTATACCCTGAGAAATAAGGTTGAAAAGTGGGTCACCGTCAGTAAGGTCCTTTTGACTCATCTTAAAATTCCCCGAAACGATGAATCGTTATAGGAGGTCCAAAATGACGACTATACCCAATGATGATTATTAACTAGCGTTTCTAGATTGAGGTACTATAAGTCCATAATAAAATGCTTCTACAGCATAAAGCCGACTTAATAGAAGCCGTTCGTTATCACTTCGTGTTGTATAAACAACTTTAACAAGTACCCTGCGTTCACATACACGACACTTGACCGGGAAACCCTAGAGCCTGTTGTCTATGCTATTGTGAACTATCTGGAAGTAGGACTCGCTTTCTACCGTGTTCACGCGTTTTCGCTGGAGATAATAATCTTTATCTGTTAGTAGAGAGGAGATTGTATATTTGAACCGAGATGTAAAGGATTGATGATGATTTGGATGGCAAATCTCATTCATGACCATAACCTACTGCAACCATTTGGAACAGAGATATCCAATATAACAATGGCCTACCATCCGATGTTGAGATCTGAAGTAGAAGACTACCGATGTTCAAATACAGATTGACAATCTAAAACACAGAAAAGTTGTTATGACACGTAATTAATATCGAACGTATTCTAGGAAACTATAAATTGAATGTTGATCTAGCTCCACTCATACCAGTTACGTGTTACAGCGTGATTATTAAATCTATTAGACTACTAAAATACTATCTATTATTATCATCACGATTTACCATTCCCGATTTCTGAATTCATTACGAAACTAATAACCATATTGACATTGCGAAACTGTGTTGATTTACTTGGCGTGCTTCATTTGTTTCAAAACGACCTATCTGATACCTTGATACCGAAGTTGTTAAGCAGTTAGGAATGTTCTAAAACAAGCAGTAAAATCAATAGAATAATGGTTCTTGTCGTTTTCTAAACGATACATTATTAATATTTCTTGCATGTACTTTATCTTGCTTGATAATGTAACAGAACCTACCTAATACGGGGTATAATAGGAAGCTAGTAGATAGTTTATAGATAAACATTTAGACCAAATAGTTTACATGTGCTATAAAATTTATTGTTCTAAAATATATCAGATAGGAAATAAATGTGCTTGACTCCTGTAACGGTATGATTATTTTATACAGTTGAATTTATAGTTGAGATGAATAGGAAAGTGTCCCAGGTTAAGCCGATGTAAATACAAATTCAATGGCCGTTGCATATTAGTATAGAGCTACCGCCATTAAAAAGCGTGTCCAATTAGCAGAAACCAACTAACCTTTAACATCGGATGCTATTAAAGATGTACCGGATCATTAAAAATGTGTAGATGTCCACATTTGTAATAGTCCCCATTGATCTACATATACAAACTAAAACCACATTGCATATACACGCAGCTAATGAAGTCGATGAAGGTACTGTATTCACTACCACATCTAAAGATCGCGCTACTTCTAATTTTAGCTCACTAATCACTTGCACTAATCAAAGTGTAAACATGCTGTAATATATTATCTGAGCTTGACAAGAACAAGGCTAGTAAAGGTCTTGATTTTCTATGTGCGGAAAGCTAGCCCGCAGCGAAACTGGCGGAGCTGTAATTAAAAGGACCGAGGTATGTACTACACCTACACCGTATAGGGAGCTCAAAGTTATGGGAGTCATAGGTTCTAGTACCTCCGTTTATTGCAATTTAACATCAGAGGTTTGCGCTGTGTGAAAATGGTCTTAAAATTGTCGATGACAAAATCTTGAAATACCTTTGATGTGAGAGAAAATGGAGTCAATAATAAAGGAATGAAGAGAAAGAAAGCAAATAAAATTGTTACCGACGCGACGTAAGTAACGGATGGATGGGATGCTTTATAAAGAAATGATTCGGAAAAATAACTGGGATAAGAAACGCTAGTTAATAATCATCATTGGGTATAGTCGTAATTTTGGACCTCCTATCCATCGTTTCGGAGAATTTTAAGATGAGTCAAAAGGACCTTACTGACGGTGACCCACTTTTCAACCTTATTTCTCAGTGTATAAGAGTGAAAATTGATCGACCATCAGTGTCTTCGCTTATGATGTTTTTCGCAGTAAGAACAACTGCAAATTAATAAATTTTTTTTTTCTCAGTTTTTGTGACAATGTTGACTGGCCTGATCTTTTCACCACACTTTCCTCTAACCCAGATAATGGCGGTCCACGCACTTTTATCTTCTTAAGTAGGTTCATGTGGCATTTCTTCATTTTATGCAAATACGTAATTGTCATTCTTATTGTCATACTTCCGTCTGGTAAGTTAACTGTCCGCCTACTTTTCTCAGTAAAGTCATAAACACCAAACACGGTTAATGGTGTATCAAATAAAAATAAAAAAGCGCGCTAAAGCGCCAATTTTGGTAAGGTAGATTCAGGAATGGTTACGAAGCGTCATTAATTAATTCTAGCAAGTTTATGATCTGTCATCGATCATGTGAACTTTGTCGAACAGTGTTCTGAGAATTTCTAAAGTAGCATCAACACGTTTGGGAGTTGTTTCTATATGCCAATATCTTCTATGTACCTACCTTCATCGCAAAGCGGAACATCGACTGTCCAATATACGCATCTTATTACTACGTACCTACTTATGAAGCGATGCTTGTGTATGATAAAACAGCTTACGAAGCTTATCAGGCAAGTCTACTGCTAATGCAATATAGAAAGTGAGTCCCACTTCTTAAACGGCCTAACAGACACTGAAAGTGTTTTGTTCCGGTAGTATGGTGTAAAATTATACGAGGAGTTTAACTCACACGGTTATAGTAAAAGTAACACAGTCAACAGTGATCTTCGCGATTTTCGATAAGAAGTAAGACTACCGTGTCTGCAAACCGCAGTAAGCAAATAGTATGCTTCAGTGAATACGAAAGATAATAAGCCAGAAATAGACACCGCCGTAAGAAGTCTCGGATTGGTCAATGCACAGAAATGCAGTTACCGGATTGGCTTACATAATTGGCTAGCAGCCTGAGTGTCTAGTTACTTGTATTGACAGTTCTTCTGCTTAACCTATGGCCTCTCTGGGCAATGCATCTGGTATTTGTGTCACGTGTTCCAAGTTGGGAAACATTGTGTGTCAGAGTATGAGCTAGAGATGTGACGGACATACAAGTAGGTAGCATTCGTGTGTCAAAATCGAAAGCGTTAGTATTTAAATTGTTTTATGACATTATTCCCAAATCTCAATATGAACCAAAAAATAGTTTAATTCTCACCATTATAAAGTTACAATTTCATTTAGTTACAATTTAGTACGTACCAACATGACATTTTACAATTTTTGTTTTGTTGTTAGTTTATAACGAGGTTCACAAAGTTTTGACCCTACCCCCTGAACTAGGCGGGAACCTGTATATCAGGGGATAGTAATGTTTTCCACAAAGTAACGCTTAATTTCATCCACCGCTCTATTCATGCGCTTTGCAAACTCTATACACAGACAATGCATCGTAATGCTGGCTGATAAAACTTGAACCACCATTGCATTCGATGTTTGAACATAGCAGTACAAACAGTGACAAGTTTCTGGTCTATTGTTTACAAACACCGTTACCTCATTTGTCTTACGACCCGCGTGGGATGCTGTTCAACGTTTTTCATCCGTTTATAAAGCTTTGAGTAGGTTAAAGTAAGTTTATTTTATCTTAATGTCGTTTAATCTCTAAGTTAAGATGGTCAAATAGTAAAAATGGCAGAAAATTCTAGCTGTACAATTTGAAACATGGAAGAAACAGATCAAGCATAAAGAACAGCCGCTCGGGTTGATCTTTAGTTTAAGTTATGCTTGCTTAGGTTGGTCTGTGGATGGGTGACCACCAATTACATACCGAGTAACCTTCGTGCCTCGAAAAGCACGTTAAGCAGTTGGTCCCGGCTGTCATTTCTAGATCTTTGTCAGTCTACTCGTTTTTCCTT
This sequence comes from Xestia c-nigrum, assembly GCA_916618015.1. NCBI lineage: Eukaryota > Metazoa > Arthropoda > Insecta > Lepidoptera > Noctuidae > Xestia > Xestia c-nigrum. Next base: position 19,071,570 of record OU745247.1, on the reverse strand, counting down.
AAAAGTCTGACAACCTGTCTTACTAAGGGGTATCATATTACCCAATACTAGTTGGGTTTGGAGGTCAGATACGCAGTCGCTCCGTGTAAAGTACTGGTATTCAGCTGTATGTACGGTAAGACTGGAACATAGTTGGGAAAAGGCTGGACAGATGATTATGGAAGGAACAGTTCAGTTTTTGGAAAACTCCTCCTTTGCACACCTGACTAACCACCTAATAAATAATAATAATAAATATCGCTGGACATTAACACACAGCGCCACCTAGTGCCACACTAAGCAAAGCTTGTGTCGTGGACACTAGATAGTTGATATACTACATCTATGCTTTTTTGTTTGTAAATACATATTTATAATACATATGACTCGGAAACAAATGTCCGTGCTCATCACACAAACATTTGCTCCTACCGGGATTCGAACCCAGGACCCTAAGAACGTAAGGCAGCGTCACTACCACTACGCCAATCAGGTCGTCATGTAAGTACATTCACCCTTATTCTCTAAGTAATAAAAGTTAAAAGAGGCCGCTCGTCAGTAAACTTGTCGGTAGTATCGAGCTATACTCGTAAGTACCTACGAGCTAAGTACAGGTAACTTAGCTCGTTGTTTTCCTAGATTGTTCAACGCAAAGTGAACGAAGACCCGAGCGAAAGCTAAGAATCACCACGGAGGCCTAGTTCAAGTCGTAAAAGTAATGGAGATTTACTGCTTATTGCACTTAACCTGACCATAAACTACGCTTCATTGAACGCATAAACCTCTGCATCTTAAACCACGCAACGGGAGACAGATTTAAAATCTAATTAGAGTTAACAAATGTCTGCTACCTAAAAATCGTTAAAATTCAAGAGTCGAGTCTAAAAATACTGAACAAGAATGTTCGGTGAACGACAACTAATGTATAAAACAAACCCATAAAACAACAAACAAGTTCTTCACTGATTCACAAGAAACACCTCACTCAAGTCATAACTTAAACGGACAACTTGTATCGGTAAAAAACTCAACAGAAAACTTCAGTTATCAATCATAAGAGACGAAGGAACGAACGCATAAGGAAACTGTAATATAGAAATTCTATGGCTTGACTGCTCTCGGCAAATCGAGTTGCCAATGATAAATGAACCATATTACAATCCACGCAACTAACACAATAAAATCACGTAACTTTCGTACTAATTTCCCTGTAGTGTCATGTTAGGGAAAAACATACATCTCGGCGGAATTTCAAAGTCCTAATAATTCTTCTATGAATACACGATACCCGATTTGCACGGCTACTTATCGTTTATGGACTGCAATAATGCGCCATATCTTTACCGACATTATCCGGCACTGATTCAGAATTACATGCGAATTAGAAATGCATTTTCGGTTTAGTATTACCGAAACTTCCTATGTATGAGCATTTCATAGACAATGCTTTAGAAAAGGAAGACGTTTGAAGTGTGAATTACACATCCAATGATACAGCCAGCCGCTCCGGTCAGTCAGTCATTTTCGGGCAACAAGACGTGTTAATTCTTTTAAAATGATTTCACTATTGTATCTGTGAATCAAAGACACAATGGATCTTCAAAAGGGGCTACGAAGCGGTAAAGTATTAACGGATATGGAAAGTAAGAGTATTTAGTTTGACAGCTCGGCAGCCATCTTGGATTTTGTGTCAAAGGTCGTTGCGCGCACAGGTTTCACCACAAGCAGATGGGTTATTTCGCACACGATCGTAGACGTCAGAACAAGTTAATGAGATGATAATGTGCTCAAAGTATAGTTCGTGATGACATTTCACATGTTACGTTTCAAATGATTTGATTAAATAATAGGACAAAAATTACTGGGAAACGCAACCGCACTCTTTGAGATAATATCTTTACCATTAGACAAGTGAACTATTGTTCATGACATAATCATTTCATTTTCTCGTGCTATTTCATCTTATTGTTAGGATCTAATCGTGATTGGTGAGAATGAGGTCCTGCGTTTGAATCCTGATGTGTCGGGCAAATTATCATTGGGTTTTTCGATCGGGAATCTCTCAGTAGCAGGCCCCGGAGTCTGAATTTGTTCCCGGCCCCGATTACATTACATGGGACCTAAAACATAACCGGTAAAATATGGATGTACTATTAGAAACACTTCTGCTAACCCTTCGGAGACAACAGGCGTGATGTTACGATGATGATCATGTTAGGATCTGTCTTTTTAAACTTTCACGAGCAGAACACATTATAAAACATATTATGGGAAAGGGTATTTATCGCGAACCTTTAATATAAGCCCGCGATGTTGCCGTCGCCGTGTGCTATCCTAGTGTGAACCGGCCTTAATTAAAATTTATGTATGAAGATCAAGTGAGGGTAGTTGAATAGACGCCTTCGCTTTGCTGTGGCGGTACCTGCAATACTTCAGTCTTCCCGCGACCACGGCTGGTGCAATCCGGTCGAAACGTCTATAGTATGTATGAAAGGTAAAATTCGCGATAAATAAAAAACTTTTAGCCGCTTCTAAAAATTCTGACAGACTGGTGGTTTAGTCAGAGATTGTATCACCGTCTGTAGCGGAATTAACCGTCTGCATAAATACATATTCTTCTCTTCAAAGAGCCTACTTATTGTTACGCGTTGACTTAAACAATGCATATTCATTCAATTCACGCCCTAAATAAGCCAGAACATGAGGTTAGTACACCAGTAAACCAGTAAATAGAGGAAATGCAGACGAGTTCAGGGGCAGTGACCCGAAGAGCCGTCAGGTACCGTGACGTACGAACGCCATACGATTTCATCTAAAGCGCTTTTGAAATACGTCATTTGAAACCATAAGGACCAAAAATGGCAATGGAAACGGAATTTGGAACCTCTCCCAAAATGTTCGAAAGTTGATCACGTTCACGACGACGCAATTCCCTAATTACGGATTTGTTTAGGAATGCGGAAGATTCTAATAATTTTATATGTAATTTCCGACCGATTTAACGATCGTAATTTAAGACGATAAACCTTGATTTGAAGTTAACAAACCTTCATGAATATTTAAATGTGTCTTTGTTATTAAAGTATCTAACAATGTACTTAATTGCTGGTATTATGGTTTGGTTTGTTTACGAAATCGCAAATTTTATCTGTGACTATTTTGGTCGCAAAATATTCAAAGAAATTTCCCATGACGGGTTTCATAAGAGGTATTTAAATATCAGTATGGTTTTATTAAAATGACAGCGAATAACATCCGTCTCCATAGTTTAACATGCTAATATCATGCGTGATATTATTCTCACGGTAATATTTCTCCAATGAAAGCTTTTACGTAGTCAGAAGACGTTGTATGATTCGGGTTACCCGATGCTTTTCGGAATGATAAAGCAAAAACAGCACGTAATTTCCTAATTTGATCTCAACTAATATATAATTAAGAGTGGTATTTGACAAAATTATAAAGTCAATCTATAATCGAACAAAAGAATTAGTTTGGAAAGCGAAATTGAATCAGTTTATCATCAAGAAAGTGTGTCGAAGGCTCTTTACTTACTAACATTCCTGACTATTTCTAGATGAAAAAAGACACAGAAGCTTAAATAATGAGTTCATGAGAGCACACATTCCATTAATCATCATCACACTCTTAATTCTCTTTCCTTTATCCCAATTCATTTCGGGTCGGCGCAGCATATCCTCGTCATCCAGCAGACACCTCCTTTCGTGCCAAATAATCCTCACACGTACCATCCATCGTTTCTTTGGTCTTCCTCTAACTCTTATACCATTCCACATTCATAGTCACAACATTGCTCATGCTATTTTCCTCATTCCTCCGCATGTCATGCCCATACCACGACAATCTATACTACACAACTTTTCAGTCCCAGGCGGCGGGCGGCGCCACTTTCAGACTTCCTTCTATGTACTCATTTTTTATTTCGTCTATTCGCGTAACATCAAGAATGGATTCCATTTATATTCTATCAAGATAATCATCAAGTTAAAGATGGACATCGACGACGCCGTGGAAGTGGTGAATTTAATAGATAATACTTCAAAATACTGCCGTACAAGCAAATGACACAAAGAAGGAGAATTGTTAGAAAACAGTCGGCATCCTACAGAAATCTGCAAAACGAAATAAAATAAATAGGATATATTGATAAAACTAATCCTTGTAAACACGAGGGACCAATGTTCGCGATGCTATCCGATGCGTGCGTGGCATGCATGTTGACGTGCGCGTGCGCCGACTGCCAGATGCACGAGATTATGTTGTGTGACAAATGTGCGATGCAAAATTGTGTAGGTCATTTTGTTTACATTTTGTTGGCACTGAGAGAAAGTGCTAGTATGCGAAAAATGTTTTTTGAAGTTGTGAGCCTTACAGTGGTGCAGTTTGATAAATCGTTGCTATGACCTATATTTCCTAATAGCCAATTACGAATACGTAATTTTTACAAAATTAATAATAATAAAATCGATTTCTACAAAACATAAAAAGTAACCAAGTAATTACATTTGTATTGCTTTAAATGTATAAGAACATCACGCACATTTAACCAGTATAAAAGTAATGAACGAATTCCACGCCTTTATAAGGAAATACTTCTAAACAAAGTACCTAATATTTTTTGTAATTCAACGAGACGCCTTTAGCTTCCACAGAAAAAACACGCTTAGGAAATTATACATAAACGTTAAAACTTAAAAGCACAACAATATCAAAGCCCTAATCAGCAATTCAAATTTCACATATAATCTGAAACGATTTAAAAATCACGTTACGAATACATAACTAGGAATAATGTACAAGTTTATGCACAAATCGCGTTGCATAAAAACATTACACGAAATAGGGGAATAGTTGATCGTAGCAATGAATGCAACGGGAAAATTCTTGTGAGGGAACACTTGACTTCGATGATGTGACTGACTTGGTTTCTGACTGCATAATAGCTGTTAATAGCTGTGAATAGAACCTAGGTATAACGGCCTGGGAACCGTATGACTACGGAATAGCGGTGAAGATGCCACGAAAAAGACATTTAGGAACGTTTTAACGGTTCGAATCTGGAATTATTCATAAGTATGGTGCTAACTTGGTCTTTTGTTCGTGTTGTATTTATTGCCGTGTCGTGGAGGCAAGGGCAGCCTGATGTGTGAAATTTTATCCCGGATGACTAAATGCAACCCGCACTAGGCCCACCTGGCCCCTTATTCACAACCATTCGACTCGCTTCCGTTTCGGAAAGTCGTATGTCTATCTCGGTCGTTTTCGTAATGCCAGAAGAAGACAGATATACGACTTTCCGAATCGGAAGCGAGTCGAATGGTTGTGAATAAGGGGCCTGGTGGCATTATGCCTCACTTGAAGCGGAGTATTTTGTCTCTGCAGTGGGGACGTTAAAATACTAATCACGCAGGGCATCATCATCTGCCTAGCTTTTTCCGAGCTATGTTGGGGTCGGCTTCCAGTCTAACCGGATAGGTACCAGTATTTTACTTGGAGCGACTGCCTATCGGACCTCCACAACCCAGTTAGTACTGGGTAATATGATACCCCTGCTAAGACTGTTTGTCAGACTTTTTGGGCCATAGACTAGCTGTAGTACCTGTAACGGCTGCAGTCAAAGATATACAAATGACAGCAAGGACCAACTGCTCAATAACGCAGGGCATTCAAGATTCAAGATTCTTTATTTGCATGAAATATGGTACGTTACATGATGGTCTAATAAATTAAAAGATTTCACATATTTCGCTGACTTCATCAGCATGCAAACTTAAAAATTAAAGTATCTAACACATTTTACTCTTAATGTAGTTCTAAATATAACAAAACATCTAAGAAGCATAAGAATGTCAATTTATCTTTGACAACAGTATTATTATCACTATAGTTGAATGATCATGATAAGAAAACAAAATTTCTCTCAGTTTCTTGATTTTACGTAAAGAAACAAAACCAAGAAACTATCTCTAAATCATCAATAATGGTCCTAAGAAGCGGAGGACCAGTTTCCTTTACGAACGCCGGCACTGATATGCTGGGAAAACACAAGACTTAGAAGATAAATAGGTACAGCAAGTTAATAAATAAGATAGCTTACCAGTACCAAACGGTTTTCAGTAAGTGATAACGATGCATGAGGTTTAAGACGAATAAAATACTAACCTGAAACAAAAGAAATTATCAATTAATTTACGAACTACCTTTAAAAACAGTTTTAATTCACATAATGTACATAGCACTAATAAAGATTCTTAAAACAATCAAAGTCAAATCTATACTAATATTATAAAGCAGAAGAGTTTGTTTGTTTGGTTGAACGCGCTAATCTCAGGAACTACCGGCTCGAATTGAAAAAATATTTTTGCGTTGGATAGTCCATTTATCGAGAGATATATATAACATCACGTTATGACCAATAGGAGCGGAGCAGCAATAAGAAATGTTGCGAGCGGGAAATTCACGCGAACGAAGTCGCGGGCAGAAGCTAGTCAAATAAGAAAGTAAGAGCCTGGACGGCAATACTGGAAGACTTCTGGGCACTTTTCCCGTTGACAGCGATGCGTATGAATTTTTGAACAGCCTTAATTCCTTAGTAATAATTTTAAGTACATATTTACTTATTAAAATAGTAGTTTATGCGACTGTGCATAATGAAGGGCATTACAACACAAGTTATTTCTGCTGGTTGGTAATGCTGGTCATTGCCTATGGTTTTTGAACGCATTAGAGAGGGTTTATGATATTTGGGTAGATAAAAATCTTTTACACAACCAAAACATCAAACAGGCGTTAAATAAATATGGGGGATATTGTTATCAGAACTATGGACCATTCAAAAACAACATCCTATAAATAGGGTAAACGGACCAAAACATGGTATAGTGGCGTCGGTCCTTTTGTCTCAGATAAGGCCTGCTATTACTTGCGTTCTCGGCGCCCGCGCCGGCCGGTGCAGGCGGAAGCGATAAAATTGCATGCCGTGAGGGAATCAGATTGGTGGCGTCACCCCATCTATTGGCACGAGTATAGAGCAGAGCAATAGTGGCGTGCGTTATCTTGACTGAGTGACTGGTTGCCTTTGCCTACCCCTTTCTTAAATATGCAAGAAAAAAGAAAATGAAATGATTTGCCGCAGATGAATATGTATGTATGTCTATGTATTTTTGTCCTCTTTGTAACTTTTTTTTAAATATTATTGTGTGTGTGCTTAATGTACTGAACAAAAATAAACAAAAAAATAAACAAAAAAAGACAAACAAAAAACATTTTTTTCTTTCTTTCAGATGATAGACAAAAAAAAGTAAAGTAGTTTTACAGTTAGAAAAACCTGGGTATATACGAGTAAAATAGGTAAGTCAGCTAGATGCTGTTTTGATTTCAGACAAGTTTTGTAGTATTTACTTTTAGGAACATAATTTAGTCAATTTAAAAAAAAAAAATGTTCTCCCTTAAGCTTATAAACTGCTCTGAATTATCTGCATTATACTTTAGCTAAATGGGTGTTTTTCATGTTTCATAATTGTTTAGTAGTTCACTTTGATTATTTCTTATTTCCTTGTCATGATGGTGGGGTACCTGCCTAAGTACCATGACCCTGACAGGATCATGTAGGCAGCCTTGCCTACACGAAAAATATCTATTAGTTAGTAATAAAATAAATGCTTCACAGTTGAATCATCACCTTCGTTAGTTCGTGATTTCATCTTTTATTCTTAAGTTAATTAACGATATTATTCGAAGAACACGCGAATAAGTTATTAATTAAAAATATTGACAGCTCACTGACCTTTACCGCCCTGTGCGATATCTGGTATGGTGGTATCAATTAAAATTCGAGTTAATCACTGCAATTAGAAATAATCTAACAGCTAAAAATATAATGGATTTGAGTTTTTAAAACGTAGTTTATACGTACCTATCTAAACATTTTCCAGGTAATTTATCAAGTCTATTACCTATCTAATTTTCAGTCCACTTAGAAACCTAGTACTTCTATAGGAATGAGTTTACATCATCATAATTTAACAAAAAAAAAATTTTTTTTTTTTTGAATATTTTTCTGCCCTTTTCCTATGTTACCTACTTGGGGTCGGCAAAACACGTTTTTTTTCTTCCATTCTCGTCTGCTAACCGTCATGCTATTGTTTACTCCTTTTCTTACACATAATATTACTTTTTATATCAATATTACTAACACTAGTAGGTATGTAAGATGTGTGTAATACTAACAAAATATGGATCACTGTTATCTGAATTAAACGAATTTTATTTTTTTATTAATTTCTAATTATTTAGCAGTGATTGTGAAAAGTGCAACAAATCGCTTATGGTTTGACGACCGATTGCAAATGAATATAAGTACTTAATAATGATAAAAAAGTGAAAATATTCCAACATAGTAGGTGGATCACGGTCACTCTCTGCTGAGAGGAAGCTGGTTGTTTATGTTGTGAAAAGGTGCCCAAGTTGCATTAAGGGGGATGCTCCAAGGTGGCCCGCGAAATTCAAATTTTCTTACGTTTTTTGCAATTTGCAGGGCAGTGCTAAGTTGAATGTTGATAAACATATCGGGCGCGACTGTAAAGGAGTCTACACACCAAACCCGCCGACCCGCCGACACAGCCCGGCGGCTTGGTGTCGGCGACTTTGCTTCAAGAATCATGTCGGCGACTCGTACCCGCGCGTGCAAGTCGGCGGCATGGCCGGCGACTTGCGTACGCGCACGCTCAGTTGCCCGCCGACACTCCAGCGATAGTGACCCAGGGACCCAGCTAAAATTATTCCACATGCTGCTATTATTAGATCAGCATCAGTATCCATGTTTATTGTAGGCTGCAATATTCGAGAAAAACAACACGTCACGTTCGTACACACTGCAATCACTAACTAAAAAAGTTGTACTGATTTCTTGCCGCCGACTAACTCACCGACACAGCCCCATGACACATGTTGGCGGGTTGGCGGGTTTGGGTCGCCGACACCAAGCCGCCGGGGCTGTGTCGGCGGGTCGGCGGGTTTGGTGTGTAGACTCCTTAAGACTGTAAGCTACAGAGTTATAATCATCAAAATCATCAATACAACCCTGCAAGTTCACAAGAGTCGAAGGACTTTGACCCTGAAAAATTCGTTCATCGACTCTTTTGAACTTGGAGGGTTGTATTGATGATTTTGATGACAATAATTCTGTAACTTACAGTCTTACAGTCGCGACCGATATGTTTATCAACATACAACTTAGCACTGCCCTGCAATTTGCAAAAAAACGTAAGAAAATATGAATTTCGCGAGCCACTCTGACGCTTTCACCTTAACCAAAAAGTGTAACGCAGACTCATTAAACCGGTTACCCTCTCACTCAATCCTTACGGAAAGCCAGCAGGAAATCTGTGGGTAAAGTAAATCAATAATGCTTGAGCGAAGTACTACAGTAATATGAATCTTACGACACCACTGATCGAATATCGAAACAAAATGGTTGATTGAACGATCGAAACTCATGAGTTCTGACCAAACCATTAATTACCTGAACGTAACATTGAACGTAATTTATGGTTAATAATATCTTTATTAGAAGCGTAATCAATGATGTACTTTAATGTGTGTACAGTCGACCAAAGAGATGAGTATACAAGCAACCAACTCAACTCCAACTTGTACACTCAAAATAGTTACTTGTTATACAAGAGTGCAAAGTTGTTTTTTAACCGCGTGCTCAATTTTGATGACAGAGCAAGCGAAAGATTCTAAAATTGAGTCACGAGCGCAGCGAGTGATTCAAAACTTAGAATCTTGAGCGTTAGCGAGGGAATCAAAAGCGCCGAGGTGAAAAATCTTTGCACTCGAGTGCAATACGTAACTTTTCATCCCACCTCAGCGAGGAAATCGATAAACGCAAAAAAAAATGCGCATTGTTAACAAATTCAGTTAATTCTTTTGGCGTCAAATAAACTTCCTCGTCGCTAGATAATGAGTGGTCATTTTTGGTTTTTCACTTGTGTTCAAGTTGGATTCCTTGTTTTTAACCTAAGGTGTTAACAATATGACGCGAAAAGAAAATGGCGCGCGCAAAACATATTAAAAAAAGTACACCAAGAAGGTTCCGAGTCTGGGTTCTTAACAAATAAAAAAAATGTATGATAAATTCGGCACCATAGAGGTAGAAGTAAATAGGTTTAATGATGTTTTGAATTCACATGCTTAGTGCACACGATGTTCTAAATTCAAATTTACTTTATCCTCATGACGATAAAAACGGCTTTTGCACTCAGATATCGAAAAGCAAAAATACTCTTTCCGAGATGGGGGGATGAAAAGGAATTTTCTAGCCAGTGTACTAAATTGTTTTGTGGTGTATACTTTCTTACGGTTTTGAATACCTCGATGTTTTCTTATAGACTCCGTAATGGAGGAAAATCATAGCTTATCAATTGATAGGAGAGCAATTTGACTTCTAAGAGTCGATCGGAAAATTAGTTATTTTGACTCTTGTAAGTAACGGTTAACAACCTGCAGTAAGTTGCTTATTTCTGGTTTTTAGTGCTATACGCAAATTAAAGTTGTTATGGTTTGATTTAGATGTATTTCACCATCGAATCAAAACTGATTTTTTCTTATCACACGCGTTCAAGAACAAACCAGTTTGTGTTCTCAGCATTAAAAAAATGCATGGACAATTTAAGTACTAGGTACAGTCACGTCTAATAATATGTAAACACTTAAGATTTTTTTAAATTGTGTTTCTCCTATTGTACTGATTAAAATTTAATGTTATTACGGAACATAGTATTCTGGAACACATGTTTTTATGAAAAAGATCCAATCTCCTAGTTACAATCATTATTTCTCTCGAAAATAGCTATAATATGAAGGAAAATGTATACATATCATTAGACGTGACTGTACGCCATTCATAAATTATCAACTACAGTTTCGTATACATAGGTAATTTAAAAAAGTTAACCGAATTACTTAACCACAGTAAATGCCATTTGAATTATGAAAAGTGAAAAGAGACAAAGAACATTGGCTGTTGGATAAGAAATAAAAAGGTCAAAGAAACATTTTATGCAACCTTTACGACGAACTTTATTATACCAGATATGAAATCACTTATTTATATTTACTTAAATCGGTCTTGACATCGCCGTTTTGCATAAAACACTTTCACACTTTACAATACATAATTATCTTCCATTTTATTGTTTAAGAATGAGAAAGTTCAGTTTTTAAAGATCTAATCAGTGATTAATTCACTTAACAAAATGGCTGACCATTTCTGTGAACTCTCGTGCAAATAATCAGATACTGTACCTTTAATAGTAATTAAGTATGTGAAATGTCAGGGGCAATACATTCAATAAATTAAAATAAAATACAACATAATTAATATGTCTACGTCTAGATCAAATAAAAATATACCAAATTAAAATAAATTTGCCAAATAAGGCTTACATAGAAACAAGTTTAAAGACACCTAAAGCTGGTCTAGTCCTAACGTTCACATTTATCAACTCAAAATTCATTTCCACATAAACATACATGAAAGAAATAACAAATAACTACTGTTCTGAACAAAAACTGTCGATAAACCAATCAAGTACAGCTTCTGCCAATGACATTGTTTCGAATAAACTATGCCTCATTGAGCTGTCAACTTGGCATAAATTTCAATTTACTCTCTCACGAACAAATAACGCATCGGATTTTCGCACGTAGTGAGTACTGTGAGTAGTGACGTACCTAAGAACCATTTAGTGATGTGCCTTTACAGCTATACGTGGGAGAAGTAAACAAAGGCAGAATATTTAAATGTTGGGAGTTTGGGACGGAACATCTCATTGGCGTTAGCACTATGTAAGCTAGAGCATCGCTCTATGCTACTCGTAATTTAATTCATGATTAAAAAGGGCAGAACTGAAACAGTTCATTCATGGTTCTTTTATGGATAACGTTTAGGTATTTATCGCAGTTTTTAAAATATACCATCTATGAACACTAAAATGGCATAATCGTTGATCTCCTGCCCTAGGATAACCAAATAAGTAGCAGACACGCACAAAAAGTTGGATTCAGAATTAGTAAGGTTTGGCTTTTAAATGACCTGCAGTCAAGTTATTTTTGGCGAATGACATCAGCCAACAGGTTTCCATACAACCTCTGTCAGATATTTAATTTTATGTTTAGAGAATTGGTTTGTATAATCTGCAAATTGCAATTTGCAGATTATACAAAAAAAAGAGGAAAAACAAAATCTTGACACCTATACGATTATAAAAGCTAATAAAAGTCGTTGCCAAACTCATTTTACCACAATAATAAATATTGTTAAATAAGTTGACATCCGATAAAATTTTCGAAAAAAAAAAAACAAAACAAGGTTCCCTCCTTCACCGCCGAACAACCGTGATAGCAAATTGACGTGTCGAATTCAGCTCGTTGTTCAAACAAGACCCCCCCTATTACCAATCTCCTGCACGAAGCTTTCACAAAACAAAAATCGAAAGTCATACAAACACCAGCGGTTCTGAACGTCATTTCACACGTGCATAGGTTTCGGTTCGAAAAATTCGCAACGCCTAAAGTCTTCCAAAGCCTATTGTTCCGGCCTTAGATTGATGATCGCGTGTAGTACTTAATGGGAGACTACGTGGGAGAACGGGAATATGGAACATGTGAACCATGCTTTAAATGCAATTTAACTTTATAGTATCGTTCTGTTCTCATCGTAGTGAATACGGTGCGGAGATGTTTAGTACTGATGTGGTCTACTTAATCAGCTATGCGTTGGATTGTGAAATAAAGTCGTCTTGTTACACAAGGAAGGGTAGTTGACACTGTTTTATGACGTTGAATAAGTTTTTTTTTCTTTTTCTGAGACTGTTGAACAAATACTGATCATTCCAGACACATTCAGCTTAAGCATTACAAGAACACTAATGAACCGAAACACTATTTCTAACAAAAAAATATTCCAATCACCGTCCGCCCAAAACGAAATACCAAACAACTCATTAGAAGCTTCACTAATGTTGCGAATCCAAGTTTTTACCTCATACCTTCGCCGAAATCGCAAGGCCACGTATGAATATAAAGCCGCACCCATTCTTCTATCGCATCCAACATCAAAAAGGCCACTAATAGCCAAGAGTCGGCAAACAAATGGACGAGATAGTGAGACAAAAAGTTCGTTGTCTCAAACAGGTTCTACAGATGTAAGGGTACCACATCCGGAGGTATGACGCATGTATCATGTGTCTGTGGGTTTACGTGTACCTGGTGTGACGGTGGGTAAAGAAAAAGTACATGTATATCGAGTTTAATATACTTAGAAAGCCACATTAGCACAAATATTGAGTAACTTGATCGTGTAGCATCACACCACCTTGGATGTTCCATTAGTAAATTGAAGAGGGGATCTGTAGTCCAACGAAGAATAAACCTCTCATTTGAATATTATGGTAAAAGATTAATGCTTCAAATATTTTGTCGGCAATATTGGTTCAGAGGACAAAAAAGAAACTCCAGTAAACGGTCACGTTCTCTTTAAAGCTAAAGCAACAACAATTGGGCAACTTAATGGTAAACAAATTGCATGAAACGAAGATCAAACAGTAGCTGAAGAATAAAACGACTTTTCACTTTCTTCAAATAGAGTCATTCGAAACATAATGGATATAATCGAAAACAAAGTCATTCGAACTTCCCACGATTAGAGAGACCCAAGTTTTTTCATGCAACCAAAAGTACAGGCAAGATTAGTTCCCTCGCCGGGAGCCATCCCGCCGTGCGCACAATAATGATAGGGATCTAAGCAATTATGTTTAAGTATGAAATAACACATTCATAAAGGCTTGGTGCATGGAAACAGGTAAAACATTTAAAATGACGTCATGTTTCCTGCATGTCTCTGCAACTCATTACTGGTCCCAGCGTATTAAGTGCTATTTTGGGCACGCCAAAAGTTATGGAGGCTCTAAATTCTAAAATAAGCCAGTAATCATGAGGAATCCGGGTTTTTTGCTTAAGTAGTAGACGGTTTTATTTTTTGTCCCATCAATAAGTAAAGTTCGGCGACCGAACTTTAGACAAAAAGAGAAGAATATAATAAATCAGTTGAAGCATCTGTGTGGTAATTCAACGTTTTCATCGAAGAACAATTAGTCAATGCTATCTACTGTTTGACTGTAGACAGCTGTTAGTAAATAAATATCACTGGCCATTAGCACACAGCGCCACCTAGTGCCACACTAAGCAAAGCTTGTGTCGTGGACACTAGATAGTTGATATACTACATATATATATACTACACCACACTGTAAATTCTAATTGAGACTATTGAAATAAAAAGATCTTTAAAGAATTTCGAAGTCACATTAAACTCAACAATATTAAATTTGACGAAGATTCCAATAGAATTTCATCAGTCCAAGAAGAACCCTCCATTTCGATCGTTATCGATCTTAAAACCAGTTTAAAAGTGCCCAATTTCTATTAAGCTCTGATTGCGGCAATGAACAATTGGCCTGAGACCCCAAAATTAGATAAGTATTGTTAAGTGCATTCAATTGCTCGGTTATTTCATTTCAGATCGATTATTCGCTCCAACGCCTGTCGACCAAACCCGTTAATGTCCACCGGTAAATGTTTTATTTCACAAAAAAACAACAGACTCTGGTGCTATTGCTAAAGTTAGTGACCGTTTATGTTCCTCGCCGACAATTTAACAATTCCCAACAAAGGAATATTTCGCCCATAAACTTGTTACTTCACCATTGACAGTAAACATTGATAAAATAAGATCCCATTTAGGCCCGACATAATAACCCATTATAATCTATTCGTCATGTTTCAGCTATAAAACGCTTACATCACACTTTCGTAGTCGCAAGTCACAATTGCAACATAGAGGTAGTAATCGGTGCTCATACATAAATATCGATCTGGAGCACCTTTTATTTGTTTAGCGGCCAAGAGACTGGTTGGGAACACAAAAAGAGTAAATACGGCGGTGCTTTATTCCGTGTACGTGTTGGGTTTGTATCGCCTTTAACAAACAAAAGACGATTGACCGTGGTTCCGAGGATTCGGCGGTGCGGTGGTTAGGCTGGTGAAGAGAGGGGGGAGGGGGAGCAACGACACGGTGCACGAGCACATTCAAAGAAGCCGCAGGATAGACCCTGTGCGGTTAGACGAGCCGGAGGAAATTCGATTTCGTCTCACTGAGTCTCACGGACCTCACGGTACAAAAAATACAGCGTGTCTTGAAGTTCAAAGGCATCATTACTGAGTAAACAGTCTCCAAAAACATGACTAAATGGTTTACGGTTGTGACCTGACATGAATCATCTTAAATTTTAAAACTTACGAAATCATTGACTCATTTAAGTAGGCTATGCGGTTGATCAACGCAAGCTTTTATATTTTTAAACAGATATGTATCAGTGCTGCGTTGCTAAATCGAATGGGTAGTAAACACAACACATAACTAACGCAGAAGATAAAATTTTATACGTCATATACTTAAACATTATCTTTCGAATTTATCTGGTTTCTTAATTCTATAAAAGCACGATTTCCGAAACCTCGGCTCTCTCGGAGTTCTTGTTCCTGCCCGATGAGCCATCATTTGTCCTCAGTGTTAATTGAAAGATTCCCGTTGTTTTGTGAACTCTAATGACACGTAATAAAGACGTTTCATGATAAAACAAAAAGATTGGAATCCCAAAACAAAGATTGATCGAGCGGAACAGTTGAGCAACGACTAATTACATTCTTTGAGACCGAATTGAGAAATGGAACAGGTGTATCTTCGGTGCGCTTTTTAACCAACGGTACATGTCGAATGCCATGTAATCTGATTAAGTAATGCAGCCATTTTAAAATTACTTACTTATGTTCTTTATTATAAGCTTTTTTAGAGCCCAGAAAAGGTAAAAAACGAGGATGACACGTCCCAATTCTAAAAGGTAACTATAGAGGAGCAGCGGTGGCCCAGTAGTGGTGGCAGCCCCGATTCACGAACAGTTAGTCGTGAGTTCGAACCCAGACAGGCGCATTACATTGTGTAATTTATTTCATCACCGCTGCTTTCAAAACAGTGAAGGAAAACATCGTGAGGAAACCGGCATGTCCTAGAACCAAAAATTCGAAGACATGTGACATCTACCAATCCGCACTGGGCCCACGTGGTAGATAATAGACCATTCCCTCTCATTGAGAGGAGGCCTTGTCCCAGCAGTGGGAACATTGGTTGATGTTGATGATGAACTATAGAGGTCATTTCTAAGCATAGTGATGTATACTGGGATTACATGAATGACAAATCATAAAATCTAATTAATCACAAGCACAGGTAATAAACCACTAGCAATGGACATTCATTGGGCATGCCTTTAAAAGTTGAATAACGAGCAGCCTTTGATGGGAACAAAGGGGCGCAACACACTGCGCTCAAGGCATTAATTAAGACACAAAAATGTCATTATGACCACTGGATTCCCACACAAAGATTTTAACAAAGCTTTCCAACAAGATACGTTCAAAAGACCGTGTCGTTCATATGGTCCTTATTTTTCTATTGCCTCGGACTTTTATTTATAATGGGCTAGAAAAAATGTCCACAGGATACTCGTGTGTCGATTCCTACTCTCGATGGAACACCTATACAAACAGGTTGATGGTCCAATCAAAAGGCATGTGACGCTTGCTTGTTAGAACGAGATAGCTATAATCCAATTCCTGTAGGAAAAAAGAGGATGGCGAATGTTGCTGAAGCAGTGTTAAGGACCATCCGTTGCATCACGATCCAAATTGACAGTTCAAGTTTTTTATTGCTCAGTAGAAAATAAACGCTCAGACAGTAAGGTTTAATGTTTTCGAGGACTAATAGTTTTTCGTACTTGCGGTGCTAGTAATGTAGTTAAAGACTGGACGTTGCAAGAAATGTTGTTTCGCAGCAAAAAATATCTGTTAAAAGGTAGCGTAAATGTCGCCGCGTGAAACGTTTGATAATGTAATAAATACCTACTTAAAGAATTGATATCTTGTGTTATTGAAGATAACACATTTTCATTTAAACGTAGAGAAAAGAGTAGCTCGAGAAGAAGACCAGAGTCGTTATCGTTTTTTTGTCTTCGTTAATTGATCACTCGTAGAAATCACTGTTGAGTTCTTCCCGACTTACAAACAAATGCTCAAATTTTTCTATTGTTTCCTTTGGCTTGACATGCCGATTTGGTTGCCTCATGTTTTCCTTCACCGAAGCCAAAAAAAATATATGCAGATACGCACATGAATTCGAAGAATCAGAGGTCTTGGATTCAAACTCGAGGCCTCTGAATTGATCATACCCCTCTTTATTTTTTATCATGTATGGTTGAGCTCTGAGGAATGATTTAGTTGCGCTTAGAAATGGGTGCGCTCTGAGGAATACCTCCTCCTTCCAGCCCCTCGACCGTAGAACTGCCAAGTCATAGGACTTGGCAGTTCCATGGTCAGACGCACACCACTATGAACTAAAGTTCTAACTTTAGTTTTATTTTCAAGCACAATTTCCTACTCCCAAACAACGACAATTGCAATATCAACGTGACCAGTTCTATTCTCAGGAGCAAAAAAAGGAATCTGTACCTGTCGTATTTGTCTTTATTTATAGGTGTCAATTCAATAGTGTCTAACAATTTATAAAACACTAGCACGCTACATATGCGACGGGACAAGGTCAAAACAGTCACGAAGAAATACTATTATTTCTTTAGTAGAAAAAACAACTTGTATCTATTAGCAATTATTTTGCGGTTAACCCGGTAAAGGTCAGGATTGAATCATGTTTTATTATTTTTCTTCGATTTTAAAACCAGAAATGAGATTGAAATAAATAAATATTCATCTTTACCTGAGCTAAAAGAAAAACAGGTAGCTGTTTTTTTTTCTAAAACATCGTTATACTAAACATCTGTTGCTCTGTAAGGCAAAAGATGCGTGAAGCTCCTTCAAGCAGGATCTAATTAGCTGCACTTACTCGGAAAATTACTGCAAGTAGGTACTTAGAATAATTTGCTTACTTAACTCAACGCTAAGTATTACTTACTTTTGCCATATACAGTAAAATTCCTTAGTGCAAACTAAAGTTAGACTCATAGTGACTGTGAAGAACATCGAGCGGGATTCAGCCTCCTTCTGAATATGGCAGTGACCACACTAAGGTACCTCGTCAAACCGACCACTGCTGATATTTGCTCCGTATTAGCTTGACGGGTAGAAAATGCCTTTGGCAGTCCGCCTCTGTACTTTGTGCTTAAGTGTTAAATAAATATGATTTACCCTGATTCCTCATGTTCATAATCTGCCTTACCTTTTCCCAACTATGTTTAGGTCAGCTTCTAATCTCAACGGATGCAGCTGCCTGTATTTGACATGGAGCGACTTCCTTTGACCTCCACAACCCTGTTAGTACCTATTGGGTAACTTTTGCGAAACTGACTACCTCACTGTCAAATCTTTGCCAACGGCATAATTATGTGCTTTCCGAGGCACGGAGAAAATTGGGTTCCTGTTAATGGATGTTCATTGCTCATCCAGCGACGGACCAATGCAAGCATGGCTTAACCTGAAGATCAATTTGAGCAAATGTTATTATTTAGCTGCGAGTTCCTCAATGTACCCTGACTGCCATCCATTATTTATGGAGAACTCATTGCAGGACAAAACGTTACATTTATCCTCGTTTTCCAACACCAACCTCCTTAACCTCAAAACTATCCTAGCTTCCGTTTCTGTTCTCATAAAAACGAAGCTTGATTATTTAATTAATCATTTACTTGGTAAAAGTGTGGTCGTCGCTTGATGTCCTCGCTCCGTGTTGAGGTCGACTACTATCTAGAGTACATTCCTACAGCTTGACAGCCTTTAATATTATTAGCAGATCGTTTAGTACTTAAATAAATATTTATATGAACTGATCGTTTGTATTAATATATGCAAATGATCTAATAATAAAAGTAGCTGGGTGAGGATTGAGAGAAACGAGAAAATTAAATAGTTTTATGGTCGTTTAAAAAGCTTTAAAATTCAATATGGCGTCTTGAATCTAACTAAAACGTGGTCTCAATATGGCGTTAAATTATGAAAATATAAACTGTAATTAATTACTTAAACCTTCCTCGGGAACTACTCTATCCGTTGGTGAAAAAAGTATCACAATCGGCACGAAAAGACAGTCAGACAGACGCGGCGGAGGACTTAGTTTTGTAATATGTAGTGACGATCCGACTTTTCAAAATTCCAGGTACTGCCAATGCGACAAAATATTTCATCAATTTCATTGTTCTGGTAACACTGTGTTTTTATAGAAAGTTTCTCTTTCATAACAGTTGCGGAAATATTTTTTCCGCAGTCATAAGAAGGACAAACAAATGAGAATTCAAGCTAGAGAGACGAAAAAAACAATTGAATACGCAATCAATAAAACTCTGTTTGTAAGAATAATAATTATGTTATTCAAGAGCCTGGTAATCGTAAAGATTTCTATCGGAAACACATTTATAGACCAAGATGACAGAGAAAATATCAACATAATAATCGTCGTCATTAAAGTATCGTACATTCGACTAATGAAGAGTACATTACTGCTCTTTCTGAGAACGGATCAGTTTTTGTCGCTCATTCATTCAACGTAGGAGGTTTCAAGTTGTATGCAAACTTTTTACACTGCAACACAGCAATAACCATTATCTGGCATGATTGTGAGTCGGCTTGAAGGTGAAACAAATGCCAAACATAAGCTTCAAGGAGCTTTACATCTGACTTCTGCAACCTAGGGTTTGTTAAAACTAAAGATCGGGCTATTTATATATATAGTATTGTCGGTATTCTTAAAACAATTGACAGTTATTAATGACTAGCGGACGTCACGCGGTTTCACCCGCGTAATTCCCGTTCCCGTGGGAGTACGGGGATAAAATATATCCTATGTTACTCGTGGATAGTGTAGCTTTCCAATGGTGAAAGAATTTTTAAAAACGGTCCAGTAGTTTTTAAGCCTATTCATTACAAACAAACAAACAAAGTTTTCCTCTTTATAATATTAGTATAGATATGCTTCGATCCTTCCTTCTCCAGTTTCAGGTCATAATCAGCCAGACCATTTTCCAAGTAAGTTGAGGTCGGCATTCAGATTAACCGGAACTGCAACTGAATACCAATATTTTGCATGGCGTGACTGCCTAGCTGACCTCCACAACCCAGTTAGTACCGGGTTATACGATATCCTTTAATAAGCACCCCCTTCTCCAGTTTTAGTTCAACAAGATGTAAAGACAGAACTAAAAGAAAAACTAGATCAGCTAAGTAAAATATATTCCTTCAAAGCACCTGACTCTAATGAATTATGCATCAGGGAACTGCGAAAGCTTATTTAACTGGTACACTATGAGAAAGTTAAGAAAACACAACGTACAGAGCATTTCATAACACTAGTTACTTGACATAACGATATCGACCGCCACCTACAAAGTCGGCCGTTCGATTATGACCATTATGACCCTATAAGTTAGAAATAATTTATCAGCTAAACTAAGGTAGCCATTGTCTCTGTATTAGGTTAAACTTACGTAAAATATTTAGCTTGCAGTCACGAGAACTGTATTGTGACAGAATTGACAGATTTCTCGCTCGTGTTGACATAGCGGTACGGTTTGATGCAAATTGCCAACGCTAACACCTTTAGAATTACATTTGTGGTCATGAACATTGATGGTTCAATTGCAAAAAAATGTGTGACTAATTCGATCCAGAGAAACATCTACACGTCTTTACCGCTCACTAGTTCAATGCGACCTTGTTGGATCAAGTAAAGCGGCAGTTGCAAAGGCAAAAAAACTGATAGCATCAAATGGCAGCGGTAAACTAGAATCTCACCATCAACTACTCGGTATGGTTGCCCTAGTAATGGAGCAGGCACGTTAGCATAAAGAAGCTACTGACAAGATGCTTGTCAGTCATTGCCAGTGAGCTTTGGCCTCACTCACTCAATTATCATTTACGAGCAAAAAACATACATATTTTATCACCTGTCAGTGTCTCTTTAGCATGAACGAGGTGAACGTGAAAATACCATGCTCATCATAACTAACGCCAATCAAGTATCCGAACACGCAAGAGAAATAGCCAATGCAGAATCCACAATTCACTTTTCCTGTTTAAAAGCTTTCTAAAACCAGCCATGCTTAGTTTCTAAGACAAAGTTCTTAACCCTGACAAACAGTAAAATGCCAAATGCACGTTAGATGCAAGTGTAGACATAAATAACGGTGATACAGGGCTTCTTGTAGAGGTATTAACATTATTCGACCTCGTCAGCCAAAGGTAAGCCGCTCCCAACACACGCCGTGTTCTGAGTATTAGATTTATTGTTGCAGTTGAAATCAGAAGTCGTGTCTTGTTGCATAGCCATTATTCAGTTAAACGTTATTTCTCTATGGATAATTTCTTAATGGATCGATTAGAAGTATTTGATCATGGATATTAAATTATGTCATCGATTTTATTAACGAAAGGGTTATCTTATACACATCTAACCTAGACGGCAGTGGATGAGTATGTTGACTATGTAGTTTTATACTCCCAAAATTTTTATTTAACTGGACCCAGCATCCAGAAAACGTTTTACTTTACAAAATAGGTTTCAAACATTACAGTTATTTATTTACCTTTGTACGTAAACCATTTGCAATGGAGCAGTTCATTCTGGAAACTGATCCTAATGATAAAACACACTGCAATAATAATCCCTTAAGCTACTTACTGCAATTGTAAGTCACAATAATAAGGATTACAATTCCACAAATCCTATGGATTAAAGCCACAGATGCAAGAATTTCGCAACAAAACACGCAGCTACCCAAAGATCGTGGTTACGGACTAATTACCCAATTTGTCACCGTATCCCATAATTTGCGTGTCCAAACATGCATACAGTCATGCTGTATTCTCAAACCTGTCACATCAGATAAATGAGGTCCTACGTGCCTTAGAAAAGGCTGTTAGACACGGCCTTACATTCCTCAACAGGTAAGATTAGTGTGCTTCAAGCTTAGATAAAACAATGCGATTGCGACATGCCGTGATGTTAGCATTGGAGATAATAAATTGTGAATATGGAGGTATTTGAGGCTGACGTGATTTCTGCGAATAATTTTACATTGTTTGGTCCTTATTGGTAGTTAGTTCCAGATCTTGTTTCCACGTGCCAATTGGTTTAAAACTGTCCGACTATATTCTTAGCCTTACCCTATACGACCTCTTTCCTAAGTGCTCATTTCTTATTAAACACAGTGTGTAATAAAAATTCCTTCTCCAGAAGTTAGGTACTGTTTATTGGTATGTGCTTTTACTTCAACGTCTAAAGTACCAATTGAAATGCCGCAGTAGAAAAGTACCGCTCTAACAGAGACAAGAAGACCTCATGGGTCTTGTCTATGTGCAATAAAAATATCCATCTTATAAAAAAAGAGATGTAGAAGCCGTCAACGCCGAGTGCCGTTGCCATTTCAAAGATATTCGAAAAAGGAATTCGATTCTTTAGAATGTTAGGAGCATTTATCTTACGTCATGTTATAGTCACCGTCATGACAGTCGATTGACGTGTGCTCAAGCGCTTGTCTGTTTTTTTTTTTTACATTTTATTTTTTCTTGCGGACTTGACAGGCTACGGTGCTACGTAGTTATAATTATCTACTGACTTAGCTACTTACGGCTTATGAAAAAGGTTGTATATATTTCTTGGGTTTCGATTCTATCCACGATAAGAGACATAAATGGAGATTTGTGGGGTCCATATCCTTCGATAATATCGTCAAAAGTTATTACTAGACCGCGTAATTTCTGTAATGTATGACGTGATCATATGATATCAGCTTTAAGTCATCGTGGAATGTAATGGTAATTGCGATCGTTGACTTGAGAATTATGGAGTTAGACGAAGATATTTCTTACGGTGGTTAATGGTTATTGTTTTGTGGTATACTCAGAGCAAATCTAACATCGAAACTGTAGCTAATTTCACCCACGAAGTAGTCTTTAGGATCGAGGATTATATGTGAAGTAAAGTAATGCAAAAAGCTCTTCCTATCAGCATTATACCTATAAAGGATTGGAGCTGTAGTATCTCCACCTATCGCTTAAGTTCAAGGTTAACCTCTTCCAAACCATATCATAAATGCCACGTGATCCACCAATTTCCTCTTTACTTCCTATGAAACAACACGAAAATCAATTTCCACCTTCGCAAGTTGACCGTGAGCGAAAGGCTCCGAAGTCAACACGAAGTATAGTGAACCATTCATCGAACTACGCGTATCTAATGCGTAAATGATAGCAACGAATTCATAATCACCGGCATTGTTATTTATCTCGAGACTTGTTCGGTTGCGAAGCGACGAATATAGTGCAAGGGCGACGACGATCAAGTCTGTATCGACCTTAGCTTGACAGAACAATGCTCTAGAAGACTTGAGATATTTGAATCTAATTGATCATGTAATAATGTGTTTCGATTGATTGGAATAATTTGTTATAATAATGATATGTCAGAAAAATTTGCCCTCGAAATTACGCTGTCAACAGTTTCTTGGCGGGAAGATAATTTGCATTACTTTAAGGTAGAGAAACTGAAAATTATAGTGGGACGCTGCAGTTGACAGTAATGCCAACACTACAGGCAAGTTAGGAGAATGAGAGCCAGCCCAAAAGCTTTACAAAGAGAAATATCGGTGGTTATGGGTTTTCTGGGTTGATTTCAAGAGCTGTCGAAGCTTTTCTTTTATAAGCGTTTGTCAGCGAATTTGGGAAGAGTACTTGATTAAGTATGTGACAACAACGAAATAGCGCAGATACGGGATTAAACGACACAAATGTGAGGCTTTTTTTTTTAGGATGGGATATCATCAAATAACTTCTCCCACTCTGGGCGGAACGGCCCTCCCGTTCCGCCGACTGTCAGACTTTTACTGACTAAAAGCCATCCATGTTCCTTTCTCGCCCTTTATATTCCGGGTATCTTTTTCGAACAGGCCCGCAACCCCGGACACAAATGTATGGCTTAATATTTCTTCAAAAAGGCCTTTTATTTCTGATGGACTTTCCTCTGGAGGTTTGGAATATCTTCGTGAAGATACCTTTTGATACCTTGTCACCACATCGCCTCAAATAGTGACACTATTACACAGAAATATCAAGGTTGCTCACCAAAAAACTGCAATCATACTAAGATTTCCTCGCCTTAGAGACCCGTACGTAATTCATTGGCCACGCATAACTACTTCCCCACATTAAATACTCAGAAGGTACAAAAATCAAGCTTTCAACAAAAAACGATTTAGACATGGTGTTCACAATATTGACTTTTAACTTCACTATATTTCCGTGGTCGGTTGGCAAACACAGTTGTTTGAACAAAAAAAAAATGACGGATTTCTTGTTCGGGCCAATAGCCT
The DNA here is from genome assembly GCA_916618015.1 of Xestia c-nigrum. Lineage (NCBI taxonomy): Eukaryota > Metazoa > Arthropoda > Insecta > Lepidoptera > Noctuidae > Xestia > Xestia c-nigrum. The sequence continues at coordinate 19,047,079 of OU745247.1, read as the reverse complement.
TTTAATATAAGCAATCTTTAAATGCTGTATTTTCTTCTTCATTTTTGCGAGATGTCATCATTTGCTAGTTTCGAAGTAATTACTTTTACAAAAAGCTGATTAGCGTTGCGGTACAATAGAGGAACGATTGTATGCTGTAGGGCAAATGAAGTAGTGACAGCTCAACAAAGATAGTTCGGGAACACAAAAAGTTTGTATAATACGATGGATGCGTGTATCAGCCAGCACCTCAATCGAACAAGAAGGTACTACCAAAAAGGTTTTTAATGAAGAACTTACTTCCAGTATACAAATTAACTCATGTGTTCATAAAAACAGTAAAAGCCAACAACGTATTTGTAATTGGTTATTTTGATCAGGTATTTTTGCGCTACATGCAATTGAAGTTTCTTAGTATCCCGCTTTCTATGACCGCATATGACTTCAGAATCAATTTTAATTGGAATAATGGCTTTTGCATTAACATCGCAATTAGTATCTTCTATCGCTAGTCTCGAGTTCCCAACTGATATATTACTATCACCGTTTGGAAGGTTTGATGGGAATTCCTTCACATAATTTCTTTCCGAACCTCTTGCGTAATTCCGGAGAATAATGTACTGAACATTATACGCAATTAGTTTCGACATTTATTGCTAGTGTTCTTGTTAGGTGCTTCCGCCGTTTAATTGTGAGGATCTGAGGATAGCCGTAATCTAAGGAGGCAGGATACGTAATCACACAGCTTATAGATCGGATCATAACTCGATTTTATGGGAACAGCTCATCCCTTAGGAGATGGTGCGTGGGATAGCCATAGACCATTTAATAGGGTACTTTATTATTAACTTAATTGCCTATATGTTAAAATATGCTTTGAGAAATGTTGGCAGTGACTTCGACAAAAAAATAACGTTACATTGGGAATATCTTTTAATCCTCAGCACATTCTACTATCAGTAAGAATCTTTAATTCTCTTCAATCGTTCTCTTTGAAATGTTACTGTTCAAGTGACGTGTTCGGAGTTCGCAGTGTGACAAGTATCTTCAGAGAATTATTAAGAGTGCGTAAACCTGTTAGTCATGCAAATACCATCAAAAAGCTGTTCAAATACTTTGTAAATGGTGAACGAACCTTTTTGAAAGGTTCATTTAGAATCTAAATGAACCTTTCAAAAAGGTTACATATAGTATATTATCAAAATTTTAGATATTATACTATATACAATGTATATAATATGATTTTGTTTAGTTCGTCGTTAGATTATCGAAAAATATTGGAAACGTACGTGTTTTTTGTTCTAATCAAATTAATAAAAATTGACGAAGATAAAACGCGTCAATGAGTGGGGCTTGTGAAGTCACTTTTTCACGAGTTTTCGACGCACTGAATCGTCTTCATTTTTTGCTTACGTGAGAAAAGAAAAAATACGTGTCCAATATTTTTTGGAAATCTCTCTGACGGACTAATGACTTGGATTTTTTTCGTTATCTACACTACAACAAATAATATGGAGTAAAACCAATAAATTGTACCAACTGGACTTGTATCAAACGCTCTAAAATAGAACACTTGCATATTGATAGAACATTAAGTACCTTAACAGGTACCATTTGAATTAAATATTTATCAGGCAAAAGGAATGTTTTGTGTTTGCACAATTGCCCGTATTTAGCCGCGGAATTCTCGTGAGAATAATAAAATAAAGTTTTCTTGTAGCAGTGAACCTGTTTGCTGCGTATAATTTTTAAAGGAAATGCTTCGGTCGCGATGTCTTGTGGGTTTACGAATTACAGTTGGAAAGACAACACAATGAGATGTGTGGAAGATTTTGGAAGCCACCTTTGCAGGTGGTTCTTTTTTCGGTTGATTGAAGGTATATATTATATTATAGAATTATAGACTTTTTCCACGAACGAAAATAGGGTGAGACGACAAAAATAATATTATTAGTACGTCAGTAAGATTGTCAACATATATTTGACCCGTATTTTTTCTTTTCTTAGATAAACCAAAATTGACGAAGTTACGACGCTTCCAAAATTCTCAATACGTCACGCCTTGGTATAATTTTTAGCGATTTCTGACCTCACGAGTTCCTCCCACTCCCGAGTTTTGATGCGCTTTATCTTTATCAATATGCATTGATTCACAAAAACAAAAAATACGAGTCTTTTATTTTCTATACTCTAATTTGTTTAATTTTATATTGTCGTCATGCCCAGTGTTAGTGATATAATTTTCATTCCCGATAGTGACGTAAATGTATCAAAGAATGTATTTGACGCGCCTGATTTATTGAGCGGCAATTCGTCATTCAAAGTGACTGTAATTCGCGCTCCGTACGAAAGGTGGTGTAACCTAATCTTCCGATCCCGTTTATATCTCCTCATGATTGCTTACCAAGCTACCTAGGAAATGAGGCCATTTCCAGAAGTAGACTTGCCTTAGGACAGATAAAAGGTTCAGCCGATCACTTGAAACCGTTGTTTAACCGCACTCCAATAACAACAATCAATAAAAGCCAATTCTAAAGTAGTATCTTTAATAGATAAATCTAACGGTTTCCGCCAATGAGATAAGTTTATTCGTGAAAATTATCACAAATGCTTGCGAAATCTGAATCTCTTATCTTAGGGGCGGGTGCTACGGGTCACGCTATCTAAAGAATCGAGAGCATGGGACTACGGGCGCCATATTTAGATTTTATTTTGGGAAATAAAACGTGAAATTTTACCCCTTTTATATGTCGTGTCAAAATGGAAGAATCTGGTACCGCGACAGCAAAGCGTTTATTCAACTACCCTTACTTGAACACTGTTTTAGGCTTTCACGGTTTAAAACTAAACTTATATTGTCACTTGGGATATCTTCCGTGATTATTAGTTATTTTGAGCTCCCGATATTATAGCATACTGTCCAGTACTATGTGACGAGGAAGACGCCTGTTTACGGTTGTTTTTTGGACCTGTCAAAGGCATTTGACCTGGTGTCTTATGACCTGCTGTGGGATAAGCTCCAGGGGGAGACCAGCACACCCAGGGATTTAATAAACATTTTAAAATTTTGGTACGGAAACCAGACCAATAATGTTAGGTGGGCGGGTTCATTTTCGTCGGAGTACAGGTTGGAGTGTGGTGTGAGGCAGGGCGGCCTGACTTCACCACGGCTCTTCAACCTGTACGTTAATGGACTGATAGGTGAGCTCAGCGGGGCTGGCGTCGGCTGCTCAGTGGATGGTGTGTGTATGAACAACATTAGCTATGCTGACGACATGGTGTTGCTGAGCCCATCTGTCACGGCCCTTAACCACCTCATAGGGATCTGTGAGAGGTACGCGGGGTCACATGGCCTCAGGTATAACTGTAGGAAGAGTGAACTACTTATTTTCAAGGCGGGTAATAAGAGTCCGAAAACCGTTCCACCGGTGAGGCTTGGAGGAATGCCATTATGTAGGGTCACCAAATTTAAATACCTGGGGCACTGGGTCACCGAGGACCTCTCAGATGATTTAGATATTGAGCGGGAACGTAGGGCATTGGCAGTGAGATGCAATATGCTGGCGCGCAGGTTTGCACGGTGCACTAAAGAGGTTAAAGTTGCTCTTTTTAAAGCATACTGCCAGACATTTTATACCTGCAGCCTGTGGGTCCGCTATACGCGTAGATCTTTCAATGCCCTACGGGTCCTGTACAATAACGGGTTTAGGATACTGTTGGGGTTGCCTCGCTTTTGCAGTGCATCAGGTATGTTTGCCAATGCCAGAACTGACTGCTTCAGGGCTATAGTACGGAAAAGAGTGGCCTCCCTGATGCGTCGCCTACGGGGCAGCACCAACAGCCTTCTGAACACCATTTTGGGAAGGGTTGATTGTCCGGTTGTGAGACACTGGAATACCGTTCACGGTTCTGAAGTGGTCCTTTTCAATGTAAGATAGTGTATGATTGATAATTTTTAATTAGTATTGTGACATTGAATAATATTATACTAACATAGTTATAAGTATGATTTGCTAACAATGCTAAGTGCTAAGAATTGATTGTTTTTTTTTTTGTTATGTATTTAGGTATTTTATTGAATGGATTATTTGTTGATATTTTTGATTACGTTGACATTCTTTAAATTATATTAATTTTACTGACATAGACATAAGTGTGTTACTAACAAATTATGGATCAAATATGGTCTGAAATAAAATGATTATTATTATTATTATTATATTTCGACGCTGTTGCAAGCGCCATGATCGCGGGTTGACTGGAGTATGCGGGTGGATAAAAAAAAAAAAAATATCGGGAGCTCAAAATAACTAATAATCACGGAAGATATCCCGTAAGTGACAATATAAGTTTACCCTCACTTGATCTTCATAAAAGTTAGTCCCCACGACCACGGCTGCGGCTGGTGCAATCCGGTCGAAACGTCGGGCTTAAATTAAAAGTAAAGTCCGCGATAAATACCCGGTTTCACATGTGTTCTATTGTGTTCTGATCGTGAACGTTTAAAAAGACAAAATGGACATCAATAGACTAAAATTCTAATCTGCTCTTAAGATGATTCATCCTCATCTTCCTGCCGCTGTCCCATCCTACTTGAGGTCGGCGCTTTCTTCCATTCTCCTTTGTCAACCGTGACTCTATCATTTACTCCATTTTATTTTTCATATCATTCCTAACAAAATCCTTCCATCGTTTTTAATGATGCTTGAAAATGTCTTTGACAAAGGATAAATAAAATACAAATCGTGCGCGTTGAAGTCTTTACTTACCGTACTTTACCTTCAAAGAACCACTCAGATATATGACAAAAACCGCAACAATACTACTTGATAAAATCGTGTACAATTCTTATATCATTACACAATAGACGTTAAACAGATAGGCATTGTTAGCAACACTCTTAACAAAGACAATAGCGTGATATTGACGATGTTAATTGTGATCCTATCTATTAATTGGCAATTTTTGTTTTGAAACGTGAGATCAGCAATACAGAAGCGATGACAGTGTTATTTAGATTTATGATGACAGTATTTAAGAGTTTAGAAATGCAAATAATGACCGTGTTTAGATGCACATGCACAATGCATTATTTTGGTAAACAATGACCCACAATCGGGACATGTGTTGTTGGAGCCGTAAGAACTCACCTTCTGAAGGATGAATTATGGTCAGGGAATTTCGATGGAGGTTAAAAACTCGGTTTTATTTTGCATAGACTCAAACTCAAACTCAAATCATTTATTTCAACTAGACCATTACGGCACTTTTGAATGTCGATAAAACGAAAAAAAAAGGCTACAGTCACAGACACAAGGCATAATAACTTGAGAATGTACTGTAGTTGCCCATTCCCTAGCGTAGATCTCTATGGAGAAGAACGGGCAAGAAACTCCATGGACACTCTTTTCAATCAAAAATGTTGTTACAAAATCTTGGTTACATCTTTCATGTTGAGATTATACATATATGTGAGAACGATGTAGAAAGACGTGCACAATAAGAGCGTCCAGAGTAAAAAAAAGAAATAAATCAACAATTTATAAAATAAAGCAATTCAAATGATCCATGGCAGCTAAGAGATGACCAGTCCCGACTGACAGCGCCCGTTCACGAACATGACGCATGGATCAGCGTCATTCAATTCAACCATATTGAAGGGAACTAAATGACCCGACCCACCCGCCACCATCAGCAAGACATTTAAGCGAGCATGACATTCTCTCAGCCACCAAGGCATATTCAACTTATTACTTCAACCTTCAACTTCAAACTTCAACTTTATACTTTTATTTAGACTGGTGATGGCTGATCAAAGTGGTCGTTTTATTTGTACCTGAGATCCGACTGTTCTATAACGGAGCACATTTTGTCTCGGGATGATAGTGCTCGATGTGGAGCCCTCACAAAGCCAGAAGACGAGGCAGTAGACCTCGCAGGAGATGGCGGGACGATCTGGACGGAACCAACGACCAGTGGTCTGCCTTAGCCATAAATCGAAAGATTTGGAAGTCATGGTGAGAGAGAACATTTTCCCAGCAGTGAGATGACAGCTAATAATAACAGTTAAGTGCACAATTTGGGAAGAATGAGAGACACAAAATTTTAGATCTTAGTCATTCTACTCAAGTTCCTGTTTCATTTGTGCAAGATCGATTGATTGTTTTTTCAACTATCTTTTAACTGTTTATTTCAACGGGTTTCAATAATAAACATTTAAACAATAATATTTATCATTGCAATAATGCTAACCTTGTGTCCGGACTCTGGTCGCATTCATTAATATTTTGTACCGGGTTGCTAGGAAATTAAAACTGGTTACATTCACGTGAAGTACTTATTTGATTTTTTGACGACAGAAACAACTTGTGCGTTACATAACAACCACGTGGCACGGGCGCACTAGAAACGAAACAGAAGTCAGAACGGTTTTGTTCTTTGTCGAAACGGACTTTTCAATTTTGGAATCGCCAGGGTAGCCCGCGAAATTCTATTTGTTTATATGTTAATTGAAACATGATTTGCGACCGTAATAAATATGGCACAATATAACTCTCAAAGTTCATTTAATCCCAGTGAATGACTTTTATGAAATAGTCTGGTGAATGGAATAGAAGGGTCGTTGGTCGGTAGTTAGTTAAAATAAGTCATACCGAGCTACTTGTCAATAAACACCAATGTTTAAAGATAAGTTTCTGACATTTATTTATTCTAGAATTCTAGATTAGAATGTATGCTTTTAGGTAATAAATTCACGGCAATGCGTAGACACTAGACACTTACTTATATTTTAATACTAGCTGACCCACGCAACTTCGTCTGCGTCACATAAGAGAGAAAAACGAAAGGAAAAATATCCCCGTTTTTGGAACATTTTTCATTCCTGCTCCGCTCCTAATGGGCGTAGCGTGATGTTATATAGCATAAAGCCTTCCTCGATAAATGGACTATCCAACACAAAAAAATCGAACCAGTAGTTACTGAGATTAGCGCGTTCAACCAAACAAACAAACAAACTCTTCTGCTTTATAATTCCGGTATTAATTATAGATTAATTAAGAAAATTATTATTATTAACATATCGTAGTACTAGTTTATTACGTTACCTGTAACTGGCGTTTTTAACCATTCATCCATCCCACATAGGAGGGACACCTAAATTAGTGTTCTAATACTAAAACAGACCTGAAAAAGTCGTAAATGATACCTAGGTAGTTTACAAATTACAGCTTTTACTGATCCAAGAAGCTAATATGCTGCCTACAGTTTTATGGCAAAGGAACTCGCCCGTAAAATCCCACTGTGAAGGTGCGTTCAAAACGGCTCAGGTAACTAGTTTTCAGGCCAATCGTTTACAAATATCTTCATGCCTTCAGCTCACATAAATCTTGTAAGAATTTATGATGGTGTTAGTCGGCGACTTTCTCTAGAAAATCGGAATGTTGTGTAGGTAACCTATCTGGTATTTTCGAAGACTTTCGATATGTTACTAGTTACTAACTACTTAAATTTATGTGACTTTAGTATTAGTCCCTAAACATCCCTTTGAATTTCGAACGAAGTTCGAGTTGGACTTGTAAAAAAAAAAAAACCAATTGAGTTCTAATCATACTTGCATCGTTTACGGTTAGATAGAATGAGATTTTAACTTTACAGAATGACACTTCGATTTTCGAAACCAATTTTTTTATTGTGTCGTGAGTCGCTTTCAACGTTCATGATAACAAATTTAAAAGACTTCGCAAACAGATTTGCAAATTAAAAAAGCTGCCAAAAATAAGGTCAGCGTCTCATTTTAACCGACTTCGATGAAAAGTAGTACGTAGGCAAGCTTCAAAAGACGGTAGTTTTACAATCGCACAACAAGAATAATAGTTTTCCTCCACGTGTAAATTAAATTGAATTGTCTTTGTTTATTCTAACCTTTACGACCACTCTGTAGTTCTGTATCTACTTACCTACCTGCTATCATTTCACAACAATACAGGACCTTTTCAAAGTAAGCACGTATTGAACTACTAGATAGGTAGTATTGTTAGTTGAATTACGGTGTAGTTCGTACTACGCGAAAATCTTGCTAATTACCCACTCATTAAGATACCTATTTCGCTGTGGCCGAAACCCGGCAACACCCTTTAGTCTTCAAAATTGATAGGTAGTAGGTACCTACCTAATCCTTATTTAATTCCTATTGGAAATCGGATATAAAATGGCAAAATAACTATATTAGCAATCAGTCTTCATTCAAGAAACGACGTATTCAAAATCAAAGCATTTATTTCAAGTAGGCCAGTTACAGGCACTTTTGAATTGTCGAAACAAAGATGCAGCAGAAAGCTTGCAGTTTGCACAATCAGCGCTGCGTCGTCGATTTTTTAATACCTACCTAGGTATCTAGGTACCTATCGCAGCATTCGCAGCACTAGATCTTTTGGCGTTGTTGTACAGGACCAATTAGGTAAAAAAATACCTAAATAGGGGTAAAACGGTTTCGTCTTAGGAAATCCCATCCCCGACTCACACTCAATAAATACCTAAATAATATGCTGCCTTAGATCAGTAGGTACTGTAGGTAGGTAGCTACATCAGATAGGTACTGGGCCGGATGAGTCTTATTGACAATCTCGTAAGAAAAACAGGCCAAGCGTCTATCCCGTTACCCAGCATGTGGACTTTATAGTTTCCTATCCACAATGGCTACTTCTGGTTAACTGGTGTCTATGCGATTCTGTAGATTATGATTGATATACAATACAAGTAGCTATGTTGGGGTCGGCTTCCAGTCTAACCGGATGCAGCTGAGTACCAGTATTTTACATGGAGCTTCTACTTATCTGACCTCCACAACCCAGTTAGTAGGTAGGTACCTACTGGGTAATAGATACGATACCCCTTGTTAAAGTCTTACAACGCCTAAAAAGTCTGACAACCAGTCGGTTGTCAGACTTTTTGGGCCACCTGTAACGACTGTCAGAGATCTACAATATTGACAGTCGGAACCTACTGCTTAACGTGCTTTCCGAAGCACGGAGGGAACTCGTTAAGTATGTTATGGGTGGTCACCCATCCACGGGCCAATCTAGGCAAGCACGGCTTAACCTAAAGATTGACCCGAGCGGCAGTTACTATTCGGCGGCGAAATAGGTAGGTAAGTACCTACCTACCAATTTAGTGTCAATTTTACATTAACACCGCCGCGCCGCCTTTAGGTTTTAACAGTAAGGGCGATTATTATTGTAGTAAGTAGGTAGGTATTGCTGTGTCGTACATGATACGACTGTAGGTACGTCTTGTATGTAGGTATTATGGTTCGATTAGCAGCATTTATAGAAAACGCATAGACGTACTTTTATGATACCGTAAGGTATAGATTACAGACACAACAATAAGCATAATTGTATATTAGTAGGTATTTATACCTATTACCTATTTATACCTACAATTTGTCTTATTCGCGAAATAATAATAATATACATACTCGTATATTAGCGAAATTCTTTATTTACATTTACCTACTACCTACCTACTTAGTTGTTAGGTACATATTGATTGGATTTGGTAGGTTTTATTATGCCAATACTGCTAAATAGCGATACTATTCTCAAGCAATAAGTTGTCTGGTTGGCATCTAAATAAACAGTAGGAACGAACAAGCCAATGTTTAATTAGGTACATTAGTGTGGTTTCATGTGGTCTATGGACCATTTCACGGCTTTGGTAAAGTTAACTTTAAGTAGACCGGTATTAGAGGTCTTTCATTAGCATTCAAAGATTACGATCAAGGAGGTAGATTACTTACAAATAAAATAGGGTTGTCTAGCGGTTCACCTGCCTACTGTATCGGGTACAGAGGCTGCGTCGGCGTCCCCCCTGGAATGCGACACCTGTGACCACAATCACACTCACAGTACCACTCCGACCTAACACTTTACTTAGTCACAATTAAAAACAACGTTTACACACAATTTATCACACGAAAATTATCGAAACAACTTTTTACTGTCACATCCCTTTACTTCGGAAAAAGTTTCGCGGACTTAGGAAACAAACACGTACAGCCTGCCGACCGGCACCGAAGAGAGCGGCGAACGAACTCAAATTGACGTAAAACGGAGTGGGGATCGCGCGTGAATACGAACTAAACGACGCGACGGTGGCGCCGCCACACCTGTCAACGCACGGACTACAACTCCGCGACAAGCAATGAACCGAGGCGAAAGTAGAGGTGCAATGACTTTGTTTTTAAATCGAGCTTGACTAAGTTTTTTATTTATTTAGAAATATTCTGGAAGTAATTAATATTTTGTAATCTGTAGTAATAATATACATTTTGTGATTTGAATATTGCTTTTGAACTCGAACTTTATCAATACAATACGCGAAATTGCTTCTAGAGCGGAAATTAAACTAAGCTATGTTTGATAACAAAATAAGTGAACATATTACGTTAATAAATAATTATGTGATACTATTCAGAACTATTTCAAGAAAATCCTTAGTGATACTTAAAACCTACATACATTTCCAGGCGTCTCATTCATAGAATTAATTATTTTTTTGTGTAAACTAATATGTTATCATAAAGTCGTAGGTATTATGACGCTCCTAGTCTCAGATCAAAGAAGTTCAAGAAGATCCTAGTATCCAGTTTACTTATGCAATTAGAGGAGTTAAAGCTTATCCTGATGCAGGTAGGAAGAAAATGTCTTCGAGAATAATGTGCCCACAATACCCCGCTAATTGAAATTCTTCGTTACATAGAAGACCGGTATTAGCACAACATTCACTAATATTGTTTGACAATCCGAGTAATGAATGCTATTATAGGATGCCATAAACTTCGTAAAGCCAATTTGTTATTTATTGTACTTAGGTACCTACTTACTTGCAGGTGTACACATAAGTGTTCGGCGTGACGATATTTTTTTATGTACTTAACTTTATATTTATTCATTGTGACTTCGGATTCCGGTATGTATTAAGGTAGGTATGTAGTGTAGCGTCGTCTGACATAGTTGACGCTACATCGGCTAAAGAAAAGCAAGAAAGGTTAATTTCTAAGTGAATACCCGGACTAATGGATCGTAGCTGGTGGTTTACTACAGTTTCTTCATGCGCAGTGATATCAGTCTTCTTAATCTCATGTCGTGGCACCTAGTTACAGCTTCTGCTCAAACAGTAGTCCTAGTTCAAGAACTACACTCCTACTACATGTTAACCAACTTCTGTACCTATTAATAAGCAGGGAACAAAGTAGAATATGAACATTTCAAACTTTCCTTACCAATGACTTGTCAAGAAGCTTTTGAACGATTTGTTGTTGATGTTTCGTTAGGTATACCATACCTACATATTTTAACCAGGAAGAATTATTAACAATATTTTAAATGAATAACGATTCTGTACCTACTTCAAACATAAACAGGTGACTAAGGTCCATGTTCACCAAAAAGATGATGACCTGATTATGTAAAACAGCTGTATAAAACACATTTTTGTAGAACATGTCTCTTTTCGGTGAACATGGACCTATGAAAATGAAAATTACATTTTACATTTGGCCTTATCCGACCAATCTGTCAAGTATTCTGAGAATTCACAAATAGTAAACATTTTAAATAAATCACGTTTTCAGTATAAAAATGATAAAGTGGTCATTCTTGTATTCTATGAACATAAATGTTCAGTTAAGCTTTTAAACAAGGGAATATTATTGGTAAGTTGTGGATTGTCAGCCAACTTCTTTCTACACCTTACTTATGTGCATTTCAGGGCAATTCTGGGATACTCCATTAAAATTTTTAGCCCTGATTACTATGATAATGAAAACTGTAACCTAGGCATTACGACCGGATTTAACTACCTTAGTAAGTGTTTTTAATTTTGTTTACTTTGTAGACCAGATACTCTGATCAGATTACCCATAAGCGAAATACTTACAACACGGAATTGCTCATTTAATCGTTATTGCAACCTGTCATGTAACTAAACGCCTACTTGGGCAGCAATTTATGATGTTACTGAGATTTTGACGTGGTTAATTTAAATCTGTGATTTAACATATTTATTAAGCTGTCCCACTTAAAGTTGACATTGATTTATTTACTCAACTAAATCTTGTTTATAGTTAACTATTGATAGAACTTGGCGGTTATCTGTGTTCATTACATACTTTAAGCCATATTAAATGGCAATCTTTAACAGTACAGGCAAACATATTCAATTTATCAACAACTGCTTGGTTAAATGAAAGATGATTTATAAATCAATGGCGTATACTATCTTCTATAAATAATCTATAGAGATAATCACGAAAACAGTGCTTCATTAAGTTTCCAATGTTGAGGTAGGCTCTTAGAGTCCGTGTGCCGCTTGGGATGAGCCGCGCCATGCCCTCGTTGCAGAGGTAGGAGGAGACCTGTCCCTGCCGGCCGTCGTTCGCTCGGTGGTCGGCCAGCGCAGAGTCCTGGGACGCCGTGATGTCATTTTGTGAGACCGTCATGTCGCAGAAGGAAGCTGCAGAAAAGGAGAGGGAGATGACCAGTTCCCGCCCTTACCGCAGCAGACGCACCGGACGTCGGCAGAGGGCTGACAACGCCCGCTTCCGGCCCCCCTAAATTGGTCCATGGGTGGCGGATTCGGGGACATCAGTCGCCCCGTGTGGTTTTTTTCTTAGTGCCCACGAGGCTAGTGACGGCCATCGTCAGCGGTCCTCACCGCAGACGAAGGCCGTCACTAGCCGACGATCGTGGTCGCATTAGTTCCCGGGATCCCCGGTGCAGGTGTGGAAAGGAAACACCGGGGTTGATTTTAGTCGATTATAGTATGAAATCCATGAGGATTTCCAAAACCGGAACAAAGAAAGGCTGTTGGTGCCCAAGAGGGTTAAGTGGGTTTGATCTATTCATACTCGTACGTAGACAAAGCAAAAACATGAGGAATAAGCAAGATTTTTTTCTTGTTTTGGAAGCTCGACTACAGTATTTTCTTGGTTCCGATATCTTGGTGAAGATGGTTCATGGTCTGTTTCGCTGTACCAGCACTATTCTTCAGCTATAACATGCGGAGAAGTCTTGAAAAGGAAAAAATAAAACGAAAATGCGTTAAATTCAAATAATTTATTTCGTTTTACGACGTGCCTTTATGAATAAATCTTTATTGTGTCTCGCATGGTATTGCTTTAGTTGGTAGGTAATAGAGGAAAACAAAAAAATTCGCGATGTTATAGAAAATATTGCGTATCTACGTAATTACAGGTGTATGGCACATACTATTATACAAAATATACAGGATTATAGACTAATTTACAATAATATTTAATCTAATATCACTTTATTTAATGATATAGTTGATGATGCAGCGGTGGTATTGCGAAGATGATCAGCATTAGAAAATGTTCAAATATACCTGGAACGAGAAAATAAAATGTTAGCTTCACAACGAGATAAACTTTCAGTAGGGAGGTAGGTTGGAGTTTAATTAGAATGGAAGCTCTTCGTGTAGTGAAGATTTAACATGCCTGTTTTCGAGACAGTTCGGCCTCCATTTTTAATCCTTGAACGAATTCAATTCTATTTACAGTGGAAGCAGCTCATCATCGATATTTGCATCTAGGTCCAGTCTGCCTGTTATTTATTTGGTGATAAGATTCATACCAATTCGAAAATACTTACTTATAGAATGTGAAGCATTGTCTTGTACCGGTGGAGCTCGGTATTCATCATCAGCTTCTAAAAACTGATAGATGGCTTTAAAACCTGTACCGTCTAAGCGGTCATTCGACCTAAATGTTACTTTGAAGAAATTCCTCTCAGACTCCACGTGGAACTCCTTCATTTGTCCACAATATCTACCGAATCTATTGTCTTCAGTCATATAGTTTGAAAATTCGACATAATCACTCGCCGATACTGCTTCGCATCTGTAACAGGCATTTAAAAAAATTTAGGGGTTTTCAGGGAATATGAGAAATATAGTTATTTTTAATTTTCTATTTGATGACACGGCCGCTTTTCAGCCTATGAAAACGAATCATGATCATGGTTCAAAAAAATCTTTATGCAGGTTATGCAGTCTATGCTATTACTTGATTTTCTTAAATATATAGCATTATAATAATCAGTGACATCTTTAAATAACAAGAAAGAATCAAACGCTTGATTTGAGGCTGTTCGTAGTACTCTATTTTTTGCTTTTTGTGTTTGAGTTTGAGCTAAGTTCGCTTACGTACGAAAAATTTATGACGCCATTCAAGTCTTGGCGAATCTAAGAAAAAACTGTCACTTACGGGATTTCTTCTTTGATTATACGTTATTTTGAGCGATATTTCGACGCTGTTGCAAGCGCCATGATCACGGGTTGACTCACCCCCGTCCCGTAAGTGACAATATAAGTTTAGTTTGAAACTTTGAAAGCTTATAACAGTATCTGAATCTAAGAAATTTTACAAAGACGAAGAATACTTACGGCAAAACTCCTTCAACGTCAAAATTTGTGAAATGCAGGTGCACTTTCTCAGTCTCGCCGCCGTGGAAAAAGTACGTACACTCCGTATCCCTTGGATATGGTCCCGGCGAGTTAGGAGACGCAAATGTACCATTGCGCGCCTCACTACTATTATACACGAACGCGCATGGAAACTCCTTCAACTGCCTCCCTGTGTTTATTCCGAAATCTGAAAAAATGTTTAAGAAATAGGTTAGAGACAAATACAGAAAAGGGTCAATTATGTATGCGGAGTAGGTATTATGTAGATATCTATTAAATGGTTATTTATTGAATTCACGGAATTCCTGATTTAGAATTAGAAAGGCATGTCATGTCTGTGAGAGGGATAAGGTTGTATTTCACAATGCGGGGTCAAGAGCAGTTTGGTAGATGACAAATGTTTTCGATTTTTGAATCTTTAAAATACACACATGCTCGCAATGTTTATAGCTCCCAAGTCTTTTTGAGAGCGGAGGTGAGGAAAATAAATTACACGATAATATAGTCTGGGAGGTACCGTAGCATTTTAGGTAGTGTTTTTACGCCAATCGGTTGCCATATTGTTCAATAGATCTCGAATGATTCATAAGTAAACCCAGCGCCAGCTGACGCACCCGCGGTAGGTGTAGGATTGGGAGGTTAATTTGGTAAGAAAAAAAAAGACGGCATGTGGGGGAGGCTCCATGGTAGCGTTAAACGTTTAACGCAACCTTGTCAGAAGTCGCATTAGAAGTTTCACTTCTAAAATCGTCAGCTGCATAGTAGTGGGGGGATTATGCGTCAGCCGCTTGCATGAACTTGTAAAAGTTGACGAATTTTTTTAAGCTCATTATGATGTAAACTACTTATGAAAAGTTTCAGCCGGCGTACTATGACTTTTTTGTTTGTAACGGTACCCGGAAAACGCCGGCTTGGGTCTAAACCCATGATATCGACGTCATTACCACTGTGCGGCAACTTCTTACGATTCAGGAGTTGCATTGAAAAATTTAATATTACAAAATGTATACTTACTTTCTACAAATGAATATGATATTTTGAATCCTCTCGAGTACCTCGATGATTGTGTTCCACGGAATTCCAGCATTAGTTTCGGTCCATTCGACATAATAGGCTTGGGGAGGTCGATTCCGCAGAACGTCTCCACTTTTTCTAATCGCCCATCCACGTTGACGAATGCTTGCAACGAATCCACGTTTGTACAGCTGTGAATGCATAAACAATTGCATTAGTGTTTATTTGTAAAGTAAACTACTCGTTTCCGTTAATGTATCTTTAATGAACTTGAGAAAGGTAGGTATCTATTATGGGAAGTATACAACTTGTTTTATATCTGATTCTGTTTTTCCAAAATGAAAATTTATGTTATTCATAAAATCTGATCCAAGAACTATAATGACTGCGATTTTTAAATTTAATTGATTAAATCTTTGCTTGGTTATGTGCACAGAGTACATTGTATACCTACCTATATACCTACGTAAGTACAATTACTAACTAGGTACCTACATACATAATTTTGAATTTTCGGTTAAGTTTAAAACAAACGATTGCTTTCACTGACTAAAAATGTTTAAACTTACTCAATAGATCCATCAGCAGATTTGTATAAGTAAAAGTCTTGAAAAATTAATCTAACTCGCTCCTTGCCCCTCCCGAAAAATTCGTAGTGGCAATGAGTGTTCGGGGGGTACGGCGATGGGTAGTGAGGAGATGTCAGCGTGCCGTGTTTTGTGCCGTCGCTGCTGAATTCTTGATGACATGATGATGCTGGAAAGAAAGAGAAATTCCCATTAATGACACTTGAAGTAGGAAAAAAAAGATTATCTCATACATAAGTACCAACAAAATTGATATTGAAGTTCCTGAAAACAATAAGAGCGTCGCGTGTTGAGGGCGCGAGACGTCTCAAAACACAGCAGACTTCGTTAAATCGACGCATGCGTAGAACGAAACGTCGATAGAGGCAGGCTGACCTTTATATTGGATTATTTTACACGGAACTGCGACAACGTAATAGTGAAATACGTTACTACTTAAAAAACGACAATCAGTCTTCTGGTTCTTTATTTTCTTTTAAAGGTATATTTTCTGTGCCAGTAGCTTTTCCTTAATTTTTAAATAATCTAATAAAATGCGTCGATTCACAAAGAGTTCCGAAAGTGTTCCCACCTCTAGAACTGTCAGTGTTTGCCAGTCAGTTTGACGTTGACATAAAATGTGCCATTTACGTGTTGTAACTTGTTTTGGTTCCAATATTTGTTTGTTTTCAAAGTAAATGTAGCGTATTCTGTAACATACATTTTACATGTTTTAGAAGATAACCTTAAAAACGTGCATGGATATTACTATGTTAAATTTTGTGTGATTTATGCCTAAAAATCAGGTGTAATTTTAGCCATGGCGGAATCCACACCGTTTTTCGTAGATCGAGCTAAAGGTGGGCGAGCTTCGTGCAAAGGATGTAAAACTAACTGTCCCAGTGGTGAATTACGTATTGCAAAGCTTGTTGCGAGTCCATACGGTGACGGGCAATCTATGAAATCATGGTATCATGTGGACTGTTTTATGAATGTTCTGCTGAAGCAACGACCTGCTACCAAACGCGTAGATTCTATAGACGACATCGGTAACTGGGACAGTCTCAAAAAGGAAGATCAAGAATTTATATTAAAAAAGCTGAATGAAATGGAGAAATTGTATGCTGACAAAAATAGTGGTAAATATACAGCAAAGGTTATAAAAAACGTTTCAACAGCGTCTGTGAAACCGAGTCCTTCAAAAACACCAAGCAATGGGAGTGCTGAGAGTCCTAAGAAGCAAGTAGTGGAAACCGATGATGATAAGTTTGTGACATTCTTCAAATTATGCAAGAAGATCTCTAAAGTAGATGCTTATACTGAAAAAACTGCAGTTGTTAATAACTTTTTTACAAAAGGCACAGATGACAGTTCTTTCAAAGGTAACTTAACATTATGGTGTAAATTATTATTACCACAAGTATGTAAAAGAGTTTACAATTTAAAAAGTAAACAATTGGTCAAATTATTTTCAAGAATATTTAACATAGATCATGATGACATGCTAACACATTTAGAACAGGGTGATGTTGCCGACACAATAAAACATTTCTTCTTAAAATCAAGAGCAGTTCAACCTGCATCAGACAGCACTCTTACAATACAAAAAATAGAAGACTTCTTAGAGGACCTTTCAAAACTGACAAAAGAAGAAGAACAAATATACCATTTCAAGAAAATTGTGAAGAAATGCACTGCGGAAGACTTGAAAATGCTTATCAGGTTAATAAAGGGAGATTTACGAATAAATGCTGGACCGAAACACATATTGGAGGGTGTTCACCCAGATGCTTACAGTGTCTTCCAAACTTCACGAGACCTAGATATGGTGTTAGATAGAATTATGTCTGAAAGCAGTACCGTAAAACACAAAGACGCTATCCAAAAAGGTGTTGTAGCAAAACTATCTTTAATGACTCCAGTACTACCGATGTTGGCTGAAGCTTGCAAATCAGTGGAAATGGCAATGAAGAAGTGTCCTAATGGAATGTTTTCAGAAATCAAATATGACGGAGAAAGAGTACAAGTTCACAAGAAAGGGAATGAGTTTAAATATTTCTCTAGAGCTTTGAAACCAGTTATGGCACACAAAGTCAGTCATTTTAAAGACTATTTACCGCAGGCTTTTCCAAAAGGTACAGATATGATTCTGGATGCTGAAGTCCTAATGGTAGATGTGAATACAGGGAAACCGTTGCCATTCGGCACACTAGGTGTACATAAGCAGTCGGAATTCAAAGATGCACAAGTGTGTCTGTACATATTTGACTGCTTATACTACAACGGGAAAGTCTTAATAGATCTGCCAATAAGAAAAAGAAGACAGATTTTGTATGACAATATGGTTGAAGTTACAAATCATGTAATGTTTTCCGAACAGAAATTGATAGAAAAACCTTCAGATTTAGCAAAAATGATTGCTGAGGTATGTATTATTATTATGAAGTTTAACTTCCTCAAATTATGATAGATTATAATTTATTTGCTGATAGAATTAAATCAAAATAAATCACCAATCCGCACTGGGCCCGCGTGGTAGATTATAGCCCATTCCCTCTCATTGAGAGGAGGCCGTGTCCCAGCAGTGGGAACATTATAGGCTGATGATGATGATGAGAATTAAATAAACATGTATTGATTGTTGTTTACTATTTCACATTATCATCAAGATTGCACTTGAAGCTGCTTAATAAAGATTAATGTTATCATCAATATGACAACACAAAAGCAATGTGGCTCAATTCTCACCGAGATGCCATGCGACGTCACTCACGCACATTTTATTTAATAGAGCGACTCAAATTATGACTTTATTTAAGTACTACTAGCAAAGATACATATTTCATTGTAATACATCTCGTGGTGAGTAATCACTGGCTTCTTCCACTATCGTCTCGGTGTAAACTGATGCTATTTAAGCATCTGCATATTTTTAATCATATGTATATGACAAACTTTGTCTATTTTCTTTCAAGGAACATAATTATCATACATACTTGGCTCCCCTTATCAAATTCCGCTGAAAATCTCCTATCTCAACTGTTCTGTTCTCCTCATTACAGGTACTACAACTTGGTCTAGAAGGGCTAGTGCTCAAGGACTTGGAATCTACCTATGAACCAGGCAAGAGGCATTGGCTGAAAGTTAAAAAAGACTATCTGTTTGATGGAGCAATGGCTGACACCGCTGATCTAGTTGTTCTAGGAGCTTGGTTTGGTAGGTATTAAAACAATACTCTTTTAACACAAACTCTTTGGCAAAGAAAGTTGAAGGCTAAACATCCACTAGCATTAGGAATGTGCTTGACTTTGCAGCTAAGAGTCGGTAGGAGAGAGATGTTTCCTTGCAATAAATCACGTGTTGACTAATGATAGAAGAGGTTGCTTCAAAAGTGGGGAAACACCCGGTGTTATAATTACACATATTCCACACACACACACACATTCTTATTTACATATTTCTGAAAAAACATTCCTAAATGAGCTGCCATGCAGTGCAAATTACAATAGTTGTTGATCTAAATGCAACAAGAATTTATAACATACACACATGACAGAAGGTATTATTAGCTTTTGTAGTCTATTCATTTTCATAAATATGATGATCAAAGATTTTTTGTGTCTAGAATATGAGGTCACTACCCATTTAAAAAAAAATCTAAATAAAATAAAATAAATAAATATCGCTGGACATTAAGACACAGCACCACCTAGTGCCACACTAAGCAAAGCTTGTGTCGTGGACACTAGACAGTTGATATACTACATATATACTTTTCTTCTTCTCTTACTTTTTTTCTTTTCTCTTTTTTTTTCTTTTTTTTGTTAATTAAAACTGATATAATAATATTTAGTGTTATAAAGGGGAAAGATTAGATTTTTTAATTTTTGTATGTCACTGATAAAACTTAAAAACTCTGTGACCAATTTGAAAAATTCTTTCAGCAATGGTTAGCTACATTATCAGCGAGTAACATGGGTACTCCCACGGGAACCGGAACTACGTGGGTGAAACCGCGTGACGTCCGCTAGTGTTTGATAATTCTCTCAGCACTAGATTAACTAGAAGTTTATAGCTGATTATAGCAACAACATGCAGAGATATAATGTTCTACTTCCTACTAATGTTATAAAATAAAATAAAATAAATATCTTTATTTCAGACCTTTATCAGTCCATACGTTGTTAGTAGTTAGTAACAGATTGTGCTTATTATGTTATGTTAATGTTATTAGTATTACTTAATATAATTTAAACCTATACTTAATTTGACGCAGTGTCTTTGGATGGGGCAGTCCACTCTGCCAACAATCATTTTCAGGATGCTGTTCTGAGTGCTACGCAAGCGACATAATAAATGCGACAGTTTGTGAGGATGTATGGATGCTTGTTACTCTTTCACACGAAAACTACTAAACGGATTTGGTTGAAATTGGTCACAGATAGTTAATAACCTGGATTAATACGTAGGTTACTTTTTATCCCGGTAGTAAGTTCCCATGGGCACTTCACGCGGGCGAAGCAGCTGGCAGAAGCTAGTAGTATATAAGTGGCCTTTAAAAATGTTATACTTACCTAATAATATTTCATTTAAATTACAGGTACAGGCAAAAAAGGAGGTATGATGTCCGTATTTCTAATGGGATGTCACGATGTTCGCCGCAACCGCTGGGTAACCGTCACAAAAGTCCACACTGGTCATGATGACAGTACATTGGAAAGGCTACAGAAAGAACTAGCACCACTTATGGTGAAAATCTCACAGGACAGCAATAAAGTCCCTTCTTGGTTGGACTGTAATAAAGGAATGGTGCCTGATTTTGTTGCTTCGGATCCTAAGAAACAACCTGTTTGGGAGATTACTGGTATGTTTTACATGAATATTTCTTCATAATCATAATAATCTCATAAAAATTGTCTGTTTGTTATCATGTGAACTCTTCCTACTTTTCTGTACGACGATTTCAATGATGTATTTGTTCATTATTTAGTAGGGTATAGAAAACATAATTATATTTCTCTAGAATTAAACAGGGAAATTCATGTAAACCTTCGACATTCTCCAAAAAAGTGCCGAATTAACCTGGAACGTTAGTTGTAAACTTATTGAAATGTAAATGAACTCCAATATTCCATTAATATTGAATTTAGTCGAACGCAAAAGCAATGAAACCGCGAATTCAATTAAAACATGATTTAGCCGCATATTATAACTGCAATAATATATTATGCATCGTTTGTTTTCAGGTACTGAATTAACGAAGGCTAATTTACATACTGCGGATGGTATATCAGTCAGATTTCCAAGAGTCACCAGAATTAGGACAGACAAAGATTGGGAGACTGCAACTAATTTAGAAGAACTAAAACATCTTTACAAGACTTCTAAAGAAAAAACAGACGTATCTCTATTGAATAAACTAGCAGCTACGGCCGATGAGCCACCTGCAAAGAAAATGAAGACTAGTCCGTCCAAAACCAAAGCAAGTCCGACAAAAGCTCCTAAGAAAACCATAGATAGCTTTTTCGTTAAAAAAGAAGTGAAGCCAAAAGTTGAAAAACTTAATCGGTCTTCTTCATCAGAAAAGAGTAACACCTCTATATCAACTGATATTGATGTGAAAGAAGAGATTAATATGAGTGTTGACGAAGAAGATAGTAAAGAGTTTCTATTCATACCACAGAATCCTCTACCAGATGTCTTCAAAGACAAACGTCTAGGTTTCTACCCAGATTTCATAAGCTTCACAGAGGACGAAAGAAAACATTTTGAGAGACATTGGATTGCTTACGGAGGCATCGTCGTCAAGTCAATTAAATCAGTGGATGTTGATTTTGTTCTTCATAGCAGTAACTATATTGGTTTTGAAAAAATGAAGAAATTAGCCAAGAGAATGCCTTCAGAAGTAAGGCATGTTCACAAAGATTGGTTAATGCATTGTATTAATGATGTGAAGTTATGTGATACGAAAGATTATCCTGTTTTTATTGTGACGTAGCTGTGCAGCTGTGATTGAACTTACTGGTTGTAAGAGTTTAACGAATAATTAAGATCAAATTCCACTGTTTTTATGCTGTTATGAATGTATTAATAAAATTAAAATGCCTGATTTCGTTTTTTGGTGTTTTTATTCAAGCCATTCAAGCATAGTTATGTGTGCCTAACTATTATATAAATATTTTTTATTAGTTTAACAAACTGCCTTTAATCAGAAAAAATGAGGGGTAGAATCCAAAAATTCGGTTAGTCATTTGTCATAGTTGTCATAGTCACTAAACTATAGTTTTATTTTTTTATTAGCCTGTATTGTTCTACCGCTGGGAAAAGGCCTCCCCCATAGTCTCCCACTCCTCTCTACGTGCGGCTCTCTCAGGCCAATCTATCGCAAACGCTTCTAAGTCGTCACGCCAGCGTTTTCAAGGCCCCCTTCGGCGACGCTGCCCGTCTTCTGGCACCCACTGAGTGGCGACTTTGGCCCATCGGTCCTGATGCATTCTACAGACATGGCCCGCCTACTCCCACTTCAACCCAGCAGTCTTGTTGCCCACATCAGCGATTCCAGTTTTTTTTATACCGGACTGAAAAAGTAGGTAGATATGTTTTATTTAGAAAATAAATATTAGGCATTTAGCATGCGGCGACGTGGCTAGCCATAAGGAGATTATATGTGATAAGATGGGCCAGAGAGAAGGAAGGAACAACCCGCGCAACTTCGTCTGCGAGTGAGGGTTAGTTTTTTTTTAAACAAAAAGTATCCTATGTTACTTCTAGTACCTACCTCCAAGAATATGTGTACCTACAAAGTTTCATGATGATTTGAGTAGTTTTCGTGTGAAAGCGTAACAAACAAACTTACATTCACATTTATAATATTATAGGATATAGGATAAAAAACGCAAGTCTAAACTATGAGCATTTGTAGCTTTGATGGAACGATCAATCGTCAAATCGTGCTTTTGATAGTAGAATTTGTCGAGATAGAGGTAGCTTGATACGATGAGTTTTAAATATTAATGACTTTTGTCGATGGTTCTATGTACCTATAAAATATGCAGGTCTTACCTATCGGATAAACTACCTAAATTTTTTTGCGCAAAGTTCATCTAAAATGTACCTACCTACCAAATATTCAATAGATATTATTTTAGGCAGCCCTGGTTTCATAACAAAAATAATCCTACATAATTAAGTAAGGCAGAAAGTTATTTAGTTCTGCTCTGTCTAGCCTCGTTGAAACTCATTTAAGGGATCAAATAGGTAGCTTGGGAGGTCAGTGTTGGAAGCACCTACTATCCTATCGTAAAAGTGATTAATGTGTTCAGGAGCTCAAAATGTAATTCAGTTTTGGTCCTTCGTGTCGTGGTGCCCATAGGTACTCGTAGGTATGTATTTGTTAGCCTGATGAACTATATTAGGTAACTCAAAAGTACTGATTAAAATTGTTTTCTAAAATAAAATACGAACGGACGGTAGTAGAATTACCACCTAACCGACGACGTGAAATTACCACTGTAAGGTACTCAGTACCTACAGCATTCTACCCACCCACTTTTCTAAACATCAGAATTTTCCATCGGTAAAATTAGGTAGGTGGGTACTCAATTACCTACATTTTAATTTTGACAGTTTACAATTACATTTTGGTACATTTTACTTTACAATTACATTTTGAGAGCTTTAAATTAAGTACCGAGGATTTTTTTTTTCACGACGGTGTCTTACCTATACAGGGTGTAAACAACCTCATCACGAAGCATTCTGTACATACTAAATAACTATTCGCAAAAAATATTGCTGGAAAACAACTTTTTTTTAAGGTCAAAAATCATATTTTGTGGTAGAACTCAACGTAACGCACTCAAAACATCATGGTGCTGATGGATGGATTGAATAGTACCAGGGTCGTGGAGATGTTTAAAGTAAAAATATTACGAGAAAAAAGAGTATTTAAAAAAAACTTGTAAGTACTTAAAAAGTTGTAACTTTGACCCCTAACATCTCCGTAACTATAAGGTCTCTCTAGAACAAAAAAATGATCGCAATGACGGGTATAACAAGTGCCTCTCGGCTTCATTATGAGGTTTTTGCACCCTTTATTTCTGAGATTTTAAAAATGTATAATTGCTATGACTTGAAGACATAATTATACAGTCTTGAAGACATGAAGTAGGTTTCATAAGGGTAAAGTAAAATACGTCCTTTTTAAAGGTCCAACTATTTACACAGGAATAGACCAAGCCCCTACCCATGCATGGAAGATGCATGGAAGCTAGGGTCGGGGTAGGGACCCCGACCCTAGCTTCCATGCATCTGCTGTCCTCTGCTTCGCACATCTCCGGACCTCTCCGCCTTGGTGGAGTCCGGGCCTAAAAATACCAAATTCTAAAACACTTTTGAATCACCGAAACTACAAAAGGTCTAATCCCGCATGTCATGAGCATGACTGGTGAGAAGAAGTCCAACACCGCGTAGCGTAAACAATTGTTTACGACAGGTCAAAGACAAGCCAGAGCGACCGGGCCACTCACCTCGGCAAAACTTCTCACATACTCGTACTCATAGTCTAACAAGGTAAAGTTTGAGAATTTGCCAGAATCAGACAGATCAAACTCTGTCATGGTCTAACTTGTAAACATGTGGTGTTTTAGTTTAGGGAGCTTTTGCCCGCGGCTTTTCCCGCGTAGGTACCTATAGTAGGTATGTGCCATTATGCCACGGCTACGGGAACGTATTACCGGAATTAAAGCACTTATCTATGACGTATCACGTAACTCAGCCTGTTCAGCCGTTAGGGCGTAAAATTATGACAAAATTCTGTAGATAGGTGTCTATGGACGTTAAAAAGAGTAGATAGGTACTTAGATAAGTAGTCTACAATATCGTGGTTTTAATATTTTAATTAAGTACCTACTTAACAGTATTTTTGTTTGAAAATCATGTTCATTAACATGACTAGGAAAAAAGGTGCTCTCATACCATCTATCTTTCACTTCACCCCTTGTAGAGTGAAGTAAATGGGCAAAGCCGTAGCCGGCTGAGTAGGAAACCTAAGTCAAATAAAAAGTTCTCAAAATATCTGTCTTTCTTTTAGTCTAGAAATGAATTGTTCTGTTTCAAGGGTATCTATTTTGGTTTGGAAGCATTATCACGGTCATAATTGCCCTACGGCAAGGAGAAAACTTTATCTTTTTGGACAGCACCCAAGAATAGCGGTAGAAAACGACGACCTTTTTCATAATTTCCTAAACTTGTTGGTTTGGGGGTCTTCTCTACTACTTTTCTCCAGTAGAAAATGTATCCAAATAGTATCCATGTATAGAGTTAGAAACCAAAAAATCAGCTGTTCAGTATACATTTATGAAATGTACCTACTGAACAGCACATTATTTTTCGCGAGATCAGCTTTTGTCCCCTAATAAAAGTTGTTTTTTATCATGAGCACAATCAGGTGTTTAAGTATCGTACGCTAATTAATAGTCACCCTATTTAATAGTACGTAGAGGAAGACCAAAGAAACGATGGATAGACTGTGTGAAGGGTGATACCTAGGTATGGCAAGGAAGTGTCGGATGAGATGACGAGTACCTATTATATAAGTATGGAAGAAGAAGACTTGCTGCGTCGAGTGCGCAAATGAATCGGGATAAGATAATGAGGATAATAGTGGTGGTATACAATGTCACCGTAAAATTGTCAAACACGTTATATTGTAATCTCTCTAGCGATATTGTAAACTCTCGAATTATTGTCAAACGAACAAACTGCTTACAATAAAACGCATTCTTTTTCGTGAAATGCATGCGATGGTAGTCAACTCACGCGGTGTAAAGGGAAGGAGGGATCCCCCTTGCCCAGTGGTACAGCTCTCATGAAAAGATACTGTACCATTCCTGAGAAATATCGATTAATATAACCTAACCTTAAAACACTTCATATTCCCCTAAAAAGAGTAGTCAACGGAGCCCCGTTTCGCGGGGCCCCTATTTCCGATTGCAGGGTTTAAAGGAACCTAACTAACCAAACGGGGGGGGTGCCCCAAGTCCCGATTATGGGGGCAGAGATTACTTCCGTATGTTCAGTTGACAATAATTCGAGAGTTTACAATATCGCTAGAGAGAAACACGTTATGTTGTAATATAACGTGTTTGACAATTTTACGGTGACTTATATAGGTATGAGTAATTCCAAAAATAAATATCAAAAGCTAACGCTAATTCGAGTACAGAATCGCTATTAGGTAGGTAAAGCTAGCGTACCGATATAATTCTATTACACAAGAGTGTACTGTACTTAGTGCCCCGATATCGATTCGTATCGTATCGTTTGCCGGTCCATTTCACACAATATCGTCGAACCGCGATACGTTTAGTCTTTAGACAATTAAGATCGGTAACTAATCCCTTTTAACTCAATTACCTACGTAATAGCAGATTGTGATTCCGGTAGAATTATGAGCTTCTATGTTTCTTTTTGATTTCCATGGTGTTTTTAAAGACCTCATAGATGTAAGTAAACCTTAAACCAGGTACGGACAGTTTGTTTACCGTTTTTAACCATTTGTTTAATTTGAATTTGGTTCGGAAAATCGCAAAGAACTTTTACGACACTTTTCCGCCATCATTCTACTTGTCACCAGTTCTTGCGTCTTAATATAACTGATTCCAGGAACATAGGTTTTCTGAATTAGTGAATCCGTGAAACTGTTTGAAGTTTAATTATTTAGGAAAGTTAATGAGAAATGGCCAGCTACATCGAGTCGGAAATACGATGAAAAAATCCCGGAGATAAGAATTGCGAAGTATATCCGATAAGTAGGTACTTGTAGAATTAAATGGAAGAAACGGTAAAAGAGAATAAAATTATTCGAACGAAAGATGTTCTTACAAGGTGAATTCGAGCGTATTTCTTTTATTGAAAGTTTATCGGAATTGAACGATGATTTGGCGAATTATGTTTTTGAATAGATGTAGACAGATCCTTTCCTGTTTGGTATAGGTAGTATAAGATAAGGTATCTAGGTACCTATGATTGTGCTATGGTTAGTATTTTAGCTGGATTAGTGTCTAATTTCCCCACTAAATGCCAGACAAATTCATTAGAAAGATCAAGTATAAAGAAAAAATCGATACTTAATACCTATAACACAAAAATTAACTAAATGTGGTAAGAGCAAACTGTGTGGTGAGCAACTGCAAAAGGCAGAAACAACAGCTTTGAAACTTTGCCAATCCTGTCTCATTTGTGTGCACAAATGAAGAAACTTATGGAGCTGTTATTTGTAGAACGCTACAGAGTCGCCTTGTATAGGTAGTCATGTAAAATGATTGGTTTGTACCTAATTATAGGTACAGGGAGGCAGGTATCGTTCAAGCTGTAGTGTTTTTTTACATTCCTTTGTAGGTATGCAGTCCGTAGGTTGAGGTACGTCGTCGTCCGGGGGCCGAAAAGTTCTGGAGTGGCGACCGCGACCCGGAAGACGTTACGTTGGAGGACCTCCCAGTAGGTGGACCGACGACCTGGTGAAGGTTGTGAGTAACCGCTAGATGAGAGTCGCTCGGGAACTGTCAATGTGGCGACACTTGGAGGAGGCCCATGTCCAGCAGTCTTTCGGGTAAAATGATGGTGATTCTGTGGTTAGGTACGGTCGAACAAGCTGGTTTACAGTTCAACCTACAAATTCCATTGTTAAGTGTAAACCAATTAGCTTGTTCGACCGTACATCATTCTGAGCACGGTCTACATATACATTACCTATTCATCGGTCAAAATGTACAGAACCACAGATTTTTTTTTAAATTACCATACGATTATTACTATATTCTATGTGGCGTTTTCGCGTCTCCCTCTGTTCTACCCTGCATAGCCCGACACATTAGCTAGTGCAGATATTGCAGCGTTTGGCATTCTGAATGCTGACGGCAGTATGATGTTATTAGCCGTTAAGTGCACGTTGTTGCCTATTATCTCTCAATCGCAGGCTGCAAGCTAAAATGTAGCTTATTGCGTGGAGATTATACCTACCTACTGTATGGAAGTAGCATTTCGTTAGCAGCTCGTTTTGTTCCTCGTAGTCTGCACAAACGTACCTACTTAATGACTATTGTCCGATCTTCTTGTCGTCGACTAAGTAGGGCTTTATTGAAGATGCTTGTGTCATTAGCTGTTTGGGTCTGTGTTAAAGATTTTTCAGCTAAGTGCGTCAATTTTCCAAGACTCTTCAGTCTCCGGATATCTTGGAAAATTGACGATTGATTGTGATTGTTGTTTGATTGATTGATTCATTTTGCCATTTCCTTCGAAATGGCAATATGAATCAAAATACAGGGTGAATTTTAATTAATGCGACAAAATGAAATTGGAGCTTCAGTTACAGTAACATAGTAATTATTATAAACTGTTTTTTCTACAATCTAAATCGTTAAAAAAATTACGCAATTCATCATCATTCTCTTGCCCTTATCCCAATTTATTTGGGGTCGGCGCAGCATGTCTTCTTCTTCCATACTCCTCTATTTTTCGTCATCTCATCAGACACTTCCTTTCTTACCATATCCTTCTTAACACAGTCCATCCATCGTTTCTTTGGTCTTCCTCTACTCAAATACCCATCCACATTCATACTCAAAACTTTTTTCACGACATTTTCCTCATTCCTCCGCATCACATGCCCATACCACGACAACCGATTACCACACAACTTTTCAGTCACCGGCGCCACTTTCAGACTTCCTCTAATATACTCATTCCTCACTTTATCCATTCGCGTAACACCACACATCCCCCTTAGCATTCTCATCTCCGCGACATGCAGTTGCCTTTCATTCATCCCTTTTGTGGCCCAACATTCTGATCCATACAACACAGCAGGTCTAACCATTGTTTTATAAATCTTCCCCTTAAGTTTTAGGGGAATGCGGGAGTCGCAGATCGTTCCCGTGACCTGCCGCCATTTCATCCATCCCGTGTTAATTCTGTGCTTTACACTACGATCTATTTCGCCATCGCTTTGCATGAGTGAACCAAGATACCGAAAGTCGGAGCAGACAGGAAGAGACGCGCCATCTAGCGCTATGGCTCCAGAGCTGGAGAGACCGCCAAAATCGCAGAACATGTATTCAGTTTTGGTTCTGCTGATTTTCAAGCCAACATTCTCCAGTTTCTGTTGCCATCTCTCCAGTCTGCTCTGGATCTCAGGTCCATTTTCACCGACAAGAACAATGTCATCGGCAAACAGCATGCACCAGGGTGCCTCTTCTTGGATGTCCGACGTCAAAGCGTCCATGATCAACAAGAAGAGGTAAGGACTTAAAGCCGACCCTTGATGCAAACCTACAGCCACACTGAACTCATCGGTGTTGCCAGCAGCTGACCGGACGTAGGTACAAGATTGACTGTACATAGCACGAATTAACTCTACATACTTCCCAGGTATACCTTTCTCTTTCAAGGCCCACCACAACACGTCCCGAGGTACCCTATCATACGCTTTCTCCAGATCAATGAACACCATGTGCAAGTTTTTGTGTGCACGTCTGTACTTCTCGCACAATTGGCGGAGTGCAAAAGTGGCGTCCATTGTTCCTCGACCTGGCATAAACCCAAACTGATTTTGAGTGATCTTACTTTCCTCTCTTATCCTTTTCTCTATCACTTTCTCCCATACTTTCATACTATGTGACATGAGCTTTATCCCCCGATAGTTGTTACAGTCCTGCACGTCACCTTTATTTTTGAAGATGGGCACAAGCGAGCTATTGCACCATTCTTGTGGGATCGTTCCTTCATACAACAACTTATTGAAGAATATAGTCAGCCACATACATCCGTCTTCTTTTAAACCCTTCCACACTTCTACTGGTATTTCATCAGGGCCCAAGGCCTTTCCATTTTTCATACTTTGAACTGCCTTCCTCACTTCATCCATGCTAATTTCACTCACCAAACCCAAATTTACTGGTACCTCTTTAAGCACACCGCTCCATTCATTCTCTTCATTCATTAGCTGTTCAAAATAACCCTTCCATCTCTCTTTTATTTCATCATCTTTAGACAAAACTTTACCAGCGCCGTCTTTCACACACTTAATACGATTTATATCTCTCGTTCTCCTTTCTCTTGCTTTTGTAATTCGGTAGAGCTCCTTTTGGCCTCTAGGACTGTCCAGTGAGTCATATAACTTCTCCTGGGCCTTAGCCCTGGAAACTGCTACCGCCTTTTTTGCCTTTCTCTTCCATTCCTTATAAATCTTCTTCTTTTCTTCTTTCAAACTGTCGTTCTCATTAGCTACACCCTGCCATTCTTTAAACGCAACCTTTTTAAAAAAATTACGCAATTATCGTTTTCAAAAGGTCCATTGATGTTATTATCTTTATTTAAGTACGAATTATCGGTATTCCAGTAATATGCAAAATAAATAAGAAAAATTAAGGCAAAATTAGGTAAATGACCGCTATATTGAGCACTGCGATGAGTCGGCAAGATTTTTGATACTTTTATTATTTTAACGGTTTTCGTAACACTGTTCAATTATTTTTTAAATTTTATATTTGATACATTTTCTTGACAACACGTATTATTGTATATTTAAATTTGTCGCATCTATTCAATTTCACCCTGTATGTTACAAGTGATTATTTTTTTAAATATTGTTTTAGGTGGTGGCGTTGGTTAAAGAAACATAGTTTATTTATTTAAACTTCATGCACAATAGTGGTTCATAGGCGGATTTAATGCCACAAGGCATTCTCTACCAGTCAACCTTTGGGTGAAATAGGACAGCGTTGCGATGAGGCAGAATAAACCCGGTGTGGGTTTATCCTGCCTTGAGATTAGTAATGTTTTTTTTAAAATTTATTGCATACCTATCTGATTAATGATTTTGACATTATTAAGAATTATTATCAACATTTTCCAAATATACAAACAATTGTGTTCAAGATGTGCATGTTTTACTTACAAATTGGATTTAATGATGTAATTGAATAAGTTATTTGATTTTGATAAAGCCTTGAAGGAACCATGCTTTTAAGTGACGAATTTTTAGTTACGAGAATGTAAACATTCACCTATAACTCTTATTACTATGCACACACGGTCCATATCACTGAATTTGCGGTCAAATGATTTACAAACATGTTTGGCAATGTACCTAATTGAGCTATAAAAATTCTCCGCGATAAACCCGTTATAAATAGGTAAGGCAGGCACTAGACGAGAATAAGCAAAACTTTTTTGTTATTTTTTATTAGCATCTTAAATTTTATGTTCGCATACTCGTACGTTGTAACTTTTTCTGTCGATTATCTGGCGTTTAATGTTGATTAAAACAGATAGTGATTATGAGTTGAACGGTCAACTATCGCCTATTATTTTGTTGATTGCCGTTTTGGTTATCAGGACAATGTAAATCTGGAAGACATAGGTAGAGGAGTTCTTAGCCACGAAGTCACACGTCTACTTACAAAATAAGAAACACTATGGGACTGTCTGTGCCTTTTTTGTCTAGTGGTCGCAATGGCTTATTAGTAGATACCTATGAATATAACCTGATATTGTGTTTTTTAAACTTTCACGATCAGAACACATTATAAAACTTAAGAAGACGGGTATTTATCCCGAATCCAGTAATCACTAAGTGTACTAGTCAAGTGAAATCGCCTCAATATACGGACACTGTTAGAGTAGTGTGCTGTCCTAGTGTGAACCGGCCCTAATTAACATTTATGAAGATGAGTGAGGGTAGTTGAATAAACGCCTTCATTTTGCTGTCGCGGTACCTCCAATACTTCAGTCTCCCCGCGACCACGGCTGGTGCAATCCGGTCGAAACGTCGGGATTAAATTAAAGGTAAATTCGCGATAAATATCCGTCTTCTTAACTTTTATAATAACCTGATATTCCAAAATCTGTGAGTGTTATGTACTAGAATGCTATCATTCGCTGGAAAACTACGTTTTTATTTTTTGACTTGAATGTGCCCTGGCGGTTAAGAGTATGTCATGCTCACTCAAGTCCCGCTGATGGTGGCGCGTGTGTTGGGTCATTTAATTCCCTACAAAATGGTTGAGTTGAATGGTGCTGATACATGTGTCATGTTCGTGAACGGGCGCTGTCGGTTGGGACTGGTCAGCTCTTGGTTGCCACGGCTTTTTGTTTTTTTTTTATTAATTATTTTATTTTTGAATTGTTTTTGTTTGGTTTTACTATGGGCACTTTTATCGTGCACATCTTGCTACGTTGTTCTCACATAATGCACCATCTCAACATGAATGATGTTACCAAGATTTTGTAACAACATTTATTTATTTATTTATGTACACACAAAATACTTAGTAGGACATTACATTAAGAAAGAAGAGCACAAAGGTACTAACAAAGGTAACATTATGATTTAAAAGAGTGTCCATGGAGTTTCTTGCCCGTTCTTCTCCATAGAGATCTACGCTAGCGAATGGGCAATTACAGTACTTTCACAGTTTTTATGTCTTGTGACTGGGACTGTAGCTACATTTAATTAATTTTCATCTTTGTTTCGACAATTCAAAAGCGCCTCTGGCCTACTTGAAATAAATGCTTTAATTTCGATTTTAAGCATGAGATCCTGGGCTTGATTCCCGAGTCATGCAAATTTTTGTAGGGTTTTTTTCATCAGGGTCTATACTATTGTTACCAAGAGAGTCTACAATGAGGGCTATCGTTTTTGAGTTCACTAGATGGCGCCACTGGCGAGTAAGGTCCTGTCATTCATTCTATTTGATACTTTAAAGTACCTATAACTTTATAAAAAGTCGATTTTTTTTGCAAATTGTGCATACTTTAGATTCATATTACAAGCATTTCAAAATATGTTTTTCTTCAAATACTAACAAATAAGAAATAATAGAAGAAAGAAAAAACAAAAGCTAGTAAAAAAAGGAGAACATTACACAATAATCTTCGAAAGCACCCAAAAATACTTAATGTTCCTTCGATGTTGCGAATATTGTATTAAAAGTGAAAAATATGAGTCGCGTACACCGTATGGAATAAGGAAAGCTTAGAAATTGGATTTTGGTATGAAGTTAGAGATAGGCGAACAAAAGTTTTAATACAATAACGCTTTTAGCTCAACATCGTAATTCTATGTAAGTAACGCTTCGGTCGGAACGCAATTGGATTTTTATTTCTTGATTTTGAGGGTAGATCAACAGAGGAGCTCGTGGCTAAATAATAACAGCCGCTTGGGCCAATCTTTAGGATAAGCCGTGCTTGCCTAGGTTGGTCGGTGGATGTGTGACCAACCTTTTTTTTTTTTTTTTTTGTTTTTTTTTTTTAAGGATGGGAAATCATCAAATGACCCCCCCCCACTCTGGGCGGAGCGGGAGGGAGTGTCAGACTCTTACTGACTAAAAACCATCCATGTTCCTTCCTCGCCTTTTACGTTCCGGGGCCGCGGTATCTCTTTCGAACAGGCCCGCAACCCCGGCAGATGTGTGACCACCCTTACATACCGAGTTTCCTCCGTGCCTCGGAAAGCACGTTAAGCTGTTGGTCCCGGCTGTCATTTCTCCATCTTTGGCAGTCGTTATAGGTGAGAACCAGTCTTACTAAATGCGATCGTATTATCCAGTATTAACTGGGTTGAGGAGGTCAGATAGGCAGTCGCTACATATATCTCTAACAAATTAATAAATTCTAGGCTCCTGTGTCCTTACACATTTGCGCACCTAGCATGGTTATAATACAGTGTACCTTATAAACTTTTTTTTAACATCCTCTAAACCTGTGTTATGCAAATAAATGATTTGTATTTGTATTTTGTATTTGTATAAATACTGGTGTTCAGCTGCATTCGGTTAGACTGGAAGCCGACCCTAACATAGTTAGGAAAAGGCTAGGCAGATGATGAGGGTAGATCAACAATAACTGATTATGTTAAAGTTCACGTAGCCCAATAAAGCGACGTCACTCGAGCAGAAACGGAATATGTTAAAGAGATAGAGATATATATTGAAGCCTCATACGCTGTAAATACATTGGTACCTTTTTAGATTCAATGTGAGCGCCTTTTTACTTACTTTCCAACAGATTTTATAAATAATTTCGCTCGAAATGTTTAATTAAATACAAAAAGGCAAAATAATTTTCAGAGCAAAGCTGCTACTAATGTTACGTAATTTAAATCTTGAGAAGATTTTGTAGTGGAGGATCTATAATTATTAGCTTATTCCAGACGATGTTTATTGAAAAAACACACTCACTCGATTTGAGTCTCGTAACTCTTTACCATAGCAGTCTAAGTAATCACAAGATTAAGGTTCTGGAGTGAATATTCGAGTGCTTTGATAAATGTAGCGTAGGCTTGCCGCGCCCTATCACCTATGCATAGATGGTGGAATAAGAATTTTCTGTAGTTGCCTGAAGTGGAAAGCAATAGAACGAACACACATACTAAGACATACGAAAAACCTGTTGACGAAAATGATTAAATTAGTAATCATGAAGGTGTATAATACACCCGAGCTGATAGATTGATTGAATGGATGGAAACCAGAAACCGTAATTTTTTTCATAATGATTTGAAACCACAAACAGTGTTAAAGGTTAAGTTCAAAATTCAATGACAGTGACAGTTTGTGGTAACTTAATGCGCTGTTATACGATGGTACATTAAAGTAATAAACGGATTAAATCATTACAAAAGAATGTCATCCTCAAACTGAGACCCAAACATGTCACAATCATAATAAGCACTATTCAGGCACAAGTTTCCAAACTCTAACTTTAAATACCTGCAGAAAATGATAAGCGTTTGAAACAGAACAATATTGTTCAACTTGTTTATCCGTTAGCAGATTAAAATGAAAATTAAATACGAAAGAGGAACTTTACAAACGTTTTACTCGATATTAACCGGCTTTTAGAATATCTTTTGTTTTTAGGTATCAAGTACCTGCAAAGTTCTTTGTTTTATGAAATGAAAAGTAACTATGCTGATAAAAAATTTCGCGAGCTGCTGTCTCGGTAAATGATGTTATTTCATTACTGCTGGACATTTACTTTATTTTTTTTTGTTTCAAAGAAAAAATTCTGTAGTGTTATTAAGATAGTAGGCTAGCTTGCTTGAAAGATAATTCTTTAGGCAAAAAAAATCGTCAAAGATTTTTCCAAGCTTCTCGTAGTACGATCTTTGGACTGATGGGAACACATTTATTATAATAAAAATATGTCTATCGATACCAAATTATGATCTCCTCTAACTCAACAATATTCTATTCGTAAAGATGGCTTTTCATTACACGAGACTTCATCTTGATACAAATAGATACGGGGATCCAACACTGCTTGGTAACTGCTCTATAGGACACGTTACGAAGGGAGGGATCTATTGTGAACTCACAGATAACATCTAAAAGGAACATGTGCTATACAGCTACAGTAATTGTAGGCACACGAAATAGAAGAGACAGTTGTCCTATTGAATTTGGTCCTTAGACTCTTGTTAGATTTTGAGCCCCGGAGTAGATACGTGTTTCACAGCGTCTGTATGGTTTTCGTTTCAATAAAAGCATTTCAACTGCAGTTTTCACCAGGAGGTGCACCTTAACCACGTCGTTTCAATTCAATTCGTGGTGAGCAAAAGAATGGCTAGCGTATTTTTATTGTTACTCCTTCCAACAACTTTCTTTACACTATTGCTTCTCTAGAGAAAATTCAGCGAAATTGAAACTTAAATTCAATCTCTTATCGCAAGCTCAGGCAGGCAGCTATATAAATAGGTAGCTACAGCAATTGTCCGCAGCTACTCGGTACATGGAAACACGGCTTTTACTGAAGTGGCTAGCCACTAGTGCGAAAAGTCGTTAATATTTTATGGCTGCAATATGGAAACATCGAACGAGAATGGACTATAGTAATCCTTTAAAACAAGTGCACTAACAGCTGGTCTCCATACGCTTCGAGAAGTGCTTGTGTTCGTATCATTAATGAAGTTACTTTTAGTGTTTTCAACGGTATTTTTTTAAGTCCCACTCTTCTCGTTTGCATTTATACTTGCCAGCGTTTCCAGCACTTTAAAGCGGTTGGGGTTGTGAAGGACGAACTTGAAGCGCTTGAAACGTTGGAAATGTAGAAAAAACATTAATGAATTATACAAGCAGAATTAAGTTGTATGTTCATTTATTATATTGCTGTAATTCCAGAGGTAAATAGGAGGATAAAATGAGGGTCTGTAGAAAAGAATTTCTACTAACATAGCAATGAACACAACTAATATTCTGGCTAGACGCGAAAGATTATGAAGCAGTATTTATTACAGATATCCAAACAAATGTATTAATTAATCATGACCCCTTAGTTGTCTGGCATGACCTAGAATCTGAAGCCAAGGAACCAATGAGTTAATCAGATACGCAAGCATAATCAGAAATCTACATATTGTTTATTCCAGTAGATCATTAATATAATTACGAATACTACTGAATAGTCTATCCGAATTCCGGATCTATTGAATCGGCCAAGGAGTCTTTAAGTCAGATATCAACTTAACTAGAATCTTGAATTCGTAACTGCTGCATTGCCCCACAGTGGCAGCGCCTAGTCTAAATCGCTGGATCTGGAAGCATGATTTATAGGTCAGGAGTTCCTTCTCTAATTAAGTTGACCAGTAAGACAAGGTCTTCTAAAACTATTTTCCTAAACGGCTTAAAAAGGAGTTGTAAGTTTGTACTTAAGGTGGATCATTGTTTTTGTAGTTAGATTTATGGGTAGTAATAGACGAGTCAAAGTAGGTAATTACTTGTTTAAATTATTACATATGCAACCATTTCAATAAACAAGAATTTGAACGAGTAAGAACCGCCAAAGAAAGCAAGACTCTTGACAGTTCTTACTTCAAGCAATTACTAAACTACAGAATAAAAATCGTATTTTAAGTAATAACTTTTACTGTAGTAATCAAATTGCCTTGTATTGTATAGAAACAGGGTGTAAGACTTCTGAAACAATAGTTGTATCATTGTTAGTGATACTATCCTCTCAGGCTTCTGAGAAGTTGTCGACGAGAATTCCCATCGGTCATACGGTTTGTTGATAGATAACTTTCAAGGCAAGTGGGGTTCATTATTGAGCAAACAAACCATTTTCAAGCCGAAACCATGCTCTAAAGAAGAAAATAAACTATATTTATGAACTGCCATGCATGCAACTTCGAAAGGTCAGGGGTGCTTACATTCAGTCCAATTTGGAACCAATCTACATGGTTCACCTGGTGCCTGCAAAGCATGACGGTCGTTGGAAATTGGCATACAAATTCCATATATGGGAAATTCAAGACCTAGCTCAGTTACTTAATTGGTTTCCAGATGGAGTATTAGAAAGCCATACTAATAGTTTGGA
This sequence comes from Xestia c-nigrum, assembly GCA_916618015.1. Taxonomy (NCBI): domain Eukaryota; kingdom Metazoa; phylum Arthropoda; class Insecta; order Lepidoptera; family Noctuidae; genus Xestia; species Xestia c-nigrum. The sequence continues at coordinate 19,009,658 of OU745247.1, read as the reverse complement.
AGTCCTTACTTGATTTCGAGTAAATTATTTGTATTTGCAATACAAAAAAATCATGTGTGGAAATCATGCCAAAAGAACGTAGTGCCAAAATAAAAACAATTCTATGTCCTAACTGCATATCGTACCACTGCGACGTTATGCCATGAAAACGCGAGAGACAAATATACAGACACTAGCTGACCCACGCAACTTCGTTTGCGTCACATTAGAGAGAAAAACGAAAGGAAAAAAAAACCCGTTTTTGCAGCATTTTTCATTCCTGCTCCGCTCTTAATAATCGCAGCGTGATGTTATACAGGGTGAATTTTAATTAATGCGACAAAATGAAATTGGAGCTTCAGTTACAGTACCATAGTAATTATAAACTGTTTTTTCTACAATCTAAATCGTTAAAAAAAATTACGCGATGATCGTTTTCAAAAGGTCCATTGATGTTATTATCTTTATTTAAGAGCCCTCTTACAGTCCACTAGCGCCGCCAATCGAAAAAATGTCATAACTCGTAAATATAATCAAAAATACAAAATGTGGTCTATTATTACTGTAGAAAAGGCAATAACGTAATTTTATAACACCTTATCAACACTTGAAATATAGCTGTTTAGCTAAATCGTGCATTCAAAACATAAACGGCCGTTTTTGTTACAAATGCACGATTTAGCTAAACAGCTATATTTCAAGTGGTGACAATGTGTTATAAAATTACGTTATTGCCTTTTCTACAGTAATAATAGACCACATTTTGTATTTTTGATTCTATTTACGAGTTATGACATTTTTTCGATTGGCGGCGCTAGTGGACTGTAAGAGGGCTCTTAAGTACGAATTATCGGTATTCCAGTAATATGCAAAATAAATAAGAAAAATTAGGGCAAAATTAGGTAAATGACCGCTATATTGAGCACTGCGATGAGTCGGACGAGATTTTTTGATACTTTTATTCTTTTAACGGTTTTCGTAACACTGATCAATTATTTTTAATTTTACATTTGATATTGAAACATTTTCTAGACAACACGTATTATTGTATATTTAAATTTGTGGCATCTATTCAATTTCACCCTGTATAGCCTATAGCCTTCCTCGATAAAAGGACTATCCAACACAAAAAGATTTTTTCAATTCGAACCAGTAGTTCCTGAGATTAGCGCGTTCAACCAAACAAACAAACTCTTCTGCTTTATAATATTATTAGTATAAATAGTTTACTCTCGTATAATTATAATATTAGTGTGGATGAATATAAATGTAGATGGATGTAGTGGGAGAGAAGAACTAAGGAAACGGTGAATGGATTGTGAGAGGAATGATATGAAAGAAAGAAGGTAAGTGATAGCGTGACGGTTGACACAGAAGGATGGAAGAATAAAACGTGTTGTGCCGACCCCTAGTAACATGAGACGCAGGAAGATCATAATGTGTGGATGAAGGAAGCAAGCTGATCATGGGCTTTCCTATGACCAATTAGATGAAGGGTTTGAAGCGATGAATTTTGAAATTAAGGTTACATTCACTTAAAGTTTACATTCAATTAATGAAAAACCAAATTGTATGGTCACTTTTACGGACAGCAGTATTATATCGGTTAATCTTAATTTTATTAGAAGAGTGGTGCTCGAAATCTGATTTGAAAACTCCAATAGCGATATAAATAGGAAATAGTATTTAACCAGGGATACTTGAGTCCTCCAAGGTTCCTTATATTTAAAATATTCGAGAAAACGTGCGTACTGAAGTGTGTGTGTATGTGTGTGTGTTAGAACTAGAGGTTGCAAAAATTCGATAGTTTTGATTTTCGAATATTCGAATATTTTTTCAGTACTATTCGAATATTATTCGAATATTCGAATATTTCCCAAAAAAATATAAAGTACTTAAAATACAGCTTTTATTGCTTTAGGAACTATATTTCCATGTAGATAAGTAAACCTGGCGCAATAATTATTTACATAATCAACAAAAGAAATCACAAGCTCGTCTATTATAAAACAAAAAATTGACAATGAAAACATTTTTTTTTTCTAATTAACTAATGTGATGGATTTCAATGTATGTATATGTCACCGTAAAATTGTCAAACACGTTATATTACAATATAACGTTTCTCTCTAGCGATATTGTAAACTCTCGAATTATTGTCAACTGAACATACGGAAGTATCTCTGCCCCCATAATCGGGACTTGGGGCACCCCCCCGTTAGGTTAGTTAGGTTCCATTAAACCACTGGTTCTCAACCTGTGGTCCGCGGACCACTGATGGTCCGTAGGGGCCTTGACTACGGGCCGCGAAAGATTAAAATGTTATTCGTACGTTTTAACTTGCACTGAAGATGCAAGCGCAAAAGACTAAATTGTTTTGAGAATTGTATACTAAATGATAATTGCTAAATTTTTCGAGTTCAATTCGATCGCTTTTGTATCAATCACTATCTTAATTCTAAAGGTTCTCATCACATTAACCAATTTTTGTATAGTGTGTTAAAGATTCACTCCCCTAGTTATAATCCTGTCGGTGTCCATGTTTATCTAGGACCATATGGTCCCTGTTAACAATGAACATACCAAAATGGTCCCTGGTCTGAGAAAGGTTGAGAACCACTGCTTGAAACCCTGCACTCGGAAATAGGAGCCCCGCGAAGCGGGGCTACGTCGACTACGCTTTTTAGGGGAATATAAAGTGTTTTAAGGTTAGGTTATATTAATCGGTATTTCTCAGAAATGGTACAGTATACCCCTCCTTCCCTCCACACCGCGTGAGTTGACTACCATAGCATGCATTTCACGAAAAATTATGCGTTTTATTGTAAGCAGTATGTTCGTTTGATAAAAATTCGAGAGTTTACAATATCGCTAGAGATATTACAATATAACGTATTACGGTGACATATACACTGCAACTTTGCAAGTAATTTAACATAGTGGGAAACTTATAATCTTATAAATCTCACGATAATACATGAACAAACATGTTAATCAAAACAATTATAAAATTCTCAAACAAATTATAAAGTCAACTCGTAATAATTAAAACAAAAGTATATGTAAAGGTGTCGTAAAGATATTGCAATATCATTTTCTTAAGCACTATCACACTAGTAAACCAGATAAATAATAATTCAGAATTACTTAAATCAGATTTACCTACCTAATCAAATATCGAAAAACACCGCTTTGCAAATAAATAACAACGCTTTTAGTCCGGGCTGATATTGTCATCGAAGGTTGATCTTATATTACCAATAAGTAAACCAACCGCCAGCTGCTTAAGTAAGGGATTTGGAGGTTACGAAAGTTAAAAAAAAAAAAAATGTCGTTACTCATAGCACGCCGGCTGAAACTGGCTGAAATCGTCAGCTGCATAGTTGTGGGGGGATTATGCGTCAGCCGCTTGCTTGAACTTGCTACGATACCTCTCTCACTATTTCCGTAACTCAACATAATGGCGTCATCAAAGACATACCGTCTAGAAGTGTTGCCAACAACAATTTTTAAGTTCTACCAACATAGACTTTGGACAAGTACTAGTATTCGAATATTCGAATTTATTTTTATTTACTATTCGAATATTAATTTGAAAAGAAAATTCGAATAATTCGAATATTCGAATATTCGATTGCAACCTCTAGTTAGAACATCGTGTTTTCTGGATTCCTATTGATTTGTGCCTCAATATATTATTCCCTAAGATCTCGTTGTGAAACAGAAAATATAAAGACCTGTTTATCGTTCTTCGCTTTTGCTGAAAAGGCGTGATTAATGATGGATAAAGTTGCAGCCCGTTAAGAGGCCTGCGAAGCATGCGAATTTCATACAAACGTAATACCAAAATAATTTGTAAATGAAACATATTCTTAAGGTAGCGTGTATATAATTATTTTGATTGACCCACCTACATTTATTAGAGTTCTTAACTTTGAAACCAAAAAAATCAAATCTTGGTTCGTCATCTATCGTGATCTTCACCATTTTTCAACCGACTTCCAAAAAGAGGAGGTTATCAATTCGTCTGTATTTTTTTTTTTTGTGTTTGTTACCTCAGAACTTTCGACTGGGTGAACCGATTTTGATGATTCTTTTTTTGTTTGAAAACAGGTGCTTCTCGTTTTGTCCCATTTTAATTTGCTGAAGATCTGATGCTGATCTTCCGAGATATACAATGGAACTCTTCAAAAATAGACGGCAAATCTGCAGTAATTGCTGCAATCGCTTGTAGGTTCATTGTTCATACTACATCATGACGTAACATCACGCCTGTATGCTCTGAAGGGGTACGCAGATGTGTACAATACTCCCAGATTTCGACAATGTTTGTTACCTCTGAACTTTCGACTGGGTAAACCGATTTTGATGATTCTTTTTTTATTTGAAAGCTGGTGCTTTCCGTGTGGTCCCATTTCAATTTGGTGAATATCTGACGCTGATCTTCGGAGATATAAATGGAACTATTCAAAAATACACGGCAAAGCTGCAGTAATTGCTGCAATCGCTTGGTTGTTTATTGTTTATGTAACATAGTGACGTAACATCACGCCTGTATGCTCTGAGGGAGTACGCAGAAGTGTACAATACACCCAGATTTCGAGAGTTAGATGTGTTAAGTTCCATTTAATGGGATCCTGGAGAAATAGAGGGAATTCCTTAAATTTTATATGCACACCAGAAGCGATTTGGGTAGTTTTAGGAAGAGTACGTTCTTGGAGTGATCCCATTTCAATTTGGTAAAGATCTGATGAAGAACTTCGGAAGATAGGCGACGGGAACTCCTTAATAAATGATAGGAAATGTACTGGGATCGCTGAAATCTCATGTCTCTCTATTATTTACACCAGTTTATAACAAAAAATCACGCCGTTACGCTGTGAAAGGGTAAGCACACATGAACCACTAAAAAGTGAAAAATAAAAAACTTTTTTTGCAAAAATTATAACCGTCTTCACACAAAAATGTGAAAAATAACTTTAGCTTCAGAAGTCGGTGACAAAAAAACTAAATCAATCAAACAAAGGTCACCGACTTCTGAAGCTAAAGTTATTTTTCACTTTTTTGTGTGAAGTCGGTTATATTTTTTGCAATAAAAGTTTTTTCTAATGAAAAACGATAACAATTTATTTGTTTTGGTTCGCACGAAGAGATATTTGTGAAAGTTCAATGACCGCTTTTGCGATCTTATCTCGCAGCAACTATAGTTATTTTATGATACGGAAACGCACACATATGAGTGCTATTTCAGTATTAACGTGAGCATTATTCATTGCATTCAGCTTGCTCTTTGTTAAATAATTCGACATCGCCATTTGTGTTTTTGAATTGTGATTATAATTAAAATTTTAATTATTAATGCCTGCAATAGTTTGAATCGACTAATTTGTTAATAGCGTTCTATAAATTCCTGTAATTAATTACCGTGCCGTCAAAGTTTGGCAGTTCATTCTACTGTAACACGACAAAAATAATCACCAGATAACATATTATTTTACTGTGATGTCTTAAACATGACTTCTAAAGATGGTATTCCTAATTAGGAACTGGTTACAAACCACCCATGAAACACAGAAATAAGTTTCTGGCGACATTGTAGTAACAGAAAGGAAATGTTACTACTTTGACGACTCGAATAGCGCAGCGGTAGTGAGGCTGCCTTACGTTCTTAGGGTCCCGGGTTCAAATCCCGGTAAGAGCAAATGTTTGTGTGATGAGCATGTACATTTGTTTCTGAGTCATGGATGTTTATATATAATATAATAAGTATGTATTTACAAAACAAAAAGTATATAAACTGTCTGGTGACCACGACACAAGCCTTGCTTAGTGTGGCACTAGATGGCGCTGTGTGCAATGCCCAGCGATATTTTATTTATTTATTTATTTACTTCCCTTTGTGTCAAGGATAAGTCCAATAAGCTCAATCCTGATACATTTTTGTATTCAGCATTACTTTACTTAGGTCCATGTTCACCGAAAAGATAACGGTCTGATTATCTAAAAACCGCTGTCTCTGTGATATGTTCCCATACAAAAATGTGATTTAAACAGCTGTTTTAGATAATCAGACCGTCATCTTTATGGTAAACACGGACCATAGACGTATACATACAAGCTACACATATCCAGTATAGTCTCACCATTGTCAGTATAGTCTAGTCGGTCTTTGTATAATTTCTTGACAATCGGCGAGATCAGCTTATACTGGTTGGTACGGCGGAAATAAGACGCGAATTTTTTGTGTGTGATAGTGGACTGTATTTTTAAAGAATGGCTGGTAATTGCCGAGAAGTTAAATGAGATAAGAACGAGCGAGAAATAGGAGAGGAAAGCACGCCTACCTTGACTTGTTCTTCGTCCCTCGTGCACGTGCTGGGCTTGACAAAAATGGCGGCAACTGGCGTCTTCACAAACTCACTCGATCTCGATCGTTCACACAACACACCCGCGGGCGGTTTAAGTATCACCAGGGTTTATGGGCTACACTGTCCAATTTGGGAGTAAGCAGCGGTAACACAGCGGTACGATAATATAAGCGGTAAGGGTGGCGCAGGCGCGCGGTACGACGCAACCTCTCAGCGTGAAGTCTATTTCCGGAGTTCCGGCGTCAGGCGCGGCGTGCGGTAAGGAAGAAGGGGGTGGGGGGTCGCTCGTTCTAATACCTTGCCCACTAATATCTTGAATTAGGTTTTTAATTGACACGGCAAAAAATAGATGGCGCTACCATTCCCCCCGGCCTTAAAGGGTTGCCTTTAAGAGAAAATGAACTTAGTTATGTTAGGTGTACTACCGCATAACCTATCCATAAGCTAAAACAGCATTATAATATTTTAAGTTAATCTACTAACTTTAGCGGAACAATTTAAAGAAATTACAAACTAAAACTAAACTAAGAAGGAGATCTAACTTCAAGCTAGATCTCACTGAGTCGGTAGCGGACAGAGACGTATGACAGGGCGCACGTAGCTACCCTTCGCGGTTTTAACGGTAACGACGCGCGTTGTACCGTCCTTAGAGGTATGTAATTTCTCAACGACGGCTAGAGGCCATGAAAGCGGCGGAGAATTATCATTTATCATAATGACCAACGTACCCTCCTGTATAGGGGATGCAGGACTATTCCATTTAGATCTAGCCTGAACTTGGTGAAGGTATTCCGAACGCCAGCGCTGCCAGAACGACTGTACGAGTTTATCAAGAAGAGTATGTCTCTGAAGTAAGCTAGAAGAGTTTGCTTCAGGAGCGGGAAGTGACGACAATGGCGCTGTGTTCAAGAAATGAGCAGGAGTTAACGCGGATGGTTCAGCAGGGTCACTACTCAATGCTGTGAGCGGACGTGAGTTAACCAGTGCCTCGATTTGAGCAAGGACAGTTAAAAGCTCTTCGTAAGAAAGGATTTGTTGGCCTATCACTTTAAAGAGATGCGTTTTAACTACTTTGACCATGCTTTCCCAACATCCACCGAAATGTGGTGAAGCAGGCGGAATGAACTTCCAATCAATGTGATTAATGGAAAGTTCCTCTTGAAGAAGTGAACGATATTCCGTATTGAGAAATTTATTGAGATCGCGTAAGTAAGAACTTGCACCTACAAAACAAGTGCCGTTATCTGTGTATAAGCACTGTATAGGTCCGCGTCGCGAGAGGAATCGTTTTAGGGCTGCCAGAAATGACACCGTGCTTAAATCCGTCGCAACTTCTATGTGTGTAGCGCGCGTAGTTAGACATGTAAAAATACATAACCAAGCTTTACGGCTTTTAATACCTCGACCACGAACTGGTGTATACTGCAGTGGTCCTGCGTAATCACAACCGGTATGTGTAAACGCCTTATTCACCTGATTGACACGCTGGCTAGGAAGATCTGCCATGGGAGGAAAGATCGGACGCGGACGGAATTTAAAACAGATGTTACATTTATGAATTCTGTGGCGAATTACTCGTCGTGCAGCCAGAATCCAGTACTTTTGCCTGAGTAAGGACATAAGCAACTCTGGACCTGCGTGGAGATGTTTCTTGTGATAGAAATCAACAAGAAGGTCGACCACGTGGTCGTGACGCGGTAAGATGCAGGGATGCTTATAGTTGTAAGATTCGTCCGAATTCGACAAACGACCGCCAACTCGTACGATGCCGCGCTCATCGAGAAACGGCTTCAGCTTAAGAAGAGCGGGAGAACAAGGTGTGTTATTTTTCAAATTTTGAATATCCTTATTAAAGTGAACAGCCTGTAGAGCACGCAATAATGTATACTCTGCAACTTCAAGATCAGAGCTTGAAACAGAAGTTCCATTAGGCAATTGACTAATAAACCTACAGACGTAAACGATGGCGCGTAGTAACTTAGACCACGACGACATGCGAAGTGCGAGTGCGTAAATTGGAGATTCCGCAACCTCAACAACCACGGGATGAGAGACAGACTTCCGCTCTGGTACGTCCTCGTCCTCTGCATTGTGGTCAAAAGAAGATATAGGCCACTCTGGCGGATCATGAGAAATCCAAGAAGGTCCACGATGCCATAAAGGATGATGCAGAAGATTAACTGGAGTAACACCACGAGACAGGCAATCAGCAGGATTCTCAATACCCGCGACGTGATTGAAACAGTCAGCAGGAATAAGTTCAATTATTTTAGTAACACGATTGGCGACAAAAGTCTGCCAACGGTGAGGAGAAGAAGCAATCCAAGCGAGCACTACCTTAGAGTCGGTAAATGCGTATATTTTATTGATGGAGTGGTGGGGCGAAACTGTGTCTCGAACCTTGTGAAGCAACTGAGACAACAGAAGGGCCGCGCACAACTCCAGTCTCGCAACCGAAATGGTTTTGACAGGCGAGACCTTAGACTTGGCACAAACTAACTGCACAGAGTAGCTAGAACCAATGCGGACTTGCAGATATACGACTCCGCCGTAAGCGCGCTCGCTGGCGTCAGCGAAACCTATTAGGTTAACCCTACAACCATCAACCAACCCTAGATGACGCGGTATAGTGATTTGATTGAGCGCAGAAAGCTCAATGCAAAACTGTTTCCAAGCGGCGATTATATGGTCGGGAGGTGCGTCATCCCACTCACACTTTGATAACCAAAGCTCTTTGATCAAGAGCTTGGCGTACAAAATTGTGGGAGCCACAAAACCCATTATGTCCCATAGTCGGGCCACTGTGGACAGCATAGTGCGTTTGGTGCACTTATCTTCTGGTGGTGACACGTCAAAGCGAAAACTATCACAGGATTTGTCCCAGCGTAAGCCAAGAACCTTATGCGGTACAGACTTCTCAAACTCGATGTCTGGAGAAGCTTTATGAGAATCAGGTATGTGCGCGAGAACCTCTTTGGAATTGCTTGTCCATTTGACAAGATCAAATTGGCCTCGCTTGAAAAGCTGAATAAGCTCTTCACAAAGCGAGATTGCTTGCGGGGCGGATACGACACTACATGCAATGTCATCCATATATAAAGCGGAAGAAGCAACAGCTGCTGCAGCGGTAAAGTTGTCGCCTTCATCAGCGATCAACTGACGGACAACTCGTAACGCGTGATATGGACTGGACTTGAGTCCAAAACAAACACGATTAAACTGATACACGGTTAAAGGTTCACTATTGTCAAAGCGATAAAAGATCCGTTGAAATCTACGGTCAGATTCGCGAACGCCGATATTGAGAAACATTTGTCGACAATCAGCTGACAAAGCGATTTCGAAAAGACGAAATTGTATTATAATATTAAATAAATCACCCTGTAGATTAGGGCCGGCATGCAAAATGTCATTGATTGACTGACCCGATGTTGTTCGACAACTAGCATCTAAAACCACGCGAAGTTTAGTGGAAGTCTTATCTTCGCGAACTACGCCGTGATGCGGTATGTAATACGCGGGAAGAGCATTGTCTCCGTCGTTCACAAACGGACTCAAAAAACCTTTATTGATGTAGTCTCGCATGACGTCATTGTAGGCGCCACGCAATTTAAGCGATGCATCAAGTTTGCGTTCTAAACAATGAAAGCGCCTAAGCGCGGCAGCGTACGAGTCGCCGAGCGAATAAGGGTCGCCACAGAATGGCAACGCCACAATATATCTGCCACTGTCGTCGCGAACAGTGGTAGCGCGGAACTGTTCTTCACACTCGAGATCCTTACGGCTCATCGGGGGCGGTGTGGAAATCTCTTCAAGCTCCCAAAATCGCTTGAGAAGAGAATCAATATTATTATCTTGAAGAACAGAACAACAAGACGTAGTATAATGAGAATTATGTAGCGTAGGTACGGCACCCATAACTACATAACCAAATACCGTCTCAATAGCGGGAGGTAAATTATATTGATCACTACGTACAATATTAGGCAGTAGTAAGTGCGGAAATACTGAAGCCCCGATCAAAACATCGATATTTCCCGGCTGCGCAAAGTCAGCGTCTGCGAGCGGCAATGTCTTGAGGTGCGCGAGTAACGACACGTCCACCTGAGCGTTCGGAAGCGTGTCCGTAATACGTTCCACGATAAGCGAGGAAACGTTGAAATTAACATCTTTATTAAAACGCGAAAATATTTTAATATCTACTGAACCCTTACATGATTTTTCTGAACCACCGATCCCTTTTACTATTAAGTTACTATTTTTAAATTTATTCCACAGTCCGAGACGTTTAAAACAATCTGAAGTAATAAAGCTACTTTGTGATGCACTATCCAGCAAACACCGGACCACGCACGGTGTATCGTTCACATCGTAAATAATAACCTGCGCGGTTGCAAGCAATATCGTAGTGGACGCCGTACATTGCTGCTCGGTCTCGAGTCGAGTGTGAGTGCGCGGACGCTGCTGCCTGCGGGCGAGCGCGATGGATGTCGTACACAAAGAAACTTCTGACTGAGACGCGGAAGGATTAGGCGCCGTGGTACTGGCGGCCTGCACCTGCGGTAAAGTCGAAACAGCTGATGGACTAGAAACTAGGTCAAGGTTACCGGGGTCATCCGATTTTTTATTGAAATGCAACAACGTATGGTGGCGCTGATTGCACGAGCGACATTTGATTTTACTTGAACAATCGCTTGTTTTATGCTTAATACTTAAACAATTTACACAAGCTTTATTTTCTTTTACATATTTAAAACGAGCAGTCGGAGTTAAATTATTAAAAGCGGGACATTTAAAGAAGTGATCGTGTACAATATCATTGCACAGACACTTGTGCGGATTATTATTGGATTCCGAACATGCTACGTAGGATTGTGGATTAGGGACAGAGTTATTATTATTACGCGATTTATTCAACTTTTGTTGTTGTTGTTGTTTATTGTTATTACTAGACGAGCTAGATGAACTAGGCTGCGTATTCTGGAATATTCGACACTGATCTTTAATGAATTTAATAAAACTATCTAATGTAGGTATTTTGTTATGACGTTCTGTCATTTCAAAAGCACGAATTGTTTCCGTGTCGAATTTCTTTAATGCGAGTTGTAACAACAAAAAATCGGAAAGATTATCTAATTTTAGGTTTTTTAATGAATTAACTGCGGTAACAAATTTATCTATGAACAGCTGGAAATTCGAACTAGACGCGGGACCGGACAATTTAAGATTTAAAGCCTGATCAAAGTAAGTAGACGCGAGAACACGAGTATCCTGATACCTATCAAGGAGCGACTGGAATATGACCTGATAATTCTCAGCACTGGGTGTGACACCTGCGAATACGGATTGCGCTTTGGGCGACAGCTTACCTATTAAATAGTACAACCTGTCAGCATCTGTTAATGAGACATTATCATGAACTGTAGATTTAAAACTCGCATAAAATAATGGCCAGTTCCGTATATCGCCATCGAATGACATGAGTTCAATAGCGGGCAGTCTCGGTTTTCGTACAGCCGTGCAGGCAGCACCGGGCGCTGCGGACTGTTTACCCTCTAACTGAGATTGTACACGCTTTATGATACAATAAAGATCTTCGAATGCGGTGTACGCCTGATAATTTGGTATGGAATCAGGATTGATAGAAAGTAATTGTGAGTTATAAGCGTCTAATAATTTATGAAACTCTGTTCGAATGTTATCTACTGTTACACAATAACTAAGAAATGATTCCCCGTTAACTTCGGAAGAATGAGCTGTTTTAGAACGTTCGTAAATGTTTTGCATACGCTCGAATAAAACATTACGTTTAGCTTCTAACATTATTAATTCTTTATCCTCCGAAGAGCATAGCTTCGTTTCTTTCGGCATTTTTTATGTTAATGTAGGTATAAGTAAATAAACCTACAAAACTAAATACACCTAAGTATTTATGCGGTAGTTGTTGTTCCTAGGAAGGCAACGACTTTAAAGGCGGTGGAACTAAAAGGCGCTTGAAATATGGAATTTACAAGACGACTATGATAGTTCAAATAATAATAATTAGGTTATTATTATCAGTAGGCAGCTACGTAAGAGTATATTACCTACTGGGATGCGGGAATTAACCACTTAATGGGTATATTATTATGAACTAGGAGTGTAGCTAGGTGCTACAACTACCTAGATAGGTACTTCTAGAAGATACCTATGCGAATAGTCGAGAATATGGAAATGAATCCGGTTCGACTGGACCAAAAAATGGTACGGCGGAAATAAGACGCGAATTTTTTGTGTGTGATAGTGGACTGTATTTTTAAAGAATGGCTGGTAATTGCCGAGAAGTTAAATGAGATAAGAACGAGCGAGAAATAGGAGAGGAAAGCACGCCTACCTTGACTTGTTCTTCGTCCCTCGTGCACGTGCTGGGCTTGACAAAAATGGCGGCAACTGGCGTCTTCACAAACTCACTCGATCTCGATCGTTCACACAACACACCCGCGGGCGGTTTAAGTATCACCAGGGTTTATGGGCTACACTGTCCAATTTGGGAGTAAGCAGCGGTAACACAGCGGTACGATAATATAAGCGGTAAGGGTGGCGCAGGCGCGCGGTACGACGCAACCTCTCAGCGTGAAGTCTATTTCCGGAGTTCCGGCGTCAGGCGCGGCGTGCGGTAAGGAAGAAGGGGGTGGGGGGTCGCTCGTTCTAATACCTTGCCCACTAATATCTTGAATTAGGTTTTTAATTGACACGGCAAAAAATAGATGGCGCTACCACTGGTTTTACTTTTAGTTTGATTGGTCGCTATGCGCACAATCAACCATACGATATTGACAGTGACTTTGTTTCGTCGATTTTCGTAGAGAAAAATGTTACCGGCCGGGGTTATAACTATTACCTGTGGCTTTGAGAAGTTGTATGTATGTATATCTGGCTGGTTTTCGTAGTGCCAAATAAAATCGGCCAAGTGCAAGTCGGATTCGCGCATGAAGGGTTCTGTACCATCATAGTAGGGGAGCCTCATTTGATTTTTAATTTTTTTAAACCCCCGACGTAAAAACGACGGAGTGTTATAAGTTTAAATAAAATAAATAAATAAATCAATAAATAAATATTGCTGGACATTAACACACAGCGCCACCTAGTGCCACACTAAGCAAAGCTTGTGTCGTGGACACGAGTCTCTGTGTGTGCGCGTGTGTGTGTCTGTCTGTCTGTGGCGTCGTAGCTCCCGAACGGATGAACCGATTTTGATTTAGTTTTTTTTTGTTAAAAAGGTGAATTAGTCGGCAGTGTTCTTAACTATGTTTGATAAAATCAGTCCAAGATGGCCGCCGCCACCAATTGTCCGATTACATATTTATTCAACAACTCCCTCAATGTGGATATCTAATGAAAGGGCTTAACTAGTAGAATACTATGTACTCTAATAAATTTTAAAACCATGATAGCCGCCACCAAAAAATGGTGAATTCCATTTTTTTTCACAACTCCCTCAATACGTCAAATGAAAGAGCCCACACCAAAAACCGGGAATACCTTGAAATTATGACCCTGCGTGTCGGGTTTTTTTTAATTTTTAATTTAATGTAACTTGTTATTATAAAAACTTTTTCGTAAAAAATATAACCGACTTCACACAAAAAAGTGAAAAATAACTTTAGCTTCAGAAGTCGGTGACCTTTGTTTGATTGATTTAGTTTTTTTGTCACCGATTTCTGACTTTTTTGTGTGAAGTCGGTTATATTTGTTGCAAAAAAGTTTTTATTTTCACTTTTTAGTGGTTCATATGTGCTTACCCTTTCACACCGTAACGGCGTGATTTTTTGTTATGAACTGGTGTAAACAATAGAGAGACATGAGATTTCAGCGATCCCAGTACATTTGCTATCATTTATTGAGGAGTTCCCGTCGCCTATTTTCCGAAGTTCTTTATCAGATCTTTAAATTGAAATGGGATCACTCCAAAAACGTACTCTTCCTAAACAAAAAAATCAGCCGAATGTGGCGTCTTAGTAATGTCGCCATAGTCCCTATTGTGCTATCAACAACAGGAGTTATTCCTAAACAACTCCACCAGTCTTTAAAAACACTTGAATTACCAGCATACGCTTATCAAAGTCTTCAGTAAGCCGCAATCCTGAATACATGCAGGATTGTCAGAAAGTTTTTGCAAAATGAAAATGAATCTGTAGTCACCTCCACAAATCCACAACCTCACACACACACACAGTCTAACACACATAGAAACTCATCATCGCCAAATTCCATCATACCATCATCTCATCACATCACCACTTTCACGGGGTAGTACTTGGCTTCGGCCCGTACTTTTCTATAAATCCGTCAATAAAGCCGAGATGTGTAAAAGTTTAAAAACAAATAATAATAATAATCATTTTATTTTCAGGCAACTTAGGCCCATATACAAAATACACAAAGTCACTTATAAGAACAAATCACACACACACACACACATCACACACACCACATCACATCTATGTCTACGCTAGACCAATAACAGCAACAGGCCAAGACCCTATCTTGAAAACAAATATTAACGGCTGTCAATTAGGAGATTACAAAAACTGCCACATCAACAATTACAATGTCAATGATTTCCGTAGATGCTACTTCTAAACTATGAATTTTCTAGGAAAACGTATAAAAACAAAGTTGTAGAGCATAAAATTTCCAATGATTAGTTCTAAAGTTAAATTTTTCACCCAATACTTATCGAGATGCAGCAGTTTAAAGAAGGAACAAATTTCTCAAAACGTACGTACTTTTTTTTCCGGGTGGGAAATCATCAAATAACTTCTCCCACTCTGGGCGGAGCGGGGGAGAGTGTCAGACTTTTACTGACTAAAACCCATCCATGTTCCTTCCTCGCCCTTTATATTCCGGGGCTACGGTATCTCTTTCGGTTCCGCAACCGTGGACTATAGTAGTCGCAAGCGCGACTGCTGAACATAAGGTGCTGCGTTCGATTCCCGAGTCGGGCTAAATTTCCATCAAGATTTTTTCAGTAGCTACTACGGTGTCAGGATTTGTGCCCGGTTTATGGCAATCGCCCTTATTACGTGAGACTTAAACATAACTGGCGAAATATCGATGTACTATTAAGTACACTTCTGCCATAATTCAGGCTTGATGATGTTATTATTTACGTAGATTGAGAATACTATCACCGCCTAGTCTACAATGATCAGCCCAATCTAGCACAAAACTGTTGTAACATCACTATTTAGTATGTTATTAGTCTACACATCACTATGCATTATCTATGTCTTGTCTATGATTGTCGTCACTTGCCTAAGGGCTGTCTTACTGTGAACCCCGTCTGTGAAACCCCTACTATGTAACCTGTTAACCTGTGTATAATAAACCAAGTCTTCCAACGGTGTCTTTGATTCAACTAACCAACGAACTCAACATAGTGTCAAAATCAATTTTTGCACGTCATTAGCAGACTAGAACCACAAATTAGCACAAACAATACCAAAATTAGTCGGCACGAAACAAACGCGACCTTTCCACCCACAGTCAAATTAAATATAGGTCAACAGAAATACAAAAATCTCGCCTTCACAGATAAATAAACTGTCATAACAATGTTTCTAGTCCACTAGCTGCTTACCTTCCTGTGCGAGCAGATAACGAGCTTACCTACCCTCCATTCACATTTGTTTTATTCCCCGACATTCAGGAACTATGGTGACCTTTTTCTCGTTACATTTAAAATTATGCGGAGTACCTACATAATTGAAAACGCAAATAAGGTAATTGTACTAACAGTGATCTCGCCAACAAAAAAAAAAAACAAAAAATCACGTCGTTACGCTGTGAAAGGGTAAGCACATATGAACCACTAAAAAGTGAAAAATAAAAACTTTTGTGCAAAAAATATAACCGACTTCACACAAAAAAGTGAAAAATAACTTTAGCTTCAGAAGTCGGTGACAAAAAAACTAAATCAATCAAACAAAGGTTACCGACTTCTGAAGCTTAAGTTATTTTAACATTAAGTATAGATTTAGCTTATCATAATCCCTGTGCTCACTAAAGCGACCGGTAAACAAAATAAAATAATTTCAATGCGTTTTGCGTTGAAATAATTATTTTTTCCAACTTAGAAGTGCCTTTACGTTTTGATTAAAATAAATGTTTTAGGGTTTGAGCTGCCAATACAACGTAAACATATTGGTTGTTCTCACATCTCTCCAATAAATATTTGTTCCATGTCTCTCTGGAGAAGGAAGGAAATGCCCATGGCTATTAATCTAACCTAGCAGGGTGGTAAACACAGAGCCTTCCGAAATCGGGTGCTAGTATAAACCTCCCTTGTACATTCACAGATGCGTTTACCATGCATCTTGGTTAATTGATTACCCCCCTAGGATTATTCAGTGTGTTCCTTAGCAAATGTAAGGGGTTCCTATGTAGCTGCGGGACTGTTCGAAAAAGATATCGTGTCCCCGGAACATAAAGGGCGAGGAAGAAACATGGATGGGTTTTAGTCAGTAAAAGTCTGACACTCCCTCCCCCTTCGCCCAGTGTGGGGGAAGTTATTTAATGATTTCGAATCCGAATAAAAAAGGGGGTATGTCGTTCCGGTAGCCAAGTCTCTTCAGGCCCCTTATTCACAACCATTCGACTCGCTTCCGATTCGGAAAGTCGTATGTCTATCTCGGTCGTTTTCGTAATGCCAGAAGAAGACAGATATACGACTTTCCGAATCGGAAGCGAGTCGAATGGTTGTGAATAAGGGGCCTGTAATCGAGTTGACTCGTATTTGCTTTAATTCACCTTTCAAACAAAATGAAAATCGGATCATACGTTCATTTTCGATTTTCATCATTTCGATACAACTTGGACTGCAAGTAACATTCAACCTTAGAGCCGCCGAACAATATGCTACAAAATCGCTTATACTAAGTTCAAGTACAGCGTCAAACGTACACACATACATAAACGTACATACATTATACAATGCCGTTTATCTGAGCTAACTCAGAATCCGAAGATCAGCCCGTATAATCAATGATGAACTAGATAGTACATAGAAATATCCTACAATCGCGAGGCCTTTTATAATCAAGTCGTACCCAGGGTAACAGTAATGAAATCAGCCTTTATCAAAGCTTGGAAAAGGGCTAGATTGAATGTATAGTATGTAGTTGGCAACGTACCTATGTACTGTCAAGTACAAAGTACTAAAGTATACCCTTTAGTATCTTCGTAGATATGTATATTTCATACTCAAAGTGACAAGAGAGCTTTTTAGCGCCGTTTCAGCACGTTTATTCACGGTGGAATTTATTACGAAATTTAGTTTTGGTTTTTTTTCCTTGTAATAAATACGTCTCTAACAGCGTTCCGTTTAGACAAATATCCTGTTTTTTGTTGTGACGCCCCGAGGTACTAAACAAAACCATAATTTGTTCTCATTTTCACGAATATTTAGCGGCTGTTTTTAAAACGTGATAACATAGGTATAAGTGTATTCTTTTACCATACTAAACACTCAGTTTTGCAGTTCATAGCTCCCTATTTCACCCCTAACCTCGCCAACGAAGTTATAACTATAAAAATCAATTGTCTACACTGAATTGCCGTAGAAAAAAGCCCACCTTTTTCAGAACTGCTAAGGTAAGCTCCGTTTTAAGACAGGAGTAAAGTGGAAGAAGTAAAGGCGAACTTTCAGCCTTCCTACCAGTAAAACTTTGCCAATTCTACGAGCTGGAACATGTAACAATCTAATCAAAAATTAAACCGTATGGGAAGCACGAGTCTGTCAAAGGAATGGGGTATAAAATGTTACGGCCTGATTTTGCCCTCGCATAAAAGACAGGGACATATGAAGCGCTGGGCCGCTAACGCGCTTTGTATTCTAAATGTAACATTATTTTCAGCTAAACGGTTAGTAATGTCAAGATTTTGACGCCATCTTTTCTGAAGACGCAGACTATAGCCGGGATTAATAAACGATACTTAGCACGAAGCGTTTTCTGAGCCCGCGTGGTGGATTATAGCCCATTCCTTCTCATAGAGGCCTGTCCCAGTAGTGGGACCATTAAAAAGGCTGATGATGATGATGATGACTTAGCACGATCTTTAGCTTGGGTTTTCGGTATTTATTTTCCCGTGACAGGAATAATGCTAGATATATGTCCCATTATCACAACATTATACTCTGATATTTAAAGCTTCTTTAAATTATATGTATTTCTATAGAAGTCTACTCTCAATAATGTAACAACATTTAAGCTTCAAGCTTCTTTGAAACGTACTTGTAGTTTCTAAAGAAAAAATATGAAGCGCGTTCTTATCTGGTTCCAATATACACTCTTCAAATAAGTTCTCAAAGCGTCGGCAATTGCGATCAATCGTGCGTTCGAAAACTCGTCGTCTGAGAAGGGATATGATATCGAATCAAAAATATCGATACCGCGACCTTTATATTACCTTCTCTGTGATCGATATTGTACTCTTTCACAGTATCGTACATGCTTACCTACGACCGTCTACATCGCAAAAATATTCACAAAGTAAAAAAAACACTAAATAGCATACTGCTGCCGGAGGTTAAATCTCTACTGGATCGGCTTCCAGCCTATCTGGGGCCTAATTCTGCTATTTTAATAAATTCGTCACTCCAACACGATTCCATTCTCATCCCATTGTCATTTTGCTTAAAGTTCGTAATCTGCTAAATTCACAATGGTCGGTCGATGGTCTCGTAATAAAATTGTGTTTTAATTAATGGCATTTTCGTATTGCCATTATTATAAAACCATTCGTACAAATGGTTTTCGAAATCTACTACTAAATGCGAACCTTTATTCATGCCAGATTTCATGTACGAGATTAATATTCTATGACATTTCTTTCAATGGAGTGTCACTGGTTGTTCATTGAGAAGTCATAATGACGCCATTATATTAGTAGAGTTTATTTTATATGGAGCGACTATTACCTATCTGACTTCCAGTTAGTGCTGGGCAATACGACATACCCCTTGGTAAGACAGTTGTGTGAGACCTTCGGGCAACACTGACTACTTTTTACGGGTGTAACGACTGTCAAAGATCTAGAAAAGACATTGTTTCCTACTGTTATTCACTGACTCTTTGACTAAAAGCACCGGACCGATAACCTGACTTAGGGAGGTGTCATTTCTTTGTATGGGATTGGGTATCTGTACGAAGTATTATAATATCTGTGCTAAAAGTATGTAACTTTAGTAGTACTGATGGTTCGAAATGCTTTAAGCTTTCTCGATTTGTTTCATGGCACTTGCAATAGCGTCGAAATATCAGGAGCTCAAATAATTGATAATCAGGGAAATAATTACATGTAGTAACAGTACAACTTTACTGATATTTTATTTTCAGGCAGATTCATATTTGGACCTCGACGTTGGAGCAACCACAAACCCGTCTCGGAGTAAGTAGAGTTTATTTAACCGTCTCAATCGATTGGGGAAACATAATTAAGGTCAATCTCTTATGGAATCCGAGTTTAGACTCAGTTTAAGTTCTGGTTCAGACTGTAGTAAATGCACGTTGGAAACGGTAAAAGTTAAATGGAATCGTTCTGCAGTGGGCCTATGATTATACAATATGCCATCACATAAATATACTTAAATCGCACTACAATACATTATTTAAAAGTGCCTGTCGCTTTGTACATACAAATTTTTAGAAAAACAGATATTTTCAACCGAGATCGTGGTTGGAAGGCGAATTTTTTTGTAAAATAGTTTTTGCGTCCAGATATGTTTTTTTTTCTTTTTCTTATAAATAAATATCGCTGGACATTACACACAGCGCCATCTAGTGCCACACTAAGCAGGGCTTGTGTCGTGGTAACCAGTCAGTTGATAGGTATACTAGATATATACTTTTATTTGTTTGTAAATACATACTTATTATACATAGAAACATCCATGACTCTGAAACAAATGTCCATGCTCATCACACAAACATTTGCTCCTACCGGGATTCGAACCCAGGACCCTAAGAACGTATGGCAGCCTCACTACCACTACGCCATTCGGGTCGTCAAAAATTGTTATTCGAAATTGTTTGTAAAATAGTTTTTGCGCCGAATATGTATAACGATGTTACCCTGTCGAAAGTGAATTCCATGGGTGTATATTTCTCTGTCATTTTACTCTACCGATGTTCTCTTTTTCTTGATATATCTTCAGTATATTGTAGAGATGACGTTGACATGTAGCCAACGTGAGCCATTGTGTACAGGGGCTATCACTTTATTGCACGATGGGAATGGGCAAGCGTCTTGTCAAGTGTTATCAGCGCTTATTGTACTGAATCTGTTCGGAGTGTCACTCCTATGTAGGAAAACGGGACCGACTAAATACATGCGATATGTTATTAAACTATAGTTTACATTCTAAGATGTTTTGATAATCACAAACAAACTTTGCGGCAGTTCAGGTATTCTCCTCTCGCACAGTCAAATAACGGGTTGCACTAATGAAACTGAAGGCGCTTAGACGAGCTAAATTAGCAACTCTATTTGTGGTGGTTCAAACTTCGTTTGAAATGCTGTTAGAATAACGTTCTAATCAGCTTGCACTACAAAGTGGTTGTTACGTCAGCTACTGCGGGCAAATAGCGCGAAATGAGTGGTTTCGATCGATTTACAAAAAAACTATTGATTGGATTAAAAAACTGAAACAGTATCATGCTAATATATTGCTTGTAGAATTATTTGCCAAGAAATCAGAATGAACGCATGAATATTAGTATGTTTTTTATCGTTTGAATGATATTTTTATTAGAGATAAGTTCGTGATTTCTTTTTATCGAGCCAAATTAATTGCATTATGTTTTCAAAACAGTATCATGCTAGCATATATTCTGAAGAAAATCATATATTTTTCTGGTCTTGTTTATAGCAGTGAATCATATACTTTTAGTAATTATAAAACTCGCGTTTAGCTCATATTTCACAGTGGCGTGCTGGGGGGCCAACACAACGACAAAACCCTAGGGCAAGCAGACTGTTCAGAAACCCTAACTCTATGAAGAGTTAGTTTACACTATTAATACAATGTTATAAAGAAGAGGAAAGACGAGATTTTTTTGTTTATTACTTTTAGCTCAAGAACTACGCAACCGATTTTAAATAAATCTTTCACCATTACAAAGGCTATAAATTATATTGATATCATACAATTTAATGTCGCGGACGAAATGCTAGTAGGTTACAAGATCAAGCCAATGTTTTAGGCTTGTACTCGTATGAAAGTAACGCCATTAACAGTGACAGCTCTTGAACGCGGTTAATATGTGTCAGCGTCACATTGTAAAAACCGTTAGATTGTAATACAACTAGCGAGATTGTAAACTCTCGAAAGATTGACAAACGAACATACTGCTTACAATATGACGCATTCTTTTTCGGTAGATTATAATCTGTCGAAGTGAAACCGTAATATTGTGAAATGTATGCGACGGAAGTGAATTCGCCCGTTGTGGAGGGAGGGGGGGGGGGGAACGGGGGTTCCCCGTGCCCCATGGTACCACTCTCATTGAAAAGATAATGCACCATTCCTGAGAAAAAACGATTAATATAACCTAACCTCAAAACACTTTATATTCATCTAAAAAGCGCAGTCGACGGATTTCTGTCTGCAGGGTTTAAAGGAACCTAACTAACCTAACGTCGGGGTGCCCCAAGTCCTGATTATAGGGGCAGCGATACTTCTGTCGCATGCATATCACAATATTACGGTTTCACTTCGATAGATTATAATCTACCGAAACATAATGCGTTCCATTGTAAGCAGTAGATATGTTCGTTTGACGATCTTTCGAGATTTTACAATCTCGCTAGATAGATTACAATCTTACGAGTTTTACAATTTTCCGGTGACGTATGTATTTTTCTCCCTCAGATCAGGCTTTCATACTTACACAGATTACCTTATTTTCTACTAGCTTTTGTCCGCGGCTTTACCCGCGTGAATTTCGATACTTGTCCCATGAGATTTTACTATCGGGATAAAAAGTATCCTATGTGTTTATCTAGGTTATAAACTATCTGTATGCGATATTTCGTCTAAATGCGTTCAGTATAGTTTTTGCGTAAAAGAGTCTAATCGTATAATAGTCTATTTATACATCCCCATACCCATACATGCATAATCACAATTTTTTGCATTTTTAATGTTGGTAAGTTGATACTACAAATTGAAATGGACACCCAGATCGAGACTCTTTGGGTATACTATGTCGTGATTGACAAACTAGGCTCCGCGCCAAAATCCCACAATGCAATCGTCTACTTTATACGAGTAGTTGGCAGTAAAAAGAGGTGTAGTGTTCCTCTACTAGCTTCTACAATCTAAATTCAGGAAGTCTTCTAACTTAATTCAGAAGATAACTAAGGAAGTCACCTTCCAGCTAAAGAAGGCTTGAAAAATGTATTAAACCTTACCGCACAGTCTTTGCCACAGGGCACTCTTAAACAGCAAACATGCCATAACCACTGAGCCTCGGATGTCGGCCGCCCGTGTATTCCGTTTTAAATTTTCAACAACTAGGCACCAAACCCCCAACTTCTCTTCACTTGTATACTCTTTGCTAAAGCAAATTAATTATTTACACCCACGTGGAGTTTCAGCCTTCAAATGAACTGAGTCGGTGAATGTTTGCATATTTTTGAATATTATCTTCAGTAGAACATACAAAATAATTTACATTTGCTATAAAATTTAATGAGTCAGTCTTTGGAGAATTAAATTTTGCTGTGATTACGGGTAGGTGATTTTCCTTTTCCGTTTCATTTGGTTTTAATGTATTATTTTGTTCTTGTTTATTTGTTTTTGGTTTGTTTGCGTGGCCAATATCAGGTTTCTGGGTAGACGTGTATTTAAAGGTTTATGTGGTAAATAATTAATTACTTGTGTAATGGGTAGGTGTGTTCAGTGCCTGTACGAACAAATAGAGATTTAGATTTAAGTAAAAGCCCTTAGGAGGAAAGGCTATCGGTGTTTACCTCATACAAACGTATTTTCCTGTTCTCCCTGGAAAATAAAACTAGAACAGATATGTTTTACTCAATAAACTACATGGGCTGGATATATCTACTATGCCTGTTTCCATTTTCTGTTAAATGATAAATCGCGTAAATAGACTAAAAAGGCCGCTAGGCATTTTTCTTACGGAACGACAAATATTTTTGGGCGTAATCTTAAGCTGATATCAGATACTTCACTCGGGGGAATATACGGTATGTCTGACGTTAGTTTTAGACAGAAAACCCAAAAACCCTTACCCCTATTTGTATTTGAACACATTTCCTTGAAACTATAAGAGCACACTCATTACCAATGCACCAACAAGGCCCTTGATTTCGTTGTTCCCGTCATAATGTAATATTTGTCCCACGGAGGGGCGCTAGAGCCTAAAGCATTCACATGGGACACATGTCCAGAATTCATTATTAAGGGTACCCTGTTTGTACACTTGGTGACAAGTTTAAATATTAATTACATACATACATACGGCTGAAAAATACATGTGAGAGCATGAATTTTTAATAATTACCAGCGTGTTCTGTTCCTGTTTGCGAACTTTGGAGGCTTAACTAAGCAAAAAGTTAACACGAATGTTTTCAAACGGATCAGCTTCCCTCGGAATCGAATGGTAATGAAGGCTTCTCTAATCAACGTAGTTTGAAACTGTTACGTAACTTTTTATCGCTATATTATCGTAAAACAGACTGACTATATCAGTGCACATATGTCTATCGGAAACCTTGCCTTTTACCTAAGACGTGAGCTGTAAAACAAGTTTGGAAACAATCTTATCGCCTTACCTTCCTTCCACATTGTTTCTTTTGTCTTCCATTTATACCTGACCGTCCCCTCTTCAACGATTTGCTATTGAAATGAAAATTCTATTAGCCCGGAGGTGGGCTCTGAAATTTCGACGTTATTGCTTGAAGCTACTGTTGCTTGGCAAAGGCAAATATCTGGCTCAGCTGTATCAAATATTTATAAGAGATTCCCGTTCGCGTCTGCATACGCGATACGTATAGTGAACAAACATTATTTTAAATTGCCAAACGTTCTCTAACATACTGCGATGCAATTTTCTTATGGATTTCGTGAGGTTGGAACTTTTTAAAGGATGCTCATATGCCTTCGAAGAAAAGGATAACTCCTGTTACGTATATATTATGTTACAGCATCATGTTTGTGTTTATGGCAGATACTTCGGAAAGAGGAAAAAGTAATGATTGATGGTAAGGTATCTTATTACACTTAATGTAAGTAACAGTGATCTATAGCAAAGACTTATTAGTCTTTAATTTGATTCGTTTTTCTCTGACGCATTGTCCAGGTTAATTTTGGTGTGTGTTTATCGTAGTTTGAACTGGATGTAGTTTATAAAGAGCACATCAAAACTCACAAAAAACCTTCAAACAAACTTGAAACCTATTTCAGTTATCTAAAATAACCAATTTCCCTAACAGCAAACGACTCATGTTAAATTGCTACCAGGCCACATGCCCCATATATCGTGAACTTTAATCCTAACCCTATTGATTAACGTGGATTAGAGTGGTGCAACTAACTAGGTCCAGAGTGCACATGTAGGTAAATGTAAATAGAAACATTATGTAAATATCCGCTGATGAATGTGGGCTTCCACCGGATGAATTGAGTCAGCGATTGGTAGTAATCGCGTTTACTGACGATTCGACGATAATCATCGCAGTTTATCAACTATCTAGTGTCCACGACACAAGCTTTGCTTAGTGTGGCACTAGGTGGCGCTGTGTGTTAATGTCCAGCGATATTTATTTATTATTTATTATTATCGCGCTTAGTAAGCATTGATCGAGATCAATTGTTATTGTAATTGTTGGATAGGTGAATTTTGGTTTCTATAAGAGTGTGCAGCTTATGCTCCGGCTAAAATAGTTAGGGATAGTTGCAGTGATGTTGGTAGGTAAACATTTGGTAACTAATGTTCACCGATAAATAAATAAATAAATAAATAAATATCGCTGGACATTAACATACAGCGCCACCTAGTGCCACACTAAGCAAAGCTTGTGTCGTGGACACTAGATAGTTGATATACTACATATATACTATTTTGTTTGTAAATACATACTTATTATACATATAAACATCCATGACTCGTAAACAAATGTCCATGCTCATCACACAAACATTTGCTCCTACCGGGATTCGAACCCAGGACCCTAAGAACGTAAGGCAGCGTCACTACCACTACGCCATTCGAGTCGACGATAAGATAACGGTCTGATTACCATATGTCTCGGCAAATACCTTGCCTGGCTGTTGAAATAAGTGCAAGAAAAGCAAGATCAAAATGCGAAATATAGAAAATGACAAGAAAAATCAGAAAACGTGGATACATTCAGTATATGTAGTTTGAATATTTCGCAGTTTTGCAAAATACATCCATACTATGTAAGCGTTGCCCCAAGCTAAATGTTATGTTCATTTCAGACGAAATCCTACCATACAGCGAAACCCACCGAAAGAATGAAAAGAAAACAAATAAAGGCAGCAAAATTACTAAAAGCAGACATTTCCATATAGCGGAAGATAAAAACTTTTTCCTTCTTGACTAGGAAACTAAAAATTGTCCCAGGATGACTCTCGAGTAACTAGGTGTAACAAACGATGGAACTTTCTTATATAAACGTAACTACTTCCCTGTAGGGGCTCACATTATTTCCAAGGCAAGCCAGCTAAATAGGCTACTGTATCAAAAGGATATTAAAGTAGATTTGTAAGGAAAAATATGTATGGAGTTCCCTTTTGAAATTGGCTTTCGTGTTAAGCCTTAAAAGAGTAGTAACCTGACGTTACTAGTAGTTCCTGTTAGCCCGAAATTAAAAATGAATTGCAATTCCAGCGGTCACTGTTATGAAAAGATTATTATTTTCATGATCTGCGCGGTCTATGTTCAAATTGTGTGAATTTGGGTACATGCTTACTGTAAGCAAACTATAAGATATAGTTGTAATTGTATTGTTCATCTCTCATTCCATTTCTCTTTGTTATTGTGCCTATTCCGCTGAACCCGATTGTTAATTAATGTTTAGAAAGATAAACAGTAACAAGCAACGTATACATTATAATCAGGATTCGCCGGAATCTGACTATTATAAAGCCTTCTTAGAATTTCATACGATGTCGCCGAAACTCTCCGAACGGAGTATACTCTTTTGACTATCCAGAGACAATAAGCAACCAATACAATGTATGTTTCTCTTCAATTCCCAGAAACACAATAGAAACATTAAGTACATGAAATACAAAATAAAATGTAAACATTTCAGAGCTCATATCCTTTATTCCTCGCGAGACAATTCTACTAACATTTTGTTTCATACTCCATATTAATTTTAGACTGCAGTAAACTTGCTATGAAATTATAACACTATGTAACACAGAGCTTCTCTCGTGCATTTATTAGAGCAGAATTTTCGCGTCTAACCTACATAGATAATAACTCTATTCTGGTCTGCGCTAATAGTCATTTGGGAGCATTCCATTGTGCAGTACAAATATACGTTTTGGAGCAATAATCCATCGATCATTGATAGTTTAACTTTGACGGGAACTGAAGCTATAATATGGCTCGCAGCGATATTGGAATGAGAATACTGTTATAACAATAGCGTGCTAAGTATTAATAGGTTGGATTGTAGGCAAGTGTAATATGAATAGGTGCTCGTTGAAGTGCGACCGGCACAGCTCAACTTTCAAACTGTATTGTCGCAGGTTAGCCAACAATTTGTATGGAGTGATCTTTACACTGTGGTATTATAAAGCTTTTCGTGTGTTGCCACTGTAATCCTAAGACGGGTTGTAGGAAAGTGGTACGTAATAATTTAGTGTATTTTAGCGGGAGCGAGTTTATTTGGCGCTAAGTACGTTTTCACGCCAAAGCAACAATTTAATGTTTTGCAGAAAGATAGCATTGATGCCTGAAATAAGTTCAGTGTGAGTTAAAGTTCAATTACTACTAGGGTGTCCCTTATATGGCTCAAAAATTTTTTTTTTCAAATATTGAAACGCATACCCCTTAATTCTTTTTAGAGTACCTAGACTTACTCAAATACAAAAATTTATCTTTCTATGTAAACATTAACCCGTGCCGACAGAACCGTGAAGATTTTGAAATTCACTGTCTTTAACGCTTATCGTTGTAAAGCTAAATGAAATGAAAGGTTTTAAGTTACAGTGTAATATGATAGTTTAACATTCTATTATATTATAATAACTAAAACTAAACCTATATTTACATTTTAAAGACAAAACTTAATATTAATAAAGGCGTCAAAAAATTGGTCCTCACCGCTGTCACCCGGTAGTGTACCCAAGCGGTAGGCTGGCAGCACTGCCACGTAGAACGGCAATGCTTAATCCCTAGGCGAAATAAAAGCCAGCCTTTGGGTCACGGGAAGTGTTAACAATGAGCTTAGAGATATCTTAAGCGAGAAGGTTACCACGCGGACCCCACGGCCCGAGTTTCAACCCCGAACGGCTCAAACATATAATTGCCGATATTTGCGCCGCTTGAGGTTCTCTGCTTCCGCAGCAGTAGCGCCAGCACAACACGCAGTTCTCCTTTCAATCGTCCTGTATTAGATGCAGTTGTGCCACAACACATTATTTGTACTTTGTCCTCGAGGTTCCAGTCATAAAGTCCGGTTGAAACAGCGTTAGCTTGATCTTGACAGGAAGAGCTCTCCAGTTTGGGGACGGCTAAAAGTTGTTCCCTTTCTCCGACCGAAATAAAAATCGGCAGGCGTTTATTCTTTAGAACTTCTTACGTCGAATCCGGGTAATAATTTCATGTCCCAGTGAACGGTCACCGTTTCAGGCAAATTATCTTCGGCTCTATCTTTACTACTCTGTGTGCGAATGCGTTGAATAGACGATTTATTTATCGGGAAATCATCACAGCTAAGATTTAGGGCGTTCACTACAGCCTGAAGTATATAGACAGAATCCCTTATGCTTAATTGACATCTATCTAAAGCTGCAACTAACTTAGGAGTGTTGAAGTCATTCCTTCCTCTTCTTGAAGTTGTTACAGAACTTACCATTTGAGATGTCAAGGGTTCGTTCGTCAAGGCTTTCATCAGAGCGCGTAGGTTGATCGGGATTTTCTTGCGTTTCGATAAAATCTTCTGTAGTTAGAGATGACGACAAACTTTCGGAACACATTTGCTCATGGCTTTCCGCCACTTCGTGTGTTCGTAAGTTAAATTAAACATCCTGGACGCCCTGGTTTTAATTGTTTTTGTAAAAAGATACTTCTTCTAAGATATCTTCTTCCATTCCAAAGCATTTGCGTGTGCTTTATCGAATAAGTTTTCGAAATTGTTTTGAAAGTCCTCCTCTCGGCGCTTGTAAACATCTTGTGATTTTTTGTTTTTCTTGGAACTCTCCAAGCACTGCGAAGATCCACAAGCTTTTTTTCACAGGCAAAGCTCTGGTAGGGATTCTAGCCTTTTCTCAGAATATAAACCACTATCGAACGACAAAATTAGCGCTTTCATTAATAGTCAAATAAATTCGCGAATGTAAAAAATGAAAACTGCAAGAACTTGACGTCGATTAGACGATAACTCTGCTCCAGTTATTTGATGGTTCAATTCACCAACTAAGAAAATACTTGTTTTATTGCTTCTTAATACCACTGCAATTTTGCAGCTTTGAAACAATGTTAATCACAAGACTAACTGAGAACAAATAACAAATACGGTGAGTACGCGCCGAACAATTTGTATGAACATGTTTCGATGCAAGTCGGCACGGGTTATCGTTCTTCAAATGAAGTAAAAATTGTTTTTTGAGTGTTTTAGGAACATATGAACAAAACTAAGAGGTATGCGTTAAAAAATAAAAACTTTGAAAAATAAGGGACACCCTAATTACTACATAAAATCGCGATAGTTATCCTCGACGGGTGTTATGTTTATATAATCCAGATTTCATGTCTATATACTGAGAAATGCAATAATGGACACTTAATATCGAACCCAGAATCTCCGGCTCAACAGTCGCGCTTCCGATAACTAGACCAATGACGCGATTAACAGTTACTTTAAATTAGGATACATACACTACTATCTTTATCTTCGACTGCGTCACATAGGAGAGAAAAACGAAAAGAAAAAAATATCCCCGTTTAGGCAACATTTTTCATTCCTGCTCCGCTCCTAATGGTTGCAGCGTGATGTTATATAGCCTATAAAGCCTTCTTCGATAAATGGACTATCCAACACAAATATAATTTATCAATTTGAACCAGTACTTCCTGAGATTAGCGCGATCAGCCAAACAAACAAACTCTTTGCTTTATAATATTAGTATACTCGTAGATTAGCTCGGGGCTAAATAATAACAGCCGCTCGGGTCGATCGACCCTTACATACCGAGTTTTCGCCCTGCCTCGGAATGCACGACAACCAGTCTTACCAAGGGGTATCGTATTACCCAGTACTGGGTTGTGGAGGTCGGATAGGTAGTCGCTCCTTGTAAAATACTGTAATTCTGCTGCATCCGGTTAGACTGGAAGCTAACCCTAACATAGTTGGGGAAAGGCTAGACAGACGATGCACTGCTATGCAAATTACTATCTTTAGCTTCGAATATAAAGAACAGTATCAATTGTATTACCGTTAACCCGAAGCAAAGACTTCCCTCATTTGACGCTCCCAATATACCTCGCACTGTTATTCTTCCATCACCTGCAAACAAGCTCATTTAAACTATATTTTTCTTTCATTCTGCTTCAGATTACAAAGCTTACATGCGACATGCCCAGTTGTTTCATGACTGAAGGTTTAGATATTCATGACCCTGTCCCCAGCCAGTAGTTAATTATGACGTAGCCCGGTTTGTGGGCACAACTTTCAAATTGGATTACGCGCACCATCGCTCTCTCTGGCTAGTTGACAACTAATAGAGCGTGAGTTAGCCGCTTTTTTTTCAAGTTACGCGCTTTTGTAGCGCTTCAGCGGCTGAGTGGTACCTAAGAGGAATATTTACAAGGTGATTGAAAAATTAATAAAAGTAGCAAATTAACCTGGAATGAAATAAAAATTATCAGCCACTTAAGTGAACCGTTCACTTGAGCCTTGAATTACATTCTAAAGTCATTTCACATAACATAATATCACGCTTGTAATCCCCGAAGGGTTTGGCAGTGGTGAACCTAGCAAACAGGTAGACACATTTCGCCTATTATGTTTAAATCCCATCTAATAGGGCACGAGCCTATTGCCATCAACCAAGCACAAATCCAGGCGGTTACTGAGAAATTACTAATAGACACATCCCAAAAACACTTTGCTCGACCTGCGAATCGAACACAGAACATCACCCTCAGCAGTCGTACTTGCGACCACTCGATCAACGAGAGTCTCTAAACGGCAGAATTATTACATCATCAACTTATCTTGTCCTTATCCTAATTCATTTGGGGTTGGCGCAGCATGTCTTATTCTTTACACTCTGTTTTTCATAATCTCATCAGACACCTCCTATCTTGTCATATCTCCATCATCGTGAGCAGTGGTGCCCCAGTGGTGGCGGCCCCGACTTACGAACAGTAAGTCGTGGGTTCGAACCCAGACAAGCGCATTACTTTGTGTAATTTATTTCATCACCACTGCTCTCAAAACGGTGAAGGAAAACATCGTGAGGAAACCGGCATGTCCTATAACCAAAAATTCGAAGATATGTGTCATCTACCAACCCGCACTGGGCCCGCGTGGTGGATTATAGCCCGTACGTAAAATACGCGCTTTGACGTGGAGTTGCGGACACCAGCCCGTTTTACAATATAATGCAATCATCATCATCTTAACACAGTCCATCCATCCGAGAGAATCATTACACTATTACGAAAAAAAAACTTATTAGCAAAAACTTAAAAGCATTAAAGCCTACACCTAACTATAGTAGTTAATTGCGATAAGCTCACTGACATAGAATTTTAAATACTTTAATGTCAACATCGTCCCACTTCTCATTAAGATTATACGGAGCCCTGTGTAGTGTCCCTTAGGTGCACCCAGTGACATTAGCCTAAGGGTAGAAGTTGTGTCATCATTTAAGCCTAAAGTTGAAATTAGGTCACAGCGTAGATTGGCTTGTCGACCCGCATCAAGGCAGGCCGGTCTACTTAGCTCGTCATTAATTAACTATTGGAATGTTTGTTCTTTTTATTAGACAGTGTAACTTGGTAAAGGCTAAATCAGAGAATTTTGATTGTAAAATTCTGTTACAAAAGTTAACAACCTTCATAAACTAACATAAGAAAATCTTGTGTTGAAATATGGGTTGTTTGTGTGTAGTCAGTTTAAATGTTTGCAAATGCATCCACGATACAGGAGAAGTTCCTAGTTTTTTTCGTTTTTTTTTTTTAAGGGAAAACTTCTTAACTCACGTTGAGCTTTTTTTGGGTGATTAAAAATCATGGAACTCGCGCTATCGTCACCGAACGCTTTCGTAGAAAGGTTATTCAAAATCAACATTACACAATTAATTTAAATAATGGTTATTTTGGATTAAGTACCTAGTTTTCACTTCTATCGGCAGTTCCCAGAAATTGCACCGGTTCTATTTAAGGCGACTAGATGAGCAAAATTAGCAAGTCTATTTGTGGTGGTTCAAACTTCGTTTGAAATGCTGTCACAATAAAGCTCTAATCAGCTTGCACTACAAAGTGGTTGTTACGTCAGTCACTGCGGGCCAAATAGTGCGAAATGAGTGGTTTCAATCGATTTACAAAAAATCTATTGATTGGACTAAAAAACTAAAACACTATTATGCTAATATATTGCTTGTAGAATTATTTGAAAAAAAAAAATCACAATGATCGCATGTAGATAAGTACCTATGTTTTATTTTTATTTGAAAGATTTTTTAGAGAAAAGATCGTGTTTTTGTTTATCGAGCCCAATGAATTGTATTATGTTTTCAATACACTATCATACTAGCATATATTCTGAAGAATATGTCACCGTAAAATTGTCAAACACGTTATATTACAATATAACGCGTTTCTCTCTAGCGATATTGTAAGCTCTCGAATGATTGTCAACTGAACATACGGAAGTATCTCTGCGCCCATAATCGGGGCTTGGGACACCCCTCCGTTAGGTTAGTCAGGTTACTTTAAACCTAGCACTCGGAAATAGGGGCCGTCTGTCGACTACGCTTTTTAGGGTAATATAAAGTGTTCTATGGTTAGTTTATATTAATCGGTATTTCTCAGGAATGTGGTACCACTCTCATGAAAAGATACTGTAGTATCTTTTCATGAGAGTGGTACCACTTGGCAAGGGGGACCCCTCCTTCCCTCCACACCGCGTGAGTTGGCTACCATCGCATGCATTTCACGAAAAATAATGCGTTTTATTGTAAGCAGTATGTTCGTTTGACAATAATTCGAGAGCTTACAATATCGCTAGAGAGATTACAATATAACGTGTTTGACAATTTTAGGGTGACATATATATATTATTTTATTTATTTTTATATATTTTTTCGGTTTTGTTTATAGCAGTGAATCATATACTTTTAGTCATTATAAAACTCGCGTTTAGCTCATGTAATCGCCTTAAGAAATCAGTGTGTAGAGACATTAGACCAACCTTCAGTCTTTTGTTTTAAAATGGCAGTGTATTTAGGCTCAACTCAAAAACCTGTTTTAATTACCTGTACTACAATTTTGTTTCAATTTAAACAATTTTGAAAACTAAAGCTCAGCACCAAACTTCCCCCAACTAAATGAATCTGATATTTAAGTTGTTTAAAATTTTAAACAGGGTTTTAAAAGTTTTGAGTTCCGACACCCTTTTCGCTTGCACCTAGTAGTTTTTGTGAAGCAGTAGTAAATTTTAATTGAAATGGATGATGAAGTTATCGAAACTTGAGGAGCCGGGAATTCCGAATGTCTTTTCATTCGGGTATTATGGAATGGGAATACTGGAAAAATTCATAGCGCATTTATAAATAATCACGATGAACTTTTTAATAATAACGAGGAGGTCAGAAGCTTTTACCAGCACATTGTTAACATCGTTACGAAAATCTACATTCCCACAGGTTTTGTAAGCTCAACAGTCGCCGGGCTCGCCGCTCAGAACTCGGAATTCACTGAAATTTCACTGGCTTATTTATTCTTTACAAACCCACCATGCATCACAAAATATTTTCTTAACAAATTCAGCTTGCAAGTAAAACTTTTCACCATACATTTTTCGCTCACAATTATTTCAAAACAGATGCGCGAGAATGTACAAAAATCCGGAATAAAATTTGCATGCTGACTGCGTTCTGACAATAGAAAATAAAAGCCTGGCTTTTTCGAACACAAACTGTTGTCGGTAAAGTAAATATCATCCTATCCTCTATCAATTGGGATGTACGCAGTGGGAATTATGAATTATATTGCTCGTGTAAAATTTATATGGAGCCGTTATTTTCGGGATAGGAGTGCGAAATGTGAGATTTAGATGTGAAAAGGATTGCTGTGAGATTTCTTACTACAGCTGTACTAAAGATTTGAGTCACACATGGCTCACAAGGTCGTTAGCTTCAGGCTTCACTAATGGCTGAGAGATACTAGTAGTACTTAGCTATCTAGTACCAAATATCTCCTGGCTAGAGAGTAACATGCTGTCAAAAAAATCCTTTCGTGGGATTATGACCTTTGTTATCCTCAGCACAGAAGGCAAATAATCGAATGTTCCATTCCATGTGTTTCTCTCTCACTACAGATCATGTCAGCTCAGATTTCTCTTGACTATTTTCCTGTTGTTTCCTATTAACATGGCAGGTGGCATTGACTGTGGCTGTTCTCACGACCTATTTACAGTTATTATTAATGATAATGAACTTTCATGCTCTGTTTATAGATAATTATTCTTCTGTCGTTACCCGCATATTAACAGAAACATTTTGCTTTCGTAAGTTCGGGTGGGAATACGTGCCCGGATTTTCGGTGACTTCCCGTCGGTTATCGGCTGTTATCATTCTGGTTTTACAAAAAAATATCTCATTAGTCTACTATCACAACTAATGATCTTATCTGGTCGGAAATCTTCTACTATAATAGTGTTACTCGTAGATATGAATTTATCGTTCCTGATCTTTTAGTGACTAGTTTTGCTTCTATGATTTTGTGATTACAGTTCCTGATATAGAACTCCTGAACTATCTGGAATTAGTTTTTATTCAGACGGGATAACATTCGTATAACACATTCCTTAAATTCTTTTTTCTGTAAGAAGCAGTTAGCCTGACAAAAGTACTTGAAAAGGCAATAAATATAATCGTTACGAGAAGAAGGCGGTCTGTAGGCAATCGCTACTGGTTTAAACAGGTTGCTAATTCCTTATAACCTCATTAAAAAAAGAAATTAAGTCAAATCATTTATTTCATTATAAAATCTGATGTGTTTGTAATACACACACGTGTTACATTATATTTGGAAAATTTAGGAAATAACTAGTACTTAATAATGTCAAAATCACCATTAATCATGTCAAAATCATTAATAATACAATAACCAGGATATTACAGGAATATTTATAAAAAGACAAATAACCTACACCAAATAGTCCCCAAATAATATCGAACTAGAATCTCCCAAATGATTTCTTCAATACCCTAATAGGCTCACGTTTGGATCGTATCTCAACAAAACGTAATTTCCCGACCACATCTATACCGTTCTACAATTGGCACAAACGAGCTAGAAAACTCAACTTTGGCCGCAAGTTTCGGACTTTTCCCTGAACGTTTGTAACACTGTGACAATTTGAGACCGAAGTTAGGTGAATGCGGTTTTCGGGTTCCATCTGCAGTGTTTAGTTATGGTCTTATTGTAACTTATGGTTGTCTTGCGCGTTTAATATAGTTTTGAGGTTGTGTTACTGCATGTGGGAATGGTTTGGGGGGAGTTATGTTTGTATCGCGTTAGACTAGAGGAGCTTACGTGGTTTGATAAAGTTGTTGTTGCTTTATTTGTGTATTTTTTATGTTTAATAGGTTGTCATTACGAGGAGCTCCTGGCTAAATAATTACAGTCACTTGGGCCGATCTTTAGGTTAAGCCGTGCTTGCCTAGGTTGGTCTGTGGATGGGTGACCACCCTTACATACCGAGTTTACTCCGTGCCTCAGAAAGTACGTTAAGCTGTTGGCCCCGGCTGTCATTTGTCCATCTTTGGCAGTCGTAACAGGTAGTCAGTGGCCCAAAAAGTCTGACAACCAGTCTTATCAAGTGGTATCGTATTTTCCAGTATGAACTGGGTTGTGGAGGTCAGATGGGCAGTCGCTTCATGTAAAATACTAGTATTCAGCTGCATCCGGTTAGACTGGAAGCCGACCCCAATATCGTTGGGAAAAGGCTAGGCAGATGATGAGGTTGTCATTACGTTATCAGTATTTGGTTTTTTTTTTTACAAATTGTTATCTTTATATTTTCATAAGTCACCTAAAGTGACTTTTAAGGTGTCATTCAGGCAAGAGTCTATAAATCTTGAGATTTTTTTTACTATGTAGATTGTGGATAAAAATCCTCTTGGCCATGTTATTAAGTAGTTCATAGGCTGGCAGTATAGCGGTTCTTTGCTATGAATGTCTGAACTTTTAAGTAACCATATCTGTGCCAAATCTTCAGTTATAATTAAAACTTTGCACATTGTGAAACTTTTGAAGTTTTAAGATAATACATTTATACAAATCGTACAAGCTAAAGACAGTAACTGCGTGAGCTTATGTTGTATGTGGCTGATACTTGCATTTACAGTGAAGAGACTGATGTTAGAAACTTTTCCTAATTTCTTTGTATTGATGTCGATAAATCAATACAAAGGAATTAGGAAAAGTTTGTCTCTGTAGTCTGTCGGTATGTTTTTCAACATCATCAACATTTCAGTCGAAAGACGTCCACTGTGCCGGACGTAGGCCTCACGTGTCGGCACATTGACCGATTCCGTGCGACTCGCATCCTGCGGATTCCCGCGACCTTCACTAAGTCATGGATCATCACTATATGTTTAATTGTTAAAAATCGTGAGGTGTATTGTCCTACTTACCACATTGACTACCACCACGTATATTTAGGTCCATGTTCACCAAAAAGATGACGCTCTGATTATCTAAACACGCTGTTTAAAACACATTTTTGTACGGGAACATGTCATAGTGACATCAGACTTGTTTTTAGATAATCAGACTGTTATCTTTTCAGTGAACGTGGACCTTAGTATAGCATTTACCGCTATACCTTCGCAGCCTTTGTCTTTTCCCTACTGTTCCGGTCCATCTAAACTTCGCCTGTACGCGATTGCCGTTAGCGATAAAACCGCTCTCGCCTCACAATCGCTTTTAAAATCCGTTTGAGCAAACTATGTGCTGTACAATAAAAGCGTTCTCCATTATATTAAATTTTACTCTATTTTATTAAAGTGGGGATTTCAAAGGATTCATTTTTGATAGAAATATTTTTATGCCGTTTTTGTCAGGCTGATGTTTTTTTTATGAGATTATTTTGGATGACAGCACAACTCTTGTTGGGAGCGAATGGAAATAAAAGCTTTGTAAAGTTTACTATTTTTAAATATGGGTAGTATTTTTTTGTCTATTTTTGCTTACAAATTATACAGTGGCGGACTTTGTGCTTTAGGTTTTTTTTCTACCTGTCAACAAAGTTCGAGTTTTTTAAGCCGAAAGTTCGCGGTTGACCAGTTTTCAACCTTATAACTAATGGCATAGGGGTGGTCCACCATCAACTGTTATTAATCCAATCAACGAGGATATTTGTTGTATGGAAACTTCCGACTTCTCGCCTATGAAATTTGGCAAATCATTGTGATGAAATTAGGTAATACAGATTACAGATGTACAATAAACCAACAAATGTTACGAGAAGTTAAGTATTTTTATCTCAACATCAAAAGCGCTTATACAACTTATACTCAAATACTTTCTGTATACGTACGAATTATTTAGTTACAATAGGTAAATAAGTGTATAAGGTTCTTAATTAGACGTGAAGCAGGTGACATCAAACAAAAAAAAGGTTGATACAGGTACACAGTACTTGCTTTCAGTTTTATCGAATTTAGCAAGATAACTGGTATACAGTTCATTCACATTGTTAAGATAGTGGCTAGACGATAATCGTTTCTATTTACTGGCTCATAACGCCTAAATTGAGAAGTAGAGAACCAAAGCGATATTACCTAGATATCACAGTCTTTTACAGCAAGCATCTTTTGCATTTTAGTGGAAATAAGTCAACGATAGGCGTGCACCATAGAAATATAAAACAGGAGAAGTGGCAAGGGAGCGTGTCGGTGTCCGCGCGACTTGCACAAGAGGCCCAGTCATAAGCAAATGCTAAACCTACTATTTTTGCAATAAATACATTGCTCTTTAAACACTTCCTAAGTTTGTCGTGTGACTGGAAAAGCAATGTAAAAAATCATCAAACGATAGTTCAATAAGCGGATGCATCGCGTAGTGCGGCCGCTGCTTCTTGCGACGAGTTAGTGATATGCTTGTGTACCGATGTTTTCGTGTGGGTAAGTTGTACGATGCATGGTAAATACGCGATGTGTTGGAAAGCTTATGTCAAGGTTTATAATTGATTGTGTACTAATCCTGTGTTTAATAAAATGCGGGTGTGTGCGCGACTGTGTATGTATTGCTTCTACTAAACTGTATGTGTAGTAGTTGCCGTGTGGTAAGGCTATAGTGGAGACACAGGGTTCCGATACATTTTCGTATAACGGACATATCTTCTCTGGGATATCTCTTTATCTATACTAATATTATAAAGCAGAAGAGTTTGTTTGTTTGGTTGAACGCGCTAATCTCAGGAACTACCGGCTCGAATTGAAAAATTATTTTTGTGTTGGATAGACCATTTATTGCGGAACATCACGCTACAATCATTAGGAGCGAAGCAGGAATGAAAAATGTTGTAAAAACGGGGACGTTTTTTTTTCCTTTCGTTTTTCTCTCTTATGTGACGCAGACGAAGTTGCGTGGGTCAGCTAGTTATATCTATGGGGTGCACCTTATGAGGTATTCCTTCCAAATCAGACAAAATAAGAGAACGCGAAAAGTATCGCAAGCGTGACTGTTGAGTATGAGGTCCTGGGTTCGATTCTTGGGTAGGGCAACTTGTTATTAGGCTTTTCCATCAGCAATTTCTCATTAGCAGCCAGGGAATCTATATTTATGCTCAGTTGATGGAAATAGGCTCGCCTTCTATTATATGGGACCTGAACATAACTGGCGGAATGTGGATGTACTTCAAGGGACTCCTCTACCTATGATGGGATTACAGACTGTTATGTTTTGTTTCTTTCCTCATTATTTTATTAATTTTCAAACTAAAAACACAGGTCACACAGGTTTATTACAATTTTTTCCTTAGTTTAGAGAAAGAACAAGTAAAAATAGGTAGACTTGAAGATGGGACCCTCCCTGCCTTCAGCAATTACGGTTAACTTTATTACCATTAACTTTGATCCATTTTGCTGATTCCTACAAATTACGACCGAGGATAAGAAGACAGAAGACTTTTTCAGGATTCTTTCAACTGAAAATGCGATCTAAATTTTTCTTCCCTTTTGTAACTTAAAAAATATTATAAACTTCCGAACATTTCATGGTGGGCGTAAAAACTTCGTTTAATTTTTCATATCTGTGAATGATTGAGCATGAATTAGGTAACCAAAAACCTCATATAGGTCAAGTAAATGCAACTCGGTTGCCAAACATTAGCAACTATTATTATTATTATTGCATTATTAGGAACTCTTCAATTAGTGCCCGAATTTGGAACTGCGCCGACGCCAAATGTATATAGAGTGACTGGCAATTAGTGTATATGTACATGATAACAAACAACTTTTACTATGGGACCAAAACAGAAAGCGCGAAAAAAAAATCAGCAGTTCAGTGAATTAGGCGGACATAAATGCACTGAACAGCTGATTTTTTTTCGCGATTGCAGGTTATTTCCGAAAAAAAATGTTGTTACTTTGTACAGCAAGTACCGATAAAATACCTAAAAGAAGTTGAAGCTTCAAACATAAAGAACAGGCACTTTTTTGTGACACATTAACGTTACGCCACGCCATTCCTTTTTCCTATTGCTAATTAAATAAAGGGCCACTCAGGGCGCTTCCTGCAAACATGATGGAGCCTTCCTCGTAGACTTTCATGTGGACGCTACAAATATATCGAATTAACGCTACATCGTGTTAGTTAATTATTAACTTCTCTCTCCCTCTATTTTCTGTCTCGCTCTTCCATTCCGCATTTGGACAGATGACGTCAAAAATAGCTTCCCTTATGCAAGATTCATGTGTTTCACGTGTGCTGAAAAGCTAATGTTCACTTTACATAATTTGTTTTAAAATTTTTGGCGCTTCCATGTTGTTTTTGCGCTAGCTCTGAAGACGAGAGAAGTTTTTGTTTTTCTTTGGGAAGTCACTTAAAATGTTACAGGTTTATAAGGAAATGAGGTGAATTCTGCGTATGGAGAAAAGTTTATGATTGTCAGCGGCAATTCCCCGAATTCAGGACTTCATCAGCCCAGAATCACCCACTGTCGCTATTAGTATATGCCTTCTCTTTCATTTGCCATATTGTCTCACCCAGATGTTTTCCGCAACTGTCAACTTTAGAATATATTAAAAATTCAATATTTTTCTACATTAGTAATTAACTATTACCGATCATCGACTTATTTGTAATACAAGCTGAACCTCTTGTAAAACCCACTCATGCGTTAATTTGCACTTAATATTTTTGAGAAAAGTCTTCATTCCCTTATCTCGACTTCAGTATTAATAGATAGCCATAACATTTTACACAGTCAAAATATTTTTAGAAAAACAAAAAAAAAAACTTCTTTTGTTTTTACTAAAATTTCCGTTCAACGTCTCTAGAGTAAGTTGTATCTATCAGTAAAGGTAAAACCCTCAGTAATCCCGTTCTCAAGCGATGGGCTTGCAACCTGTCACCTTTGTTATTACAATCTATAAACCCGCCCTACATTGTACTGTGGTGGAGTATTGTGCCAACTGAAGGGCTTGTTTGCTATTTACTAAGGGTTAGAGAGAAGCGGCAACGATACAAAACAATACTAGATGTTCGTGAAACAACGGATCGGTGGATTTAGGGGTGACAGAAATGTAGTTTCACAATTTGTTGGAGTTTCTTTCAGACATTTTTAAGGAAGGCTTAATTTCAAATACATTACACTTCACTATGAAAATAATA
Source organism: Xestia c-nigrum (assembly GCA_916618015.1). Classification (NCBI taxonomy): domain Eukaryota; kingdom Metazoa; phylum Arthropoda; class Insecta; order Lepidoptera; family Noctuidae; genus Xestia; species Xestia c-nigrum. The sequence goes on along the minus strand of OU745247.1, from coordinate 18,968,968 downwards.
ATAATTGCGTAGAATTTTAAGTCGTAACAGAAAAAAAATACTTTGTGACCCACACGCGTGGTGTATCCCAAAGATGCAAAATTAACAATAAAATTCAAAGGCGAAAAAAGGTATTTAGTTATTGTTATTTACCTATGACAACAGCAGCCCAATATCAATCGTGTAACTATTATTCAAATAAGAGATAAAATGATTGTATTAAAACTGTAAATGCCAAGAGTCAGCTTGCAGTTTTCTCTACACAAATGCGAATACCTACTACACAAACAAGCGTTGCGTGCTACTCACAGTACCCACTAACCACGCATGAGCCACCCCACATTTCCCTGCGGATGTCGTAAATAGGCATGAAGAGATTATAACAGAAGATGTTGGTATCCACTTGAAATTGGTAATGAAACCAACCCTTAATGATTCCAATTAAATTAAAGAAAAGCACACGAGGAACATACAGGAAGAAAACTGTATGGAAATAAGAAATAATGGATAAAGGCTCTTCTTGGCATAAAATAATAACACGGATCAATGAATCTCTACAGGGCTAATTCAGAACGCAGTACAAACAACCACAAATTTCAATTTGTGTGTACTATGAAACCATCACAAACACAGCCTGCATTAATAGATAGCCAGAAACTCGAAATCGGAAAATCGGTTTACCTTTAGGATACCGGTTCCTACCAACTCGGTTGCGGATTTTAATGGGCAGTCCGTGTAAAATACAGATATTCAACACAGATTCAGATTCAGATTTCTGCCTATGGATGGTTAGACAGAAATCTGAATCCAACATAGTTGGGAAAGGACGAGGAAGTAACAAACATAAAATGTACATAAGTAGAACATCCAACACGAACATACAAAGTAATCAACTGCAGCAAGTTATAATATTAACGCTTGCATACGCGTATTCTCACATACTCCTACAAACCGTACAGCAAAAGAAAATTTAATTACACCCAAATCATATGCAGCGTCAGTAAAACGCATTTGCAATCCCAACTCTAATTAAAAACACAAACGGAATTATTCTGAGCGTAAATATAAACACAAACTTTACGCTGAAGGCAAACGAGTAAAGATTCTTTTGATTCACAAGTTTTCATTTGTAAATAGCAAAGTTTAATAACCCATGTAATAGAAAAACAGTTGATAAAGAATGGCAAAGTTGAGGGCAAAGAAATGAGAAAATCCGTAAGTGAGCCAGCTAGTTTAATATAAAATTCTCTAAGTTGCAAAGTCACGTCGCACGCCCTAACGTCTTGGTGGCTTTTTTCTTGTTTACAGCTTTATAAAAGCGCCTAATTTCCCTGAAGCCATTCAATAGGTGGCTAAACAATCAGTGTTTTTATTTAAAAACGTCGCTTACTTAAAGGTTTTCCGGTTTTTTGTCAGTTTAAAAGACTGTTTCGCAAAATAGGAGTTTATTTAGGCCTAAGTTTGTTTAGGTGACTCAGTTACTTTTCTGTTTTTAATTATGTTTTGGTTCAGATATGGGCAAGTTGTAATTGATAAAGTAAAAGTTGTCCTGATAAGTTTGTAACAATTAGGGAAGTGTTATCTTGTGGTAACCTTTATTTGTTAAGACTACACTATATCTACAAAGAAGCACAAATATTTGCAAATGAATTCCGATACAATTGGAACAGAAATCCTCACACAATATTTACATCAAACTAAGTAAATCCCACTTCTTTGTAGGCTGTAGGCGCCTCTATACTCTATTTTCAGTTTCCTATCAATATTCTTTTCGATTTTCGATACTCCACTGGATCTTAGAGATACTTGCTTACCAAGACTAGGTAGCGATTTATACGTAAATCGGGAACTTTTAAAGCACCTCCAGCTAGAATATAAAACGTTGCCGTTTTAGAGACATTTTTCTAGCTCGGAATATATTACTCAAGCTTATGGACGACGTAAATGAACCTGCAGATTAATCTTAGCTCATTGCTTTAGTTTAAGTTAAAAGTCTTGTGGTGCTGAGGTTAATCCCTAGCTTGGCGCGATAATTTCATTTTCAATTAGTGCCTGAAAGACCTGTCTTCATCAAATACTGAATTGTTCGTATCCAATGTCAGCTGAACGTGGAAAATGTGTATCGTAATAATATCCCTGGACATTAACACACAGCACCATCTAGTGCCACACTAAGCAAAGCTTGTGTCGTGGACATTAGATAGTTGATATAACACATATATACTTTTTTGTTTGTAAATACATACTTAGTAATGATTTGTAGATATATTGTTTTGTGATCGGAGTTTGTTGTTTTTTACTTATTTTCTTGACATTAGCTACGTTTTTTTCTATTCTAGCCAGCTTATACAATGTTTTGTTATTTCTGGTTTTACATAATTATGGTTCTAATTCTCCGAAATTATTGTCTTATGGTTGCGCATCATTCGTACACCAACAGTATTAATTGCTGCAAAAAATGTGAAAACTAGGACCAAAGGTCCAAATGTCTGATCACGGTTATGTCAGTTTCTATACTATTTCAGACTAGTTATGTTTTAATACGTTCAAGTACAGCAGACGCTGCAATTTACAATAACGTATGAGATTCTCGCCATGAGTTAAAGCTTCTTACTCATGATTCATGCGAGTAAGATTCGAATAATCGTCTATTTCTACTAGACTGAACATTTTTCTTTGAAGTTTATTGCCTCTTTGGTTTTAAATACAAAAAAATTAAGATAATTTTCATACGAAGATAATTTTCGAATAAGAAATTAAGATAATTTTCATACGAATACAAAAAAATTAAGATAATTTTCATATTTAGAATGGGAAATGATAACAAAGTTTCCGCCCCAGTGGGTTTTCTCTTGGGTATGAATGGCTCAAAGGCTCTAAGGGTATGTTATTAGGTAATGCTGATATTTGTTGTTGTCTTAAATAAATAATTGATTACTTGCCCTTAATAAAAAAAGCGGCCAAGTGCGAGTTGGACTCGCCCATGAAGGGTTCCGTAGCAGCAAGTAACATAAAATGCGGTTTACGATGTATGACGTATTAATAAAAACTACGTACCTACTAGATCTCGTTCAAACTAATTTTCGGTGGAAGTTTATATAAACTTTTGGGACCAAACCATTTTTTTTGGGATCATATATAATGTACATCATATATTTTTTTTAGTTTTGTTTTATTTCATTCTCTTATTTTAGAAGTTATAGGGGGGGGGGGGGCGCTCATTTTACCACTCTGGAAGTGTCTCAGTTTAGAAAAAAATGATACTAGAAACCTCAATATCATTTTTGAAGACCTATGCAAAGATGGATTATGGAGTATGGTTTTGACTCAAAAAATCTTGTTTGTGTGGTTTTAAGTATGGAGAACTCCCAAAATTTTGTTTTTTTTTCTATTTTTGTGTGAAAATCTTAATGCGGTTAACAGAATACATCTATCTACTTCACAAGTTTCAACAGCATGGTTCTTATAGTTCCGGAAAAAAGTGGCTGTGACATACGGACGGACAGACAGACAGATAGACATGACGAATCCATAAGGGTTCCTTTATTGCCATTTGACCACGAAACCCTAAAAACAGCACTCTTTTTAAAAATCTAACAAAAAAAATTGTCAGTAGTCCCAAAACGTTTTTTTTTTTTTTTTTTTTTAAGGATGTTGGCCATTTTCTATTGTTTTAGCTGTGAAGGAAATATGGCGCGATCAGAAGCGCGATATCGATGTCCCTTAAATCGTCAAAGATGACGTCATGACATGCGCCATCTTGCGATTACACCGACCATGCCCCAAATAAATATCACCGTGAGCGCTGTCAAATGACTTGATGACAGTTGTCAGCTGTCATAATCGTGGAATCTAAATCGGAACGCAAAATATTGATATGAGCGCTGTGAGCGATAATTTTCTAATTCGGAATAAAGCCTAAATTACACAAACGAGACTATGTAATCCCTTAAAATTACATGAATAAACGAGTACTTCAGTTGAACACTCGTGCATAATAGCTACAAAGGTCATAGAAGATTAAAATGACAAAGTACTGACAGTTAGATAATGCATTGCGAGCGTTGTTAATAAATCTCTTTGCACGAACTAATTGCAAACTGCACAAAATGATGATTAGGTTGGACAGGTACGAATCGACGATTAGAAAATTTCAGCTTCAGTTGTTGCGGTAATAGGGCGCGGTAGTTTAGCAAATTGGTGGTATTGTTCGTTGAGTAACCAACTACCTGTATGCTAATTAGGTAGTTGAATATTACTTATGAAGGTATACGGTCGTTTTGTATAGCAATAGGTGTAAATTAATAAAAAGAGGTAGTCGTTGAAGATAGGTGAAAGCAAGGTGCAAAATAAAATAAGGATTTCGTTTTCAGCAAGTTAATTAATTAATTAATTAATTTAAATAACATGGGAGACTTACAGCTAATAAACAAACAGATCAATGACAGTACAATAGTCTGAAACCCAATTACAGGTCTCCACTTACAAAATACAGAGAAAAAAAACTAAATTCTACGGACATTCACGCTAAATTACTGTGTATATGCTACAGCATAATTACAATGTTGCTCACGATGCCTATCAACCAGCATAACAAAATCAACTACATGAAGAAGCTTTGACTGAAGCAGTTTCTGGCTGACGACACACTAGTTTGGAATGGATCTATATCGTACCTACTGTTCACAAAGCTTGTTAAAATTTCTACTTGCACGCACAATGAACGAATTCTGCCTATAATTAGTTGAAGCAAATAGCACACATAAACGTGGATTGTACCGTTTAGCCTTCAAGGGAACGTTGAAATAAAATTTTGACAAAATTTTAATGTCTCTTGTAAACGTTAAAAACGATTGAATCCAAGGATCAGAAAGTAAAATTAGATAAAATAAATGTACGGTTCGTAGACAAGCTATTTAAAATGTTGATGAATTATTGGTAAATAAAAAAACAATAGTCCAATGAAGATGACGCAAAATCCATGAAAGAATTGTGTATACTAGCAAATAAAAAATAAAAAAAAAACACTTTAATGTTATCTACTGGCGCAATGTGAGTGTCCTAATATATAGGTATATCACACTTTAAATATTGTGCGCCATGATCGCGGGTTGACTCAACCAGGGGGGTGAAACTTCCATACATTGGCTTCAAACAAAATTTTCATAGATAGTGCTGCCATCTGTGTGTTTAGGTAAACCAACTTTTCAACTTTCATATCGAGAACAGCTTTTTTAGACTACTTGCTAGTGAAGTAGATGGCCTAGCGGTGACTGCGGTTGCCATGTGACTAATAGCTCACAAGTTCGAATCCTCAGAATTTATTTTTGTATTTATTACGTTGAACAAAAACTAACAGCGCCATCTAACAGTTTGGGTACACAGTTTTAAAAACGAAAACTAGAGTTGCGCATCTATCTTGTATTATAAAGTGTATTATCTATGGACTCAGCCCGCGATCATGGCGCTTGCAACAGTGTCGAAATATCGGGAGCTCAAAATAATATCTAATCACGGAAGATATCCCGTAAGTGACAATATAAGTTTAGTTTTAAACCGGGAAATCTTAAAACAGTGTTAGGTATATCACAGCCAAGCCATTCAGGAAATAAAGACGTGATGTAAAGTTATATTTAAAAAAACTAATCATTGAGGCACATACGTCTATGTCACAAGCATAAACCCTGACACCGAACGAAGGTCACGACAAAACAATCCTATCTCCGAATAAACCCAACAACAAAGACAGCCACTATAAAATAACACGAGAATCTGGTATTCAGGTCTAAATATCCAATTTTCAAGTGGAGTGCGAGCCTCGTCATAATTAACGGAGGCCTGGGACACCGGGCCATGCATAACTAAAGTCCGCCACCCCTATAGACCTTTGTAAACTATGGACTCTACAATGATATATACGATTCTGGTATTACAACGTATGGGTATAGGCCAGTAAAAGAAGTATAAAATTTAAAAATGGATTGATTTTTGACGTGATAACGTCTTATAAATTGATAATACCAGCAACACTCATGAAAAATAGTAACGTTCCATGTTCCATAGTAACGTTCCACCGTTCCACGTGTTTTCTACACTAATATTATAAAGAGGAAAACTTTGTTTGTTTGGTTGTAATGAATAGGCTTAAAAACTACTGGACCGTTTTTAAAAATTCTTCCACCATTCGAAAGCTACATTATCCACGAGTAACATAGGATATATTTAATCCCCGTACTTCCACGGGAACGGGAATTACGCGTGTGAAACCGCGTGACGTCCGCTAGTATTACATAAAATAATGATTATGACGTTTTTTGCGGAGTTTTAAAACAGGCCGACTCAAAAGTGTCCTTGTTACGTAACATCTCAAACGGTAAATGATAAATGATAAACGATAAATGATAAATGATATTTAAATGATAAATGATAAATGATAAATGATAAATGATAAATGATAAATGATAATTGATAAATGATAAATGATATATGATAAATGATATTTATTCAGCAAGTAGGTTTTCTCAAACACTTTTACACGTCATTTTGACGTGATAACGTCTTATAAATTGATAATACCAGCAACACTCATGAAAAATAGTAACGTTCCATAGTAACGTTCCATAGTAACGTTCCACCGTTCCACGTGTTTTATTACATAAAATAATGATTATGACGTTATCACGTAAATCTATCGTCCGTAAACCGACTTTACAGACAACCAATTTTTTTTTTGTAAAGAACGAAGGGTTCTTTTTTAAATTTGTATTTATGAAGTAGCAGTCTTTATTAAAAACGCAGTAAAGGTTATGGTTACATTTGTATAAAATATGGTTTCCACCATATCTGCCAGTGTTGGCAAATCTGGTGCAAACTGTCATTTATTTCAGGATACATAAGTGGTCAATTCCTAAGTGTTGGTATTTAGTCGATTTTAATAAAGTAAAAATTAATCTTTAATTGTCTCTCTACTGGCAACACTGTCATTCATTCACTAAACGAATGTTATAAAAGCGTTGGTTGCCTTTTTGTAGTTTGTAAGCCCTGGCTGGGGGCCTTTTTTTTTTTTTTTTTTTTAGTATGGGAAATCATCAAATGACTTCTCCCACTCTGGGCGGAGCGGGAGGGAGTGTCAGACTCTTACTGACTAAAACCCATCCATGTTCCTTCCTCGCCCTTTATGTTCCGGGGCCGCGGTATCTCTTTCGAACAGGCCCGCAACCCCGGCAGGCTTCGGCCCTTGCAGGCCCCTCCCCTTATGCTGACATCTCTTTGAGGCGCGCGTGGAACACGAACGCGCCGTCGACACGGCCTGTCGTCGTTGTTAGACGGACGGACGGCTAGCTAGCCCATAGCCAACCGTCCACAGGCCCGCATCTACGGTGGCCGGTAGCCACCACGTGGCCCCCGACGCCCGGTGCGTCTCCCGCGGCGGCCGGGAAGAGAGGATCTCTCCCTCTCTCGTTCCGCCACCTCCTTCGCCAGCATGACTGCTTCGCAGAAGGAGGTGACGGCTTCCCATTCCGTCTCGCTCCGGACCATGGCTTGAATCAGGGCCGGACGCGAGAGGTCGCCGCCGCCGATCGCCGCTACGAGGACACGGCGGTGCTCCGCCCACGCAGGGCAGACTTCCACCGTGTGCTCCACCGTGTCCTCCGGTCGATCCTCGCAGTGGAAACAGACTGGCTGGGGGCTTAAAGTAATTTTTGGCGACCCACGGGATAGTCAGGTTAAGTAGTTAAGCAACCTTATAGAGTTGCAACAACGAGTGGTCATGCCTAAAAAAAAAAAAATAGTTATTTCTCACTTCTATTTACACTGTGCTAGGAGGCAAATATGATAACCTTCCTTGTGAGTCTTTGAATAATAAACGAGTAACGTATTTTTAAATTCAAACCGCTGCGCGCTGCAGTTTTTTCTTCACGCCCATTAGGAAAAGGGCGTCAAGAAGTGGGAAAGAAACATCCATATTTATAATGAATATAAAGGGATATACATGTACAGACTGGGTACTTAGTAATGATACTGATAGAAGATAGAATATTCAAACAACGGATGGAGTGTGTCTGTCGATAGTACCTACAAGTAAATACATAGGTACCTAAGTAACCCAATCTTAAACCACAGTATATTGTTACGTTGAAATACTAAACACGCCTAAACCAAACCATTGTAAACTGTGAGCTCTCTAATGATTCAAAGATATCTATAGTATCGACATTTGTATCTTTTTCGGAAATAGCCTACAAGCATAAATATGCCAGTGTAAATCCAGTACAAACGTATAGTTTTGGCTACTTCTCAAGACCTAATAGTCTTTAAGACAATTTCAGACTAATCCAAAACCCAATAAAGTAGAAGATAATCCATTGATTACTGAACATATTCCTACAGAAACTCGAAAACTCCCTTCAGTAAAGCAAAGTTAACTTACGAAACGACATACTAGATATTGAAAGATATTGTTCGAAGCACTCAGCGATGCCTTTGTAAGCTATAGCTGTTCCAATACATCCACACAGGCTGGAAATAGCCTAGATACATAAATATGTCAAAGTCTAGACATCTAACTGTGGCAACATTTTAGCTTCTGGTCAATTCTCCCGAGAATTTTCTGGGAAGCGCTCGCGGTCCAAATTTTAAAATTTATAAAATGTGAGTGGATGCTCTCTAGACCCAATTTCGGGCTGACTACGTTCGTCATAAAGTGTAATGCCTAGTAATATATTAATACTAGCTCACGACTTTCGTGCGCGTGAAATTATTATAAATTTAACCGATGCCCGCGGCTTCGCTCGCGTAAAATAGTATACAAAAACGTTCCTCTTGAGTCACTCTATCTATTAAAAAAACCCTCATCAAAATCCGCTGCGTAGTTTAAAAGATCTAAGTATACATTGGGACAGACAGACGCGGCGGGAGACTTTGTTTTATATAATATGTAGTGCTAGTGATTGCTTTTTGAATCTTTTAATTTTATAGGATTTTGTTAACAATATAATGGGTTTTTTTTTAACGTAACCCGAGCCATTTTTCTAAAAAAAGTAACCTACATATATACTTTTTATAATACCAGCTATCTGCAGGTAAACGTCCTGTCAAAATTACGTAGATAAGCTGGAACAAACAGACCGACAGATAGACAAATATTTAAAAAATGATAAATTGTTACTAGTACCGTAATTTTTTTTGTTTTTTTATTATGCATTCGATAAAAAGCTGTTATTTTGAAAATATACACAGGTACTTCAATTTTATATTTATTTGTATGTTTACGAGGTGTTGCTTTGAATACTGGTCAAGTTTAAGGATTGATCAGTTTGATGGTCTATAGCACACCCTTGAATTTGACCAGAATGCAAAGCAACACGTCGTAGATGTGTTATGAGGGTAAAATTTGAACTGAGAAGCGTTTCCAGCCACATCAGTTTTGCATATTCATTGACAATCGATCCATATTTACTTTCAACTTTTAACCCTTTATGTCTTCTTTCTATAACGTTCAATACTTCACGTAATGGTTCGTGAAATAAAATATATCTATAGGAGAAATAATGATGCTCTCATTATTTCTACTCAAAGTTGAACCAAGTTCCGGAAAATATAATGAAATGTATTGAAAACGATGCTTATCATGGTGGAATACATTTTCAACTAAGATAAGTAAGAATACTTTCCAAAAAGGAAGTATGAACAATTTTCCTATTATCTAAAATACGTCTGCTAAACTTGTACTAACGTCGATGCAGACTTCTTGAAATAGCATGGATGCATACGTAATATCGTGAGGAGACTGAAATGGTCTAGAATAAAAAATCGAAGTATGAGACATTCACCGTACTGGGCTCGCGTGGTGGAAAATGGTCCACTCCAACTCATAGAGACTAGACCAGGGCGATCTAAGATGGCCGCTTTAGCAGAACATAGTATGAATAACATTAAACATTTTAATTTCTAAAAGTGAATTTTATAGTTTTACTAGCTTTTGCCCGCGACTTCGTTCGCGTGGAATAGTGGCTTCCGGCAGTTTTTTTTTTTTTTTTATAAAAACTATCCTATGTCCTTTCTCAAGTTCCAAACTATGTCTGTACCAAATTTCACACAAATCGGTTCAGTAGTTTAGGCGTGAAGCAAAGACAGACAGACAGACAGACAGACAGAAAGACAGACAGACAGAGTTACTTTCGCATTTATAATATTATTATATATTATATATATATTATATATAATATATTATTATATTGTATATATTATATAGTTTGGATCGATTTGGGAATTTAAAATTTATTATGTTCTGCTAAAGCGGCGATTTTAGGCCTGCAGAGTTCCAGGTGTGGGAAGCAAAGGATAACTGATACGTAAGAATTTCTAATGTCAATTGAAATCAAATTGATGCTATTTTAAGATCTATTTCTCAAGAATTTACTGTATCTTCTACACCTCTTTCTTTGCTTCGTTGTTCGTACCTCTCATAAATAGTGTAATTTTGCACAAAATGGGAGAGACGATTTATCTTTCCTTCTGTGCAACCGAAGAAATCATTAAAATGTCAGTATTTGCATTGTGAGCATGTCAATTCAGAATTCACTTGCTGAAAGGTGCTTTTTAAAATTAATAATACCGACCAAACATTTGTTGTAGTTTGAAAATTTAGGACGTTTCTATCGATATTTTAGTAAACGTTTGAGAATAAGATTATCAACATAGGAACCAATGGCTATAAGTATTCTGCACCAATTATTTATACCACCGCTTTGCGTTAAAATATTGAAGGAAAAAAAAACAAATTATAACCACACAGGTTGTGGACAAAACTCTTCACGAAGCGGTCAACCAAGCATTCTGTACACCAAACAAACTAAGGTCCATGTTCACCAAAAAAACGACGCTCTGATTATCTAATAACAGCTGTTTGAAACACATTTTTGTATAAGTAATGTCACATTGACAGCTGTTTTTAGATAATCAGACTGTTATCTTTTCGGTGAACATGGACCTAAGTAACTGAACGCAAACATTATCGCTGATTCGCTGATATCTTAACGGCTACATGAAAAATCACTAAATTTCTCAAAGATATATAAAGAAAAATAGGAGCACTATCCAAACACGTATTTCATAGACTCATCGAAGTTTCTTTTCCATCATTCTACCCGTCTAGCTATTTCCAAGTATTTTGGGGTCAGCCGTCCACCAAAAATAGTTTTGTCGTTTTATCAAGGCAGATGTGGCCGAATACGAACTTAGTTTTCCCAATTACGATAGGTACAATAACATCAAGCTTGTTTTCCGGAGGACTAAATAGATGTAGAAATAGTTCAAATTACTTTCGCCATCTTTGTTTTAATTTCATGGCATAGAAGTAGGACACGAGCATATGGTCAACTATCGGGTACAGGTGCGCCAAAGTTCACCTAAATTTTTAACTCCAATAATTGGAAATCTGACAATGTTCTTCCTAACATTTTTCTTCATAACAATCACAATTCCTAACTACTCTGTTTCTAATGTTTATATTCCGAAGCATTCCACTTCATAATGTTGGTAGCAATAAACATCTATTGTACTTTATTTGTTTTCCTATGTTTTCTCAACGTAACTATCTTGTACACTATTATTCGAAGTCACATCTTTTTTGTTTAGCCTCCTTTTTTTTCTCGATTTTTTTATCGTATTAAACACCTAAATGTAAGGCTAAAAGTGTCGTGGTGTTTTTTGTCTTCGACTTTAACGTTTGTCGTAAAGATCGAGTCGATAGGTCAGGTTAGAAGTGTAACCAACTACGCGCGAGCCGAGCGAGCACAGCGAGCGGTGCCGCGGCAGCGGCCGGCGAGCGCTACCTCAAAATTGGTCGCGAAAGTTTTTTTTCATAGTGCCCCAAGACGACACTCTGACCTGATTATCGTTCATTTAAGACAAAAATCAGTGAAACGACCTTTAATCATTCTAAACATTTCTTAGACGAAATTATCTCAGGTATAGTAGTTATAGTAATAAGTATGTAACTGTTTGTCGTAAAAACGATATGGAAAGGATCCATAGGTTAGGTTAGGTTAGAACTGTGACTACCTCGAAATTGGTCACGAAAATTTTTTTTTCATAGTGCCTCCAAGATGATATTAGGGATAAAAAACGTAATGATAAAAAAAACAGTAGGAGTTAAAATATATTTACATTAAAGATATTATTAATTAAAATTTTCGGAAACATGAGTGTTATGAACATCGCCGGTAGCACTACAAATAGTATGAATGAAAACTTTAGGATGCAAAATTTTAGGAAGAGTGATCATCCGGATTACAAATAATTAGGAAGAACAATTTCGGGTAAAGAACTTTAGATGAGCCAATATGGACCCATCGGGTACGCTTTCAGATAACTGGTTGTTATACAGAGTGTAAACAAACTCATCACGAAGCCGTCAACCAAGCATTCTGTACCTACATCAAACTAAGTAACTTTATGCAAAAATTATTGCTGGGAAACAACTTTTTTGGTAGAAATCATGTTTTGTGGTAGAACTCAATGTAACGCACTGAAATTACTGTGCTGATGGATGGATTAAATAGTACGGGGGTCGTGAGGTGTTTTAAATAAAAATCTATCAATATAAACTTGTATTTAAAAAAAACTTGTCAGAAAGTTGAAACTTTGACCCCAAACATCTCCGTAACTAGAAGATTCCCAGGTATGGTGTAGAACAAACAAATGATCGCGATGGCAGAGAGAACAAGTGCCTTTCAGCTTCGTAAAGAGGTTTTCACACCATTTATGTGCAAATAGTTAAACAACCTTTTGCTATTTATGTTTGAGTTTTATGGCACAGGGAGTGAGCATATTGGGTACAAATTCAGATTACTGGTTGCTATTAGAAATTACGGTGAAAGTATAGCTACACCTCACCGCATCGCTACAAGCTGGCTCACGCCGCCCAATGCTATATGCAAAGTTAAGTCTTAGTGCGGTGCTGAGGAATGGACTTTAAGAGAAAGCGAGAAAAAGAAGATAGACTTCCTTGTAATGTGATGCTGGAGGAGAATGCTTTTCATAACCTGGACACAGTTCCGAACCAACGTCTCTATCCTCGAAGAACTTAGAATCAAACAGCGTTTTCTTCCATCGCCCAATGTCGTATCCTCACTTTCTTTGGACATATCACACGTCAAGAAGACACATCTGAGGAGAGACTTGTGGTGCAGGGAAAGGTCGTAAGCATAAGACCGCGCGGCAGGTTATCAATGACCAAATCAAAACTGCACTCAATGGTCCACTCCACGAAAGTACAAGTAGTAGTAAGAAAAGACACACTACGGGAGAACTAGTGACGAATGGTGAAGCTTGCCACCACTCCTGATGTGACGACCGGGACCACACTGCCAAGAGTATGCCGACGAAGAAGAAGACGTCTCATTGCCTCAGAGCAAGGTATGGGAGAACAAGGGAGGGAAGATGTACTCATTATGCACTGAGGAATAACTACAAAACCTGGGAACATCAACCAGTTACGAGACAAGTAATCCATCCAATGTGAACAACCAACATACAATGTGACTAGGGTGTGCCAGTTTATTTTGGCAGCTTATATAGGTCCTGCTGGCAAGGCAAATGTCAACAGTATGTGATTTCAGTACAATTGCATGTCCTGCCAAGATATTACAGTCTGTTGGATACATGCTTGCGTGTCATGGTATTTTAATGAAAATCTCCTTGTATGGTGAAATCCTGCTCGCGTGTGACAATTATATCTACATTGTTATTATAAAGAGGAAAGATTTGATTTTTGTTTATTTGTTACGATTTAACTCAAGAACTACTCAACCGATTTAAATTCTTTCGCCACTAGACAGCTACATCTTTACCAAGTAACATCTATACTTTATTATTAATATTATAAAGCAGAAGAGTTAGTTTGTTTGGTTAATCTCAGGAACTACCGGCTCGAATTGAAAAAATATTTTTGTGTTGGATAGTCCATTTATCGAGGAAGGATTTAGGCATATATAACATCACGCTACAATCATACGGAGCGGAGCAGGAATTAAAACAAGGCTGGGACACGGCCTCCTCTCCATTGAGAGGAGGGTAGTGATAGCCCATTCCCTCTCATTAGAGGGAATGGGCTATAATCTACCACGCGGGCCCATTGCTGATTGGTAGATGTCACATGTCTTCGAATTTTTGATTCTAGGACATGCCGGTTTCCTCACGATGTTAAAAGTTATTATATTCGCCTGCAATTCGGTTCTTCTCCAATTCTCAAATTAGATACAAACAATTTCAGTTCTAATTTTTAACAGCTACCTAGGTACTTCACAAACCTATCAATACATAACATCATCTACTAAAACAATGCGCCATATAGACACAGTCCACAATAGGGAGATTAATTAACAAATCATTAACTACACGACCTGGTTTCAAAGGATACGGTTGAACTCCGGATAAAGCATTGTGCTGCACTCCAAAATTGATTCTATTGCGAAGGTAGCAAAAGGTATTGTTCTTTTTTATTTGATCTTGTATCAGTTTCATTGTGAGAAGTTTGTAGTCATTGGATTTTAAATTATCTCAATAGTGTTTTGTTTTGAGGGAAAGTGCCAATAACCCGCAAAAGTTTCATTTTTCTTAGTTTTTTTTATAAGTTGTAGAACAGTGTAAGGTTCTACTATAACGATTTAATCTAATGATTTAATCAATGAACTTAGAGGGTCGTTGTGATTATAACTCTGTAAAGCCATGTTTGTTCTGGCCGCGAATCATATTTCAATCAATATAAAAAAACTCAAGATGAATTTCGAGAGCTACTCTAGCCTTAAAATGTTTGACAGCTGCGAATCGAGCTTTTATGCTATTGAATAATAATAATAAATTCAAAAATTTCTGCATCGGCATTGATTACAAAGATTTTCTAGGCAAGTGGCCAGAATCGAATATAAGACAGCCCTTTTCTTTATAGTAAACTAGCTGACTCGCGCAACTTCGTCTGCGTCTCATAATTTGAGATTTAAACTATCCTATCTCTCAAGTTGGATCGAACTGCACATGGTGTGCGAATTTTATAATAATCGGTTAAGTGGTTTAGGAGTCCACTGAGGACAAACATTGTGACACGAGATTTATATATATTAAGATTTGACGATACGAATTCAACCTCTCCGTCTACGTCATTCCAAGTCAAAAATAAAAAATAAATTGTACATAGGACATTTTGTGAATAAAAAAATGTAAAGTATATGCTGAAAATTTGCCTCAAAGCCTTCGTGGTCCCTTATTTTCCATATGGATGCATAGCAATTACCAACATTTTTTTGAGGAAATTTCCACCAAAAATGAACTTCAAACGCTTTTTTACTCAAAGCAAAAAAAAAGTGTTTGAAGTAATTACGAAGTAATTAGCATTTTAATCTAAAAATTCTCAGCTCATAATTTTCTGTTTAGGGTAAAAGAAGTTCCAGATCTTAACTAACAAGAATGAATATTTGAAGATAATAAAACGGTTCTGGAACCTTTGATTAGGTAGGTAATAAACCTTACAAACTAAAATACATGTCTGAAGTTCGTTTAAGTTCTGAAGAGTTGAAAGTCGTAAACCCACACGATTCATACGAAAGATTATATCCCTATTTTAGTTTTCTTCTAAAAAAAAATGGGTTGCTATAAACCTGAATATGTCACGACCCTGTAAGTTATATTTGCTACTGAAAACGCACAGTGTACTTTGTAGAATGTATTTTCAGTCATGTAAAAAGCACAACTGTGTATTTCATTTATTTCCTGAAAAATACTTTTTCTTACTACCCCCATAAATTATGTTGAAGAAAATCTAAGCAAAAACATAACTTGTCTTTGCTGTCGCGCAGTCGGGTAACACATATAAAGAATAATTGGTTCCGTCGCGTCGTTTTGAACTCAAACTTCCTTTGAACGTCATCGATGTAGAGATAAGACAAGACGTGTCACAAATAATAGAACTTCTGCGACATTGTGTTTCAATTTCTCAGCGAAATATTGCGAAAGCTTTGGAGATTTGAGCTGAACTGCTTTCGCTCAGTAGTGGGAAGTATCACACGAACTTACTAAAAGAGACAAGAAAAATATTTGTAAAATTGAATTTAGTTACAGCTACATTTACAGTTCATTTTTCTGGATCAAGAAAACCGACTAAGAGGTAGCCGGACTTGTACATCGAGGTTTCTTTCAAACGAAACTACCCTCGCAAATGAGTAGTTCTAAAGTCTCACGTTCAAAAGTGCCTATTATTAATGGCCTAATTAAAATTAATCGTTACACTTTGACATTCAGTAAATAAGTATGTAAAAAGCTTATTTGAAAACTACACAATTCAAGTCGATGGCATTAACAGTTTCTGAAACTTTTCCGATTTAAATTTGCCATTATGTATACTCTTTTGTACTTCCGTATGGTAACAAAAAAGGAACTCTCATGATAAATCCGAGCAGACTCATCCCATTGATTCAGTGTAAACATAATTGCTTCCGTCGCTTCCAGCCACGTAAATTATATTGTTCCTTTTGTTAGCATCGATGCAGAAGACAAGGGAAGGATTTGTGGCGTTCGAAGCTATGCCACAGTGCTCTGTAACTCGCAAATAGTTGCTGTAACGACCCGATATGATGCTTTGTGCTCCTAGTACCTGATGTTGTGGGAATTTATGTACACAGATCAGTTGAAAACCAAAGCAACGTGGACGAATTTTTCGATGTTTGTACATATTTACTCGTATTATGAAATGAATGTGTATATATTGTAAATAATCAATCTAAACTAAATACATTTTTCTTTTAATCTTTACCTGCACTTCCAAAATCTTACGTCCCCTAAAATATTCCAACAAAAAGCCGGTAGACACGTCACCTAAAACTGAAAATTATGAAGACCTCGCTCTCAAGAAATTAAAGCGCAAATTCGTTCATACATCCATCATCATTCTTCCTAGTTTAGGTAACTGGGGGCCCTTTCAATCAGCTAATGGATGATAATAGAAGAAAATGTCAAAGGAATTACAAATCTGATAAATCTTAACTCGCTTAGGTACTGGTCTAGTTTTAGCAAGCACTGCTATCTGGAGTAAGAAACTTAGTGTAATTTCCGCGTCTGAAAGTTTGATTGAGTTTTAAGAAATCTTTGAGCAGGAAGCCCAAGATTGGAGCAGTGCCCGATGAATGAGAATTGGTTCCCACCTTTCGACACGAGCAAGGATAATATAGCATAACCACTTATATTATGTGGGTGAGTTTTTTGTGGTATAAAGGGTGTCAAAAAGTCGAGAGGCACTTGTTCTTTCCGTCATTGCGGACATTTATTTTTGTTCTAGACCATATCTCAGAACCTTCTACTCGTAGTTACAGAGATATTGGATCCACCGCAGCTTTAACACAATTTTGTTTTTAAAACTACTTTTAAAGGTAAAATAAACTTTACTTTAAATACCTCTATAGCTCATTTACTATTCAATGCATCAATTAACACAATATTTTGAGTGCGTTACATTGAGTTTTTCTTACAAACGTTGTTTGTAAAAAGTTTTTTCCAGCTATAATATGTTTTTGCGTAGTGTTTACTTAGTTTGATGTACAGAATGCTTGGTTGACGGGTTTGCGAAGTGCCCGTTTAAATTTTGTAGTCATGGTAGATATATATCAGAGAAAGAAAAGAGTAACCATGGAGTTTCTTGCCGGTTCTTCTCCATGGAATCGACCAAAGCGAACCGTGCACCTTTTTCGACGTTTTATAAGTGCCCATCTAGGCCTATGTGAAATAAAATATTTTGATTTTGAGAGAAATGTTAAAGTCATTCTCGAGTGATTCAGTTTTCTGGAGTGTATGGATCTCTAGGTACTACTCGACCTAACTGGTTGTATTTTTACCCCAGCAGAAGTGTTTCTCTTAGTGGAAAAGGAAATTATGACTGTGTATAAATCTTATATGAGGATACACTAGTCTGGTCGAAAAGATACGAAGTATTAGTGTTAGCATAACGGTTTATCCGGATCGGAGATACAATTTATATGATTTCCGGTATATATAAAAGATGAATGGTGGAATTTATTTGCCTTTAGTAATAAATAATTTCCTTTTAATATTTCATATCATTTTTGGTACGGTTAAGAATGGGATTCTACATTATTACGCTTACTTCATGCTAAATAATCCTAATTTCCAATCAAATGCTGTGTTTTCAGTTACACACTGGTCCCGAAAATTGTCGTTTTCAATATTGCGTTTGTGGAAACTACATTGCTACATTCTGTATTTGACAGCTATGGTTGTTCGGATCTCACCAATTAAACTGTACACGATTAAATGGCACCGTTCATGAGCTGTTAGTGTAAATATTCCGTATCAATGATGGACTGTGACAGTGAGACAGCTCCCTTTATTGTTAAAGTTTGTTCTTAGTATTTTTTGTGGAAACATGTTATTTGAATACATGTGGCATCGTATTTGCGCTATGCATAAAATCATAGATTTATATAAAAATGTCGGATATGGGGAGTCTTCTTCCACCCCACCAGCTTCAATACGGAAAAAGAAAAAGAATGAGACTAACACCCCGTTTAAGAAAAATAAATATCAAAATATTATTGTCCCTGAAAAGCCCATAAGTTTAATTGTAGAACAACCGAAGCAAGATAAATGTTCTAAAAGAAATTCTACAACTGGCCAGGGTTTTTTTGAAGAAGATACCACCCCATGTGTGCGCAAGGAAAGCCAGTTGCCAGCCGCCAGCTCTGCCCACAAAAACAAACTATGCATACTGAGCACGAATACAACGAATAAAATACTATCCATAGCGCAAAATACCTTCGCAAACAAATTTCACTGTTGTCACTATTTAATACGTAGCGGGAAAACTGAAAATCTCTTGAAAGGTTTAAAAGAAAAACTGGTAAAATTCACCATGAATGACTTTTGTGTAATTCTTTTAGGTGATGAAGACTTCAAAAATACTAATAATTACTTTGAAATTATATTCCGTATAAGAGAAGTTATTCAAAACATGACTCATACGAATGTGATCATGTGTTTACCGACGTATAAAAATGGATACTATGCTAATTTATTTAACAGTAGAATAGAAACATTCAACAATCTTTTGTATCTAGATGTACTGACATATGAACATTTATATTTGCTAGACAGTAATTTGAATTTATCCTTTGACTACCAATTTTATAATAAACGAACTGGTTTAGTAAGTAACCATGGAATGTATATAATATTCAAGGACATAGATAGTTTAATAATTGACATACAATATAACAATAGTTTAAGTGCTACAATAGACATAACCGTTGATAATAATTTAACAAATAGAGACACTTTTTTTCTTGACTAAACATTTATGTATATTGCATCAGAACATTGCCGGTCTCGTTAATAAATCTGACACTCTCTCAGTCTGTGTATGCGAACTCTCAGAACGAGATGTTGATGTAGATGTAATATGCATTTCAGAGCATTTTATGATGGCGGGCTGTGAGAATCAGTTACTCCTACCTAATTATAGTTTAGCTGCTTGTTATAGTAGACAAACAAGTAACCGAGGCGGTACATGTATACTTGTTAAGCATGGAATTCAATGGAAGGGATTGGCCAATGTAGCAAACATGTCCTCGCAAAGTATATTCGAGTGTTGTGCAGTTAAATTGACGGACTCTAACATTATAATTGTGTGTATTTATAGAGTACCTAACTCAAATAATATCAATGAGTTTTTTGACAAACTGGAAACTCTTTTAAAATATTTATCCAAACAACGATGTAGGAATATAGTTTTAGCTGGTGATTACAACATTGACATTTTGAAGAGGACTAAATTGTCAGCCGAATTTGAGTGTATTCTTTTAAATTTTAATTTACAACTTGCTTTGAGACAACCTACTCGGGCTGCGAGCCAAACATGCATAGATAATTTTGCCCATAATTTTAATAAGCGTCGTTGTAGATCAGAAGTATTGGAGTTCGCGCTATCCGATCACACAGCACAACTGTTAAAGTGCCCCGTTAACAATATGGATGCTCTTAAGTATTACCGCAAAAGTACACGAGACTATAGTCAGGTAAATATAGAAAAGTTCAGGACTTGTCTAAGCAGTCTATCCTTCTCAGATGTGTACGAGATGGACGATCCTAATGCAGCCTACAACTGTTTTATTGAAACGTTCCAATTGCTGTATGAATTGTGTTTCCCCAGAAAAATGATCACCATTAGAACTACTAAGAAACTTACTTGGGTATCACGTGGGATAAAGTTGTGTAGCAAAAACAAACGGAAGCTTCTATGGCAATATAGATTAAAACCGAGTCAAGCTAATAGAGATAAATTCAAAAGTTATTCGAAATTACTCAAAAGAATTATTAATCTAACTCAGAAAGCACAAAACGATTACAATATTAAAACCTCTAATAACAAGTCTAAGACAACGTGGCAAATAATTAATAAGAGTAAATACAATGCCCCGAAAAACTCAATTGCTTGCATCAAATTTGACAGTAAAGTTATCACACAACCAAAGGACATTGCCAATACATTTAATAATTATTTTATAGATAAAATACAACCAACGATTAATGCGGGAACAAACTCAACGTCATTAATTCTTGGCAGAGCACAGTCTATGTTTATGGCTCCGTCTACACCCTATGACATACTAAATATTATAAGGAAGCTAAAAAATACGAACAGCGTTGGCTACGATGGTATTGCCACAAAAATATTGAAAGCAGTTGCAGTTGAAATATGTACTCATTTGTGTTTCATTGTTAATCTTTGCATAAGTGCAGGTACATTTCCAGATGCATTAAAGAAGTCTATAGTGAAACCGCTATATAAGAAAGATAATCACGAATTAATGGTAAATTACAGACCGGTCGCGCTCATACCAGTTATGTCTAAGGTGTTCGAAAAATATATATGCGGTGAAATTAATAATTATTTAGAAAAACATAATATATTAAGTGACGAACAAAAGGGATTTCGTAAAAATAAAAGTATAAATTTGGCTATTTATCAGTTTTTATACAATGTCATGCTAAATGTAGATAAGAGAACACCAGTCTGTGCCATATTCTGCGACATGACACAGGCCTTTGACTGCGTCCATTATAAGGCACTGGCAGAAAAACTTGAAGCTTATGGTGTCAGAGGCAACGTTTTAAAATTAATTCAGTCGTATCTTCATAACCGTAAACAAGTTACAGAAATTACCTCAATCAATAAAAAAAGTAAACGTGAAGAAACTTCAAGATCAGAGGAACGCGAAGTTATGTACGGAGTACCTCAAGGCAGTGTATTGGGACCTCCGTTGTTTACTCTGTATATTAATGACTTGCCTAAAGTAACTGAACAACCGATGACCCTTTTTGCTGACGATTGCACTATGACAATATCTTGTAATGACATAAACACATATGAACATGACATTAATGATTCACTAATATCTATTATAAATTGGTTAAATGATAATAATTTAATAATTAATTTAAAAAAGACTAACGTAATGCACTTTAGACAACGTTCACAAACAATCAATAATCTTAAAATTCAATTTAATAATATAAATATCAATGAAGCTGACACGACTAAATTTCTAGGATTAATAATAGATTCTAAATTGAATTGGAAACCTCAAATAGAGGCACTTAGTAAAAAATTGAGTAGTGCAGCCTACGCTCTGAAACAGCTTGCTGTGGCTCTCAACACAGATGCGCTTATCACTGCTTATTATGGGTTAGCCGAATCAATTCTTAGGTATGGAGTCATCTTTTGGGGGAATAGTACGGACAATGAAATAGCGTTTCGGGCACAAAAAAGGTGCATTAGATCGATGTTTGGACTGCAAACAACGGACAGCTGTAAATCTTATTTTATAGAACGTAAGATATTGACATTGCCCTCATTATATATCCTGGAAACAGTAATGTTCGTTAAATCTAATTCTAACTTATTTCAGCTTTTGTCTGATGCGATCCCAAGGAATAGACGTGATAATTTCAAACTCTGTGTTCACGGCGCTAAAACAAGTCTTATGCGTAAGAGCATCTTTTGCATGGCTCCGACCATTTATAATAAATTGCCCAAATCATGGAGAACATTAAGTATATCTGCTCTTAAAAGTAAATTGAAGAGTTTTCTAAATAAAAGGGCATATTATAGTATAGCAGAGTTTATGAAGGAAGACAATTTTGATCGTTTTTAGGATGACGATGTTGTATTTATGACATGTTATAGGAATCTTGTAATTTTGTTTACTCTCGTTATTTTGGAATGGTTGTAGTTTTGAATTGAATTTTTAATTATATTGTTGTATTGTATTTATATTTTATTGACTATTTCATTAATTACCAAGTACTTTGACATTTAATGTTATCTAAAAATATGCTTTTTGAATTGTAATTATACCTAATCCTTAAATAATGATGATTTAATATGTAATCTTTCCTATAATGTAATGTTGGTATACTCGTAATATTGTCACGGTTTATGCACCATCTCTTCCTACCAATTTGTACGCCACGATATGCGGCTGAACATGTTTGAACTTTTCAGTATAACATTATTATCTTGCATGCAATGTATCATGTACAGTGCCGACCAAAAGTCGATAAGCAATCGCACAAAGCAATAGCTTGACGTTTAGTTTGACTTACGACCTTCTACTTTCAACAAAATAGATATTGTCAGCAACTAGTTGTAGTTCATAATTTCAATGCCAATATCTAAGACATGATGGCCTAGCGGTTGGGCCCGTCCAGAATTAAGAGCGAATCAGTAAGCCGTGAGTTCAAATCCCGCACAGTTACTTTTAGTCTTTTTGTAAGTTTTTACTCTACAGAAATATTATATTATTTAACTTGTTTGCTTTGTTCACACATTTCGTAAAGTTAGGGAGGTAGATAGAAAAATAAATCAAAAATTTTGTTAGATTTCTGTGAGGTAGACATGAGTTTTATGAATATTTTAACTTGATCGGAATGAACTTTGTCGTTTGGTTGTAGTCATACAGAAATCAGAATACACTATATAATGTGGTATTTGATGGTCAGTGACGTGTGGTTTAATAGATAACGGTATTGTTGTTGGTGTGATTCTTAAAATGCGGGCAAATATTAATATTAAGGCGAGGGCGACTATTATCGCGAATTATCCGCGCTTCATAAAAGTGGCCTTAATAGGACTAAATGTGAGTATTATAATTATTTATGAATTGTAACTTAAACATTAAAAATTTAAAAACGAATGGGTATTATAAATTGTTCATTTATTTGGTGACCTGTGGTTTACTTAATTCGTTATTTTTTTTTTCAATCTATCATGCAAGATACATAATTAGTGTTTATTATTGGATTTATAAATGCAGAGTGAATGAAGTCACTTTAGTATTTATTACAGCTGCCTAACATCATTTTTTTTGTTTAGAGAAATGCAGTAAGTCTCTGGATCAAAAGGTATGAGGAAGAAGGGAGCCTGGCAAGTAGACAGCGAAGTGGAAGGTCGTCGCTTATTAGCGAAGCGCAGCGACAACATATCGTGGGCGAGTATGAAACCAATGGTTTCACACCTACGACACACTCGGAGTCACCGCAAACTGTTCGCCGTGCCCTCCACGCTGAAGGCTTACATCACAGAAGATCAGCTAAAATGCCCTTCTTGACAGAAAGACATAAAGAAGAACGATTACATTTCGCACGGGAATATTTAGACTTTTACTGGATTACTTCCATTTTGTTCCGGTTCGCGGTCGCCACTCCAGAACTTTTCGACCCCATCGGCCATCCGTTCTGCGAGCAATGTGCCCTGCCCACTGCCACTTAAGTTTAGCAATTCTTCGGGCCACGTCGGTGACCTTGGTTCTCTTGCGGATGTCTTCATTTCTGATGCGATCACGCAAGTAAACTCCGAGCATAGCCCTCTCCATTGCCCTTTGGGTGACTTTAAGCCGCATACGTCTACTTGACTGCATTGAAAATAATGGGGGTTATACAAAATATTAATCCCTAATGTTCTAGTTTTAATTAGACGTGTTACAAAATATTTAGCGATATTAATAATTCCTAAATTGAGGTTTAGTTTCAATCTTCTTTTCTTCAGGAAAATGAACACTTAAACTATAACCTCAATATGAGTTACATTTATTGTGACGTCACATAAAAAACATATTCACGAAGTATAATTAATTATGTGTTAGTTTTCAGTAAGCAAGCTCTGTTGAATACCGATAGATAGAAGTGGGTATCAACAATTATATTTGTGTTATTAGAATATCCTTGTTATGTTAAAAAAAAATCTTATGAACGGTAACAAGAGAACTTCTTATATCTAGGTAGGAATGTGACGTTACAAATCTTATTAAAGTTGTTAATTATATGAATAAATGAAACGAATAAAACAATTTCTGTTATCTGTCAGCACGACTTTTTGTTCCACCTTCCAACACCGAAAAAATATTACACAATCTCATAAATAGTTATGATGGGTTATTAACTTATATTTAAATCTTTATAAAAAATAAATAATGAGCATGAACCCATTTCAAAATAAATACCTAAGTAAATAGTTTTTGTATAAAATACAAATATAAATTAAAGTGGTTACAAAAAAAAACCCGTATGTAAACGGGATTTGAACTCAAGACACGTTGAACGTGAATCCACTGCTTAACCTAAACAGCTATCAACACCTGGTAGATATGGTCGAATTTTAGGTATCCAATGCAAATACGATCATGCGTTTGCTGCGTGTATAACAAAAGAGACGGTAATATATATCTTTTTGTTTCGTGGAGAGCGACGCGACAACTTGCGACAGTAGGCGACTCTGTGGCTGTGGTGTGCGTAGGTACTGTATTGAGACAGCTTACACATACAGCCGCACGGACACTCGGCCGTGCGTTCACAGCAAAATGATCCTTCGCGTGCCTGTGCGCTTATGAACGCTTACTGTACACCATGTTTAAACAAATAAATTTTTACTTACTTTACTTTACTTACTACACAGTTATTCAAGTTAAATGTTGCTTTGTATGTCTCTTTTTTATTGTAAAATGTCATTAGATCAATTAATATGAAATTTATTGCAGTGTAATTCATTTGTTTTGCAGTGTCGGTACGGGATGCGTGTTTGATACTTTTAATTAAATCTTATTCTACCCTTACCCTATTCAAGATCTTTTGCAATAAACTGATTTATTTTTTTATTATTTTCGTCGGAGATAGATAAATTATACTTTGTAGTAAACAAAACTTGTTACACTCCTCTTTTAATTTTGCCAATTCTAAATATTTGTGGTATCTAGTATTTTCCAATACTGCTGACGTACCGAGCTTCAAGTCTCAAAGCTTTTCACTCGGATAGCATTGTATATTCTGGTTTACAGGAAATGCTAAGCTGGGAAATAGCAACGCTGGCTTTCTGAATCAACTGATGGAATCTCTTATTTTGTCCTCTTTGTTGTATGACACAAAATGATGATCTATATTCGGTTGTTCCTTTGCACTTTTTTGGTTTTCAAAAGCAAGCGAGCGTATGCCGAAGCAAAAGAGCACTCGGAAAGATGCTTAATTAATAGAATACGTGGAAACAGAAAATGATTACCATAAAATCAACGTTTTTGTTGTAATGCATTTTTGAGTAGTTTATCTATGGGCCTTCAGATGCCCGATAGTAAAATTATTGATTGATTGATTGATAAAATAATATTTTTGAATAACATTTAAAATTTTCGAGTATGTGATAATGTAATAACCTAAAGATATTAATTAAAATAACTAAATAAACCTAATAGATACTAGGAATATCTTCGATAACAATTATATAAGTTATATTATATTGGTTTATCAAACTCGCAATCCAGTCTACCTACTCACTGGATGCTTGTTTTGTCCAATATATTATGTTGCCGTGTCCTAATCGGGTTTCCTGTTGGACTGAACTGAATGTACACATGAATGCAATAAAGAGTTTGAGTCTTTTTGTGTATAATGTTTCAATTTACAACAAATTTTGATGTTTTTTTCACCATAATTCACTTAGGAATGTGTATGTATACATAATTATAATGAAACTCGTTATTTGTTCAAACCAGCAGCTAGTTTCCTACCTATAATCATACAATTCTTACCACTTCCAACATCATTAATGGCACAAATTTAATAGTCTCTCAAAGGGTGTTCCTATTAATACTGCACACATAATATCAGGCGATGTATTAGTGCACTGGGATTGTACTGCTCCAGGCGTAGACGCGATTTATTAGCTAGCTAGAGATTAATAGTGCGTGCCAGGTAACTGATTGCAGTCTGATCGCGTACGAACACCACAGATCGGTCCTGACGATACGGTCTTTAAATACGAAACTAAGCTGTATAAAGAAAAAGTCGGAAGAAGCGTTTTAAACGCTTATCTAACCGAACCAAAGGAATATTTTACAACTGCAATAAGCTAAGATGAGACATGCTGGATAAAGGTGTTATATTTTCTATTTTCATCAAAATTACGGCAAGAAAGGTGAGGTGTCTGATGAGATGCGGAGTTATAGAGAAGTATGGAAGAGAACTTAATTGAATTGAGATAAGGGAAAGAGAATGATGAAGATGTTATCAAAAATTGTGATTGCTGACAATTATGAAACTAAGTTACGTTCGCTACGAGGGTGAAATATGTATAAGAAGTATCTAGTGATCGTAGCAAGAGTCATTTTGTAGTGTCTTTTGGCCTCGTACAAGACATTTTTCTGCTTGTATTTTGTTTTATTTTTATGTGATTTTATTATTTTTCTCACTATGTTTACTTTTTATTGGTTATAATCAAAATTTATCATTTTTTTTTTACTTTTGTATGTTTTGTCCTGTCGGGCTAATAAATGCTTTTTCTATCTTTCTTTCTTTTTTTATCTGTCTACCCCACGAAACTATAAAAAATAAGCCATAGGCCCCGTTCCCACTATGTCGTGACGAAAGTTAATCGTGTAGTTTTAAGTGTCGTGGCTTGTGTATTGAAATGTAGGTGTTCACATATGGGACGACACGATAACTGTCGTCCATGACTTTTGCCAACTAAAACAGGGCCATACGGATGAAATATAACTGTATAAAAAATTCAGCAAACTTATCGTTTTCGTGAAATCGTTGTTCATTATTACAATTTCAGTTTTTGTTTTGCAGTTATATTTCAGAATCATCCACTGTTTAGTTAATTATCTACCCAAATTCGATAAAGTGTTAACTGATTTGAAATTAATCGAATTTATTGTATGAACTCATTAGTAACTGTCATGATTTTCGATTATTGAGCGTTAGTTGTTGAAAGACCGGCTTATTGTATTTAGTTTTCCAATAATGAGCACAAACAGTTATTAAACGTGAAAATAATACAAATAAATTGGCAAGTAAAGCTTTAGCTTCACGCAGGGATTATCTCTCGTTCCCAGGGATTTATAAACGTAAGCCAACCAATATCCCGATAGGGATACTTGCTACTTTAATATTTATTTGTGGTTTATGTAAAAAATGTACTCTATATTTTACCCTCCAAGTTTTATCCCTTCGTCGCTCAAAGGTTTCAAAAACTCAATTTTGAGCTAAAAGCTTTAGTACATAAATGACATAAAAATACATACATGAAGTAGTTAACAATTAGTTCGCTCTCATCAGGGACTTGAAGATAAGTGGTGACACGTGGGTAATTACGTATATCTCAGCTAAATGTACGTCTTTTGGGGATACAGGCGGAGTTATGTTATAATGTTTATTGTTTGAGCATATATTATTAGAGATTTAAGAAAGAAAACCAACGCTGTGACGCCTTTTTAATGTTACGACACCATGCTTAGATAAGGGCATTTGGCCTCGTACCGGACCAATTAGGTTGTTTTTTTTCTCTATTTTTATTTTATTAGTTGTGCTGATAATTTCACCATTTTATTTTATGTGTTTTGTCCTGTGCGGGCTAATAAGTGCTTTTTCTTTCTTTCATCCGTCACAGTGTCTGAAAAAAAATAGGTTTGCAGTAGGCAAACTACTCGTACCTACCAAGAAACACAATATGCAATAATGCAAGAAACAAATAGTGTAAGGCCGCGTTCTCACTTTGTCGTGAGGCCAGTAATGTAGTTTTAAGTGTCGTGGCTTGTGTGTTTAAATGGTGGTGTTCACATATCGCGGCCGCCTCTCCAGAACTTTTCAACCCCATCGGCCATCCGTTGTCCGGTTCGGACTGGTCAATGTGGCTACACTTGGGGGAGGCCTATGTCCAGCAGTGGACGTCTTGCGGCTGAAATAATGATGATGATGATGTTCACAGGACGACGCGATTAGTCGTAGATCTGTCATCTACGTCTTTTGCCAACTAAAACCAAAGGTAGATAAAGCGTTACGCCAAAGTAGTACAACCGCGCTCACTGGCGATCGACCGTTTTACAACCTTATCTTTCAGGACATACGGTTGAAAAGTGTTTGACCGTGATAGTAGTAGCATTGCTATCTTCAAGTTTCTAGGTTCTTCACACAGATTTGATATTTAATTAAACTTTTGGTTAGTCTGTCTTAAGTGGCCATCTACAAGTTGAAGTAAACTTTGAAGTACTTACTTGTAAAATTAATAACTATTTCGTCACTTTCAATGAGAATCTCAATTTGTTCTCCGAATTTTATTACTTGTGTCATCATCATCATCATCATCAGCCTGTAATGTTCCCACTGCTGGGACACGGCCTCCTCTCAATGAGAGGGGACCATATCATCCTTCACACAGTCCCGACCCGAATAGCGTAGCGGTTCGAATCCTGGTAGGAGCAAATTAATGTTTGTGTGATGAGCATGGACAATTTTGTTTCTGAGTCATGGATGTTTATATGTATAATAACTATGTATTTACAAACAAAAGAGTATATATGTAGTATATAAACTATCTGGTGTCCACGACACAAGCCTTGCTTAGTGTGGCACTAGATGGTGCTATGTGTAATGTCCAGTGATATTACAATGATTTATTATACATATTTTCTTCGGTAAAAAAAACAACAATATTTAAACAATGATTATTGATCCTTATCAAAAACTTGACAACAACGTACACACGGTATGTACAGCAGTTTATACTCAACAAAAGCTCCGTTTACCAAAACATACCTACGTTTAAATCGGAAACTTTTCACGATGTTCCCGTAAAAGATAAGGGGGTTATGCCATCACAACTCAATCAATCACAAACTCGAATTTGACTTTCATTCTAGTGACGTCACGTCACGACATATTGACGGCACAGATGTGAAATTACTTATATGTAGGCGTGGATTTGCCAACGTAGCTGTACTTAACAAATGGCGTAGTGGTAATGATGCTGCCTTACGTTCTTAGGGTCCTGGGTTCGAGTCCCGGTAGGAGCAAATGTTTGTGTGATGAGCACGGACATTTGTTTCCGAGTCATGGATGTTTATATGTATAATAAGTATGTTTTTACAAACAAAAAAGTATATAATATGTAGTATAGCTGTGTGTTAATGTCTAGCGATATTTAATTCTGGTTTTCATATTTGCATCTGTTACCTACAGATGCAAACATGAAACCTACGAATATAGACTTATGTGAATAGAGTAGGATGGACATCGTCACCGTTATACAAGATATCGCTTTGCATTCTGGTCAAATTCAAGGGTATGCTCGAGACCATCAAACTGAACAACTTTCTCCATGGGAGAACTACCATTGTAATCGTAACGGCCCCATACAAAATTCTAATACCTATTCGACTAAGGTCCATGTTCACCAAGAAGATGACAGACTGATTATCTAAAACAGCTGTTTAAAACACATTTTTGTATGGGAACATGCCACAGTGACAGCTGTTTTTAGATAATCAGACGATTATCTTTTCGGTGAACATGGACCTTAATGTGTGAGACGGCTAGGGTTGCCACATATGTTTTAACAAATATAGTATTTTTCCCAAAAGAGCTGCAAAAATATAGCACTTCTGGGAAATTCAGAAAAAAGCACACATTTATTTTAAACGAAAAAAAGAACTCGTTTGTTATTATTAATATCTTCTTTACACCATTGGTAGCCGAACTCCCATTACTTTGCTTTTATCTATATTTTGAAGCCTTTTCTTCTTATTTTTTTTTGCTTTATTTGCTTGGCGAGCAAGAACATCATCACTTTCCATGTTTTTTTTTAATTTTTATTTTAACAACAGAAAATAAACACTTCTATGAAAATCTTCATCGTTCTTCTACCCTGTCTCAATTCATTTGGGGTTGGAACCTGTCTTTTTCTTTCGTACTTCTCTATTAATCGTAATCTCATCAGATATCAAGAGATATCTGATGATTCTTGCCATATCATCTTTTACACCACAATCCATTCATCGCTACTTTCTTTCTTTCTTTCTTTGGTCTTCCTCTACTTTTCTATCCATACACATTTATACTAAAATCTTAATAATAATGACTGTAACAGCATCAAATAACCTCATAACTGAACCGGACCCAGGCCATAGTTAGTTATTTTATAGAAATTGGTTTCAATCTGTTTTCATTTGAGTGTACAGCGCGAGATGACGACAAAAAATTATATAAAATGAAAAGTTGCCATCTCGCGGGAAGTCGCGAGTTTCACTGTCGGCAGTCGACGAATGACCCATCATGTGAGGGTATTAAAACGAATATTAACATCAACTTAACCGGAAAATGGTTGAAGTAATGTACGTTAAGTCTTCTTTTGGTGAAAAGTATAAAGTTTTATAAAAGCTTTCAGAAATACGTCACTTTACGTAGATTCGGTGTTCTGAAGACAGGTACCGATTTTCCATCATTTTGTCGTTGCGTTCGAAGGTTTTAAATGAACTGCTTTTTCTTGCCCCCAGGGTGTCGTAAAATAAGCAATTAGGATTACACCGCGAGATTGTTTACCGCAGTTACGAAGCTTGGGGTTTATTGGGTTGCACATTTTTAGCCCAGACTTTGCTTTAGGCCTGTAAACAATAGTTATTTGACGTACGTACTTGATGAATCGCGGGCAGGTACAATTGCCAAAAAAAACCCTTTCGAAACGTTATTTTTATTCAACGTTAGGTTACGCGTTAGTTCAAGTGGAAATGTTAAAAGTGTAAGTACATACATGTGAGAAAATAAGGTAGCCTATGTGCCATTCCAGACTAATATATCTCTGTGCTAAATTACATCTAGATCCGTTGAGCCGTTCTGGCGTGTTTGAGTTACAAACATCCTTTCATCCATCTAAACTTTCCTATTTATAATTGTAAATACCAAAGATACAGAATAGAAGAATAGTATAAGCTCTTTTGAAGATATTTTCCTGTTTATCAAACTCAGATACAGTACAGTACCTACGAAAAAGAAGCTATCGAATTAGCATGTAAAGTTTAAATATTTACTTATTTAACCTCATAAATAAGACATATACTACCTTCAAACAATCGCCAGACAATTTAATCTTGTACCGCCGTACTTTATATCTATCCTGGGAAACTTTATCGATTCCCAGTAACTTTCTAGTGGTAATTAAGTCAACTTTGGTCTCCGGAGCGATTAATTCATGTCCATTATTTATGCTTTTAAAAGTTGCTGTAGTAAAAAAGTTTTAACAAAGGTAAATAGACGGCGGAATTTTTTGAGACGCTTTTTAAGTACTTATGTGTTGAAGGAAGTTTCAGCGGACTTTGAAACTAGTTCTTTGCTATCAATCAAAACAATACTGATTTATTTTCTGGTAAGTTTTATATTTGGTTTATTTTAACTAGCTGACGCCCGCGGCTCCGCCCGCGTACTATTTATATAAGGTGAAACTGCAAGAATTTCGTGTACGTACTCGGTATCAAAAAACAAATATATTAAAAAAAAAACTTTTTTCAAGCTTTTTTAGTTTTCAAACTCAAACTCAAACTCAAAGCATTTATTTCAACTAGACCATTACGGCACTTTTGAATGTCAAATTACAAATAAAATCAAAGCTACAGTCACAGTCACAAGGCATAATAACTTGAGAAAGTACTGTAGTTGCCCATTCCCTAGCGTAGATCTCTATGGAGAAGAACGGGCAAGAAACTCCATGGACACTCTTTTTAAATCAATATATTGTTACAAAATCTTGGTTACATCATTCATGTGTGATTATACATATATGTGAGAACGATGTAGAAAGACGTGCACATTAAGAGCGTCCAGAGAAAAGATTAAATAAACAATGTAAGAAAAAAAAAGAAATTAAAATTAACCATGGCAGCTAAGAGATGACCAGTCCCAACTGACAGCGCCCGTTCACGAACATGACGCATGTATCGGCGCCATTCAACTCGACTATATTGAAGGGAGCTAAATGGCCCGACACACCCGCCACCATCAGCAAGACATTTGAGTGAGCATGACAATAAACATTGCCATAAAACAAACATTGCCAGTCCAAAATCTGCAAAATGTGATAGGAAAGTTAGAATCAGCTGTCTACGTTTGCGCTGTCGCAGGGGTGAACGACCTCACGCACGACGCCCTGCACGGTGCAGTCACAGTACAGTCAAGTGCGCATATTCAACAATTTTGTGCGCAGTGAAAATATGGCATATCTTTGAAACGGATCGTTACTTATATACAATTTTTTGCTGATTATTTTTTATTTGTGATTCCAAACAACTCCTCCAGTTGCTTGCATTTAATTTTTTAACACCTTATATACTAAAACTTTCTTCGAGAACCACTCTATCTATCGGCGAAAACAGCATGGAAATCCGTGCGTAGTTTTTGAGTTTATTGCGAACAGACAGGCAGACGCGGCGGACGACTTTGTTTTATAATATTTAATCATGCATTCCACAATGTTAGTTACGACATGATTATTGTGGACCCTGTCTGGGAAAATAAAATAAGAGAGCAAAATTACTTTGTCAACACTAAGTTGACAAAGTAATTTTGCTCTCTTATTTGTTTTGTTGGTGTATTGTGATGTTGGTCCCGTCTGTCAAATGTACAGTCAGCAAAACAGTTAGGTATGCAGGCTATAAAATCTTCTTATGACTATTATAAATGTAAAAGTCTGTAAAGATCGACTTTTGTTATACTTTCACGCAGACACTACTGAAAGGATTTGGATGAAATTGCAAACAGATTGATAATAACCCTTTTCCATTCATAATAGTAGTAAGAAGATTGCTAGCCTGTGAACCTAACTGTTTTGCCGACTGTACATCTTTGACAGTCATTACAGGTAGTCAGTTTTCTTTAAGTCTGACCACTAGTCTTATCAAGCGCATTGTATTACCCAGTACTAACTGGTTTGTGGAGGTCAGACAGGCAGGCAACGTACGTAATAGTATTTACAGTATAGTTAGTGTGTAGTTTTAGTTTTTTTTTATTCTTCTCCGTTTAGTCTTACAATTATGTTAATGTTGCTGTGTTAATTTTCGGTTTAAGATAAGTGTTTGTGTTTGTATTATTGCGTTCTATGTTTACCTTATTAATATTGTATGCACGTCATGACTTTGCGACGAATAAACATTTTTTCTTTCTTTCTTACTTCTTTCTATTTAGCTGCAACCAGTGAGACTGGAAGCCGACCCCAACATAGTTGCGAAAGTGCTAAGCATTATGATGATCAGTGCAATTTTTACTATGTTAATGTAACTTTATTTTGAAGTATTTTGTCTACCCTGTGTGTGTATTATATTGAGACACGATGTTTATAAGACGAACAAAAGTATCAACTATCTTGTAGAAATGTCGAGTATGTACCTTTATAAGCAAGGAATCAAATAATAATGTTGGATCCCCCTCGAACAAACAGAAGAGTGATTAAGAAACTCGAAAGCAACTTCAACTTATCACTCTCTTGAAGTTACAAGAGATAAGTAATGGATTACTTGATTGATTGGGAATAAATACTGTGTATAAAAATCCTCTCTTTAACCCTATATAGATAAGATACAGAATTCCGTAAAAATACGTGTGTAAAAACATGAAATATGGTCTCGCGAAAGTTACATATGCCTAATGTGAAAATCATCTCAACCCTTTCATAACGTGTTGGGTTTGACCTACAACATAACCAGATGTAGCCAAATATTTTGCACTTAACTGCCATTTTGACCTTTACTACCCGAAAATAATGGCTTGTTTAGCATGCAGGTTAATTCGGTCACAGTCTTGGTAACAAGGAAACAACTAATCTAATGGTCCAACCAGGTTCATGGTTGATGAATGCAAAGTAAACTGACGTTTCGACAACCGTTGTATTTGTATTGTATAAGGAGCTGGTGTCCACAACTCCACGTCAAAGCGCGTATTTGGCGTATGAGCTATAATCCACCAGGCGGGCCCAGTGTATGTTGGTAGATGTCACATGTCTTCGATTTTTTGTTTCTAGGGCATGCCGGTTTCCTCACAATGTTTTCCTTCACCGTTTTTGAGAACAGTGGGATGACATAAATTACACAAAGTAATGCGCTTGCCCCCAGGCACTATTCGAACCCATGACTTATTGTACAGAAATCGGAACCGCCAAATTTGGCCACCGCTGTTCTCAACCGATGTAAACTACAATATGACATAATACCTAGTACAATAAGAATCCCAGATGAAATAATTAGATTAATTAGTCACGTTAGCATTAAGGCCGCCTTTGAACAGTTTTACTTGTGCATAAAGTTTTAATAAATAATGGGAGAACTCGAAATAGCAAACACGTATTAGCCTAAAATGGAAATGTAAAAGCTATGTCAGACCTCTTGCAAGGAAAATTAAATCTTCTGAAATGGAGAAAATTCAAAGCTTACATTATGCTCGTTGCATTGTACGCTTGCTCATTCCTATTGGCTATTTCAGAGAATAAACCCATCGCAGTAATTGTGTAACACATTTAGAATAGCAATGACATTCAATTTGGCAGTTTAATAACATAATTTGCGTTGTTTACGTTTCGCATTATGTACAGTTTGTTTCGTTTCGACATACATACACGAATTTTCAAAAATTTCGAATTGAAATTGGGTTGGTATAATTAATGTTTCTTTCTAAGTCAGTGGTGTTCAAGTAAAGAGACTGATTACTTACTTAAATAGGGTGTATTTGTTCATACACTTTGGTGTATGCACCTTAATTATATTAGCGAACTAGCGCTTCGCGACTTCGTCCGCAAAAATTGTGATATCTCGACTAAAATGCATGATTGTATTATAATTATTGTACTGTACAACGGGCTGGTGTCCGCAACTCCGCGTCAAATCGCTTATTTTGCGTATGTGCTATAATCCACCACGCGGGCCCAGTGCGGGTTGGTAGATGTCACATGTCTTCGAATTTTTAGTTCTAGGACATGCCGGTTCCCTCACGATGTTTTCCTTCACCGTTTTTGAGAGCAGTGGTGATGAAATAAATTACACGAAGTAATGCGCCTTGCCTGGGTTCGAACCCACGACTTACTGTTCGTAAGTCGGGGCCGTATAAATATTTTTTTTTAGCCTACAGTACCCACAAATAATGTAGCTTTTTGCCAGTAAAATATTTTTTTGGATTGGATCATAAGTTTGGAGATCACCATCTACAATACAAACTTTTACCTCTTTATTTTTTTTTTCTCATTTTGTAACTACGCGTAAACGAATAAAACATAACAAATTAATCACTTATAATTCAGTACTCAAATAGTACTTTCCAGGTCTAAAACATGCAAGTTGATGTTCAAGAAGCATGTCCTAAAAAATCGACGGAACCACTTCTCCATGTAAGTGAATATGAATGAAGATAAATGAACAGAGGAAAGAGCACGTACTCGTATCTTGCTGTCACGTCCACCTGCAGACGGTGCATCCTTCGACTGTAGTACCAAGCTCTAATGATCGACGGATGGCGAGGATAACACCTATGTAGACTAGGTAAAGTTGGAAGTTTGACTGTTACAAAGTGCTGGATAGAGAAACTATACTTGTTTTCCTAGCGCCGGAATCGCACAGCTTGTGTGCCATCGCCCGTTCAATTTTGTTGAAGCAACCTAATTGAATTCAACGGACATGAGACACGTAAAACTTATACTCGTAACACCCCGTCGTTTTTGTGTCGGGGGTTAAAACAGCTGTCACTGTGACATTTTGTTCCCATATAAAAATGTGTCTGAAACAGCTATTTTTAGATAATCAGACGATCATCTTTTTGATGAACTTGGAACTGAGTCTATGCAGAGATGAGTAATTGATTATCAATACAATGAACATACATATAATTGATGTAATCAGTGCAAGACTAATTGCTAGCATATTATTATTAGAACGCAATTACAGTCCCAACTGTTGCGTTGAATCCGAAACTGCCTTTGTTTACTGATTTAGCATACAGATGTGAATACACTCTGCTTATCACTTCAGGCATACAGGTGTGGGTGTAGTCAACTATGCAGGATTGTTAGGGTCGGCTTCCAGTCTTACCGGATGCAGTTAAATATCAGTATTTTAAATTGAGCGACTGACTATCTGAACTCCACAATTCAGTACTGGGTAATACGATACTCCTTGGTAGGACTGGTAGTGAGACTTTCAGGCCACTGATAACATGTAACGACTGTCAAAGATCTACAAATGACAGCCGGGACCAACGGCTAAAGGTCGTGGCTCACTTGACAAGCACCGCACCAGCACGGCACCAGCACAGCTCCTGACCGGCGTCGCCTCGAATATAGGCTACGGCGCGCGGCCCGCGCGGCGCAAGCGAGGTGTAAGCACGCGGTCCCCTCGCTTGCGCCGCGCGGTCGCCTCGCTTGCGCCGAGCGGGCCGCGCGTGGTCGCCCAGCTTGCACCGCGCGGGCCACGCGCCGGCCGCGCGTGGTCCACTCGCCGTCCGCAAGGCGCAAGCTCGCAGTCCGCGCGCTGGTAGTAATAGTCCGGGAGGTAGCATTGTATTTTAGGGAATTATCTCTAGTAATTATATTTTGTGGATTCGTGGTTTAATTTTTCTTTCCATTACAGTTCTGAGATTTTTTAAAGTTCAGTATATTTAAATTATTTTATATTTTATAGTTTCAGCCGGTGTACTGTAACGATTGGTTACAGACCGAACGACTGACTGACTTTATTAGGGTTTTTTATTTGCACCGCTACCTCCCGGACTACGAGCTTGCTGTCACCGCGAACACAATTGTAAGGCATTTGTGATTGAACACGCGTAGGACTTGTACGTTGTCATAATGTCTCGGTTTACATTGCGTGAACTAGCAGTAATCGCAATTGCTCTCGACGATGAGGAACAGGAAAAAAAAAGGAAGAGGAGATATTGGGTGCATAATATGCTTAAAAAAAGACAAGTAGAAGGGGAATACTGGAAGAATATTAGACATTTGATTGACGATGATGAAAAAATCGACATGTATTTTCATATGCCGAAATACTTATTTTATCACATATTGTCGTTTATTCGAAAAATATAGAAGCAGCTACAAACGATTATCATCAATCATGGTATTTTAGGGTTTTCAACGAGTTCTACGGATCTCTAAACAAACAACAAGCTTTCGATTTGTACTGAATTTCACATAATTCGGGAGTCTTATCATAATAGTAATGGTTTTTATGCATTGCAGCATCGTGACCAATTATATATATAGATATTATCTGGGAGTCTAACCGAACTAGGTCTAGTGTCGTGGGCTCTTTAACTAAATTTGTAACTGGCCATACATTAAACAAAGAGTACCCACTACGTGGAGAAGCACGACGGCGCAGTGACGTTGTTTCGCGGGCCACTCGGCGTCCGCGCGCGGTCCCCTCGCTTGCGGCGCGGCGTCCGCGCGCGGTCCCCTCGCTTGCGGCGCGGCGTCCGCGCGCGGTCCCCTCGCTTGCCGCGCGCGGTCTCCTCGCTTGCGGCGCGCGGGCCGCGCGCGGACGCCGCACCGCCCGCGCGGCGAGGCGTATGGTAGCGGCAAGCGCGTTGACCACCCGCCGTAAGCTTTTTCGGATGTACATTCAAAAATATGTTATGCGACACACGATTTAATGCTCTAATTTGAATGGCAAGTAAATTGCTGGGTTGGGGCGGTGCTGGTGCGGTGCTTGTCAAGTGAGCCACGACCTTTAACATGCTCTCCGAGGCACCGAGGAAGCTCGGCGTGTAATCGGTGATCACCTATTCAAGGACCAACTTAAGTAAGCACGGCTTTATTAATGTTAATATTTATCCATGGTGCTAGGCAACTGGGCCTATCCCAGTTGTAAACGTCCCTTTGTTCCTATTGGCCTTGTTTCGTTCTGTCTCCTGCTGAAATGGAGGGAAGTGGAAATTACGGTTTTTTTCCTACTCCTCCGCTATTGAGCTGAACGCGAGTTTTATGATTACTAAAAGTATATGATTCACTGCTATGAACAAGACCAGAAAAATATATGACATTCTTCAGGGTATATGCTAGCATGATACTGTTTTTTAAACATAATACAATTAATTTGGCTCGATAAAAAGAAATCACGAACTTATCTCTAAAAATATCTTTCAAACAATAAAAAACATACTAATATGCATGCGATCCTGCTGATTTTTTGTCAAATAGTTCTACAAGCAATGACACTGTTTCAGTTTTTTAATCAATAGTTTTTTTGTAAATCGATCGAAACCGCTCATTTGGCGCTATTTGGCCCGCAGTGGCTGACGTAACAACCACTTTGTAGTGCAAGCTGATTAGAACTTTATTCTAACAGCATTTCAAACGAAGTTTGAACCACCACAAATAGAGTTGCTAATTTAGCTCGTCTAAGCGCCTTTAAATTCATTCTCTGGGACTTAGTCGAGCTTCATTGTCTCGGCGCTTTTCTGGTGGTCGCCACAGGGCTTTACCTACAGATCGTCCCGCGAAAATATTTAGCATCGAGTTTGCTGTAATTATAGACACATAATGCTGGTTATATTGTCTCAAACTCCTAAAAAAGTAAGGGACGATACATTACAATAGTGTAATTAAGTTACTTGTGATTACAAAACAATACACGACAAAACCCCAATATTACTATCTCAAACCCAAGAAGTTATATCATAATCTACGCAAGTGTACCCTGCATTAGTGCACTGTAGTGATAAGTAGTTCGCTCGACAATTACGAGCACCATTAAGCAATGTGTTTCACTAAGTTGAACTTAGGGTGGCTTCCCACGAGTCACTCAGGCATGCTGCAGTTGCGAAGTTGTGCGGAGTAAATCAGGTAATGGCAGAGTAATATTTTGTGGTAAATTGAACTGGACAGCCTCCAAGGTTTGGTTTGGAAGTTTGAAGTTAAATCATGAAAAATCATGAGATTTCTAAACGTAATACGCGATATTTTTGTGCTCTTTTGTCTGTAAGTTTTTTAACATAAAATAACATCACACTGTAATCTCCAAAGGGTTAGGCAGTTGTGTAAGAAATAGTAACTAGACACACATCTCACGACTTATGTTTTTTTTAATTAATTAATTTTGCATTAATTTTATGTTGTAGTCGATGTTAGAATTGTAAATTATGTACATACCTTATAGCAAGAAAAGAAGTGTCTGATGAATTTGACAAAATATAAACAAGTATGGAATCTACTCCCATACTTGTTTATTTTTTGTCATCTGAAATGCTGCGCCAACCCCAAATGAATAGGGATAAGAGCAAGAGAATCATGATGATGTAGGGATGGGCAAGTGAAAAAAATAAACCGATATTTATCGTATCGATATTTTTAAACAGTAGGTATAGATAATTATCGAGTGAAAAATATCGATATATCGTCCGTTTTCGGATGATTATTCAGCTATATTTCCAAAGCATTAAACTTCGTAAAAAAGAATAAAAGAAAACAGTATTTTTATGGATGCTTGAGCCTAAAAAAATATATACAATTTAATCAAACCGGTAGGTAGTCATCAGAAATGAACACGAAACAAAAGTTGCGTTTAAAAAGATCGAATTTGATACGAATTCGATACTCTAAAATAAATATCGATTATCGATATATCGCAATTAAAAAATATCGACGCTATATTTTGATAATTGTATGGAAAAATATTAATATTTCGATATATCGATATTTTTTGCCCATGCCTATGATGATGTGCCTTATGGCATATGGCATGGCAGCATGAGAGACTCATGGACGATGGTGTGCTGATGTTAAATCCCAGACAAAATATATCTTCTCTAGCACATGACCGAAAATATTGAATACGGGAAGCGAGGCCTCCAAATTCATAAAAAAGGCTTTAAAAACCCATTTGAAATTCTGTACTGCCAAAATTGTACAAGAATTATCCATGACGGTAAAAATAGTGCAACAAAACAAATGAAAAGTCAACTATTTTACTAAATTCTGCATTCAAATTCTTTATGCAACCGCACCTGTAAATAACGAGAACAAGGGAGTATCGATAATCGATAAATCTATACGTAAATAGTAGTCTGACAAATCGTCCCAGTACAAAATTAGTACCTACCAACTCTTGATCTATAAAGATTTTCGGAAAACTAAAAAAAAACTTTTTTGAAGTGAAAATTTCTCTAAGCACGTCAACGTGCTTAGAGAAATTTTAAACAACCCTTTTGGGTGAACAAAAATCATGGAACGCGCGTGACCTTCACCTAACGCTTCGTAGCACTCGTAGCCGATCTGCTACGGCGTAGCACCACTTAGGCGTGCGCGGAGCTCAACCCGTAGCAGATATAGATTACTTAGTTTTCACTTCAATCGGCAGTCATAAAAGAAAATAACAATATTTTTTAATTTGAAATTTTTGCTTTTTTAATTTCAATTTAACCTCTAAACAAACCAACATAAAGTTAGTTAGTTGAATAAAATCTGGAAATAAAAAAAAATGTTGACGCGGCAGCTCTTTGTTGGCTAGTTCCTTATCTATTTCATAATAAGTTTTACTATGCTGTACATTATGTTATGTTATTAAAATCGGATGGCCGATGGGGCCGAAAAGTTCTGGAGTGGCGACCGCGAACCGGAAGACGATGCGTTGGAAGACCTCCCACTAGGTGGACCGATGACCTGGTGAAGGTAGCGGGAATCCGGTGGATGCGAGTTGCAAGGGACCGGTCAATGTGGCGACACTTGGCTATGTCCAGTAGTGGACGTCTTTCGGCTGAGATGATGATGATGATTAAAAGGCAAAACTTGTAAAAGGTAATCTTTGGTATGACTGATTCGTTACCGAAAATTATCTAAACTAATATTTTTAATTAAAGAGGAGAGATTCGTTTTTTTGTTACTTGTTACGATTTAACTCGAGAACTCCACAACCGATTTTAAAAACACTTTCACCATTAGAATGCTACATCTTTACAGAGTAGTATAGGCTCTAAATGATATTGATATCATGCAAATTAGCTGAGCTACCACAATTTTCTCGGAACAAGTCACGGGCGAGGTGTTAGTTTATACACTGTTTTAGGCTTTCACGGTTTAAAACTAAACTTGTATTGTCACTTACGGGATATTTTCCGTGATTATTTATTAAGTTGAGCTCCCAATATTTCGACGCTGTTAAATAACTCTCTCTCTCTAATAACTGTCTCTTCTCTCTCTCTCTCTCTCTCTCTCTCTCTGCTCTGCTGTTGCTGTTATAATCACGGAAGATATCCCGTAAGTGACAATACAAGTTTAGTTCATACATTACCTACGCTCCAAATGTGCCGTATATGTATGCCATGTGCCATGTTTATAATGTGCCAGTGTGTCATAAAAACGCGAGCGAAGACGTGGCACAAAACTACTACTACCTACCCCCTATACCCTTAATTCCCACCCCATCCATTTGACAATTCCCAGTTCATCACACACATATAACGACACCACAAACGGCAACCTAACAGTATATGCATGGTTATGCAAAAGTATACATTTTAGATGAAGAGGGATGCTTCGAGCCTGGTAATTAAAGCGTCATGAAAATCGCCGAGTATTTGAAATAATAATAACCCGACGCAAAAGCCTTTGATGTCATAGCGGCATTTAATGCCTTTGGAGTAGTATTTTGATGAGTAATTATCTTTCATTAGC
Source organism: Xestia c-nigrum (assembly GCA_916618015.1). NCBI lineage: Eukaryota > Metazoa > Arthropoda > Insecta > Lepidoptera > Noctuidae > Xestia > Xestia c-nigrum. Next base: position 18,926,964 of record OU745247.1, on the reverse strand, counting down.
TTCTTACGTGTGAAAAGTTCTATACCGTTGAGAACGTAATTTGACGCTTAAGGGTTCAATTTTCAAGGGTTATTGAAGATTTGATCTTTTTTGTTGAAAGAAAAGGTGGTACTTATTGGTTTCAATCTTGTTGTAAATGTCAAAGTGTTAAGTAGGTTACGGTTAGTCTGTGGCATCCCACTGTTGGGCAATAGCTTCTCCCCACGACTTCCAAATCCTTTGATCCAGGGCCAATGTAGACCTCTGTTCGATGGTTCTGTCATTATTCCGCCATCACTTACGAGGTCGTAAATATTGCAATATTAACGTCAATATTTTTATGAGCATTCAAAATATAATTTTTATTTATAATATCTTTATTGCTTGTGAGAAATGCAATAATAAAATACTACGGAGAATACTCGTACTATACATTAACTCCGTAATATTATTAATGCATTTCTCAGTATTCCGCGTTTCAATAGACCTGATAAATTATTTCAGATAAGATCAAGTCGCATCAATGCCACTAGAGCTGCTTATTCCCTAAGGAGATAACGCGTTAGCACTCTCGTAGTCTCTGCAATATTCAACATTTTCCTGTAAGTCGTTGCAAAGGAGGATAAAATTGTAAGCGTTGAACCTTTCCGTTGAAAATACTAAAAGAAAATACGGTCTTTTGGGAAATAATTAAACTGCAACCTGCAACGTATATTTTCAGATAGAAACATTTCCACGGACGGAGAAATAAATGTATTCAATTTGTCCAGCAGATTTTTGGCAAAGACTTTTTATCGCACTTTTACAATACAACGTTTCCCTCCCGGTCCTAAAACTTGTAGTATAAAACAAAGTCTCAGTGGGCTTCGTAGTTAAATCTTGAGTTAACTGCGAGATTCAAGGTTTAGGTCTCGTACGATGTGCGTAAATAAATAATTTACACTTCTGAGACCTAAGTGTAAAACGTCTTATCATTTATTATTCATGTATTGACACGATTTATGTTACTTTTGTAACGTAAATCCTGTCGATACACCTTTACGAGTTCACTAAAGTTATTTAAAAGTTAATAAGAGTACTTACCAATAAATCTACTAGCACTCTTTGCTATAGTTTCAGTGATTTGACAGCAGAAGGATATGGAAACGAAGCTTAAAAACACGCCTTGATAACTTTTCTTGATCATTGCTCCTCACTTTTGGCGCTTGCAAACTAGTGTGTAAACTCTTGCATTTTTGTTTTGAAAAAAATATATTTTCGGTAAAACTTCACTTTTCACATTATATATTTGTTTCGCGATGTTTTGTTTTTATTTAAATATTGCGCTTTAAAAGCTCGCTTTTAGAATCGTGTCGATTGGTTGCTCGGTAAAGGTCGAGAGCTCTCGACACGTGAGCGCCGACTGAGCCAGAACCCCCTCTAACTGGAACGGGAGAAATGGACCACTGCGCAGTACACAGGCTTAGCTCTCGGCTGTGTATTTTTTTATTTCAAACAACGTTGGTGCAGGAATTTCGTTAGGTTCACGCGGCTTTTTATATGCATAAAATGCTTTGAGTGGTTTGAAATTAAAAAGTTTTTTAACTCAATATTTACAATTTTGCCGAGTCACTCTCGCTCGTTTTTACATATGTTTCATGAAATGTTGAATTCTTTATATTTTGTTGGCCAGGTGTTCCATTAAGTTATATTTATGTCTAACTTCAGCGCTTTGAATTGATGCATTAAGTTTACTTCGAAGGCAGTTCTACGTAGAAGATCGTATAAATTGATAACGATACCTCGCTTTAGAGGGGACGGATTCAGACGTCTTATGTACAGTACAGCAGATTGAGTCGTACCTATGCAGTTAAGTTTAAGATATTCTCTTAGATGTTGGTACCATTAATGTTGTATTCAATTGATTTAATTCAAGTCGTTTGTTCATTTATTTAGGTGTTTGTGAAAATGAGAACATTACTCTAAACTTTGAAAAGAGATTGTTATATTGAATTCTTAATTGTTTTAAACAATCTATTTCGAACACTGCTACAAAAGTCATTATCTTCAATTCAGTAAAATCAATGTTAAAGGATACTGTAATAAACCAGAAAATTGTTAACCAATGAATTTCAGAAACTTTATGAAATATTATAAGGCTCTGTTATTTCTTACAGAACTTTATTATTAACGTTCAATTCGGTTTTCTGTAACAGTACAACGTTCTTATTCTTATTCTTATTCTTTATTGCACACAAAAAACAACAAATATACATAACACTTGCAATAATATAGCTTATGTACAAAGGCGAGCTTAACCCAGAGTTGGGTTTTCTTACAGCAAACCTAATTTTGAAAGCGAGATTTGCAAAAGAGGATATACTTACGTATGTGCATTTACATTACATTATAGATAAACTTAAAAAAAAAAAAACTACATTCATACTATAAAATATACGTAATACATACAGCTTAGATATATATTAAACATACCTATAAAATCCGATATATATATACATACATATTGATCATATAGACATGTAGACATATCGTTCATGAAGAATCGAATAGGAGAATCGATTGGTCTAACAATTGTTGATGTATCGAGTTCTTTTAGATTAAGCACTCGCTATCCGATTTATTTTACAGTGTGTGAACAAAAATAATGGAATGTTGGATCTATAAAATTGATATCGAATTTTTTTGTGCGTCGTACCTAAGCTTTTAAGGCCTAGTGGTGGCTTAATTATTTTGAACCAGCCGTGTAAACTATAGGAGCTCGTGGCCGTGAATAATAACAGCCGCTCGGGTCTTTCCTCAGGTTAAGCCGCGCTTGCTTAGGTTGGCCGACGGATTCAGTTTTTTGCGTGCTTCGTAAAGTACATTAAGCCCATGGTGACTGTTATTTGGAGATCTTTGACAGCCGTTACAAATAGTCAGTTGCACGAAATTCTGACAACGAGTACTTACCAAGGGGTATCGTATTATCCAGTACAAAGTCGGTTGTAGAGGTTAGCTAGGTAGGCACTCGCTCCAGGTATCATCATCATCATCATCATCATCAGCCTATAATGTTCCCACTGCTGGGACACGGCCTCCTCTCAATGAGAGGGAATGGGCTATAATCTACCACGCGGGCCCAGTGCGGATTGGTAGATGTCACATGTCTTCGAATTTTTGGTTCTAGGACATGCCGTTTTCCTCACGATGTTTTCCTTCACCGTTTTGAGAGCAGCGGTGATGAAATAAATTACACAAAGTAATGCGCCTGTCTGCGCGGTTCGAACCCACGACTTACTGTTCGTAAGTCGGGGCCGCCGCCACTGGGCCACCGCTGTTCTCGCTCACCGCTGTTCGTGTGTACAAGCAGGTATAATACTGGCATTCGGCTGCATCCGGTTAAAATGGAAGCCTTTACCCCAATAAAGTTGGTAAAAGGCTAGGCAGATGATGATGGCCGTTTAGAAAGAAGAAAGAAAGAAAGAAAGAAAAAATGTTTATTCGTCGCAAAGTCATGACGTGCATACAATATTAATGAGGTAAACATAGAACGCAATAATACAAACACAAACACTTAAACTTAAACCGAAAATTAACACAGCAACATTAACATAATAATTGTAAGACTAAACGGACAAAAATAAAAAAATATTGCACGCCGTGAGTGCGACAAATAGGTTTACCACTCAGCATGATGCTGTGCTATGGGGAACCCACAGAACAGCGCTGGTTTTCAGTGGTCACCTGTGAAAAACGTACGGAAGCCAATACAGCGATATTTAAATTATACAAAACTGTAAATTAATTAATTGTTGCTTTTAGTGACAGATTACCCTTTTCAAAATTTAATCCTTAAGTAATAAATTGGGAAACAGGGCAAAATATCGTCAAATTTTCTCGTCTACACTACAAATAAAAAAATTGAAACGTCTGTTTGTAATTTCTAAATAACAGCTTTTTACTGAATGTATACGGTAGGTATTTTAGATCTGTCTACCTGTTTGTTTCAGCTAATCTCCAAAACGGCTGAATCGATTTTGACGGAAATTTTACGGGCAGATAGCTGTTGTTATAACTTAAGTCATATTTTAATTTAGAAGAAGGATTAGGGTTCCGAGCAAAAATGAAACCCTTGAAATTTTTAACAAAAGCTGATTCAAATATTACCTATTTTCAATTTGAAAAAAAATATATAATATACCTAATATGCTAAAATTATATTATTCAAAATTAATAAGTATTATAAAATAATATTTTAAAAAATAATATCATAAAATAATATTTAAAAAAAAATGTTGTGTAGGTCGACTTTTTAGTGTCGATTTGTTTCGTAACGGCTACCAAAAAATGTAGTACTTTACCTGCAATGAAAAACCGTGAAAATCTAAAACAATACTTTTAATAATCATTTCACGCTGACGAAGATCACGTGCAACAGCTAGTGAACAATATGATTGACGGAAACAGGCTTCTAGTCTATTGAAAATTTGAAATACTCGTCTGACCTTCTTTTGACACTCTATTCTTAGATTTCAGGCATATTGAGGTTAGCCTAAGTTTCAATTTGGGAATTGAAAAATAGTCTCACATGTGTGCTTTTAGAATTTCGTAGTCAGAACTGAAATTGTTGTCAGTCGTGAATATGTATTCGTCTATAGCTTGGTATGTTCTATTTTGGGATCAAATTGAAATTAAATAAGTTTTAGAACAGGTTTCCCGATATTATGTGGGTTAAAACCCACGTAATATCGACATAAATGTAATCACCTGCTTTACTTTTCTGATTTACAATAGTTATTATTGGTAAATACAATATTTTATTCGTTACTTACGGACACTGAATTCATTAATTTTATAATAATAATCTGTGCCGGTAGGGGTTACTTTGCCGAAACAGGTCTAGGGTGAGGGGCCAGACTAAGAGAGATACAATCCAAGCCAAGGTCGCACACGCCGAGGGCTGCATGGCTAGGGGAGAGGTTAGTCGCTAGTGTGCCAACTCTGGAGAATAGGGGACCTCCAGTTTTATTCACTCTTGCCACAGTGAACGCAGGGCTCTGCTGTGGTCGACTTTTAAGTCCCTAGCTACTCGTGGGAATAACATGAATACTAGATCAAAAACAAAAAAACAACTTCAGGCAAAACTGCCTCAGATAGATGACGAAACTTCGTCAACGCCTTCATCTCTTTTTCCATCAATTTCTTCATCATCGCAATCTTTCCGCGTCACACCGACGCCTTCTTTCTCATCAATAAGTATACAGTCAGCGGATGTTGTACAGGAGACAAATTTTGTCGACGATACTGTACCCGCCGCTAGAACTGCAACAAGTCGTAGGAAATGGAGCATTGATATGAATAAATTCATCCTACGCACATATCTTCATCTTACTCATATGGAAACTGATAAAAATGCGTATCTACCATCGCTTCACACTAAGTTTTTAGAAAAATACCCAGATATGCAAGTAGGGCGACAAAGAATAGGTGACCAACGAAGAGCCATTGTCCAAAAGAAATTACTACCACAAGAAACAATAGATCAGATTTATGAGGAAGTCAGAGTCGAATTACAAACAGTCTATACTCAAATACAGCAACACTCCACACAGTCAAAGACACCAACTAACACACAACCTGGTCAGCGTATGAAATGGACGAACGAATATAACGAGGCAGTAATCAGAATATATTTTACTATTACACAACTAGAAACAAATAAAACAGCCTATAGAAAACATTTGCATGAGGAATTTATTAATAAATATCAGCACATAACTAACACATTTAACTGAGCAAAGATTATCAGATCAAGTAAGAGCAATCATAAATAACAAATACATACACACTAATAGATTAACAGAAATAAAAAAACAAGTAGCTTCAGAATTAAAAAATAACAATACCAACACACAAAACACAGAACACATAAATAATGTCTTACAACAACCTGATGAGAACATGTTCTCACCTAGTACTCAATGCATAAATATTAACGTTTCTAATACGACCACCAACACTCCTGCAACAAGAAATATTACACTCCTAAATAATAGTTCTGATACTAACATAGTTTCTCAAACACTCACAGCCGACGAACATTTTTTAAACCACATAGATATAGGCCTATTTGAACCTACGCCAAATAACTTTGATGCTGCTCCAGAAAAGAACTTAGAAATCGAAACCACCTTTCAACAAGCCCAACAACTTTTTTCTGATACACATCCCACTAGTAGACCATACATTCCCAAGCAAAAGACATCTAAAAAATTCTCCGCCATAGTTACATATATAAATTCCGTCATTCTCCCAAATAATGTAAATGCCGACACCGATTTCGCCAAACTGCAGACCACAATTTACTGTGCAGCATGGACGGCAGCTACATGCAACGGAGCTAAAATATCAGACACACAAAATGAAAGCCGCACATACATTAAGAGAAAACCAAAGTGGCAAATCAGGATGGATAAGAAAATTCAAAGTCTAAGAGCAAATATAGGTAGACTAACACACTTTATTAATGGTAGCAGAAGTCCAAAACTAATAGCAGCAGTAGAAAAAATTAAGAAAAATTATCAGGTACATGCTCAATATCAAGACTCAAACACACAATTAGTACATTTTTTAGACACTTTGAAACAAAAACTAAACGCAGCTTCCAGTAGACTTAAAAGATATTTAAAATGCACGAACCGTAAAGTGCAAAACTCAAAATTTATAAATAATGAAAAAATATTTTATAGAAATCTTGCAACAAATAATAGTGAAACCACTAACCAAAGCCTAGAGACACCTACATCCGAAACACTACGGGAATTCTGGGCTAACATATGGGAAAACCCAGTAAATCATAATCATCAAGCTGACTGGATCAACGAAGTAACACCAGAAATCCCAGAAATGGAATTTGAATTCATACCAATACCAACATTTATAGACGTCATCAAACGTACACACAATTGGAAATCTCCTGGCACTGACAACATTCACAACTACTGGTATAAGAGATTCTCGAGCATACATCCTTTTTTACATAACCATTTAAACGCATTCATCCACTCACCACAGTTACTGCCATCATACATTACACACGGCGTAACTTATATGATACCCAAGGACGTTAATGATACTAAAAACCCAGCGAAATACCGACCGATTACATGTCTGCAAACTATTTACAAAATTTTAACAGCCTGTTTAAGTGAGGTTGTATATGAACATTTAACCAATAATAATATTTTGTCAGAACAACAGAAGGGATGCCGTAAAAATAGCCAAGGTTGCAAAGAACAATTAACTGTCGATGCGATTACTATGAACAGCGCTGTTAAAAGCAAAAAAGATATTCACACAATGTTCATTGATTACCAAAAAGCATTTGACTCAATTCCGCACAGCTGGTTATTAAAAATTTTGAGTCTATATAAAATTCACCCAACACTAAAACACTTCTTAGAAATTTCCATGCAGAATTGGCAAACCGTACTTAAAATTAATTCCTCCTCCTCAATTGTAGCTACTGAACCAATCCACATAAGACGTGGAATTTTCCAAGGCGATGCTCTAAGTCCGCTGTGGTTTTGTATGGCACTCAATCCACTCTCACACCTTCTAGATAAAACAGACGCTGGATACACACTAACGAACATTACAACACATTATACACTTACTCACCTCATGTATATGGACGATATTAAGTTATATGCACCTGACAAAAACGCACTTTTCATATTAGCTGACACAACTCAACAATTTTCGGATGATATTTGTATGTCATTTGGAGTAGATAAGTGCAAAATTTTATCTATTGTAAATAGTAAAGTACAAAATAATAGTTACACACTCGGGTCAGACCAATTAATAGAGCCAATGGATGAACAGAGCACATACAAATATCTAGGTTTTAAACAATCGAGACAAATACATCAAAAGATGACTAAACAAGATCTGCTCAGTAAATTCTCACACCGCTTAAACCTCATTTTGAAAACTAACCTTAACTCCAAAAACACTATTAAAGCAATCAACACATTCGCAATACCCATCCTCACATACTCTTTTGGAATCATACGCTGGTCAAATACAGATATCAAAAAATTACAACGCACTATTAATACATCTCTTACTAAACACAGAAAACATCATCCAAAGTCAAGCATACATCGACTCACTCTGCCACGCCAAGAAGGTGGAAGAGGTCTGATAGACATACACAATTTACACAATAAACAAATACATTCACTCAGATCGTACTTTTATAATAAATCCGAAAATTCATCACTACACAAACATGTTACCGAAAACGATAGGAAACTTACGCCACTTAACTTACACGATAGGAACACTCAAATTAATGAAGCCCCCATAACCACACAAGAAAAAATTACTGCATGGTCTGCCAAGGCCCTCCACGGGAGACACCGAGCCTATCTGAGCCAGCCACACGTCGACAAAACTAAGTCGAACGAATGGCTCAAACGAGGCGAGTTATTTCCCGAGACAGAAGGATTTATGCTGGCAATCCAGGACCAAATAATAGCTACTCGTAATTACAGGAAATATATAATTAAAGACCCTCATCAGCCGACTGACTTATGCAGACATTGCAACACTGTCTCTGAGACCATTCAACACATTACAGGAGCTTGTAAATCACTTGCACAGACTGACTACAAGCATCGACATGACCAAGTTGCCGCTATTATACACCAACACTTAGCATTCAAATATAAATTCATAAGTGAGATGAAACCATATTATAAATATAAACCCGAAATAACACTAGAAAATAGGAATCAGAAAATCTATTGGGACAGGACTATTATAACAGACAAAACTATACATTTCAATAGACCAGATATAACCCTTCACGACAAAACCAACAAAACAGTTTACCTAATAGATATAGCTATCCCAAATTCACACAACATTCAAACTACAATATCTGAAAAGCTTAGTAAATATCAAGACCTCGCCATAGAAATAAAAACCCAGTGGGAAGCACAAACCGTCCACATCGTCCCTATAGTGCTCTCTTCCACTGGTATCGTACCGAAATCTCTTATGCAAAGCTTGAACACTTTACACATGCCGCCCCACACACTTCATCTCCTCCAAAAAGCCACAATTCTTAACACCTGTCGCATCACCAGGAAATTTTTAACTTCGTCTACAATATCATCAACATTCTCCATTTAAATTTCCCCCTACAAACTTGGCTACGTCCCGTGGGTAGGGTTTTTGTACTCTCTTACGAGAGAAGAAAATTAAAGAACAAGAAATAAAAATATATAAAATAATAATATTAAATTTTTTGTTAAATTTTATGAACAGATGAAATCAATTAAAAACACATGTTTTCACGAAAAATAAAATCGCTGTTTTGAATTAACAAAATGGTATCAGTGAAGTTGCTAAATGAAACTCATTCTTTTGGTTTTATTGCATGAGTTTTATATTTTGTGGTATAATAGTGTTTCTTAAAGTAAGAGATGTTTATAAATAAATCACTACCTGTGTATCCATATGTGTAGTATGCATTTATGAAATAGCAGACTTAAAAAAAGACAATCGAGACAAATTGACTAATGACAGCTGAGGTGTATGTACTTAGTAAGTAAGATCTATGTTATAAAATATATTGTATTAGCATAAGATGAGTAGTAATAAATGGTAATCATCACGAAAAATCAAAAATAAGAAACCGTAATAAAACGTATTGAAACAGAATAACCGTTCATTTACAAGAGTATTTCGCACAAAATACTAACAGATCGTTAATTACTTAAAACACTAGCACACAAGCACTATGGTTGTATGCCGTTAAGGGGAGAGTGGGGGGAAACTACACTCAAACACCCTGCCGCAGGCCAAAGTCATTTGTGTGAAATTTTTGTTTGTTTGTTTTTTTGCCTGTGTGTGTGAGAGCAATGTTCGCTCAAGTTTTCTCTTATTGGGTGTATAAAAACTTTTTTCGTTTGTTTTTTGTTTATCTTGTGTGGTTTGTTTTATGTAATGTTGCGGTGGGTCGAATATTAAAGTATTGCTTCGTATACTGGGTGGAAGGGACGTTTGTGCATACAAAACCTATTGCAAACTTTGAAGAGAAAAGAAATGCTTTTAAAAAATTCTATGAGGGGTTTGGAACTACCGGCTCGAATAGAAAAAATCTTTTTGCGTTGGATAGCTCATTTATCGAGGAAGGCTATAGGCTATATAACATCACGATATGACCAATAGGAACGGAGCAGCAATAAGAAATGTGGCGAGCGTGAAATTCACGTGAACGAAGTCACAGGCAGCAAGCTAGTTAATTAATGTAGGTTCACCAACAGCTACAATGAATGATGTAGATGTACTGTAATCGTTTGTGTATTGTTGTGAGACCTCACCCTGTAGGTGTAGCATTTTAATCTAATGAATAAATCCTGTTTGGAACTGTTTCAATGTTTTGTTTTTATACCAAAGCGCTTGTCAAAGTGACTACCAGTAACAAATTAATTGAAAACTTCTTAGGTCCATGTTCACCAAAAAGATAACAGTCTGATTATCTAAAAACAGCTGTCACTGTGACATGTTTCCATACAAAAATGTGTTTTAAACAGCTGTTTTTAAATAATCAAACCGTTATATTTTCGGTGAACACGGACCTTAATGTATCATAGACCTTGTAAGGGCTAGGAAGATTGCTAAATGATACTGCTGCTTATGAAATCAAATTAAATATATTGTCCGGACCAAAGGCTTAGTAAATCAAAGGAGCGAGGGAGCACACGCGATGACCGCTAGTCGTGTACTGAATGCTCAACCAATATAAATTAGTGAAATGAGGTAAAAATGCACAAATAAGCATTAGTGCATTATGAATGTTTCACCGTACAGACCTCATCCATCGCTTTTCATCTGTTGTAATCTAAGCATAAGTCACTGAAAAAGATCATGTCAATTGTGCTGAAACTTGTTGTCGAACAACAAAACAGTTGGATAGCGATTGACACTAGCCTACTTTCAGGAGATGCCCCCCTTATCTGACATATTGTGCAGCTTAGTGTTAACTGTCTGCATTTATGTGTTGTTTTGTAAGTATATCGTAAAGGTGAGCGAGTTAGTTGACCTTTTTTTTTTTGGGATGGGAAATCATCAAATGACTTCTCCCACTCTGGGCGGAGCGGGAGGGAGTGTCAGACTCTTACTGACTAAAACCCATCCATTTTCCTTCCTCGCCCTTTACGTTCCAGGGCCGCGGTATCTCTTTCGAACAGGCCCGCAGCGAGTTAGTTGACCTTGAAATAACTGCAGAAAACATAAATAGTGTGAACTTGCCACCTTATATTTTCAAAGTAAAAGTATTACAGCATCTACTAGATAGCTACTGGCAGCCTTGTCTTTATTCTTAAAACCATTCCATGCGAGCTTGGCCTTGGTAGTTCTTTAGAAATATGACAATGTGTTTCTTTCAAAGAAAACATTTTGTTAATGAACGCAAGACCTAATAGGGAAAAGGAAATGTCGCTGCAGCAGCTGAGACTGAGACTTACATTATTGAAGTACAATCTTGAATTTTATTACGGTCTTTTCTATATATAGTTAGACAGGACGCCGATGTTACATAGTTTGGGAAAGGCTAGCAGTGATTCTCAAAGTGGTCCAGGTGAACCCCCACGTGAGACCCGTCGGAGTCTTCGTTGGCGTGAATAAAGGGGGTTCACCAGTTGTAAGTGGGGGTCCAAGAAAATTTATCTCGTTCCGAAAATTAAAAAAAGAAAAAAATATAATAATAAAAGAACGAAAAAAAAAACAAATTAAGTTTTAGAACAAAAAGTTGGTTTGGCGTTTTCTATCAATGTATGCAGACAATAAGCAACTTGGAAAAGTGAAAAAGAAAACAATGTTCCGGCGATGTATTTGGGTGAAATTGGTTGTATGTAGAATTTAAAAACGATTTCAAAGCTATAATAATAATCTTAGCGAGTTGCGGGATTGGTCCTCATGCTACCAGACATTGCGAAAAAAGAATACAACCTTCTTGCTTTTCGTTTTTGGGGGTCTGAAAAAACTTTAATGTAAAAGAGTTTAAGTGTTACCTTTAGTTTTTCAAGCTCAACCTCTGGGCTTTTAAAACTGAAAGAGAGACATTTTGGACGCACCTAAGCTCATCGCAGTAGGATCTGGATGTGGACAAAAAAATAGAAGGAACTAATTCAGTGACGTTATTCAAGATGACCCGATTCAAATGCCAGATATTATTGAGCATATACAAAGAAAGGCAAAGTATTAACCCAGGCCCCTTATTCACAACTATTCGACTCGCTTCCGATTCGGAAAGTCGTATATCTGTCTTCTTCTGGCATTACGAAAACGACCGAGATAGACATACGACTTTCCGAATCGGAAGCGAGTCGAATGGTTGTGAATAAGGGGCCTGAACTAGAACAGTTCATTATCAACATTACCATCTGCATCGATATGACGACAAAACTAATCGCAGCCAGAACCCTCCATTCTCAATTCAAACTTCCTAACCCACTATTTGCCGCATACCTATTTCCAAGCCAAAGAGAGCCTAAAGCTAGTAAATTCTAAAACGGTGCAGGGTTACGTAAAGGTCGCTCTTGCAGACTAGTGTTATGTCACATGCGGATTCGGAAAAGTTTACACTCAAAATTAAGCCTCGTTTGACATTTTAACTTCCTCGACTATTATAGGCTAGTTTGTTGGCCAGTTCTTTTTTCAATGAGCTTATTTGTATATAGTGTGAACATAGCTTTTGCATTTAAGCATAGGATTTAGACTGTGCTGTTCATAAAAGTGATGTATTTGGCAATGAAATGTCAATTGGTTTTGGTCGTAAATGAAACTGTTTATGTTGTTAGTGTTTTGCATTGTGATACCACGTTATTGAAACAAAATAAATGATAAAGGCACGGCAGAAAATACTGTAAACCAATATAACAATAGGTAAACGAAACATGAAGAATTCCGTAAACGTTTTTCATTTAATCAAGCGCTTTGATTATCAGTTAGGACCTTACCTTGAACTAAACATTCGAAGACATTGTGACACCCATCGACTTGTACTAAGACCGTGAGGTGTAATACGACCCAATCCCTCACAAAGAGGGACTGTTCACTAAGTACACGATAAGCATGTTTCATTCATAACTAAAAAACAGGACGAATTTACCTGCTCCTAGGTAAAGCTACTTTAAAAGTCAGTAAAAGAGTTCCAGAAAATGCATTTTCAATCGAGAAAATTGGATTAGGGTGTTTCAACAATAGAATAGATAGAATAGTCTCGTTGCGAAAAAGCTAATGGTGGCTTTCAGACGCACTGATTTTTCCTCGGAAACCATTTCTAAACTCTATGGGAAAAATAAAGTGCACTGTATTGTTGTTGAAACAAAGTAGGTCTTCAAACTGAAATAAAACACAATGTCGGGACCTACTAGTAAGTTATACTCGACTCGTCACTGTTCTTACTCGCCATCAAAAAACAAAAGAACACGATTCACAGCAGTGTTCCTGCAATTTTTTTTTTAACCCCGACGCTAAAAAGACGGGGTGTTATAAGACAGAATTCAATTTTCGTTCTTATTCGACACATAGATCAACAAAATCTTAACACAGGAAATCCCTTTTTCCAATCAAAACTGTTATTGTAGTACCGAAATACCGATTCATCATCGATCCTAAAGTATCATCAAAAGAACAGTAACAATACAATTCATTTCTATCCGACTAGGTAGGTAGCCAAAATTGAATCATGAACATTTCACACTGTTTTATAAAAATCGTCTTTTCGATACAAATTTCCTAACAATAAGTATACTACTAGGCTGGCATGAATTCAAGGTGGTATATTAAGAATTCTGGATCTTTATTATTATTTATCTTTGTTTTTTTTTCTTTATTCATCATCGTTATCGCTGACATAACATGTCACTTTATCAACGCTCTCAGGATGTCAAACCTTATTTAGATTGTAATTAAAATTAACGTTTTAAGCTCCTAACATTATATTTTTCTTTCTAAATTGAAGTTAACACTGTTAACACTGAAGTTGGCCGTAAGCCAGGTTATGATTTATTTTACTAGCGCTGAAACTGTTGTTATTTTAGTTTTCAACATTTCACGTCACTCATGAGGCTCATTTGTTTTTTTTAAACCGCCTGTAATCATACACTGTATTAATTTTAAAAACATAAGGTAGGTAAGGGAGGTACCTCCTCCTCAAATAAATTACTGCGGCTTGCCGAAGGGATTTCTTTTTTTCTTAATAACGGAAATCGGCGCATGCGATTGTCGTTCCGCATCCTGCGCGGTTTTCGATCCAGTTTGGACTGAGCTTAAAGCCCTTTCATTAATTTCATCCAAAACAGTCGAGTCTGTCTGTGTACTTTTTGCAGCCGTTTGATTTTCGTCACAAAAGCAGTCTCAATCAAGTTGAACTCCCTTGAAGTTGAGAGAGCCTTCTATACTCGGAATTTTAATTCGATTCCAGATTTGACAATTTCAGTGTTGCAACGTAATGACAAGTACTAAATAGTGACGTTGCGAAATTATTCGATATGGAAATGGAATATTTCCAGATCGATTCTTCTCGTTTATAATTTTACTCTCGTAAACTAAGTATATCAGGAAATTAAATATTTCCCAACCGATAGAATAGAATAGAATAAACTTTATTGTACACTAAAAAGTAACACTGTAACACACTCATACATTCATTTTCTTTCACAACTTCAAAGGCCTCCAATTGCGCAGAAATTTCATTTTTCACGTATTTGTAGGCGTTGCAGATCATTACTTTTTCAGTAACAGTGAAAGCTTTTCGTGGACGATTTTTCTTGGGGACAAGAAAACATCCACGTCTTTTTGTGATGTACTTCGCTGAGGATCCATTTTGATGGAAAACCAAATCAAATAGAATCACTCAAAGTTCACAAAAAACTATAAACGTAACAACAAACACAACGTAACAACACTTTAACAAAAACCCAACAAAATAACAAAATATCGATTCGATTATCGATTTTTGTGTTCATCACTAAACTATTATATGTGGTATCATTATTTCACAAAATGACAGTAGCTAATGTCAAATCTGGAATCGAATTAAAATTCATAGTATAGTGCCAAACTTCCATATTTAATATGACTAAGGACTTTAGTTCTGAGTACATATGCACTAAATTAGTTTGCTGAACTCGCGTAGGCAGCTTCACAAATTTGCATAATGCAGTGTGTGTTTTAATGCATGGTTAGTGGGACTTGCTGAACTGAATTGTGTATATTGTGCATTACACACTGCATTAATTCTGCTTGTACATACGAACAGCGGTGAGCGAGAGCAACGGTGGCCCAGTGGTGGCGGTCCCAACTTACGAACAGTAAGTCGTGGATTCGAACACAGGCAGGCACATTCCTTTGTGTAATTTATTTAATCACCATGATCTCAAAATTGTAAAGGACATGTCCTAGAACCAAAAAAAATAATTCACGGAGTCTTAAACTGAGACTGACTGAAACTTCGTAATGAGTAAATAAAAATAGAAAGCAATAGAAAAGGGGGGAATGGGGGGCGCTCCATGGTAGCTTTAAACGTTTTACGCAACCTTGTTGGAAGTCGCATTAGAAGTTGACGACCCGAATGGCGTGGTAGTGACACTGCCTTACGTTCATAGGGTCCTGGGTTCGATTCCCGGTAGGAGCAAATGTTTGTGTGATGAGCATGGACATTTGTTTCCGAGTCATGCATGTTTATATGTATAATAAGTATGTATTTACAAACAAAAAAGTATTTAAGTAGTATATCAACTATCTAGTGTCCACGACACAAGCTTTGCTTAGTGTGGCACTAAGTGGCGCTGTGTGTTAATGTTCAGCGATATTTATTATTTATTTAAGTTTAGTCACTGAAAAAACTCAATTCTTTATCATCGCTAGAATTATTTAGGATGACGAAATCCCTACTTAATATTACAAATGTGAATGTAAGTTTGTTTGTTACGCTTTCACGCGAAAACTACTGAACGGATTTGGATGAAATTTTGCACGCAGATAGTTTATAACCTGGATTAAAACAAAGGATACATTTTATCCCGGTAGTAAGAGTCCATGGGACAATAATCAAACTTCACGCGGGCGAAGCCGCTGGCAGAAGTTAGTGTTAGATATTTTCATGCAATTCTTTCCTCTAGGTTAGTAACACGGATCGTGTTGTAATTTCTGTCTATCCCCCAGAGAATATTCCGTGATATTATTAATGTTTAACCTCTATTACTTGGGAAAAAGTTCGGCTGTAATCCTAGATTGTTCGGAGATAAATTGCTAGGAACTTCTTAATATTTAGGCACTATCGATTTCTCAACCCGATAGCATTTCGGTTTACGCGATTCTAAGGGATGGGACTGAGGGAGAACCTATGTATCATTAGAAGTAACATAAAGCCTGTTACACACCTTTCAATATATTGAAAGAATTTATACGTGTCATTAGCCCCCATTTTTTTTCGGGTGTGAAATCAACAAATGACTCCTCCCACTCTGGACGGAGCGGGAGGGAGTGTCAGACTTTTACTGACTAAAACCTATTCATGTTCCTTCCTCGCCCTTTATGTTCCGGGGCCACGGTATCTCTTTCGAACAGTCCCGAAACCCCGTGTCATTTGCCCCTTTTTACCCCCGACGCTAAAAAGACGGGGTGTTATAAGACAGAATTCAATTTTCGTTCTTATTCGACACATAGATCAACAAAATCTTAACACAGGAAATCCCTTTTTCCAATCAAAACTGTTATTGTAGTACCGAAATACCGATTCATCATCGATCCTAAAGTATCATCAAAAGAACAGTAACAATACAATTCATTTCTATCCGACTAGGTAGGTAGCCAAAATTGAATCATGAACATTTCACACTGTTTTATAAAAATCGTCTTTTCGATACAAATTTCCTAACAATAAGTATACTACTAGGCTGGCATGAATTCAAGGTGGTATATTAAGAATTCTGGATCTTTATTATTATTTATCTTTGTTTTTTTTTCTTTATTCATCATCGTTATCGCTGACATAACATGTCACTTTATCAACGCTCTCAGGATGTCAAACCTTATTTAGATTGTAATTAAAATTAACGTTTTAAGCTCCTAACATTATATTTTTCTTTCTAAATTGAAGTTAACACTGTTAACACTGAAGTTGGCCGTAAGCCAGGTTATGATTTATTTTACTAGCGCTGAAACTGTTGTTATTTTAGTTTTCAACATTTCACGTCACTCATGAGGCTCATTTGTTTTTTTTAAACCGCCTGTAATCATACACTGTATTAATTTTAAAAACATAAGGTAGGTAAGGGAGGTACCTCCTCCTCAAATAAATTACTGCGGCTTGCCGAAGGGATTTCTTTTTTTCTTAATAACGGAAATCGGCGCATGCGATTGTCGTTCCGCATCCTGCGCGGTTTTCGATCCAGTTTGGACTGAGCTTAAAGCCCTTTCATTAATTTCATCCAAAACAGTCGAGTCTGTCTGTGTACTTTTTGCAGCCGTTTGATTTTCGTCACAAAAGCAGTCTCAATCAAGTTGAACTCCCTTGAAGTTGAGAGAGCCTTCTAGTGCCAAACTTCCATATTTAATATGACTAAGGACTTTAGTTCTGAGTACATATGCACTAAATTAGTTTGCTGAACTCGCGTAGGCAGCTTCACAAATTTGCATAATGCAGTGTGTGTTTTAATGCATGGTTAGTGGGACTTGCTGAACTGAATTGTGTATATTGTGCATTACACACTGCATTAATTCTGCTTGTACATACGAACAGCGGTGAGCGAGAGCAACGGTGGCCCAGTGGTGGCGGTCCCAACTTACGAACAGTAAGTCGTGGATTCGAACACAGGCAGGCACATTCCTTTGTGTAATTTATTTAATCACCATGATCTCAAAATTGTAAAGGACATGTCCTAGAACCAAAAAAAATAATTCACGGAGTCTTAAACTGAGACTGACTGAAACTTCGTAATGAGTAAATAAAAATAGAAAGCAATAGAAAAGGGGGGAATGGGGGGGCGCTCCATGGTAGCTTTAAACGTTTTACGCAACCTTGTTGGAAGTCGCATTAGAAGTTGACGACCCGAATGGCGTGGTAGTGACACTGCCTTACGTTCATAGGGTCCTGGGTTCGATTCCCGGTAGGAGCAAATGTTTGTGTGATGAGCATGGACATTTGTTTCCGAGTCATGCATGTTTATATGTATAATAAGTATGTATTTACAAACAAAAAAGTATTTAAGTAGTATATCAACTATCTAGTGTCCACGACACAAGCTTTGCTTAGTGTGGCACTAAGTGGCGCTGTGTGTTAATGTTCAGCGATATTTATTATTTATTTAAGTTTCACTTAAAAAAATCGAAGACATGTGACATCTACCAATCCGCACTGAGCCCGCGTGGTGGATTCCATTCCAGCCCATTCCAGGCCTGTGTGCCCAACAGTGAGAACATTATAATAGGCAAATGATGACTATATACATACGAAAGCCTCATAAAATATATTAGATAACGCCTGTATTTTTAATAAAGGGTTAGGTTAGGTTATTTGCAATGTTCGTTTCTGTTTGAAACTTTGCAAAATAATGATTCAAAGGTTTTCTTACAAAGAAATAGGCGGAGGATCATGTAGATAGGTCTAATGGCAGGCGCTTCTAACATGTGATCACGGGATCATGCTCTAAATTTATACGGTTAAAAAATGATAAAATTCAGTGGTGTTTCCAAAGTAAATATTTTTTAAAGAAATTGTGGCTAGATGGACTACACTTGCCCCTGTGAAATAGGGTGATATTAAACTATATTTCAGATGATATTAACTGCCAACGGCTCTTAGTTAATACAAAACTTTTACGTCGTATAACGTGAGTTGCGAAACATTACATATTTAGTCACTGAAAAAACTCAATTCTTTATCATCGCTAGAATTATTTAGGATGACGAAATCCCTACTTAATATTACAAATGTGAATGTAAGTTTGTTTGTTACGCTTTCACGCGAAAACTACTGAACGGATTTGGATGAAATTTTGCACGCAGATAGTTTATAACCTGGATTAAAACAAAGGATACATTTTATCCCGGTAGTAAGAGTCCATGGGACAATAATCAAACTTCACGCGGGCGAAGCCGCTGGCAGAAGTTAGTGTTAGATATTTTCATGCAATTCTTTCCTCTAGGTTAGTAACACGGATCGTGTTGTAATTTCTGTCTATCCCCCAGAGAATATTCCGTGATATTATTAATGTTTAACCTCTATTACTTGGGAAAAAGTTCGGCTGTAATCCTAGATTGTTCGGAGATAAATTGCTAGGAACTTCTTAATATTTAGGCACTATCGATTTCTCAACCCGATAGCATTTCGGTTTACGCGATTCTAAGGGATGGGACTGAGGGAGAACCTATGTATCATTAGAAGTAACATAAAGCCTGTTACACACCTTTCAATATATTGAAAGAATTTATACGTGTCATTAGCCCCCATTTTTTTTCGGGTGTGAAATCAACAAATGACTCCTCCCACTCTGGACGGAGCGGGAGGGAGTGTCAGACTTTTACTGACTAAAACCTATTCATGTTCCTTCCTCGCCCTTTATGTTCCGGGGCCACGGTATCTCTTTCGAACAGTCCCGAAACCCCGTGTCATTTGCCCCTTTTTTTTTTTTTGGGTTGGGAAATCATCAAATGACTTCTCCCATTCTGGGCGGAGCGGGAGGGAGTGTCAGACTCTTACTGACTAAAACCCATCCATGTTCCTTCCTCGCCCTCTATGTTCCGGGGCCGCGGTATCTCTTTCGAACAGGCCCGCAACCCCGGTAGGGTGTCTTAGCAAACTCGCAGTGTGTAATATTGCCAGTTTGAACTCAATCATCTGCCTAGTTTTTTTGCCAACTACTTATGTTGGGGTCGTCTTCCAGTCTCGCTGAATACTGGTACCTATTTTATATGGAGCATATCCAACCTCCACAACCCAGTTAGTACTACTGGGTAAGACACATAACACATAATATGTTGAGTTATGTCCGACTATTTTTTTGTAAGACTTTCCTGAAACTCGCTCTCTCTCTAGACTTGACTTGTTTGACTTTAGTAAAACGCAAAAGCCCTTGAAAAAGACTAAAAGAGTGTCGATGGATTTTCTTCCTTTGTCTTTGCTTGACATAAGAAACAGACCTCTATGGAGAAGAATCAATTTACAACATTCTTCGTATTGAAATGGATGACGAACTTCAACATTCTAAGTAACTCTACGATTTCTTGATAATTCGACACGATCTACGTTTTAAGAGGAGTAATGCTGTAAAATACTTTGAGTTAGGGGACACGGCCTCCTCTCAATGAGAGGGAATGGGCTATAATCTACCACGCGGGCCCAGTGCGGATTGGTAGATGTCACATGTCTTCGAATTTTTGATTCTAGGACATGCATGGTTATGCAATTATAATTATTTATTTATTTTATTTTTTCGATTGTTGCCGGCTCGAGGACAAAACGCAGACTGAATGAACATTCATTATAAAATTCATAATTTCATCGTGATAGGAAGCCGAGCCTGAACATTCAGTCTGTGTTTGGTCCTCGAGCCGGCAAGAAGCAGAAAAATAAAATACATAAATAATTAAAATTGCATAAGTTGATAAAAATGGTTACAAAGAAGGTCTAACATCAAATGTATACAACCTACAACTCCTAATTACGGCTATATATTAAAAAGAAAACTAGCTTGTCATTGTCATTATCTGACATGGGGTGAGATGGGGTGTTAGGTTATTTTCGTTACGGAATTTTTGGATTCGGTCTCCACGTTCAAGGCCCAGAAGCTACGCAGTAACTTAATAAAATCTCGGAAAGTAAATTCATCAATTAATATAATGGAATCGGTTTATCGGTCTATATCATGATAAGAACTTAGAATTCTGTTCAGTTCGCAGCAACATCTTGACGAATGCTCACAATCAATCGATTCCTTATGAATATTAAACGCACTTACCGTTCAGATATCAATGGGATGGCAGAATTCCATCAATCTACATGCATAATTACTTTGTATTGTTGTCTGAGGAGATAGTACTAAAAACATACATTCTTTAAGAGGGAAAACGTTATCAAAACATGTCAATCAGGTTTATCTTTGTTTAACTAGGTAAATCTCTACATAATTATTATTATCAGACTTTTTGTTTATGTGTTTATTACGATTTAACTCAAGAACTACGTAATTGATTTTGAAAAATCATGTTTTTCGTGGAAGTTAATAAAACGCACTCAACACGTGTTGATGGATGGATGAAATAGTGCAGGGGTCGTGGAGGTGTTTAAAAATCTTACATTAAAAACGTGTAAGTATTAAAAAAAAACTTGTCAATAAGTTGGAACTTTGACCCCCAATATCTCCGTAACTAGAACGTTCCCAGGTATCAATGGTGTAGAACCAAAAAATGATCGCAATGACGGGGAGAACAAGACTAAGTGCCTTTTGTCTTCGTTTTTCTTTTTACACCCTGTATGTATGAACCTACAGTCACGAGCACCAATATGATTGTATACACTTTCCTTAATATAAACGCTATTGTTCCAGTTCCAGGATACTAGGTACATAAGAACATGAAATTTTAATCAGATCAGTACGAGAAAAACACTTTTAAAAATTCTTAAGTGTTTACATATTGGTGCTCGTGACTGTACAAATTCGGATCAGATGAAACCTTCTTCCTTTTTGGACGAAATTCATGATGATCACCAATCAGGTTTCATGAATAAATCAATTGGTTCGTCACAGAAATTCCAACTTTCACTCAATTCGCTGTCCGCGAGTACATTTTAAATACGTATTTCATTTGACAAAGAGAATCCGAAATACGTGGAATGCAGAGCCTTCAGTGAAAAGCTCAATTCGTAGTTTTTTTTTACCCCGGACTTACCACTGTAGTCCAAGAGCCCCAACAGGTTTGAATTTACTGCAGAAAATATAAGAGCTCTTATGTTCCGAGGAACGTAGCGACGGGGTCGGCATGCCAAGTTAAGGTTATTTATTCCTTTACCTAGGTTCCTAGAAATGCGGTTGGGGTAACGTTTACGGTACGTGGTTGCAACACTATGCTTGCTGAGACAGTAGGTTTAAATATGTCCCTCGATAATCTTAACTACAGATTATTTAGGGGCTGTAAGGGGATGTTTGGTTTTGTCACAGTTCCTACTTAAAAGCCTTGACCAGTAAGTAGCATTCGTTTTCAAAAAACTATTTTTTTATTATTTTTAATAGTAATAGCTTTTCGAGAAGCTACTGGTTAAATAATAACAGCCGCGACCCGTGCCGCGTTGAGAAAAAATATTACTTTTTCTCAAATTAAAGTAGTTAAAGTCCATAAAACTTCAGCTATCTGCCAGCAAAAGTCCTGTCAATTTTTTTTTTATTAAGTAACCATACTTTGATAATATGCTTTAAGTCAAAGCTGTCTCTGGCTCTTGTGATACAGGAACTCCTAGTACAAGAGCCAGGGGCCTACACTGATATTTGAGCAATAATTTGTCAATTAAGATATTATTATTATCATTAGATTTATATTATTTCCTTTATTCATTACTTAACATATTAATTACATTTTAAAATATTTATGTATAAAACTAAATTTAAACAATAAAACATTTAAAAATATAAAAAACAGTAGCCCACCAGCGCTGGGGACAGGGTCCGAGCTGCCGGTGGTCTGGGCTCTTGAGAGAGGAACCTCCTAACAATACGTGCCGTGTCGAGAAGTACTGCTTTCTGAATCAAGCCCTTGGTCCAGCTGCCAAGTGAGAGCCTCCTAAGATGCTGGGCGAGGCTCTTGGCTATTAAGCCATTGGCCGACACGACTCGGCACAATGACTGCTGTACTCCCATCCCACATGTCGACAACTTCGCGAGCCAGATTAGATTAGATTTATTACTCAATACTCAATACGTTTATTGCATTCCACAATGTGAACTTAGGTGGTAGGTACATAAAGATACATACAATAGTTTTGGAGCATTGTGGGCCCTGTCGGGCATAACAACATAAAAATTAAAAATAAGGAGGAGGGCTATTATAAATATTTGTTCACAACTTCAATATTAATATTTTCTTTATGATTAATATACTCTTTCGTTTTGTGTAGGTAGGCGGGCTTATAATTAAATGTGTCACATAATTTTTGCGAGTTATATATTGAATTTATGCATCAATATTTATTTAATTTATACATAATAATAATAATAATAATAATAATAATAATTTATTAGGAAAAATACAACTTTGACACATAATAAAGTACACAACAGTCACTAAAGTACAGAAAAATAGGCAATCAGAAGTAGTGTGCGAGAGACGATTACAGTAGGTAGTCAATACAAAATTTGAGCCCTGACTCCTAAACTAGGAAGATCCTGTATCTTAGGAGGCAGTGTCTTCGCATAAATAGTGAACGAGCAAGTTATGAGTGTACTAGCGTAATCTCGTGGTCACATACAAAATTATACTTAGACTAAAAGGTGAAATGTATCTAAACAAAAGGTAAGTACTTTATATTTTTTTTAAATTAGGTAAGCAATAATATATGTGAGAATTGTATTTGTGTGGGGAGTTGTGTCATGTGCAAGTGTTGTGTGTGTATGTTTGTGTAAGGAAGAAGGGTGTGTGGAGTGGTGAGGGGTGGTGTGGTCCGGTTTGATGTGGTGTAGTGTAGCGGAGTGTGGAGTGGTGTGAGGGTGTGTGAGGTGTGTTGAGTCAGTGGGGTTAGTGGGGGTTGGTTCCTTCGTTGTGATGTGATAGATGCCAGTGATTTAGGAGATCCAGGTAAGTAGACTTTCAGTTGCCTCGTAGTCTTGATCTTTGATCCACTCCTCAATTTTAGCTTTAACCTTATAAGTATCCAACTGAATTATGTTTATTTTTTTATTTATTATTGTGTATAGGTGTGAGCTTAAAACATAATTCTGGCGTCTAGCGAAAGCGGTTTTATGCGGTACCGTAAGAACAATAGGTTTTTTCTTTCGGCGTGCTGGGTCTGGTAGGGGGACTTTGGTGTGTTTTCTCAGTACGGAGCGTAGCACAAACAGTTGCCTAACAGTAAGTACATTTGCATCTTTGTATAATTGTGTGGTGGGATACATAAAGTTCTTCTTGGACATCACCTTCAGGACAGCTCTTTGGGCTCGCTCCAACTTGAGAAACTTTGTCCGTGCTGCGCCCCCCCACACCGTGATACAATAGGTGATGACGGACTGACAGATAGCTGTATACACCATTCTAATCGTGCTGAAGTCAGCAGATGACCTAAGTAGCTTGAAAATGTAAATCATTCTTCTAACTCTTGTAGTAATGGTATCCAAGTGCGAGTACCAGTTAAGTCCGCTATCAATAACCACACCCAAATACTTCAGATGGTTAACCTCAGGAAGAGAAAAGCATGAGCAAGGGATATGGCCATTACATGTGTGGGCGTTTATGGTAAAGTCTGTGGGAGGTTTTGTACCAGGGTGAAGCCCGAACGGGAGGAAGTAGGTCTTGTCCAGGTTCAGAGTGAGGAGATTTAGTTGCACCCAACCCATAACAGATCTAAGTGACGTTTCGGCAGTGGTTCTAAGTTGCCCCCATTCAGTTCCATGAACAATGACTGCAGTGTCATCAGCATAGGTAAAAATTCTTGAATTTTTGAGTGGTAGGCAGCAAAGCTCGTTTATATAGACCTGGAAAAGGGTCGGGCCAAGCACACTTCCCTGCGGAACACCGAAGGTCGTAATTACCTCTCTACTGATATGGTCACCAACCCTAACACACAGTCTACGGTTAGTAAGATAGCTTGCAAAAAAGTCAAGAGCTAAGCCACGTATGCCGACGTCCTCCAACTTCGACAGGAGGGTGGGAACAGAGACGGTGTCAAATGCCTTTTTTAAATCTAGGAATAGACCTATGCACTTCTGTTTTTCATCAAGCTTCCTTGCAACAAATTCAGTTAGGTCGAGAACTGCATCTTCTGCCGATACTCCTTTTTTAAAACCATACTGATTTTGTGCAACTAAGTTATTTTTATCGAGGAACTGAGTAAGCCTAATATTTACTAATTTTTCAAAAATTTTGGAGATAGATGAAAGGACTGAAATAGGCCTATAATTGTCCATAGAGTCTCTGTTCCCACCCTTATAAATTGGATGCACAATGGCCTTTTTAAAAGCCTCTGGAAAAATTGCAGTGGCAATGGAACGATTAAAAATATGTGTAATTGGAGATACGAGGACATGGCGACATTGTTTTAAAAGTTTTGTAGAGATGCCATCCCAACCGGTAGCAGAATCTTGACGAAGCTGAATAATGGCATTATTTATATCCGATTCATCAAACTCAAGGAGAACAAATGAGTTAGGGGGAGCATTTCTACCAGGCCGTGAGCACGGGGTGGGGGGCACCGGAAGCCGCGAGGTGATATCAGATACGAGGTTCTTGCCAACATCCGCGAAGTACCCACACACACGATCAACAGCTGCTTGAGGATTAGAGTCAATTTTTAATAAGTCTGTAGAGGGTGTCGGTGTTTTCTTATAGCTTGTAATGTCTTTAATTTTATTCCAAAGTGTCTTAATATTTGACTTAGCTTTCTCCAACTCATCCTTTTCGAACTGAACTTTTAAGTTACGTAATATGATGTTACAATGGTTTCGGTAGCGATTGTAGGTGATTCTTAAGATGTCATTATCAGGTGACTTTTTAGTGTCCATGTGAAGTGAATCACGATGACGAATGCAACGCATGAGACCAGGTGTTATCCATGGCTTAATATTTCTATTTTTTTTGGGAATCAAAACTTCGTATGTATGTTTTTTTACCAAGCCCTGGATAACACCGATCAATTCGCATGCGGCTACATTCGCATCGTCCAAACTCATGATATGTGAGAGATCCGTTGCTTCAATTTCCTGAACCAGCTTAGCGTAGTCCACTCGGAAAATTGTTTTTTTGGGTTTTTTAGGCGATTTTTCTTCAATATGTAACAAGATAGGCATGTGATCCGTAATAAATGATTCCAAAATAAGTGTTGTTGCTGGTGTTATACATTTGAGAATGATATGGTCAAGACAGTTTGTTCCTCTCGTGGGTATAAGATGAGCTGGTAAAAGGCCATGTGACGCGCTTAATGTTAAGTAGTCAGAGGTGCGGTCGTCAGTAGTTGTAGGTTTAATATCCACATTAACATCCCCCACAATAGCAACAGCTTCAAATGTTTTTAGTTGAGTAAGTATGGTATCCAAACTATGCAAAAAGCACTGAAACTGCTCTTTTTTGTTGAATGATGGCGAGCGGTATATCGCAACTATTGCGACTTTATTATTGATTTTACAAATGAGACAGTTCGCATTTGAGAAATCCGGTTCTTGGACAGAACAGGGCAAGTCCTGTTTTGTAAAAATCACAATCCCGTCATTTTGATTTTGTGTATTCGATGTATAATGTGAATTATATCCGTCCAATGTTGGAACATTCGTCACCTTACTCAACCAACATTCTGTCAGAACTATGACGTCACAATTAATTTTTATAAGTGATAACAACACTAGAAATTCGTTAAAGTTCTTATTAATGCTACGAATATTTAAATGAAGAATTTTTATGCCAGAGATAGACAAGTTAATGAAGTCTGTACACTTATCCGGTGGACATTTATATAGTTTCGCAATTTGAAGGTGGTCTAAGTCACCGATAACATTCTCAATAATATTAGCCATTGATAACAAATCCAAGTAGCAAAACAATGGGCGAAATTACCGAGTTCAAGAACATTACATTCATAATACAAAAGTGTAGCAGGTACCTCCACTCGCAACCGAAAGCAGTTAAAAAATCTCGAAAGCTTAGTAGAACAAATTTACTAAACAAATGTACTCGTATTAGAACTAAACAAGTTTGTGAGTCACAACTTATTACGATGGCAAAGTTATACAACAAGCAGCTGTTGAGATAACGTATAAGAATGGATGTGTATATGGATTGTGTTGTGTTGTTTATTGAGTTTTGTGTATAGTGTACGATTTCTACTGTTGAACTTGCGGTGAGAAGACAAAAGGTCAGTCTGTAATGAGTGGAGTGTAGAATGTATGATTTAGGATAAAGAATTAAGTTACGTGTCGGTTTATAACTGGGTACAAATTGCTTAGGTTTGTAGTGCAATGGTATAGGTATAGTTATAGATAAATGCAAAAATGATAACAAACACTGTCCGACAGACACAATCAGTATAAGTCACATAGTTGCCTGATTCTTCGCCAAGTTTGTCAGACAACGCTCCGATTTAATGAGGATATGTTGAGCTCCTATTTCTTTACGAATAAAGATGTTGCCATCTTTGGTCCAACAAAACATATACTTTTGTTCCTTTGCAAATTCCCTCGTCTTGAAAAATAGTTTTCTCGCGCTTGAAGGTAGATGTTCCGCAACATAGACGGGCTGCTGGTCTCCAGTAAAACCGACGTTGTGTGTGTTCAGTGTTTCACCCTTAGGCTGTTTTTTATTGTAATTGCGGACATTGGTAATCAGCTGGTTTTTTGTATGCACAGTCATGAATTCGGTAACAATAGGTCTGGTTGTACCTTTTTTGCCGGGAAGGCGATAAACATCCCGGATCTCCAGTTTAGACAGGGGCATATTTATGGCAGTACCTACTTTTTCAATAATGGTGGTCAGATCAGAAATGGTCTCATTCTCTTTAGTAGGTATATTCCTAAATACTACACATGAAGAGCGTGTGGACTGTTGCAGATCTTGAATTTTGTTTTCAAGATCATTTATACAGTTTTTATAGGCGTGGTTTTCCTTTTTCAAGGTATCAATCTGCTGTCGCATCTCTTCAAAATTGGTGTTTATTAGTTCCATTGATTCTTTAATCTCCAGGTTGACCATCTGTATCGAGGAGTTCTGTAGTTTAAGGTCCGCAATCTCCGCAACAAGTTTATTTAGCATCGTCGATTGTTGCTCGTATATTTTATTGACGTGCTCATCCTGTTCCGTTTTCCAGGATTTAAGCATGGATTTTAGATCCGTATTGTACTCGTCAAGCTGGCTGTTTGGCGAGGATTCTAAACGAATTCGTTTGTTATTATGACGCATTATGGTGTTTACGTTGACACTGTCACCCTCACTACACAACGCCTGTGGAATATCCATATCAGAATACGATTTCGGTACCGTATTGTTTTTGTTTGCCGCATCTGCTGGTGGAGGTGTACGCTGTAGGTAAGCCATTACGGTGACGTGCCGACGACGTAAGGTGAAATCGGACCTTATTACTTCCTGGCTGGGCTGAAGTTCGATCTAGCGGATCCACGGGTCCCGCACTCATGCGCACACAAAGCAATAAGACGGTTGGAGCGGGAGAGCAATTATTTCGGCTGTATACTGCTCACGCGGAGGTGAAGGAGGGCGCGCGGCACTCGCCCGTCGTCGCTCGTCACTCGGAGTTTAGGCCAAAAGCGCAACGTAAAATTTTGCGTACACTATGAACTTTGACTGGTTGTAGGGTTTAGATTTCTATGACTTTTAATTAATTTTGAACGAATATAGTCTTATAATAGTTGAGAAATTTTAGCACACGACCGCTCTCAAACAAGGCGCGACGCGAAGGTGGAGCATGTATTATTATTATTTGTATTATAGATTATTATTGCGTTTTTCGGTATTATTATTTATTTATTAAAATTATCATTTAAATATTCATGTACATTATAATAACATTTACGGATTAGAAATTGTTTTAATTTCTTTATAAAGATATTAAAACCTTCCTATCCTTCAAATTCCCTCTCACCGTACAGGTTTTATGTCCTCTTCTTATGCTGTCTCCACTATTAAGCTCTGGAACGCGTTACCCCTTGGCATTAAAAAAACCGAAAGCAAATTGGCTTTCAAAAGAGCAATTCGGAAGTTTTATTTAAAGTCTGTCTAAATTGTTTACCAACTAGCCTATATTAGAGTTGTAATAATTATCATAAGGTTTCTCGTATTTCGGACTATTTGTATGTGTTTTAATATATATTAGTTTATTTTATATGCTTATTTATGTATTAGTATGTAGGTACCCATTTATGTGTTTGATTTTATTCTTGCAAAAAGGCATGTTTGTTTTTATTTTTATTGTACTTTATCACAATGCTGTCTTATTTGACCCAATGGTTGACTGGTAGAGAATGCCTTGTGGCATTAAGTCCGCCTATGTACCACTATTGTACATGAAGTTTAAATAAATAAACTAAATTTTTGTTCATTTTTAATGTCATCTGGTAATCTTAATATATATAAATCTCGTGTCACAATGTTTGTCCTCAATGGACTCCTAAACCACTTAACCGATTATAATAAAATTCGCACACCATGTGCAGTTCGATCCAACTTGAGAGATAGGATAGTTTAAATCTCAATTTACGCAGACGAAGTTGCGCGAGTCAGCTAGTTTATTATATATATTTTAACTGACATTACTAAAGTGCTTGTGGAATGTATTTTTAGTTTAGAACCTGGCTGGTTTAGTCTATTTTTGTGTCGTAGTGTGTAGTGAGTCTGTATGTTTTCTCGTGTAGTGAAGAGTTTTTCATTATTTTTAACAAATTTACACATTTTCAAGATACAAATACAAGGTAGGGTTAGAAGTTTATATTCTTGAAAATGGGGTTTGCAGCTGTCTGTGTTATCTATGTTGGCTAGTATTCTAATCAGTCATTTTTGTAGTATGAAGAGTGTTGGTGCGTCTGTGCTATTTCCCCATAATATTACACCGTAGCTTAACCATGCGTATGCATAGGCAAAGTATTATTATTAATGTTATTTAAGAATCACAAACAGACTTCAATTTCATTTATTTGCATATCAGCAGCTTGTTAACTCTTTCCCCCCCTTTTGTTTGAGCTGATGTCAAGGCTATGCGATGCTCTTGACAATATTGCTCAGCCATTTCATCGCTCTCAATGCCACTATAGTGTGAAATTGCCCAGTCAGCTATGTTCCCAGATGAAGGCAAGATTTTCCTCTTATTTAAAAATGAGTTATGAGTATGTGACATGAGATCAGTAAGAACACTATACATAAGTTACGTTTTTTCCCATTGGGGTAAACTAGAATCTGCTTAAATCCTTGAATATAAACTCCAAACACTGTAGCATGGTAAATAAATTGATCATGGCGCTGGCAACAGTGTCGAAATATCGGGAGCTCAGAATAATTGATAATCACGGAAGATATCCCGTAAGTGATATTGTAAGTTTTGACACTTAATAAGTTAGATACTTGAGACATTCAAACTGTAAAACAGTAAATAAGTTTTAAAGACATCTCTAGCCCCAATTTGCACAGATAGATAACCATAAATAATTTGTGGTTTTCATATACTTCCACTATATGAAAGGCGAAAAATAACAGATCTTGTGTTTCTTTTTAAGATCGCAATGGAACAACTGGTGTTACCGAGTTGCTGCACAAAATGGAGCTGCGAGTGCTGTCTGTGTTCTTGCGTAGACCTTATTTATTATCCACCCCAGATTTATTTGTGTGTCATATTATTCATATACTACATGTGGAAACTTGTATTTGGCCATATTTTGTTTAAACTATTACTCACTGTCTGTTTAGCTGTAAGTTTTCCTAAAATCGAAATAAATAAACAACCTAAGTATCTCGATTTAACATCTCCCATCTCTGCATAAAACCATCAACAGGGGGAATTGAATGAAGGCTACCCCCAGGTTTACCTAGTAGGCTAGTACCGATCTGTCAGCGAATCAACGATCTAGGTCAAACTGCGGCCGACAAGTTAAATAATTGAAATCACTTTGGCCGGATATCGATAGGCTTGTGTTTTATTCTGTGGCTTGCATTTTGTAATGAGTCGAATATTTAATAGTATTAAAATTAATTAGTGGTTTGTAAAATTTATGTGGCGTTGAAATGTTACGGCGGGTACTTATTTTGTTACAGTAAATTACAGATTATTGCATGAAAAAATAATAATTTGTAAACAATATTGCCTTAAGTGACAAAAATGTCGACGAATGACTGTCATCTCATAAAAGAATTAAGTAATAAATAAATAAATTTACTGGGTAATGTACAAATAAACATAATCAAAGGAATAAATATACGAAATGTTGCTACAGGAAAGGAATTCCATAATTTGGCGTTGATTAATCCTACTAATATTTGTGTTGATGTATGCATGTTTCTTATTCTTGCACGCAAAAAGTACTGAACTAATTTGGATGAAATTAAAAACACAGAATACTTTTTATCCCAGTAGTGAGATGCCATGTGACAGTTATCAAACTACATGCGGCCGAGGCCGCTGGCGGCATCTAGTAAGAAATAATTTATAATTTAAACTTTGTTAAAGTCATAAAAAAAAAAAAAAATTGATGTGTAATTTTCAAACTAAATTAGCTCTAGAGTTCTTTCCATACGCATATAGGTAATTGTCTCTTGTCTAGTTTGTGAAAAGAGTAAATTCATACTAGTTTTCAAAGAATTCGTCTATGAGCTGCAGTACTCTTTCGTAATTAGCAAGAACTTTTTCAAAGACAGTATGCTGTGATTCAATCTGAGTCCGCAATTTTAATGAATGAAGTTCCTTTACATAACTTTGGCTATTCATTGGTTCCGAAAAGTATTCTTGTCCCGTTTTCGTAATGACAGCCATAATCTCGCACTATTGTCTCTATTTCTTGTCTCGGAAAATACAAAACATTTTCCCACTTCCCCGGAAAATAAATATATCCCATATATTTCCGGCAGCGACCTTCAAGCTTGACTACAGCACTGTCACTTATCGCCCATACATTATTTTGATTTGCTGCCCTTCAGTGCCAACCCTGGCTCACACGAAGCCAGCACGATTCATATAAACCATTTACATTCATTGGCTGTAAATAAACTGTTCAAACATGTTGGTACTTTAACTACAAAGTTATATACTTTTAAACAAACTAGGCATGTGTTCATAAACAAAACTAGGCATGAAACAGAGAAGTTCGCAACGATTCCTCGTGTTTGCACGGTTAGGGTTGCCTCAGATTTATGCTTATTTAATAAAAGTGGTCGGTTTTAATTTTAAAGTTTGCGGTTTCGGCTGTTGTTTGCAGGTTCGAGGTTTGCCAACTATTGCTCAGTCTGCTGATACATGGAGTTACATACGTCTACACAGTTTGGCCTTAAATGTTTTACTTCGTAGGATTTAATATTAATTTATGTATCGTTTAAATATTGATATGGGTGTTTGAAATATGATCCTTTTCGTATAAGTCGGGCATGGTTCAATTTCAGCCATGTCTTATAATAAAATGGCGTAAAGGAGAATGACCAAAAATGTATGGGCTCTGGTCTAAAAAAAAACTGCTGCTCCCAGGGTTGACTCCATTGTGGGTTAACTTATACTGATGGACTAACTATGTGTGCAAATGTGCATCAAATTCTAACCCACAGTTACAGACTAATTCAACAATATTGAATACTGTAACGTTACAGTATTGCCTGCACTTATTTTTTGTGTATCTTATTTCTATACAAAATAGTTCAATGAATAATAAATAAAAAACGATATACTCGTAGTTATTCAAAAAACGTTTTTATGTTTCCTTTTATTAAATCATGATGCCTGGTATAAGAAAAGGTCGTCAAGTGAATGTGCTACTTTTTTTCAAGTTCACGTTTCAGCTAATATCTACGATTCTGTGGGACAGATCTTTTCATTTCCATAGAAAAAAAATATGCATTTGAACCCGTCTTTCAAGTGAGCTATGTAGTAAATCTGGGGGCAGACCTTGTCCTTTTTTTAAAAAAAATTGGTCCACTTTGGTCATTCTCCTTTGATTTTGTTATTTTCTTTAGCTCGATGA
This sequence comes from Xestia c-nigrum, assembly GCA_916618015.1. Lineage (NCBI taxonomy): Eukaryota > Metazoa > Arthropoda > Insecta > Lepidoptera > Noctuidae > Xestia > Xestia c-nigrum. The sequence goes on along the minus strand of OU745247.1, from coordinate 18,894,067 downwards.
AACATTAATGCACGTGGCTAGACGCAGTCCTGAGCATGCGACTACATTTTTTAAGACTTTTATCAATTAATGAATAACAGAACATAAATCAGAAGAATCAGAAGATTTACTTGTTGTCAGCAAGTAAACCGCTGACACGTTGTTTGTTTGTGTAAGTCGTAATTTTAGTAATAGTAGCTATATGCACCTTCTAGCCTGAAACACCGGTTCCACCTAGTTCAGGCAAGAAGCAACAATGCTCTATTTTTATTTGTTAAGATACTTACTGTTAAAGGTGCCCCATTTAATAAATAAAAGTGTTTTTTAGCATTAAGTAAGAGATTATGCATTTTCTTCAAATTATCTATCACTGATACTTGGCGAAGGAGCCGTAGAATATGGTAAAATAGAACTTGTACACGCAGAGAAATATCTGGCTACCCAAACGAGAAAAAACGCTGCTGTAACTAGAACTTCTGTTTGCAACCGTGACAGCAAGACTCGCGAGTTGACTTTACAAAAACTATTCTGTTAATATCTTTACCTTTCGGTTTATTAATAACAACTATATGTTTAGTGTAACTTACCAAACAATATAATACTCACTACAAGGCAAATAACGTGCCTGTTACAATATCAATGTAATTGTAACCAAACGTCAAGTAGACTTTACTAGATCAATCGTAAGGACTACTATGCAATCTGGTAAACAAAAACATATATTTTTTTGAGTTTACTAAATACTTTGCTGTATCTACTAATGAATTTGTGTAACATAACGACGTGAACTATAATGATAACTATGCGTATTGCAACGCTAGCATTATGTTTTTTGTAACAAGTACAATACATATTGTAATGCTAGCATCCTAGGTATTGTTACAGCTACTATTTCGTATGCAGTACCTACTGGTTTAGATGAAGCCTGCAATCTAGTGCACTTACAGTACTAACGGGTCCTCTCAAGCTTTCAGTAGACAAAAATACAATTTTATTTGTCTTAGTGTAAGTAAAATAAAACTGTAATTTCTCCATTAAAAGCCTAAAAGGGAACCGTTGTTAGTGCTGTCAGTCCACTGGATTGCAAGCGCTCCATCTAAACCCAGTCCGTAGAGCCATCAGTAATTAGATTCTGGGAATAAAAAATATAAAGTACATAGGAACATGACATTTTATTTTATGATCATTCTCATTGCATTTTAAATATTTCTCACACCGCCGCCGGTGGGCTATTGCAACCTGCACGTGCATTGGTATCAGCTCGTGTGTAATGAAGCCATCCTTCATTTCAGCTTTGGAAGGTCGCCACACTTGTTTTTTCGTCCTGTGTGTTGGGTTTTCAAGAAACAGCGGCACACGCATGTATGCTAATACTAATTCGATTTCCTCGTAATTTTCATCATCTAAAAATTAAAAGAACAAGTAAATAAAATTAAAATATTTAAATTACCAACCATAATTTGAATTAAGTCATACATTTTATTACGTATATATTACAAACAAGACGACGAATTATAAGTAATTTATATTTTTTTTAAGTGACATAGCTATGTACTATTTACAAAAAACTAGTACCTTGGCTTAGAAGCTGTTCCAGTAAACTGTCTATTCTTTTATTTGGGCCTGATTCCATTAGGTCTTTTATTATTAAAGGTATTGCAAACTTTTCTTCGCCCATTTACAATTCTCCTTGTTCTGAATATAAATTTAACAGCCCCCCGTCCTTCGTTCGATTAACAGCTGAAAAAAACACAAAATATTTATTAAAATAATAAGGTACTTAGGTGATTATGATGATAATTAAGTAATTATGTATGTGCCTACTTATTTAAATTTAATAATAGCTATGAATACTACAACAAGAAATTTGGCTGCCACATGCGAGTACAAGAACTGACCCGAAAATAAAGCAGTGGTCGTGGCCGAAAACAGCTGCGACACCGTCAATAAAATCACTTATCACTTAAATACAGTCCTAGTCCTTTATAGGTATCAACTTACCTTCAACTTTCCTTCAGTATGAATACGTTGAGGTAAATCCCACTGCTGCAATAGATGTGGGATATCAACGTCAACTGCAGACATCACGTCAAATAATTTTGAAATAATTACACAAAATAAATAATAAGCAAGCCCAAATTGGACTAAAATACTACGTTCAGCGCTGTCGAAAACATAACAATAATGGCGGCGGGGCGCGAGCGACTGTCAACTGATCGTTTGGTCAAGTAGGTTTTTTGATTGTTTACAAAAACACAGTTTACAGAACAAGATACTTAGCTATGAATACCACCTCGATTGTAATTGTAACATTATTATTTTAAATATTCTAAAACACGCTAACAGAATTGCACGGATTAATACACACATTGTACCGTTCACTGTTTCTGGGGTGGTTTTTACTATAACATTCTTGTAAAGTCTTATCGCTACTTAAAAAGTAAACCAAACTAAACGAATATTATACGACACTTAGAAAGATATGTACTGCAAACTATAATGTAGTTGTAATAAAAAGATTATTGTTTGAATTACAGACACACTCGTAGTCCACCAGTAACATTGTAAATCATTAACCGGAACTAGATCATTTAGTAACTGCGAATCCCTGTTTCTTAGTACATACAATACATTTTATAAATAATGACATAATTCTTGTTTAAGATACAATAATTATTGATGTTTTAGTTTTATAACATTGTTTTGTAAGCTACGTTAATCAAACAATATAATGAAACATACGATTAGTAGGACTGAATAATTAGTCGTAGAGATAACAAGGACCAAGTATTTCTAACTAGAATTGTTGTAACCTAATTTAACTATTCGATTCAGTAGTTCTGTTTGTCACCAATTTCTCTGCGTGTATATTCCTAAAGAACTTCCCTTAAATCAATACTAAAGGTCTGTACAATGTTTACAAGAAAACTCAGTTATTACTTTTTCAATATCCTGCATGTATTGCATACGAGTACAAGAAACAAGAAAGCTCCGACATCTTTGCTCACCGTTGTAAAATCCATTAAATTACATTTCACTTAATTGCTTTCATTCTTTTCTTAGAAATAATAAGAACTGTGGTTATTATAGGGTAAGTTTAAAGAGAAAGAAAGAAAAAACAATTATTAGCCCGCACAGGACTAAGCTAAATAATAACAGCCGCTCGGGTCGATCTTTAGGTTAAGCCGTGCTTGCCTAGGTTGATCTGTGGATGGGTGACCATCCTTACATATCGAGTTTCCTCCGTGCCTTGGAAAGCTCGTTAAGCTGTTGGTCTCGGCTGTCATTTGTCCATCTTTGACAGTGGTTACAGGCAGTCAGTGGCCCAAAAAGTCTGACACCAGTCTATATTTTCCAATATTAACTGGGTTGTGGAGGTCAGATAGGTAGTCGCTCCATGTAAAATACTGGTATTCAGCTGCATCTGGTTAGACAGGAAGCTGACCTCAACATAGTTGGGAAAAGTCTAGGCAGATGATGAGCCCGCACAGGACAAAACACAAAATAATATTAACAATATTTACAAATAATAAAAATTAAATAAAAAATAAAAAGAAACGAACAGTGCTGAAGTGTTCCGTGGTATTAAGTCTTCGGCCCTGATCCCTATTGTCGACCCTAATCCCTAAAATATCGCATGATGACTGTAGTAGTGGTTTAGAAATACCGTTCTTTTGAAGATTTTTATTTTATTGTGTTTGGGTGGCTTAATACAGCTAACAATACAAATATATGTAGTGAGGCAATCAACGAAAAGCCATTTACAAGTCTCCACATTTAGCACTAAACTATTGTTGCATGACCTAATATCTAAGCATAATATTAAAAATATAACTTATCATAATATAATAACAAAGAATAAAGAAAAAATGTTATTATAATTCATCACAAAGAACATAGGTTTTAGACAAGGCAGTACTAATTGCCGCTAAGTTACTTGCAAACAAATCGATTGATGGTAGGTAGTTCGTTCATTACAATTGCGTTAAATGTTTTGATTGAACGAAGTAGAAAAGAATTGCTTCGGTAAACTGTGCGGGCGTAAGGAGCACGAAGAAGATTTCTCAAGCGAGAATGGCGAGGAGGAACATTCAGGGACAGCTTAGAAGGAAGTTCAGGACACTCCTTGATTGTGATATTTTCGCTAGGAACCGTATGAACGGTTTAGAATTAAAAAGAAAAGCAATTGAGTTTCTTGCCTCTTCTACCGGTGCGCTCTGGGTATGCCTGTTTGCGAATGGGCAATTGGGCAACTAGAACCAATTTTATTTCCGTGAAAAAACCAAAAAAAAAAACAACACGGGGCAGTCGTTGGGGATGTGATAGAAGTGAAAACGTGACGTGACGGTCAAGCGAGTTCCATGATTTTTGTTTACTGTGTCTTTAGACACAAAAAAGTTAAAAATAACTTTAGCTTAAGAAATCGGTGACCTTTGTTTGATTGGTTTAGTTTTGTTGTCACCGACTTGATCGTTTTTTTTTGCAAAAAGTTTTTAATTTTCACTTTTTAGAGGTACACATGCACTTACCCCTTCACAGCGTACTGGCGTGATGTTATGTTATGCACTGGTGTAAACAATAGACAGACTTGAGATTTCAGCAATCTCAGTCCATTTGCTATCATTTATTGAAGAGTTCCGTTGCCTATCTCCAAAGTTCATCATCAGATCTTCACCAAATTGAAGTGAGAACACTCCGAGAAAGAACTTATTCAAAAACTACCTAAATCGCTTGACGTGTGCCTATAACATTTGAAGAGTTCTCTCTATTTCTCCAGGATCCCATCATCAGATCCTGACTTGATAATTATGGGACTACCATGCCCCATAATCATCATCATATACCCTTCCAAATAAAATAAAAATAATCGAAATTGCTATCTTCGAGTAATCTGGGAACATACATAAAAAAAGGTTCCAGCGAATTGAGAACCTCCTCCTTATGGAAGTCGGTTAAAAAGTGCTAAAGAAGATTTCAATTCATAAAGGTGTTTAAAACATATCATAATATTCACCTCAATCACGTTAAGGTGCTTAGACGAGCTAAACTCTATTTGTGGTGGTTCAAACTTAAGTTCTAATCAGCTTGCACTACAAAGTGAAGAGTTGTCAGCCACTGCGGGCCAAATATCGCGAAATGAGTGGTTTCGATCGATTTACAAAAAAACTATTGATTGGATTAAACAACTGAAACAGTATCATGCTAATATATTGCTTGTAGAATTATTTGCCTAAAAATCAGAAAGATCGCATGCATATTAGTATGATTTTTATTGTTTGAAAGATATTTTTAGAGATAAGTTCGTGATTTCTTTTTATCGAGCCAAATTAATTGTATTATGTTATCAAAACAGTATCATGCTAGCATATATCCTGAAGAATATCATATACTCGTATTTTTCTGTTCTTGTTTATAGCAGTGAATACATATACTTTTAGTAATTATAAAACTCGCGTTTAGCTCATGTAGTCGCCTTAACCAGTATAAGTTTCGTAGTGTCTATAAAAAAAAAACATTCTGTCTTTTTATGCTTTTGAATTGCAACTTGCAACTATCAAAACATAACACGCTCACTTCAGTAAGCGGCTTTGATCATAAGTCTACTTGCCCCTATCTTGTGCATCCACTACAGTTAGTTCAAATCCTATATGCTCTCTTACCTAATTGCCTTCAAGCGATACCCATATGTTCCCGTCAGATTCACTTCAAGTTCTACTTACTTCGTTAGCGAAACTATTGTGCGCAATACTCGAACTTATAACGTGTACTTAAGGGTGATTAATCTGTGGCTTTGGTAAAGCACTTGTGTTCAAGTTTATCTTAAAAGGAACACCTGTATCGGTATGAAGGTATTTGTAAGAACGTGTGAATTCCTGCACGGAAAATGTTACATGGTGTAGAATTAATTAAGTCGCTGGTGCAAGGCGTTAGACTATATTTTTTAACACATACCAGGTTATATCAAGCAATTCCTATGTACTGCTAAACATTTAAAACAATGTGCAATGATTTTCCAAATGGAGTAGTTTTAAAAGTTGAATTGGCTTTTGTTTATTGAATGGGCACAGTTTGGCGTTATCAAAAGCCAGACACATGGATAGTTATGTTCGAAGAACAGAGAATTAAAATGTTATAGAAAAACAGTGATCCCATATTTTATTAGGGCATTAATATAGCGAAATGTTATAATTGTTAAGAGTAATTGGTAATTTTCATACTTTTCCCCACAACAATCAGTTGATTGGCAAGATGGCGTTCGTTTTCGCTGCTAAATTAGCTGTGGTCAGCAAACCAAAGTGCAACCTTCATCCGCTTGAAATGATGATAAAAAATAACTTCCTTATTTCATTCAAAATTGGTTCAGCCGTTTCGGAGATTAACCCAAATAAAAAGACAGATATATAAAAAAATTGTTTTTTTTTGGATTTAGATAGGTATTTGGTTATGTAGTTACCTATTATTTAGGAGCCAATCCCTGAAAAACTCTCAAAAACCAAAACATGGCACAAGTTATACAGCTAGGTACATTTAACAAAAACACAACTCTGAAAATCCCTATAAATACTTCCTTTCCTTCAAAATTGCCTGTAAGTGAGCGTGTCCAATTAAAATTGTACGGTAAAATAAATTTTCCTTGTAAAAATGTATTCCGAAGAATAGAAAAGTACACCTTATACTAGATTTTCTTTTTCTTTACCCGACAATAGTAGATTCTTTTTAGTTAGTTCGACGTAGACTAGTTGCACTAAAAGTGTACCAATATTCTGGATGTTACTGATGGTGAATTATGTTTTGGTCCGTATATCTTCGTCTTAGCGTTTTAGTTGTCTGTTTTCTAGAGTTGTATTTGCTTTGTAGTGGAGGTGAGTGATTCTTGTTTTTTTTTTGCGGTTTAGATGTTGTGGTTCATGGTTAGTTGTGTTGTTGTTCGAAAGATTTTACATTACTTTGTTCTTTCTCGTGCGATTAGTGCGTAACCTGATCATCATCTGTCTAGCCTTTTCCCAACTACGAGTATGTTTTGGTTGGCTTCCAGTCTAAACGTATGCAGGTTTTTGCATTTTCGAATTTCTCAGTACTCCGGTTAGATAGGCCTTAGCTAATATAAACACTGTAATATCGAGATTATAAGGAAGAAATCAATATTGGTTGCATTAACTATTCAGGGACGTGACATAATATAGAAACGAGATATGCGGTCCCATCTAACAAGACAAAGTTTCGTAAACCAGATATGGCTGAAAATTGCAACTTCTGCACGAGAAAGAAACAAGTGCGAGTCGGACTCGCCCATGAAGGGTTCCGTAACAGCAAGTAACATATTATAAAAGTTCTTGCAGTTCGTTGTAAATGAAAGGTAAATTCCGGTTCCAAACTGTTCAGTTTAGAAAAAAATGATATTAGAAACCTCAATATCATTTTTGAAGACCTATTCATAGATACCCCACATGCTCGATGAAAAAAAAATGAGTTACAGTTCTATGAGTATGGGGAACCCCCTTAATTTATTGTTTTTTTTTCTATTTTTGTGTGAAAATCTTAATTCGGTTCACAGAATACATCTACTTACTAAGTTTCAACAGCAAAGCTCTTATAGTTTCGGAAAAAAACGGCTGTGACATACGGACGGACAGACAGACAGACATGACGAATCTATAAGGGTTCCGTTTTTGCCATTTGGCTACGGAACCCTAAAAATAGAGCCGAGCCATGCCATGTCGATGTATCAGCCTAAAACCCTTAATTACATAGAAATATTCTACAACACCAAAACCCAATATTGATTCGACTTCAGGCCTTCCGTATTCCACTTTCAGCTGCAACGCCATCGACCCCGACTCCAGACCAATTACGCGGAAAAATACTGTTAGTACAGAAAATATTCTCGTGCGTCCGCGACGATTTATGTAACCACATTCCACAAAAATAGGCGAGAAATGTTTGGGGTTACAAGGCTGGCTTTAGGCAATTTTGGCAACCGAAGCACTGCAAACAAGAACTTTATGATTAAGAGTAAAAGTTGTTTTTATCTAAGGCCAACTTATCGACTGACAACTAATATTGCCAAAGTTTACTTCTAAGTTCGTCGCCCTTTACAAACCAATTTCAATTTACTTTGGAGACTTAAAATGTGAGAAAACCATTCTTAGAATTCAATTTGAGTCTAGCACATCTAATTGATATGGAGTTAAGAGATGTCGTCGAGCTTACGTAATGCCAATTTATTACACGAGGGTTGAGCAATAATTCAAGTTAAGACGAGGAATCAAGGAATATATCACTGGAATATTATCAAAATAATTACTCAAAATAGTGCCAATTCTGCTGTTCTTTTGGAATGAGAAATTCATAACAACAAACCTCTAAAGCACGAGACAGCATTTTTGTAATGTAATGTATTCTTCTAAACCTGCAGCATCAAAAGCTGCTTGAAAAGTGACAGAATACTGAATGTATTTTTTAAAGGAAATTGCAGCTTTTTCGTTCGTTTAATATAAAGAAATCAAAAGCAAAAATGAGATACTATCAATGGTGCCCACACATAGGGCATACCCACATAGCTTAGCCAACATACAACCAAAAGGGATACAATTTACCACAAGGAACCACACACTATATAATTGGTCCATTCACAACCACGCCCAGTTTGCGCTGTCAGACAATTGTCTACTCAACCAAATTCAATCTACATACTACTACAATGACTTGACTACGTACCTTTCAGACGTTCACTCACTGCAAGCATTCGCTTGTGCCTAATGTAACAAATCTAAGTTTATATTTTGAGCTTTAGGGCTTTTACACACTAGAGTCAATTACTAAAGGGAGTACATAGTCTGTCTCGCTTGCACTAGTAGAATAATAGCCTGTCTTAAAAGACAGTCTTGTCTATAGTGTCCAAAAGGCGACGTAACAAATAGACGCTCCCAGTGGGGAGTATTTGCCTGTGGTATACAACGTGTAACGTTAAATGCGCAAAACATCAGACACCCCAAATGATTTTTAATTCAATTGACCTAAAATTGCGAGATAAAAAAAAACAAAAAAAAATTAAAGGTTTTATGTGTTGTTTTAGTTTTACTGGCAATTAGATTTACTGGGAAGAACTTTTATTATCCCGCGTATGAGACAATTTGAATTGGACGACAAACATTTGTGTTTGTTTACCTATTTTGACGGGTTTGCGCACGTGATGGCTTGACCTATTAATAAATAGACAGGGCGACATTTACAATGAAGATTATTTGTTATGTGACCTATGGTAAAATGTGGTTCAATTGATTCTTCCCGTGATTCTGATCAAACTGTTTTCAGGTTTTGCGCATTTAACGTTACGCGTTGTATTGTATATAAAACCGTTAAGCGGTTATAGGTAATTGTAAGAACTTATATCATCTTCATCTCCCTCTCATTTTTCTTCATCCTTCTTGTCCCATTCTATTTGGGGTCGGCGCAACCTATTTGTTCTTCCATTCTCCTCTATCAGACGTCACAGCATCATTTTAGTACATTACAGCAGAATCCAGTAAGTAAGCCTTCCTGGCCGAGTATGAGTTAACCGGACCGAACCGCAGGTGAGGTCCGGTTATATACGAGGCCAGGATGGCTTTCTTACTGGTTGAGGTTTGTATAATGCTTTTCTCAAAAATGAAAGAAAGTTTAACAACAAATTCGTTTAATTAATATTGAAGGTTACATTCATATTAGGGCAATTACTGATAGATATTGTGATCGATTTACCGGGGGCATTTATATTTGTTTGTTGTACATCTTGATTAACGGACTCTTGGCTGGCAGTAAATGTCTGTGAGACATTAATTTGGTTGTTTGGGAAGGTGGATGCTTGCGATGATGTTACGGGCAGGGGAATAGTGGTCGGTTCTTGGCGAGAGGTAGATGGCTGCGGAGCCAGGCTTAGCTGCTGTTGACGCGATGTAGACGGCTGCGGGGAGGTGGAAGATGATGTGTTTTGAGTATTCAATTTAATTTTTTTATTTATATTGCTTGTAATTTCACTTTTATTTTCTAATGACTCTTCTATGTATCCTTCTGCAACTCGGTCCGATTTCCACCCCCCGTGTCGTTTTATTGTCGTGAGATTGGCTCCAGAGTCAGCAAGAAGGGTAGCAGACGACCTCCGGAAACAATGGCCAGTATAGCTCTCTGGATTTGGTAAATTCAAATATTCTGCTATTTGTTTAGGTATTGCGGCAATCTTATGACGACCGATGTTTTGCCGCAAGCATGTCCCGTTTCTATAATTGATAAAAAAATTATCACTTTTCATATTTTCAGGGCGCAGGTCATGATATTTCCTTACAATATGAGCTGACTCCTTGTGTATAACAAAAGAGCGATCAATTTTTGTTTTTGTTTCTCGTACTTTTACCGAAATTATTTCATTATGGTATTCCACGTCACTGTTTTTAATATTACAGAGCTCCATACATCGGCAGGCGCCATTAATTCCCACTATAGTAATAACCTAAAAACAAAAAAAAACTATTTAAATCGAGAATATAAAAATAAGTTTATGTTATTTGGAACCAGATTTAATAGCATATTTATATTATTGCAACCGACTAACAGACCACTTACTCGTACATCACAACAAGTTAAATTAAATAAGTAAACAAAATAAATATTACCTTCACTGCTAAATAAACTTCATCGGGTGCTTCATTTATAAACTTCTGTATGTTTTGGCTGGTAAATACATTCGATTTTTTTCCTTTGTAGCCAGTCGATTGTCTTTTCAACCAAGTTATTAAATTGGAATAATTCTTAATGTTTACATCGTGTTTATTTTGCACTACACATCGAAGCATAGAATACACAGCCCATAAACTTGTCGGCTGCATTGTTTGGCGAAGAAAGCTGAAATATGCCAAGAATACATTTTCAGACCAACTGTTGGCTTGTTTTTCTGCCTTCCACTTCATAAATTTTTCATAATTTTTCATGTATCGCTCCTTGGATTTTGGCGGAAGTAAATTTTCTTTTGCTAATTTGGCCTCAGCTTTTAAATCAGGAGGAGTGCCATCTATTTCCGAATCAGATTCGCTTGAATTCATTTTTTGGGATTATTTAAATTCACGCGGTAAATTAAAACACAATTGTCGCAATTGAATGTGAAATCCCGCCAGTCGTTGTTTTTTTTACTACAAAGTTTGCGTTTAGTTTTAAACATTGTTCTATTTTTACATTACATGAATGTTTTAGTAAAAAATGTAAATTATTGTTTTTGAAACTCCATGTTAATTTTAGAATGGAAAGTTTTAATCCAACATGATTTATAAACTGAAATGACTAAATACAAACATAAAATCCCACACTATACTTCTACAACATTACTAAGTACAAAACGCAACGTGCATACTTTTTCTGCGTCGCGTTATGTGTCACAGACCCATAAAAAAAAAAAAAAAAAGTGTCACAGACAATAAAATGGATGTTTAAGGCTCCAAAATATATTATGTATCTCATAAAATGTCATACCAAAAAGAGATAGATATATATTTGGAGCCTCCCTCTAACCATGTTATAATGGCTAAACTCTAATCTGTGTCTGGTACTATGTTTTTTTTTTCTAAGCAGATCTAAAGAGGATGACCTAAACCGTGCGAAGCCATAAAAAAAAAAGGGATGAAGGATGACCAAGTGTCCAGTAAGTAAATTACATACTTACTTACTGGACAGTAGGAGATTCCAAATTTAAAATCTCGCTTCTTACCGGACAGTTGTGAATAGTCTCCGGTAGAGTTCACTTTCTGGATACTTTTTAGAGATGTTATGTCAACATTACATACCAGTTTTGAGAAAACTACATTCTCTTTCATATCATTTCCTCACACAACCCAACCACCGTTTCTTTGGTCTTCCTCTCCTTATATTGTTACAATTATACTATTTGTAACAATGACTTGTTTCTTCTTCCATTCTCCCTTGTAAGACGCCGTGGCATCATTTACTCCATTCTCTTTCCTATCATTCCCCACACAACCCAACCACCGTTTCTTTGGTCTTTTTCTCCTTACATTGTTACAATTATACTATTTGTAACAATGACCATGTTTTTCTTCTTCCATTCTCCCTTGCCAGACGCCATGGCATCATTTACTCCATTCTCTTTCTTAACATTCCTCACACAATCCATCCATTGTTCCTTTGGCCTTTCTCTCCTTCTTAAACTTATATCGTTTTAATGGTACTATTTTTGTAACAATGAATTGTAACGTAATGCTCAATATTGAAGCTAAAATTGTTACATTACAGGCGAATGCTTCATTGAGGAACCGCCTTTACTTAGTTCCGACAAAACTTTCGTCCACATCATGGGAACACGATTGTTCTGCGGTTAGTTTTTGCTTGTTACTAACACAAACGTAAGCCCACACGGGGTTATGATTGTTGTTAACAGTTGAAACTGGCCGGTTATAATTACCAGTGGTGGAGTTTTTAAAAGTTGATGCATGCCGCAATATTGTGCGTTTCTTTTTTTGTAAATACAGTACATTTATAGGGAATGTGAATGAATAAGGAAAAAGGGGAGTTATTTTTCTCATGCTAATTCAGTGGTATGTTTGAGTAAGTAGATGTAATAAAATAATAACATCATACTTTTAGTCTCCGCAGGGTTTGGCAGATGTACATTTCGACAGTTGAGAGTTACATGTATTAGGGTTCGAGCCTATTGCCATCAATCGGACACAAATGCAGATGATGCTACTGAGAAATTCTTTGTGGGAAAAACCCAAAAACTTTTTGCCAACCCGGTAATTAAATCTCTCATTTCAAGCGTTTACGACCAATGAGGCAGTAATTCAGTAGATATAAGAATGATGTGATCAATTCAATGCCTGTATTGTGATGTGATGAAGAAACAAGTTTGGTTTCGATTCCCAACTGAATAAACTAAAATCTTGACACCTGTATTTTATTTTCAGGGAAGCAAGAATACAAAAAACAAGAATCTACGAGGTTGAAAAGACTTTCATCATTATTTTTCCCAACTTTTCTTTACTTCTTTTACAGATACGCAGACGTGACGAAATTGGATTTTTCCAGCAGTTTCGGTCACCCGTCACTGGCACATATTTGAACACATTTGTATGTCCTAAATAAACAAAATTTGTTTCGTGTCTTTCTATGTGATTTACGTACATTATGACTGGCCATAACGCAGGAAAAGTGTGTAGGTATACACCTACAAGTTAGCAGTATACATTTGTTTTCAATTTCCAGTTGAGACAACCAAGAAAAACCTTTCAAAGACGAACTAAGAAATACTTGTTTACTCTCAGTAAATAACTTAATTTACAGTCGTCGGAGTTAAGAGCAGTTTCACACTTTCTGAGCAAGTAAAATGTTTTCTAGAAACAGCTTCTTAAACTTATGAGTGAAGAAATGTAAGGACTGGAAAACCTTTGCGCGTAAATGTAAGTTCAGTGAAACATTCGGAATAAAATTGAAGTCCGTAAGTCGTAAACGGACGGACAGTCAGATGTTTTGTTTTATGTACGAAATGGTAAATAGAACAAAAATAAAATGTGGAACTACCCCTCCACTTTCCACAACTACAGATCCCCATCTGTATTTGTAGGTAGTGATGTGGCGATTGAAAATCAAGTTACGGAAAATATTCTCGTAAATACTGGGAATAATCGTAATCATGAAATCTTTATTTTTCTCGACATCGTGAATTACAGGCGTTTGTTAACATTAGATAGCAAAATATTAGATAGAAAAAGGTGTCTGATGTAAGAAGGTCCTGTGGTACAGATTACTTTTCCAGCTTAGATAATAGAAATGAAAAGATCGTTAATGAAATCCAATATCTATTCAATTAATTTTAGTTTTAGTTAATATCTCCTCGACTTTAATACCTTGCTAGTATAATAGGAACATCATTCATTTTGTCATAATAATTCTTTACAATATCACCATTATATTTCCTTAAAGTCCTAGAATCTGGAAATTCCAATATTAGCTGAAAAAACGTTGAGAATGTGCTAGCTTAATTAACGTGATATTAAATTACACTATACGGGGGAAATTCCTGAATCTGACACGAAAATTTGATTTTTCGGATATTTCTTGCGTGGTTTGCACTAGCAGAGTGCAAGAAACATATTAATCAGTGAGCGGATATCGCAAATGAAGATGAATAACTTGTTTCTTCCGCGTTTGTTCTTATTACTTATTTACTTATTTGTTTACATTTATCTGTGTTATTATCCTTTTCGCTTATGCTTATTGATGGAAGTTAAGTACCTACTATTTTTTCAACTCGATTGGTTTATCTATACAATCTTACCACTGGGTTACTCCGACGCTAGCGGAGATAAGAGGATAGTAGTGGGGGAGGTTAGACAGCCAGTGGCTTAAAATTCAAGTTAAATTAATGGTATACCAACAGCTGATCCGGTAAGAGTGGAAACCGACCCTAAGAAAGTTGTGAAAAGATTAGGCTAGTAGCTACTAGCTTTAGCTTTGAACAAACCTTGATTAAAAAATAATGTAATTACAATAGATTATTAATTCGTTTGTGCTCTTATAGGCTCTGATTTTCATTTGATCTTCTCAATAAAAGCTAGGTGCTGATTTTAATCAGCTTTGAAAATCCTTAGGTACGAAACTAAATGGGAAATCTAAGCCGAACTCAAACGATCGTTCACTACTCGGTAATTAAAACGTCGTTTTCAGATTCTCTTAGTTACTAGATATTAAGTTTAGCCTCGGGGTCCTAATTCTTCATTGTTGATTATTTCTCAACAAAGAAAATACCGTGAAATGTACTAAAAAGACGTACGAATATGGCTGGGTGTATATTTTATCTAAAGTTTAGCCCGAAGACATGTCACGGCGACATTTTAATTAAGGACAGCACTCATTAAAGTACTGAGACGGATAGCATTATTTTTGTCTTAATTTTACTTTGGATGAAATGCTATGTCATTTTTTAGACCGTTTGTATCATACGAGGAGATTAAAGTGCAAATCAGTTATACTTTTAAGACTGTGCTATTTGCTAAATTGACAACTCTATTTGTGCTGGTTCAAACTTCGTTTTTTTTTATGGATCCGTTTATTATGGAAATAAAGTAATCATTATTTACAATATATATACACACTAACATTACAATAGAAAGAAAAAATATTTACAAATATCAAAAAGGGGTTACAGGGCATCGAAAAATTTGTCCACATCGCTACCAACAGGAAAAGTGCCCAGAAGGCTGGCAGCACTGCCACGTTGGATGGTAATGCTGATTCTTTGGCCAAAAAATAGTCCCGCCCTCTGGTCACGTGAAGAGTCGACCAACCGTTTGGCGATTTCCCGAAATACTAGGTGGGCACTCGGACCCCATGGCCCTAGTGTTTCGACCCCAAACGGCTCAAACACATAATAACCAATTAAATTATAACTTCGTTTTAAATACTGTGAGAATAAAGTTCTAATCAGCTTGCACTACAAAGTGGTTGTTACGCATCAGTCACAGCGCGGGGCAAATAGTGCGAAATGAGTGGTTTTTAATTAATTGTAGCCTAATAAATCATTAGATCAAAATTCCAATTGTACACTTTGTAAAGAAAATAGCGATAAATATTTGTATGTAAAAAAAAAACTTAAACTTAATGCCGTTCAGGAGTAGTTACGAAATTTCAAAGAAAAAAATGCTGAATATTTCTTTCAGATAGTAATAATAAAGTAAGAATTATTTCAAATGTACAAATTAAAGTTTAATTCTCTATCTACTCATCAAAGAGGAGTGACGCGGAAAAAACCTCTCGTTAGCAAATACAATATTTTTTTTTAGGACTTTTATTTATTTATTTATTTGGATCACCAACAATTAATTAGGATGGGAAATCATCAAATGACTTTTCCCGCTCTGGGCGGAGCGGGAAGGAGTGCCAGACTTTTACTGACAAAAACCCATCCATCTTCCGTCGTCGCCCTTTCTGTTCCGGGGCCCCGGTATCTCTTTCGAACAGGCCCGCAACCCCAATGGTTAGCAGATACCATACCACCCCCTTAAGAAAATCGGAAGATACCAACCCTCCGTCGTCGCGTCTACTACAAAAATGAATACGATGAGATGATACTGAACGATGTGGAACTTTTCGTAATACAAGTGGTATTACGAAAAGTTCCACAAACCTATCTCCAAAAGATGTCCGGTCGAACAAGCTATTTAGTTTACAGATTAACCCACAAATTACTTTGTAAAATGTAAACTAAAAAGCTTGGTCGACCGTACCGTTGAATAATTGATAGAGTTTTCTAGAGAACTTTTTTAATCTATACCAATATTATAAAGCTCAAAAGGTTGTTTGATTGATTGTTTGAACGCGCTAATCTCAGGAACTACTGGTTTGAACAGCTTGCCTAGAATTAACCTATTCACTCAAGTTTTGAAGACCAACCAGATTATAATGACTGGGAAACGAAGAAGCCGGCAGTGAATCACACAGGCTAGCGGAATTACGATATAAGTTTATCCCTCAGAGGTTTTTTTCTGAAAGTCGGAGACGTACCAATGTCATTAAAAAACTCTTCTTTCAAATCCAGCGATATTACAAAAAAAGCATGCGGGGCAGTTTTTGAGGACTACCGATAGAAGTAGAAAACTAAGTAAACTATATCTGCTACGCGTTGTGTTTCGCGAACGCCTAGTAGTGCTACGCCGTAGCGGATCGGCTACGAGTGCTACGAAGTGATGTTCCATGATTTTTGGTCACCCAGAAAGTGCTCAACACACCCAAAGAAGTTTACACCTACAGTACTTTCACAGTTTTTATGTCTTGTGACTGGGTCTGTAGCTATCCGAAACTATCCGAAACTCTTATTTCGGATTCGGTTACGGTTACGGATATGTATATATGTATGTATGTATGTATGTACGTATCTCTATGTACGAGTATGTATGTACGTAATATGTGTGAGATATATATATGTTATATATATATATGTTCATTTTTGTTTCGGCAATTCAAAAGTGCCTGTAACTGGCCTACTTGAAAGAAATGCTTTGATTTTGTTTTTGTTTTAAAATCATAACGCGAAGCAAATTAACAAAAACTTTATCGCTTGAGTGACTCCAGTTTTAGCGGCTAGAGGCGTTGGCATTTTCATTTCAACCGTCTGCTGTTCCACGGCTCATTGTAATATTTAATACCACTTGCAGATTAAAGTTCGCAACTCCCAAAAGAGTACGGTTTGTGCTGTTCTCGTTTATTAATGGAAAATGCAATATCCGAAATAAAAGCTTTTAGATGGAGGAGCTTTGTTGAACTATGAGATGTGATTTAAATAATAATAGAGATAGTATCGCACGTGAAAGCCTCCTTTTATTTTATTGTGAAGTTTTGTTAACTTTAACGAGTAAGCAAGTGACTGACTGTATTATTCATTGTTTATTTCGTGGCTAATATTAACAGTCTAGTACTGTTTCAATCAAAATCAAAATCAAAGCATTTATTTCAAGTAGGCCAGTTACAGGCACTTTTGAATTGTCGAAACAAAATTGAACATTTAAATTAGCTACAGTCCCAGTCACAAGACATAAAAACTGTGAAAGTACTGTAGTTGCCCATTCCCTAGCGTAGATCTCTATGGAGAAGAACGGGCAAGAAACTCCATGGACACTCTTTTAAATAAAATTTTGTTACAAAATCTTGGTTACATCATTCATGTTGAGATGGTATATTATGTGAGAACAATGTAGCAAGATGTGCACGTTAAAAGTGTCCATAGCAAAACAAAAATAAAATACAACTCAAAAACAAAATAATTAATTCAAATAAACCATGGCGACTAAGAGATGACCAGTCACAACTGACAGCGCCCGTTCACGAACATGACGCATGGATCAGCACCATTCAGCTCAACCATTTTGAAGGGAGCTAAATGGTCCGACACACGCGCCACCATCAGCGAGACATTTGAGAGAGCATGACATACTCTCAACCGCCAGGGCACATTCTAGTCAAGAACTGCCGTAGGCTTTCAGTGAATGATAGCTTTCTAGTACAAAGTACTCACACAATATGGGCTATGCGATTATATAATACTAACATTGAATCTATACAATGCAAAGATAGTTGTACAATCTTCAGCAGCTCCAACAATACCATTTAATGCTATCAATTTTTGCGCCCCTGTCCTTGTGGAGCAGGACCAGCATTGAGCCAAGCATTTTTATCAGCGATATAATCGCTCAACTTGTAATATGCTTGCTTACATAGTGTGCGTTTAATGCATGTTTTAAATTTTGTCTCATTCAGTTCAAGAATACTTTGTGGTATTTTATTATAGCATCTCAAACAGTACCCCATGAAAGATGAGTCTACTTTAGCGAGTCTAAAGCCTGGCTGAACTAATTGGTCCCTATTTCTAGTACTGTAGTTATGTCTGTCACCTCTTTTACCAAAAAGATGCAAATTTTTTCTGACGTACATTATGTTTTCGTAGATGTATTGACAATGTACCGTCATAATGCCAATATCCTTAAACAGCTCTCTTAGAGAATCGCGTCTACGAAGATTATATATGGCTCTAATGGCTCTTTTCTGCAGAATAAATATAGACTCAATATCTGCAGCTCGTCCCCATAGCAAAATACCGTAAGACATTATACTGTGGAAGTAACTAAAATAGACCAGTCTAGCGGTATCTACATCAGTAAATTGACGGATTTTTCTAATGGCATATGCTGCTGAACTTAGCCGCCCCGCAAGAGATGTTAAATGAGAACCCCATTGTAGCCTTGAATCAAGCGTAATCCCCAGGAAAACCGTTTTATCTACGAATTCAAGTTTCTCATTATTCAATAATATATCACAATCACTACCCTTAACATTCGGTAAAGCAAATCTTATGCATTTGGTTTTCTTTTCATTTAATACCAAATTGTTTGCTGTGAACCAATTTTGGACCTGCAGTAGGGCATTATTCACGTCATCTAAATTTTGTGCCCGTCTATTTATCTTAAAAATCAGAGAAGTGTCATCAGCAAATAACACCATATTTTGAGGTTGGTTTTTCAATAAATAGGGTAGATCATTTATGTATACTAGAAAGAGGAAAGGACCCAATATTGAGCCTTGTGGAACCCCCATTTTTATTTTTAAACCCTGTGAGTTAACACCATTTATCTGAACATATTGTTGTCTATCATTTAAATATGATCTTACCAAACTAAGTGCAAGTTTACCCAGTCCGTAATGCTCAAGTTTCATAAGTAATGTGTCGTGGTTTACGCAATCAAACGCTTTGGAGAGGTCACAAAAAATTCCTATAGCGTCTTGGGACTCTTCCCACGCAGTAAATATGTGCTTTAATAAGGTTACACCGGCGTCAGTTGTACAACGTCCCTTGGTGAAACCATACTGTTGATCATGTAAGATTCTGTTGGTGTTAAAGTGATAGAGCATTTGATCAAGCATTACTTTTTCAAAAACCTTGCTAAAAACTGGCAACACGGAGACAGGTCTATAATTGTTAGTATCTTTACTGTCCCCGGATTTGAAAAGAGGTATGACTTTACTGTATTTCATTAAATCAGGGAAGACTCCTTGGTCCACACATAGATTAAAAATTAAAGCTAAGTATGGGGCTATAGTCTCAATTATGGATGTACAAACTTTGATAGACATTCCCCATAGATCTTCGGTCAGTTTGATTTTTATTTGCCGGAAAGCTTTAATAACTACCATAGGGTTAATGTGTTTAAATTTAAATTCAGCCAGGCAGCCAGACACATTCGCCTTTAATAAACCCATTGAGACTTCAGGAGAGGAATTAAGAGCCTCCGTAGTTTTTAATGGTATCTCTGTAAAGAAATTTACAAATTCTTGAGCTACTTCCTGATTAGAGCTTTTAGGACCACATGCTGTGTCTAATGTGTAGCTGGTGCTGCGTATTTTTTTCCTGTTAGTCTCGTTATTTATGACTTTCCAAACTGTCTTTATTTTATTTTCTGCTGTTTTGATCTTGTTGCTAATGTGCAGGGCTTTAGCAAACCTGCATGTATTTCTAAAAATTTTTGAATACTTAGCAACATACTTGTTAAAAGTTTCAGTGTTAATAAAAGGCTTAAGGCCATAAAGCTCAAATAGTCTTTCCCTACTTTTTCTGATACCTCTAGTTGCCCAATCACTAAATATGAATTTAGGGCAAATACTTTTTGTCTTCTTTTCAAAAGTTTTGTTGAATTCCGTGTGAACTATTGAAAAGAAACGATTATAAAATTGATTTATATTAATATCGTCATGGCTTATAACACTTAGCTTGTTCTGTAGGGAAATATTAAACCCATTTAATTTGCTAGAAGTTATGGGTCTAAATTTAATCTGTACTTTTTGCAATGGTGTATTACACCTATAAGTTACAGTTTGTCCGCTATGGTCGGACGGCAAACAATTTACTATGGCTTTATCTAAGTAATCACAATCGCAGAAAACATTATCTATACAAGTAGCAGAAGATGCTGCGATTCTAGTAGGTTCAATAAAAACGTTAGTCAAGTCAAATGATTTAAAGAGATTTAATAACCGACCGCTATGTGAATTTTCTTCTAAAATATTGATATTGAAATCACCACAAATTATTGTAGATTTATTACTGGCTGCAAGTTTTGCCAGGACATCTTCCATTATTGATTCAAATATGGAAAAGTTTTGATAGTTTGGGGGTCTGTACACACACACAATTACATGCTTATCTAGCTCAACACAGGACAGTTCGACGCAATGTTCAACCGAGAGACCTACTATGTCATTACGTTGCTTATATTTAAAACTATTTTTTATTAATATTAGGGAACCTCCACGAAGCATCGTTTTACGGTTAAAGCAGCTACCCACTATATAGTTCTCATAATTAATAAGCATTTGGTAATCCTTTAGCCAATGTTCAGTAAGACAAATAATGTCAAACTGACTGTTTTCTAAAAACAATTCAATTTCTAATAATTTGCAAGACATTCCTTGGATATTTTGGTGGAATAATTTTAAGGTGTTCTGCTGAGGCCCTTTTTTAGTAACTAATTGAGTGCAAGAATTAATAGTACCTTCTGTTGTCTCACTTTCTAGTTTAAATTAATATTAATATTTGGAGTGAGGCCGGAGACTCCCGTGCCATCCTCAGACAACAAGACCCTATCACTAATAGACCCTAATTGAGGATTCACCACGGTGACAGATGGATCCTCCTCTGAGCAATATTTGTAAAGATTTATAGCACTACTGCTATATTCATTTAAAGTCACCTGTACATTATTAGTAGAATTACTAATAGTCGCAGTGTTAATAATAGTACTAAACTTAGACATACTATTTATGTCTGTGTGAATATTAAAAGCTAATAGCGAAGCTATTTTGTGTCTACATCTAATAGGTAGATACACCTTACCCCGTGTCGACTTAAGTTTACCAACAAGAGTGTTGATATCTAGGTATATAAGTCTGTCACTATAGTGACCTGCCAGAAAATGTACATGGTTATTTAACATATGTATATAATTGTTTTTTCTACTACCCAAATTTTTAAAATAGGGAAAAGCACACAATATGATTTTACTACACTTTAACTTCAACAACTCTGATACACAGTTAGTGATATCTTCCTTTTTTATCTTAGAACTATTACCAACACATATAGTAATGGTGGTACTAGGATCACAAACACTTTTTGTTACAGATGCCATAACCTGTTTGTAGGTTGACCCTGGCATACAATTGTTTTGGGTACAATAACTCAGGTTATTACTAATTAATTTACCTAGCCCCCTACCCATACTATCAGAGAACATAACTGATTGATCACAAACATTACTACTTGAAGAGACAAAATTACCAAACTCAGGCAAACTATCATATAACTCAGGCTGTACCACGTGTAAATCATCTTGTGTTATATTACTTGATTGTATCTTCAGAGTGCAGTCCTGAGTCAAATTCTCAACCTGGTATGGGTCCTCCATTACCTGAGGCTGGATAATATCATGGTTGGTAACTGTCTGGCAACTACATTGACCCATTACCAACTCATTTGCCGCATAAATATGTTCCCTAATTTGGTTTTGAGAAATCTTATACCTACTAGAAAGGGAACTTAGTGATTCCTGAAGTACCTGAATTTCAGACTGCAACTGCTGAGTATCAATTTCATAAATTTTTATACTGTCCTCTAATTTTATTTGGTAATTATTTAACTTATTAACTAAATCCACACGCTCTTTCCTCAGTGGAATATATTTGGAAAAGCGTTTATGTTGCTTCCTAAATTGATAACACTTTTTAATAATCCTGTTTAATTTTGCATATTTTTTTATCTTCCTATTGCTAACTATAAAATTCTGTTTGAGTAAGGAATCTACAGTCAGATCAATAGTTATTAAAGAAGGGGGGTTACAATTACTATTTAATAATTCATTATATAAGAGGTTCGTTTCATTAACCTGAGTACTTTCTTTTTCTTTCTGTAACTTAAATATACAATTATTGGCACGAATTAAGTCATCTTCCAGGTCCCTAATTTTAAACAAAGCCTCCTCATACAATTTACTGCAATTATTGAAACCATCCGTGACCACCTTCAGCTGATCCCGTTCATCAACAACGTCCAAGTATTGCTGATGTAGGTCTACTAGCTCCCTTTTTAAATTTGAAATTTTGCCATTAACTTCAACGACTTCCACCTCACTCTCTTCTCTCTCCTGTAACAGCTGTTGGACTTGGAGGTTGGATTCTTTGAGTTCTTGGAGAGCCGTTCTCAATTTTAACTCCATATCCAGAGCAGTAGCTTTACGGGTCATCACAGGCATGGTTTCAGGATTGGTTACTGAAAATTAGAAGTAAAGAAACGGTGAGAACTTATAGAATAGACCAATAAAGAAAAGTTAGCGGTGAAAGGGGAAAAAATAAAAAAAAAACAAAAAAGTAATAAGATTTCAGTTAAGAAATTAAATGAGGTAGGCTACTTTTTAGCTTTATATGATAATAATCTAATTCAAAGTATCTAATTGAATCTACTTATATTCACTTTCAATGATTTTATTATCTTATGAATTTACTTTTCCTATGTGGGTATGTTGCATAGAAAAAAATAAAAGTTCAAACTGATCTTAGTAAGTTAATAATTCAAGACAATAATGCACAATAATGATCCGAAACGATCTATTTATGAATTTACATTGATTATATCGATTTGAAACTAAAAACAGAGACTAAATTACTATGTTTTGTTGTTAAAATGACCGGTTGTCAACAAAGAGATTTAGAACCAGTACAGGGTAATAAATCAGCAAAAAATCGTACAAAAAATTGGCATGAATGTAATATAGAGTTAAAGTGACGTTTGTGTGCTGTTATAAAATAAAAGTAAACAATACTTCCCCTGAATTATCCGTTCAAGTCCGTGGTTAGAACGTCAGCTGTTGTTTTTAGGTTACCGGTATCCTTGTATTGCCGAAAAGTTTATTAATTGTCAGGATAACAATTTTCCTGAGTATTTACGCGCTTAAGATACGTTTACACTAATAATTACACCTTAATTTAACCTATTTACTAACTAAATTTAATTTTAAAATAAGGATCAAAAATTTTCCTAAATTTAATTTTAAAATAAGGATCAAAAGTTATTAAACTTTCAAATGTACCTATTCAGTAACAAGCTGTTATTTAGAAACCAGCTGACCCACGCAACTTCGTCTGCGTCACATATGAGAGAAAACCGAAAGGAAAAAATATTCCCCATTTTTGCAACATTTTTCATTCCTGCTCCGCTCCTAATGGTCGTAGCGTAATGTTTTATAGTTTATAGCCTTTCTCGATAAATTGACTATCCAACACAAAAAGAATTTTTCAATTTGAACCAGTCGTTCCTGAGATTAGCGCGTTCAACCAAACAAACAAACACACTCTTCTGCTTTATAATATTAGTATAGATTAAAAACAGAGACTTCAATTTTATTCAGTTGTATGAATGGACCCACTGCGCTTTAGATACTTACAGAAAAAATTGCAATGGAAAAATACAAACAAATACTACAAAAGATGCATCATTCACCATTCAGTCAATCACCGACCAACATCACAGAGCGCAACTCTTTTAAAAAACCTAAAAGAACGCTCATCAAATATTCACCCCGTTGTTGTGCCACAAATCCTTGGCCCCCATTCCAGGTGTGAATAACGCTGGCCACTGCAGCTCGTTTGATTATTTATTTAAGCTTTTCCTTGTATACTTTATGCGCCGCAGTTACTTGCACAGGGTTGCATTTGTGAAGGTTGGTGTGTTGTGACGTCAGAGGAGTACTGTTGTATGTTTTTATGTGAAGGCTTTGGAGGTGAGGTTTGGCGTTTCTGGGATGGAAACGAATCGGAAGTTGAAAATTTTGATGTCAGTTAGCAAATTAAATATACAATGTTATTTTGTAGTCGTTTTAATCCCTTTAAGGGCGGATAGTATTCATGAAAATGAACAACTTTTACTATGGGACCGACTATCAATACTCGAAAAAAAATCAACTGCTTCATACATTGTTGGTCGCGTAACTAGAAAAAATGTAGGCAGCAGCTGATTTTTTTTTCGAGATTTCAAAGTCGGTCCCATAGTAAAAGTTGTTCATTTTCATGAATACTATCCGCCCTTAAAGGGATTAAAACGACTAAAAAATAACGTTGTATAGAGAAAGAAAATTATGATTATGTGGCATTAAAAAACCTGTAAAATTTTACAAAATACATATAAACAACTTATAATGCCAAAAGGAATGAAATAGCCTTTATAATACTAGAGAAGTAAAGTCAACGAGGGCTGGGTTTATCCTAGTTGTAAAAGTCCCTTTGCTTTTTGGCCTTGTTTAGTTCCGTCTCCAGCTGATGTGAAGGGAAAAGGAAATTATGTTTTTCCTTAACCTCTATTATTATTTTCTGATTAAGTTTGTTGCGGGATCCAATCTGGATCAGCACTGAGACAATAAAGCTCGACGAATTGCCGAACTTGATTGTCTCGGCGCTTTTCTGTTGGTTGCCAATGTCGATTCTGGCTTTCAGGAGTTGCAAATAAAACGTCACCAAGTCTGTCAGAAAAGAAGGTAGGTGGACCGATGACCTGCGGGAAGATTGCGGGGTTCCGGTGGATGTGAGCCGCATGGAACCCGTCAATGTGGCGACACTTGGGAGCCAGTGGACGTCTTTCGGCTGAAATGATGATGATGATTTGTCATCTCGTATGAAAATCGTCGTTCGTCTCGTGTGTAAATATAAGTTTAGTATGGTTTCATTACTATTATTTTTATAGCTTGTGGTTCGAGCTGTTCCTGTATTTCAAGCAAATAAATTATTCGTATTCTTATTCTTAATCTGGTGTCAGAATTTTGTATGCCGTGCGATTTTGTTTGTGTTTTGTTTGTTGTTTTGTGGGCTTCTGACTTGGCTTACTAATAAACAAATGCATTTATTATAGAGTACCTTCCTACACCTATGTAGAAGTAGGTACATCCTACACAGTTCCTACACTTCGTAGCTTCTAATGAATGCACTAGTTTCAAGTCTTCTGTCAAAGGAAGTAGCTATCGATTCTCTTAATGAGGAGCAAGGCTTCTCTTGGGCTATGAATATACTACACAGCGTTTGTCTACCTCCTTGTTGCTAAATTCCGTAGCAGTTACTTGAAAACGTGTAGATACATGAAGGCGGTTACATGAGCTAAATGCGAGTTTTATAATGACTAAAAGTATGTGATTCACTGCTATAAACAAGACCAGAAGAATATATGATATTTTTCAGGATATATCCTAGCATGATACTGTTTTAAAAACATAATACAATTAATTTGGCTCGATAAAAAGAAATCACGAACTTATCTCTAAAACAATAAAAAACATACTAATATGCATGCGATCATTCTGATTTTTTTGCAAATAATTCAAAAAGCAATATATTAGCATGATACTGTTTCAGTTTTTTAATCCAATCAATAGTTTTTTTAGTAAATCGATCGAAACCACTCATTTCGGGCTATTTGGCCCGCAGTGGCTGACGTAACAACCACTTTGTAGTGCAAGCTGATTAGAACTTTATTCTAACAGCATTTCAAACGAAGTTTGAACCACCACAAATAGAGTTGCTAATTTAGCTCGTCTAAGCGCCTGAATGGAACGTCTTGGAAAATTATGATACCGTTATATTTTACTACTATTATAAATCCAAACGTTTGATGGATGTATGTGCGGATATTCGTTCCTTTTTGACGCAAAAACTACTGGATGGATAATAGAATGAACACTTATGATACTTGTATAACGGATGCATCAACACGTAGGACAATTACCTAGCGCAATGACGTTTTTTTCTAAATGTTACAGCACTAGCAGCCTTTTGGTCACGTACAGGATAAATTTTGTTTGTATTTTTTATGATTTTAGTTTTTTTTTCACTATGATTACTTTTTATTTGTTATAATCATAATTCAACCAATTTTTTTTGCGTGTTTTGCCCTGTCGGGCTAATAAATGCTTTTTATTTCTTTTTCTTTTTTCTTTACCGAACCAAATTATTAATATAATAACAACAAATAAGTTGTTTATTATATTCTGAAATTTTCAGTAAGGAGTTATTTTACTTGAAACTCTATGGTTTCTTTCTAATTAAAAAGTAGACAAGATTTTATACCGGGAAACGATATCTTTTTCATAATTATGTTGGTATTTATTAATTATATTTACAAGGCAACCAACCCGGGTAGGATAGAAGACGATAACCGTTGGTGGAAAAAGTCAGCAGAAAAAGTTCAATAATTAAAATTGAAGTTATATTCACTTGATCTTATTCATTAATCCCCGACGCAAAAACGACGGGTTGTTATAAGTTTGTGTGTGTGTGTCTGTGGCATCGTAGATCCTAAACGGATGAACCGATTTTGATTTTTTGTTTGTTAGCTGAATTAGTCAGGAGTGTTTTTAGCTATGTTTGATGAAAATCGGTCTACGATGGCCGCCGCCACAAAATGTCGGATCACAATTTTTTTCACAATTCCCTCAATATGGGTATTAAATGAAAGGGCTTGGTTAGTAGAATAATATACATTATGATAAATTTCAAATACAAGATGGCCACTACAGAATGGCGAATAAATAACATTTTTTCACAACTCCTTCAATATTGATCAATATAAAAGGGGGGGGGTATCAAATAAAAGGGGTTCACTTGTATAATTATGTCCACTAAGTAAATTGAAAGGGAACGAGAAATACCTACTAACTTACGATATGAAATGAGGAAAGCGGTGTGATGATTGGTTCCTAGGACCTTACGAATAATTTTTCATTAAATTTTTAGTACATTATTATGTGGGTTCTTTAATTTTTGATTTAATATTCATCAGCATCATCATCCTCACCCACTGCTGGGTATAGACCTCTCTCTTCTTGTGCCAATCTCCACGGTCCTGCGCTAGCCACATCCAGGTTATTTCCCCGACGGCAACTATTTAGTCTGCCCATCTCGTCGCCGGACGACCCACGTTCCTTTTTCCAGTTCTTGGACGCCATTCGGTGACAGCCTTGCTCCACCTGTCATCCCTGCGCCTTGCTAGGTGTCCTGTCCAAGTCCATTTGAGTTCCGTATCGCGATTTCTAATATCGAAAACTTTCGTTTTCGGATTTCGACGTTAGGAACCCGATCTATTAACTTTATGCCGAGCATGGCATGCTCCATGGCTCTCTGTGCAACTCTCACTTTGTACACAGCCTCCTGCAAGAGCGTCCATGTTTCAGCACCGTACGTCATTGTGGGCAGGACACACTGCTTGTAGAGGCGAGACTTTAGACAGAGCGAAATTTTGGGTGCTTTTAAAATGTCGTCCAATTTGCTGAATGCGGCCCACCCAGGCTGTAGTTAATATTACTTGTTTTTAATTATTGTTGAACTAAATTTTATTTAAAATCACGTGGTAATATATTTAAGACTAGCTGACCCACGCAACTTCGTCTGCGTCACATAAGAGAGAAAAACGAATGAAAAAAATCCCCGTTTTTGCAACATTTTTCATTCCTGCTCCGCTCCTTATGGTAGTTGCGTAATGTTATATAGCCTAAAGCCTTCCTCGATAAATGGACTATCCAACACAAAAACAATTTTTCAATTTGAACCAGTAGTTTCTGAGATTAGCGCGTTCAACCAAACAAACAAACAAACTCTTCTGCTTTATAATATTAGTATAGATAATTTATCATAACATCACGCATTTTACCCCTAAAGGGTTCGATAGAGATGTGTCTAATAGTACCTACACCTTTCGACAGTTACTTTTGCCATCAACCGGTCCAAATCCTGACTCCGTGGTTGGTTTTGAGAAATGCCCCTTGGAAAAATCTAATAACTCTAATTACCCAGGAACCGAACCCAGGACCTTTTTCTCAGTAGTTGGGCTTGCGACCACTCGACCTAACAATTAAAGATATTCCTTTCGTCTTTAATGCTGTGAATACTGCACAACGGGAGTCTTAAGCATAATATACATTTACAAGGAGTTGCTTTGCTTTGCTTATACTGGCCTTTTTCGCGATTATGATAGTGGTCCCATGCAAAGTTGTTCAGTTTGATAATCTGTAAATTCTAACGAAGTCAAAAAACATTTGCTCTCCCTGTCATTGCGATATATTTCTTGTTCTACACCATACCTGGGAACCTCCTAGTTACAGAGTATTGGGGGTCAAAGTTACAACTTTTTGATTTTTTTAAGACACCTCCACGAGCCCCGTTACTATTCAATCTGTCCATCAGCACAATGTTTTGAGTGCGTCACATTGCGTTCTATTGCAAAACATGATTTTTCACCCTAAAAATCGTTTCCCAGCAATATTTTATTCGTAAAGTTACTCAGTTTGATGTATGTAGGAAGACAATGTCTTTTGTATTGTCGTAGGAGTTGTCAAAGGATCTAAAGTTTATTGTACCATACGATTCATTAAATTACTACAAACGATGATCGTTATTCGCATGATTGGCTTTCCAAAGCAAAGGAAGGCATAGTTACGTAAAACTGCCTGTTATAATGTAGAAATGGCTACGTAGATGCAATAAAATGTCGTTCGAGGGACTGGCAGCCGTGGGCGGGCACCTGAAATTCAGCGTCAGAGGCACTGTTAGGTCCATGTCCACCGAAAATATAACCGTCTGATTATCTAAAAACAGCTGTCACTGTGACATGTTCCTATACAAAAATGCGTTTTAAACAGCTGTTTAAGACAATCAGACTGTCATCTTCTTGGTGAACATGTACCTTAGTATGAACGCGTGACGTAAAATATTCAAATCAAATCATTTATTTTTAAGTAGGCCAGTTACAGGCACTTTTGAATTGTCAAAATAACGATGAAAATTTAATGTACTCGTACCTACAGTCCCAGTCGCAAGACATAAAAACTAAACGAAACTGGGAAAGTACAATGTAGTTGCCCATTCCCAAACGTAGATCTATATGGAGAAGAACAAGCACTAACCATCAACGTATCAGCTGTCGCTGCCAATATTTGCATAAGAAGCATAAGAAGGGTGTACAAAACCTTTCAACGAAGTCGAAAGGCTCTTGTTCTCCCTGTTATTGCGATATTCATTTTGAACTAGACCATACCCCGGAATCTCCTTGTTACGTTAGAAATTTTTGGGATTTTATTACATTATGGTTTGTTTTTGAGGTAGATTTTCTCAGGGGGGAATAGTGGAATAACTCAAAAAGGGGACTTTCTGGATTATTCTTACATTAGGGTCCAGTTTTCCCCCCTAAGGGGGATTCTCTTAAGGGGGATTAGTGGAATAAGCCAGTTCTATCACCAAACATGATTTTCACCCAAAAAAAAGTAATTTCCAAGCACAAATTGTTTGCATAAAGTTACTTAGTTTTATGCACAGAATGCTTGGTTGACGGCTTCGAGACACCCTGTATTATAACTAATATTGCATAATACTAGCTTATAAGTACCCGCAGCTTCGCTCGCTTGCATTTGGAAATTGCCCACGGGATAGTAATTCCGGGGTAAACTCAATTTTGTAAGGTAGATTTAGGAAAACTTTATACTATAAAATAAGATATTAATAGATATTTATGTTACTCTTATTTTTGTCTAAGTATCTACATCATAATTTTCTATCAAAAAAGGATTTTATTTCAACAAGACTATCATCCCTGCTTACTACCTACGAACGCAAGAAATAGATTGTAATTTAACTAGTTAACTATCAGCTCAAAGCCAAGTATTAAAAACAGCAGAAGCTCTTGTAGCCCAACTTCAAATTAAATTCAGTCAAACTTCTAGTTTTCAAAGTTTTGTCACTCGGCACTTCGCTGTCGCATCAAGATTATGACACAACTAACTCAATTAATTAAGAAGTATGTAGGTACTACCGAGTGCACTGAGGGTTCACCCTCACCCTTATGTTCTAAGTAATAAGGTTGAAATGTAGTCGAACCTGTTTCTTAATTTATTAACGAGGTGCAATGAAGTTAAAAATTAAGCGTGGCTTGTAAATGTTAAAAGGGCTGTAAAAATGCTTGCCAGTGTGTGGTGCCAGTGATTACATACGGCACCGAGACGTGGTCGTTTACAATGGGCCTTATCAAAAGGCTTAAAGTCGCCCAAAGGGCAATGGAGAGGGCTATGCTCGGAGTTTCCTTGCGTGATCGAATCAGAAATGAAGACAGCAAGAGAACCAAGGTCACCGACGTAGCCCGAAGAATTGCCAAACTTAAGTGGCAGTGGGCAGGTCACATTGCTCGCAGAACCGATGGCCGATGGGGCCGAAAAGTTCTGGAGAGGCGACCGCGAACCGGAAGACGATGCGTTGGAAGACCTCCCACTAGGTGGACCGATGACCTGGTGAAGGTTGCGGGAATCCGTTGAATGCGAGTCGCAAGGGACCGGTCAATGTGGCGGCACTTGGGGGAGACCCATGTCCAGCATGGACGTCTTTCGGCTGAGATGATGATAATGTCATCATTTTCATCATTGAATAATGCTTCAATGCCTTTGTACAAGAGGCAGCTCGCCGGTGGTAATTAAACCATTATAAGTAACTAGCTGACCCACGCAACTTCGTCTGCGTCACATAAGAGAGAAAACGAAAGAATAAAAAATCCCAGTTTTTGCAACGTTTTTCATTCCTACTCGGCTCTAATAATCGTAGCGTGATGTTATATAGCCTAAAGCCTTCCTCAATAAATGGACTATCCAACGCAAAAAGATTTTTTCAATTCGAGCCAGTGGTTCCTGAGATTAGAGCGTTCAACCAAACAAACAAACAAATAACTGTTCTGCTGACCGTAAATCATTTATGTCATCTTGACAGACATAGCACCCTAATACCTGTGAGCATGGTACAAAAATATACTGTGAGTAAGTTATTGAAAATGGCCAAAAGTGTCATCCTTTTATTTATGTAGCTTCCTAGAGATCACATGAAACAGTTCCTGAAAAAATCGTTATCTGATAATAGAAGGAAAAATTTGATTAATCTATGACATGGATCCGCGTAATCACGTTATACTGCCAGAACGTGAATCCACAACAAAACGACCACACGCGTTTTTTGTTTAGATAGCCAAAATCCTAGATACCAAGGTTTGAAGCCTTAACTAGAAGCACAAAAGCACGAACCTTTAAAAGCAATGGATTTTTTTAAAATGAATTCTTCTTTGGGCACTTTGAGCACTTTTTGGGTAAACAAAAATTATAGAAACTCGCGTGGACGTCACCTACCGCTTCGTAGCACTCGTAGGCGATTCGCTACGGCGTAGCACCGCATAGGTTCTATCGGCAGTCACAAAGACTGCCCCGCAAGTTTTTTTTAATATTCAAGTAAGGTTGCAAAGTGGCGAGCCGCACTTGGAGAAAAACTTGGTAGATTGCAAAGTATAACCGATCTTCTAGGTACGTCCTTTAAAAACAATTTTCTAAAAATCTTGTCAATTTATTTCAGCTTACCCAGTTAAACACAACAACGTATTGTTTTAATCCCGTTTAATCGTGATCCTAATGAAACCTCCATAAAATTGTAGCGCCTGTTAAACATAAAACTCCCAAAGGTACAGATTATACAGCCTATTTTACGTAGGTAGGGCTGTTTGCACGCACTTACCTATGTAATATTGAAAAGTACTGAATAAATGATAACGAAAGAAGGTAGTACTTACTTGTGGCGCTTACTTCGGGCCCCAGAGACTCGAAGGCTTTGCCGAAACTCAGCTTAAGTAGTCGATCTGAATCTGAAACAAATAGTTTTGGTTGAAAAACTTATTTCTGGGAACAGCGCCATCTATGTTTAACTACCAAAGTACAGTATAAACAAGGGCGGTAGGGACCGGTCGCTGCCGGTCGGTGAGTAAAATTCATTAGTTGGTGAGCTTACTGTCTAGAAAGTGTAACCAATTTCCGCTAGATGGCGTTGACTTAAAATTTATAAAACCACACTCGAGAATGTTTTCTTCATGGAAATATTTACATTTTTTTTTTATTGTAACTTTAGCAGTTGATTTGAACAAATAAAAAATGCTTAGTGGCATTCAGTGTTTTCTATTCAGTATAACACGTAGTTTAATCTACCACTCAAAAAAATTTGGGCGTCAGTCCGAAGTTCTTTAGTCATGAGTCCAATGGGCACTGCCTTTTGGTTGCTATGTGCATTCTTGACCTGTGGAAATACGAACTGGTATAACCTACATTTTATTTCTTCCAACTGCACAGTGGAATTTTCTATCAGGCAGGTTTACGAGACATTTACATCTTATGCAACAGTATCAGGTGAGACTTGCGATTCCAATCTAAATAAGCGGTACCAAGGGGTCGGCTGGCCAACCGCCAAAAATCCTATTCATAGTGGGTAGGTAGGTACATAGGTACAGGTACCTCTGTTGGCACTCGAAAATTTAACTGGAGCCGACGCATTTACGAGTCACTCGTTACGAATTCACTCCAATTTTTATTGAATAAATGGCTAGCAGAAAATAAATGGTGAATTGTACAATTGGACTGTGTGAAGGATGATAATATGGCTAGAAAGGAGGTGGCTGCTGAGATGACGAGTAATAGATAGGTGATAAGAGCTGTGTGTGCGGAGTGACGCGAAAATAAATATTTTCATTAAAATCAAAGTCAATTAATTAATTTAATTTAATCAATTTAAATTAATTTAATCAATTTAATTTAATTTAATCAATTTAATTTAATTTAATCAATTTAATTTAATTTAATTAAATTAATTTAATTCAAATTCAATCCATTTTGATTTTAATAGTGATGCGAACGGTACAATACGGGCGCCATCGGGAAAGTGCAGGGGAAGCGGGCGGGGAGTCGCATTAATAGCAGGTCCCAACATATCGCGCACGAGTAGTAAGTGATGATGATGATGAATTATGAAGTACATCAAACTTCAGATTTATGATCTGCCTATCACTTATTACATCTAAACGAGGTTGGTAGTAAAATACGTAAACCTACACTAACGTCCATGTTCACCGAAAAAATAGCGGTCTGATTATCTAAAAACAGCTATCACTGTAACATGTTCCCATATAAAAATGTGTTTTAAAACAGCTGTTTTTATTAGATAATCAGACGGTCATCTTTTTGGGGAACATGGACCTATGTGTACTCTCATAAAAAATTACTACATACAACTATTTTCAAATACAACAATTTTTTTTTAAGAACTTCATTCCAGTAAACGACAAAAATCACCTTAACGCCAAACAAATGCTATAAACGTTAGTACCTTAGCAATACTGAATAGAGGTCAATATTAATTGGGTATATTGCGGTTTGCAAATTCTAAGTTCGTATTGAGGCGAGAGTAACTTGGGGTTGTTCGTAACCAATATAGTATGAACCTAGTTTGAAGTGTTTGAACTGTACAATTTGGACTGCACCCGTTCATTAGTGAGACAATGACGGTTCAGAATTGTACCGCAACATTAACAATGTCCATATCTCAAGTAGATGTATTACCTAAGGCTCCGTCCAAGACCTCTGGTCATACACTTGCATCGGGACTTGCGTTAAGCGACACGCGCGCGGAGCATTCTCTACAGTCTTTTCACGGTTTGCCTTTGGCAACTGCAATCCAGTTGTCTCGAGGGACCATAGGAAAAGGGTACTTATTGATATGGGGAAGGCTCTTGCCCAGCTGTGGGGCATTCAAGACCAAATAAAAAACTGCACTCTAACAGTAACCTTATCGTAATGTTCTCACCTTATCGTATTTAAATCACTACGTTTTGAGCAAAGTAGATACTTGCCTGTAGCGGGGTAATTATTGATCATTATTTTCAAGCAGATTTTGCCAACGTATAATCAGTGGTACAACTGTAAAAGGATTGCAAAGATTTTTTATATTTTTATTTTCCACGCCGTTGTTGTCGCAAGACGCGTGTCGCTTGAGCTGGTTGGTCGTGGCTAAGGGGTTAGACTTGATACAACTAATTATAGAGGTAGGGGTGAATTGATTTGAGTTTCATAATACTTGAGTTACCTTGGTTATGAACTTCTATACATATAATGTTATGTTATATTTCGTTTTGAACGTCTTGCAGTTGGGATTGTTTGAAAAATTAAAGAGGTTTTTTTCGGCTTCTTACATAGACACTGTCATGGTGCTACTGATAAATTATAGAACATAAAAATCTTTTTGCTTACAAATAAAACTTTCAAAACAAAATGAAGGTAATTAATAAAACTAATTATACTTGATTTACTGGTATTTAAAACCCACTGTGGCCCGTCTGTCCATGTCATTGTCAACACTCGCATAATAATACCTCTTATTACCTTTTAGAGGATGACATCATTCAATGTGTCAGTGTCACAACCGACCATCCGACCAACGAACAATTTATCGACTAAAGCTGGCTTTCAGACTAGGCTATACTATTGTGCTATAAATGTAGTATAGCAAAATAGCATGGCGTTCAAATAGGCGCGATTATTATTTTGTAATTAAGATAATAGGTACGAGGAAAAATAAATAATACATTAGAAATATGAAACACCCTGTTAAAAATGTTTACGTATGAAACTGTAGAGTATACCTACCTAGCGCACGAGTCGAGCAGATCATTCCATCACCATTTTCAACGAGACAAAACTACGCCTTGCGTCATAATAATGAGTAATATTTTTATTTTTAAATTATTCAAATCTCATAAAAACCTATTTTTTTTATTATGAACGTTTACTAGTCATTGAATACATGAACTGGACTGCCTTCGTAAGACGACTATAAGTCACGGTATACAACATTATTTTTTGTTGGACGAACCGTGAAATCGCGAAAAAAAAAACAGCTGTTCCCTACATTTATGTTCGCATAACTCGTCAAAATGTAGGGAACAGCTGATTTTTTTTTCGCGATTTCACGGTTCGTCCCATAGAAAAACTTGTTCAAAACGATGAGTACAATGACCCCTTTTCGGGTTTAGTGTAAACAAAAAATAACCCTGTATAGCAAGCAAGAGTCTTGTGGTACGGCCGGGGGTGAGGAAGGAGGAGCAGGGCGGCGCGTCATATAGCACAGCATGAACTCAGCGTATCGCATTAATTTATAGCGTAGGTATAGTAAGCCAATAATATAAAGTATAGTACAGTGTGAACATGTCCATAACAATGTGTGGTGTAATATTGTTGTGCGATGAGCTATATACTATATGCTATTATATTATAGCGTAGTCTGAAACCATCTTAGATCGCATAGATCGACTCCTACATAATATTGTAGAAAAATCGATAACTCAGGTTTTGCTAAAAATATTTCAAAATGAGTGATTAAAATGAAATTGTTTTGTTTGTTTTTTTTTATTCGAAAGCCCCCATTTTGCAGCACATTTATAATCGCAAGCAATGCCTTTCATTTTGGCAATTCAACAACATTCACAACGCTATTTAATTTGTCGTTCAGACGATTTCTTCATAGATACAATATAAGCAATGAATTTAGGATTAGCCTTCAAATTCTTCACATTGTGCTGAAACAGGAAACGTTTTCACTCAAATGAGGTGTTGTTTTCGAATATTTATTAAAAAAAAAAATATAAAAAAAATATTATTAAAAAAACTTGCTTTGCTTGCTTGCTTTCTTTCTTGCTTTTTTTTATTTTCAGTCTTTGGGGACTGCCGATAAGTGTAAACAAAGTAATCTAAATCTGCTACGTGATGTGCCCCGACCACGCGTTAGATGTGCTACGCCGTAGCGGATCGGCTAAGAGTGCAACGAAGCCTTAGGTGACGGTCACGCGAGTTCCATTTTTTTTTTCACCCAAAAAGCGCTCAACGCGTCTAGAGAAGTTTTCAGTTCAATACCCCGTTGCTATACTAAGACAGCAGTGATTACCCTACAAACCGCTATGAAAGAAACCATCGAATAGAACTGGCCGCTAACACGAACTGGATTTAGCACTCCCATCCAACTTAGATGAAAAACAAAGTGTGGTCAAAGCCCCCTACTCAAAGCTCTGCCTGCAGGGACACTGCCAATCGCATTGTGTGTATGCATACAGCGTCGATATTTTAAGGCCCTGGGGCAGGGTGAACAATTACAATATAGAAAGAAAGAAAGAAAGAAAAAGCATTTATTAGCTCGACAGGATAACAAATAAATAAAAAAATAAAATGGTAAAATTGTGATTATAACACTAGTTTAAAGTAAACATAATGAGAGAACTAAAAAAAAATAATAATAACGAAATCATAAGAAAAAACAAACAAAATATTAAACAGAATTTGTCCTGTAGGTACAAGACCAAAAGGCTCCTATCTCAGCATGGTGCTGTAACATTTAAAACAAAACGTCACAGCGCTGATATAATCGGCCCAATAATAATCGGCCAGCAATATCGGCCCTGCATGCATCAATAAGAAGAAAACCTAAGCCTCTCCACCCGCTCTAGGGTAAAAACATAAAAGTCACAAAAGAGGTCGAATACAAACCAGCAGCAGTTGAATCAGGCGGTGGTTGAAACAGGAATGTGGCTGCGAACCCCTGACCCGGTGTGGCCGAGTTGGCAGTGAACTGGATGACCAGCGCAGGACCTGTAGACAGCACCTCGTAGCCTGGAAGATATAAGGGTTTCATTAGTCCTACGCGTAGATATAAACAATCCATAACACTAGGATCTGGCGAAAATGGAGAAATGTGTTGAAGAATATCACTGAACTTCATAAGAAACTATGTGTTAATCAAGTTTATAAACAATGTGTGTGCTAAATTTACTATTAAACTGTTCTATAGTTTTTGCGTCCATGCTCATAAACTTTCTCATTTATGATATTACTAGCTTTTGCTCGTGGTTTCGCTCCCATTGTATATGGAAGTTTACACACGCTTCGGGATAATGTAGCTTTCCGTTATTGAAACAACTTTCGGAAGCCAATCATAGTTTCTCGGAAATTTCGTGAAACCAAGAAACAAACAAAATTTCACCTCTTTATTGTAATATTAGTACTACGAGTAGTTTATTAGTATTAATTAATAGGAAGAAAGATTTTGATGAATTTCAAAAACGTTTGTTTATTTTTAAATGGGATATTGATTAGATTGTAAATATTAAGATGATGTTTGGAAATCTTATAATTCTCCAAATAGTACGTGTCTATATGATATATATAGGTAATGGATTAATAATGATTACTAAACTAATTCACCACAGCACAATCTAACCGCAGCCGCATGAAAAGACGAATTCGCAATACCACTCCGCAGAGACTGAAAGCTTCTGAGTAGGAACTTAGAAGATAGTTGAAAGGGTACCCTTTAATCCATTTCCCAAGTTATAAGCCCCAATTTCAATTTTGGAGACCAAATAGCTGTGACCGACTTCCAACGTAAACTGTAACGAATCTCCGATAGTGCACTCTAATATGTATTAACGGTTTACAGTCCCCGAGCCATGAAAAGTTAAACTGAAAATCTATCACCCGGTAAATCCCCCAATACCGTTCGGGATTGAACACAACTCTTTTGGCGCGGAGCTAAAATAAAATTTCCATTCCAGTAAGATTCCGTTCGAAATTCAACAAAAGAATGGCGTTACTGATTTTCAAAACGTCACGAAATTTCGGATTTGGCATCAAAGGAACTCCGTGGAACAGTCGAAATTCGAGAGACGAAATTTTCTTACGACACGTCACTTCCGTGTTATACACTTCATACATTTGTTATGTTATATAACACGGAAACAGATGTAACATGTACTGAATAACATTTCGGATCCTCCATTGTTACAGAGGGTTTTTGAAGAGGGGTTGTATTGAAAAGATGAGCGCACTAAGGGTTGAAAGATCTTCATTGTTGCTGACTTTCGGGTTCAGTAAATCCTGTGCAAAAAAGCTTAATGAAAAGGAATAAGAAGATCGGATTAGTATCTATAGAAGTTAGTAAGTAGATAAGATCTTTATTACTTTTGTGTTAGGTTATATAATCTAATGTTCGTGGGTCAGGGGTTCTTAGGATGGAAACGGCTCAGATTAAAGGTTAATAAAGTGATTAGTTTGTTTTATTATGCTCTTCTACGAACTGACTTGAGATCTGTCTCGTTATCGTTTATGTTGAATCCAGATTCTATCAATATCTATATGAGGGAGGTATGTTTCTAGCAGTAGACATTTCTCGACTGAAATAATAAATGATTGTCCGAGTCTCTTCTATAATTCCAATCTATAATTTCATCTACCAATTATAACTAGCACAAAATGAGTTTTTCCATACCTATTAGATTTAGACATAGATGATACAGGTTGATTGGTGACACGTCGTCAATATTTTAAAAGCGGAGTAACATTCACCATGGACGAACCACGAAATATGATTTAAAATAACAACGTTTTTTCGCTATCATCATCATCATCTGCCTAGCCTTTTCCCAACTATGTTGGGGTCAGCTTCCAGTCTAACGGGATACAGCTGAATACCAGTATTTTACATGGAGCGACTGCCTCTCTGACCCCCACAACCAGGTTAATACTGGAAAATACAATACCACTTGGTAAGACTGGTTGGCAAACTTTTTGGGCCCCTGACTACCGGTAACAACTGTCAAAGATAGACAAATGACAGTCGGAACCAACAGCGAGGAAACTCGGTATGTAAGGGTGGTCACCCATCCACAGACCAACCTAGTCAAGCGATTGACATGAGCGGCTGTTATTATTTAGCCACGAGCTCCTTAACATTTTGTCGCTATATGCAACCTATATTTCGAGTATGGAACAGCTGATATTCTTTTCGCAATTTTATGGTTAGTCACGTGCTACAAATTACCCGGTAGAATTCCATTGCACCTTTTACGTTAGTGTCCTTCGACCACATCGACATATAAAGTGTGTAATAGACCCTCAATGAAGCCGAAAGGCACTTATTTTCCTCGTCACTGCGATCATTTTATTTTTTTATTTTTTATTTATTTATTTATTCAAACTTCATGTACAATAGTGGTACATAGGCGGACTTAATGCCACAAGGCATTCTCTACCAGTCAACCATTGGGTCAAATAGACAGCATTGTGATAGAGTACATAAAAAATAAAAAGATAGATATTGGGGGTCAAAGTTTCAACTTTTTCACAAGTTTTTTTTAAATACTAGTTTTTAAATTTATAACTTTGCTATAAATACCACACTGACCCGTTCGTAGTGAACGGGTCAATGCATCCATTAGCACAATATGTGTGTTAAATGCGTGACATTGAGTTTTATGATAAAAATGTGATTTATCACCCCCAAACACTTCCCAGCTAAACTTTTCCCAGCAAAAAGTTGAGAGAAGTTGAAGTGATGTACATAATGCTTGGTTGACGGCTTCGTGAAGAGTCTGTTTATACTCTGTATTGTATTGTATTGTATTGTACAACGGGCTGGTGTCCGCAAGTCCACGTCTAAGCCCGTATTTTGCGTATGGGCTATAATCCACCACACGGGCCCAGTGCGGGTTGCTAGATGTCACATGTCTTTGAATTTTTATTTCTAAAACATGCCGTCTTCCTCACGATGTTTTCCTTACACCCTGTATCTTTATTTCCAGTAGGTATTTGCGCCATCAGATATATCTAAAGTGTTAAGATTTTGCATGAGTAACACGTACCGATAAAGGTTCAAGGTCCAGTTTACATACCGCTTATGTCAAGAGTAAATGTTGTTTGATAGCTTATCGCCGCTTATGTTTATTAACAGTTTCTTACTTAGATAATTACCTACTTAAACAAATAATTGTTTAGGCACGTTATTTTGAGGTTAAGAGGGTGACAAATCCTTTTCGAAGCAAACAGTTCTTGGTGTGATAGTGTTATTGATTTTGTGTTAGCTAATTTGGTAACGCATGGTGAACTTTTTATGAAGTATAGCCATCTGTTTATAGGCAGATTTAAAATAGGTGGCTATTCAATTTTGTCGGTTAATACCTTAATCACATGACCGGGACACGATACATAAAACACCTTAAAGATAATATGTTGCAGCAATCCGACGACTCGAATGGCGTAGTGGTAGTGAGGCTGCATTACATTCATAGGGTTCGAATCCCGGTCAGAGCAAATGTTTGTATGATGAGCATGGACATTTGTTTCCGAGTCATGGATGTTTATATGTATAATAAGTATGTATTTACAAACAAAAAAGTACATAATTATGTAGTATATCAACTATCTGGTGTCCACGACACCAGCCTTGCTTAGTGTGACACTAGATGGCGCTGTGTGTTAATGTCCAGCGATATTTATTTTATTTATCCTTTATAACAATCGTAAGAACTGATACTTTACCTGTGACAAACAATAATTGAGTTTGAATTTGTATTTGAATTTGATAGGCTGTAAACAGAGAAGAATAAGAGAAGGAAATGTTGATGGATAGAGAGGGAGAACAAGAAAAAAGAAAAAGGAAGCGATGGATGGATTTTGTGGGGAATGATATGAAAGATACCTAAAGGTGTTACTGCATTTGCGTTACGGTCATCAAGGGAGGAAGGAAGAATATAAAAGCAACAAGCAACATAAGACAAGGGCACATAGACCAAAATTCATAGGAAACTGTATTTTTTTATTAAGAGAAGAAAGAAAAGACAAATAATAAGAACTGTTGTGACCATGTATCTTCTTTTTTTTATTTATAATTAGTTTTCTACCGCAGACGTGGTGGTCCGCGCATTTACATTTTATTAATTGTTTGCCTGATTAAAACAAAATAACTACGAGCGTGCTCCATCATTGGACATGTTACATTAAACTAAGCATATTATTAGTAACTAAAGATCTACGTGAGTTCATCCATTTTTTTTTGTCTTTAAGGCTTTACAGTTGTTTATGTTTCCTTAACCACCAATTAAAATTAACAAAAATCTACACAAAGCTATATAACTACTTATTATTTTCATAACTGCATGGCTATGTGAGTCGACTATGTATCTGCATCTGGCCAGACTTTTCCCAACTAGTATTTCAAAAAGAAAACTAGAATTTCTTATGGACTGACTGTATCTGATCTATTAGCTATTTATATCGAAATAAAATAATTTTCAAAATGGCAAGAAAACAACTTGAGCTTCCCTTTATTATCTCAAATTAATATTTTCCTAAGAAACAACGTTATTGTTTCAAAAACTGCTGAATATTGTGCCCTACAATTACTATTGAATCTTCTGAATGGAAGTCTGAAATGATTAATTATATTTGATAATTTTAATGAAAAGGCTGATATTTCATCACGGACGTCTTGAATATAGTCTGGAGAAACGGGGGCCATTGTTTGAATACGTAAAACCTGGAAATTAGGTGTATAGTGCCGCCTGCAATCATAGCACTGCGGAACTGGAGCGAGTAGTTCCTTGCAGGGATGGCAAAGTAACGGAAAAAATCTCGAAATGATGAAATTAATCAAAAATTGTTGAAGGAAATCATCAGATACTTCCTTACTGAAGTCGCCATCTGTCGGTCGATCTGTCTTTTTGTTCCATATATTTTCTATCCCAATAGTGCATTCATATCAGATATTTTTTGACCTCCAGCGGGTAATACTGCCGGAAAAAACTTGTTGCTCGTATCTACGAGATGGGCCACGCAAATTAATTCATTTTTCAAGTAAACGTTTATTTGGGAAACGAAAACAGGAACAGCTTTTCTTGGAAACAAACCTAGATCAGATCAAGGCCGGAAGATTGCATACAATTTTCTTATGAATTAACAGTGTTTTAAAGTATATTTTGTCAACTTAAGTAAACCTGTATAATTGGTGGCCCTAACTAATTAGAAAGCGTTACAGTATGCGGCAAAGCAAACAGCATACTCAAGAAAATTATGCAGACAACCACGTGCCAACCCTGTCCCCGAAAGTCGGTGCTGCTTTGACGCGGCATTGTTCATTCAAAAAGGGAGGTGGTGGACGTCGCAGGAGCCAGGTGACAGCCGATACGAATGTGAGTCGCATACATACTGAAGTAGCTACGGTTGTAGCATGATACGGAAGAGTTTTTGAGTCAAATATGGATGGCGGTTTGAAGAAGAAAAAAGTGTCAACATTTAAAACTACCGTAATATAATATACAACAACACTAGCCATAATATATACAACATAAGAAAGAGATTTTTAAAGAAAACCTTTGCCTTTTTCGACGTTGGCAAATCGTATTCCGTTCAGAATTATTAAGATAAATAAGTAACGATTTGAGCACCGAAGTCAAGATTTTCAATGACAACTCTCAAAGTTATACATAATTTTTAGTCGTGAGTGTTGGTCGTCAATGTTTTCGATTGCTCGAGGTCTTGGGTGGAAACGGTAAACGGGGCAGTAAGGGGAGCTACCTTAACCGTTACAGCTACATTAAAATGGTCTTAGGAAACAATCCATAAGTTTTCGTAAATTTTTGATTCCCAATTACAGATTTCCAAAAAATCTACAGTTAGCAAGAAAATTGCTATTTTCTACAAAACATTTTTTTGATGTCAATCGATTTCATTTCTAATATTGATCAAAAACTTCTATTGGACCAACCCAGCTTGGAGCATTAAAAAAGTCAGAAACTGCAAAGTTTGAACCAAAAATCTTTTAAGATGTTAATTGGGCTTGCTTATGATCAAAAACTCAATCAAAATCATAGCAGGTCCTGAAAATGAATTTGTGAGCTCTAAAAACAAAAAAAAAATGTGTGCGTGTACTAGCGTACACTCGTAAGAAGTGAAACTTCTTTATGACGTTATTTTTCAAAAAATAATTTGCTATATGCAAGTTTACAGAAATTGGTTAAATAAAGTTAAATTAGATAAAGTTTAATAAGAAAAAGATGGCGCGTAACGGAAAAATGTGACGCGTAACGAAAAAATGTTACACTAAATTTTTTTCCAACCCCGATAAAGAAGTTTCACTTCAAAAATAGTGAAATTATCACGAACACGCGCGGTACGTAACATAACGTTTTTTGCGATTTCTGACATTTTAATACTCCAACCCGGGTTGGTTTCGTAGAAGTTTTTGATCAGTATTACAAACAGTATCGAGTAACATCAAAAAATAATTGGTTCGAACAAAACGTATGGGAAAAGTTTTTTGCAATTCTGACTCTTTTAGTACTCCAATCTGGGTTAGTGTAGAAGAAGTTTGCTCAGTATTAGAAACAGGATCGATTGGCATCAAAACAATATTTTGTGTAAAATGGCAATTTTCTTGCAAACTGTACATTCTTTTTATAAATCTGTAA
This sequence comes from Xestia c-nigrum, assembly GCA_916618015.1. Taxonomy (NCBI): domain Eukaryota; kingdom Metazoa; phylum Arthropoda; class Insecta; order Lepidoptera; family Noctuidae; genus Xestia; species Xestia c-nigrum. Next base: position 18,850,347 of record OU745247.1, on the reverse strand, counting down.
AGGGGAATCAACATTTTACGATAAATTATGTATAGATTCCTAAGACCATGTTCATGTAGGTAGCTCCATGCTAAGGTAGCTCCCCTTACTGCCCCGCTAAACATTTTTAGCCCGTTTAAATATCTTTTACTAATTCGATGTCGGTTCAGAGTTATTGACCTGAAACCTGTCAAAAATTGCAATATTCTTTTAGATAGATAGATAAAGCTAGTTGAGCGACGAGTTAGGTACTTGTTAATTAGAAGGGTTCCCGTGGACAGAGATGACACAAAATGCCTATGTATATCAGTTACTACTTCGTTATTATAAAGGAAGTAAAATTTTCAACTATAATTTTCTTTTCGTGTGATAGTGATTAAAAAGACAAATAGCTAGTTCTTAAAATGACACAAATTTATACAGTAGGTCGGGCAAATGGTCCGGAAACTAAATGCAAAAAACAAACAACTTTAATATTTTTGAAACCTCAAAACCTAGCGCTACCGGACTAAAATGACAGCCGGGACCAACAGCTTAACGTGCTTTCCGAGCCACAGAGAAAACTCGGTGTGTAAGGGGTCACCCATCCACAGACCAACCTAGGCAAGCATGACTTAACCTAAAGATCGACCCGAGCGGCTGGATATTATTTAGCCACGAGCTCCTCTTTCTCCTTTGGATTTAAGGAGTATCTACCAGATATATTATAGGCACGAGCTACAAAGTGTGTTATTACTTATTGATTACATAATTTTGAAAGGAATCTTTACCTTGTACGGGTTGCTAAAATGATACAAAACACGATCTGTTTCAGACAGGTATTACCTTGGAGCACTCAAGGTTATTTATTTAATCTAAAGGGAACCAAATCCTAAATGTATTCTAGGAAAAATCCTAATGTATTGCTTCAGGGAACACTGATTTTCTTATTGAATCGTGTTCTACTTAAACATTTTATTATACGAGGCGAGTATACAGGCTGTAAAAAATCTCATCACGAAGCCGTCAACCAAGCATTCTGTACACCGTACTAAGTAACTTTAAATAAAAAAAAATAAAAAATAATAATAAATTTATTAATTGTATTTTTCTGGTCTTATGGGTATTTTTGCCTGAAATAAAACACTATTTATTTTATTTTTATTATTTTTTTCCCAAAATAAAGACATTTCCTTGCAATAATTTTTGCGTAGGGTTACTTAGTTAGATGTACAAAATTCTTGGTTAGCGGCTTTGCGACGCTTTCCCTGTATGTAGTTAAGAAAAGATGACCCATGGTTGCCAAGGGTCAGAGGCATTTTTAATTTTCAAATCTTCGATTCTTGTTGAGTTCATTGAGTCAACAAAGTCTAGGACTTTCTTAAGAGGCCTGCGGAGCATGTGAATTTCATACAAACGTAATACCAAAATAATTTTTAAATCAAACATAGAATATGTTGGATTATATTTTGGATTTACACTGATTTAAACAAGAGTTATGAGAACAATATTTTTTCTATAAAAAAAATAATTTCCTCATAATTATCTCGTCTTTATATTCATATTCATTTTATTTTGCGTGCCATAAGTTTTAAAAGATGTTACAATGAGCTTACAGCTAAGAACACTTATGGACCCTGTTAGGGCACAGCAATAAACAAGATTAACATAAAATTTTAAACAGTTAATTAAAGATATTATTTACAAACAGAGGGTATGTTACACATTTATCAGAGTTACATATATTTATATTATATACTCGTATATTATAACATTGTCCTTTCAAAATATGTATTTGAAAACATAGATATTCTATAATAAAATCGAAATATATACTGATTTTCATATTATTTTGGTATTACGTTTGTATAAAAAACGCATGCTCCTCCGCCTCTAGAAATTGTTTATAATATTATTATTTCTTACTTCACATAACATGGCAATTTATGTTCCAGTTCTGTGTAGGAGAAGTCTGCTTGCCCCATAAGTGCAGAGAAGTGTAAAGCGACAAAGAATCCCGTGATGCCGGGACTGCCGGGACTGCAGGGCAGAGCAATGCAATGTCCCGCATCGTCGCATCCCGTGAAATTAGATCTCCAAACCGATTTCTCAACGTCACTTATGTTAGTATTGTGTGTCGGGAAATCAAGAAATAAAATCATGTTATGATATTTGTGGAAATGTGCGGGAATGAATGTTCAGAGTTGCTGTAAAGAGAGTTGGTTTAAATTGCATGGTTCGCGGTTAAAATGTACTAAACGATATTGCATATAGTACGGTCGAACAATCTATTTGGTTCACAGTTGAACCCATTTTTAACATCTAATAAAAAGCACTTTTTAAAAAGACAGTAACTGCCCGCACTATATACCAGATACAGGGACCTTTTTTTTTTTTTTTTTTTTTTTGTAGGAAGGGGAATGATCAAATGACTTCTCCCAATCTGGGCGGAGCGTTGTTGTATGTTCCGGGGCCGCAGTATCTCTTTCGAACAGGCCCGCAACCCCGGAGATACAGGGACCTTTGATGAAGCCGTCAACCAAGCATTCTGTACATCAAACTACTTGTAACTCCACGCTATAATATTATTGCTGGTAAACTTTTTTGTTTTGGGGTGATAAATTGAGAGTGATTTGTGATTGTGAGTGATATTCTGGCACTCAAAACATGGTGTTGATGGATGCATTGAATGGTAGGTACAGGGGTCGTCAATAAAACTTTATATTAAAAAAAAGTTAGAACATTGACCTCCAATATCTTTTTAAACGTAACTGGGGATATGCACACAATAGGTTCACGAGTTCCTAAATCTTCGCAGATAAATACGTGTTGTATAGGAGTAAATAATAAGAAATGACACTATATTTGAGAACCATTTTCGTACCAGTTTCACGTATTGGTAATGAAAATGTATGACGTGCTAGAATCGTTTCGTCAGCGTTGTTGTATATCAATCCAATTTTCATCTAAGTATACTAATGTTATAAATGGGTAAGTTTGTATATAGGGTGTAATCTCCAGAACGAATGATCCAATTAAAAAAAAAACACTGTATGAATACATTATTCTGCTATAGGCTAATAATTATACAGGGTGTAAACCACCTCATCACTATGCCAACCAAGCATTCTGTTCATGAAACTAAGTAACTTAACTCGATTATCAAGTATTGTGTACAAAAAAGTATATTATGTAGTATATCAACTATCTAGTGTCCACGACACAAGCTTTACTTAGTGTGGCACTAGGTGGCGCTGTGTGTTAATGTCCAGCGATATTTATTTATCATAATTTATTGTCGTAGAACTCATTGTAACGCAATTGAAACATTGTGTAAAAGAATAGTGGAGGTGTTTGAAAATCTTACAATAAAACTTGTATTAAAAAAAACACTTGTAAAAAAATTGTAACTTCGACCCCCAATATCTCCGTAACTAGAAGGTTCCCATGTATGGTGTAGAACAAAAATATGATAACAATGACAGGGAAAACAAGTGCTTTTCGGCTCCGTTATGAGGTGTTTTACACCCTTTATTTTTATCGTGCATATTTCCGAGTTATCACAATTTTTGTGACGAAGTCGCGGGCAAAGTGCTAGAGTAAGTAATAACTACCTGTGAGCTCGTTACACAGCATGGCTATAGCTGGGGAGTTGGTGTCTCTGCCATCAAAGACTTTGATGATGTCCGCGCGTCGCAGGCAACTGAAACGTGAGAATATGCTGTATTAATTATGACGCAAATGGAATATAACACGCTGTATAAACTGGAGTTGCGCTGTGTGTAGCACTGAAATTAGTTAGAGGATAAAACTAATGATGGAAGTAGTGTTGTTCTAGCTTTGTAGATTTTGGAACAGTGGTGAGTTTTAGGTAAAACTTTGTTGTGAGTAAAAACATTTTTTTATGAACCGTCGCGTTACGTGCTTTTAATAACAATTGTAGTAATTATTCTCTTGCTTGGCAGCTGCATCAAGGGCTTGATTCAGAAAGCAGTACTACTCGACACGGCACGTATTATTAGGAGATTCCTCTCTCAAGAGCCCTGACCACCGGCAGGTCGGACCCTATCCCAAGGGCTAGTGGGTTAATGTTTTTTATCTACCCAAATATCATAAACCCTCTCTAATTCGTTCAAAAACCATAGGCAATGACCAACATTACCAACCAGCAGAAATAAACGGAACTGTAATGAACTCATAACCTACTGAAAACAGTAGGTTATGAGTTTAAATTTGGAGCAGGTGTCAAATTCAAGTGAGTGTGCTATTCTAGTACCAATCTACACTAAATCAGATATCGATACGAAACCCCAATTTAGTATGATTTTAATTATAAATCGCACGACATTTTGATCTCGAGTGACACAAGAATAGTGACTTTGTTCGTTTGCCTATGATTAAAAAAAAAATGACAGTTATCCGAAACGCCGCCATTTCGAGCTGTCATTTGTTCGTTACCTTTTTTTTCCAGTTACGAGTAGACAAATTTCTGATAAGTTCTTTATTTCTGTCGAAAATGAGTGATAGTGACTCAGAAATTGACATGAACACTCCGCTAGATATCGTAAATGCAGCGACGAATGCAACTAATAACCTGTTGCCACAAAAATCAAGGGCCAAGTAACAATGCTGGTCATTTCCCTATGGTTCCTGAACCCATCATAGAGCCCTTATGATATTTGGGTAGATAAAGAAGTGTATGCAACTATACATAATTAGGCATTACAACACTCGTGTCATGCTATTAAGAAACTCGCCTTCGGCTCGTTTCTTAAACCCACACTTGTGTTGTAATGCCCTTCATTATGCACAGTCGCATAAACTACTATTATATTTAAAATGTTTTTTTTTTTTAAATTTAGTTTTATAAATATTTTAAAATGTAATCAATATGTATGATAATGAATAAAGGGAATAATAATTGTAGTAATTTTGTAGACGGTTGACAGAGGATCATCCGCCTAGCCTTTTCCCAACTATGTTGGGGTCGGCTTCCAGTCTAACGAGATCCAGCTGAATACCAGTATTCTACATGGAGTGACTGCCTATCTGATCTCCACAACCCAGTCAGTACTGGGTACTATGATAACCCTTGGTAAGACCGGTTGTCAGACTTTTTGGGCCACTAACTACCTGAAAAGACTCTCAAAGATCAACAAATTAAAATGAGAGCCGGGACCAACAGCTTGACATGTTTTCCCTGGCACGAAGGAAACTCGGTATGTAAGGGTGGCCACCCATCCACAGACCAACTTGGGCAAGTACGGCTTAACCAAAAGATCTACCCAAGCGGTTGTTATTACTTAGCCACGAGATCCTCCATAGAGGTTAACAGAAGTGAATGGAAGAAAAAGAGACGTTTTGCGTCCACCCCAAATAACATGGAACAAAGGCAGATAGCTGGTTATGATAGAGTTTTTCGCACATTACTTACAAATTCTAGTGCTCAATTTCATTATTGGTATTTAATATTGTTCTCAAAACGGTGAAGGAAAACATTGTGAGGAAACCGGCATGTCCTAGAACCAAAAAATTCGAAGACATTGACATCTCGCAATCCCCGCTGGTCCTGCGTGGTGGATTATATATTATACCTCATTCCCTCTCATAAAGGGGAGGCCTGGTGTCCCAGCAGTGGGAACATTAATTGGCTGATGATGATGATTTAATATTGCGATTCCACCACTATAAAGGATTAAATATAATATACCGCTCGTTTAATTTTATATAACGTACCTAGAGAGTGTTTGCGATCAATATTGTGACCGCAAATAGTTATAGGGTTGTGGTCACCGTAGTGGTTCGGTGGTTGTATACCTCGGGTTCTCGGAACGACATAATTAACACGACAGTTATGGTTAATACGGGATGGGTGTGACCGTATGACGGCTTGACCGCAGATTTTCAGTACCTGGTGCAGCACGAAAAATCGTGGATCGTGAAGGAGCTAAATAATATCAGCCGCTCTAGTCGATCTTTAGGTTAAGCCCTGCTTGCCTAGGTTGGTCTGTGGATCGGTGACCACCCTTTCACACCGAGTTTCCTCCGTGCCTCGGAAAGCACGTTAAGCTGTTGGTCCCGGCTGTCATTTGTCCATCTTTGACAGTTGTTACAGGTAGTCAGTGGCCCAAAAAGTCTGCCAACCAAGTGATATCATATTTCTCAGTATTAACTGGGTTGTGGAGGTCAGATAGGCAGTCGCTCCATGTAAAATAATGGTATTCAGCTGCATCCGGTTAGACAGGAAGCCGACCCCAACATAGTTGATAAAAGGCTAGGTAGATGGTGATGAGGTGCAACACGATAAATCTGAAGAAGTTTTAATTATAAATAATAAATAAATATCGCTGGACGTTAACACATAGCGCCATCTAGTGCCACACTAAGCAAGGCTTGTTTCGCGGACACCAGATAGTTGATATACTACATAGATACTTTTTGTTTGTAAATACATACTTATTATACATATAAACATCCATGACTCGAAAATAAATGTCCATGTTCATCACATAAACATTTGCTCCTACCGGGATTCGAACCCAGGACCCTATGAACGTAAGGCAGCCTCACTATCCCTACGCCATTCGAGTCGTCATGGATTTTACAAGTTTTGCGCAGTTGCTAATATATCCAGCTGAGCATCTCTCCATTTGTGAATTTGTCCCGTTGCTACAGAGGCGTTTAAATGTGGGGGTATTTATTTAACATACCACCTTGTGTTACCCTATGGACACAAGTGTTATCTTATTCATAAAACAAAATATTAACTCAAAGTCTTGGGGTGATACCCACCTTGTTTTAGTGATTTTCTATTGATGTTAATAGTCTCTCATTCAAAATGATATTGTTTTTTTTTGGCAACTTTTTTTTGGTTGTAACCAGGCTGATTGCTCTTATTATATTATATTTTCTTAGGATTTTTCTCATCTTCATTCTTGGTCGGTCTGTTCTTAATCGCTCTATTCATCTCGTCATGGTTAAAAGTAAATAATAAAAAAGAACATGCGGGGCAGTCTTTGGAGAGTGCTGATAGAAGTGAAAACTAAGTTATATACAGGGTGTAAACCACCTCATCACAAAGCCATTAACCAAGCATTCTGTACATCAAACTAAGTAACTTTACGCAAAAATTATTGCTGGGAAACAAAAAAAAAGTAGTGTCTACTTTCCAATATTATTAAAACACGCGTTCCTTATCAAAACCCATTGATCCCCCTAAATATTCTTCTGCGCCACTCAAAAAGTAAATCCCATTTTTTCCGCGGGCAACTTCCCGTATGAAATCGAAAGCCCACTGCAATATATCGCCGGCTTCTGCTTGTGACACACATGACGTCGTAGCTTCATACATTTTATGGCAACACTCTCGTTACGGCAAATTGTCGTGTTTGCTTTATTAGCCGAGCTATGTGGAGAGGTATGGAAGTGCTATGTTGGTGGGTTAGAATTATTTAGAGAACGAGAGTTTGTGATTTTGTAAGAACACGTTTAACAGGGTTCTACAATCCAGAAAATTGCAGGTTTCGTCAAAGAATACCTTTTATTAGTACAAACGCGCAGAGTGAACCATCTCAACATGAATTATGTAACCAAGATTTTGTAACAATAATTTGATTTAAAAGAGTGTCCATGGAGTTTCTTGCCCATTCTTCTCCATAGAGATCTACGTTAGGGAATGGGCAACTACATTACTTTCACAGTTTTTATGTCTTGTGACTGGGACTGTAGCTACATTTAATTTTCATCTTTGTTTCGACAATTCAAAAGGGTCTGTTATTGGCCTGCTTGAACTTAATGCTTTGATTCTGATTTTGATTTTGAAACTTACCAAAAGTTAGTTCGATTTTGCGTTTTAAACATAACATAAAATATTCAAAAAAATTACAAATATCTGTTTGTCATATGTGCAGTCACATATTCTTAGTCACACTGGAATTTGTATAATACCAATTAGTGAAAAAAAAAAGAATTTACATAACGGTCATGCAAGACCCATAAAGGCCACAATTGGTTCCTGCAGTTTATAAACTAATTAATTTTTTTGTAATTTTTTTTAGCTTGTACTGTCCCAGTTCCTTCCACTTGCCTTCTTAATATAATTCAAATATATTAAGAAGGCAAGTTTGTATAATAATAGATTCGAATGTAATAACTTGATATTACTTAAGTACACACTTACTACTTGATTTAGTAGGACACCATTTTTGAATAACGATAAAACTATTAACTTTATAACTACCAGAAAACCGTCTCCACTTTAGTAAAAGAAACATTTATGTGATAATTGCAAAACTGCTTTACTCTACACAAGATTTCAAGCCCAAACTTGGACAGCGTTCAAAATTCTCAATCCATTAAGCAAGAAGAGTATAAAGATAAACAAGTAATTGAATTGCTTTAAGGGATGATACACTCTTATTCGGGTCGGCACATTCGAATCGGTGGTGTTCGTCGAACAACAAAGTCGCCCTGAAGCAGTTACTTATACCATATCCATAATAGGTTTCATGCGGCTCGTGCCGACCGGTAAACTTCGGCAGGCATCTATCCACTATGTGTGCAGGCATCTATCCACTATGTGTCCACGGTTTCGTAGTAATTTAAGTAAAACCATTTAAATGGTGTCAACTGGATGTTATTACTTATGTTTTGTAAATCATTGTAATTGCTGTTTACCATTTTAATTAACTGTAAATAAATAAAATCAAATAACCATCGTAAAATCATGCTGGGGTCGGTTTAGCTCAATGTGAATAATTATGCTCAGAAATTATTTATTTGTGTATTAGAAGTGCTTGGTCATAAAACGTGGGGCAAAGATCATGAAAACGATCTGAAATTTCTCCAAAATGCCATCATAATCACAAAAAAAAACAGCTACTTCATACGACTCTTTATTGACAGCCATATATTCGGTTGTGACGAATATTGCCGACCCGAACTTATGTGTAGCACCCCGAAGAGTAGATCGGGGTCTATGTTATAAGCAGAAGGTATGTATGGCAGCCCCGTCATTATGGTTATGTTATGTTGACAGCATGGGAAACTGCGACGTAATTATATGTTTATTGCACTTTTAACGTGACGAATATGTACGTAAGTAGCTTTGAGTAAATAAGGGTAAGTTGTAAATTGATAGAAGTGTTTTGTTTTATTATTAAGTTAAATAAAGTACTTCGTTGCATAAAGTATGTTGTTGGATGTTGGAATGAGAGGGAAAGAGAGGCCATAGAAAAGATGGATGGATTGTTACGATGTCTAATCATCAAATGACTTCTCCCGCCCTGGGCGGAGGAGGGAGTGTCAGACTTTTACTGACTAAAACCCGTCCATGTTCCTTCCTCGCCCTTTATGTTACGAGGCCGCGGTATCTCTTTCAAATAGGCCCGCAACCCCGACTATGCTGACTTCTCTTTGAGGCGCGGGTGGAACACGAACGCGCCGTCGACACGGCCTGTCGTCATGGGCGTTTCCTACCGCCCGATTCGGTGCAGGAACCTCCCGAAACATCCGTGTCCAGTGAGGAGCTGCGTCAGGCGGAAGGTTAGGACGCCGTGGCGCCTCTCCAGCCACTTCTCAAAGAAGGGACTTACCGCCACTATCGTGGCGTGCCCTAGCTTAGCATCATCGACGCAATAAGAAGAAGAAAACAAACCAAGAAACTCCAGCTCAGCTACCGAGGTGGAGTTTCTTGGTTTGTTTTCTTCTTCTTATTGCGTCGATGAACATCAATTGTGTTCGACCATTATGTAGCCTGCGCAGCTCTAACATCAGCTTCCATTAAATCTTATAAGGTGTAAGTGCAGAATGGGCACAACAGAAGGTAGAGCATATCCTGCCGAGAAGGCCCACACTGGCAATCTGTTTAGGATGGATCAAGGATACCTCTTTTGGAAAGATTATATGTAAACGGCCAAGCTGTGCCCTTTTCATGCCAAAAGGCCCTATATGACACGGACTAAAATGTAACTCTGAAATGTGGGTCGTTTAATACACATTGCAACAACAGGTCACCGTTTCGGGAACAACAAGCATGAAGTTATTTAATTTTTATTCACAGGGTGATTAAAGGATCAAACAGGTTTTTTTCGTTATTGCCAGCTAACTTGGCACACAGATTAAAATATCGCGTGTGGTTCAACTAAAACAAAGTCACATTGAAAACGCTTTTACCAGACGAGGAGGGGAAAACTAAAGTCTTTCGATTAATAATTTCATATCTATACTAGAAATACCACTAAAGGATTTTATCGATTGAATTGATGCCGGCTTCCCAGCCACACCGCGCTGTAGTCGGTGTTAAGGATTGCAAACATTAAGTGGCAGCTAGCTTTAAGGAACTAGGAACTTGCCACGTTAAAAATGAAGGTAACTTTGTACTGTTCACGCTCTCAAATTTTCAATGAATGTTGCCACAGTTTGCACACATCTAAAATTCTGTCTGGTGGAAACATAAACTTCAACATTGACTTTTCAGATTCATGTGCGTATTGTATAATTTATCACTTGCTTCGGTAAAAGAAAACATTTGAGGAAACTAGTATACCTGAGAAATAATTCTCGACGGTATGTACGTGTATAAACTGTGCCTGCCTAGAGTAGTATGTGGATGGGCACCCATTACATACCAGGTTTTCTCCGTTCCTCGGAAAGCACGCTAAGCCGTTACTCCCGGCTGTCATTTGTAGATATTTGACAGTCGTTATAGGTAGTCGCTCAAAAAGTCTGACAACCAGTTTTACCAAGGGGTAACGTATAATCCAGTACTAACTGGGCTGTGGAGGTCTGATAGGCAGTTGCTAAAAATACAGATATTCAGCTGCATTTAGTTAGACTAGAGGCCGACCCAAATATAGTTATGAAAAGGCTAGGCAAATGAAAATGAATATATTTTGTCGTCATAGGATATGATTGAGCCTGACTTAGTCGAACTAATTTGACGTGAAAAGTGAAAAGGCTAGGCCGATGATGATAGTTTTACTCAAAAACATTGCAGCGTTGTATAAAAAGCGTTCAATGAAAGATCGGTTTAAGTTGCACGTTGACATTTGTAGTGAGTAACTCGCTGATAAACCAGTTTACGAACGTAAAACAAAGTTTACATTTCATTAACGAAAATGCCGTCAACGACTCATTACTACTTCTAATCCTCTCTCTCTTTCTCTCGATCACATAAAAGAGAGGGTTAGAAATAGTAATGGGTTGTCAGTTGTGTGGGTCAGTTAGACTAGTCGATGATAAAAATGTTAACTTTTAAAAGCAAATGCATCATTGTAATACTCATTCCACTCGTGGTCGTCTTCGTTGTAAGACATTTTCATAATCAGCTTAGTTAATCAGTTTAATTCTGCCTCTTGTGCCTGAAGGTAAGATTTGTATTTAACATTTAAAGGGGTTTGGAGTTTTTGGCCGGACTAACTTCTGCTTTTTTTTTTCTAAGTAGCGGCCATGCATAAGACCTATATTAATCGATAGCTGTTATCAATACAAACAAGTTTTGAGGCAAAATGTTTCCGAGACTTGAGCTATCACAGTTTAAGTACGAAAACCAGTACTTGCAGTATGCAATATGACAGACGTTCATCCCACCTGTATAACAGATTAAACAAAGAGCTGCAATTATACAACAAAAAGTATTGTGAATGCAAAAACCTTATAACTAAACGGATTAAAATTATTAAATAATATGAGGAAACCGAGGCCCTCTTACAATATGCATCGTAATTTTGTCATCCAAACGAACACCCAATCACAAAAACACAAACACTCTACTCTCACACATAACTGACTTGTCTCATTTCTCACAAAACACGCACACCACTACTACTATTTCTATAAAAATGTTTAAATATGAGTATAATAAGATTCTAAATTACTTACTTTTGGCTTTGTACATTTTTTATTCTTACTATTATTATTTAAATTCATATCTTTTTCTTTATATAAAATAACTTTAAGATTTAAATTGTTGGTACACCACGTAACTTTAAGCTTTGGAAGAGCGAAGTGACCTAACACAGGCAATTTTTTGTCTAAAAGGTCACTTGAACCACTAAATGTAGTACATAACTTGTAAAAGAAAATGTTTTTTTTTTGAAGTTTTTTTTTGTAAGTTCATTCACTAATGGTATCTGCATAACCATTTTAATTTGATCAGACACGCATAAAACGTGTATCAATCGACAGCTGGCTTCAATACTAACACGCTTTGACTGAGACAAATTGTTCTAAAGTGTCACGTCAAATCAAAGTTGTGCTGAAGATGGCATCAGTGAATGGACTTAAACTTTGATAGCTCATATCTCGGAAACGTGACACTTTAGAACATTTTGCTTCATACAAAACTTGTTTGTATAAATAACGGTGATACTTAGACCATTCAGAGAAAGGCATGTTAAGCATTGACATTCAGAAACCGAAATAGAAATGGTAGAAGTACGAGAACATAATTCTATGTTTTTTTTTGTTCCAGCGTTCCCTGTCACAAAATGTTCAAGCTATTGGTAATTATTGCTGGAACGTGTATCGTGTTGAATAATGCCTTACCTCCTGTGATAACGCTTGGATGGCAGGGTGCTGCCAGAACTCCGATTACGATAATAAAGCTTGCAATTAACTTTGTAACGTGGTTGAACCCATGCGACGTCTTGAGAGCTCCGACTGAACTTATTTTTAATAATGTTGAAGAATGTGTGGATCGTTGTCCAAGACATTGTGCAAGCTTAATGAACTGCAACGCCACATGTGTTATGGGCAGACGCTGTGTTTGTGGTGCATATCGTTATTGTTTTATAAATTGGGAGAAAACAAATCCGGATGGTTCCTACGTATTTGACGATTGTTACGACTTTGACAAGCAAATTCCCTAGAAATGAATGTTTATTTTTTCGATAAATGAATAAGTTTTGTGGTAAACATCAAACTGCTGCGTCACGTACAAGGAGTACCTACAGCATAAAAATACTGCTGCTTATAAATTAGTATTTTTTCTGGTTTAAGTGCATTTATAATATGTTTCAATTAATGTGTTATGCATAAATATTTTACTTTATTGTTCAACCCAGCAGTCTTATTGCCCACATCAGCGATTCTCGTTTTTGTCCTGAAGACGAGAATGTTATTAAAAACACACGTAAGAACTTGAGGAATATTTAGCGGGATCAATGGGTTTTGATAAGGATATCAAAACCCACTGATCCCCCTAAACATTCCTTCACGCCACTCAAAAAGTAAATGCCTATTTTTCCGCGGGCAACTTTAAAAAAATCGAAAGCCCACTGCAATATATCGCTGGCTTCTGCTTGTGACACACATGCCGTCGTAGCTTCATACATTTTATGGCAACACTCTCGTTACGGCAAACTGTCGTGTTTGCTTTATTAGCTGAGCTATGTGTATGGACGTGCTATGTTGGTGGGTTAGAATATTTAGAGAACTGAGAGTTTGTGATTTGTAAGATTGTTGAAGAAGGGCAGAAAATAGCAGGTTTCGTCAAAGAATACCTTCTTGTTAGTACGAACGCGCAGAGTAAACTTAGCAAAAGTTAGTTAGATTTTGCGTTTTATACATAACATAAAATATTAAAAAAATATATAAATATCTGTTTGTCATTTGTGCTGTAGTTACATATTCTTAGTCACACTGGAATTTGTATATTAACAAGTAGTTAAAAAAAAAAGAATTTACGTAACGGTCATGCAAGAGCCATAAAGGCAACAATTGGTTCCTGCAGTTTGTAAACCAATTAAATATTGTTGTTAATTTTATTTTAGCTTGCGCCGTCCCACTGCTGGGCAAATGCCTCTCCCAATTCCTTCCACTTGCCTTCTGGATATAATTAAAATGATAACAGATTCGAATGTAATAACTTGATATTACTTAAGTACACACTTACTACTTGACTTAGTAGGACACCCGTTTTGAATAACGATAAAACTATTAACTTTACTACTACCAGAAAACCGTCTCTACTTTAGTCAAATAAACATTTGAGATAAATGCAAAACTGGTTTATTTCCTCTACACAAGATTTCAAGCCGAAACTTGGACAGCGTTCAAAATTCTGAATCTATTAAGCAAGAAGAGTATAAAGATAAACAAGTAATTGAATTGCTTTATGGGTTGATACACTCTTATTCGTGTCAGCACATCCAAATCGGTGGTATTCGTCGAACAACAAAGTATACCTGAAGCAATTACTTATACCATATACATATGGGTTTCATGCGGCTTGTGCCGACCGGTAAACTTCGGCAGGCATCTATCCACTATGTGTCCACGGTTTCGTAGTAATTTAATTCAAACCATTGAATGGTGTCAACTGGATGTTTTTACTTATGTTTTGTAAATCATTGTAATTGCTGTTTACCATTTTAATTAACTGTAAATAAATAAAATAAAAAAACCATCGTTAAATCATGCTGGGGTCTGATCAGCTCAATGTGAATAATTTTGCTCAGAATTTTTTTATTTGTGTATCAGTAATGCTTGGTCATAAATCGTGGGGCAAAGACCATCTAAACAATCGGATTTTTTCTCCAAAACGCCATCATAATCACAAAAAAAAAACAGCTACCTCATACGATTTTTTATTGACAGTCAAATATTCGGTTTTACGAATATTGCCGACCCGAACTTATGTGTAGCACCCCGAAGAGTAAATCGGGGTCTTTGTTATAAGCAGTAGGTATGTATGGCAGCCCCGTCATTATGGTAATGTAATGTTGACAGAATGGGAAACTGCGACGTAATTATATGTTTATTGCACTTTAAACGTGACGAGTATGTACTTAAGTAGCTTTGAGTAAATAAGGGTAAGTTGTAAATTGATAGAAGTGTTTTGTTTTATTAGTAAGTTGAAGGAAGTACTTCGTTGCATAAAGGATGTTGTCAGATTAGAGTCAGATGATAGTCTGCTTGAGTGTTCGTTGTGGTCTCAAGCACTACTACTAAGCGGGAGTTTTTTGGTTTGTTTTCTTCTTCGTATTGTGTCGGTGAACATCAATTGTTTTTGACCATTATGTAGCCTGCGCAGCTCTAGCATTAGCTTCCATTAAATTTTGAAAGGTGCAAGTGCAGACTGGGCACAACAGGAGGTGGAGCATATCCTGCTGAGAGGGTCGACACTGGCAATCAGTTTAGGATACCCCCTTTTGAAAGATTATATCTAAAGCGGCCAAACTGTGCCCTTTTCATGCCAATAGGCTCTATATGACACGGACTAAAATATATCTCTGATATGTGGGTGCGTATAATACACATTGCAACGATAGGTCACCGTTTCGGGAATAACAAGCATGACGTGATTAGAGGATCAAACAGGTTTTTTTCGTTATTGCCAGCTAACGTGGCATACAGATTAAAATACCGCGTGTGGGTCAACTAAAACAAATTCACATTGAAAACGCTTTTACCAGAGTAGGAGGGGAAAACTAAAGTCTTTCGTTTAATAATTTCATAGCTATACTAGAAGGACCACTAAAGGATTTTATCAGTTGAATTGATGGCGGCTTCACAGCCACACAGCGCTGTGGTCGGTGTAAAGGATTGCAAAGATTAAGTGGCAGCTAGCTTAAAGGAACTAGGAACTTGCCACGTTAAAAATGAAGGTAACTTTGTACTTTTCAAGCTCTCAATTTCTCTATGAATATTACCACAATTTGCACACACCTAAGATTCTGTCTGGTAAAAAAACATAAACTTCCACATTGACTTTTCAGTTTCATGTGCGTATTGTATAATTTATCACTTGCTTCGGAAATGATAACATTTTGTGGAAACTATAGCATGCTTGAAAAATATTGCTCGACGGTATATGTAATGCCAAGTCAGAGGCATTAATAACTGAAACACCCAATCCATACGATACAGTTCATTCTTTTGTTCCAAAAAAGGTGTTATTTAATTCAGCATTGTGAATGAAACGAAAAGTTCTGGATAGGTCAATGAGACGATGCTTGGGGAAAGTTTTTCCAGTGGACGTCTTAAAGCTTTCATAAAAATGATAATGATGAAACTTTCACCAATGATCCACTTATTTTCAATGCTAATTGTACACCATGATTGCAGGCTTGGGTCTGCCTGTCAAATCTTTGCAATAATAACTTTACAATACAAGGTCCAATGAACACTTTAACTCACCTTTGACCACTATTTGTTAGACCAAATTTTTTTTTCGTTCTCGTTTTTAGTCATTGACACATTGGGTTTCACTTAAACACAGTCGTCTGCAAAATATCGGCAGCTAATTGAATGTTACATTACAGATACTATAAAGTACATTACAATATAATCAAAGCAAACATTACACAGTTAATTGTTAATGCAGACCACGTAATATTAATGCACGAATAATTCAGTTAAGTTAATTTAGTTAGTCAAGTTCCACTGGCCGGTCTTATGGAATTCCTTTGCAGGAATGTCCTGAGTTTAGTCAAGTTATGTTAAGGACGGATGTCGGAATATATATTCGGAATTGTGGACCGGCTTTGCAGTGTTTCGAGACATACGAAATTAGGTCGGATCTACTTTGTGGATTGAAAAATTTAAGGGTGCTGGTGGCGTTGCAGCTGGATTTGTTTTAGACAGATTGAAAGGCCCAATTAATCTGACTGCAATTTAGACAAGCAAAAGCTTTAGTTGAAGAGGTTTTTTTGGATGTTAAAAATCTATATATCTCACTGTAATGTTACTATTTCTTAAATTGTGATTGCCAGTTTTGTTTTATTAATTTTGAAATGATATGATGATGAATCCGAAATTGGTTCTGAACATGGTGTTTCCAATGCTGACTTAATGAGTAGGTATAATAATGATAATAAATGAACAGATAGACTGGTATATCTCATATAAAAAGATTAAGTAAATGAATGGAAATACAAATACGTAGTGGTTTCAAAATGATTAAATCATAACAACCAGAAAAAAAAACCTCCTCTCCACTTACTTAAGAATTTGCTGTGCCCGATAACCCTCCATAATGGTTTGTTTCACTTTTTATTAACCATCTGTATATTTAAATTGTGGATATAGCAATAAAAATTTAGAGATTTGAGATTTAAGTGGCCACAAAATCAAAATCAAAGCATGTATTTCAAGTAGGCCTGTTACTGGCGCTTATGAATTGTCGAAACAAAGATGAAAATTAAATGTAGCTACAGTCCCAGTGTCCTAGCGTAGATCTCTATGGAGAAGAACGGGTGAGAAACTCCATGGACACTCTTTTAAATCACCTAATGTTGTTACAAAATCTTGGTTACATCATTCCTGTTGAGATGGTGCATTATGTGAGAATAATGTAGCAAGATGTGCACGATAAAAGTGTCCATAGTTAAAACAAACAAAAACAGTTCAAAAATAAAATAATTAATATAAAAATAAAAATAAAACAAAAGCCGTGGCAACCAAGAGCTAACCAGTCCCAACCGACAGCGCCCGTTCACGAACATGACGCATGTATCAGCACCATTCAATTCAACCATTTTGAAGGGAACTAAATGACCCGACACACGCGCCACCATCAGCGGGACATTTGAGTGAGCATGACATACTCTTAACAACCAGGCCACATTCAAGTAAAAAAATAAAAACGTAGGTTTCCAGCGAATGATAGCATTCTAGTACATAGCACTCACACAATATGGGATATGATGTTATATTGTGATATGACAATTTAACATATCATAATTATGTTGTTATTAGACCACAAAAACCACGCTGTTATTCGTTATACCTGATTATAAAATAGCGTAAAACAAATTGTTTATACTTTGTTATCAATATTTTTCGGATGTTAAAGATACATCAAAATTCCCTTTCAAGTTTAACCAAACAATCCAGTGTCAAAACAACGAAAAAAAAATCTTAGTTTCGACTAATCAATACAGTGTTGCCAGTGTTGCTATAAATAAATGAAACAAGACTGAATATTTTACCGCCGTGTATGCCTCAGGCGTTGACATCGGCAAGCCGGAACACCTTGTAAAGGTATTTGCTACAGCTAATCCGTTTAAGGGTGGCACTGTAACTAAATTAAGTGGCGCACTGGTTAGAGGAAAATTTTAGCGGCTCGTAAACACGCAAGAAGGTAAATGTTGTAACGTAGGCTTAAGTTAATATAGTGGTGGGGTTGCCTTCAAAGAAAATGTCAACACGACGCTAACCAAGCGTACCTATTAACCTATTCTTTAATATTGTTATGAGTCTGTTTTATTCTACTGCAGGGAAGATGCGTTGCTTCGAGTGACTGCTAAAACCCAGCGCTGTGCTGTGGGCCTATGTAGTGGGCGGTATCATGCTGAGTGTAATATAAACCTTGTTGACGCAGTCACGATTTAAACGCTTTGAACTTTTTGTTCCGTTCTGTTGTTTGTAAATGTTTATTATGCTTCATGACTTTTCTTTTTAAGCCTTAAAATTGACCCATCTACGGACCAATCTAAGCAAGCGCAGCTTAACATGGAGATCAACCCGAGCGGCTGTTATTGATTAACCACGAGCTCCTCAATAATTCATGAATATGAACCACATTTACTTCACAACTCATTTTATATCCTTTATTTTCAGCAATTTTTCGCGTGTAAGTAACTATTTTAGAATTTTTAGATCACGTTGCGATACATCGTGTTAAAAAAACAAAGTGTCTACAGGTTGTTGTTATTATAGCAAAGGTAAATGAAATGGAAGTTATTTGGGTTGACCCAGTTGTAAAGTCGAGTGGGTAGAGGGTTGTGTTATGCTTATATGACGATAGCGGTCAGGCAGATTGTGCAGGCCTGCCCGTTATCTAGGTACGAACAATAATTATTATAGGGACGTATTATTATGTTTGTGACTGATGTAGCAAAATGTAATTCAGTTTCAGTATGCAGAGATTACGCAGGCATTTTGCGGGCAAATTTTCAGTGAGGTTACTCGACTGAAATGTTTTTATTTTTAGCCTTAAAGAGTCTTGGTAAGGGTTTCATGGTTTTGCAGCAACTTTCAACTTGATTTTGTCTTTTCTAATGTCGTATTCTCTGATAGAATGTTACTAAGATTCCACAGAATGATCAACCCTTGTAGATTTAACAAAGATGGCATCTTATTATTGCTACTGATATAAACCGATGCTTGTATTCATCTCATTAGTTTCGGTCAGACATTAGAACCGTGATAACGCTGACTGAGATGTAAGAATGTGTGAAAATTTGATTTCACCGGTAGACTGTAAAAATACTGACTAACTTGACTGCTGTAAAAGATTTGACACTCTGTGTATCCCGTGCCTAAACAAAGATCCGATGCGTATGAAGCGTACATGTAGACGCTTACCTTTGAACTATATTTGCTGAAGAATACATCTGTGTTCATTGCTAATGGGTTGCAGGGTTGTGGGGCTGTTCGAAAGAGATACCACGGCTCCGGAAAATAAAGGGCGAGGAAGGAACATGGATGGGTTTTAGTCCGTAAAAGTATGACACTCCCTCCCGCATCGCCAGAGTGGGAGAAGTTAAAACACTTCATCTTTGTTTTTCTAAAAAAAGGGTGACCAATTTACCATACTTTACTAACTTAGTCCTAAGATATGCAAGCTACTAACAAAGTATGGACATGACTTAATCTGTATTATTTTTATATACGTCTCGCATAGACACCCAAATAACAATCCAAAGAGGACGTTGTTACATTCATAGCACTAGCCATCAAAATCCCGAAACAAAATTACCAACCACCCATGGCTAGGTGCTTAATTTTTCTCCGCACCACTTGACCGAAACTATTATGCAAAGGACCCTGCAGGCTGCATTATGACGTAGCGAGCTAAAGCGGCCCATTCATGCATTATCCGCTTAATTAAACAAGTACGTATAGTTTATGAACCACGCTCATTTACAGGAGCACTAGTCGACCGTTATAACCATAATTTAATTATGCCAACTCTCACTACTACCCACTTTAGGGATTGGCTACGGTTTGGTTATTTCGGTTAACTGGTTTTACGCAAAAACGTCGCAGCGTTGAATACAAACAGTTCATTGAATGAACGGTTTACGTTGTAAGTTGACGTTAGCAGTAAGTTAAGTAAGATAAACGTTAATCAGCGTTTTCAATCGAACGTTTCGTTAACGGAAAAACCGTCAACGACCCATCAATGTTAATCCTCTCTTATGTTCGATTTATTGACCATTCTATATTATGAACGTTCGAGTATTTAGACGTTCGATTTAATAGTTGTCGGTCAATTGATATTCGATTATTTGGCAATCGATATGGAAGAGTATACCCCTCTCTCTCTTATGTGACGCAGACGAAGTTGTACGGGTCAGTTAGGCTAGTCGATGATAAAAAAAATAACTTATAAAAGCGAACGTACCTATTTATCATTGTAGTACTCATTCATATCTTGGTCGTCTTCGTTGTAAGAAACCTTCGTAATCAGCTTAGTTAATCAGTTTAATTCTGCTATTTGTGACTGAAGGTAAGATTTGTATTTAATATTTAAAAGGGTTTGAAGTTTTTGGCCGATTATGCATCCGCTGTTTTTTTTTGCAAAGTAGCCTGTATTAACTATTAATCGATAGCTGTTATCAATACAAACAAGTTTTGTTTATGGCAAAATGTTCTAAGGGCGCTTTCAATTTAGATGTTTCGTGTCGCGCCGCTGCAGCGCCGAAGCGGTGCGTTGGTAGTCTTACGTACGGAAGTTTGTTTGTTTTCATACAAAGCGTGCGGTGCGGCAACAAAGCGGCGTCGATGTTGCTGCGGTACCGACGACGCACGTCTAAATTTCACTGATGACATCTTCACAACCATTTTGATTTGGTCAGCCATGCATAAAACGTGCATCAATCGATAGCTGACATCAATACAAACAAGCTTTGTCTGAGACAAAATGTTCTAAAGTGTCAAATCAAAGTTGTGCTGAAGATGCCATCAGT
Organism: Xestia c-nigrum; assembly: GCA_916618015.1. Taxonomy (NCBI): domain Eukaryota; kingdom Metazoa; phylum Arthropoda; class Insecta; order Lepidoptera; family Noctuidae; genus Xestia; species Xestia c-nigrum. Next base: position 18,829,471 of record OU745247.1, on the reverse strand, counting down.
GAATGGACTTAATCTTTGATAGCTCGGAAACGTGACACTTTAGAACGTTTTGCTTCATACAAAACTTGTTTGTATTGATAACGGTGATACTTAGACCATTCAGAGAAAGGCATGTTAAGCATTGACATTCAGAAACCGAAATAGAAATGGTAGAAGTACGAGAATATAATTCTATGTTTTTTTTTGTTCCAGGCAGCGTTACCTGTCACAAAATGTTCAAGCTATTGGTAATTATTGCTGGAACGTGTATCGTGTTGAATAATGCCTTACCTCCTGTGATAACGATTGGATGGCAGGGTGCTGCCAGAACTCCGATTACGATAATAAAGCTGGCAATTAACTTTGTAACGTGGTTGACCCCGTGTGACGTCTCCCAAGCTCCGAACGACCGTTCTTTTAGTACTGTTGAAGAATGTGTGGATCGCTGTCCAGGATATTATGCAAGCTTAATGAACTGCAACGCCACATGTGTTTTGGGCAGACGCTGTGTTTGTGGCGCATATCGTTATTGTTTTATAAATTGGGAGAAGACAAATCCGGATGGTACCTACGTGTTTGACGATTGTTACGACTTTGACAAGCAGATTCCATAGAAAGGAATGTTTATTTTCTTCGATAAATGATAAGTTTTGTGAAAAACATACAAGGAGTACCTTCAACATAAAGTGCTGCTTATAAATGTATTTCTTATGAAGTGAATTTTAATATGTTTCAATTAAAGTGTTATGCATAAATATTTTATTTTATTATTTTTTAGTAACCAATATCGTCCTACTGCTGAGCAAAGACCTCTCCATATTGTTGCACTCCTCTCTACGTGGGGTTTCTCAGGCTAATCTCTCGCAAACGTTTGTAAGTTGTCACGCCAGCGTTTTATAGGCCTCCCTCGGCGACGCTGCCCGTCTTCTGGCACCCACTGAGTCACGACTCTGGCCCAACGGTCCTGGAGCATTCTCCAGACATGGCCCGCCCACTCCCACTTCAACCAGTCTTATTGCCCACATCAGCGATTCCCGTTTTTGATCGTATTGTGGTAGAATACCAGCGCTGTGACGTTTTTTTTTAATGTTACAGCACCATGCTGAGATAGGAGCCTTTTGGCCTCGTACAGGACGAGTTTCATTTCTTTTAAAATTTTTTCTGTGTAATTTTTATACTGTTAATTTTGATGTTTGTCCTGTGTGGGCTAATAAATGCTTTTTCTTTCTTTCTTTCTTTCTGTATTGCGAATCCCTGAAGCGCAAACTCATCGACATGTCGTCCCTGACCGAGTCACAAAAGTCCAAACTCAAGGTTTGCCAAAGGGCGATGAAACGTAGTGTATTGGGTATCAAGCTCAGTGACCTAATTTGCATTTTTTTAAAATTAATTTATGACTAATTTAAAAAATAATAGAGCTTTTCCAATTATGAACAGAAATATTGAACAAAGTTCTAAAACACAGTATTAATAATCAAAATAGAAATACAATGTTAGATAAGTGAATTGAGGTCAATAAATTAGATAAATATTTACAGTAATTATCGCACTACTGGTTTTATATTTCATATCGAACATATTTTAATAAATTTCAACTTGGCAGTAATTCCCCACGATCTAGCTTATCTTCTTTATGCAATAATTTTGCTTTGATTTAGTTGTATTTTTGATGGATGCATGCAGCTGCATGAACACCTAATCAAAATTATGTTTGTATGTAAACAGGACAGAACAGGTATGTTTGTATGTTGTAGGACAGCTGTCCTAGCTCAGTTTTGTGACCTTAATTTTAATGCAAAGCAGTCCAAGGTTTCATTTTCACTTTGTTTGCACTTATGTGAAAAAAATATGACATTTATAATTGAGTTTTGAGGCAGAGTGATTTTGAAATAACTCTATAAGCTTGTCGTATGTAATTTTATCCTCGTTTTCCATATTTATTTCATATACCTATCTACGCCCTTTTTACCAATGACATATAGAAATAAAGCTTTCCTACTATCAATCTCTTCATCCAAGCCAGACACACGTAAAAAGGTACAATTTAAATGATTGCAACCATTTTTTCCATTGTTGAACCAAGTTATTCATCACCATGGACTGCGGGCTGGATATTCCAGAGTTTCTTTTGCTTTTGTTTTTCATCACACATTACGCCGACTTTTCACAATAACTCAAGGGCAAAACTCAATGACTTTACGACATATAAATAACGAATCCAATACTGACACCATGTTTTGGTCGGTGTTATGCCAATTAAAGCTAAGAAAATGCGACGTTGTCATATTTCACGTACATCTATAATCGTGACTTTGTCGAATTATTTTGTATGAAAAAATAAAACAAAAGCAAATGATAATTGTAAAATAATTCATAGGCGGACGTTTTCAATTTGTCGGAACCTTTTTGATGGTTTCATTTATACTCTAGAGTTAAAAAAAACACCTTGTAAATTCGGAAGGTTTGATCCCAAAGTGCGCTGTTTGATCTATGTCTACTGATCTGTTTATAGAAACTGAAATAGACTTTTTTAACATCATTTTGTTTTCTTTTAGTTGCTTGTTTTATAAAATTTCATACGCTTTCATTTTAATGTTCAAAATAAAGCGGAGAGGAACGTAACGAAGCAAGCCAGCAACCGAAACCCAAAATCGCTTGGCGGTCAGCATTGCATAATTTACCCTTTTGTGCATTAACGCAATATTGTACGAAAAGTCGGTTATTATTTTCATTTTAACAGATGTCTGCTAAGTAATTTTCATATAACGAACGAAAGGCAGACATTATTTACTATATCTAATTTTGGGTGACCACTAAAATCAGCAAAATCCTCCCTTAGCACTACATACGACTGCATTACTTTTTTTTCTGCTGCCGACGTTTTCACGATAAGTTTTTTTTATTTTGTTATATTTTTTGTAACTTTGATAGCGTATATCTCATAAACATGTCTCGCCTAGACAGCTATCGATTGATTTATGTTTTAGGCATGGTCGTAACTTCGAAAAAAAATAATATAGCGGAAGTTAGACCGGCCATTAAATTCAAACCATTTTGATTTTGATTTTGATTTATCAAGACGTCTCAAAACTAGTGGCACCATCTGGTGTACCCACCCGACGATTCTCGTTGCACGCTCGTCATCAAATTCAATATTTTCGATCAGAAATTCGATTATGACGCTTACCTCCCCAGTTTTATCATCCAGTCTTCGTATGAAGGTTGACTTTATGGAATAACTTTACGTGCAATTTTATTTTTATAGATGGATTTTTAGCTTGAGAATTACGGCTTCTGAAGTGTTTTATGATTGTGTCGTCAATGTTTCTTTATTTTAGCTTAATTTCGTTAAGTGTGTTTGTTTTTTATGAGGAATTTTATCGTTGTAATAATCTGTATATTTCTCTTTCTGCGTCATATTTTTATTAGGTCAATTTGTGTACGCATCTGCAGTTAAGAATGAAAACAAGACCATTAAAACTGCAATTACCCTGTTCCTTCACAGACTGAAATAAAAGTACCGTTTTTAAAAATGGAAGCCACCAGATGTCTGGCTGGCTATAATAATAGTAATTTATAGTAGGGGACGGAAAACCACGTTCTACAGTGGACGTTTTCCGAGTACTCTGATGATGATGACGTCATAATATAGTACAATATATTGTGAGGGTACCGAGTTCCTTTCTTTAGAGAGCTGTTTTTTTTTAAATTTTAAAACAAATATTTTTTTCTAAATTAAACCTTCTTTTAAACAAATAGAGTAGGGTCGAACAAGCTATTTGGTTTAAACTTTACAATGTAATTTGTGGGTTAAACTTTAAACCAAATAGCTTGTTCGAAAGTACATGTTGTACAAACCTTATGTCACCTTTTTGAAGAGCAACTTCTTCAAACACAACTTTCACGCGTTCCTTGGGTCTGAAAAAAAAACATTTCTTTTAATGAATCTTGAATTGCGCAAACTATACTGAGCATTAAACAGAATGTCTTTGGAAGCATCGCTGTGCCGTCACAAGAATGCAATTTCAATGAAAGGAACTCAGGATTTCCGAGAAAAGCAATCGGAGTGATTGGTAATGTAATGAGTAGTTGAATTTATCTCAATCTCGTCAATAAACGGTCTTCTGCTTGGTTCAAGAATATCCCAGCCAAGCCTTTTCCCTACTATGTTGGAGTCAGCTTCCAGTCTAACCGATGCACCGGAGTACCAGTATTTTACTTGGAGTTACTGTCTATCTGACTTCCACAACCAGCACTGGGTAATACAATGTTAAGACCTTGGTAAGACTGGTTGTCAGACTTTTTGGGCCACTGAACGCCGACTGTCGAAGATCTACAAAATTAAATGGCAGCCGTGATTTCCGGGGCACGGAGGAATCTCGGTATGTTAGGGTGGTTACCCATCCACACACCAAATATCGAACTCCATGCGGCCGAAGCTTTGAGCATTAGCAACTTTTGAATATGGCTTTATTCTACACTAGCCGATGACCGCGGCTTCGCCCGCGTAAATTTATAACCTAAAACCTTGCTCTTGAATCACTATAACTATTAAAAAAACCCGCATCAACACCCGTTGCGAAGTTTTAAAGATCTAAGCATACATTGGGACAGACAGACGCGGCGCGGCGGGAGACTTTGTTTTGTAATAAATGTAGTGATAGTGATAGTTATTTTTACTTCGATGGTAGTCTAAACTGAGAATAGTTTCGTTCAGTCTAAAATTTTAGAAACATCTTTGATTTCACCAAACTGCGAAAAAAAAATACGTACAAGTCTTCTGAAACAAGTCTACCAGCCTTTGACTGTCCCACTCTACTCAACAGAGAAAGCACGAGCATTAATCACCACGCTTGCTCAAGACGGGTTGGCGATGTAAGTCAAGCCTTACCTTGCATGAAAATGATAGGAACACCGCACATTGTTGGGGTAGATGGACGGGTACCGGGGGCTGTACAACCGGCCGTGTGTCGGTCGACTGCCGGACCGGCTGAACTGGAAGTCGCATTCCGTGCCCGGCACGTGGACGCCGTCCGTGTCGAATATACCTGTAGACAAACAGAAAATGCTGTGAGGATGGTGGTGGCATTATGATTTTAATAGCGCTTAGATGTCTAGGAAGTCGGGAGATTCTTTTGTTTTTGGCTAGATGGGGTATAATCGATCCATCTTGGACACAATGAGAATATGGAGCCCCAACGCACAGGATATGCCACACCCTTCTCTCCTGCCCATCGTGTTCAAATAATTGCACCTTCCAGGACTTGATCGAGGCAAACGATTGAGCTGTCAAGGTTAAATCACGATATTTAAAAAAAAATGGACTTTATAGCCATAACCATAAAGTACTATTTAAATTTTTAACGTGATTCATTTTATGATTCCGCTAAAGCTTCCATTTTATACCCCCTGCCTGGTTAGACAAACCTGAAACATCGATTCGAGAAGAAGTAGGCTAATAAATAAACAATATTTTATAGTTTCTATTTCAGTTAAGTTTTCGTCTATGTCTAAACAGAGTAACAATGTTGTCTTTCCTCAGGATGGACTAAATCCATTTCTGAAGTCAGTGATGGAGCTCCAAGCTGTAGTATTCTTCGAGAGACTGTCTGCAGAAAAGCTCACTGGATAACATTAAACTGGAAGAATATGGCTTGCAAATTTTGTGAATGTACAGTTACTTTATTTAAAAAATATTTAGGGGTAATCCAGGACCGCGGTCTCGGTCCCAAAAGCCCCCCGACCCAATAATAGTAAGAGGGATATCCACTACTAGCAGATGTATTACCGCAAAAAAATATTCGCACAGCAACCCCTCAAACTAGTTTAGGCAGTAAATCAGACGCAAAACCTCATCAACATACAAATAGGTTCAACCACGAATTCTAAAAGCTTATTCAACTCAACCGGTTGTCAACCGCTTGACAAGAGCTTTGACTGGCTTATAATGTAGGTACGTCAACGGTTTGATAGTGGATTTCATGGTACAATAATATACATGGTGGATTTAGTGATCAGTGAATGTCAGGAACGAAGGGACCTTCGTTGTGGCAGGACGTACAACTTTCCTGGACTGAATTAAGACTTTAATAATACGTCTGTTGGAAGTGGTAGTAGCTTTCCGAATTTAATTAATAATCTTCAAAACAGACATACATTATATCACGCCTTTAATTGTTGAAGAGTTAGGCACAGGTGTACGTACCTTTTTTTACGGATGGGAAATCATCAAATGAGGGTATCTCTGACTACTGATGTTACGGACGACGTCGCTTCAAAGTAAATAATGATTGTATGATGTAAATAATGTTGATTGAATTGAAATTAAGTAGAGATAAGGATGATTAAATAAAAACGATTTGAAAGTAGGGAAGTCTTCATTGTAACTCGAATAAGGCTCTTTTATTATCCCATAGTAAGTAAGAAATCAAAATATGACGATGTAAAGTGGAGGCGAGCACGATCCGAACAGGTTCGGACAAGTCGAAACCTGTCCGAAGGCCACCACAAACAGACTCAGACAACGCATTGTGATTGGTCAGAACGAATGTATTGCGCTCGCCTCCCCCCACTACTTGCACCTTGTAAAAATAGGATATAAACGGGACGGTTTGTTGCAAAAATGGTAGTTCAGCAGCAGTGTTCTCTCAAGCAACTCCGAAGCAACAAGCCGATCCTGAAAAGTGCAAGAAATTGTGAATCAAGAATTACTGAAGAAATATATTCAACTTACCATCAAGTCAGGCGTTTTATTCCTACGGAAGAAAGAAAATTATACAGTCCACCTCGACAGTTTGGTCCTACGCTCGCCGGATTTATTTGGATCATCGCTCGCCTGACAAGTTGAAGACAAGAACATAGTGCAGTGCTCCTGAAAAATGAAGACTAGAAGCATCACGGCCAAGGAAAGTGAGGCGGAATCAGGATACGACAGCCGACGTCCCCGAACATTCGAAGAGCCGCCGAGATCGCCGTCAACCGTTGCGCCCGCGATGCCGCGCGCCCAATATGACACGCCCGCCGCCGCCGCGTCAGTGTCCGCACTCCCCGCGACCGCCGCGATGGGTAGAGTTGTGCCGCCGGTCGATGGTGCGTCCGCCGCGCTAACCGCACCCGCTCCACGCCGCGTACCGGCGAGTCGAGCAACCGCGATCGCGAGTGTAACAGTACGTGATGAAGAACTCGCCACTCCAAGCACGTCGTTCCAGCCAAGAATTCAGGACTCTGCCAGGACAATGACGGCAAATATATCAGTGAGAGACACAGCAAGTACGATAAGATCAAGAAGATCGTACAGCAGTGATGTGGCACGAGTAAAACTAGCAGAATACGAGGCACGGAGAAGAATTGCTGCAATTAGGAACGAGCAATTGGAAATTGAAAAGGCTCTAGTGAACAAACGGTTTGAATACGAAGTGTCGGCAATAGAAGCGGAGGCAGAGGCTCGTGAAGAGGGCTCCGGACATAGGAGTGAAGACAGGGTGGATGAGTGGCTGCAAAGTATTGACCAAGGCCACCCACCAGTCACCGAAGAGAGAACTCAGCCGCCGCACCCCGCCGCCCAACGAACCGCTGCAGAGCCGAACACCTGTGTCGACGCTGTGACGCCCGCCATGCCACGTAGAAGACAACGTTCGACCTCACGTTCGCCCACAAGAGGGGAACGTCGAGTAGGAAGAGGCATCGAACAACTGGCCGACACGCTGGACAAAATGATGCGTGTACGCCCGCCGCCACGACAAGTGACAGAACTACCCTTGTTCACTGGAGCGGCTATGGAATGGTTGCCATTCAAGGCAGCTTATGAAGACTCATCAAGTGTCTACAAATTCACTGCGATGGAAAACCTAGCGAGACTGAGGAACTGCATCAGAGGTCCAGCAAAGGAAGCAGTCTCCGCGCTCCTGTACTCTGCGTCTGACCCACGGACAATTATGAAGACGCTAGAACAGTACTATGGAAGGCCGGAGATATTAATGGACCACGTGATGGAAGATGTTAAGAAGTTACCTCGGCTCACTAGTGTGGCAAGTGAACTAAACGCGTTCGCAGTGAAACTACAGAACATAGTGTGTGTGCTAACTAATATGGACAACCGCGGATACCTGTGGAACCCGATGTTAGTGCGTGAAGTCGTGGACAAGCTGAGCCCGCACGTGAAATCAAGATGGTGCGACTACGCTTCTCAAGCAGTGGAAACGTCACGTGAGCCTGAAATTGTATTATTATCTCGGTTCCTGATGAGGGAGGCAGACCGTGCTATGAGGTACGCCTTCACAAACCCGACGCCCACGCCCGCACCAAAGAAAGAACAGAAAAATGTGGTGCAAGCTAGCGCAAAGAAGAAAGCGGGCAGAGAAGTCATTTACGCCACGACTGAAAAGGAAGATGAAAAGAAACACGTATGTTTATGTTGTGCTGGGGACCATGAAGTGCCTAAGTGCGCCAAGTTTTTAAAGATGAGTGTCGACGACAGATGGGAATGGGCACGAACAGAGAAAGTGTGCTTTAAATGTGTCAATAATCGCCACCGACGAGAGCACTGTCGGGCCAAGCGATGCGGTAAAGAAAAGTGTACCCGCCCACATCACGCGCTGCTCCACAAAGATATGTCGCAACAAGACGTCAAAGAAAAGGCGACAGACGTCGAACCCGCAGCAGAGTCCGTGTTGGCTGTCTCAGCAAACGGCGACGCACCGCATCGCGTGCTATTGAAAATGTGCCCCGTCGTTTTGAAAGGACCAGGCGGTCAAGTGAGCACGTTCGCGCTAATGGACGAAGGATCGACGACCTCACTCATCGATGAAGATATAACACGCCGTATCCAAGTGAGGGGACCAGTCTCTACACTCAAAATACAAGGAGTGACCTCACAGCCACACGAAGAAAGCAGTCAAGAGGTCAAACTACAAATTCGTGGTCAAAACGGCGACTTTCATGAATTACGCGCACGAACAATGAAGGATCTCCGACTTCATGGTCAAACAGTGGATAGATCGATATTAAACAAATATCCACACCTCCGAGACATACAAAATGACGCATTCTTTGATGAAGCCACACCGAAAGTGTTGATAGGTGCGGACAACTGGCACCTGATCGTGACACGAAAATTACGCATGGGCAAGAAGAATGAGCCTGCGGCCTCGTATACCCAGCTGGGATGGGTAATTCATGGGACGGCGCCGCGCTCAGCGTTGACTCAAAAGGAGGGTCAACTAGTGCTTCACATCTACGACGTGTCTGCGAACGAACAGACAGAAGATGTACGGCGCGTAGAAGAAATAGTGAAAGCACACTTCAGGATTGATGCCCTAGGAGTCTCCCTGGCGAAGAAAGTCAGACCAGAAGATCAAAAGGCAATCGACGTGGTCCAACGAACAATGAAGAAGGTTGGTGAACACTTCGAAGTGGGTCTGCCATGGCGAGACGAAGACGCTCCGATGCCTAATAATTATCACTGTGCCGTGAAGAGACTAAAAATGATAGAAAAGAAGATGGACTCCTCTTCAGACTTCGCTGCACAGTATCGCGCTCAAGTAAGAAACCTCCTCGATAAAGGTTACGCTCAAGAGTGCGATGGACAAGAAGAAGGAAACAAGAAGACATGGTATCTGCCGCACTTCCCGGTCGTGAATCCTAACAAGCCGGGGAAGATGCGGCTGGTTTTCGACGCGGCACACCGATACAGCGGAGTGTGCCTCAATGATCACTTACTAGAGGGACCTGACCTCTTGAGATCGCTACCAGGAATCCTCTTCAGATTCAGAGAACGTCAGGTAGCCGTGACGGCAGATATTCAAGAGATGTTCCTCCAAGTGAAAATACGACCACAAGACCAAGCGGCTCAAATGTTCCTCTGGCGAGATGAAGAGCGTGATAAGCCGCCGAAGAAGTACAAGATGGTATCAATGATCTTCGGGGCCTCGTGCTCGCCGTTCATCGCGCACTCGGTGAGAGATGCCAACGCAAGACTGTACGCACAAGCATATCCTAACGCTGTGCATGCAATAACATCAAGCCACTATATGGACGACTACGTCGATAGCTTCACGACAGAAGAAGAAGCTATAAGAACAGCACAAGAGGTCATGAAGATACATGAGAACGCACACTTCAACCTCCGTGGATGGTGCTCTAACAGGCCTAATGTGGTGGACAGCGTGGCTAAAGAAAGACAAGTGCTCAACGCCGAAGTGAAGCTTGGTCAGAGACAGGAGAACTCCGATAAGACGCTCGGCTTGCTCTGGCATACAGAACGAGACGAGCTAGGCTTCAACACAGGGCTTAGCCGTCTAGCACCCGAAGTAAGGATGAGAGACAGAGCGCCGACAAAAAGAGAAGCCCTCGGAGCGGTGATGGCCGTCTACGATCCCCTCGGTCTCATCAGTCATTTTACTATCACGGGTAAAATCATACTGCAGAACCTGTGGAGACACGGAGTGGGATGGGATGAAGCGATTCCCGATGAAGACGCACAACATTTTGAAGAGTGGCTCGGAAGTCTGAGCGTGGCCACGAAACTACGAATCCCAAGATGCTACGGGAAGAGCTCAGAAGATGAATTAGAGCTTCATGTCTTTTGTGACGCGAGTGAACAGGCGTACGCGGCGACCGCCTACTGGAGAATCCTGAAACCAGATGGAAGAGTGACTGTGAGCCTGGTTGCGGCAAAAGCAAGGGTCGCACCATTAAAACCAGTGACAGTCCCTCGGCTCGAACTCCAGGCGGCAGTGATCGGCGCACGATTGGCGGAAACAATCCTAAGAGAGCATCGAGACAAGCCCAAGAGCGTGACGTACTGGACGGACTCACAAACCGTCCTACGTTGGATAGAAAAAGATGCCATCAAGTACACACCCTTCGTGGCACACCGCTTGGGCGAAATAGCGGAGCTGACCGACGCCAATCGATGGAGATGGGTGCCCACGGAACAAAACGTGGCAGACGACGCAACGCGCCCAAACTACAAATTACAAATGAAACCAGAAGACAGATGGTTCATTGGGCCCGAGTTTCTGTACAACGACGAGGACCTCTGGCCAAAAGAGAAAGCCAAGAAAGAAGACCAAGAAGAGGAAGTGACCTATGCGGTCACAGAAAAGGAACGCGCTTCTCATCTGCCCAACATAGGCAGATTCTCCTCATATGAGAAGCTGATACGAACTTCGGCGGTACTCTTTCTCTTCAAGGAAAAATGTAAAAGTCGAGCCAGCCAGCTAACGGTCGACCTAATAGAAAGGGCCGAGAAGACATGGGTGAAACAAGCGCAGCTCGACGACTATGCAGAAGAAATAAGACTGCTGGAAAAAGGAAGACCAGTGCCCAAGTCCAGTAGCCTGTATAAACTGGACCCTTATTTGGAAGACCAGATTCTCAAAGTGAGAGGGAGGATCGGGCACGCTGCTGTTCCAGACACGAAGAAGATGCCGGTCATCCTACACGGCAGGCACCCGTTTACCAGACTGCTGGTAGAAGACGCCCATCGAAAAGCCGGCCATGCAAATAATGAACGCGTGGTCAACGACCTGAGACAGAAATATTGGGTGATCAATCTACGCCCTACCGTGAGAGCCATAGCACAGCGATGCCAGCTGTGCCGCATCAGAAGAGCGACACCAGTGAAACCAGTCACGGGGGACCTACCGATGGAACGACTGATAGAGACGCAGCGACCCTTCACACACTGCGGAGTCGATTACTTTGGGCCAATGACAGTAGTCATAGGAAGAAGACACGAGAAGCGCTGGGGAGCGCTGTTCACCTGCCTCGTGACAAGGGCAGTCCACTTGGAACTGGTGGCGAGTCTGTCCACCGACTCGGCTATAATGGCCATAAGAAGAATGGCAGCACGACGAGGTTGGCCCCGCATAATGTATTCCGACAACGGTACCAACTTCCGAGGGGCAGACACAGAACTACGCACAGCCTATGAAGAATGGGCCAAGGAGTTCGTCCACTTCGGTCTCTCACACCGAATGAAGTGGAAGTTCATACCACCAGGGGCGCCGCATATGGGGGGAGCGTGGGAAAGACTAGTACGCTCTGTTAAAACGGCGCTGGGGGCGACACTGCATCAGCGGGCACTAAAAGAAGAAGTGCTGCTGACCCTGATGATAGAGGCCGAGCACTCTATAAACTCTCGGCCTCTCACCCACGTTTCCGTCGATCCTAAGGATCCGGAGGCGTTAACTCCGAACCACTTCCTCATCGGGACCTCCTCAGGCCTTCCCAACACTGGGCCTTGCGAGGAGGCCAGCCGAAAACAATGGAGAGCTGCCCAAGCGCTCGCCGACCATTTCTGGCGGCGCTGGGTGACTGAATACCTGCCGACGCTGGTGCCCAGAGGGGCATCCGACGACCAACGACGACCTCTGCACGTTGGCGACCTGGTTGTCGTCATCGACCCTGCCCTGCCACGAGGGACGTGGCCCCGAGGCGTCGTGGAGACTACGTACGTCGGTCCAGACGGCAAGGTGCGATCAGTCGACGTCAGAACTACAGCGGGCATCCTTCGGCGTTCTACGACGAAGCTCGCCGTCCTCTGCGTGGAAGATAAGGCTACGGTAGCCCTGCGCCGGGGGGAGGATGTTACGGACGACGTCGCTTCAAAGTAAATAATGATTGTATGATGTAAATAATGTTGATTGAATTGAAATTAAGTAGAGATAAGGATGATTAAATAAAAACGATTTGAAAGTAGGGAAGTCTTCATTGTAACTCGAATAAGGCTCTTTTATTATCCCATAGTAAGTAAGAAATCAAAATATGACGATGTAAAGTGGAGGCGAGCACGATCCGAACAGGTTCGGACAAGTCGAAACCTGTCCGAAGGCCACCACAAACCAACTCAGACAACGCATTGTGATTGGTCAGAACGAATGTATTGCGCTCGCCTCCCCCCACTACTTGCACCTTGTAAAAACAGGATATAAACGGGACGGTTTGTTGCAAAAATGGTAGTTCAGCAGCAGTGTTCTCTCAAGCAACTCCGAAGCAACAAGCCGATCCTGAAAAGTGCAAGAAATTGTGAATCAAGAATTACTGAAGAAATATATTCAACTTACCATCAAGTCAGGCGTTTTATTCCTACGGAAGAAAGAAAATTATACAGTCCACCTCGACAACTGACTTAAACCCATCCATGTTCCTTCCTCGCCCTTTATATTTCGGGGCCACGGTATCTCTTTCGAAAGGCCCCGGAGGCAGACCCAAATTTTGGCCAGTTATAGGTACTATTGCCATAACGAGCATAAATTAAGACACCATTAAGGCTGCTACTGAAAAAATCCTGATGGAAAACCCAATAACACTACCCTACTTGAGAATCAAACCAAGCCCGGTAATTACAGTTCTAAAAAAAAAAAGAAACAAAAACGTGATATTATTATGATAGTTACCACAAACAACAGCAGTTAATAAATACAACAATGTTTGTTTCCCATCCACGTTCCTCACTTCTGTAATCTTTATTCATTTCATTGTAACATTTCACCGTCCCTCCCCGCTATAAAAACTCCTTCAGTAATATTAAATTATGGCCATCCAGTCGTTCCCTCCGTTAATATACTCGGAGGCACGTCTAACTGCTAACATAACACTTGGCTTGAGCCTTAATAATCGTATGTGTACGAAAATATGTGGAAAAAAATGTCGAGAGAGGCTACTTAGTCCAAAATGATGAGACGAGTCTCTTGGATTGCGACTTGGAAATTCAAAATGGCGATTAGAAATTAAAGTATAAAGGGTGTAAAACAACTCTTCACGAAGCCGAAAGGCACTTGTTTTACCAATCATTGCGATCATTTTTTTGTTCTACACCATACCTGGGAACCTTCTAGTTACGGAGATATGGGGGGTCAAAGTTACAACTTTTTTACATTTTTTTTTTAAATACAAGTTTTTTTTTGTAAGATTTTGACTTTTAACACCTCCACGACCCCTGTACCATTCAATCCATCTATCAGCACAATGTTTTATGTGCGTTACATTGAGTTCTACCACAAAACATGATTTATAACCGCAAAAAAAAAGTTGTTTCCCAGCAATATTTTTTTGCGTAAAGTTACTTAGTTTTGATGTACAGAATGCTTGGTTAACGGCTTTGTGTTGAGGTGGTTAACGCTCTGTATGTAGACTACTTCGTTGGTCTAGTGGTCGCAAGCGTGACTGCTAAAAATGAGATCCTAGGCTCAATAGCTTGTGTGATATATTGCTTTTAGTTTTTAATCAGGCATGCATCATTTACATTCATTCGAGCGGCTGACGCATAATCCCCCTCCCACTATGCAGCTGACGATTTTTTTAAGCGTAATAGGAACTATTTATGGAACAAGTTTCAGCCGGTGTGCTATAACTTAATCTCATCATCGACCTTTCAGTGAACCCAACGAAGACTGAACTTGTCCTGTTTACCCAAAAACGAACACTAGGCCCTTATCGCCTACCCAAACTCTTCGAGACGGAACTCCAGTTAGCCGATGAGGTCAAGTATCTGGGTGTCATCCTAGACAGTAAGTTAAACTGGAGTAGCCACCTAGACAACAAGACAAACAGGGCCTGCATAACCTTCTGGCAATGCAAGAGGATGATAGGTAAGAAATGGGGCCTATCCCCGAAAATTATACTCTGGTTATACCGCGCGGTGATCCGACCCATGATTGCCTATGGGGCTGTGGTCTGGTGGCCACGCACTAAATTAAGTACAGCGGCCATCAAGCTGCAGCGCCTGCAAAGGCTTGCCTGCATGGCAATCACTGGTTGCATGAGGACTACCCCGACTGCTGCTCTCGAAGCCATGTTGGGGCTTCCACCGCTCCATCTGTTCATACAGCAGGAGGCGACGATGACGGCAGTACGCCTTAAAACACTTCAGCTCTGGGGTAAGAAGACAACACAGCAAAATGCGATACTGGAGGAATTCTATTGCGAGTTCCCCTTGGCGAAAGCACACAACGATCGGATACCGAAGCAATTTGTATTCGACAAGAAATACAAAATCCAGCTTCACGAGGACCACCGCTGCGAGGGATTAAACCCCGCGGAACTACGGATCTTCACAGATGGATCTAAAACAGGTACTGGCACTGGGGCGGGAGTATTCTCGGAAGACCTCAACATCCACATAGCCACACCTCTGGGGGCGCACAACACGGTATTTCAGGCAGAATGCATGGGCATCTCCCTGGCGGCATCGGCCATCATAGCCAGGAAAGTTGTGGGCCACTCAATTCGTATACTGTCGGACAGCATGGCGGTGCTGCTGGCTCTAAACAACCACACAGTGAACTCCGGGTTAATACACGAGTGTCACCAACGCCTGAACCAGGTTGGTAATCTCAATAACATAACCATCCAATGGATCAAAGGACACAGCGATTCCCGCGGCAACGACGCGGCGGATGAACTCGCTAGAAGGGGATCGAGCATGGCAGCGGTGGGACCAGAACCTATCGCACCACTCCCTTTCGGTTACCTACGCACACTGGTAAGGAAACGAACTAGTGAAATACACCACAAGCTGTGGCTTGACCACGGCGAGTGTAGGCAAGCCAAGGAGGCACTTCCTGCCATCGACGGCCGCTTCACCAAACGCGCGCTTAGGCTAACCAAGCCACAGGTGCGTACAATTACAGCCGCCATCACCGG
Organism: Xestia c-nigrum; assembly: GCA_916618015.1. NCBI lineage: Eukaryota > Metazoa > Arthropoda > Insecta > Lepidoptera > Noctuidae > Xestia > Xestia c-nigrum. Next base: position 18,813,844 of record OU745247.1, on the reverse strand, counting down.
TCACGGCTCTTTTAACAAACACCTCTTTGTCATAGGAGTCACAGACAGCCCCCTGTGCCGCGCATGCATGGAGGAAGACGAGACTGCAGCCCACGTGCTTCTACACTGCCCAGCGGTTGCATCATATAGGGCAAAGTACTTCGGTCGTCCAGGTACTCTCCGCGAGATTGTCGGCAACATCGGGGCGCTGCTGGCCTTCTTTGGGGAGCTGGGATGGATCGAGTGAAGTTCCCACCCGTACGCAAAATACGCGCCTCGCCGTGGAATTGCGGACATCAGCCCGTTATACAATACAATACAATACAACTTAATCTCATTTTCTTTTCAGCATCCAGCAAAGTGAGATTCTCCATCTAAATTATCAGTAGCAGTCTGAATTTGCACCCGGTTGATGGCAATGGGCGCGCCCACTATAACATGGGATATAAACATAGCTGTCAAAATGTTAGTGTACTATTAGGTACACCTCTGCTTAACCATTCGGGGATAACAAGCGTAATGTTATGTTATGTATTACAAATGTGGAACAGCTGCTTATTTTTCTAAGAAATTGTGGCAGTTGTTTCAGTAAAAAACTTTGATCGAAGAAAAAACTGGTTCTAGAGACTGGCAGCTTGACACAAAGTTCAGCGAGGATCGCAAAAAACGAATAACAAAATGGCGCTTAGAAGCAACGCCCCGAGAGTAGCTGTCAAATGTGAACGTCCTTTGAGGCATCCTGGAATTTTATGTGTTATTTAAAGCTAAAATTCATGAACATAGATGCTGTTCAAGGAAAGTAGATTCTTATATGAATCGTAAGTAAACCACGGCTTATTTTTATCAGGGATCTAAGTTATGTAAATTACCAAAATGATATTCACATACATTGAATAAAATTTAATTTCCAGTTTCAGCATTGTCACAGTTTCAATGTAAAGTGTCACGTATAGATGACTAAAACTAAATTAACGTACAAAGTTACAATTTAACGCAAAGTTTAAGTTTTCTGGTCGTTTTTCGCTTCAAGTCAAATAATAGTATAGTTTTTTTTTAAATCGAATTTTAGACAAAACTCATCATCTTCCTGCTCTTATCCCATATTACGAGTACTTGCGGTCTGCGCAACACGTTTTTTTCCATTCCCCTCCGTCAACCGTCATGCAAATCTACACCTTTTTCTTTCATAATATCTTTCCTTACACAATCCATCCAACGTGAAAGCTTAATAAAACTACAAAGAATTAAACTTGCGATCGTTTTCCAAGTGAAAACTTCTTTAGGCACGTTGAGCACTTTTTAGTGAACAAAAATCATGGAACTCGCGGGACCGTCACGTTCGCTTTTCGTAGCTCTCGTAGCGGATGCGCTACGGCGTAGCCGTATCGGCTACGCCGACTAAGTAAGTTTTCAGTTCTATAGGCAGTCCCCAAAGACTGCCCCGCATTTTTTTTTATGTACAGACTTCAGCACATCAATTTGCCACAATATGTCAAATTTTTGCAAAAGATTTTCAACTTTATCACAAAGATGGAAGGTTCACGTTCGACTGGCAAAATTTTGACAGATTCGGGTAGGTTGAACTGCTGGCGTCTGTACATTTAACAAACCACTTTTTACTAGAAACACTAGAAAGTTCCATCCAATAAGGGCTTGTGCACACACACGCGACGGATTAGGCATGTCACGCAGTAGTTTATTCACTCAGCAGCCACCCCTTATCGAATATTGAGCGCGGATGTGTAAACTTGCCTTATTTCTTGCGTCTCTGAACAAAGAGATGAATTACAATTTACGATCGCGGTTACGCTGAAGAATTTGTGCGTGAAGTTTTATATTTATGGCACTTTTAGGATCTTTCGACTATATGGCACATCATTGATCGAATAATCATAAAAGATACCAGCTGTTTCTTTTTCAAATTCATACTTTGTATTAGGTATAAAAGACTGCGCGTTTGTGTTCCACGCGCGCAAGGGCCGAAGCCTGCCGGGGCTACGGGACTGTTCGAAAGAGATACCGTGGCCCCGGAACATAAAGATCGAGGAAGGAACATGGGTGGGTTTTAGTCGGTAAAAGTCTGACACTTCCTCCCGCTCCGCCCAGAGTGGGAGAAGTCATTTGATGATTTCCCATCCAAAAAAAAAGTGTAAAAGTCTGTCAGTCTTTCTGTTACCTACCTTTTCGCATCTTTAAGGCTGAACTTTGAAAGGATAGGATTTGGATAGACCTAGGTAAGAATATTGGAGTTTTTGTATCCCGGTAGTACCTACTACCGCGCTTACTGACGGTCAACCACATTTCACTCTTATGCCCTGAATAATGTAATAATAAGGTTGAGGTGCGTTCCTGTAGGATTACATCCGATCACCACGCAGGCGAGGTGTTGAAGTGTTTGTACAAAAACGCCACCATGTCAGTCCGACTTCAGGACCAAGCCTCGGAACCTATCCTTCTGCAGCGAGGTGTAAGACAGGGAGATGTCATATCTCCGAAACTGTTCACCGCTGCACTGGAGGATGTCTTCAAGGTTCTGGACTGGAGAGGGCTAGGCATCAACGTCAATGGCGAGTACATCACTCACCTTTGGTTTGCCGACGATATTGTGGTCATGGCTGAGACCATGGAGGACCTAAGTACAATGCTCGATGACCTCAGTAGAGCCTCCAAAAGAGTGGGTCTAAAAATGAACATGGACAAGACGAAGGTCATGTTGAATGCCCATGTCAAGCCCATTCCTATCAAGATCGGAGACTCTACACTCGAAATTGTAGACGATTATGTATACCTAGGACAAACGGTCCAGTTAGGTAGGTCTAAATTCGAGAAAGAGGTCAATCGTCGAATCCGACTCGGCTGGGCAGCGTTCGGGAAGCTGCGCGGTATCTTCTCGTCCAACTTACCGCAGTGTCTCAAGACGAAAGTCTATGACCAGTGTGTGTTGCCAGTGATTACATACGGGACCGAAACGTGGTCGCTCACAATGGGCCTTATCAAAAGGCTTAAAGTCACCCAAAGGGCAATGGAGAGGGCTATGCTCGGAGTTTCCTTGCGTGATCGAATCAGAAATGAAGACATCCGCGAGAGAACCAAGGTCACCGACGTAGCCCGAAGAATTGCTAAACTTAAGTGGCAGTGGGCAGGGCACATTGCTCGCAGAACGGATGGCCGATGGGGCCGAAAAGTTCTGGAGTGGCGACCGCGAACCGGAAGACGATGCGTTGGAAGACCTCCCTCTAGGTGGACCGATGACCTGGTGAAGGTTGCGGGAATCCGGTGGATGCGAGTAGCAAGGGACCGGTCAATGTGGCGACACTTGGGGGAGGCCTATGTCCAGCAGTGGACGTCTTTCGGCTGAGATGATGATGATGATGATGACCACGCAGGCAACAGCTAGTGGTCCATAAATAGAAGATACAATGGTCAGTGGATACGAAACGGGGCACTATTTTTTTTACTGCGACCATTTTCCATGTAGCGCTGGTCGCTTCGCTCGCTCGGCTCGCGCGTATTTGGTCACAGTTCTAACCTTACCTAACCTATGTTCGTCGGAGTGAACGGAAACCCTTCGACATCGTTCTTAGGACGAACGGTTTGAAAAAAAAACACAAAGAAACTTTTTCCCTTATTTCTAGGTGTTTTATACGATAAAATTGAGAAAAAAAACGTATTGCGAAAAAAACACTTGTTTGGCTAAACTTTTCTTTTTTGTCAGTGCCCATTACGTGCACTTTAACAGATACCTACAACTGAATTTAAATTAATTTGAAGTACTTAAAATACCTATCATAGCACAACGAACTCACACTGTAACTGTTTCTCCTACAAGTACTCACAACATTTCATATCAGCAAAATATGTCCAAAATTAATCAAATAGCACAAACACGAAACTGTAATGTAACCCAACTAAACTTTACCTTCACTGCAGCGTTCCCAAAACGGCATTATTTGTCACAGTCTGAGCGAAATTCATGAAAATTTTAATAACAACTGGCTGTAGGCACAGTATACAGATAACCAGTAAACCAACTAAACCCTTAGATTGTGATGTGTGTTTATAATATGCTTCTGCATCGCTGCTATTGCTATCGTGCGTTAGTCGCATTTGTATCGCAACACGCGTTATTGGCAATGTCAGATGATTTTACACTACACACTTAAAACGTAACCACGTCTCAATGCGACAGTGATGGTCAAGTGGTGTCCTAGTCACAGGTTTCGGGTTTGAACCCAAGACACGCACCTCTGATTTTTCAGATTCATGTGCGTATTGCATAATTATCACTTGCTTTGGTGAAAGAAAACATCGTGAAGAAACCAGCATGCTTGAGAGATATTTCTCGAAGGCATGTAAAGCCAATTCAGAAGCCCATGAGCGTCATAAAACTCTGACAGCAGGTTAAGCACTAACCACACGACAAAACAAGAAAAAGAATGCTAAAGTCCGACTTGAAGTTACAAGTACACTGTCACCTAATGCACGCTTATTATAGAGTTTGTGTAAGACCTTTGAATATGTGTGTGAGTTCCAAGCATTTGTTCTAAGTTGAACTACTGGATCTTAATACCAAATCCACTGTGCAGTAGCCCTTTGCTCGATTTACGTCACTGTGTATGTGACGCTCCCTAGGGGATAATGCCACGTCTGTTTATGCTGGTCCCAAAGGAGCCATGGATACGTCAACATGCCCGACATGCTTGATTGTTTTAATCGAAAGTGAAGAATTGAATGTGACTTTAGTAAGTACCTACAAGGTGACATGCTAGTGAAACTCCGCAAACGTGATAAGTGTTACTATCTATATAAAAAGGAATAACAAAAGAAATTGCAGTTTGTTTAGATATTGACGTTTATAATAGAAGAGTGTTTTATGTGCCCAATACAGGTTTAATAAAAAAACAACAAAAATAATTTTAAAACGACAATGACTTAACCGCACACTTTTAACGCTATTTTATTGATAAGCTTTTAACACAATGTCATATTTTATTTGTCTATACAACTTACCGTAAAGTTATTTTATCGAGTAAGTACTCGTATTTTCTGCTTGTTAGAAGTTCAATACAATTCAAAGTAGCTGCCAGAATACATTGCTGTGAACCTTCATCACTCTAGACTAAAGCCAATAACAGAAAAACCTTACTAAATCTGTTCAAATCTCATTTTCTTAGTTTATTTGATAAAATAAGTATTCAGACAGAAAATTTTGTTTTTTACGTTTTTTATTCTTTTAAAGCGCTTTAGTAAATGACGCGGTAGGCTAACACTAATTTAATAAATATTATTACGATGCGTTGGAAGACCTCCCACTAGGTGGATCGATGACCTGGTGAAGGTTGCGGGAATCCGTTGGTTGCGAGACAGACGAGACCGGTCAATGTGGCGACATTTTGGGGAGGCCTATGTCTAGCAGTGAACGTCTTTCAGCTGAAATGATGAGGATGATAAGTGGTTGATGATGAATGAAGACTTACACCATAGAATCACAGTGCCGTTTTTGTTGGAAAGGCGAAGAGACAGACACAACACAGAGAAAAGCAGTGATCGGCAGTTTTCTGTTCAGACTCCCAGAATGTAGTAGACAAATCAATTGGTAGAGTAACATGGCGTTTAAGGGTCACTTTCAACGGGGTTGCGGGCCTGTTCGAAAGAGATACCGCGGCCCCGGAACATAAATGGCGAGGAAGGAACATGGATGGGTTTAGTCAGTAAAAGTCTGACACCCCGCTTCGCCCAGAGTGGGAGAAGGGATTTGATTGATGGTTTGCCATCCTAAAAAACAAAAAAAAGGGTAATTTTCAACAATTTACTAACAGGTGACGGAAGGTTATTATCTCTATCTGTTTGATATTTAGTTTACGACCGGAAAAAAAACATCACAAAAGAGCTTTCTTTGATTTTTCTATCAAGTAAAAGGTAGATGATGCGGTAAGAATATTTCATTTCAACTTTGTTTGTGAAACACCGATAGCTACGAGACGTAGGCATATTAACTAACAGTTTTACGTAAGTAAGTAATAGAAAACGGCCGTTACAGGATATTTGTAGAGTAACTTAGCGTTTAAATGAATATACAATAAGCTTTTCATCCCCCCATCTCGGAAAGAGTATTTTTGCTCTTCGATATCTGAGTGCAACAGTCGTTTTTATCCGCTTTTCTGTAATACTTACCTATCATAATGTTAGTTGTTAGTATAGTTAATACCTAAACTGAAATAAAAGTATCTTGTGATTGTAAAAGTTTTTTTTTGCATTTAGTCATTTCCAACTCGAGTCCAACACGTAACTTTTCATCAAAGATTTTTCACCTCGTGCTCTTTTGATTCCCTCGCTAACGCTCAGGTTTTTATTTTTTTTAATCCTTCGCTTGCTCGGTCATCAAAATTGAGCACACGGTTAAAAAGTAACTTTGCACTCTTGTATAACAAATAACTATTAAGGTGCTGTGTATACCATACAAATTCTTTACATTCAGTCTTTCGTAAAAAACGACACAAAAAAAGAAAAGAAACAAAAAATCAAACTCTTTCACATTTCACATAAAACATTATCGTCGGCCGAAACGAACCCCATCAGACAGATGTCTAGATATCGCCGGATTTGTAACTCTAGGCGTGAAATAACTCACTTTGACAAATTACTGATGTAGACGAATGGAGTTTTGGTTGCCAACCCAAAAAAAATATCCAAGAGTCCGTCTCTGGAAATAATTTCACGTTCGGTTTTTGGTGTGGTATTTTGTGGAATTAATCATGATTTTGATGACGAAATGACCTCGTATTCGGTAAATCTATTCAAACATAGAATTTTTTCACCGGTAATTAAAAAAAAAATAACAATTCCTTTCATTTTGACCGTGTTGATTTATTGTTTGTTTCGTGCTGATGAAAATTGTCATCTGCTTAGCCTTTTCCCAATTATATTGAGGTCGGCTTTCAGTCTAACCGCATGCAGCTGAATACTTGTATTTATCCTGATCAGAATGATGTACGTGGTGATGTATGTGGTATTTGTTTTTGCGTCGATTTCCCTCCACCCTGTACTATATACCCTGATACAGACAGAAGGCGGCGCTGGCATGGCAAACCTCTTAGGTCCATATTCACCAAAAAGATAACGGTCTGATTATCTAAAAACAGCAGTTTAAAACACATTTTTGTATGGGAACATGTCACAGTAACAGCTGTTTTCAACCGACTCGACTTCCAAAAAGAGGAGGTTTTCAATTCGTCATATTTTTTTTAATTGTGTTTGTTAACTTTCGACTGGGTAAACCGATTTTGATGGTTTTTTTTTTGTTTGAATGCTGGTGCTTCCCGTGTGGTCCCATTTTAATTTGCTGAAGACCTGACGCTGATCTTCGGAGATGTACAATGGAACTCTACAAAAATACACAGAAAATCTGCAATGATTCCTGCAATCGCTGGTAGGTTCATTGTTTATGCTATATCTTGACGTAACATCACGCTTGTATGCTCTGAGGAGGTATGCAGATGTGTACAATACACCCAGATTTCGACAGTGTTTGTTACCTCAGAACTTTCGATTGGGTGAACAGATTTTGATGGTTCTTTTTTTATATTTGAAAGCTGGTGCTCCTCGTGTGGTCCCATTTTAATTTGCTGAAGATCTGATGCTGATCTTCGGAAATATAAATGGAACTCTTCAAAAACACACGGCAAAGCTGAAGTGATTGATGCAAACGGTTGGTTGTTTATTGTTTATACAATATCACGACGTAACATCACGCCTGTATGCTTTGAAGGGGTAGCCAGACGTGTATAATACACCCAGATTTCGACAGTTAGGTTTGTTAAGTTCAATTTATTGGGGATAAGCCCTATTACCGTGACATGTAAAGTGAAAAATAACTTCAGAAAAAACACTTCAGAAGTCGGTGACAAAAAAACGAAATCAATCAAACAAAGGTCACCTCTGACTTCTGAAGCGTTTTTTCACTTTTTTGATTTCTCTGAAGTCGGTTTTATTTTTTGCAAAAAAGTTTTTTTAGATAATCAGACCGTTATTTTTTCGGAGAACATGGACCTTAGAAGACAGATGTGACGAACTGGACAAAACCAACGATCCCTGGCTCACATTTACCCTGAAATGATAAAACTGAAAATCCTCGGGAAATAATGCTCTTACAGTATACATATAAATTCCATTACCAATATAGCAGTCTTACTTCAGTCCAATTTTGGCATCAACAGCTTAACCCAAATAGTTCAAATCCTTCCAGCACTTTAAACCAGAATAGTTAAAGTACTTTCCAGTATTTCACGTCACTTCTTGTATGTTAAATTTAAAGATCGTACGCCCTCTATTGGAAGAGGCTCACAACTCTCAAGTGCTCTCGGTGCATCGCTTTGTGAGATTTCTACACGGAGAACAAATAAAATCTTTTAACAGTCGACACGGTACGTAGTTTGAGCATCGTGATTTGTTGAAGATGTGTAGCATAAGTGTCTGCATGGTGAATGTATCAACAAAGTGCATAAAAGCACAGACTCACACACATCACACTACTACGATCTGTCTTTCTTTAATAAGTTTTCAACTTTATCGCTAAAACATTAGGTTCAATGTTGATTGGGTAAAATTTTAAAGTTTCGGGGAGCTTGATGTGCTGGCCTCTATACAGTACCGAGCACTAATATGTAAAGGGTGTAAAAAGACTCTCTCTCTCTCTCTCTCTCTTAACGAAGCCGTTCTCCCCATCATTGTGATGATGGGGGTCCAAGTTCTAACTTACTCTCGAGTTTTTTTCTCAAATACATGTTTTTAATGTTAAAACTTTAAACACCTTCCACGACCCCCACACTAATCAATCCATCCACAAACACAATGTTTTGAGTGGGTTACATTGAGTTTTACCGTAAAACGTGATTTTTCACCCCAAAATAATGTCGTTTCGTTGCAATAATTTTTGCGCAGGGTTACTTAGTTTAATGTATAAATTGAAAGTAAAGTTTAAAGTGGCAGTGTGTTGCAGTGGGTAGGGTACACTGCTCGCAGAACGGATGGCCGATGGAGCCGAAAAGTTCTAAGTTCTGGAGTGGCGACCGCGTACCGGAAGACGATGCGTTGAAAGACCTCCCACTAGGTGGACCGACGACCTGGTGAAGGTTGCGGGAATCCGTTGGATGCGAGTGGCACGGGAACGGTCAATGTGGCGACGCTTGGGCTTGGGGGTGGTCTATGTCCAGCAGTGGACGTCTTTCGGATGAAAGTTTAAAGAAAGTTCCACGAAAGAACGATTTTGACTTTAAAAAACAATTCCTCGACCTTTATGAACTTGGAGGGTTGTGTTGATGATTTTAATGCTCATAATTCTGTAATCGCATAGGTCTTACAGTCGCGAACAATATTTTAATCAACATACAACCTAGCACTGCCCTGGCTGGAGGCCTTAAATTCAAGGCATTCACAGGACTTGCCCGGCTAAGCAGAAGCCAGTCTTCTCAGACTGAACTGCGAGATGCCCATAAAAAAATAGCACTGGCCTACAAATTGCAAAAAAACGTAAGAAAATTTGAATTTCGCGGGCTACCGGATGGTTTCACCATAATGTCCGCAATCATCTGCCAATACTGACAAACACTTTGTGCTCAAATATGTAGCACTTGCGAGACCATAAGTTACGGTTTTTAGACGTAAAGTTTTGATAGGATTCGACTCGTCACTTCTCCAAAGTATCAGTTGTAAATTGGCGACCGTGACAGGACTCTTTTGCAAAATTCGAATCGAGTCCGAAGACAAATAATTTTCTTGAAGAGGAAATCTACAAAGATTCATCGTGGAGGACTACAGACGCAAGAACACCATAATAGAAGACAACTAAGCCAGCCAGGTCGGTCAGCAGCACGCGCCGCGCCCAGCCTTAGCTTCTACGACGTCAAGGTTCACCGTCAGCCTGCCACGCCAGCATCAGGGTTCCGTAATCATCTACGTCGAGATCTAATTGTGTGTGGAAGCAATCTTTTTGTACTTATTCTCAATATTCAATATAAACCTATTTAAGAAGAAACTGAGGTTTTAATTATAAAACTTCCAAATGTCCCACTACTGGACATAAATCCATAAATAATTTATCCGTTCCTCACGGTAAATAAAAAGGGTCGAGGTGCGCGATTAACAAAAACCTATTTATGCTTGTTTGTGTGTTTCCGATATAAATGTGTGCACCTGGAAGCCGTCACTGATTTGTCTAAAAACGCGTTCATCATGACGTTACGCAGGTTCATATCGCGCAGGGGCAAGCCAGCGGAAATATTTTGTGATAATGGCCGCAACTTTGTTGCAGCAGCTAAAGAGATAGGCAATTTTCTTAAAACTTATCATGAACCTGTAGTTGATTTTGCTACCAATGAAGGCATAAAGTTTGTGTTCTCTCCCACGTATGCTCCACATTTTGGCGGCATCTGGGAAGCCGGCGTAAAGTCTGCGAAATACCATTTAAGGCGCGTTATGGGGAACAATCATTTGACGTTTGAGGAGATATGTACTCTCTTCACGCAGGTGGAGGCTGTGCTTAATAGTCGACCTTTATGCCCACTCTCTCCTTCCCCTAACGATTACCACTTCCTGACTCCCGGTCATTTTCTGATAGGGCGTGCCCTAAATGCATTGCCTGGTCCATCGCTAGAGCACGAGAACCAGAACAACCTTCAACGCTACATGAAGCTTGAACAAATTTACCAACATTTTTGGCAGCGCTGGCAAAGAGAATATGTAGCAGAGCTACAGCAGCGCTCCAAATGGCGTACGAATTCAACATCCCTGCAAGTTGGAGATTTAGTTCTTCTCCAGGAAGATAACGTCCCACCACTCAGTTGGCGAATGGGACGAGTCAGCCGCCTGTTCCCCGGGACCGACGGCATCACCCGAGTCGCAGACGTGGAAACCACCAGAGGCTGCTTCAGGAGGCCTCTCACTCGGATCTGCCCCTTGCCTACCTCTTCACCGAATGACGACTGAAGAAGTTGAAAGGAGTCTTTCAACGGGGGGGAAGATGTCTGCGCCGCTACTACGCCTGATGCTTTTCCAATAGCATCAAGTTGCACAAGCGAGTTGTGCCATAGTCTTTTTATCAGTTGTTTGTGATTTTACACACACCCGCACATTTTGATTTTATTTTCTTTTTAATGTTGGGTACTTGTCTACGTCGAGCTCTAATTGTGTGTGGAAGCAATCTTTTTGTACTTATTCTCAATATTCAATATAAACCTATTTAAGAAGAAACTGAGGTTTTAATTATAAAACTTCCAAATGTCCCACTACTGGACATAATTTGGCGAATTTATGTCCAGTAGTGGGACATTTGGAAGTTTTATAATTAAAACCTCAGTTTCTTCTTAAATAGGTTTATATTGAATATTGAGAATAAGTACAAAAAGATTGCTTCCACACACAATTAGATCTCGACGTAGACTTTACGCCGGCTTCCCAGATGCCGCCAAAATGTGGAGCATACGTGGGAGAGAACACAAACTTTATGCCTTCATTGGTAGCAAAATCAACTACAGGTTCATGATAAGTTTTAAGAAAATTGCCTATCTCTTTAGCTGCTGCAACAAAGTTGCGGCCATTATCACAAAATATTTCCGCTGGCTTGCCCCTGCGCGATATGAACCTGCGTAACGTCATGATGAACGCGTTTTTAGACAAATCAGTGACGGCTTCCAGGTGCACACATTTATATCGGAAACACACAAACAAGCATAAATAGGTTTTTGTTAATCGCGCACCTCGACCCTTTTTATTTACCGTGAGGAACGGACCAGCGAAGTCAACGCCAACAGCACGAAATGGAAAGTCAGGTGTGATGCGTTGTGCAGGTAAGTTTCCCATCATGGGATTCAATGTTTTACCTTGTATACGTCTACATCTGACACAGGCATGTACTGTGCGGCGGGCCAAGTGCCTACCGTTTATAGGCCACACAGTCTCTCTTACACAGGCCAGCAACAGCTGAGGCCCAGCATGCATGTTGTATAAGTGTTGAAATTTGAAATACAATCTGGTGAGTGGATGAGAGGCGTGTAAAAGTATGGGATGTTTTTTAGTATAGTTAAAATTTGATAATTCTATTCTACCACCGACTCTCATCACTTTGTCATCGTCCAAAAAGGGTGAAAGCGACAAGAGTGTTGACTTGCTACTTAAAGGCTTATTTTTTAACAAAATATTGTACTCTAGAGCAAATGAAGTTTGCTGAGCAATTTTACATAAACTAATAAAAGATGATTCTAATTCACTAACTGTTATTTTGCCAAATAATTTATCTTTAGGACAAATGATATGGATGTTAAGAGGCCTGCGGAGTAAGCGTAGTTTATACAAACGTAGTACCAAAATAATTTGTAAATCAAACGTACTCTTATGTTAGTGTGTATTTATTTCGATTGGATTACAGAATATCTTGGTTACCAAATATACATTTTGAATGGACACTGATGTGCAAGAGTTATGAGAAAAATAAGATTTGTATAGAAATTTTAAATTCCTCATATCTCGTCTTTATATGATTGTCCTTTGAAAATATAGAATTGGGAACATAGATAGTCTATAAACCAATCGAAATAAATACACACTACCTTAATTAAGAAAATGTTGGATTTACAAATTATTTTGGTATTACGTTTGTATGAAAGACGCTTGCTCCGCCCGGCCGCTTAACTCATTAAATTTTAAGTTGTGCTATCAATTCCTTTTGTACCTATCTTTTTTTCATTCTGTTTAATTGAATCTGTATGTCTTAACTAGTTAAGTTTTAAAAATCTCACATGACGCTGTTGCATTTTCAATTGAAAATACTATTATACTAAAATACTATTATGGTAAATATCTCGTGTTTTGGAAAACGTTTTATGTCTTTGACGGGTATAATAATTTTCATACATCTACCGGTTGAGGGATTTAGTGTGGAAGTGTATCAATAGCGGAGCTTCAATACAAGCTTCTTAGTCTTAAGCGATCATAACCCCGTTATAGAAGGAGCTTCAAGTAAAGGACATTTACAGGTTAGAATATTATGTAAATATCTTCCTATTTTGCTTAACTGTGAACAGTGGGAATAAATAAAATAGATACAGTACTCAGTTTTATTCGGTCGAGGCAGGATCAACGATACTTTTGCACAAGACTTTTCCATAAATTCGTCCCTATTGGTTTCGCCAGGCGTACGCTTTTATAATAAAACATTTATCGCAAATGTACAAAAATCAGGATGCAAATAAACTGCCTGCTACCCAGGAGACACTGGGAGTTTCTAGAAATTTCTCTCGCTTCAAATAAAAATAGTTTTTCAATAACGCCCAGAGTTTTGAGTTGCGGCGGGAGAGTTTTTCATTACTTTTCAATATAGCTAACGTTGACGGCGCCACTATTTGTGAACTAGATGAGTTCTAAAATACTGCGCAAAATTAAATGTTATGCAAAAGTTTGACAGCCGCAGCACCGCCGAAATTATTTTAGAAGGGAACACCGCCGTTCGTTTCGAACAGAATGGAATCGGCAAATAGTGTTCAAAGTTTTTGAAATAAAGGGATTGGATTTGTTTTGAGATTTGAATATTTAGGCGTGTTTGTTATTTTGTTTAGTACGATACGACACTACACGGGAAACTAGAATCAATTAATTATATTTATTTGTATTCGACGTCATTTAATTGAAATAAATGTATTGACTATCACTTTGAGTTATAAAGAGTCACTATGGGTTTTTATAAAATAAGCCGCAATCACGGTGTAAAATCAGAGTAAAAACAAAGTTAGGATTTCAAATCAAACAATATTGACTGAGAAAACCAACTTTCATTTATCTTTGAGCGACTCAATAAATAAAGTTTCACCAATTCATTAATTTACTCCAAATTAAATTTACTCCAACTTTTAAACCAACAAAGCTCTATTCGTAAACTTCTCGTTTCTTGGATTTTTATACAATCCTAAGATTTACACGGGCTTGGCGATCGGAAATTATCCCATATTCCTACTGGGATTAAAAGTATCCTATGTCATAAATAGATCACCCATTACCTAATGGTTCTTTAGTAAATTGATCACCTAATCCAACGGTCATCCGTATCTCAAATCAAATCATTGAGATCTACGAGTACAAAGGCGTGTCAAACAAATCATCATCATCATCATCATCTCAGCCGAAAGACGTCCACTGCTGGACATAGGCCTCCCCCAAGTGTCGCCACATTGACCGGTCCCTTGCTACTCGCATCAACCGGATTCCCGCAACCTTCACCAGGTCATCGGTCCACCTAGGGGAGGTCTTCCAACGCATCGTCTTCCGGTTCGCGGTCGCCACTCCAGAACATTTCGGCCCCATCGGCTATCCGTTCTGCGAGCAATGTGCCTGTCCACTGCCACTTAAGCTTAGCAATAAACACTCATATTGTCAAACAAATAAACACTCATTAACATTGTATAAAACAGTAAGGATTAAGATTTGCTGTTGTCTCCGACAACCAGTCTTACCAAATGGTATCGAATTACTCAGTACTAACTGGGCTGTGGATGTCATATAGGCAGTCGCTCCATATAAAATACTGGTGTTCAGCTGCATCCAGTAAGACGGGAAGCCGACCCCAACATAGTTGGGAAAAGGCTAGGCAGATAATGATTATAAGATTTTCTGTTATAACAGTCACGGCATTCCAGTTCTCTATTTTCCAGGTCCAAGATTTAACTTTACAAGTCAACCCTAAAAGGGTCCTAAGCAAAGTTTTCTAAAGATAATTTATTTGATATCTAGTTAACTTGGACGGAATTTTGAAAGTAAATATTGAGACAACGCCAATTTTCTTCATTGTTGTGTTTGTTCTTTTACCTTGGTTAACACGTATTTTTAACAAATATTTCATCAGGAATGTTTTAGAAGCGAAATCTGTGTGTTGTTTTTTTTTAATATGTGACCGGGAATATCTTGAGCAGTAATAAATAAAAATAGCTAGCTCTAGTTGAAACTCTACCACTCCGATCCAGCCTGTCCCCTCGCTGTCCTATTCCAGCGACGCCCTAAGTCGAGGCCCGTACCCCGCAGGGGGTGCCCTTAGCGTGTAGTCGCTTAGTTTGTAAGTTTTATGCCCTGGCTGGAGGCCTTACACTCAAGGCACCCACAGGATAGTCCGCTTAAGCAGACGACAACCTTTCTTGGTTGAACTGCGAGATGCCATTCCAAAAAAAAAAACAAAAAAAATAGTTGAAACTCTCAATCCGCTAATGAAACTGAATTCGATCAACACATTTAAATGGCGATCAATCCTCCTCTTACTTAATTGTGTAGTTAAGTTAGTAACCTTGTTTATATCGCCCTTGGGTTTCTGAATTGGCGTTACATGTCGGTGAAAAATATCTCTCAGGCATGCTGTTTGCTTACGATATTTTCCTACACCAAAACCATAAAAATTGCCATGGAATGACAGTTCGCCAATCTCGTTCAGGTCCATCGGTGGAATTCACTCAAAAGAAATCTTGCAGAAAACTAGTTAGCTGACAAGATCAAACTGCACTGTAAAAGCAACATGACTTTCACTACGAGTACGTGTAACGTATAATGGAACACAAACACACGTGCCGTGTTGAGGCACCTCAACATGTTTGCGTCGATTCTCTTGAGGATCACGACACGATGGCTTTCGATCACAGGAGATTGGTTGGCTTGCAACTGCTTTAGAAATCTAAAACAATTTTTTTTTCAATATTCCGAGAGTTTGAATTTTTAAAGATTTTAACCCTAAACCCTACTTTTTCTGACTCGAGCACTCTTGACAGAGTGGTCATGAAGGGTCGCCCACGACTGCAGTCACTGCCTTCACGATCATTTTTAACCAGTCTCTATTGGCTGAATGGTGAGCACATTCTGCCACAGTGACTGATTAAGTCCAGTGTCTGGTACTGCCTTCGACTCTATGCTACATCACGAAACGCTCCACGGATTCATTGCGCGAGTAACGTGTCCAAAAATTTGAGAATTCGTAATTGCACAACCGACGACAATCACTCACACACAGAACCCTATTTATAATCTGAAAAATTACAACATGATAGTGCACATAAATACGAATGATAACAATACAAAAATGCCATCTGATGGCACCTACAATGCCAGAGACAACACAAACAAAGACAAAGGAGCAACTAGTATAATTATACTGGCTGCTAGTCTCCATGTAAAACTGAAATAGAATCAGGCAAATTGCGTGAAAAACCATGATATTATTAATGTTGCAAAATTATGTTGTTTTAATTTTGCAAAAAGGGATTCCACGCCCGAGCGGTCGTCGAGTCAACACACCTCCTGAGGATGTCTCGTGGATGTGAATACGTGTCAGGTTTAGTTTCATGGCATGCTAATGTATTGTTTTTCTTGCATGCTTGGATCTTTTTCGCGGGATTAAAAATACCTACATATTTTGCATATCACTGAACATAGATGTTGCCTTGTGACAGTTAGAAGGTTATTGTACTAGTTCTCGCCCAGGCAAGCTCTTTCACCAAGACCCACATTCTCACAACCTATCAAAAGTATTTTACCAGATAGAGCACTGAAGAGAAATACCAAATTAAAAATTTTTCTTCAGCAATCTTTATCAAAAAGACCAATCCATATCCTCGCGAGGAACACGGCGTTGACACAAGTAGTGACGTAACAGAACACAAACACACCTGTGAGCCATGTTGAGACTGAAGTTCGAGACACTTCGACTTTGTTTGCGCCGATATTCACCGTGATACTCCGGATTATGACACGACGCTTCTTCCGTGACGAACTTGGGTGTGCTAAGATTTACGATATTAAATGGAGCTTGTGTAATTAAAAAAATCTTTTTGAAGTGAAATCTTCTGTAGGCGCGTTGAGTACGTTTTGGGTGGACAAAAATCATAGAACTCGCGTGACCGTCACCTATCGCTTCGTAGCACTCGTAGCCGATGCGCTACGGCGTAGCACCATGTAGGCGTGCGCGGCGCACAACTGTAGCATATATTTACTTAGTTTTCAAAAGTGTATCAAAGTAGTTAATGTTAAAATTAAGAAATATTCTAAACCGATAAGAAAAATAAATAAGATCGTCTGTGATCCTGGGTCCGACTTAAGTGTATCTATAGTACACCTAAATTACGCTGGTTATGTTTAAGTCCAATGTAATAGGGGCCGAACCTATTGCCATCAATTGGGCACATGTCCTGATTTCAGGTTGCTAGAAAGTTCTTGATGGAAACCCAATAAAACTTACCTCGATGTGTGAATCCAAAGGTGTGAGGAATATTTTTCAATCGAAAATAATATCAAACTGCCCTTACCAGAAAACGTTAATTAAGAACCAAAAGAAACTTCCTTTAGCATAAACTGAAAAGTTAACCAAACAAATGAAACACATGATATCGGAATACTGTATAAATACAAACACTCCAAAGAGGAAATGTAACTCCAGGCGAAAATACAAAATTAAACCCCGTTTTAAAATCAAACACCTGTGTATGACTTGGAGTTAATTGAGCACCTTTCGTTCCGTATCGACAATTTGTTCAAGTAGAGCCACTTTCATATCGATGCAACACTAATTGCATTGGAAAATTTCCTGCTGGTATCGTATTGATTTTATGATTCATTTTCCCGGTAAAAGGTTACGGGATTTCCAGTTTCGTGATCTTTGTGATATGATGTTTAAAGGTGACATTAGAATAAAGGTCTTAAATTTTACTTTTCGTAAAATGTAGTGCACGACCTCGTGAATGGTTTTTCTGAACAACAAAAGTGGCTGTCTTTGAACTAAAGCAAAAAATTGTGTTTTGTTTTTGACTTCAAGAACCTTAATATTTCACGTATAACTTTTTGTCGTTTTGATAAACTGGTGTCATAGTTTTAATGTCGCCCATGGGCCTCTGATTTGGCTTTGCATGGTTTCGAAAAATATCTCTCAGCAATCAGCATGCTGGTTTGCTCACGATGTTTTCCGTTCAAGTAACAACACACACAAAACCACAACAGTTATACAATACGCACATGAAAAAAAAAAAATGTGTGCGTGTACTAGCGTACACTCGTAAGAAGTGAAACTTCTTTATGACGTTATTTTTCAAAAAATAAAATCAATAATATCGTCCACCTTCTGATTAGGAGATATATATATTGCAACAATCAAAATTTTAATCCCATTTACCATTGTGCATTGAGCCATACATAAATCACCAACTGCTGAAGTTAGTGACCCATGAAAGTCAGGAGAAAGAACAGAAAAAAGATGGCGCGTAACGGAAAAATGTGACGCGTAACGAAAAAATGTTACACTAAATTTTTTTCCAACCCCGATAAAGAAGTTTCACTTCAAAAAACGTCGTCTTCTTAAGTTTTATAATACTTTATAATACGCACGTGAATCCAAACTCGATAACTCAATACCTATGACTTGTGTCTGACCCCTTAGTTTTGAATACTACGTTGTTTACACGTAGTTTCAATGATATTTTTATCATCCATTGTACAGGAGCTGGTGAGGTTCCGTTGAAAATTCCATTTGTAACTTATCAATGTTATTTATTTTGTCAGGTTGTAAAGCAACCTGCCACGACTTCTTTACTGACTTCACCAACACAGCTCGACCTTCGCGTAGTTTTCCACTTTCCCAGTGAAATGGCACAGAAAATAGAAGTATTCTCAAAATCTTCATGTAACAACATTTTAAGTTCAGTCTTCTAGAGACCTCTGTTCAATTCGTTTCTATTAACATTTCACTGTGTTTAAAATTAAAATAGAATAGATTTAAACTCATTTGAAACTTTATCTTTCAGTGAAATTCAGTGAAAATCTAAATGGTCTGACTGTTTTGTAAATAAATAATTAGATAGGCACTGTTCTTGGAGTTTCTAAAACAGTTTTTACGTAAATCTAACTAACTAGTCTTATCAATATTCTGGGTTTAAAACAGGCGCTTAATAAATGTGCCAAGATATTCAAAGTCTTATAAATGACGTAGTAGAGCTGAAAGTTTTAAAATATAAAACATTGAGCTACGGCATAACGATTTAAAACGAGCGCCTGTATGAAGGATAGTTCTCATCTCCCGACATGAATATTCAATTTTCTTGAAAGAAAACTCTATTGGAATTTTATGTCTCATACCGTCTGAACTGTGCCTTAACATAGTTTGTTTTTACATGATTTGTTTCTTGAGTGTGTATCGGTAGCGTTATGAGCGCAGGCACTCATGATCATGTATTGTGTGGTTTCAGTATTTTGTTTAGAGGTATCAAGTATTTTCTTACATTGTTTGCAGAATACATCTCGTTATCATTCCTTTTAGCCTACCTAAACTAGAGGAGATGGACTTGCAATTCCCACGTTCATTATTATGATAGTTGAAAGGTAAAATGTAATTCAACCTTTTGAACGCCAGATCATAAATGCACGATAATTTTTCACCTACCATTTCACCTACCATTTCACCTACCATTTGTCACATATTTCTATCATTTGGTGATCAGGACACTCGTCTCATTGTCACGTTTATGTGACAATGGTGTTAAAAACGTTGAACCAGCGTTTTTTTGATGATCGCAGTTTGTTCTCAATGTTATAAACAAGAGGAATTCGCATGTTCTTGCCAATACTTTAATACATTGTTTATTAAACAAGTCTTGGCAAAACCTAACTGATCCTGTTTGAAGCTTTCCTGGTTTAAAACTAAACTGGTATTGTCATTTACGGGATATCTTCCGTGATTATTTATTATTTTGAGCTCCCGATATTGGCTTGAAACAACGTCGAAATATCGGGAGCTCATAATAATAAATAATCACGGAAGATTTCCCGTAAGTGACAATATAAGTTAATTTAAGATGCAATGTTTTCCCATATAAGGGGTGCAAAACACCTCTTCATGAAGCCGAAAAGCACTTGTTCTCCCCATCATTGCGATTATATTTTTTCTATACCATACCTGGGAACCTTCTAGTTGCGGAGATATGGGGGGTCAAAGTTCTGACAAGTTTTTTTAAAAATACAAGTTCTTTTTGTAATTTTTTAACTTTTCAGACCTCCACGACCCCCGTACTATTCAATCCATCCACCAGCACAATGTTTTAAGTGCGTTACATTAAGTTCTAACACAAAACATGATGTATAACCTCAAAAAAAAAGTTGTTTCCCAGCAATTTTTTTTGCGTCAAGTTACTTAGTATGATGTACAGAATGCTTGGTTAACGGCTTTGTGATGAGGTGGTTTCCACCCTGTATGTATGTTTTCCCATATTATAGGTAGTGTGTAAAAATATAACTTGTATATGTATATAAAACCCTCGTCTAAAGAAAACAGAGAACTGACATAATCTGTCCACCTTGATGTTCATTCACATAAGGCTAAGTCGAGATGACGGACAAGGCTTTGAAGTTTGCAACATCTTACGTACCTAAATGTGTAACGAGCTTTAATAAACTAAGTCGTGATGCCTCGGAGGTTTATAATTATGAGGCGAGACTGTAGGTTAAAACCTGACAGCATTATGTTGCTAGACGACTTCGCAAACGTTGTTCTACCTTCAAAAATTATGAAACATTAAATAGCCTACGACCGACCAGACACATCAAATAAACACAAAAAAAAACATAAAAATCAGCCAAGCCTTTTTTGAGGAGTTCGATAACCAACAACCAATTTTTAACTGACTTGACAATAAGAAGAAGTATGAGCAATTGAGTATGTATGTATGTCACACTCTAGCTATATTGTAAACTCTCGAATGATTGTCAACTGAACATACGGAAGTATCTCTGCCCTCATAATCGGGATTTGGGACACCCCCCCGTGAGGTTAGTTAGGTTCCTTTAAACTCTGCTCTCGGGGCTCCGTCAACTACACTTTTTAGGGGAATATAAAGTGTTTTAAGGTCAGGAATATTAATCGATATTTCTCAGGAATGGTACAGTATCTTTTTATGAGACCTCTCCTCTCTCCACACCGCGTGAGTTGACAACCATCGCATGCATTTCATGAAAAATAATGCGTTTTATTGTAAGCAGTATGTTCGTTTGACAATAATTCGAGAGTTTACAATATCAATAGAGAGATTACAATATAACGTGTTTGACAATTTTACGGTGACATGTACATACACCGATTACTTTGTGACTACTGGGGCGATACGCATGATGGTCCCATTGCACGTTTAAAACCAGAATAAAGGGAAGCACGGAGGGAAAATCTGCACTTCATGGATTTCCATAACAATCCATAACATTTTATAAATGACTACAGGGCATGATTGTCCACTGTTCAATGCTACATCAACAGCCTATAATGTTCCCACTGCTGGGACACGGCCTCCTCTCAATGAGAGGGAATGGGCTATAATCTACCACGCGGGCCAAGTGCGGATTGGTAGATGTCACATGTCTTCGAATTTTTGGTTCTAGGACATGCCGGTTTCCTCACGATGTTTTCCTTCACCGTTTTGAGAGCAGCGGCGATGAAATAAATTACACCAAGTAATGCGCCTGTCTGGGTTCGAACCCACGACTTACTGTTCGTAAGTCGGGGTCGCCACCACTGGGCCACCGCTGCTCTCCGGCATGGCATGATTTTCCACTGATCAATGCTTATCTTAATAAAAAAATGTAGCTTAAAAAGTTAAGACTATTTCTTCGATCCCCGTTTTCATCCGTTATGACATTATCGTTATCTACAGTTTACAGACTATCACAAAAATCGGAAAATATAAAAATCTTTTTCAACACCCTCAACGAAGGAGGTAACTACATAATTGAAAAAACGATGGCCCTAACTGCTTAATCAATTAAGCTCCTCCGAAATGGAAATGAATTATAATTGCCAAAAGGGTACTTCGTTCCGCTGTAAAATGGCGGCAGTTAACGACGAAACTTGTAACATTTTATATTTTACATACATCAACATTGTGTTCGAGGCGAAATTGAAATAAATGAGGGTTTTCCTTCATAAATATGCATTGTTACCGTAATTTCTTCTTTGGAGATGAATAGCGCTGTTCTCTCTTTTACTGTTGAAGCGTAAAAGCCAGTACATTTTCTGATACACCGTGTAGGGACCTACTAGAGATTTAAATGGAAGATTTGTGTTGCTTTATTTATTGCTATTGGACTATAGACCTTGAGTATTTGCATTGTAGGAGTCCTTTATTTTGTCATTATCATTTAGACAAATGGATTAAAAAAACAAACCGGTTTTTAGGGTTCCGCACCCGGTTTCCGTTCCGCTGTTCGTCCGTTCGTCTGTCAGCGGGATTTATCTCACGATACGTGACAGTTGTTCTTTTACATAATGTGTATTACTGTAATTAAATTTAAGGGGGCTCCTTTACTACGATGGTACGTAACCCTTCATGCGCGAGTCCGACTCGCACTTGAACGTTTTTTTACATTATTATTAAATCGTAGTCGTACGTCATAAAATAAGGGCAAGCCAAGCTTGTACACTTGTATGAAAGTGTTGCCACTACTTCCATACTAGATTCAACCTCACCGCAATTCAAGTGTAAACAATACGTGTAACTACGGTTTGGTGATGACAAATAATGAGCGTTTCATGATGCTGTGCCCGCCGCGCCCTCCATATTGAATACGTGGTTTGTTGGCTAACATCCACGTTAGTTTCGATCGGGACCTCCCTGCCCTGGGATTTCGTAGGCTGGAGAATTGTGTGTGTAAAAGATCATTTTGTTTATACAGGGTGTAAACCACCTCATCACAATGCCGTTAACCAAGCATTCTGTAGATCAAACTAAGTAACTTTACGCAAAAATTATTGCCGGGAAAGAACTTTTTTTTTGAGGTTATATTTCATGTTTTGTGGTAGAACTCAATGTAACGCACTTAAAACATTGTGCTGATGGATGGATTGAGTAGTACGGGGATCGTGGAGGTCTTAAAAGTCAAAATTTTACAAAAAAAAACTTGGATTTAAAAAAAACTTGTCAAAAAGTTGGAACTTTGACTCCTTATATCTCCGTAACTAGAAAGTTCCCAGGTATGGTGTAGAACAAAAAAATGATCGCAATGACGGGGAAAACAAGTGGCTTTTGGCTTCGTGAAGAGGTGTTTTACACTCTATATATTATTATGCTAATTTAAAGATTAAACTAAAACGAATTTGATGAATTTGTTTTTTTCACTTCCAAAAATACGAAGGACTATCTGTTTAGAAAAATGGGACCTGCGATTTGAAATTGTAGTTCAAGATTATTTTTACTTTAAATCGAAATGTCTCTGGTCTTAGCGAGGAAAAGACAATTTATGCCCAAAAGTCTCCACCAAATATTGACAACACGCAACCTCTTAATTGCTTTTTAAACAATGAATCTCCGGAAAAGGGTTCCTTGGAAACAACACTGAATCCAACAGAAAATTCAAAACGTAGCCTAGAACAAGCACTAAAAGAAAAAAAGGTAGCTCTAAATGAGCTGTTAGAAGACTATACTCCTTTAATCAACACGGTCAGCAAAAAATCCATGTTACACAAGATTTCCTCACAAAACTCCCCTCGGAAAGTGCTTTCATATAATCTCAGCGGCGCATTATATGAAAGACGAGAGCATAACTTGGCATCCTAAGTAAATAGCGACCCTGCTGAAATATTAAGAGGGTTTAATTTAATAAACGATGCGTGGACTGGTATCAGTGTTGATGTTAGGAGTAAATGTGAATCTATGTTGGGACCTATTTACTAACTGTTTTGGGCTTTTGTCGGCTTTACTTTGCGGTTATTGACATGACATCACGCTTATAATTCCAGGTGACAGCGGTGTACCTAATAACCCAACCAAGCTTCGCCAATTATGTTGAAGTCTCATGAAGTAGGGGGCGAGCTTATTGCTATCGTATACAAATTCTGAGCGGAGGTATTTAGGAAGACAACCAACTAGGCGGACAGACGATCTCATTAAAGTGGCCCGAACAAACTGGATATCCATGGCACGAAACCGCAATGGCGAAAAATTGAGAGATTTGGACGAGATCTACACTCAGCATTGGATGGCTAAAGGTTGAGGAAGAGACTGAGAGCCACTGAGAAAATCCTGATAGGAAACCCCAATACCATCTGCCTAACTTGGGAATCGAAAGCAGGGCCTCGCGTTCACCAGTTGCACTTGCGACTACCGTCCAACGAGATTAAAGATAGTTACGCATAGACTGTTTTATTGGAAAACATCGTTCAGATGTGGATTTCTTGTCAGTTAGGTAATTTAGTTTCGCTACGCAGGTGTGATTGTACTTAATAAATGCCTGTCTGTCTTGGTGAATAGTGAGTCTCTGAGACGCAAATTGATGTGTCTAATTCTTCAGACTTAGTAGCGATGCGCAAAGGAAACTTTTTGTTAATCATTTTGTAGGCGTCAAATTTGTTATTTGTCAGCGTCTAAAGTTAGATCTAATGATACATCTGACCGTTTAAGGTTATCCTATAAGGGTCAGCTCACACCGAGTCGCGACGCGGCGCGATCATATTTTAATACAGCGACTCAAAATACAACTTTATTTACTACACGAAAAAATATACATTCCATTGTGAGAATTCAGAACGCAGCGCCTCGGTAAACTTGTTAACGTGATATTTCATAGCAATGAAATTAATTTTGATCCGTCTTTTTTTTCTTTTTTTTTTAGGATGGGAAATCATCAAATGACTTGAGCGGGAGGGAGTGTCAGACTCTTACTGACTAAAACCCATCCATGTTCCTTCCTCGCCCTTTATGTTCCGGGGCCGCGGTATCTCTTTCGAACAGGCCCGCCACCCATTTTGATCCGTCTCAATTTTACAAAAAAAGTAATAATAAAACTCATAGGCTCATAAAGGCTCATTTAATTTTATTTTCCCGTTGCGGTTTAAAATTATTTCCAAAAAGAGCAAATAATTTTATGGCACTGGACTGTTTTTCGTCAAAACCCATTCAGTCTTGATTGTTTTTTCGTCTTTTATTTGCTTGTTGTTCAATTAACTGGGAATGTTTACAATTAGGTTTTTTAATCTGCGGTTTAATATTGGATCTCGTTGAAGATGTTTTTTTATTTTTTTATTAAATAAACAGCATCCTTACGTTATTGAAGTGCTTTACAAATACTAGAGTAACTCGATTCTCTTGGGTTATTTTGTTTTAGAAAATAACTTTATGATAGCATTACCCTTGTGTTTCCCAGAGGGTTATGCAGAAGTTGTGCACTTAATACAGTCATTTACATAATGATAAGTAAGTATGCTTGTTTTTCGATCAGTTTAAAAGGGGAAAACGATATCAAAACCCCAAGAAAGAATACAAAAACGACACAGAAGAAAAAAACACAATGGATTTTTTTTGGTCCTAGAGAGTTAAAATGTTGGGTTCTTCCTTTTAAAATGTTTTGATAAGTATTACTGTTACTGCTAGCCTACATTATCCCACTGCTGGGCAAAAGCCACTCCCAATGATTTCCAGTTGTTTCGATCTAGGGCTTATGTTGGCCACTGGACATTGGTTTTATCCAGCTCGTCCCGCCATCTTCTGCGAGGTCTGCCGCGACGCCTTCTAGCTGATTTTGAGTATTTAACAAATTAATAATTATGAATAAGCCTTATTTCATCCTCATCTCATATACACACACTTTCATCATCTGCCTAGCCTTTTCCCAACTATGTTGGGGTCGGCTTCCAGTCTAACCGGATGCAGCTGAATACCAGTATTTTACATGGAGCGACTGCCGATCTGACCTCCACAACCGAGTTAATACTGGGAAATACGATACCACTTGGTAAGACTGGCGTCAGACTTTTAGGGCCACTGACTACCTGTAACGACTGTCAAAGATGGACCAATGACAGCCGGGACCAACGGCTTAACGTGCTTTCCGAGGCACGGAGGAAACTCGGTATGTAAGGGTGGTCACCCATCCACAGACCAACCTAGGCAAGCATGGCTTAACCATACACACACTTTACGTCATATAATTGTTAGTACGTAATATATTTAAGTTTCTATGTATCAAGTTAATGAATCATTATACCTAGCTAATATCAAACAAAAAGAAACAGCTGTAGATAAGTAAAGTACAGCAATAATAAATAATGAAGTGTTTTATCTTAATCACGTGTTCCTCTATCGTCGCCGTCGTTTAGAAAATGTCACCGAGTCACGTTCGTAACACGGGGACTGCGAATGAAAAACTAACATTGTTTGGAAGGGACAAACTGTTTTCAAAATTACTCTGTAGGTTTTTTTTTCTTTTATTACGAAATTGCTACTTGCCTTCCCATTTACGATGCTTTACGTTAATTGTGCGAACCACACAAAAAATAATCACATTCAAAAAGACGAACGATTTTCATTTATATTATACGTAAATAAGTCATTTGTATGGATGCAATTTATATAGAAGATTTGGCTTACTTTTACTTCGAATACTACATCGTAATGTTTTTTTCAGTAAAACAAAAACAATACTGTGATCAGTTTTAACCACACTATTTTTTTCTTGTGTCAAATACGATCTAGCTAAACATTGAAAACTTTATTAAACAAGTACCATCGAGTCGCATGGCAAGACTGACAGGTACTGGTTTACTATTACTGGCGGCCAAGCAATTTTCAACCTTGTAACTCACAACATAAGGATGAAACTTGACCTTCAGTGAGTGCGGTAGTACCTATAAAGTAAGCGTCGACCCCAAAAAGGTAGAAGGTGTAAAATTGTTAACTAGGACCGAGAGAAACAATGTCGCATACTTTGTGGGCTGGGAGAAGACGTAGTGACAAGACCGGTTGAGTAAGGTCGTCTGGGCAGTACGGTCAGGTAGAAAGTTTGATGGAAAGCCGATTAATGAAGAGGATTTATCACAATAAATGTTAGTGGAAAGTGTCCAAACGCTGAATTCTAAAGGAGGTTGGAGTTTAGGTACATGTGTACCAGTAGCGAAGGGTAGGTACATTTTTGTAACAGGTAAGCCGGTCCAGTGCATATTTTTGATAATGTTAAAAAAAAACCATACCTACATCAAATCATTTGTAGTTTTAGTCATGTTTGGGCAATCACGTCTTAACTGAATTATCTACATTGTTTTACTTTTGGCAATAGTAGACTCTAGTACAGCGGTTGTTCCGAAGGGAAGCCGGTAGGTATCGAGTTGTGTGGACCCTTCGCCACCGATGTGTACATATTAGGTAATAGTCTAAGGTCCATGATCACCGAAAAGATAACAGTCTGATTATCTAAAACCAGCTGTCACTGTGACATATTACCATACAAAAATGTGTTTTAAACAGCTGTTTAAGATAATCAGACTGTCATCTTCTTGGTGAACATGGACCTAAGATATAAGATTATGGATACATTGGCTTTCAGGTTCACACATACTTTGAATTAGGGTAGGTTAAAAACGTTTGGTGAGTTAATGAACTTTGTCAGGATTTGAAGGTTTTTTTCACCCATAGGCTGCGAACTTGCGAGACATCAATTTTCACGCTTCTGGTAGGCAAACTCATGGATTAGGTTCGTGTAGTGTTCAATGTACAGGAAGTCGATGCAGTCAGACTGTGGCTGTTCCATTGATTTGTAAATGATTTACTAAATCATTATCATCTGCCTAGCCTTTTCCCAACTATGTTTGGGTCGGCTTCCAGTCTAACCGGATGCAGCTGAATACCAGTATTTTACATGGAGCGACTGCCTATCTGACCTCCACAGCCCAGTTGATACTAGGAAATGCGATACCACTTGGTAACACTGGTGTCAACTTTTGGGGCCACTGACTACCTTTAACGACTGTCAAAGATGGACAAAATGACAGCCGGGACCAACAGCTTAACGTGCTTTCCGAGGCAAGGAGGAAATTCGGGTCACCCAACCACAAACCAACCTAGGCAAGCATGGCTTAACCTAAAGATCGACCCGAGCGGCTGTTATTATTTAGACACGAGCTCCTCAAATGATTTACTAAATAGCATACTAATATTCAAGCAGCCTTAAATATTAATAATATGTTGCAGTTAACTACGTTGAGTTTCTCGTTTATTTCCCCACAGTGATTGACTCAAATGCCACAGTTTCGACAAATTCAGAACAACTTTTGTAATATGGAGTGTGACAAATATTTTTCCATCTGTGTTGTGAAACAATCTGTGTTTTGCATGATGAGTTATTGTTTTTGCTAACTCTGAGGCCGCTGTATTATGGTCACGATATTTATGTGACTTTATTTGTAAGGAGAAATCGATGTTGATGTATTTGTAGAATGCGGAAAAACTGAAAACATTTTAAGAGGTCATAATAGAAAAATAATAATTAGTATAAATACTTGGTTTGAAAGAGCGGAGTCTCTCAATACAGGCATTTCTTGCTTAAAGGGAGGCTCCAATCACTATTTTTGTTGTAAAAGACTTGTTTTAGAAATAAATGATTTTTGTTTTTTTTTATATTTTGATCAACTTTAATAATCAAAATCGCGAAAGCATAAAACAGCTGCTTCATACAATAATTATTTTTTGAGATAATGCGAACATAGATGTATGAAGGAGAAGATTGTTTTGTAAAAGGTAAGAGAAGTTTCATAGAAATCAGTATTCGGTATCGTACTGACATAGCTTGCAGATTAGGTAAGCCGTAATTAGTGGGCCGGCCACGTATGTCGAAGAACCATGGTGTATGGAGACCATGCGACAAGCGGTCCTTTCGAAACAGCGTATGTTCGAAACAGCGCTGAATAAGGAGCGCTCCTTAACTAGATGGCATGACGCATCATTAGGAGAGACCTATGTCCAGCATCGGGCAGCGATATACTGATTCGTGTACTGATTAAAGCTATATTTCTCTTATCGTCAGAGTTATTTTACCTCCCATGGGCCCCCTTTTTTTTCGAATGGGAAATCATCAAATAACTTCTCCCACTCTGGGCGGAATGGGAGGGAGTGTCAGACTTTTACTGACTAAAACCCATCCATGATCCTTCCTCGCCCTTTATGTTCCGGGGCCGCGGTATCTCTTTCGAATAGGCCCGCAATCCCGGCAGGCTTCGGCACTTACAATGTGCTGACATCTCTTGGAGACGCGCGTGGAACACGAACGCGCCGTCGACACGGCCTGTCGTCAATAGACGGACGGACGCCTAGCTAGCCCATAGCTAACCGTCCAAAGGCCCGTCCCATGGGCCCCTGACTTGGCTTTACATGCCGTTGAGAAACATCTGTATGGCATGCTGGTTTCCTCACGATGTTCAGTATACTCACAATGTTCTAGTGTCCTATGCCTTGGCAGTTTGACGCCCACAACAAATATGACTGCAATACAGAGCTGAGCATTAAATAGTCACAAAACAACTAAACAAAGGATTTTTGTCTATGAATTCTTACGTCAACAAATACAATTTTCTCAGCGTTTTCCGATAACATGTGCACCAGTTTCCTCCAAACAATGGCTGACCATACTTCAGAGATTAGACTTATCATTGAGACGTGACATTTCTTATTCACTCAAAGGTAATAAAGGAACCGGTCTATTTATAAAAGGGGTCACAAGGTTTTTCTTTGCGTATTATTTTAGTCTTTGTAAGTCAAAGATGTCGTTCCTTTCAATATTTTTAGTCGCGTCCGCATTTTACTTTGTGAGTATTTTGAGTGTGGTATCGTATTCGTTTTTGATTTCGGATACCGTGGATCCGTTTTCTTCAATTCGGATTTCTTAATTGGGAACTTACTGTGGCGTAAATTATACTAAATCATCATCATTCTTCTGCTCTTATTCCAATTAATTTAGGACCGGCGCTAATATTTTCTTCTTCCATACTTGTCTATAACTCGTCATCTCATCAGACACCTGCTTTCTTGCCACATCACAGTCCATCCATCGTTTCTTTGATCTCAAAACTTTCCTCACGGCAAAATGTAGTCAGGAAAATGTGAAAAAAAACCAAAGATATTATAACGTAACATAAACTTTACGCCTGTGATCTCCGAATGTTAATCAGATCTGTATCTTTAGTTTAGTATCTTTTAAATAAAAAAAATATAAAAAAGCTTAAACAAATAGTAGATAATTCTGTATACCTACGTTTAATTGAATACATCTCTCCTAAATTTAGGAATAGCATAGATTAATACAATGTTCCATTTATATGATAATCGTGGTCCATTAAATAGAATAACGGCATCCGAATGAATGTATAATTTGGCGTATCATTAGCATTATTATTACGAAACAGTAGAACTTATTAGATAAATAGGATAAATGTAGGTATCTGACATCCCTAAATGTTACCTACTTCTTAACTCCAAGAGGTACGTTCATGTAATAGTTAAGGAGCAAGATTTTTGAATTACTTACGAGAATCCTGACAGCCCTTATTTATCAGTGAAAATGTCTGATTGCCGTTTAAATCTTGTCTAAACTCAAGGTGTTTTCATAAAAGTATCTGTTTTGACTTCATGTCCGTGAAAATCGTTTTGTTTTTGCAATAACCAGTGTATTTTATTGAATGTTAATATCAGTCTGCAAGTTATGTGTGCTTCAGTGAACGAAAGATTCAAAAATCTTGCTCCAAACAGTAACTTTCAACACCGCTCCAAGTTAAACACGCAATCAACCTTTCCAGGCTCACGCTAGACCAGACTCGCAATCATGGCAACCAGATTCCTCTGCACCGATCTCAGATCCTGAAGATTACCAGCACCAAATGTACGGTTTTATGGAAGTCATTGGTCAAGCAGTAGACACATACCTGACGCCTTTGATGTCGAAGTTAGAAAAGCCGAAACAAGATGAGATGAAGAATATGGGCATGAATGGATTTGCGAGCTATATCAATTATTTGGTAAGTGATCACAATATTTTTTTGTATTTGAATAAATTTAATATCGCTGGACATTACACGCACCGCCATCTAGTGCCACCCTAGATGGCGGTGTGTGTAATCTACACACTTTTTTGTGTTTGTGTTAGTAGTAGGAGCTCGTGGCCCTTTACTAAAACTACATTCTTACAAATAAATGAAATTCTATTCTATTCTACCTGTAAAGATTGCAAAGATCTACAAATGACAGCCGGGAGCAACGACTTCAATTTTTTATTTATAGTTTTTTTTTAATCAATAATTTTATTTTATAGTATAATAGGTACCAAGCTCCAAAATGTAACTTAAAAAGTGGTCATACTTAAGATCTGACTAAATATTCAATAAGGGATCTCATTATACTCATTATTAAGAACAACGTTTACTATGGGACTAAACACAGATACCAAAAAATCTGCATTTCCATACATTTTGACGAGTTAATGCAGGAAATAATGTAGAGAACAGCTGAACGTTTTCGCGTATCAGGGTTTGGTACCATTACTAAAAGTTGTTCATAAAGATGAGTACAATGCCTCTCCAAGAGATTTCGTGTACGAACAGAACAGATAGACCCTATATACTTACTACCAAACACCTAACTTCCTATACCTATAAAGCATTAAGTAAACCCCACTATTCTTAAGTAGACAATGCATAACATAACACAAACTTCTGTGTTTGATCAGTTACTTACCAACCGAAGGTCTGTTTGCTAACCAAATGTACTCAAAGCGATTTATGTTTATCCTTTTAGAATTTGTATTAGTGTTATGTATGATTGGTAGTTTTGTCTTTTTGTTTGCTTTTGTAGTGTGAAGTCGGGAATTGAACTTTTGGTCAACGTGCGTAATGGACGGATTAACACCAACTTTGGTATAGTCATAAGTACTTATTACAGGGTGGTAAGCGACACCGACGCACATACGCGTGCAATACCCTGTCGAAATGTATGGAACGACAGATCATCATCATCATTTGCCTAGCCTTTTTCAATTACTTCGGGGTCAGCAATACAAGTACGTAGGAATCGATAGGACTCGATAAGATAAATTTGACACTAATTCTCGATAAAATTAGTTTTTGACTCCATAAAAACTCATTTTATCGAGAATAACTGTCAAATTTATCTTATCGAGCCCTATCGGTTCCTACGTACTTGTACTGCTGCTTCGTTTATTTATCATAATAGGTATATTTTTCTGGTTTTGTCATATTTTATCATTTAAAAATTCTTCGATAGAGTAATACGTTATGTCTTATCTATTAGGAATGAATGCAATTTACTCTTGAATTTGAGGACATTATCTTCACTCCTTATAAATTTTGGTAATTTATTATCTCTTCAATGTACCACACCACAGGCCGTATAATAAGTATATAATGCTCTTTGCGAGAGGGTGTGGGACATTATGATCTACCACGTGAGATCACACACCCAACTAGGCACACATATCTTCGAAATTTAGGGTCTGGGTTCTGCAGGGTTCCTCGCGATATCCTTTGCTATTTTGAAGACCGTAGGTCTATTTAGTATTTATAGACCTTTGCAGCCATTACGAAAACACTATTTCTGTATAGTGCAGTACTAGATCCGACTAAACAGTCGGATCACTTCCCGAGACAAAACTATACCTACATCTGAATTTCCTCCCAATTTATACGTAACATCTAGAAGCCAAGGCTTTAGTGGCGGCAGTCGACGAATAATTAAACACACGTTTGGTGACAAAAGCTTATAAATGTCAACTAGTAACTTAGCAATAAAGCGGCTGGAATTTACTACAGGTGCTACCTACGTCTCCTTGATATATTTTATAGGTAGTACCAGCTTCTAACTTGTATTCGTGACTTGGATGATCAATACCATATTCTCTTGGAGTGAGTTTTTCACCTGTATAGTTGCAAATCAGTACTTAGGTCCGTGTCCACCGAAAAGATAACAGTCTAATTATTTGAGAACAGCTGTCACTGTAATAATAGTAATACTTTATTGATACAAATCCTTACACACAAATGCTTAATATCTAGTAAAGTTCACAAATAGTTAAGGCGTACAAAAGATGAAACCCTGACTCCTAAACTAGGAAAACCTGTGACTTAGGAGTCAGTGTTCTACTGCCACTTGGACACTATGTACCTACACTGTGATATGTTCGCATACAAAAACGTGTTTTAAACAGCTGTTTTTAGATAATCAGACCGTCATCTTTTTGGTGAACATGGACCTTAATATCTCGCCTGTAAACAGTGAAGGGTTCGATCAGTACACCTTCACAGCATAGTACACCCACATTCCGCTCGTTATGTTTAAGTCCATAAAAGGCAGCGAGCCTATTGGCATCAATCGGGCACGAATCCAGACGACTCCTGAGAAATTCCTGACGGAAAAACCCAAAGGCACTGTTTGACCTGGGCATCGAAACCAAGACCTCATCTCAGCAGTCGCGCTTTTCTCTATTTCTCTGTCTGTCTGTTTGCTATCTTATTTTGCCTTAACGGCTGAATGGATTTGGATAGATACACTAACAGACCATGGCTTGAGTTAGATCATAGGAGAGTTTTTACTTTAAAAGTGTACTAGTTTATTTATAAATGTCTGATGATTGATAACACAATTTATTAGATCTAAGGCTACTCGTATGTTCATATTTGCCTATTTTATTTACTCAAAATATCTTTTTATTGAGAACATGGAAACAGTTTAATGATAAATCAACAATAATAATTGATTTACTCAAATAATTTTGATCTTCTGTGAATTGGAACATAAACATTTAATATTTGTTCAACATAATATAGAAATCAGAAAAGAAATATTTGTGTATGGAATATTGAAATAGGATAAAAAAAGAAAATTAATTTCAAAGAGAAATATTTTATAAATAAATAGGGTGTCTTAGTATTTATTACCTCCAGTTAAAATATTGTAACTATAAATAACTCCAAACTTTTGGAATGATGAAATATCCCACGAAATTTTAATACAAAACATATAGGTATAGAATAGATATTATATATATATATAATTATATATATAGAATTTAATTTTTCAGTTCTCGATTCTGTGTCCATTCTACCTCTTTTGTATCAATATGCGCTTAATATGCACATTCTTTTAATATATTAAAAAGAATATGCTTCTCTTGATCATCAATTTTGGGTCAAAATTGTGATTTTACTTGATTTTATTTTTATTTTTATTTTATTGTAACTTCCAAAAATAAATTAATATACAACCTGTAACATAAAGGGTGTAGTTATATGAAAGGGTGTGCTACAGACCATCAAACTGAACAACTTTCTCCATGGAACCACCACCGTAATCGCGAAAAAATTATCAGCTGTCTCATACACTTGGTAGAGTAGGTTTTGGAATTTTGTATGGGGGCTGTTCGTTGAACATGTCACAGTAACAGCTGTTTTGACGTGACAACGTCTTAAATTAGGTTGCGGCTGGGAGTCACTTATGAAAAAGTGTAACGCCCGGTAACGTTACGATGAGTCACCGAACGAGAGAGAGGCCCGCCGAATGCCTTGCGTCTCTCTCCCACTCAACTATGACGTTGTCACGTAAAATCTTCGCCCGTAAAACCGACTTTACAGGCAACCATTTTTTTTAATACAAGTTTTTAGTTAATCAGACCGTTACATTTTCGGTGAACATGAACCTAAAGGAAAAAAGAAATCGCAAAGACAAGAAAAAGGAGACCAAGACGTGTCTCTTGCTTTGTTAACGGTCTTTTTACACCTACTGTAACACTGGCATACACGATTAGGCCTTTCTTCTGTGCACATAAAGGAGGCCTATGTTTGTCTGTGTGCTGTTGTTGATTTTGATATTATGTAGAAAAAACTAAAGCCTAAATTCTTGTCGCGCTGACGACGGTCAGTCGCGTACGGTCTGTCGTGACGTCAGCGAGAACAAAATACAGCTGTCGGTCACCGCTGATGTTAGCGTCGCAGTATGGTGCTATATATGTCACCGTACAATTTTCAAACACGTTAGATTGTAAAATAACCAGAGAGATTGGAAACTCACAAAATATTGTCAAACGAACATACTGCTTACAATAAAACGCATCATTTTCGTGAAATGCATGCGATGGTAGTCAACTCACGCGGTGTGGAGGAAAGGACGGGTCCCCCTTGCCTAATGGTACCACTCTCATAAAAACATAATGTACCATTCCTGAGAAATACCGATTAATGTAACCTAACCTTAAAACACTTTAAATTCCCCTAAAAAGCGTAGTCGACGTAGTGCTTCTTCGCAGGGCCGAGTGCAGGGTTTAAAGGAACCTAACTAACCCAACGTGGGGGTGCCTCAAATCCCGATTATGGGGGCAGAGATACTTCCGTATGTTCAGTTGACAATATTTCGAGAGGTCACAACCTCGCTAGAGAGATTACAATATCACGTGTTTGACAATTTTACGGTGACTTATAGATCTCAATGTATACTCGTACGCGACGGAAAGTGCGCGACCAAACCTCAGCGTGGCAGTAACTCAGGTCTAATCGTATTAATTACCCAACAACTAAAATTTCAGCTATTGCTAATCGAAGAAAAAAAAATGGAGAAAGAAAGGTCCGCGTCTGGCGAACCCCACGAAGATTATTGGCCAAGAAACGAAATGATGATACAATTTGATTCTTACTTCCCGATGGATCCTGACACTCCATACATTGCTGATACTCACCACGACGACGTAAAATTTACGGCAGAATAAGCTGAAAAGTTTTGTGAACTAAGTTGTCATGTAAATAATTATAAGAAATACGTAAATACCTATGTCATTGTTCTATTAAAGAGATTATCTACTTTATTTTTATGTATTTTATTTTGTTTACATAACATAACATCACGTCCGTTATCCTCGGATGGTTCGGCAGAGGTGTAATTAAAATAACATCGAAGAACGAGGCAGTATTTTGTTTACGGAATCTAATATTATCATGCTTGCATTTTCCCGGGAGGGTTAGGCAGAAGTAGGTACAACCATATTTTTCCAGTTATGTTTAAATTCCATTTTATAAGGTGGCTGACCTGTTACAACAATCTTGCCACTAGTACTGAGAAATTCTTGATTGAAAAACCAACAACAGAATCGAAGTCCAGACCTAATGATCGGTAGCACTGCTTGCTACCATTATACCAAGAAAGCAGTCAGTTTATCTTCGCCACAGCATAAAAGAAACGCGCGTGCCCTCCACGCCAAGCCACAATTTCATCTACCATTTTGTCACATATTTGTGTCGTCTGGCGACAAGGGCACGCGCCGCGCTTGCTTGTCACGTATATGTGACAATGGCGTCCAAAATGTTAAAAGACATTTCACAACAAAAGGATAATTATTATAATGTACCTTCAGTCGCGCACGGTCGGTCACTTATGAATATACTTTGTGAGAACGAGGTCGTGAGAGAGTCGCTGTATGGACTGCGCCGCTGATGTTAGCGGCGACCGACAGCCGTATTTTGTTCGTTCTCGCTGACGTCACGACCGACCGTGAGCGCGACAAGAATTCGGGCCTAAGGTTTAAGATATCATATTGTTCAGAGATAATTCTGTTCCAACAGTTGACACCCGAAAGTAAGATTGATCCCTAAAGGACTTTTCCTTCTTAAAAAGATTTCATTAGATTAAAAACCCCCTTAAATTTTCTAAGAATTTAAACGTAATTAATGACGGTGTATTTTGTTTCAGCGCGGTCGAAAATAAAGGAAGAATTGGAATGAATGAATGACGTCAATATAAATACATCATTACACGTTTATTATTAAGATTTGTTGTAATGTTAAATTAGTGTGCAACCAATCAGAATCACAAAAATATTTCATCAATTGCTTTCTCATTAGTAAAGTTGATTGTTCAAAGATTTGTTAATAGGCTAGAATGTTAGGTGCTGACAAATAGTTTTATCAGTTGTTATTGTAACAAAAGAATAGATTTCCGTTTATAGATGATAACCTAATAAACTTTTATCGTCACCAGGCTTAGTCATTGTTTTAGCTTTTAAGTATCACACTAAGGACCATGTTCACCGAAAATATAATGGTTTGATTATCTAATAACAATTGTCACTGCGACATGTTCCCATACAAAAATGTGTTTTAAACAGCTGTTTTAAGAAAATCAGGCCGTCATATTTTGGGTGAACATGGATCTAAATCTCCCACCCACATTTCACCAGTTAGGTTTAAGTCCCATGTAATAGGTTTCGAGCCTATGGAACACACGCAAACATTGAAATTTCTGGTGGAAAATATCAATTTAGTTTGCCCGACCCAGATATGAAACCGACGTCATGCTTAGCAGTCACACTTGCGACGACAAGACCAACGAGGCAGTCCATTCTTTGTATCTTCTATCTTCTTTTTTATGAGTACTTAAGCACACCCTTAACTGATGGAGAATAATAGTTCTCCTACTTTTCCACGATTATAACAGAAGGCGAGCCCTTAGCTACTGTGGTTGCGGCCTGTGGGGCAGTCGTAAGATATACCGCGGCCCTGGAACACAAAGGACTAAGAAAGAACATGAATGGGTTTTAGTCAGTCAAAGTCTGACACTACCTTCCGCTCCGACCTGAGCTGGAGGGGGGGGGGGGGACATTCGGTGAGATCTACGTACTGTCTTCAACAAGGCTTCGGGATCAAGGTCAGATATTTCAGATGACAAAACCCAATAACACTTCGTCAGACATACGAATCAAATCCAGTTCATGCAGCTATAGCGCTTGCAACCACTAGACCAAGAGGGCATTAGGAGGAAGGAGGAGCTAAAAAGTAACAGCTGCACAGGTCGACCTTCGAGGTTAAGCCGTATTAGCTGAGGTTGATCCGTAAATGGGTGACCATCATTACATTCCCAGTTTCCTCTGTGCCTCGGAAAGCAAGTTAAGTCGTTGGTTACGGCTGTCATTTGTAGATCTTTGACAGTCGCTACAAGTAGCCAGAAACCGACAGTCTGACATCCAGTCTTACCAAGGGGGTATTACCCAGTTACTGGGTTGTGGAGGTCAGATAGGCAGACGCTTTATGTAAAATACTGATACTCAGTTGCATTTGGTTAGACAGGTGAAGCCGTCCCCAACATAATTCTGGAAATGGTTAGGCAGATGATGAGCACACTTTACGCACACTGAAAGGGTATAGTCATATGAAAGGGTGTGCTATAGACCATCAAACTGAACAACTTTCTCTATGGGACCACCATCGTAATCGTTAAAATATAATCAGCTGTTTCATACATTTGGTCGTGTAAGTATTGGAATTTAGTATGGGGCCGTTGAATACTTTTTCGCGATTACGATGGTGGTTCCAAGGAGAAAGTAGTTCAGTTTGATGGTCTGTAGCACACCCTTTCATATGACTATACCCCTTTCTGTTACACGTTGTATACTCGTTTCATACTTGATAGCTCATCGACATGGATTCTTAATCGACGGTACTTCACTTGAAGTCCATTATTGGATCCTATCCTAGGTATCATACTAGCTCTCAACGGTTTGATCTCTTCAAACAATTAGGCCGGAGCACTTTGACTATTAGCACAATTGGCGCGCACAGTCAGTAACATAATACCTGCGAGTATATCATGCGAGAAGCAGTTACTTTTTTATTTACAAAAAGCGTTTTTTTTATAATATTGCAAGCGCAAATCATCAACATCATAGTCATCTTCCTGACCTCGTTCAATATTACCTGCTTAGGGTTCGCAAATAATTTGAATAAATGTTGAGCAGCAGAACGTTGGTTTGTTTTCAATGGATTACCAGTGCGAAAATTAGTTGTAGACACAATGCCTTGAAAAAGATTTAATCTCTGATGATGTTTGCTTAGAAATCAAACCTGAAAATTCGTCACAGAACTATGTATGTTCCTTATCATAAGTACCCATTCCCTTTGGAGTATAGCAATCTTCCTTCACAATGGCCTTGTTGAAGTCGTGGTTCTTCCACGGGAGACTCGATCAACAATAGCAACAAGGGCTATTACTAAAATAACACAGTGTAGTGATGATACGAGTACATATAAAAGCTGAAAACTTTGAATGGTGTAGATTTTCTTTTACACCTTATGTCAAAATCTACTAATAAACACTTTAAAATAACTTGAAAACATTTCTTGGCCACACTTGGGGGAGGCCTACGTCCAGCAAAGGACGTCTTTCGGCTGAAACGATAGTATAATTCTTGACTTTTAGACAAGCAAGAGCAATACTCAAAACTGACTTACAAGTTCCAAAAACTGCGTTACATATTTAAGAGCCCTCTTACAGTCCACTAGCGCCGCCAATCGAAAAAATGTCATAACTCGTAAATAGAATCAAAAATACAAAATGTGGTCTATTATTACTGTAGAAAAGGCAATAACGTAATTTTATAACACCTTATCAACACTTGAAATATAGCTGTTTAGCTAAATCGTGCATTCAAAACATAAACGGCCGTTTTTGTTACAAATGCACGATTTAGCTTAAAATTACGTTATTGCCTTTTCTACAGTAATAATAGACCACATTTTGTATTTTTGATTCTATTTACGAGTTATGACATTTTTTCGATTGGCGGCGCTAGTGGACTGTAAGAGGGCTCTTAATACATTATGTAGTCAAATAAATATCGCTAACACACAGCGCCATCTAGTGCCACATTAGTGTGGCATTAGATGGCGCTGTGTGCAAGGCTTGTATCGTGGACACCAGATAGTTGATATACTACATAAATAAATCTAACAGTAAGTACGATTGCTGTAGAATCTGGTTCACAGTGTAAATAACCTCTGAGCAGAACATTCAGCTGATAACCTCTCTATTTTGTTAATTCGTGGATATTAATGAAATACCAAAGATGTATTACTAAATTAGCGATAACGCAAATACGTTGAATCGACTATCTGTTAATTCGGTCGAAACTCTGCAGATTTTGATTACAATATTTATTTCTTACGTTCGAGGTCAATAAGCTATCAAACAATTTTGGGAAGGCCGGCTGGACATCACTGGATTGACGTGACCCAGTATGTTCAAAGAATATAAAGCTCAATTTTCAGTATACTAGAACAAGGATCAAATCAAATAG
Organism: Xestia c-nigrum; assembly: GCA_916618015.1. NCBI lineage: Eukaryota > Metazoa > Arthropoda > Insecta > Lepidoptera > Noctuidae > Xestia > Xestia c-nigrum. The sequence goes on along the minus strand of OU745247.1, from coordinate 18,773,935 downwards.
ATGGCAAGAAATATTGATACCTGACCTCTAAAAGTAACTTTGGTTTTCATTAAACCATTTGCCAAGTTTACTTCAACTTTACCTTTCGAGGCTTGCTGGCATCAGAATATATTATATTGCGGCTGTGGTTTAGGAAAACAATGAATGATGCTGGTTTTCATCTCCTTTTACTGACCATCACATTCAAAAGTAAATCTGGTCATGTCTCTATGAAATATTGGTTTTATTACTGTTTGCAGTGTACTGCCACATTACCTATTTACCTACAAGTTTACCTGCACAATATGTCTATGACTGTACTAATGTAAACAGCCGTTTTGCGTTTGTACTTATACTTAACGTTTGCTAGTACTAAGGACAGTGGTTCTTATCTTCACGTAGAAGGTACTAGTTGGTTTTTCGCAAAAATGTTTTTTAAATTCGTCACATTTTTCTGTGTATTCTTGCTACTTGTTGATGTAAGTATTTCTGGGAATAAGTGGAGTGGTAAATAAGATAATGTGTTGGAATTTGAATACAAGATGAAGGGCAAATATCTACAGCGTTGTTTCAAATCTAAAAGTGAACAAAATATTCTGTTCCGTTTACCGTGTATTTCTATTTTCTCTGCCTATATTTTGTTTACGTCCTAACCTTTTCTATCAAACAATACAGATAGAATTTTATGTTGATTACGCATACAATAATCGCCACAAGCGGTGTCATAATACTAACACCCTGCATACGATAGCTATTTAGGATATGGGATGAAGATATTAAGGAAGTACTTACCTTGGCTCGGGATAAAATTCACTAGGGACTCAGCAAAATGGAAATTGTCGGAGAATCTATTGGAAACTGTTTCATGGGATCTAACCTTCGTAATAGTTCCCCCGAGTTAAATATCTGAGGTGTTATTGTGGTAATTTTCATTAAGGAGTCCTATGGCTGATTGGAATTGCTTATTGCATTATAACACCGCAGTAAGGCAAAAAATTACGGTAAATAGCAAAGATACTGCGAAGAATAATAAAGAAAGGAATGAGCGTATTAGAAGAAATTTGAAAGTTGCGCTAGTTACAGAAATGCAGACTGTCTTAGTATGGACATGTGATGAGGAGGGATCAATCGAATATGACTAAAAGAGTAATGAATATAAATGATGATGGATCTAGAGAAAGACAGGAAGACCAAAAAAACTGTGGACGAATGCGGAATGCTATGATGGAAAAAGGAGTAAATGATAAAACGGACATAGAGAGAAAATAGAAGAAAAAGACATGTCAGTTCGATTTCAAATAATATGGGACAAAGGTAGAAAGCGTAACTATTATATGGTGGAAGTCCTCTGGAACCGAACGAAGCGCTTTGCTTCCACATTTATTGTGCTAACCGCCAGTCAGTGAAATTCACTGCCGGCTTCTCTGTTTCCCGATTATTTTATTCAAGGTCTCTTTTAAGTTCGAGGGGATCGTTTCTTAGGAGCATCATAGCTCCTTAAGTAGATGTGGCCAAACGCAAGCTTATTAAGTGGGTTGCATTAAAATAATTTCTGCTTCCAAAATGATATGGAAAATGATGTACGGTACTGAATCGAATTATTATGACAGGTCATTCATGTTTACAAAAGATACGGTACTATATGTTTTGATGCCAATCTGGATGCCACTGAAAATTATTCTGGTCGCATTATTAGTTATGCTTTGTTACACACAGATGATTTAGTCAATTACGGCAACGCTGAAAGGCAACGCTGGCTGGGGACGACCGAAAAGGACATACTGAATTAGATTTGTTTGTTGATCGATGGAAGAAAACTGTTTTTATTGGTCATGTTCTTCAGTAAGGTCAGATGCGTGTGTGATGATGTATGAGCGTCATAATCATCATATTATTATACTGCACATAGACCTCCCCCAATTGTCCCTACATGAACTGGTCCCGTGCGACTTGCATCCAGCGGATATCCGCCTCCTCCACCAGGTCAACAGTCCACCTAGTAGGAGATCTTCCAACGCAACGTTTTCTGGTTTGCGCTGTCGCCAGTCCAGAACTTTTCAGCACACGTCAGTTACCTAGGTTTACTTGCGTATGTCTTCATTTCTGATTGCATGAGCGTGGACGAGACAAAAGACGTCTTCTTCTTCTTGTCGTATTCGTACTTCTTTATTCGATGGTATGGGCCCATTAAGTGGCCACATTTATTGCACCTGGTCCCGGCAGTGAACTACAATGGCCCATTTGGCAATCTCTAAATCGATTACGTACTTAAGTAGGCCGTTGCGTACATAATCTGGCAAAATGCGGTATTATTAGTTCCTCCAACACCGAGTGAGAGTGCAGCGCTCCGGACCAAACTATGCCCCACCTGCTGGAGTGTCCCAAGTGTTCTTCTACCTGCAGTTGTGACGACCTGAATTACGCCACAAAAAAAAGTTGTACTTCTTTAAAGAATTTTCCTTCTTCTTTTATGTAAAGATGCTACCAGGTCGTGTTCGATAATTTCTGCCAACCGCTATGGGACAACTGCGTTAGTTTATGCTTCTGCAAAATATGTAGTCAATGTATATGTAGTCACGACGCAGTGTAAACAACACGATTGTTCACCTATTTATCTTCGCTCTATATTCATCAAATAACGTGCAAGGTTTCGTCATTCTATGAACTTATAAAATTGTATTTTAGCACTTTGAAGGCCGTGTGATAACCGACCACAAAACCACTACAGTACTAAGTAAAGTTAACTGCGGTTTACAGTGGATAGCCGCATTACTGTGTGGTTGCCATGTAAGCGTAGGTTAGACCGTATACGAGGCTACTAAATGCCAATTCCTTGGCCTCTCTTTGTTATAGTTACCGTAGGTAGCAATTTTTGTTGTGATTCCACTCAAGGTCGAGTTGTGATGTGATTATGGAAAATAAAACCTTAATATTAACAGAGAGTATTTTCTATTCCAATCTAAAGTATGTTGTGTATGTGATTCAAACTGTACCGAGATTCTTAAGCTCAAAAACAACAACAGCATTCGTAATCCCGTAATATATCGTATAACATACAAAGTTTTCTTTCTATTTCTTTTGACCTGACCCTATGATCTGTGAACCCCGGGAGTCACGGGTATCATATGCCTAGCCTTTTCCTAATTCGGTTGGGATCGGCTTCATAAATGATAATGATAAATGATAAATGATCTTTATTTTGTAAGTAGGTTTTCACAAACACTTTTACACGTCAATTTTTTTTTTAAACTAGATGGGGCCGGTGTTTCGTACCTGACTACTCTGAGAAGAAACAGCCGAAACAAACTCAGAGGTCATAGTCTCTTTTGAAGTCCAGACATAATCTTGCTCAATTCACATGAGGATCATGTAGATGTTAGTGTCTGAGATGGTCTTTTGAAGAAAGAACCATACAGATTTGAGTAAACCTGTCCAGTCAGTGCAAGCATTTGTCAGTTATCGTGTAGCTCGACTTATAACACAAGGAGCTCAACGAAACGACGAACAATACCAAAGAAAGGACATTTGGGTAGGTCGCTTATAGAACTCAAACTGCCAGACGGTTGGGGGGTAAAAAAAATAAAATAAAATAAAATGAAATGTAACCCACATGGTCCTCACATTCACAAAAGCGCAAAAAATTAAATAAAATTAATAATAATTTACAAAATGAATGTCAATAAAAATACGATATGTCAAAATACACACACATAAAACAATAAAAATTAACTAAAAATGTAAAAAATAATAAAATACTGAACTAAGTATTCATGTCTCTCTGTATGCAGCCGAATAAAGTATTTCACAGTGCGAAGCGACTTTCTTTGTGACCTCCACAACCTGGGTAACACACTGTCCCTCGGTTAGACTGGCACAACTAACGCACAACAATAAACTTCGATATTTGATAATTGTCAAGACGTGATAAGTATACTTCCAACTTCCCTAACAAACACCAAATTTATTTCCACAGACTGAAGCTTACGTCAAAAGAGATGTGAATGCTACTGCTATAGAGGCCTTGAAGAAGAATATGGATGAGTTCAAGAATTGTATCGACAAGAGTTTGGCTAACGCCGTCGGAGAAGTCAACGAGGATCACCTGAAACCTCTGTTCAATGTCATTGGGGATCAGTTGAATAGATTTTCCAAAGCGGTAAGTCCATCTGACAAATAAAAATATTAGCTTTTGTACTGCGGGGTAACTGCAGGAATGTACGGGCGAACAATCTATTTGGTTTACATTTTTAAACCTAAAAATACATCGTTAAATGTAAACCGAATAGATTGGTCTACCGTACTACAGGTATGGAAGATATGCCTATGTTTTAAACAAGGTTAAGATTTACAACATCAGCCTTGCCTTTTCCCAACAATGAGCTCTTTCAGTCAAAACAGATGCAGCTGAAATACCAGTATTTTACTTCAAATCAAATCAAATCAAATCATTTATTCTTTGCAAACATGGGTAATAGGTACATAGGTGTTCTTCTATAATAGAGTTCTCCACATTTTGCCGTCACATAGGCATGCAAATAATTGGTTTACAAATATAATTATAATTTAAAATAAGTGGCATGTCATTGGAATAGCATACAATAAAAAAAATAAGAAAATGCCAAAATTGACAAAAAAACTTTAAAAAATGTCAAAATGGTCAAAGCAATAAAAGGAAAAAAATATTGTTAGATACCATCAATATCTAATGTCAATCGGAAAATTTATATCAGCATGCCAATTAGAATAACAGTAATATTATGTCAATTAGAATAACACAAGGTAGGTATTTATAAAAAAATAAGTCAATAACAGTAAGTGTGTATCGTAAGAGTAAGTACATAATTATATCAATCAGTTACTTGGACCTACTCCTATCTGACCTCCACAACCCAGTTAGATGCCAAGTAATTTGATCCCTCTTTGTAAGACTGGTTGTTAGACTCAAAACTGTACAAATGACGGCTGGTATTTTGACTAAACGTTCTTTCTGAGGTACGATGGATACTCAGTAACCTACGGCCGGACCTAGGCAAGTAGCGATTTACGTGCTGAATTCCTCTTCGATTGTGCTAGAGTCTAATCTTTAGAATAGCCTCTAGCACAATCACATACAGAGGTTTATAGTGCCTTCACATTTGATCTGCTTTTAGTACCGTGTAATAAAAAGCGAATTGGGGTATCTGTATTTGATTAGTTTCGATACCGAATAGGCAGCAGCTTATTGCGGACTCCTTGTTATGGTTGAAAGACTGAAGTGTGTTATCTTGTGTAAGCAAAACGGATAACTATAGACTATTCGGAGATAAATAAATATATAGAAATAAATAAATATCGCTGGAAATTAACACACAGCACCACCTAGTGCCACACTATGCAAGGCTTGTGTCGTAAACACCAGGTAGTTGATATACTACAGATATACTTTTTTTGTTTTAAATACATACTTACTATACATATAACCATTTATCCATGACTCGGAAACAAATGTCCATGCTCATCACACAAACATTTGCTCCTACCGGGATCCGAACCTAGGACCATAAGAACGTAAGGCAGGCTCACTACCACTACGCCATTCAGGTTGACAAAATATAATAGCAATCAACACTATCTATAATGACGTAGGTATAATCAGCCTATGAAATTCCGATTACGGGGACGTAGGCCTCCTCTCTATGAGAGGGAATAGGCTATAATCTACCACGCGGGCCCAGTGCGGGTTAGTAGATGTCACATATCTTCGAATTTTGGATTCCAGGACATACCGATTAAATTGTTTTAACACTGTACGTTTGCCATATTACGACACAATTGCTAATACATATTTTTTATCACATTACAGTTTGACGAAATAACGAAACCGAAGCCCTCTCCGGACGAAGATTAAATGATTGTCAGTACCAGTTAAAACGAGATGATGAAGAAAACGTACAAAGTTCACTTAACTGAATAAATATTTATTAAAAAAATATTTCCTTGAATTTTATTGCAGACCATTTTGCTGGCTCTTTTTACGAAGATCAACTTTTGGTATCTAAGAATTAATTAATTACTGCAGCAGCACAGTACACCAAATACTAAAGCGATATAGTACAAAAAGTACAACAACGCCATCTTTGATACAATTGAAGAACTAACCTCAAAATTGTCAATCTTTAGTCAAGTTATCAGCGACCTAAGACTGTTAAGTCCAACCGTCACAACGCCTGTCTGGTTGAATTATGCTTCCTGTCCTACCCACGGAAACGTTTTTCACATTTTTGTCACTGGAGGATAGGGTGGCTTATTAATGAAAAATGAGAATGAGAACGGAATTATTGGTTTTCTTTTTGAGAATAAAAAAAAATCTATCGCTGCACATTAGCACAGCGCCATCTAGTGCCACACTAAGCAAGGCTTGTGTCGTGGACACCAGATAGTTGATATACTACATTATATACCTACCTTTTTTGTTTGTGAATAGTTTCCAAGAACTAACTAACTACGTTAGGTGCCGCAGCCAAAATGCTTGAAAAAGCACGTCACATACTTTCGTTTGCATAAGCTTCATATAACCTAAAAAATAAATAATAATAAGTGACTTCTGTTCCTTGTAGTAACATACCGAGATCAGCGCCATCTATCCAGCAACTAGGGAAGAGTTGAAAAAGGAAATCCCTCAGTGGATCAGTAACTTTCCGAAGATTACCCCCTACATCCAAACAAACAAACCAACTTATACTTTTTATAATAGTATTGGAATTGGCAATGCCGTCGACAAACTAATGAAAAACAAATAGTGATTACTTGAAACACTCATTTAAATGATATTTTACCAATTTTTTGTTAATTTTCTTATTACAATTTACTTTTATTACGCTTCTCACTTTCAGATTTGTTGTTCTGTTGCCTTAAGAATTGTATAAATCAACAAAAAAATGTACAAACATGAAACAATTGATTCTCCTACTGGCTATAAGCGTAGTCAGTGTAAGTATCATCACCTGCCTTGATTTTCTCAACTATTTTGGGGTCGGTTTTGAGTCTATCCGGATGCTGCTGAATACCAGTATTTCACATGGAACGACTGCCTATCTGATTCTATCGCATCAATTATTTGGAAATAGTTCCCTTTTTGAAAAATGAGCAAGTTCTTCTCTAAATAGTTTTATCTTTAAAAAGTTTTTATGTGCATAAAACTTTCAGCTGGGTTATAGATACGTGTCAGATAGCACGCACATACCACCTTCAGCCTACAGCTATATTACGGATAGAATACAGGCCTTGAGTCGGTGAGAAGAGGAGTGGGTCACAGTCCACCATGACGGATCATCCCCACTAGTTCTACTTCACAGTTCTACAGTAGAACTAGTGGGATCCTGTGCTGGTATTCATCAAAATGAATGCCATATATCAAACTGACGACGACGGTACAGTCCAAACCGATGGCTGACGCATGACTTTGAAACTAAGGAGGGATTTTTGATGATATTCATCCTCTAATGGAGGAGGTCATGAAAGTTGTATAAAACTTGACGCCGATGGAAAATCCCATTAGTTATTATTTATTTATTTATTTATTTATCACTTCAAGCACAAAAGTACAGAGGCGGACTTAATGCCATAGGCATTTTCTACCAGTCAACCTTTAGGTGATGCAGAGACAAGCAGTGGTGGGTGTCATTTCTGAAAATCTGAGAATATATAAATACAACATTATTTTTTGTTTATACTAAACCCGAAAAGGGGTCATTGTACTCATCATTTTGAAACGTTTTTTCTATGGGACGAACCTTGAAATCGCGAAAAAAAATTCAGCATTTTGACGAGTTATGCGAACATAAATGTAGGGAACAGCAAAAAAAAAATATTTTTATTTTTATTATGATTAGCCAATTCACATTAATATCATGCTTTGTTGAGTGTTCATCCCGAACATGTATCACTGACCGGTTTCTGGTTTCGGGGTGGGTAATGAGGCTGTCCGAATCTTACAAAAATACACCCGGTGTTCTTCAATCCCTTCTGACCTGGGCACTTGTAGCACTTGCGCAAATCGTCTATTCTATACCCCAGTAAAGTATGGCCCACCTGAGTTTGACAGCCTAATACTTGCTAAATAGCAGACAAAATAATCAAAAAGGAAGTATCTTTTTTTTTCTTCTTCAGATGAACAATAATGATACCTAAACTAGCGGTTTTTTAAGTAAACAGACTTCCAATAGCAGAATTGAATTTTAATAATGTGAAACCAAATGAAGACCCTAACTGTAAAATTGAATTTAAAAAAATCGAGTGTGTTTATTTAAAATGATGAATGTGATTGATTGATTGATGAATAAAATGTCTTTTATTTTTCCCAAAATTGGTTTGTTGGCTGCATGCGATTTAATAAAGATCCGAGTTCTTTATGAAAACATAAAGAATTCGAGAAATATATCTTTAGCACATTTTTTTTTTAGGATGGGAAATCATCAAATGACTTCTCCCACTCTGGGCCGAGCGGGAGGGCTTTTACTGACTTAAACCCATCCATGTTCCTTCCTCGCCCTTTATGTTCCGGGGCCGCGGTATCTCTTTCGAATAGGCCCGCAACCCCGGGTATAGGCCCGCAACCCCGGGTATCTTTAGCACCTAAGGTTCGAAATTAGGTTGGATGTAGGCAGAAAAATATGGTGACACGTATGTAATTTCATGAAATAATGTGTCAAGATAACAGCAATTAGCACCCCACATAAGTTAAGGTATATTATTATGTTGTAATTACATGTATGCATTTGTCATTTCATATCATAATGAACCATCTACGTATAATATTGTTATTTTGTACAGAACTTTGTTTACATTCTAATGACACCTTGTTGGTGACCACTGATAACATATCTTGTAGGACGTTAATAACCATTAAATAGAGTTCTAATTGCTGTTTTCATGGAAGTTATTAGAATGAAAATCTGTTGGAAGGCGATTCAAATTTTAAATCCATCGTGATTTTTAGGTAGGTACGGTTGAACAAGCTATTTGGTTTACAGTTTAACCGACAAATTCCTTTCTAAAGTGTAAACCAAATAGCTTGTTCGATCGTACTATCAAGTTCACTTGCGTTCACTTCTTACGTACGTTCTTCTTCTTCTTTCTTCTCTATGTCTTATCCATGCGTCATGTTCGTGAACGGGCGCTGTCAGTTGTGACTGGTCATCTCTTAGTTGCCATGAATTATTTTGTTTTTGAGTTGTATTTTATTTTTGATTTGCTGTGGACACTTTTAACGTGCACATGTTGCTACATTGTTCTCACATAATATACCATCTCAACATGAATTATGTAACCAAGATTTTGTGACAACATTTAAAAAAGAGTGTCTATGGATTTTCTTGCCCGTTCTTCTCCATTGCGGTCTACGTTAGGGAATGGGCAATTACAGTACTTTCACAGTTTTTATGTCTTGTGATTGTGAATGGGACTGTAGCTATATTTAATGTTTATTTTTGTTTCGACAATTCAAAATTGCCTGTAACTGGCCTACTTGAAATAAATGCTTTGATTTTGATTAATTTTGATTAAGTTTGAAGATTGGTCGACCATCAGTAGGTAGCTCGGTAATAGTTACTTGGAGCGACCGGCGCGCTTTGACCTCTTTAATTCAGTTACTGGGTAACACGATACAAAATAATAATTACTGGACTGTAATTTTCAGGTCAACCTCGTTGGTTTAGAGGCTGCAATCATCACTGCTAAGCTTGAGGTCCAGGGTTCGATTCCCAGGTCAGACAAAGTGGTATTGGGGTTTTCAATCAGGAATTTCTCAGAAGGAGCCACGGAATCTGGATTTGTGCTGATAGTAGTAAGCTCAGCCCCTTAGCCCGCGGTCTCACTTTATCGTGACGACAGATAATCGTGTAGTTTTAAGTGTCGTTTTAAGTGTTGTGCTTAAATGGAGGTGTTCACATATAGAAAGACGCGATTCCTATCGTCCATGAGTTTTGCCAACTTAAAACCAACGATAAATTAATCGTAACGACTTAGTGGGAACGGGACCTTAAACAGAACTGGTGAAATATAATATGCTATTAGGTACACCTATGCCTAACTCTTCGGTGATAATATACAACGTGCCTTTTTATAATATACAACGTGTAACGTTAAATGCGTAAAACCTGAAAATTGTTTGTTCAGAATCACGAGTAGAATCAATTAAACCACTTTTTAATATAGGTCAGATTAAAAAAAAAATCCCCATTAAAAAAACATTTTTAATTTTTTATATATTTAACCTACTTATATTAAAAAGTGGTTTAATTGATTTTACTCGTGATTCTGATACTTTTATTAATAAATAGACAAGGCAACAGCCCTGTCTATTTTTTAACCGACGTCAAAAAGGAGGAGGTTCTCAATTCGTTGGAACCGTTTTTATAATGTGTGTTCCCCGATTACTCGAAGATAGCTGGAGCGATTTGAATTATTCTTTTTTTGTTTGAAAGAGTGTATTTTCCAGACGGTCCCATAATCATCAAGTTGGGATCTGATGATGGGATCCTGGGGAAATTGAGACAACTATTCAAATTTTATAGGCTCACTTGATATGTGTTTCGTACCATACGTGTATCCGAACGCACACGTCTTGACATTTCGAGCATCTGACAGCTTTTTTTTTGACGTTTAGCTCTTGTCGTGATCCATTACGAGTTCACATTGATTTTTGTTGATTGATTGAGATAATTACCGAATCTAAGAAAATCTCCTTTGTTTGCAAGATTTTGGTTGTGAGTAATCGTTGATTAGACGAAACGCCCCTAATTGTGTATTAAACCGGGCTTATTTGTTAATTGTCCGCGCCGAATTTGAGGTTAGCTTAGCCCGCGTGTGAAATTGAATAAAACATTAAAATTGTGAAAGTTGACGTGCATTGTGCAGTTGAACTATTATTGTGCTTCGTCCAGACGTGTTATACGCTGCTGGGGCAGCGTCTGTTGAAACATAGTCGGATCTGGTGAACCTCTCGACCACACATCACTTTACACATACCCACACAGACATACAGTACCAGAGCCGGCTTGATCAAGGACTAGTCATCCCCTTCAGCCCACCGGCACCAGGTAAGTTACCTTCATAAGGGCTATTTGATTTGTCTCCGCGAATCGCGGAAGGTTCGGTCATACCTTGCCCTGGGTTTGGACCGAACATTTGGTAGCAGAGCGTGGTTAGTGAACAAGACAACCTACCTGTGCCTGATCGATTGGAAGTCTAGAACATTGAACTGATTTGTTGCCGTTGTCAGCCGGGCTCTCACATTTAATTAAAATTAATTGCATTGGCACACATAAGTACCCCCTTTCTGTTGTGCTGGTAATATAAGAATATTGTGTTCAGTGTATTGGTAGATATATGTGTGCTGTGATAGTTTAATATTGTTGATTTATTGTTGTATTGTATTTGACTTTGTTGAAATCATAATAAGGTTTGGTTGCAATGGCCTCACTGAAGGCTGTAAAGGAGGCGGCCGCTGGTTTGGTCTCACAGCTAAGATGGTTCACCTCAGCTGCGGCCACAGTTGAGCCTGTGGACCTAGAAGAGGTCACGCTTGCTCGATTTGAGCAGTTGAAGGAGAGACTCGGCGTTGTGGACGCTACGTTCACGCGCTTCAACGAGCTCATCGGGGATGTGAGTTTGGAGCTGTTGGGCCAGGCAGCCCGTGACAAGGTTGCTGCGGATTATGACCAGATCTTGTCACTGGGGGATACCTTGACTCTGCGAGCCCGGGAAATTTTGAAGAGCCGGATGCCTGTCCAGGCCAAGCAGGAGGCCTCGGTTGCTACGGCCCCCGGCCTATTGAGTAGACTGCCCACTCTGGAGCTGCCACATTTTGATGGTCGCTTGGACCACTGGCTGGGCTTCCAGAACTTGTTCGACAGTTTGGTTGATGCGCGCTCGGATCTCAGACCTGCCCAAAAGTTGGCCTATTTGTTGTCAGTCCTGGAAGGTGAGGCCCGAGCCTTGGTGCAGCACTTGTCGGTGACGGATGCAGCCTACCCTACCGCTTTGGAGCTCCTCTCCCGGCGGTATCAGAACAAGCGCTGCCTGGCTGATGTGCACCTCGGCCAGATTTTGGGCCTACCGGCCATTGCCAGCGTGTCGGCGTTGCGCGCCGACCTATTGAACCCATTGGTCTCGGCGACCAACGCCTTGCGACGCTTGCAGTTGCCGGTGGACCAGTGGTCCTATCTGTTGGTGCACATCGTTCTGCGGTTGCTCCCCGCTGACTTGAGGTCCCGCTTTGAGCAGAGGTATGGTGGGGATAGTTCCACACATCTTCCACCCTTTGACGACCTCCTCAAATTCTTGGAAGACGAGTGTCGCTTCATGGACAACACTTGTGGTGCAACGGGGTCGCGCCCATCACCTTCTAGGCCAAGAGACCAGGGACGGACTAGGGCCAAGGGGCCTGTTGATAGTCGCCCCGCCCCACGTTTTGCTGGCACCCGGAGTCGTCCTGATTGCGACTATTGTAAGGCCACGGGACATGATATGGCAAGTTGCCCGGAGTTCTTGGACTTGCACGTGGCCTCCCGTCGCCGAATTGCCAACGCACGCCGCTTGTGCTTTTCTTGTTTGGGGGCTCATTTTCATCGGGACTGCCCCGAGCCCCGCCCGTGTAGAATTTGTAAAGGCGCTCACCTAAAGATTTTGTGCGCCAACGCGAACCGCTCTGGCAGACCAGCTTCTGATGTTGGGTTCGCGCAGGGGAGGGTATGACGGCGACAAGCACCGGGCCTCTGGCACGCCGGTTGGGAACCGGGTAGAGGCCCGCAATTTTGATGACCGGACTCCACCCCCCGCGCAAGCTGAACGGGAGCCGCGCGCGCGCCATTTGGTCTCCCCTCGCAGTGGTGATCGGGAGCCGCGCGCGCGCCATTTGACCCCCCCTCATAGGGACAATTGCACGGCGGCTGCTCGGGAACAATGGCCAGACCAGCACCGCTACCTTTCCCCTCCGCTGGCGGAACGCCCCCGGTTGGAGTCGCGCCCCCCGCCCTTCAGGCATCCGGTGGGATATGCCCTTCCGGCGATGGCGAGCGGCTCGGGGCACCGCGCGGACGAAGCATTTGAATGCTACCCTCGTCGTGAACGACGACAGCCTGGATGCGGCGATCGGTCGCCGCCCAGGCATCGCTAGGAAGTTGGCGCCTGCCCCGCTACAGGACCCCCCCAGATCGAGACGGTTTTGTTGCCAACGGCCTCGGTCAAGGTCTGGGGACCCTTGGGTGACTCGATTGTGGTCCGTGCCATTTTGGACACGGGAGCCCAGGGTTGCCTTTTGTCTTCTTGGTTAGCGGGACAGGTCGGCCTGAATGTGAACGACTTTTCAGGCAAGATTCAGGGAATTGGGGAAACGGCTGTCACCACTGTTGAGGGAAGGACCTGGTTTGAAATCACCCCTGTGAGTTGTCCGTACCCTAAAATTGATGCTCCTGCCCTTGTTCTGCCGAATATATTGGGCAACCATCCCCAATGTCAGTTACCTTTGGATGTTCTACGGTTGACGTCAGGCCTGGATTTGGCTGACCCCCGGTTCGATTCCCCTTGTACGGTTCATTTGCTGTTGGGCTCCGATGTGCTGGGGAGAATAATGTTGGGAAATATGAAGGTCTTGCAGCCGGAGACCCCACGGCGCCACGGGAGGGGCTTGGTGGCTGTCTCAATCATCTTTGGCTTTGCAGTGATGGGCCTAGTGTTGAAAGTTCCCCCTCCACCTGAGCCTGATTTTGTGTTGACATCCGGTTCCGCTCTCTCTGACGCCGTTCAGAGGTTTTGGGAAATTGAAGAGCCCCCTCAGGTGGCCCGCTTGAATCCGGAACACGAGGAGTGCGAGTTGTTCTTTCAGAACAACACCGGTCGACTCCGTTCCGGTCGGCTTGTAACCCGGCTGCCCTTTGTTGCGGTGCGACCACCTCTCGGCCAATCCAGATCCACGGC